>CM046955.1:75333710-76688235 GCA_025698515.1 Gossypium sturtianum | reverse complement strand
CCATCTTCTCTAAACTTGGCCGAAAATCACAAGGACTCCATAGATAGGGTTTCTTCAACTTTCAAGCTTGATTGTAAGTGTCTCCTAGCCCCGTTTTTAATGTTCTTCATATTTTTGAGATCCTCGTAGCTCGATTTAGCTATTTCTAGCTATATTTTGAGCTAGGGTTTATGTTCAAAAATTTACCCATGTATGACATGCATGTATTTTGATGATTTGTGGAAGAATATGAAAGTTTGATGTATGATAAACATTTTTTTTCTAAATGATCTTCATAAAAAATGTATAAAAAGGACCAAATTGTAAAAGTCATAAAAATGGTCATACATGAGTGAATTAGTGGAAATTGGGGGCTGTTATAGTTGTGAAAGTGATTCGGCTAGGCTTAAAATGCAAAGAAATTAAATAAAAATCATTTTACGAGCCTAGAGGCAAAAGTGTAATTATGTGAAAGTTTAGGGGCAAAATCGTAATTTTTGCCAAAATATGATTCAGGGGATAATTTAGTCAATGTGAGTATTAAACAAGTGAAATTGCTATTATAGATTAAGAAACACGAAGCCCAGACTGAAACCGAGGCAAGAACAAGGTTGTGGACTAAATCGAATATCTAAACACTTTTTGAGTACCGAGGTAAGTTTGTGTGTAATAAATCAACATTATGTTATTATATATTCATATGTTTGATATTACATGAATGAATATTATTTTATGAAATTGCTAATGATACCTCAACGAGAATGTGAGGAGAATATGTTAAGTTGAAGTCCCGGCTGAATATTCGGAATAACAAGGATACCTATGTCACAACATGAGATAAGGAAGGTCCCGTATAAGACCATGTATGGGACATGGCATCGGCACCGAATGTAGGTCCCGTATAAGACCATGTCTGGGACATGGCATCGGCACTGAATAAGGAAGGTCTCGTATAAGACCATGTTTGGGACATGGCATCGGCACTGAATAAGGAAGGTCCCGTATAAGACCATGTCTAGGACATGGCCTCGGCACCAAATAAGGAAGGTCCCGTATAAGACCATGTCTGGGACATGGCCTCGGCACTAAAAGAAGATCTTGTGTAAGACCATGTCTGGGACATGGCATCGACATCTATATACGATCTCGTATAAGACCATATCTGGGATATGGCATCGACATCGAGATATGAGATCCCGTGTAAGACCATATCTGGGATATGACATCGGCATCAAGAGGTGATCCCATGTAAGACCATATCTGGGATATGGCATTTGCATCGTGATACATGTATGATGAGATTGAGTATCCTTCGATATTCCGAGTAGTTCAACGGGAAAAGAGCTAAGTTAAGTAAAGAAGACAAAGAGTTAAGTTTATGTAAAGATGACAAAGAGCTAAGTCTATGTTTAAAGAGTATGAAAGTACTAAAGTTATGTGATGAAGAGTTACAGGTACCATGAGTAATTTACGAGAAATGCATGCAATACGTGATATGTAATTTGGTAAGAGTATACATGAGTAAGTTATATTGAAGTTTTTGAGAACTTGTGTATCATTCGATGAGATAAATGGATGCTATTATAAGTCTTGATGTTGATATTTATTTCATGCAAATTTACTAAGCTTTATGCTTACCCCTCTCTTTTCCCTTTTCCTTGTAGTATCGCCAAGCTAATTCAGGGATCGTAGAACGTTGGAGCTCGGATCACACTATCAACTATTCTTTTGGTATAGTAAAGTTTTATTTTAAGTATGGCATGTATAGGAACTTGGTCATTTTGTTATGTCATATTTGTTAGCCAAAGTGTTGGTTATATTTGCCACTTATTCATTTTGTAAATGGCCATTGGGAATTGGCCAATACTTATTAAGTTTTATATATATATATCCGATGATGGTGATATTCATGAAGTACAAGTTCATGTTATTGATCGAGTAAAATGTAAGGTGTATGCATGATAAGTTAGTGATTCTTTGTAGTGTATTCTTGTTATGTTATGTATTGCTTGTGGTGGTATAAGTGTGTTTGTTTTTCAGGGTGGCAATAGGCTTGGTAAATAGTGTAACACCCCAAACCCGGCCCATTCGTTACGACCGAATTTGAGATGCCCCTGCGGAAAAACGTTTGAAGACTGATTTCACTTTTAGGAAAAACATTAAAAATTTTATCATTTGAAAACCATGTCCAATTAAAAATTCTAAATACTATAAGCTTGACAAAAATATCCAAATTAAAAGCACTTCCAAATAATAATTTAATGGTCGTCTAGCTTAAACATAATAAAAATGCTCAAATAGAAATACTTAAATACTTTAACTGGGCCTTATTACAATAAATAATTAAACAAAAGTTCTTAGTAATAAACTGAATAAAATAAAGAAGATGTCTTCTGCATGGGCCACCTCGTATCCACTCCAACCCGGTCCAATCACCACGAATCATCTGCGATGTTTAATAAAAATTGGGTGAGTCATACAGACTCAGTGTGTAATTAATCCTCTGAATTCCACCCACATGTTAACCACCTATTAACCTATATATCAGATAACAAATATCATATTCACATGTTAACACATTCTGGGCTTGGCCCATATTCATATCACATTCATCTAATAGGGTAGTTAACCACATAATTTCCACATACTGGGCTTAGCCCATTTCCACACTGATCCACATTCATATACTGGCCTTTGCCCATTTTTACATTAATCCACATATCATATTGGGCTTGGCCCATTTCCACATATGTTCACATACGAAATCATGCAATTATAAAGCCCAACCCAAACCTAGGGTCCATCCGCTACACACCCCCTTATCCAGCCTACCACACACCAGGGGATTATCAAATCACCCTCTCCTTTTCACTCCAAAGGCAATCACTGCCGTCCACGTGCAATTAAGCACAATAGTCCACAGCGACCTCGATCCAGCGCCAATCCACGATGTAGCCGTAGCTAACACCAAAACCACGATGGGACACATAGTCACTCATCAACCACGATATGGCACATAGCCGATATCAACCACGATGAGGCACATAGCCACTCATCAAGCCAAGCGAACTAAATCGCAATTAATCCACAACGTGACCTCAGTCAACGTCAATCCACGAAGTAGCTCAAGGCTAACATCAAACCACGTACTCGAAGTACACCCTTACCTTCTTTCATATCCCAACCCATGCACATGCCACATAAAATAATGATACAATGTAATGATGCATGAGCATGTTCATCAAGCATATTATCACATATTCATATTAATAATCACATATCATCAGATTTGGTACTTACCGGATTATCGACATACCCCTTGAGGGTATCCTTATCACAATTTCCACGCACTAGTTAGCACATTCATAACACATACACATTTCACATACATATCATATACGGAAAAGCGGTGGGTTAATCACACACCTGATCACTTGGAGAACTATGCTTTCGATCATCGATGCTATCACTAGGCGATACTACGGCTATTTGCCTACTTTCTTGTTCGACACTGGTCCACACCCCAATGGCCAATCCCTAACTTGCGAGACAGATCTCTTCTTAAACTTCGGGATAGGGACCTTCCCTTTCCCTTCTTGAATGGTATTCGCCTCCATCAACACACTTAATCGTAACAATCGATTTAATCATCAATATACGAAATTCTTAACCAAATATCCACAACTTATCATACTTACGGAAGGGTCTTGAAATCCCAAAAGATTGATCTAATGCTTAGATCCTTAATCCCTACATTTGATTAATCACCTACTACTTTAATAAAAAGCCATTCGGCCATAAATCCAAATCCTAGTAGGATTAGTATACTTAAACTTACCTTGTTGCCGTTTGACTTAAGAATCAAGTCTTGAAATCTCTGCTATACTCTTCTTGCATTCGGCCAAGCATTGAATCAATTAACTTGGTTAGTTTTCGGCTTTTGAATAATTAATGAACACATATATTTACCAAACATGGCCTTGGCCGAATGCTATAGACACTTACCTTGTGGATTTTAAATCCCGAAACTCACCGAATAACTAGGGAACACGTGGCCTATGGTGTACCTTCGAGAAAAGAACTTCTCCTTCCTTGTAGTCGACACTTAGTAAATCCCGAAAGATCTCTTCAAAGTTTCGGCAACAAGATATTAATGGGGTTAGTCCTAGATTTCGGCAAATCTTAAGAAAAAGGATGAAACCGAATGAGATCTTACCCTTACTTGAAGAAATCGATTGCACCTTCACTTCAACCTTCGTGAGATTCGGCTATGGCTAGATGATGATCTCACAACTTTCGGCTTTTGGAGGGATTAGAAAGAAAAGAGAAGGAAGAATAAAGATGGAGGATTAAGGAAGAATAAAGATGGAGGATTCGGCTAGAACACAAGGTATTTCGGCTTGCAAAAATAAAAGAAGAAGAAGATTTGGTGAAGAGAATTCGTGAGGCTTTCAAAGAATGTAAAAATAATGCAGAATGGCCTCTCTTTTCCTTTTATAGCCGATATTACTAACTTAGAATCCCTTACTTTGCCATCACTCTTCTATTTTAATAGCTTTATCTCTTTAATTATCACTTAAAATAAAAGATAATTCAGCAACTATCCTTACTTAGCCGAAATTATTAAACTCAAAGTCCCTTACTTGGCCATCACTTCTCCTTATTTTCCTCTTTATCTCTTTATTCAAATTAAAAGAATTTAATCCAACAATTATCTCTTGAAAATAATGATAAATAAATCCCTTATTTATCCACTATTTATAAAATAATAAAAGCTCCTAATTTATAGCCATGTGCCGTCCACCTCTCTCTGCTCCTTGTAGCAAAATAAAATTTCTTTTATTTGCTTCCCATGTGACTCGAACTTAGGCCCACTCCTCTTGCATATGGCGCCATTTCCATAGGCCCTAAGTGGCATCTTCAGACCACTTTTCCAAGCCTGTTTGTGTGTCAAATTTCACAAACTTTTTCTTTTAAGGCCACCTTGCCTTAATTTCCCCTTTTAAACCTTAAAACTCGTCATTTCTAGGTCATTTCTAAGTTTCCAAAAATTTTCGATCGGCTCAGAAACTTGACATTTCCTTACATTTCCATGACATTTCCTTACAAGACATTTCCTTACATTTCCAAGACATTTCCTTACATTTCCATGACATTTCCTTACATTTCCAAGGTTCTAAAAATGTTCACTTTCCTCTTTTAAACTTAACATTTCCATACATTTCCAGGTTTCCAAAAGTGTTCAAAATATATTCATAACACATAAGATATGTCATTTCATACAATTAAACCAAAAATGCATAGGCCCTTTTCGGATGTTACAGATTCTACCCTCCTTAAAAATAATTTCGTCCTCGAAATTACTTATTAACGAATAATCGTACATCTTAACTCACCGCACTACGCTTATGTCTGCACTCTCGATCTTAATAGAACCATCATACTTTCTAGGCACAGTCTCTAAGTTCACGTCCCCTAGAACCCATTTCTAACGTCGCGATTTAATCTGATTAAAAAGTTTTATGCATCGAAAATTTTGTTCCACCGATTATTCGCAAAACAGTTTTATGAAAAGAGATGTTGTAAGTAGTTCTTTCGATCAACCAAAGTTTCTAGTTCAAGTTCACTACTCTAACTCGTGAGTCACATTCACATTCATAAGCAGAGACACATTCATTTTTCCATGAAGTCACATTCATTCACAACATCATTCACTACACTTTTATGGCCATTCCATCCATTTCCCTACCCACAGGTAATTTCGTCTTTTCCCCTACAGGGGTATTTTGGTAATAAATCGGGGTCAATTCGAAAATATTTTTCAAATTAAAGGTATTTCAGAATTTATAAAATCTCTGGGTTATTTTGTTTTCCAAATCAGAGGTGTTGCAAAAATTTCAGAAATCGAGGTTATTTCGGTAATTTTGGAAGTCGAAAGCGATTCCAGTAAATTTTCCAAATCGGGGTATCTTGTTATTTGTAAAATGTAAGTTTTGATATCTTTGTAAAGTAGAAATATTTTAACAAAAGTCGAGGGTATTTTTGAAAATCTTAAAAACTAAGGGTATTTTAGTAATTTACAATACAGGGGCATTTTTGTAATTTTGTAAATCGAAGATATTTTGGAAAAATTTTCACAATAATCTTTTACTACAATTAAAAGGGTAATTTAGGGATTTTAAAACTAGGAATTTTATAAAACTGCATGGCTAGTCCCTTTCGAGTTTTAATGATTGGTTTAGCCCGTGAATAAGTCCTATTGGTTAGGGTGAACGGTTACTACGCACCAGGTAGGATTCGAGTAAAGAGGAGGTGAGTCACTAGGACTGCTTAAATACCAAGCTCTTCACTGAATCCACTCCTAGACATGCGCACAACAATGGCCACACCCTAGCTCGTGACGACTTACTTCACAGGTTTGTTTAATAGTCCTTAAGTCTTATGCATGTGTTTGAGTGCACTAGCCCTAGGGTTCAACAGATCCTAGTTCACTAATCTACGTTCCCTTCATACTTATAACATTCACATACACATTTCACTTCAGTAGTCAAGGGTACTTACCTGGTGGACTGCGGGTCGGAGATACAGGTGCCATGCCAGAATAACCTGAAAAGTTTATGAAAGCCCATACTTTTGAAAAGCCCATCTTTGAAAAAAATTATTTTTAAACCCAAAACCCTCAAGGCCGAGTTTTGAACCGGGCTCTGATACAAATTTGTAACACCCCAAACCCGACCCATTCTTTACGACCGAATTTGAGATGCCACTGCGGAAAAACGTTTGAAGACTGATTTCACTTTTGGGAAAAACATTAAAAATTTTGTCATTTGAAAACCATGTCCAATTAAAAATTCTAAATAATATAAGCTTGACAAAAATATCCAAATTAAAAGCACTTCCAAATAATAATTTAATGGTCGTCTAGCTTAAACATAATAAAAATGCTCAAATAGAAATACTTAAATACTTTAACTGGGCCTTATTACAACAAATAATTAAACAAAAGTTCTTAGTAATAAACTAAATAAAATAAAGAAGATGTCTTCTGCATGGGCCACCTCGTATCCACTCCAACCCGGTCCAATCACCACGAATCATCTGCGATGTTTAATAAAAATTGGGTGAGTCATACAGACTCAGTGTGTAATTAATCCACTGAATTCCACCCACATGTTAACCACCTATTAACCCATATATCAGATAACAAATATCATATTCACATGTTAACACATTCTGGGCTTGGCCCATATTCATATCACATTCATCTAATAGGGTATTTAACCACATAATTTCCACATACTGGGCTTAGCCCATTTCCACACTGATCCACATTCATATATTGGGCTTTGCCCATTTTTACATTAATCCACATATCATATTGGGCTTGGCCCATTTCCACATATGTTCACATACGAAATCATGCAATTATGAAGCCCAACCCAAACCTAGGGTCCATCCGCTACACACCCCCTTATCCAGCCTACCATACACCAGGGGATTATCAAATCACCCTCTCCTTTTGACTCCAAAGGCAATCACTGCAGTCCACGTGCAATTAAGCACAATAGTCCACAACGCGACCTTAGTCAGCGCCAATCCACGATGTAGCCGTAGCTAACACCAAAACCACGATGGGACACATAGTCACTCATCAACCACGATATGGCACATAGCCGATATCAACCACGATGAGGCACATAGCCACTCATCAAGCCACGCGAACTAAATCGCAATTAATCCACAACGTGACCTCGATCCAACGTCAATCCACGATGTAGCTCAAGGCTAACATCAAACCACGTACTCAAGTACACCGTACTTTCTTTCATATCCCAACCCATGCACATGCCACATAAAATAATGATACAATGTAATGATGCATGAGCATGTTCATCAAGCATATCATCACATATTCATATTAATAATCACATATCATCGTGTTTGGTACTTACCGGATTATCGACATACCCTTGAGGGTATCCTTATCACAATTTCCACTTTGCACTAGTTAGCACATTCATAACACATACACATTTCACATACATATCATATACCCGAAAACGGTGGGTTAATCACACACCGATCACTTGGAGAACTATGCTTTCGATCATCGATGCTATCACTAGGCGATACTACGGCTATTTGCCTACTTTCTTGTTCGACATTTGGTCCACACCCCGGTGGCCAATCCCTAACTATGAGACAGATCTCTTCTTAAACTTCGGGATAGGGACCTTCCTTTCCCTTCTTGAATGGTATTCGCCTCCATCAACACACTTAATCGTAACAATCGATTTAATCATCAATATACGAATTCTTAACCAAATATCCACAACTTATCATACTTACCGGAAGGGTCTTGAAATCCCGAAAAGATTGATCTAATGCTTAGATCCTTAATCCCTACATTTGATTAATCACCTACTACTTTAATAAAAAGCCATTCGCCATAAATCCAAATCCTAGTAGGATTAGTATACTTAAACTTACCTTGTTGCCGTTTGACTTAAGAATCAAGTCTTGAAATCTCTGCTATACTCTTCTTGCATTCGGCCAAGCATTGAATCAATTAACTTGGTTAGTTTTCGGCTTTTGAATAATTAATGAACACATATATTTACCAAACATGGCCTTGGCCGAATGCTATAGACACTTACCTTGTGGATTTTAAATCCCGAAACTCACCGAATAACTAGGGAACACGTGGCCTATGGTGTACCTTCGGGAAAAGAACTTCTCCTTCCTTGTAGTCGACACTTAGTAAATCCCGAAAGATCTCTTCAAAGTTTCGGCAACAAGATATTAATGGGGTTAGTCCTAGATTTCGGCAAATCTTAAGAAAAAGGATGAAACCGAATGAGATCTTACCCTTACTTGAAGAAATCGATTGCACCTTCACTTCAACCTTCAGAGATTCGGCTATGGCTAGATGATGATCTCACAACTTTCGGCTTTTGGAGGGATTAGAAAGAAAAGAGAAGGAAGAATAAAGATGGAGGATTAAGGAAGAATAAAGATGGAGGATTCGGCTAGAACACAAGGTATTTCGGCTTGGCAAAAATAAAAGAAGAAGAAGATTTGGTGAAGAGAATTCGGCAGAGGCTTTCAAAGAACAGAAAATAATGCAGAATGGCCTCTCTTTTCCTTTTATAGCCGATATTACTAACTTAGAATCCCTTACTTGGCCATCACTCTTCTATTTTAATAGCTTTATCTCTTTAATTATCACTTAAAATAAAAGATAATTCAGCAACTATCCTTACTTAGCCGAAATTATTAAACTCAAAGTCCCTTACTTGGCCATCACTTCTCCCTTATTTTCCTCTTTATCTCTTTATTCAAATTAAAAGAATTTAATCCAACAATTATCTCTTGAAAATAATGATAAATAAATCCCTTACTTATCCACTATTTATAAAATAATAAAAGCTCCTAATTTATAGCCATGTGCCGTCCACCTCTCTCTGCCTTGTAGCAAAATAAAATTTCTTTTATTTGCTTCCCATGTGACTCGAACTTAGGCCCATTCCTCTTGCATATGGCGCCATTTACATAGGCCCTAAGTGGCATCTTGAGACCACTTTTCCAAGCCTGTTTGTGTGTCAAATTTCACAAACTTTTTCTTTTAAGGCCACCTTGCCTTAATTTCCCTTTTAAACCTTAAAACTCGTCATTTCTAGGTCATTTCTAAGTTTCCAAAAATTTTCGATCGGCTCAGTAAACTTGACATTTCCTTACATTTCCATGACATTTCCTTACAAGACATTTCCTTACATTTCCAAGACATTTCCTTACATTTCCATGACATTTCCTTACAAGACATTTCCTTACATTTCCAAGGTTCTAAAAATGTTCACTTTCCTCTTTTAAACTTAACATTTCCATACATTTCCAGGTTTCCAAAAGTGTTCAAAATATATTCATAACACATAAGATATGTCATTTCGTACAATTAAACCAAAAATGCATAGGCCCTTTTCAGGATGTTACTAATAGCCTTCTAATTGTCCACGCGGATAGACACACGGGCGTGTGTCTAGGCCGTGTGTGACACACGGTTAGCCCCATGGGTGTATTGATAGGCCGTGTGTCCCCTGCACCAAATTTGCAAAAATTTAATTCGTCACACGGGCCAGCACACGGGCGTGTGACTAGGCCGTGTGCCCTTAAGAGTTTGCTGATGTCATAAACAGAATGCTAAGATTTTTACACACGGGTGAGGACACGGGCGTGTCTAGGCTGTGTGAGGGACACGGGCCATAGACACGGGTGTGTCCGGCCGTGTGAAAACCCCTGTAGGTTCGAAAAGAAAAATAAAATCCACGCTGGCTGGGAACATGGGCGTGTGCAACCACATGGCCTGCCCATACAGGCGTGTTCCATTTCACATAAGCATGTAGCCCTATTTTAGGTAAAAAAATTCTAAATGCGTAAATGTTTCCGGTTTGGTTCCGAACCATTCCGATTGTATGATTAGGGTCTCGTAGACCCATAATAAGGACGTTATGAGTATGAATGCAAAAGTTTTAAGTTGAAACGAAATTTTATAGCCCGATAATGTACACTTAAGCAAGTTAAGTTCGGTAATGCCTCATATCCGGTTCCGGTGTAGAATACGGGTAAGGGGTGTTACAGGCCTAGTTTAAAGCGAGTTGTCATAGAGTTTGTGGCAAAGTACTTAGTTGTTAGAACGTGAAAGTAAAGCATCATTACCCTTCAAGACATCTACAACCACTTAAGATTCCACAATGGAAGTGGGAAAAGATCACAACGGACTTTGTTTTAGGTTTCCCCCTAACTTTGACATAGAAAGATATTGTATGGGTGATTATGGATCGCCTTATGAAGAGTTCGCAATTCTTAGCAGTGCACACCAGTTATACTTTACAGAGATTGGTAGAGATACACATCACAGAGATAGTGTGTTTCCATGGCATACTAGTTTCCATTACCTTCAATCAAGATCCTTGATTCACTTCAAGATTCTAGAAAAGTATACAAGAAGCCTTGGGTTCGAAGCTGAACTTCAGTACTGCTTATCATCCACAAACAAATAGCCAATTTGGAAGAATGATACAGGTACTAGAAGACATGTTGCGAAGTTGTGTATTGGAGTTCGCAGGAAGTTGGAAGCGATACCTGCCTTTGGCAAAGTTTGTATATAACAAAAATTATCAAGAAAGCATCCAAATGGCATCCTTTGAAGCATTGTATTGAATAAAATGTAGAACTCCTTTGTGTTGGGTATAACTGGAAGAAAGACAAATGGTAGGACCAGAACTAGTTCGTAAAGTAGAGGATAATGTCAAATTGATATGCGAAAGGCTGAAGGCTGCATTAGAAAGACAAAAATCCTATACTGACCTAAACAGACGAGACATTGAGTACCAAGTGGGTGACAACGTGTTCCTAAAGGTCTCACAATGGAAGAAAGTCTTAACATTTAGGCAAAAAGGAAAATTAAGTCTGCGATTCATTGGTCCTTATAAAGTTGTAGAAATGATTTGTCTAGTGGCCTATCATCTTAAGTTGCCACCTGAACTTGAGCAAACCCATGATGTTTTTCATGTGTCCATGCTAAGGAAGTATCGTGAGGACCCATCCCATGTTGTATCAGCAGACGAGATAGAAGTGCAACCTGATTTAACATATGATGAAGAGCCAGTGGAAATCATAGCTCACGAGGAGAAAATTCTACGAAACAAGAAAATTCCTTTAGTCAAGGTGTTATGGGGAAACCACAAGACCAACAAAGCCACTTTGGAAATAGAGGAAGCAAAGAGGAGTCAGTATCCTCATCTGTTCTAACATAGGTAACTTTGAGGACGAAATTTCTTAAAAGGGGGAAAGTTGTAACATCCCAAGATAGGGCCTATGAGCTTGGAGTCTGGCAAGCAGGAGTTCGCCAGTGTCAAGTGAATAGGTATTCGCCAGTAGATCTAGTGAATATGTATTCGCTAGAAGATTTCGCGAGCAGAGGTCGCCAGTAAGCCTAGCGAATTGCAAATATTGGTTTGGGCCTAACAAGCTGAGATCGTTAGTGTGATTTGCGAACTCGGGTACGCCGGTAGGTTTGGAGAATAAGGGTTCTCTAGTAGCTTACTGAAAGAAAATTCAACACTAGGGGTGTTCATAGTTCAGTTAAAATCGAATTAACCAACTGAACCGATCTAATTCAGTTAATCGGACAGTGGCCGAATTTAGTTCGATCAGAGGTCGATTAATATTTTTTGGAATTTCGGTTATTGGTTATTTCAATTCGAAATCGATGTATATTTTATATGTTTTATACTTATTTTAACCATAAGACAAAAACATATGAATTCCGGTTAATTCGGTTAACCGACTGAATTAACCAAAATATTTTGGTTCGGTAATGTATTTAAAAAAATTTAATTCGGTTAACGGTTAAATATTTTTACATTTCGGGTAATTCGATTAATGGTAATTTAGTTTTGATATTAATCGAACTAACTGTTTAAACATCCCTATTCAATATTGAACGTAAAATGTAAAATCAGTTTATCTATCTTTACCATTGTTATAAACATATATTAATATATAAAAAAGTTGACAAACGTCATACATTAATATAATATAATATAATATATAATCCATAGATAATCTTATTAATATTATACATATAATATTTATTATAAATAAATAGTTTTCTTATAAAAACAAAAAAAATATTATGATAATATTATAACATTAATATCACTTAAATTAAAAACAAAATTTATTGTTTTATAATAGTACACATGTTTTATTTAATTAGCATAGAATTATAATATTTTTTTTTCAAAATGTATGGGTAAAAAAATTAGTATCTATACTTCAGTAAAGTTTTGTGACAATTTTAGAAATGTTATTAACAAGCACAATTTTGTTATTTAACAGAGACGTTATCTTTCATTCTAATTTTATGATTTTAATTTTAATTTTATGTTTATATATGATTTTAACTTAAGATTTTATTTTAATTTTATGACTCTTTTAAATTTTAATATTCAATGTTAAGCTTATTTTTATACTTTATATTATATTTTTGTTCATTTCATGATTTTTGTTTTAAATTGTGTTCTATCTATTTATTATATGTATTTAGTCCCTTTACCATTTCACTAATATTTATTATTTTTGTTTTTTCCCAAAAAAAAATATTTCTCATTTTTGTACAATTTTATTATTTTACTAATATTTTATTTTCAAATTTCACATACTCCAAACAAATTCTCAACTAACTCAAAGTATAAATATTTTTCAATTTAAAAAATAATATAAATATTATAAAATATTTTAATTAATTTTTGGAGAAAACAATATATTTTAGTTATTAAATATAATAAATTTGTGTATGCACATGCATGTAAACTAGTACCAACTATAAAAGCTGTTATTTTATCTTTTTTATGCAAGTATTGAAGATGCAATTTTTTTTAATCTTCAAGAAATTGAAAGAAATAATGAAGTTAAAGAGATTGAATAATTAAAATCTCCTTTTCCAAATTGAAGTCAATTCCTAAATTTGTTATTATTATTTGTACAATAGCATCTTTATTAACAAACAACTGTTTTTATTATGAAAATTAAGTTTTTATTTTTAATTCAATTGTCAAATTCAACTTATCCAACAAATTCAACCCATAATTTCAAAATCACATCAATTTAATTCTAATATCATTCTTTTATTCATTGATGTTATCTCCTAGCATGATATAACTGCGTGAAATTAAGATGTTGAAACTCTTTAAAAATTTAAATAAAAAAAAAAGAAAGAAAATTAGACTTGACTATGCTTTTGGATAAGAATTTTTAGTTATTTAAGTTAATTCGATCTAAATTACGATTTTAATAATAATATTTATTTATGAAAATATTAATATTAATATAAAATAATCTTTTTACAAATTAAAACAAAATTATAATAAAAGAAAAAGAAGTTAATCTAGTGAAGAACAGGGAATAATAGACAATGTATTCTTATGTTTTATCTAAGATATTTATAGAACAAGTGTTGAGATTATAATATCTAATCGTAAACAGGTTTCAGTTGATCTGGGGAATCTTGCAAATGAGCAAATCATTCGATGGCTGCCAAATGACATGGGAAACTTAGTCCTAGCTAATGGGAGACCTTTGAACGAGTCAACGTTGGATGATACAAATCAAGAAAATGATTCTCGAGATACGACCTTGATATCGGTGTTTCAGAGAGACATCATTAAGTTTGTTTTGACTGTTAATGACTCAAACTTTATGATTCAGGGTTGGCCGAATGATTTTGTGGACAGAACTGAGATGCAGCTTTTGGAGAAAGGAAGTTGACTGGAGGGTAATATCAATGTTAATGCAGAAGAAAACATCATTGCTGGTATGGCCAAGTTGCTGAATGATGGGAAGCCGAAAGGGGGAAACAGCTGAATGTAACAATGATCGATAGGGAAGGGATGCGAGGGATTTTGATGAAGATTTCAACCATCAGAGAATTGAAGATAGAGATAAAGACATGAACATAGCTGGTTTTTTCCCTAGTTTGGGTGATATTACAAAAACTGATAAGGTAGAGTTGTGGATATATTAGAACGGAACAGCTTGATGAGCATGGAACAAGTTAATCAGTTTGCTCAAATTGGCGCAAGAACCACTGCTACGGAGAATGACCAGGTTTCAAATGAAGAGGAAAATGTAGGTGATGGATTGGATTCAATGCATAATTCCAAGAACCCAGCTGTTGAGAAATAGGCTATAAGATTAAATGACACTATAGATACTGAGAGAGATGAGGAAGAGGATGCTTTTGATCAATTCATTTTGGATGCTGCCGAAAATGAGAAGACTGGTAAGGAAGTTGACGATGGTGACATGGATAGTGGCAAAGAAAATTCAAGCGGAAGTAGTGGAAGCAAAAGGGAGAGGGACCTTAACTTGATGGATAAGGAGGATGATGAAGATGACCTTACTGTTAGAAGTACTCGTAGATTGAGCTAGTCAATTGAATTGCAAAAAGATGAATCCGGTGCTACTCCTGTTTGGGGGCTTAGGAGGGTTGGCCCACAAGAACCCAACAAAGCCCATGAGGATTTTAAGCTGGAACGCTAGGAGCTTGAGTTGGCCCGTAGCTGTTCATTACCTTAAAATTTTGATCTAATGCTATAAGCCCAATCTTTGTTTTGCTATGGAAACTACGAAGCTTTGTGATAGCTTGAATGCATGGGCTGAAAATTGGAATTTTTGTAACCAAATCGAAGTTTCAAGTGAAGGTAAAGATGGGGCCTTTTTGTTTTGCGGAATAAGTTAGTTGTTGTGAAACCCTTTATTTTAATAAAAGCATAATTCACCTTTTGTTGTATGTTGATAGTATGAAAAAGTTTTGGTTAACTTGTTGCTATGGACCCTGAACTAAAAAATAAAAATGAAGTTTAAGACATAGCCATTGGTATCCTTCATGACACTCGGGTGATGATGATAGGGGATTTTAATCAAGTTTTATCACAAGGTGATAAATTTTCCTCATCGCATATGTTGATCAACGGAAGTGAGCCCTTCAAAGAATGTTTAGATTCTTGCCATCTATTGGAGATGTGTTCGAATGGCCCAAGATTCACTTGGACTAATAAGCAGGACGGGGCGGAGGTGATTTGAGAGAGACTAGATCAAGTGTTTTGCAACTCATCTTGCTTGAATTGATGGCCTAACGCTTCTCTCTGAAATCTTCCTATTATTAGTTCTGATCGTGGTGCCTTGATTCTAGATATAGAATAAAGACAACCCTTCATCAAAAGATCTTTCAGGTTTGAATCTATGTGGAAATTACACCTAAATTTTAAGAAAGTTGTAGAGAATGCTTGGACCGACAACGTCGATGGAAATCTTTCATTTCGTTTAGCGTCTAAACTTAGATTGACTAGAGATGTCCTTAAAAATTGAAATAAATTGTACTTTGGGAATATTTTGGAAAGGAAAAAAGATTTGGTGTAATGACTCAACTGTTGTCGGTGTCAGAAAATGCGATTTCGGAACTCCATTTTCATAAATCTAGTCTTTAAGGATAAAATGGGAAGATTGGTAGAGTTACTATGAAAATATATTAAAGATCAATTAAGCAATTTAACCAAGAAAATTGTTAATTAATACTCAATGACTAAATTATAAAAATCTAATCACGATTGAGTTTTAATTAAGAAAATGCTTGAGGACCTAGTTAGCAATTATCTAAAGAACCAAAATAATTATTAAACCATTATTTTGGGTTGACATAGTGGAAGTGGATGACGTAGTCCACTTAAACAATGTTGTAATTAAAAATGTATATATAAATATTAGTTAATGAATTAATCATAATTAGTTAAATTAATTAAGTTCTTAAACTTAATATAAAACCAAATTAGTGGAGAGAAAGAGATGAAGTGATCATCTTTCTTCGTCAGCTATCCAAACTAAAAGAAAAGAAGAAAACTTTGAGCTTTATTTCCATTTTGGTTCAAAATTATACTAAGGTAATTAAGCAATTTTTTTAAAATTTTTTTATTGAATTTGAATAATGGAAGCTTGATTTAGCTAGTGTTGGGACCGCCGGTACGCTCTATGGCATAGTGAAAAATATATTTCGGCGATCCTCAACCATGGCTCCATGTATGAGGAATGAAACGAGTTGAAATAAGGTTGAAGATATACCTTCTTAACTGAAAGAACCGATGAAAGGATGTTGCTGATTCAATATCGATTCCAAGCAGGAACAAAAATGTCTTGGCCTCTATGTAGTCCACCCGGTATTAAAATGAACGGCAAAAACTTTCCTGGATCTTTTCCAGAGAAAATCTTCCAAAAACGACTGCTAGACCTTTTTTTAATTTCTTTTAAAACACTCTTACCCTAATTTTGGATTTTTTGTATCCATATATTGAAAACGTATAAGCCTATAGAGAACATATGAAAAGCATTAAAAACGTTATATTCTTTCGGAATAGAATTATAACTACCATGTTTCAATGTTTGACCGAAATCATAATTATAATAATTTATTATAATAATTTCGGTAAACAATATTTTGTTAAAATTTTATACGAATCAAATTCATATATTAACTTTAACTATGTTATCTATTTGTGTACAACAAGCTTGTACATTTAATTCTTTTAATATTTAATTGTCAAATTAAATTAAATTAATTCATGTGACAGCTAACCACAATACCAACTGTGTTTGAATTTTGTTTGCTTTAACAATAGGGCATGACCCTCTAGGTTCTCATAACGTTAGTAGTAATACTAGAACATTTATAATAATACAAGTAATGAGTGGCATATAATAATGCACCATTGCTACCTAAGTTACTAGAAGTCGTAATTCAACATAACCTTTCTGTGATAAACCATTCATGTTTTACATCCTTTTGTCCTTTATATCTAGATTGGACACAAGTCATAGAACAATCACACTTGCATAATCCAATCTCATGTTTCTTGATATCTCGAGTATACTACAATAAATAAATAAGTATGATATCTCATATAAACTTATTCGAGCATGTCCATGTATTTCTAGTCTCACTCAATCAAGTGGCCTAAGATATTGCTCCCATTATGTAGGAGGGACAAATCCTATATTGATCAACCATATCCCACTACATAGATTGTGGCATATCCAACATCAATCTTTTCAGTACAACCTATTAAGGAAGACGTTTGACTGTATCAAAATATACGACTCGCGATGTTGGGATAATGATGATCTCAAGTCTGAGTATTGTATACAAAGTTATCACTATGAGTAATGTTCTGACTATTACATAATTGTAACAGCCCGATTCAGGGCCTAGTCGGAATAGTGGTGCGACACCACAAATCTGAGTTAGTAAATTGAGTTCTTAAGGTTTATGACATGTTTGCATGATAGTATTAAAGTTCCATGTAGAAATTTTGTGAAATTGACATGGAATGATCAAATAGGACTAAATTGCAAAAGTTGCAAAATATGAGTTTCTAGAAGCTTTTTGTATGAAATAGCTTTAGAATATTAATTAGAAGTCCTTAAATAGCAATTTTCCCAAATTATAAGTTTTGGACAAAAATGGACATGAGTTAGTAAATTGTAAATTTTTAAAGAGAAGGGCATTTTGGTCATTTACCAATTAAATGATTAAAATGGGAAAAGATGATAAAAATTTCATTCATCTTCTTCCTTGTGCCGAAAATTGGGAGACTCTATAGCTAGGGTTCTTCAAATTTTTGAAGCTTGCAAGTAAGTCATCCTAGCCCTGCTTTTAATATTCTTCGTATTTTTGGAGTCCTCGTATTATGAATTAGCTATTTTTAGCTATAAGATGAGCTAAGAAGCATGTTCTAAAATCTACCCATGTGTATCATGCATGTAAAATGATATTTTATGGAAGATTATGGGAGTTTGATGTTAGATAAACATCTTTTCCTTAGTGAATTTCATGAAAAATGATAGTATGGACTAATTTGTAATAGTTATGAAATTGGTCATACCTATTAGAAATAGTGAGAATTGATGATTGTTATAGTAGAGAAAATGAATCAGCTAAACATGATGTTTAATAAAGTTGAATGAGAATTATTTTACGAGCTTAGGGGCAAAAGTGAAAATAAGAGAAAGTTTAGGGGCAAAATAATAATTTTGCCAAAGCATGAGTTAAGAGTCAATTTAGTCAATGTGAATATTAAATGATCTAATTATTATTATAGATCAAGAAAAACGAAGCCCGGATCGAAACCGAGGCAAGAACAAAGTCGAAGACTAAATTGCATATCTACATACGTTTTGTATATTGAGGTAAGTTTGTGTGATTTCTAAGCTTTATGATTATTATCATTTAATTGCTTAGTACAATGTAAATTATTACCATAGTAATGCTTATTGCTATGTTAAATAAAGAAATTAATGAGATTAAGCATAAGAAAGTCCCAATTGAAGTTGAATTACTTAGGATACTCGATCTACCACACGAGATAAGAAAGTCCGTATAAGACCATGTAACATCCCGATTTAGGGCCTAGTCAGAATAGTAGTGCGAGACCACAAATCCGAGGGTTATGAATGAGTTTTTGAGGTTTATATTATGTATGCATGCTAGTGTGAAAGTTTCATGAAGCAATTTTGTGAAATTGTGGTTGAATGGTCCAAAAGGACGAAATTGCAAAAGTTGCAAAATGTTTGTTTCTAGAAGCTATATGTGTGAAATAGCTTTAGATTATTAATTAGAGGTCCTTAAATAGAAATTTATCCAAATTCTAATTTTTGGACAAAAATGGGCATGGGTGAGTCAAAATTTGAAGTTTATCAAAAAGGGCATTTTGGTCATTTATCAAATAAGTGATTAAATAGGTGAAAAGATGATAAAATTCACTCATCTTCTCCCCAAGCTGCGAAAATTAGAGAAGCCATTGTTAGGGCTCTTTCAATTTTTCAAGCTTGCTAGTAAGTGCTCTTAAGCCCGGTTTTTGATATTCTTCGTATTTTTGAAGTCCTAGTAGCATGAGTAAGCTATTTTTAGCTATTTGGTGAGCTATTATGGATGTTAAAAAATATACATATGTATGACATGCATGTATTTTGATGTTTTATGGAAGAATATGAAAGCTTGATGTAGTAGAAACATCTTTTGTTAAGTGATTTTCCGTGAAAATGCATGTAGGGACTAGTTTGTGAAAAACTTTAGTTTGGTCATACATTTGTGATTTAGTGAGATTTGATGAATGCTTTAGTTGAGTAAGTGGTTCGGCTGGGCATGAAAGAGTAGAAAGTTGAATAAAACTCACTTTACGAGCCTTTGGGACTAAAGTGTAAATATGAGAAAGTTTAGGGGCAAAATAGTAATTTTGCTAAAGTATGAGATGTGGGTCAATTTAGTTAATGTGTGTATTGAATAAGCTGATTTATTCATTATAGATCAAGAAAGACGAAGCCCAGATCAAAACCGAGGCAAAACCAAGGTGGTGGACTAAATTGCATATTTTTGTACTTTTGAGTATCGAGGTAAGTTTATGCATAAACAATGCATTCATACTTACAATTTTTTTGATGATAGCTAGTGTATAGCTAATTCGAGATTGATTTAGAACCTATGTGGTTCAAGTAGAATGAATGTAGTAGAAATGGTGAATGAATGTATGATCGAGAATGATTGAGAATCTATGTGGTTTAAGTAGACTTGTGCATGTGTTGTGATAATGCTAGATGTGTAACAGCCCAATTACGACCCTAATCGAAATGGTGCTTTCGGGACCACGAATCCGAATTAGGAAAGTATTTTTTAATTATTTATTATTATTATTATTTGATATTTAGGTTATGTGGTCAAGCATGTGTTAAAATAGTATATATTAATTTGTGTGTTTGGGTGACTAATTTAGATGAAAGGATTAAGGTGCATAATTAGTGAAATAGTTAATCTTTATAAATGGGGTGATTAAATTGAATTGGTTCTAGCATCAAGGGACTTGCATGTCAAATTACCCTAAAACAATACTAGTGGACGGCAACATGATGAGAAATCATTAAGATTGTTTATTTTATAATTATATTAAGTTAGTGGAAGATTGAAAATATGCATGGATATTATTAAACAAGGAAAATATTTTTTTTATCTCATTCTTTTCCATCTTCTTCTTCACCGAAAACTCAAGGAAAGGGGAGGGCTAAAACCTTTGTTACATTCGGCCATTGCATGTCTAATTGAGGTAAGAAATTTAGCTTAATTTTTGTAAGTTTCGGCACTTTTGAATTAGTCATCTTGAGTATTATTCAACCCATGTGAAAATTTTTGGAGCCTTAAACATGTCCTAGGTTCGTCCATGGGTAAATGTTGTGGTTTTATTTTGTTTGATGGAAGAGTGTTAAGCATGGGTTAGACATTATCATGTTTGAGTGGGGAAATTTAGATGAAATGAATATGTGATAGCTTAAAGTATAGGTGAAAGTCTAAATGTGGAATAAATGGTTTGTAAAGACTTGTGTAGGGAAGGGAAAGATTCGGCCCTCATGAAATAAATCCAAATTTAATGTAAATTGTGTGTTCTTTGTTTTAGGGACTAAATTTCATAAAGGTTGAAATTGTAGGGGTAGAATGGTGAATTAGAAATTATATGATATGATTTAATTTAAGAATATAAGAGAATTTGAATGAGAGGAAGAAGCATTCGGCTTTGGCTAAAGAGTGTGCAAATTGTTGCATTTTCGAATAATTGAGAAATTGGAAAATTTATCCAATCTTTGTATTTTGAGCTAGAATGAATGAAACCTTATTGGAATGAGTTCTTTTTGAAACTATTTGAGATCAAGGACGGAAAGAACCGGAATCAGATTGGGGGAAGGCTAAATTAGTCGAGTAGCCAGAAAATCTTAACTCATCAATCACCAAGGTAAGTTTATAAGTAATTGAATTTAAGCAAATTAATTATTATAGTGAAATGCATACTCTCATCTGAATTTTCATGCATATAAAGTTCTCAATTTCCGAATGAGAGATGAAATATTAAAAGTATTGGTTGAATGAAAGGTTATCATGTATATATATATATATATAGTTGGTTAATTATATCTTTCGATTTGTTGAATTGGGGATATTGGTATACAAGTTGCCGAACCTAATATAGTATGAAACTCAATGTATGTACAAGTTGATTGTGTGCGAATCATGTATGAAAATATATATGATTGGATTGTTTATATATAATTATGGATGGGTTGATAACTAAGTGTGAACCATCAAATAGGTGATGTTTGTAATTATCTGAAAGAGGTCGAATGGGATGATAGATATAGTAAGAATTGTTGATTCAAAAATATGTATATGTGTAGGACCTGAGTACCGAAACATGAACCTTTGTATATGTGTATTATGAAATCGGTTGTATTGCACTGTGTGTGCGGAAAAGTTATGTAACGGCTCTATGTGAGCGATACGTTACGAGAAGTTGGCACAGCGTGTGCGGAAATATTATGTAACGGCTCTATGTGAGCGATACATTACGGGAAGTTAGCACTATGTGTGCGAAAAAGTTATGTAACGGCTCTATGTGAGCGATACGTTACGAGAAGTTGGCACAGCGTGTGCGAAAATGTTATGTAACGGCTCCATGTGAGCGATACGTTACGGGAATTGCTTTAAGTATGTGGGTTAGCATGTTTTATAAATAATAAAATCTCTGAAAGGAGGTACATGAGAGTGTCAGGTATGTATGTAGTGTATGTTAGATTGTTAAATTGGTAAGTTAGATAAGACTTTAAGATATGAGGATTTATATGTGAATATTTGGTGATATTATGGTGATTAATCGAATGTGATTTGATTGATTGGTAATTAGGTATGTGGGTGTATGCTATAAATTAAATTAATGATTAAGTTGAGTTGAATAGAAACTTGTATAATATTTGGTTATGCTTATTTTCCTTTACTTATAACTTACTAAGCTCTTATAGCTTACCGGATGTGTATTGTTTGTTTGTTTTAGATCTGAGGGTTGAAGCTTGCACTTGGGGATCTTGGTCGAAGTCTATCACATTATCAAACACTTTTGGTATTTTGTTTTTTTTTTATGAGCATAGAATCTTTGAAATTATGGCATGTATAAGCTTGAATACTTTTTGCCTTCTTTGGTTAGTAATGTGTATGTATGCCATGCGAATATGGCTTCACTACTATGCTTGGGTTATTTTGATCCGTTATGTATAAGATGATGTATATATATATATATATATATGTTTGTGCCTTTCGATCTTTATACAAACATGTCTTGGTATGTATGCTACATGTGGTTTAAGGGAGAAGGGGTATTTTAAATCTATACATTTCGGATGAATGCTTTATGAATGAAGGGGATGCAAAGTGATGACATTGTATTTATTGAAAGTGATTTAGCCATGCATGATTTTGGATTATTGTTGGTATATTCGGATATATTTTGACCTTTAATTGGAAGTTATATTAAATATTATTATGTATGTGATAAATGAGACCATGAGTTTGATTCGAATAAGGTGTATAGCATTTCTATGAATAATGAATAAGTATATATATTTAGTTGGCCGTGAGATGCAAACATTACCAAATGAATAGTGGTATGTTATTGATAGTATTTGGTTTAATTGATGGTAATGTTATCATTTGTGATATTTTCGTCAATGTGTGTAGACTTGTGGTTGTTTTAGTAATGCCCATAACCTTAATCCGGTGACGGATACGGGTTAGGGTGTTACATTTGATTGGTATCAAAGCTACGGTTTAGTCGATTCTCGGACAAACGTAGCGCGTGTGAGTCTAGCTATACATGCCATATTTTATAATGTGATAATGTGATGACTTCTGACAGTGAAATGTGTTTATTTCTTATATAGTAATGGATCTCGATCCCGAGCGAGCTATAGCCGATGACATCGAGAGTGTGGCGCCCGTTCTCGTTCAGGGGACCGCACCAGAGAGATCTTGACCGGCTACGAGTAATCCTGATGAGGGGGCTAGAAATGCCTTCTATAGTATGATGAACGATTGGTTCAGTCATTACATACGAACCAATTCGGCTGTTCAACCACCCTAAAATTTGAATGTACCCCTGTAGTACCGATGGTACCTCTAATTGCAAATCCTGAAAGAATAGTTAAACCTCCTGTTGATCGCATTAGGAAGCACGGAGCTCAGGAATTTAGAGCTGTGGATGACGATGATGCGGAGAGAGCTGAATTTTGGCTCGATAACACTGTTCGTGTCTTCGACGAACTGTCCTGCACACCCGATGAGTGTCTGAAGTGTGCCATATCATTGTTATGAGATTCTGCCTACTACTGGTGGAATACTCTCGCGTCAGTTTTCCCGAAGGAGAGAGTTACCTGGGACTTCTTTCAGACGGAATTTCATAAGAAGTACATAAGTCAGCGCTTTATAGACTCCAAGCGTAAAGAATTTCTTGAGCTCAAATAGGGCCGCATGACCGTGTCCGAATATGAACGCAAGTTTGTGCGACTTAGTCGCTATGCTCGCGAGTGTGTGTCGTCGGAGGCTGCCATGTGCCGGAGGTTTGAGGATGGTTTAAATGAAGATATAAAGCTTCTGGTTGGCATCCTTGAAATTAATGAGTTCGTTGTACTAGTTGAACGAGCTTGTAAAGTAGAAGAGCTGGGGAAAGAAAAATGAAAAGCTGAGCTTGACTCTAGAGATGTTCGGAAGAGATATGCTAGTAAATTCTCGCAGATGGCAACGAAGAAGTTCAAGAATTATGGTAGTCGATACAAACCTGATACCGGGATTTCTATTCGAGAACGACCACCAGCGAACTCTCGGGCTACATCAGTTGCTAGTGTTGGCAATGCTCGATCGAGCAAACCTGAGTGTCAGCAGTGCGGCCGACGACATTTTGGAGAGTGCTGGGGTAAATCTATTTCTCGCACTTGTTATAAGTGTGGCTAGCAGGATCATTTCATTCGGGATTGCCTGGAGACGGCTGAAAAGGGTACTGCCCAGAGTGTGAGACCTAGCGGCACTACAGCTAGACGTAGATCATCTCGTTTTGGGGGAGGTAGGAGTGGTGCACAAAGGGGGACTACAGATGCGGTTGTTCGATCAGATACTCGTGTACCGGCTAGAGCTTACGCCATCCGTGCTAGAGAGGAGGCCTCATCCCCGGATGTCATTACCGATATTTTCACCCTCTTTGATTCTAGTGTAACTGCTTTGATTGATCCCGGCTCAACTCATTTGTATGTGTGTAAAACATTAGTGTCTAGTAAGACTCTACCTGTTGAGTCTACTGAGTTTGTGATTCCGGTTTCAAACCCCCTGAGTCGATGTGTATTAGTTGATAAAGTGTGTAAGAACTACCTATTGATGATTCGAGACATGTGTTTTCCGGCCGATCTGATGCTATTACCTTTTGATGAGTTCGACATCATTCTCGGTATGGATTGGTTGACAGTTCACGATGCGGTAGTAAATTGCAGACGAAAGACTATTGATTTAAGATGCCTGAATAACGAGATAATCCGAATTGAGTCTGCGGATTTGAATGGACTACCTACTGTGATATATTCGATGTTGGCTCGATAGTATTTGAGGAAGGGTTGCGAAGCCTATCTTGCGTACGTGATTGACAACAAGGTAACAGAAAACAAGATCGAATCAGTACCAGTTGTTAGTGAATATTTGGATGTGTTCCCGGAGGAATTACCGGGATTGCCACCTGTTCGTGAGGTAGAATTTGGTATTGAACTAGTGCCAGGGACTACTTCAATTTCGATAGCTCCGTATAGAATGGCATCGACTGAATTAAAAGAATTGAAGGCTTAGTTGCAAGAATTGACGGATAGAGGTTTCGCCCGACCGAGTTTTTCTCCCTGGGGTGCACCCGTTCTATTTGTGAAAAAGAAAGATGGAACATTGAGAATGTGCATTGATTATCGACAGCTTAATAAGGTGACCGTAAAGAACAAATACCCGTTACCACGTATCGACGATTTATTCGATCAACTTAAGGGAGCCTCAGTGTTCTCAAAAATTGATTTGAGGTCGAGGTATTATCAGCTACGAGTTAGGGAATCGGATGTACCAAAGACTGCTTTTTGGACGAGATATGGTCACTATGAGTTCTTAGTGATGTCGTTTGGGCTCACTAACGCCCCTGCAATTTTCATGGATTTGATGAATCGTGTATTCAGGCCATATCTAGATCGGTTTGTTGTTGTATTCATAGATGACATACTGATCTATTCGCGTGACGAAGCTGAGCACGCTGAACATTTGAGGCTAGTGTTACAGACTTTGCGTGACAAGCAATTGTACGCAAAATTCAGTAAATGTGAGTTTTGGTTGAAAGAAGTCAGCTTCTTGGGGCATGTCATTTCAGCATCAGGTATTCGGGTTGACCCGAGTAAAATTTCGGCTATACTTGATTAGAAACCTCCACGTAATGTTTCCGAGGTTCGTAGCTTTCTGGGACTTGCCGGATATTATAGACGCTTCGTGAAAGGGTTTTCTATGATAGCATCTCCGATGACAAAGCTACTACAGAAAGATGTGAAATTTGAGTGGTCAGAAAGGTGTCAGAAGAGTTTTGAACAATTGAAGACCTTGCTAACAGAAGCTCCAGTACTCGTTTAGCCAGAGTCAGGTAAAGAGTTCGTTATTTTTAGTGATGCATCTTTAAATGGACTCGGATGTGTATTGATGCAGGAGGGTAAAGTTGTAGCATATGCCTCGAGACAGTTGAAATCGCATGAGAGAAATTATCCGACGCATGACCTTGAGTTGGCTGTTATAGTTTTTGCTTTGAAAATATGGCGTCACTACCTATTTGGTGAGAAATGTCATGTCTATTCGGATCATAAGAGTCTTAAGTATTTAATGACTCAAAAGGATTTGAATTTGAGACAACGACGATGGTTAGAACTGTTAAAAGACTACGATCTCGTGATTGACTATCACCCAGGAAAGGCTAATGTGGTTGCTGATGCACTTAGCTGAAAGTCATTATTAGCTCTTCGCGCAATGAATACGAGTATAGCTATGAATGAGGATGGTACGATCGTTGCTGAATTGAAAGTGAGACCATTGTTTGAGTAGCAGATTCGGGAAGCCCAAGAAGTTGATGATGATTTAAAAACAAAGAAAAGCCATTGTGACTGGTGTACGGATTCAGACTTTCAGATAGATGCTGAAGGATGTTTACGGTTCAAGGATCGATTATGTGTGCCAAAGAACCCTGAATTGATTCAAATGATTTGTAATGAAGCTCATAATAGTAGATATTCGATTCATCCGGGTAGCACGAAAATGTATAACGACCTGAAACAGCATTACTGGTGGTAGGGTATGAAGCGAGACATCTCGGATTATGTATCGAAGTGTTTGGTATGCCAGCAAGTGAAAGCCGAGCATCAAGTGCCATCGAGACTACCTCAGCCGATCATGATACCAGAATGGAAGTGGGATCGTGTTACGATGGGTTTCGTATCGGGTTTACCCTTGCCGCCAAGTAAGAAAGATTCAATCTGGGTTAACGTAGATAGATTGACGAAATCGGCTCATTTTATTCCGGTACGTACGGATTTCTCACTTGATAAGTTGGCTGAGTTGTACATATCGCAGATTGTACGGTTACACAGATTACCTATTTCTATTGTTTCGGATAGAGATCCGAGGTTCACGTCGCGGTTTTGGAAGAAACTGCAAGATGCTTTAGGCACCAAGCTACACTTTAGTACAACTTTTCACCCTCAGCCGGATGGTCAATCCGAGGGTGTTATCCAAATACTCGAGGATATGTTGAGATGTTGCGTTCTTGAGTTTGAGGGTACGTGGGAACGATACTTGCCTCTGATTGAATTTGCGTATAATAATAGCTTTCAATCTAGTATCAAAATGGCACCCTACGAAGCTTTGTACGGTCAAAAATGTCGTACGCCGTTGTACTGGACCGAGCTTAGAGAAAACAAGATACACGAGGTTGATTTGATTAAAGAAACTAAACAGAAAGTGGCATTAATCCGTGATAGTTTGAGAGCGGCATCGGATCGTCAAAAGTCTTACGCCGATTTGAAACGTAAGGACATTGAATTCCAGATAGGTGATCGAGTGTTCTTGAAAATATCACCATGGAAAAAGATACTTCGATTTGGTCGTAAAGGGAAGCTAAGTCCTAGATTTATTGGGCCGTATGATGTTATCGAGCGTATTGGGCCGGTTGTATACAGATTGAGGTTGCCAATTGAGTTAGATAAGATTCATAATGTCTTCCACGTATCGATGCTTCGTCGTTACAGATCTAATCATTCTCATGTAATCAGTCCAACCGAAATTGAAATTCAGCCCAATTTGACTTACGAGGAAGAACCGATTCACATCTTAGCTCGTGAAGTAAAAGAGTTACGAAATAAGAAAATATCATTGGTTAAAGTATTGTGGCATAAACACAGGATGGAGGAACCAACCTGGGAAACTGAAGAGAAAATGAAAGAACGTTATCCTCACCTATTTGCGGGTAAGATTTTCGGGGACGAAAATTCGTTAAGGGGGGAGAGTTGTAATAGCCCAATTACGACCCTAATCGAAATGGTGGTTTTGGGACCACGAATCCGAATTAGGAAAGTATTTTTTTAATTATTTATTATTATTTTTATTTGATATTTAGGTTATGTGGTCAAGCATGTGCTAAAATAGTATATATTAATTTGTGTGTTTGGGTGACTAATTTAGATGAAAGGATTAAAGTGCATAATTAGTGAAATAGTTAATCTTTATAAATGGGGTGATTAAGTTGAATTGGTTCTTGCATCGAGGGACTTGCATGTCAAATTACCCTAAAACAATAATAGTGGACGGCAACTTGATGAGAAATCATTAAGGTTGTTTATTTTATAATTATATTAAGTTAGTGGAAGATTGAAAATATGCATGGATATTATTAAACAAGGAAAACATTTTTTTTATCTCATTCTTTTCCATCTTCTTCTTCACCGAAAACTCAAGGAAAGGGGAGGGCTAAAACCTTTGTTACATTCGGCCATTGCATGTCTAATTGAGGTAAGAAATTTAGCTTAATTTTTGTAAGTTTCAATGACTTTTGAATTAGTCATCTTGAGTATTATTCAACCCATGTGAAAATTTTTGGAGCCTTAAACATGTCCTAGGTTCGGCCATGGGTAAATGTTGTGGTTTTATTTTGTTTGATGGAAGAGTGTTAAGCATGGGTTAGACATTATCATGTTTGAGTGGGGAAATTTAGATGAAATGAATATGTGATAGCTTAAAGTATAGGTGAAAGTCTAAATGTGGAATAAATGGTTTGTAAAGACTTGTGTAGGGAAAGGAAAGATTCGGCCCTCATGAAATAAATCCAAATTTAATGTAAATTGTGTGTTCTTTATTTTGGGGACTAAATTACATAAAGGTTGAAATTGTAGGGGTAGAATGGTGAATTAGAAATTATATGATATGATTTAATTTAAGAATATAAGAGAATTTGAATGAGAGGAAGAAGCATTCGGCTTTGGCAAAAGAGTGTGCAAATTGTTGCATTTTCGAATAATTGAGAAATTGGAAAATTTATCCAATCTTTGTATTTTGAGCTAGAATGAATGAAACCTTATTGGAATGAGTTCTTTTTGAAACTATTTGAGATCAAGGACGGAAAGAACTGGAATCGGATCGGGGGAAGGCTAAATTAGTCGAGTAGCAGGAAAATCTTAACTCATCAATCACCAAGGTAAGTTTATAAGTAATTGAATTTAAGCAAATTAATTATTATAGTGAAATGCATACTCTCATCCGAATTTTCATGCATATAAAGTTCTTAATTTCCGAATGAGAGATGAAATATTAAAAGTATTGGTTGAATGAATGGTTATCATGTATATATATATATAGTTGGTTAATTATATCTTTCGATTTGTTGAATTGGGGATATTGGTATACAAGTTGCCGAACCTAATATAGTATGAAACTCAATGTATGTACAAGTTGATTGTGTGCGAATCATGTATGAAAATATATATGATTGGATTGTTTATATATAATTATGGATGGGTTGATAACTAAGTGTGAACCATCAAATAGGTGATGTTTGTAATTATATGAAAGAGGTCGAATGGGATGATAGATATAGTAAGAAGAGTTGATTCGAATATATGTATATGTGTAGGACCTGAGTACCGAAACATGAACCTTTGTATATGTGTATTATGAAATCGGTTGTATTGCACTGTGTGTGTGGAAAAGTTATGTAACGACTCTATGTGAGCGATACGTTACGAGAAGTTGGCACAGCGTGTGCGGAAATATTATGTAACGGCTCTATGTGAGCGATACGTTACGAGAAGTTGGCATAGTGTGTGCGAAAATGTTATGTAACGACTCTATGTGAGCGATACGTTACGGGAATTACTTTAAGTATGTGGGTTAGCATGTTTTATAAATAATAAAATCTCTGAAATGAGGTACATGAGAGTGTCAGGTATGTATGTAGTGTATGTTAGATTGTTAAATTGGTAAGTTAGGTAAGAATTTGAGATATGAGGATTTATATGTGAATATTTGGTGATATTATGTTGATTAATCGAATGTGATTTGATTGATTGGTAATTAGGTATGTGGGTGTATGCTGTAAATTAAATTAATGATTAAGTTGAGTTGAATAGAAACTTGTATAATATTTGGTTATGCTTATTTTCCTTTACTTATAACTTACTAAGCTCTTATAGCTTACTGGATGTGTATTGTTTGGTTGTTTTAGATCTGATGGTTGAAGCTTGCACTTGGGGATCTTGGTCGAAGTCTATCACATTATCAAACACTTTTGGTATTTTGTTTTTTTTTATGAGCATAGAATCTTGGAAATTATGGCATGTATAAGCTTGAATACTTTTTGCCTTTTTTGGTTAGTAATGTGTATGTATGCCATGCGAATATGGCTTCACTACTATGCTTGGGTTATTTTGATCCGTTATGTATAAGATGATGTATATATATATATATATATACGTTTGTGCCTTTTGATCTTTATACAAACATGTCTTGGTATGTATGCTACATGAGGTTTAAGGGAGAAGGGGTATTTTAAATCTATACATTTCGGATGAATGCTTTATGAATGAAGGGGATGCAAAGTGATGACATTGTATTTATTGAAAGTGATTTAGCCATGCGTGATTTTGGATTATTATTGGTATATTCGGATATATTTTGACCTTTAATTGGAAGTTATATTAAATATTATTATGTATGTGATAAATGAGACCATGAGTTTGATTCGAATAAGGTGTATAGCATTTCTATGAATAATGAATAAGTATATATATTTAGTTGGCCGTGAGATGCAAACATTACCAAATTAATAGTGGTATGTTATTGATAGTATTTGGTTTAATTGATGTTCATGTTATCATTTGTGATATGTTCGTCAATGTGTGTAGACTTGTGGTTGTTTTAGTAATGCCCATAACCCTAATCCGGCGACGGATACGGGTTAGGGTGTTACAAGATGGTAGGCTGAGTGCGATACCATCCTAATTCATATTGACGATGAGCTAGCTATGTGCGATGCTATCGTGAGGTATATCATCTAGTGAGCTATGTGCTGGATCACTACGAATACCATTGTGGTAGGCTAAGTGCGATACCACCTTATTAATCAAATTTGGTGTGCTAAGTGCCAAACCACCGAGATATTGGCTGTGTGGATTAACTGTGTGTATTAACTGTGTGGATGAGCTGTGTGGATTAGTTATGTAAACTAGCTGTGTGGATAAGTTATGTGGATTGACTGTGTGGATGTATTACGATAAATAATGATGTGTTGTATATTACCTAAATGTGATATTGAATGCAGGGGTGCATTTCAATGGATATGAGTATGTGACTCATGATGTGTTGGAAATGTGGTAAGGGTTAGAAAGAGTAAGCATTGTCGTTCATTATTTTGGTAGTATAATGCTAATTGTTGTTTAGCTTGTACTATGATTCTTATTTGTTTATGTGTAAACTTACTAAGCTTAAAGCTTACTCCCTTTCTTTTCCCTTGTCTTATAGATTAAAAGTGTTGAATCGAGATACGAGGATCATCGGAAGATAGCCCACCTATCAGCACACTTTGGCACATGAAACTTAATGTTTTGTATATGGCATGTATAGGGGCTAGACAAGTTAGTCAATTTTGTTGTAAATGGATAAGATGTGTTAGCCTTTTTATGGGATGTGTATTTTGTATAATGCCATAGTTTTTGGCTATTACATTATATGAAAAAGATATAGTTTTCTATGTGAGATTGTATTCAATTTGAGTTGATTATGATTGTGTTGGATGAGTATTTGTTGTGTATGCTAGAAGGGTGAAAAGAACTTGGCACTTATCTTTGTCCTTGACCATGTGGCTAGATACACGGGCGTGTGTCTAGACCATGTGTGACACACGGTTAGCCCACGGGCGTGTCTTTGTGGCCGTCGTCCCCATGTTAATATTTTAAAACAGAATAGACCACGGACTAGTCACACGGGCGTGTGCCTAGGGCGTGTGGGATTAATCAGTGTTGGCCACGGGCTAGCCATACGGGCGTGTGTCTTGACTCTAGGCCGTGCGAGGGAAGTCAGTGTTCACCACGGTTGGAAAGCACGGGCGTACCATGGCCGTGGGGCAATTGGCAGAATGCTCGAGTTTTTAGCACGGCTAGGGAACATGGGCGTGTGTGTCCATGCACAGGCGTGTCTAATCTTGTACGGGCGTGTGAGACCTGTATAAAAGAGAAAAATTTTAAGGATCGTAAAAGTTCCGGATTAGTCTCGAGAGCCCTCGTGTGTATGAGTGAGGCCTCGTAAGTCGAGAATGAGGTTATAGTGAGTAATGGTGTTAAGCCTAAGTGGCGATTAAGTGGTTTGAGTTCGGTAACGCCTCAGGCCCGATTCCCGGCATAGAACCTGGGTAAGGGGTTTTACATTTAGTGGTATCAGAGCTATGGTTTATTCGGTTCTAGGACTACCGTAGCGGGTGTAAGAGTCTAGCTATAAATGTAATAAGTGTACGATGATAGTGTAGTGGTTTCTGATGATTTTAAATCTTGTTTTATATAGAATATGGATTCTGATCCATTGACTACTGATGAAGCAGCTAGTAATGCGCTGGCTCCTGCGCAAGGAACCGTGCCGGTGCAAAGTGGACCCGAGGTGAGGGGTCAAGGGGAAGAGGCACGAGAAGCCTTTCTCCATATGATGAGTGATTGGTACTCGGACTACGTTTGAGAAAACCCTAATGCTCCACCTCTTCCTCCTATACCTCAGCCAAATCTAGTGGCTCCTCAAGGTATGGATGTAGTGAGGATTTCGAAACCCCCGGTGGATAAGATTAGGAAACACGAGGCTGAGGAGTTTAGAGCTAAAGTAGATGATGACCCTCAGAGGGTGGAGTTCTGGTTAGAGAACTCGATGAGGGTGTTCGATGAGCTCTCATGTACACCTGAGGAGAGTTTGAAGTGTGCCGTATCGTTGCTGAGAGATTTGGCATACCATTGGTTGAAGACGCTGACATTAGTGGTCCCAAGAGAGTGGGTAACGTGGGACTTCTTTCTGGAACAGTTCCGGAAGAAGTATATAAGCCAAAGATTTACTGATCGGAAGAGGAAAGAATTCCTTAAGTTGAAGCAAGGAAGAATGTCAGTAGCAAAATATGAGCGTGAGTTTGTTAGGCTTAGCAAATACGCTCAAGAATGTGTGTCGACAGAGACCATCTTGTGCAAGAGGTTCGAAGATGGGCTGAATGAGGATATCAAACTCCTAGTTGGCATTTTGGAGTTGAAAGAATTCGTGGTATTAGTTGAGAGGGCAAGTAAGGTCAAGAGTTGAGTTCGAGATAAGAGGAGGGTGCGAGTAAAGCCCGAGATGCGAAAAGAGAGGCGATGGGCAAGTCGTATCAAGCCCAGTCGAAAAGATCCAAGGAAGTGAATCCTCAGACGTCAGCCTCAGTGGGATATTCGCATCGAGACTTGGACAATACTCGTTAGGGTTCGAGAGTCTGAGCCCCCTCGATGGAAAGTGTGGGCAATACAAATAGTAAATCGGAGTGTTCAAGTTGTGGTAGGTATCACACCGGAGAGTGTTGGGGAAACAGTTAGAAATGTTACAAATGTGGTTCCCCTGAGCACTTTATCCGTAACTGTCCCGAGAGGGATGATAAGGAAGAGAGGCAAGAAGTGAGACCTAGTGATGTGTCTACGAGGGGTAGACCACCAAGGAACCCAAGAGGTGGGGCTAGTGGTAGAGGTGCACCCAGAGATTCTGCTGTGAGACCATAGGGTCGGGCACCTGCGAGGACGTATGCCATTCGCGCTCGCGAAGAGGCATCCTCCCCTAATGTGATAACGGGTAAATTTTCTCTCTTTGACACCTCTGTTATTGCTTTAATAGATCCAGGGTCTACTCACTCTTATATTTGTATGAGATTAGCATCTAGTTTGAGTATGATCGTTGAGTCTACGGACATTGTGATTAAGGTGTCAAACCCGTTCGGAAAGTATGTGTTAATGGACAAAGTGTGTAAGAATTGTCCTTTTTTGATTGAGAATCATTGTTTTCTTGCAAACCTTATGTTGTTGCCGTTTGATGAGTTCGATTTAATCCTAGGCATGGATTGGTTGACTACCCATAGTGTTTTAGTGAACTATGGTAGTAAGTACATTGAATTGAAATGTGAGAGTGGAGATGTGGTTCGGGTTGAATCAGGTGGATCGGACAGTCTACCAGTGATGATTTCTTCCTTAGTGGCTGAGAAATGTTTAAGAAAAGGGTGTGAGTCCTATCTTGCGTTCGTGTTGAATACTCAAGAGGTTGGAGTAGAGTTTGAAATAGTGCCAGTGGTATGTGAGTACCCAGATGTATTTCTGGAAGAGTTACCCGGATTACCTCAGTGAGAGGTCGAGTTTGGAATTGAGTTGGTTCCGGGAACGGCACCTATTTCGATTGCCCCGTACAGAATGGCACCTGTAGAGTTGAAAGAACTGAAGGTTTAGTTACAAGAGTTGACAGATAAGGGTTTTGCAAGACCGAGCTACTCGCCGTGGGGAGCTCCGGTATTGTTTGTGAAGAAGAAAGATGGGTCTATGAGGCTGTGTATAGACTATAGACAGCTTAACAAAGTGACGGTTAAGAATAAGTATCCTTTACCAGGGATTGATGATCTTTTTGATCAACTAAAGGGAGCTACAGTGTTCTCCAAGATAGACTTGAGGTCTGGTTATTATCAGCTCAGAGTGGAAGAGCAAGATGTGTTGAAAACTGCATTTCGGACAAGGTATGGCCATTATGAGTTTTTGGTTATGCCGTTTGGGTTGACGAATGCACCTGCGATTTTTATGCATCTGATGAACCGTGTTTTCAGACCATATGTGGACAAGTTTGTGGTTGTCTTTATTGACAACATATTGATCTATTCTCGGGATGAGAACGATCATGAAGAGCACTTAAGAATTGTCTTGCAAACTTTGATAGATAAGCAGTTGTATGCTAAGTTTAGCAAGAGTGAGTTTTGGCTCCGAGAGGACAGATTCCTAGGACACATGGTGTCAGGTGATGGTGTCAGAGTTGACCCGAGTAAGATATCGGCTGTTATGGATTGGAAACCACCGAGGAACGTGTCGGAAATCGAAGTTTCTTGGGATTAGCGGGATATTACGATGTTTCGTAAAGGGTTCTCTCTGTGATTGCTACCCGATGACGGCAAATCTGCATAAAGATGTCAAGTTTGAATGGACTGAGACATGTCAACAGAGCTTCGAGAGACTGAAAACAATGTTGACTGAGGCACCGATTTTGGTTCAACTAGAATCGGGGAAGGAGTTCGTGGTTTATAATGATGCGTTGTTTAATGGTCTCGGTTGCATGTTGATGCAAGAGGGTAAGGTAATCGCTTACGCCTCGAGGTAGTTAAAACCGCACGAGAAGAATTATCCGACTCACGATTTGGAGTTGGCTGTGATTGTGTTTGCGTTAAAGATTTGGCGACATTATTTGTATGGAGAAAAGTGTCGAATCTTTACAAATCACAAGAGTTTAAAGTATTTGATGGATCAGAAGGATCTGAATCTGAGACAGAGACGGTGGCTTGAGTTGTTGAAAGACTATGAGTTAGTCATTGATTACCACCCGGGAAAAGCGAATGTGGTTGCGGATGCCTTAAGTAGGAAATCCCTGTATGCTCTAAGAGTTATGAGAGCGAGTTTAGCATTGTCTGATGATAGTGCTATTTTGGCAGAGTTGAGAGCTAGGCCACTATTTGTTCAACAAATATGTGAAGCTCAGAGAAATGATAGCGAGATGCAAGCTAAGATAGCTAAGTGCGGGTCGGAATGTGATTCTAATTTTTGAGTGGATTTGAATGGTTGTCTGATGTATCGTGATAGAATTTGTGTTCCAAAAAATGAGGAGTTGATTCGAAAGGTTTTGTATGAGGCCCACAGTGGATGCTTGTCAGTACATCCGGGCAGTACAAAAATGTACAACGACTTGAGGAAGTTGTATTGGTGGCCGGGTATGAAAAGAGATATTTCAGAGTTTGTGACTAAGTGTCTGATTTTCCAACAAGTGAAAGCTAAGCATCAAGTGCCTTCGGGATTGCTTCAGCCAGTGATGGTTCCCGAATGGAAGTGGGATCGGGTTACCATGGATTTTGTGACGGGGTTGCCGATGACTCCGAGAAAAAGAGATGTTGTATGGGTTGTTGTGGATAGATTGACGAAGTCAGCTCAGTTTATTCCAGTACGTGTTGATTATTCACTGGATAAGTTAGCTGAGTTGTACGTGGCAGAGATAGTGAGATTGCATGGTGTACCTGTGTCTATTATATCGGATAGAGATCCAAGGTTTACTTCGAGATTTTGGAAGAAGTTGCAAGAGGCCATGGGTACGAGATTGAATTTCAGTATTGCATTCCATCCGCAATCCGATGGTCAATCTGAAAGAGTGATTCAAGTTCTTGAAGATATGCTTCGATGCTGTGTGTTAGAATTCGAAGGTAGTTGGGAGAGATATCTACCTTTGGTCGAATTTGCCTATAACAAAAGTTATCAGTCGAGTAAACAGATGGCACTGTATGAGGCTTTGTATGGCCGTAAGTGTCAGACTCCTTTGTATTGGACCGAGCTTAGTGAGAAGCGAATCCATGGGGTCGATCTAGTAAAAGAGACCGAAGGGAAAGTGAAAGTAATCCATAATAGTCTGAAAGCTACTTCGAACCGACAGAAGTCGTACGCGGATTTGAAAAGAAAAGAGATTGAGTTTGAAGTGGGTGACAAAGTGTTTTTAAAAGTGTCCCCATGGAAGAAAATCATGAGATTTGGACGAAAAGGGAAATTGAGTCCAAGGTTCATAGGGCCATATGAGATTACAGATAGAATTGGGCCTGTAGCTTACCGGTTGGCTTTGCCGGTAGAGTTGGAAAAGATTCATAACGTGTTCCATGTGTCGATGTTGCGACGGTATCGCTCCGATCCTTCACATGTGATTCCTTCAACGGAAATTGAGATAAGACCAGATATGTCTTATGAAGAGGAGCCGATTAAGATCTTGGCTCGAGAAGTGAAACAGTTGAGAAATAAGAGCCTAGCACTAGTGAAAGTGTTATGGCAGAAACATGGTGTGGAAGAGGCTACGTGGGAAATGTAAGAAGCTATGAGAGAGCAACATCCAAACCTCTTTACTGGTATGATTTTTGGGGACGAAAATCTCTAAAGGGGGAAGAGTTGTAACATCCCGGTTTAGGGCCTAGTCGGAATAGTGGTGCGAGACCACAAATCCGAGGGTTATGAATGAGTTTTTGAGGTTTATATTATGTATGTATGCTAGTGTGAAAGTTCATGAAGCAATTTTGTGAAATTGTGGTTGAATGGTCCAAAAGGACTAAATTGCAAAAGTTGCAAAATGTGTGTTTCTAGAAGCTATATGTGTGAAATAGCTTTAGATTATTAATTAGAGGTCCTTAAATAGAAATTTATCCAAATTCTAATTTTTGGACAAAAATGGGCATGGGTGAGTCAAAATTTGAAGTTTCTCAAAAAGGACATTTTGGTCATTTATCAAATAAGTGATTAAATAGGTGAAAAGATGATAAAAATTCACTCATCTTCTCCCCCAAGCTGCTGAAAATTAGAGAAGCCATTGTTAGGGCTCTTTCAATTTTTCAAGCTTGCTAGTAAGTGCTCTTAAGCTCGGTTTTTGATATTCTTCGTATTTTTGAAGTCCTAGTAGCATGAGTAAGCTATTTTTAGCTATTTGGTGAGCTATTATGGATGTTCAAAAATGTACATATGTATGACATGCATGTATTTTGATGTTTTATGGAAGAATATGAAAGCTTGATGTAGTAGAAACATCTTTTGTTAAGTGATTTTCCATGAAAATGCATGTAGGGACTAGTTTGTGAAAAACTTTAGTTTGGTCATACATGTGTGATTTAGTGAGATTTGATGAATGCTTTAGTTGAGTAAGTTGTTCGGCTAGGCATGAAAGAGTAGAAAGTTGAATAAAAATCACTTTACGAGCCTTTGGGACTAAAGTGTAAATATGAGAAATTTTAGGGGCAAAATAGTAATTTTGCTAAAGTATAAGATGTGGGTCAATTTAGTCAATGTGTGTATTGAATAAGCTGATTTATTCATTATAGATCTAGAAAGACGAAGCCCAGATCGAAACTGAGGCAAAACCAAGTTGGTGGACTAAATTGCATATTTCTATACTTTTGAGTATCGAGGTAAGTCTATGCATAAACAATGCATTCATACTTACAATTTGTTCATGATAGCTAGTGTGTAGCTAATTCGAGATTGATTTAGAACCTATGTGGTTCAAGTAGAATGAACGTAGTAGAAATGGTGAATGAATGTATGATCGAGAATGATTGAGAATCTATGTGGTTTAAGTAGACTTGTGCATGTGTTGTGATAATGCTAGATGGTAGGCTAAGTGCGATACCATCCTAATGCATATTGACGATGAGCTAGCTATGTGCGATGCTATCGTGAGGTATATCATCTAGTGAGTTATGTGCTGAATCACTACGAATACCATTGTGGTAGGCTAAGTGCGATACCACCTTATTAATCAAATGTAGTGTGCTAAGTGTGAAACCACCGAGATATTGGCTGTGTGGATTAACTGTGTATTAACTATGTGGATGAGCTGTGTGTATTAGTTATGTAAACTAGCTGTGTGGATTAGCTGTGTGGATAAGTTATGTGGATTGACTGTGTGGATGTATTACGATAAATAATGATGTGTTATATATTACGTAAATGTGATATTGAATGCAGGGGTGCATTTCAATGGATATGAGTATGTGACTCATGATGTGTTGGAAATGTGGTAAGGGTTAGAAAGAGTAAGCATTGTCGTTCATTATTTTGGTAGTATAATGCTAATTGTTGTTTAGCTTGTACTATGATGCTTATTTGTTTATGTGTAAACTTACTAAGCTCAAAGCTTACTCCCTTTCTTTTCCCTTGTCTTATAGATTAAAAGTGTTGAATCGAGATACGAGGATCATCTAAGATAGCCCACCTATCAAAGACACTTTGGTACATGAAACTTAATGTTTTGTATATGGCATGTATAGGGGCTAGACAAGTTAGTCAATTTTGTTGTAAATGGATAAGATGTGTTAGCCTTTTTATGGGATGTGTATTTTGTATAATGCCATAGTTTTTGGCTATTACATTATATGAAAAAGATATAGTTTTCTATGTGAGATTGTATTCAATTTTAGTTGATTATGATTGTGTTGGATGAGTATTTTTTTGTATGATAGAAGGGTGAAAAGAACTTGGCACTTAGCTTTGTCCTTGACCATGTGGTTAGACACACGGGCATGTGTCTAGACCATGTGTGACACACGGTCAGCCCACGGGCGTGTGTTGTGGCCGTGCGTCCCCTACATGTTAATTTTTAAAACAAAATAGACCACGGACTAGTCACACGGGCATGTTCCTAGGGCGTGTGGGATTAATCAGTGTTGGCCACGGGCTAGCCACACGGGCGTGTGTCTTGACTCTAGGCCGTGCGAGGGAAGTCAGTGTTCACCACGGTTGGGGAGCACGGGCGTACCATGGCCGTGGGGCAATTGGCAGAATGCTCAAGTTTTTAGCACGGCTAGGGAACATGGGCGTGTGTGTCCATGCACGGGCGTGTCTAATCTTGCACGGGCGTGTGAGACCTATATAAAAGAGAAAAATTTTAAGGATCGTAAAAGTTTTGGATTAGTCTCGAGAGCCCTCGTGTGTATGAGTGAGGCCTCGTAAGTCGAGAATGAGGTTATAGTGAGTAATGACGTTGAGCCTAAGTGGCGATTAAGTGGTTTGAGTTCAGTAACGCCTCGAGCCCGGTTCCCGGCGTAGAACCCGGGTAAGGGGTGTTACAGACCAAGCCAAGGCATGGCATCGGCAATCAAGCAAGTTATCATGTAAGTCCAAGACAAGTCTTGGCATTGAAGAGTTATCATGAGATGAAGACCCATGTAAGCCCAAGCCAAGGCATGGCATTGGTGAGTCTCCAAGAAAAGATGTCATGTAAGTCCAAGACAAGTCTTGGCATTGTAAAGCTATCATGAGGTGGAGATTCCATGTAAGTCCAAGCCAAGGCATGGCATTGGTGAGTAACAAGAAAGATTTCATGTAAGTCCAAGCCAAGGCTTGGCATTGACCAGTTCATGAGTTAAGATACCAAGTAAGACCATGTCAAGACATGGAAATGGTAAGTTCCCAATGGAACACACAAGGAAGACTTTGAGTAAGTCAATGTCAAGACATGGCATCAATACCAAGATGAGAGATCCCATGTAAGACCATATCGAGGATATGGCTTTGGCATCGAGTTATGTGGGATGAGATTCAGTATCCTCGGTTATTCATAGAAATTCATCGGGCAAGAGAGTAAAGCTCAAGTGATATAGTAAGAAAGTTAAGTAAGTAAAGTTATTATCAAGTTATGCTAGTTAAGAGTATTATTCATGATATGAATGATGAAGTTGAGATTATACTTATCGTAGTAAAGTATACTGATCTATGTGATCAAGTGATACAGTATATTGTTTACCGCATTTGAGCATGAGAATAGTAAGTACCATGAGATATGTAAGAATCAGTAAGAGTAAGTAAGATTGAATACTTGAGATTCATAATGCCATTGTTTATGATGAATGGTTAATGTTAAGCAAATATATTGCTATGAGAATTACTTGCAAACTTACTAAGCTAAATGATTACGTCTTTTATTCTTTCTTTCCATGTAGTCCCGCCAAGCTAATCTCGTGGATCATCGTCACTGGAGCTCGGAGCACACTATCAATCGCTATTTTGGTATAGCCAAGTTGTTTATATTAAGTATGGTATGTATAAGAAACATTTCATTTTGAGTTATGTTTTAAAACTAGCCAAAGTGTTGGCTATCAAGCTTAGTATTCTTTTTGTATATGGCCAAAGAGATGAGTCATGAATGATTAAGTATGTATGTTTTAATCTATCAATGAAGTATGCATCCTTGTTCATGTTAGATGTAATACTTGAGTTGCTGAATTGAGCATGAGTTTGGTCTTGATTTTAGGGTGACAATTGGCTTGGTAAATAGCCTCTAAGTGCCCACACGGATGGACACACGGGCGTGTGCCTAGGGCGTGTGGGATTAATCAGTGTTGGCCATGGGCTAGCTACACGGGCGTGTGCCTTGGCCGTGGGGCATTGGCAGAATGCTGGGGTTTTAGGCACGGTTTGGGGCCATGGGCGTGTCCAGGCCGTGTGTGATTTGCCAGTATCCACCACGGGTGAGAGACACGGGCATGTTTTAGGGGTGCACGGGCGTGTCCCAAGTCACACGGACGTGTGACCCTTGTTTGGAGAGAAAGTTTCCAGATGAGTTTCGAAAGTTTCGGGACGTAAGTCTGAGGCCTCGTAGGCCGATGAAATGTCAGATTTGACTAAGAAAGAGAAGTTTTTAATTTGGGACGAAATTTTATAGCCTGTAAGAACATGTTTAAGTGAGTTCAAGCATGGTAATTCTCGTATCCGGTCTTAGTCTCAGACTCGGGTATGAGGTGTTACATTTAGTGGTATCAGAGCTACGGTTTAGTCGGTTCTAGGACTAACGTAGCACGAGCATGAGGCTAGATATACATGCCATACGTAAGAATGTTTTTATAATGATAGTGTGACGACTCCTGACGACTTAAATTATGTTTATACATTTAGTAAATGGATCCCGATAGAGCTGTGGCAGATGACGTAGAAAGTAACACGCAGGCTCCCGCTGAAGGGACGGTGCCGAACGAGAATGAGAATAGACCCACTACGGTGAGTCAAGAAGGAGGAGAAGAGGTTAGAGAAGCCTTCCTCCATATGATGAATACATGGTATATGGAGTTCGTTCGTACGAACCTGAATGCGCAACCACCTCCACCCCCACCTATTCCTCAACCTATCCCAGTAGCCCCTCAAGTAGTAGAGGTGGTAAGAGGAGAGAAGCCTCCGATTGATAGGATTAGGAAACATGGGGCGTAAGAATTCGGGCTAGAAAAGATGATGATCCGAAAAGGCCGAGTTCTGGATAGAAAATACTATCAGGGTATTTAATGAGTTGTCATGCACGCCTGAGGAATGCATGAAGTGTGTAGTCTCTCTGTTAAGAGATTCTGCTTACCAATGGTGGAACACCCTTGTTTCAGAGGTATCTCGAGAAAAGATCACATGGGAATTCTTCCTGGAAGAGTTTAAGAAAAAGTATATCACCAAAGGTTCGTGGATCGAAAAGAAAGGAATTTCTAGAGTTAAAGCAAGGCAAGATGTCCAGGATCGATTATGAGCGTGAGTTTGTACGGCTCAACAAACACGCCGAGAATGCGTGTCCACCGAGGCCATCATGAGTAAGAGATTTGAAGATGGGCTAAATGAGGACATCAAATTGTTTGTTGTCTGTCCTAGAATCAAGGAATTCATTGTGCTAGTAGAGAGGGCTTGTAAAGCCAAGAACTAGTAAAGGAGAAGAGAAAGTCTAAAATAGAGTCTCGTGACTCTAAAAGAGACAAAGGGAATAAGTCATTCCAATCCACATCCAAGAAGTCAAGAGATTTCTCCACCCGATCGGCTACTTCCACCGGGTTTTCAAGGAAGGACAAGAGTAAGCGAGATTCGGGAAGTAAGGCACGCATAACCTCGCCATAGTGTGGGGAACATCCGATTGGATAGACCCGAATGCCCACAAGTGGCGTACGTCATCTTGGAGAATGTCAAGCACATGAAAATGCATGTTTCGATGTGGTTCCCGGGACCACTACATAAAAGATTGTCCAGAGACAATGAAAGAAGATAGAGCTCAGAACTCAAGATCCGGGAGTGTGGTCAAAGGAAGATCGCAGAGGAACCCAAGAAGTGGGGCAAGTGGAAGAGGTAACCCTATAGAGCAGGCTGCGAGACCCGAGGGTAGGGCGCCTGCGAGGACTTATGCCATTCGCGCTCGCGAAGAGGCATATTCTCCTAATGTTATTACGGGTACCTTTTCTCTTTATGATATCAAAGCTATTGCTTTAATAGATCCCGGATCCACACACTCTTACATTTGTATGAAACTAGTATCTAGTATGAATATGCCTATAAATTCTACAAAATTTACAATTAAGGTGTCTAATCCTTTAGGCAAGAGTGTGTTAGTTGATGAAGTATGTAAAGATTGTCCATTAATGATTAGAGGTCATTACTTTAAAGCAAATCTTATGTTGCTACCATTTGATGAGTTTGACATCATTCTTGGTATGGACTGGTTGACCACTCATGATGTAATAGTTAATTGTGGGAAGAAATATATTGAGATGAGATGTGAGAATGGGGATACTCTCCATATAGAATCAGATGAGCAAAGTAAATCACCGGCAATGATATTTCACATGACGACACAGAGATACGTAAGAAGGGGGTATGAGGCATATTTGGCCTTTATGATGAATGATAAAGAAACAGAGTTAAAGATTGAGTCAGTACCAATAGTATGTGAGTACGTGGATGTTTTTCCCGAAGAATTACCAGGACTACCACCAGTTAGAGAGGTCGAGTTCAGTATTGAGCTAGCTCCCGGTACTGTACCAATATCTATTACTCCTTACAGAATGGCTCCAACGGAGTTGAAGGAGATGAAGTCACAGTTGCAAGAGTTGACAGATAAAGGCTTTGCTAGGTCAAGTTGTTCTCCCTGGGGTGCTCCCATTTTATTTGTGAAAAAGAAAGATGGCACCATGAGATTGTGCATAGATTACCGTCAACTTAATAAAGTGACAGTAAAGAACAAGTACCCATTGCCAAGGATCGATGATTTGTTTGATCAATTGAAGGGAGCCACTGTGTTCTCTAAGATAGACTTGAGATCGGGGTACTACCAGCTGAGAGTAAAGGATTCAGATGTGTCCAAGACAGCTTTTCGAACAAGGTATGGGCATTATGAATTTTTAGTCATGCCCTTTGGTTTGACCAATGCTCCTGCGGTATTCATGGACTTAATGAACCACATTTTTAGACCATACCTCGACAAGTTTGTAGTCGTTTCCATTGACGACATACTGATTTATTCCTGAGATGAGAACGAGCATGCCGAGCACCTACACGGATGGGCTTTCTGAGACTCTTCGAGAAAATCAATTATATGCCGAGTTCAGTAAAAGTGAATTTTGGCTCAAGGAAGTAGGATTTCTGGGACATATTGTCTCGGGAGATGGAGTTCTAGTAGATCCAAGTAAGATTTCGGCCATAATGGACTGGAATCCACGAGAAATGTCTCTAAGGTTAGAAGTTTTCTAGGCCTAGCTGGCTATTATAGACGATTCGTCAAGGGGTTTTCTATGATTGCAACCCCGATGACTAAATTGTTACAGAAAAATGTGAAGTTTGAGTGGACAGAAAGATGCCAACAAAGTTTCGAGAAACTGAAAGCGATGTTGACAGAAGCTCCAGTTTTAGTACAACCTGATATAGGGAAAGAATTTGTGATTTACAGCAATGCATCCTTAAATGGATTAGGCTGTGTACTTATGCAAGAAGGCAAAGTGATTGCTTATGCCTCAAGACAGTTAAAGCCACACGAGAAGAATTATCCGACCCACGATCTAGAGTTGACTGCCATAGTCTTCGCATTGAAGATATGGAGACACCACCTACATGGTGAGAGATGTCGGATCTTCACCGATCACAAAAGTTTGAAGTACTTGATGACGCAGAAAGAGTTGAACTTAAGGCAGCGGAGATGGTTAGAGTTGATAAAAGACTATGAATTGGTCATTGACTACCATCCCGGGAAGGCGAATGTGGTCGCCGACGCTTTGAGTAGAAAGTCCCTATTTGCATTAAGGGTAATGAATTCACGGATGACTTTATCCGACGATGGTTCTATTCTAGCTAAGTTGAAAGCTAGACCAGTATTCCTCCAAGAGATTTTTGAGGCTCAGAAAGAAGATAGTGAATTGCAAGTTAAGAGAGCTCAGTGCGAGACAGATGTTGAGTCTGATTTCCAGATTAGTCCCAATGGAAGTCTGATGTTCAAAGATAGAATTTGTGTACCGAGAAAGGACGAGCTTATTCAGAGAATTTTGCTTGAGGCACATAACGGATGTTTATCTGTACATATGGGTAGTACCAAAATGTTTAATGACTTAAAGCAACAGTATTGGTGGCCGAGAATGAAGAAAGATATTTCAGAGTTTGTTTCCAAATGCTTGATTTGTCCGCAACTAAAGGCTGAACACCAAGTACCTTCGGGTTTGCTTCAACCTATTTTGGTTCCGGAGTGGAAATGGGACTGTATTAATATGAATTTTATAACGGGTCTACCATTATCTCCGAGCAAGAAAGATGCTATATGGGTTATAGTTGATAGACTCACGAAGTCAACCCATTTTATACCTGTACGAGTTGATTACTCACTAGACAAGTTGGCAAACTTGTACGTTTCAGAAATAGTAAGGCTTCACGGTGTTCCGTTGTCAATCATCTCAGATAGAGATTCGAGGTTTACATCCAGATCTTGGAAGAAGTTACAAGAGGCCTTGGGTACAAAGTTGAACTTTAGTACCGCTTTTCATCCTCAAACTGACGGTCAGTCGGAGAGGTTAATTCAAGTACTCGAGGATATGCTCAGATGTTGTATTCTCGAATTCCGAGGCAGTTGGGAAAAGTTTCTCCCATTGGTAGAATTTGCCTACAATAATATTTTTCAGTCGAGTTTAAAGATGGCGCCTTATGAGGCTTTATATGGGCGTAAGTTCAACGCCTCTATATTGGATCGAACTCAAGGAAAACCAAATTCACGGGGTTGATTTGGTTAGAGAAACGAGGGGAAAGTGAAAGTGATACGAGAAAGTTTAAAAGTCGCTTTCAGACAGACAAAAATCCTTTCGGATTTAAGAAGGAAAGAGATAGAGTACCAAGTCGGGAATTAAGTTTTCTTGAAAGTGTCACCATGGAGAAAGGTTCTCGATTTTGTTTGTAAAGGCAAGTTGAGTCCACGTTTTATCAAACCATACGAGATTATCGAAAGAGTTGGGCGGTAGCTTATCGATTGGCTTTGCCATCGAGTTAGAAAAGATTCACGATGTGTTTCATGTGTCAATGTTGAGACGCTACCGATCGATCCTTCACATGTAATTACCCCGTCGAGATAGAGATTCATCCCGACATGACTTATGGTGAAGAACCGCTTAAGATTTTAGCTCGGGAAGTCAAGCGGCCTAAGGAATAAAAGTATTGCCCGGTAAAAGTATTGTGGCAAAGACATGGAATAGAAGAAGCTACGTGGGAACTAGAAGAAATCATGAGAAACCAAAGATCCAAACTGTGCTTGTTTGGTAAGATTTTCGAGGACGAAAATTCCTAGGATGGGAAAATTGTAACACCCGATTCAGGGCCTAGTCGGAATAGTGGTGCGAGACCACAAATCTGAGTTAGTAAATTGAGTTCTTAAGGTTTATGATATGTTTGCATTATAGTATTAAAGTTCCATGTAGAAATTTTGTGAAATTGACATGGAATGATCAAATAGGACTAAATTGCAAAAGTTGCAAAATATGAGTTTCTATAAGCTTTTTGTATGAAATAGCTTTAGAATATTAATTAGAAGTCCTTAAATAGCAATTTTCCAAAATTATAAGTTTTCGACAAAAATAGACAAGAGTTAGTTAATTGTAAATTTTTAAAGAGAAGGGCATTTTGGTCATTTACCAATTAAATGATTAAAATGGGAAAAAGATGATAAAAATTTCATTCATCTTCTTCCTTGTGTCGAAAATTGGGAGACTCCATAGCTAGGGTTCTTCAAATTTTTGAAGCTTGCAAGTAAGTCATCCTAGCCCCGTTTTTAATTTTCTTCGTATTTTTGGAGTCCTCGTATTATGAATTAGCTATTCTTAGCTATAAGATGAGCTAAGAAGCATGTTCAAAAATCTACCCATGTGTATCATGCATGTAAAATGATATTTTATGGAAGATTATGGGAGTTTGATGTTAGATAAACATCTTTTCCTTAGTGAATTTCATGAAAAATGATAGTATGGACTAATTTGTAATAGTTATGAAATTGGTCATACCTATTAGAAATAGTGAGAATTGATGATTGTTATAGTAGAGAAAATGAATCAGCTAAACATGATGTTTAATAAAGTTGAATGAGAATTATTTTACGAGCCTAGGGGCAAAAGTGCAAATAAGAGAAAGTTTAAGGGTAAAATAATAATTTTGCCAAAGTATGAGTTAAGAGTCAATTTAGTCAATGTGAATATTAAATGATCTAATTATTATTATAGATCAAGAAAACGGCTCCTGATCGAAACCGAGGCAAGAACAAAGTCGAGGACTAAATTGCATATCTACATACATTTTGTATATTGAGGTAAGTTTGTGTGATTTCTAAGCTTTATGATTATTATCATTGAATTGCTTAGTACAATGTACATTATTACCATAGTAATGCTTATTGCTATGTTAAATAAATAAATTAATGAGATTAAGCATGAGAAAGTCCCGATTGAAGTTGAATTACTTAGGATACTCGACCTACCACACGAGATAAGAAAGTCCGTATAAGACCAAGCCAAGGCATGGCATCGGTAATCAAGCAAGTTATCATGTAAGTCCAAGACAAGTCTCGGCATTGAAGAGTTATTATGAGATGAAGACCCATGTAAGCCCAAGACAAGGCATGGCATTGGTGAGTCTCCAAGCAAAGATGTCATGTAAGTCCAAGACAAGTCTTGGCATTGAAAAGCTATCATAAGGTAGAGATTCCATGTAAGTCTAAGCCAAGGCATGGCATTTGTAACACCCCAAACCCGGCCTCTACGGTATGACCGGATCTGACATGTCACATGAAGAAAACGAGTAAAGAACTTATGCTTCTTACTAAAGATTAGAATTTAGTTTAAGAAAACAAATTTGGATCAGAAATATTTATTAGAAATACTACAATTCTTGAAAGGTTAATTGAAGAGTCGATAATTGAATTAGTGATCTTTTAAATCCGTAATATTTTTGAAAATAATATTGATATTTCGAAGGAAAGTCCAAGTTAAATTATTCGAACATATTTGTTATGAAATCCATTTGTTGATAAATTTTATGAAAAACCGTTGTTTATGATTTTTAGAAAAATCCCTGTTTAAATCAAACCATGATAGAAAATAAATAGTCAAACATAAAATCCAAATTTAAAATCCCAGAGGCCTTATTACAACTTTAACCTAATATAGTAAAAGTAACGAAAATAAACGAAAAAAAGGAATTTACTAAGTTCGAAAACACCATTTCTAAAGTATGGCCTCCACCGAGTCATCTATGGCCCAAGTCCACATCACTGAGCATTACCTGCAAGGATTAAGAAAAAGGGGGTGAGTTACTAGAACTCAGTGCATAATCCCCTTACTGTCATCCACTGGGCTTAAACCCGCATAGCATAATCTTGGGCCTAAGCCCATATAGCATGTTCTTGGGACGAAGCCCATTTACATAACAATATTTGTATGAAGTAAATGTATGCAACCACACCCATCCATCCATCACACCCCCGACCAGCCAATCACACCTGTGGGGATCAAGTCAACCCACCCCGCCACACACCAAATTTGCAAACAAGCTGCTATAGCATTTTATTTTTGTGGTCAAACCACTGAAAACATAATTTAGGCTCAATAATACACAATTTGTGGCAATGCCACCAGGCTACACTACTCTTCATACAATTTTCCCATCCCATGCAAAATGTAAAAGAAAATGCAACATACATAATTAATATAAAGTATTCACATATAAATAACAACCATTATTCTATTGAACAATTTTGGAGATCCAGCCCAATAAAGCATTTTAATAATTCGACCCGCTAAGGCATTTTAGCAAATCGGCCCATAGGGGCATTTTGGTAAATCGGGCCATAGGGGAATTTTGGTAATTTTACAAATTTTATACCGATTTTAACAGATTTTAGAAATAATGTAATTTAAGTAAGTTACTCGATCTATGCCATATTACGATTTTTAGCCTTATAATAATAACGATCTATTATCCAACATGTTATCAAATCATGAATCTGCGGGATTTCGGTGTGAGATTACACACCTGATTACGGTAAGGATTAAACCTTCTTGATCGTCGGCACCCTTAGTATCGTGAATGACCACGATTCGTCTATTCTCACCGGATGATGGTCCACAACCCGGTCGAAAATCCCGAACTGCCGATACCGCCCTACGTTTGAATTAGGAGTAGGAATTGCAAATCCACTACTTTTGTGTTCTCCTATCGCTTTTCCTTTCAAATCGCTACCACTTGCCTCCATTGAAAAGTCCCAGTCAATAAAATACTATGAGAGAAAGTAGTTTTTTAGGGATGGATTAAAACACCTCTACTTACGAAGAACCAACGTGTAGAGAAAAAACGAGTGATTTAATCCCTATAACAATCGATTAGACAAATCTATCATTCTGTTTTAACGGAATAACCAAGAAATGAAAGATATCAAAATAAACCATAAATAAACTCTTTACCTTATCGATGATGAATCCAATTTCTACCGATTGACTTATGGCTACGGATGAGATAAGGATATTAGATTCGGCTTTCCCACTTTAATACTACGAAAAAGAGATGATCACGCTTTGAGTGAGTAGAAGTGATGCTTTCAGTTAAAAGAACCATCCCAAGTCAAGGGCACATATTTGGCATGAAGAAAAGAAATTGAAAAGAAGAGGATTACTTACCGATTCGGTCAAGAAGATAGTGCCCAACACGAAAGAAAAAGAAATAGAGAGGAAGTAGGATGTTAATAGATTCGGCTATGGAGAGAAATGAATAAGAAAATTCGGTCACAAGGTAATGTTGATTTAAGAAGTGCAATCAAGGTTGAAGAAATAATAATAAAAAGAAAAGAGAATATGAAAAAGAGGTGTTAAGAGGTTTCGGCCAACACCAAAAGAGAAATGAACCAAAAGATGTGAGTATTTAGGCAATCAAAGAAGAATGAACAAGGATGGATTAAGGGTTATGGCACAACAAGGGAACAAGGTGAACAATGACTAGGTATTTCGGCCAAAACAAGGAAAACAATTGGGAAAAGAAAACACCAATATGCAAAAAAGAAAATAGGCCTTTCTTGAACCAAAACTAGCAAAATGACTCTAGGAATTTTGGCTATCAAGTTCCCCCCTCCCAAAACCGTGTATTACTTTTGCCAAAAGGATGAGTGTTGACCAAAATTCTATTCCAAGCACCTTCCAAATATTCGGCCAACATATCCCCTTCTTTCTCCTTTCCTTTTACTTCTTTCCTTACACTCCTCCTTACCTTATTTTCTTATTCATCTTTCCATCAATAAAAAGTCTCCCTTACCAAATTTAGAACCATGGCCGACAACGGTAATAGGGACACAAAAATAAATCCAAAATTTTTGCACTAGATGGGATTCGAACCCAAGCTCTCCCTCTCGCCATTTCACGCCACAACCACCTTGCCAATGCTCCACTTGTGTTAGCAAAATTACATACTTATCTCCTTAAGTCATGATGCCACTTACCTTCTCTCCTTAAAGTGTTTAAACACAAAAATTTTGCTAAGGCCCAACTCAACCCCAAGCCTTCTTAGGACCCCTAAACATACACAATTAACACTATTGACTAGCCTATCGCATCGTATAATGTAAAACATAAATTCCTGAATTTCAGGATGTTACAATTCTACCCCCTTAAAGAAATTTCGGCCTCGAAATTTACCTGTTTAGAAGAGATGAGGATATTGCTGTCGAATCGTATCCTCTGGCTCCCATGTAGATTCCTCTGACCCGTGATTACGCCATAATACTTTGACCAACTGAATCGACTTCTTTCTCAAAGACCTTTATATCCCGATCTAAAATCTGCACTGGCTCTTCTTCAAAAGACAAGTCAGGTCTTATCTCAACTTCTTCCACTGGCACAACATGAGACGGATCTAAACGATAACGCCTTAACATCGAGACATGGAATACACTATGTATCTGACTTAACTCCAGAGGTAACTCCACCGATAAGCCACCGCCCAACACGCTTCAAGAGACTACACGGTATGGTCCGATGAACACGGGGCTCAACTTGCCCTTCCGTCCAAATCTTAAGATCTTTTTCCAAGGTGAGACCTTCAAAAGACTCGATCACCAACAGAGAACTCTATCTCCTTCCGCTTGGATCCGCGTACAAATTTTCGTGCAATCCAAGCTTCTTTAATCGTGCCCGAATTACCTTAACTTTTTCCTCCGTCTCCGAGATCAACTCTGGACCCAATAACTGTCGCTCCCCCAACTCAGTCCAGCAAGTAGGAGTACGACACCTACGACCATACAACGCCTCATAGGGTGCCATCTGGATGCTGGATTGATAGCTGTTGTTGTATGCAAACTCTGCCAACGGTAGAAAATCTTCCCAGCTACCCCTGAAGTCGATCACACAGCCTCTTAACATGTCTTCTAGAATCTGGATTACTCTCTTCGAATGACCATCAGTCTGTGGATGAAACGCCATGCTGAAATTTAGCCTTGTACCCAAAGCTTCATGTAGAGCCTTCCAGAACCGTGATGTAAACCTAGGATCCCTGTCCGATATAATCGACACTGGTACCCCATGCAACCTCACGACTTATGCTATATACAACTTGGCCAACTTCGCAACGTATAATCCGCATGCGACAGTAGGAAATGGGCGACTTCGTTAACCGATCCACTATCACCCATACTGAATCTTTCTTAGTAGGCGTTAAGGGTAACCCACTAACAAAGTCCATCGTTATCCTTTCCCATTTCCATAGTGGAATTTTCACCGGCTGTAGCAACCCTGAGGGCAGTTGATGTTCCGCCTTCACCTGCTGACATGTCAAGCACTTACTCACGAAGTCAGTAACCTCTCGTTCAACCCTGGCCACCAATACTGCTCACACAAATCTCGGTACATCTTATTTCCTCCGGGGTGCATAGCATATGGGCTACTATGCGCCTCACGCAGAATCATTTATCTCAATTCTGAATCCCTGGGCATACAAACTCTTCTGCGGAAACACAATACTCCATCACTATTCAATCCAAAATCCCCTATCTCACCACTTTCCACTTGCTGAAGTCGAGAACTCAATCTTTCATCTGACAACTGCTTTTCCTTAATCTGATCTACCCATGCAGGCTTCACTTGAAGTTCGACTAACAGACTACCATCTTCATAAAGGCTGAGATGAGCGAACATCGCTCTCAAATCTGATATCACCTTACGACTCAACGTATCTGCCACAACGTTAGCTTTACCTGGGTGATACTCGATTGAGAAGTCATAATCCTTCAACAATTCTATCCACCTCCGCTGTCTTAAGTTCAACTCCTTCTAGGTAAGAAGGTACTTCAGACTCTTATGATCCGTGTAGATAATTGACTTCTCCCCATACAGATAATGTCTCCAAATCTTCAGAGCAAACACTACTGCAGCTAACTCCAAATCATGAGTGGGATAGTTCACCTCATGCAGCCTTAATTGACGAGATGCATATGCCACCACTTTTCCCCCTTGCATCAACACACATCCTAAGCCCGTCTGTGATGCATCACAATACACAATGAACTCTTTACCAGCCTCAGGTTGAATCAATATCGGCGCTTCTGTCAGAATCTTCTTCAATTTCTCAAAGCTCTCTTGTTGCTTATCTGACCACACAAACGGTACTCCCTTAAGCAACAACTTAGTTAGGGGTGCAACAATCAACGAAAACCCCTCAATGAAATGCTTGTAATACCCAGCCAAACCTAGAAAACTCTGAATTTCTGCCACTGACTTCGGTGGCTTCCAATCCAATACAGCCTCGACCTTCCGGGGATCAACTCTAATTCCTTCGGCAGACACAACATGCCCCAAAAAGGTCACCTCCTTCACCTGAATTCGGACTTCACCAATTTGGCATACAATTGCTTCTCCCTCAATATCTGCAATACGACCCGTAAATGCGAATCATGCTCCTCTTTAGTCTTTGAGTACACCAAGATGTCATCTATGAACACCACCACAAACCGATCTAGATAGGGTTGGAAGACTCGGTTCATCATGTCCATAAATGCAGCTGGTGCATTAGTCAACCTGAATAGCATCACTAAGAACTCGTAATGCCCATAACGAGTTCGAAACGCAGTCTTATGAATATCCACCTCCTTGACTTTTAACTGATGATATCCCGATCTCAAGTCTATCTTCGAGAAAATCGAAGCTCCTTGCAGCTGATCGAACAGATCATCGATCCTTGGTAACGGATACTTGTTCTTGATCATCAACTTATTCAATTGCCTATAATCGATGCACATATGCATTGATCCATCCTTTTTCTTAACGAATAAAACTGGTGCTCCCCACGGTGACACACTTGGTCGAATAAATCCACGATCCATCAACTCCTGAAATTGAGCCTTAAGTTCCACGAGCTCCTTCGGCGCCATTCTGTAAGGGGCAATGGACACCGGAGCCGTTCCGAGTGCTTAACCTCATTAGCTATTTTAGCTTTTTCCACAAGTGTGGCAAAATTCCTCTCCTTCTGTGGGGCTATTAATACCAGCAAATCATCACGCAATCCATCCTCAAAACGCACACAGCGCTCATGATCAGTCGGCACTATACCCCGGGCATACCGACTCAGACGCAGAAATTTCGCCTCGTAAGCTGCCACAGATTTACCTCCTTAGACCAGATTTAGAAATTCCTTCCTTCGGGCATCCACATAGCTAGCCCCGACATACTTTCCTTGAAATGTTGTCTTAAAGAATTCCCACGTAATACGATCAGCTTGAGTGCCTTCCCGAACAGTGAGCCACCACTGATACGCCTCGTCTCTCAGTAATGACAAAACCCCATTTAGTTTCTGCTCGGTGGTGCAATCTAGGTTGTCCATAATCCGCTCCACCGCTTCAAGCCAGTACTCCGCTACATTAGGGGCTACACCCGAAATACCCCTAAAGACTTTAGCCCCATTCGATCTGAGTCACTCTGATATCGACCCACGAGCTGTCGACCCTATTCTTGCCCCAGCAACCCTTTCCAGAACTCGCAACATCGCTTGGGACAGAGCGTCGTCCTCTCTCATTCGATCATGTGACCCAGCTTCAGTCACAGGTGACGCAAGTGCGTCCATTTTCGGCATATGTCCCGATGCCTCAGATACAACTCTAGCACCTCAGCCTCTACCACGGCCACGTCTACCGCATCCACGTCCTCTAGCGCTCATGTTTACTAAATCGATTTAATCTGATTACAAGTCTTATGAATCAGTATATTATTCAATGTTTATTAAACAATGTTTTATGAAGTATAGGAAGTAAAGTCGTTTTCGCAAAACGTATCCTAAGGTCTCAATCTCTATAGTTTCAGCTCCTAAAGCTAAAAGTTCTAGAGTATTTCTACAGTCATACCACAATAATCATAAAATGAAAACATAAACTTACTTGACTTGGTACCGGATACCCGTGGTGCCATACTTCCTTTAGATCATACATTTATAATTTAAAATTTTAAACAGCTTTGGAAATCGCTTTTGAACCCAAACCACAGCCGAGTTTTGCAATCGGGCTCTGATACCATAAAATGTAACACCCCAAACCCTGCCTATGCGGTATGACCGGATCTGACATGTCACATGAAGAAAACGAGTAAAGAACTTATGCTTCTTACTAAAGATTAGAATTTAGTTTAAGAAAACAATTTTGGATCAGAAATATTTATTAGAAATACTACAATTCTTGAAAGGTTAATTGAAGAGTCGATAATTGAATTAGTGATCTTTTAAATCCGTAATATTTTTGAAAATAATATTGATATTTCGAAGGAAAGTCCAAGTTAAATTATTCGAACATATTTGTTATGAAATCCATTTGTTGATAAATTTTATGAAAAACCGTTGTTTATGATTTTTAGAAAAATCCCCATTTAAATCAAACCATGATAGAAAATAAATAGTCCAACATAAAATCCAAATTTAAAATCCCAGAGGCCTCATTACAACTTTAACCTAATATAGTAAAAGTAACAAAAATAAACGAAAAAAAGGAATTTACTAAGTTCGAAAACACCATTTCTAAAGTATGGCCTCCACCGAGTCATCCATGGCCCAAGTCCACATCACTGAGCATTACCTGCAAGGATTAAGAAAAAGGGGGTGAGTTACTAGAACTCAGTGCATAATCCCCTTACCATCATCCACTGGGCTTAAACCCGCATAGCATAATCTTGGGCCTAAGCCCATATAGCATGTTCTTGGGACGAAGCCCATTTACATAACAATATTTGTATGAAGTAAATGTATGCAACCACACCCATCCATCCATCACACCCCCGACCAGCCAATCACACCTGTGGGGATCAAGTCAACCCACCCCGTCGCTCACACCAAATTTGCAGTCAAACTGCTATAGCATTTTATTTTTGTTGTCAAACCACTGAAAACATAATTTAGGCTCAATAATACACAATTTGTGGCAATGCCACCATGCTACACTGCTCTTCATACAATTTTTCGATCCCATGCAAAATGTAAAAGAAAATACAACATACATAATTAACATAAAGTATTCACATATAAATAACAACCATTATTCTATTGAACAATTTTGGAGATCCAGCCCAATAAAGCATTTTAATAATTCGGCCCGCTAAGGCATTCTAGCAAATCGGCTCATAGGGGCATTTTGGTAAATAGGCCCAAAGGGGTATTTTGGTAAATCGGCCCATAGGGGCATTTTGGTAATTTTACAAATTTTATACCGATTTTAACAGATTTTAGAAATAATGTAATTTAAGCAAGTTACTCGATCTATGCCATATTACGATTTTTAGCCTTATAATAATAACGATCTATTATCCAACATGTTATCGAATCATGAATCTGCGGGATTTCGGTGTGAGATTACACACCTGATTACGGTAAGGATTAAACCTTCTTGATCGTCGGCACCCTTAGTATCGTGAACGACCACGATTTGTCTATTCTCACCGGATGATGGTCTACAACCCGGTGGAAAATCTCAAACTGCCGATACCGCCCTACGTTTGAACTTAGGAGTAGGAATTGCAAATCCACTCATTTTGTGTTCTCCTATCACTTTTCCTTTCAAATCGCTACCACTTGCCTCCATTGAAAAGTCCCGGTCAGTAAAATACTATGAGAGAAAGTAGTTATTTAGGGATGGATTCGGCTTACCTCTACTTCCGAAGAACCAACATGTAGAGAAAACGAGTGATATAACAATCGATTAGACAAATCTATCATTCCATTTTAACGGAATAACCGAGCAATGAAAGATATCGAAATAAACCATAACAAAACCCTTTACCTTATCAGTGATGAATCCAATTTCTACTGATTGACTTATGGCTACAGATGAGATAAGGATATTAGATTCAGCTTTCCCACTTTAATACTACGAAAAAGAGATGATCACGCTTTGAGTGAGTAGAAGAAAGTGATGCTTTCAGTTAAAAGAACCATCCCAAGTTAAGGGCACATATTCGGCATGAAGAAAAGAAATTGAAAAGAAGAGGATTACTTACCGATTCGGTCAAGAAGATAGTGCCCAACACGAAAGAAAAAGAAATAGAGAGGAAGTAGGATGTTAATAGATTTGGCTATGGAGAGAAATGAATAAGAAAATTCGGTCACAAGGTAATGTTGATTTAAGAAGTGAAAGGAAGGTTGAAGAAATAATAATAAAAAGAAAATAGAAGATGGAAAAGAGGTGTTAAGAGGTTTTGACCAACACCAAAAGAGAAATGAACCAAAAGATGTGAGTATTTCACCAATCAAAGAAGAATGAACAAGGATGGATTAAGGGTTACGGCACAACAAGGGAACAAGGTGAACAATGACTAGGTATTTCGGCCAAAACAAGGAAAACAATTGGGAAAAGAAAACACCAATATGCTAAAAAGAAAATAGGCCTTTCTTGAACCAAAACTAGCAAAATGAATCTAGGAATTTCGGCTTCAAGTTCCCCCCTCCCAAAACCGTGTATTACTTTTGCCAAAAGGATGAGTGTTGACCAAATTCTATTCCAAGCACCTTCCAAATATTCGGCCATCATATCCCCCGTCTTTCTCCTTTCCTATTTACTTCTTTCCTTACCCTCCTCCTTACCTTATTTTCTTATTCATCTTTCCATCAATAAAAAGTCTCCCTTACCAAATTTAGAACCATGGCCGACACTTGTAATAGGGACACAAAAATAAATCCAAAATTTTTGCACAAGATGGGATTCGAACCTAAGCTCGCCCCTCTGCCATTTCACGCCACAACCACCTTGCCAATGCTCCACTTGTGTTAGCAAAATTACATACTTATTTCCTTAAGTCATGATGCCATTTACCTTCTCTCCTTAAAGTGTTTAAACAAAAAATTTTTGCTAAGGCCCAACTCAACCCCCAGCCTTCTTAGGACCCCTAAACATACACAATTAACACTATTGACTAGCCTAACGCATGGTATAATGTAAAACATAAATTCCTAAATTTTAGGATGTTACAGCATTGGTGAGTAACAAGAAAGATTTCATGTAAGTCCAAGCCAAGGCTCGGTATTGACCAGTTCATGAGTAAAGATACCACGTAAGACCATGTCAAGACATGGCAATGGTAAGTTCCCAAGGGAACACACAAGGAAGACTTTGAGTAAGTCCATGTTAAGACATGGCATCAATACCAAGATGAGAGATCCCATGTAAGACCGTATCGAGGATATGGCTTTGGCATTGAGTTATGTGGGATGGGATTCAGTATCCTTGGTTATTCATAGAAATTCATCGGGCAAGAGAGTAAAGCTCAAATGATATAGTAAGAAAGTTAAGTAAGTAAAGTTATTATCAAGTTATGCTAGTTAAGAGTATTATTCATGATATGAATGATGAAGTTGAGATTATACTTATCGTAGTAAAGTATACTGATCTATGTGATCAAGTGATACAAGTATATTGTTTACCGTACGAGTATGAGAATAGTAAGTACCATGAGATATGTAAGAATAAGTAAGAGTAGGTAAGCTTGAATACTTGAGATTCATAATGACATTGTTTATGATGAATGGTTAATGTTAAGCAAATATATTGCTATGAGAATTACTTGCAAACTTACTAAGCTAAATGCTTACATCCTTTATTCTTTCTTTCCATGTAGTCCCGCCAAGCTAATCTCGTGGATCATCGTCATTGGAGCTCGGAGCACACTATCAATCGCTATTTTGGTATAGCCAAGTTGTTTATATTAAGTATGGCATGTATAGGAAACATTTCATTTTGAGTTATGTTTTAAAACTAGCCAAAGTGTTGGCTATCAAGCTTAGTATTCTTTTTGTATATGGCCAACGACATGAGTCATGAATGATTAAGTATGTATGTTTTAATCTATCAATGAAGTATGCATCCTTGTTCATGTTAGATGTAATACTTGAGTTGCTGAATTGAGCATGAGTTTGGTCTTGATTTCAGGGTGAAAATCGGCTTGGTAAATAGCCTCTAAGTGCCCACACGAATGGACACACGGGCGTGTGCCTAGGGTGTGTGGGATTAATCAGTGTTGGCCACGGGCTAGCTACACGGGCGTGTGTCTTGACCCTAGGCCGTGTTAAGGTAGTTAGTATGCACCACGGGTGGTAAGCACGGGCATGTGCCTTGGCCGTGGGGCATTGGCAGAATGCTGGGGTTTTAGGCACGGTTTAGGGCCACGGGCATGTCCAGGCTGTGTGTGATTTGCCAGTATCCACCACTGGTGAAAGACACGGGCATGTTTTAGGGGTGCACGGGCGTGTCCCAAGTCACACGGACGTGTGACCCCTGTTTGGAGAGAAAGTTTCCAGATGAGTTCTGAAAGTTTTAGGATGTAAGTCTGAGGCCTCGTAGGCCCATGAAATGTCAGATTTGACTAAGAAAGAGAATTTTTTAATTCGGGACAAAATTTTATAGCCCGTAAGAATATGTTTAAGTGAGTTCAAGCATGGTAATGTCTCGTATCCAGTCTTAGTCTCAGACTCGGGTATGGGGTGTTACAATAATAATCCGAGAAACATACCTATAGTGGGTGAGTCCAATATGTTGTTCTCTAACACATACTCATGTATTGATTTTGACATCCCTATGTCAATGGCAACAATTTGTCATCAATCAAATACACAATAGTCTAAATGCATTATTTGTAACAGCCCGTTTTTGGTGAAATTGGAATAGTGGTTTTGGAACCACAAATCTGAGGTTGAAGTATTTATTTTATTATTATTTTAATGTTTACAGCATGAATATGTGATTTTGTGAAAGTTTCGTTAAGAAATTTTATCGTTTAAATGGTTAATTTGAGAAAATGGACTAAATCGTGTAAAGTGCAAAAGTGATATTCTATTAGCTAAAGGTGTCTAATAGCTATAGAACCTTAAATTTAAGGTCTTTATGTTGTAATTAGGCCATTTTAATTGTTAGTGGACAAAGATGGGCATTAATATGATGATTTTAATGGTTTATCATTAAGGTTGTTTTTGTAATTTGGAAATTATGATAATTAAAATAGGTAAAACAAAACCAAATTATTTCATTCATCATCTTCTAGCCAAAATTATAGGGCAAAGAAACACCATTTTTAAGCTTTCAAATTTGGCCAAGCTTGGATAGCTAATTTAGGTACGGTTTTTGTCCCGTTTTTTATGATTTCTATGTTTTTGATATCGTTACAGCTAGTGCTAGCTACCCCAGGGGCTAATATGCAAAACTATTAAAGATTTTGAATGCTGCCATTAATGAATATGTATGATTTTTGATGATTGATGATAGATTTTGAATGTTTGTTGTTAGTTAAACAAGTTTTGCTAAGTGATTTTAGTGAAAATGCAAATTAGGGGCTAAATTGAGAAATGCTGAAACTTTGTGGTTAAAATGTGAAATAAATGAGAAATATGGGCTGATATGAGTATTAGAGAAATTTTGCTAGCATGAGTTAGTCTTGAAATTCATGAATTTGTGATTTTATGCAATAAGGACTAAATTGTGAAAAATGTGAAATATGTGGGGTAAAAGTGTAAATGTGGATTAAAGAGTGTTTTGGACTAAATTGAATGAATATATGATTAAATAAGTTAATTTTGAATATATTTAGATCAAGAAAAGTGAAATACGAACTTGGATCGGGGAAAAGATAAAGTTATCGACTAATCGACTCGATTTGCCGTTTTAAAATCTGAAGTAAGTTCGTATGTTATAAATTAATTTAAAATGTATTTTATATGCTTTGATATAGCATGAATTGTGATTATGTGATACAGACGAGTTCGGAAATGATTCGATGAAGATTCGACAGTTGAAATCCTGGTTGAACTTTAGGAATAGTTTAGGATCCTAGTGACATGTCATTAGGTATACTTGAGTTGGCTTCGGGCCATGATTTAGCACTATGTGTGCGAGATAAACCGATTTGGCTTCGGGCCATGCATATCGATTGATTTGGCTTCTGGCCATGATATCATAATTTCGGATAAGTTACCTTAATTTGGCTTCGAGCCATGGTATAGGTACTTATCGGGTGAGACCTTTAGTATCCGACTTCTATCCCGAATGGTTCAATGGGTAAAAGAAGAATGTGGTTGATTATGAGATTGGTACGAGATGGTACAGGTATGTACGAAAATGAGTTGAGTATTGAAAACTATGAAATTGATAAGTTCCTTGGTAAGTTATATGAATGATCATTTGATAGCTTGAGATTTAATAGAATTGTTGCACATTGTTTTTCATTACATGAATTATTAATGAATGATGATAGTTGCTCATTGTTAACATACAAGCTTACTAAGCTATATAGCTTACTTTGTTGTTTTTTCATGTTTTATAGTGATTTCAAGGCTAGCTTGGATTCGGGGATCGTCAGAGACTTCACCACACTATACACTGACTCTTTGGTACTTTTGAAACTATGTTTTAAGTATATGGCATGTATAGGTATTTGAGTCATGTTGATTATGTTTTGTAATGACTTTGGCCAAATGAATTGGCTTGTAAATGTATATATTTTAGGTTGTATATATAGCCATGGGTGATGGCTTAATTTTGGTATATTTAGTATGTTTGAATCATGTACATATATATGTGCTTATGTCTTGTGCTTATTGAGTTGGTTGTGATGATTGATGATAATAGGTACTATGAATGGTAAATTGATGACTTGTGGTGTAACAACCCGATTTTGGGTCTAGTCGGAACAGTGGTTTCGGGACCACAATTTTGACGAAGGAAAAAAATATTTTTTTATATTTTATGGTCTACAATTATATGGAACGATTTCGTGAAAATTTCGTTTGAAAATTTTGATGTTTGGGCACTCAATTTAGTTAAAAGGACTAAATTGCAAAAAGTACAAAACTTGAATTCTATATGTTAGAGGTGTCCAATTTCTATGAGATTTTAAATTGGAGGTCCTTAAATGGTAATTAGACCATTGGTTAAGTTGGTGGACAAAAATGGACATGGTTAGGTATGTTTCCAAAGTTTTTCATTAAGGGCATTTTGGTAATTTGATAATTAAAATGAATTAAAAAGGAAAAATTAGCCAAAATTTCATTCATCTTCTTCATGCTATGGCCGAATGTCTCAAGAGAAGCCATGGCTAGGGTTTGGCCACTTCCAAGCTTGATTGTAAGTCCGTTCTAGCCCCGTTTTTAATGCTCTTTACATTTTTGAAGTTGTTGTAACTCGATCTTTCTATTTCTACCATCAAATTGAAGAGATGTCAAGGTCTAAAATTTTACCCATGATGGATGTTTGTGTATTTTGATGTCTAATGGTAGAAAATGCATGTTTGGTGTATGATAAATGACTTTTGCTAAGTGATTTTCGACAAAAGTGCCTAAAAGGACTTGTTTGTAAAAGTTATAAAATATGGTGTAAAAATGTGAATAAATGAAAATTGTGGGCTGTTATAAGTATGAAAATGCTTTGGCTAGGCTTGGGTTTTGAATAAATTGAATGAAAATCATTTTACGAGCCTAGGGACTAAAATGTAAAATGTCAAAAGTTTAGGGGTAAAAATGTAATTTTTGCCATAATCTGATTTTGGGCTAATTTGAATAGTATAATGATTGAATAAGTTAAATGTGATATTATAGATCGAGAAAAACGAGGTTCGAAATTAGAACGGGGGAAAAATGAGTATTGGACGATTAGGTCCTTTTCGCCAATTTTATGTCGAGATAAGTTCGTATGTAAATAATGCAATGTTATATTTGTATTTTAATGCATTGATATTGCATGAAATGTATGATTGATTCTATGAGTATATTCGACGAAGTTCCGGCAAGAGAGAAAATCCCGGTTGAACCTTTGTAACATCCTGAAAGTGGGCCTATGCATTTTCGGTTTAACTGTACGAAATGACATGTCTCATGTGTTATGAATGTATTTTGAACATTTTTGGAAACCTAGAAATGTATGGAAATGTTAAGTTCAAAGTGAACATTTTTGGAAACTAGGAAATGTAAGGAAATGATTTAGAAATGATTCAAAAGAGGAAAGTGAACATTTACGAAACTTGGAAATGTAAGGAAATGTCAAGTTTAAAGAGGGAAACGAAAATTTTTGGAAACTTGGAAATGTAAGGAAATGACTTAGAAAATGTCGAGTTTTAAAGTTTAAAAGAGGAAACTAAGGCAAGGTGGCCTTAAGAGAAAATGTAGGGAAAATATGACACACAAACGGACTTGGAAAAGTGGCCTGGAGATGCTACTTAGGGCCTCTGGAAATGGCGCCACATACAAGGGTATAGGGCCTAAGTTCGAGTCACATGGGAAGCAAATAAAAGAAATTTTATTTTGCTACAAGGAGCAGAGAGGTGGACGGCACATGGCTATAAATTAGGAGCTTTTATTCTTTTATAAATAGTGGATAAATAAGGGATTTATTTATCATTATTTTCAAGAGATAATTGTTGGATTAAATTCTTTTAATTTGAATAAAGAGATAAAGAGGAAAGTAAGGGAGAAGTGATGGCCAAGTAAGGGACTTTGAGTTTAATAATTTCGGCTAAGTAAGGATAGTTGCTGGATTATCTTTTATTTTAAGTGATAATTAAAGACATAAAGCTATTAAAATAGAAGAGTGATGGCCAAGTAAGGGATTCTAAGTTAGTAATTTCGGCTATAAAAGGAAAATAGAGGCCTTTCTGCATTATTTTCTGTTCTTTGAAAGCCTCTGCCGAATTCTCTTCACCAAATCTTCTTCTTCTTTTATTTTTTCCAAGCCGAAATACCTTGTGTTCTAGCCGAATCCTCCATCTTTATTCTTCCTTCTCTTTTCTTTCCAATCCATCAAAAGCCAAATCTTTGAGGGGCTTCAAGCATAGGTGCTGTCAATTTCTTCAAGAAAGGGTAAGAACAAGTTTTGATTTCTATTCTTTTCTTTTAGATTTGTCGAAATCTAGGACTAATCCCATCAATATTCTTATTTACCGAAATTTGGAAGGATTCTTTCGGGATTTTTGCCATAGTCGACTATAAAGGAAAAGATATTCGGGATTTGACCATCAAGGTAAGTCATATCTAACATTCGGCCAAGGGCCATTGATTGTGATTAAAGGTTAGAAGTTGATCTAACATGTGGTTTTAGGGATTTCGACAGAAGCTATAACCAGTGGATAATTTCGGGATTTAAGATCCTTAAGGTAAGTGACTATGAATATTCGGCCAAGGCCTATTTTAGTAGTTAGATCTATTTTTATGTGTTTTAAGCCGAAAACTAACCGATTCAAGGGATCTAGTGATTAGCCGATTTCAAAGGGGAAGAATACAAGTTTCCGGGATTTGATTAATTATCAAATCGACAGCAAGGTAAGAAAGTGGATACGATAATCCTTCGGGATTTGATTAAATTAGCCGAATAGGCTTTTTCCTAAAATACTAAATCTGGCCAAATGTAGGGATTTAGGATCTAAAGCGATAGATCGGTTTTTCGGGATTTCAAGGAATTCGTTAAGCTAATCAGGTGTGTACCCCACACTAATCTTAATAGATTTATGGCTTTAACTTGATATATGTGTTAATATGAAAGTGTAAGAATGTGGCTAAGGTACCATGTTATGGTACAAAGTACTCAGGTACGTTTCCTACTCCTACTAGGATTATGAAATATGTTATATGTAACATGAGAATAATGATAAGAATGTGAACTTTGGCATGTTAATGCATAATATGATATGGGGCATATGGGTTATTGAAAGGGGAAGTGAATGTGGTGACCTAAGACCACGAACACGGTGACCTAAGACCGTGGTATCTGAATGTGGTGACCGAAGACCACGATGTCTGAATGCGGTGACCTAAGACCGCGATATCTGAATGTGGTGACCTAAGACCACAAATGCGGTGACCTAAGACCGCGATATGGAGTGTAGCGGATGGAGGGTTGACTTAGTAGTCCCCACGGTGTGCAGGTTGGTACGGGGAAGTGTAGCAGATGGTTAACTAGGTTTGGGTTCGGGTTGCATCATTTTAATTTGATGATATATGAATTTGTATGTTATGTAATGCCAGAAGTTGTTAAGATTTAGTGTTGTAGTACACATTGAGTCTGTTGACTCACCCCGTTGTGGGAACATTTTTCAGGTGATGATCAGTAATGGACAGGGTCGGCAGGAGCTTAGGGGTGGCCATGCTCATCAAGGAATATGTTTTATGTGGACTATTTATTTTAAGTACTTGAATTTAATTTGGGTTTTATTCTGATGTAATAAGGCTATAGTTGAACTATTTTACAATTATTTTTATTTATTATGTTTACAAATTTTTATCAATTAAAGTTTTAAGTAAATTTCTTTTAAACTAAACCCTAAATGTTTTGCTACCTGAAATAAATGGGTTTTCAATATAAAACAAACTTGTTTTCAACTCAAGCCCAACCCAATTCGAACTTTCTTCCAAAATCACTTAAAATTTTTCAAAGTGCAAATGAATTTGAACCGGTTTTTCTTCGAGGAACATACCAGATCCGGTCAAGACTCGTGGGCCGGGTTTGGGGTGTTTCAACCTTAGGAATAGATTAGGATACAAGTGACATGTCACTAGGAACCCATGTGATTATGTGATTTATGTGTCCCGAGTGCTGGTCCTGTACGTCCTACCGGTGGCTGGGTATACCGGCATATGTTGCGGATACTTGACATCTTGTGTGAGCAGCACCACGTAGCTACGTCTCGACTGACAGCTTGTGTGAACAGGCCTGAGGATAGCTCGAGAGCGAGCTTATATGTGTTATGAGATTTGTGGTAGCATTGGCTACATATGTGGCACTTATGTGCAAAGATTTTCGTGTATTCGATAGTATTCCAAGTGGTTTAACGGGTATGTCAAAGATGAGAAAGTATGTGATTATGTTACGAGTTGGTACAGGTATGTACGAAAAACTCAAAGGAAATGAATTCGGTATATGATGAACCATTGGTAAGAATGTGATTGAGTATGTTATGTTCATGAAATTGTGAGTTCATGATTTCCACAGTGATGTTTTTGTGAAAACCTTGTGATTATTGGTCAATACTTGTGATGTATGAAATACATGGTAAATTCGGTTGACGATTATGTGTTTGGCTTTCGGACTAAATTGAGTTATGATATAGCATGCTTTATTCACACAAATTGTGATTTATCGGATATGTGAAAAAGGAAAGATTGGCATAATTGCCTATCAAAATGGTTATGGAAGTAAGGGGAGATAAGAGTTTAGACAATTGAAAGATATTAAAACATATGCTCGGAAACATGAGTACACATAATTAATGTAACACCCCTAACCCGTAACCATCGCCAGTCTAGGGTTAAGAGGCATTACCGGACAAATCGAAAACTTTTACGAACATTTCACATCAATAAGTATATCATCATAATACCATAGCAAAATACAAGCATATAGTCCCTTAATGAGGTCTACGAGACCTTAAACATGCATTAGAACGGGGTCGGGACTAAACCGAGATCATACAAATTTTTTTCCAAAAATCAAACATTTTTCAGAGTTACAGAGGTCACACGCCCGTGTGGGTAGGCCGTGTGCCTCACACGGCCTTTGACACACCCGTGTGTCCAAGCCGTGGCAAAACAGGGCATACATACTAACTTGTCCACACGGCCGAGGACACGCCCGTGTGCCTCACCTGTGGTCGACACTGACTTGCATCACACGGCCAGTCACACGCCCGTGTGTCCAGCCCGTGATCGACACTGACTTGTTTTGAATTACAAACTCAAATGACACGGTCGAGCCACACGCCCATGTGTTCAACCGTGTGGGCAAATATATGCCATTTTCAAAGCCAATTTGCCACCCATTTTAGGGTCAAACCTACATGTAAGAACAATAATCATTTCAAGCACCAAAACATACCAAAATGACCATCTTTTCTAACCATTCAAGAGCATATCAAACATGCCAACTTAGGAACCATTTATCTTATTCTCATCACAAGCATTTCTAAATATAATCCATCCAAAAACTTACCAATTCATTATGACAACCTTTCATCAATAATATACCAACTTTGCATCACAAAACATAGACTAAAATTTACCATATTCACATCCCATTTACAAGCCATATCTCATGGCTTATTTATACATCTCAAAACATCATCTAATTCAACTAGACTATACATGCCATACTTATATATATACACATTCAAAAGGTACCAAATTAGAGTTTGATAGTGTGGTGATGATCCTCGACGATTCCCGAGCCTTTCGTAGCTTTAACGATCTATAAAACAATGCAAACACACAAATAGTAAGCTTTCAAAAGCTTAGTAAGCCATATACAAACAAGCTTAATATATATAACATTTATAACCATTTCAATTACAAGAACTTTAGCATATCTCAATAGCATATTCACATTTCTTCTTTAGCTCAAAAGTATCTAACCATTTGTTTGACAACAATTCACATCTCCATGTATCTCATTAGATTATAGCACATTCATACAAATATCTCATTTTGTCTTAACATTTCTATGCACCTATCTCACTTTTGCAAATTCACATATACTTACCTTTCATACTCAAATGTAGAGTACATTTCAAACGTACCTGAACCGGTTACACATTTCACATAGTCTTTCATTTCTCGAAATTGCCCGTTGAACCATTCAGAATCAAATAGGATACTCGGATAACTCAGAATACTCGTACAATGCCAACGTCCCAGATGTGGTCTTACATGTAATCAAATATCGATGCCACTGTCCCAGATAGGGTCTTACACGAATTTATATACGATGCCGATGTCCCAGACATGGTCTTACACGTAATTCTCAAGTCGATGCCAACGTCCCAGATGTGGTCTTATACGATATCACATATCAGAACCCTATGTCATGACATATTAATCCTATCCATTCCTAAGGTTCGTACGGGACTTTTCGGACATTGTCACATTGTCGATACTTTTCTCGATTTTCATATGTATATCTTCCAAAGTAGTTCATCACAATTCAACATTATATGAACATGAATAAATCAACTTAAATACATTTATTTGTATATAGACTTACCTCGTACGGATATAAATGGACGAATTCGACTACTCGATCACTTTCAACTTTCCTCGGTCTAACTCCATTTTCTTTGGTTCTTGATCTATACATATTAAAATTTAACTCTTTTATTCACCAAATCATTCAATTCAATCCAAAAACACACATTTAGGGCATTTTACAATTTAGCCATCATATTTTCACATTTTGACATTTAAGTCCTTATTTCACAAAATCACAAAATACACATAATTTCTTTGTACCCATGCTTAGCCAAATTTTCATATGCTTCATATAAGCCCATGTATTTCATTTATTTCACATTTTAGTCCCTCAAAATATTATTATCACAATTTAGTCCAAATTACTCAAATTCATAAAAAATCCAAAGACAAAACATGTTAATCTAACACATATATTTCATATTTCATCAACTAACATCACAAAGCTTAAACATTCATCAATGGCACATCTCATAATCTTCTTCAAATTCCAAAATTAAAGCATGGGCTTGATAGTATACTAAGCAACGATCCGAGTCAAAAACATACCTCAATCAAGATGAACAAGGGACGAATATACAAAGTTTCCAATCCCTAATTCTTTTTCTTATTTTCGGTCAAAAGATGAAGAACATAATGGCCTATTTCATGCTTTTATTTTATTATATTAACATTAATAACCAATTTACATATTTAACCTTTTAAGAATAACATTAAAAATCCATTATCTATATACATTAATGTCCATCCATAAATCAAATGGTCCAATTGCATTATAAGGACCTCATATAAATAAAGACACATCAATTCAGCACTTAACCAATTAGAAGGCCACTTTTACACTTTCTGCGATTAAGTCCTTTTTGCAAATTAAACACACAATTGATCAAATTAAATCACGGAACTTTCACATATGCTTAATCACATACTGTAAACACAGAAAACAATATTAAAATATTTTTCTGACTCGGATTTGTGGTATCAAAACCACTATTCCGACTAGGGTCTAAACCGAACTGTTACAATTAATGTGCATGTTTACTATTAGGTTTGAAATGATTGTTGAATTGTTGTAATATGTTACAAATGAGATATTATGATTGTTAGGCTAATGCCAAAATATGCTAAATTATGCTTATAAGTTGATAGAGTAAACATTATAACTGAATAAAAATTATAACTGTGAGATTCATAGCAATTTGTATTATCTTGTGTTTAAATTGTTGAACTTGATAAAAGATTTGTAAGAGTTACTTATTATTTTCATACGGACTTACTAAGCTGTATAGCTTACCCCTTTATTTTCCCATATTTTATAGGGTTATTAAGCTAGCTCGGATTGGAGTTCGCCGGAGATCCTATCACACTATCAAGCTATCATTTTGGGTATAAACACACACAAATAAACACACACAGTAAGCTATTATAGCTTAGTAAGTTATAAGCAATTTCACAACAACAATTCATTATAACACTATACTAGCAAAGTCAAAATAATATAATCACAACCAAGGTTTATAACCATGACTTTAGTTTATATAACCTTTCGAAAACTTTCTCATTTCACAGCCCAAAGGCCGAACTTCCATGCCTTCGATAATAGATTTTTCATGCATATATATATTACTTATCGAACTTATACTTGCACTTCAAACCCATATAAATCACATATTCAGGATTTAAAACTAATCAAATGAACTCTTTATACAAACTTCCACATGACCGAATACAATATATGAAATTCATGTAGAAATCAATGAGATTTTGTAAGCATTACTCCATGTCAACCTATATCAATTGAACTATAAAATTAATTGATACATTCCATCCAAACTAATTTGTCACTCTTACTTGATTTCAATTAATATCATCTCATAATATCAACTTACCAAAATTTAATCCAAGATTTAAAAATTAATCGCACACTTAGTGCTCCTTGTCCAATTTCGCACACTTAGTGCTCGGAAATTAGATTCGCACACTTAGTGCATAACGACTGATTTTGCACACTTAGTGCTCGGTATTTTAAAATTCGCACACTTAGTGCTCGGAAGTTAAATTTGCACATTAGTGCATCTCCCAAACTTGTTTCTTATTCATACATATACATATAAACTTAACTCCAACCATATATATTCATTTTCTAATCAACTAATTCATTTCATAAACCATTACCACATTCGACAATATCCCTTATATATATATACTTCCTTTTAAATTCATTTACATCATTATAAATAAATTCAATGCAACTCAATTGCTTAAAAACTTACCTCGAGTATCGACGGACTTTGTTTTTCGACTATTCAATTAACTTCTCCTTTCCCCGATCCAATCCCGATCCTTTTTGTTCTTGATCTAATAGATTTCAAATTGAGCTCATTCAAACATATTTTCATTGAATTTAATCCAAAAACACATAAATGGGCAAATTACTATTTTACCTCTGACATTTACAATTTTTACAATTTAGTCCCTATTGCACAAAACACAAAATACATAAAATTTGACCACACTTCTTTAGGGCCGAATCTTCATCATCTTATTACAAGCTCATACAATTCATTTATTTCACATTTTAGTCCCTAAAAAATTTATTTTTGCAATTTAATCCTAACTACTCAATTTCATCAAAAATTCAAAGACAAAACTTGTTAATCTAACACATATAATCAATATTTCATCATCAACTCACAAAAACAACTAGCTTTCTTCAATGGCAATTCACAAAATACACAACCAATTCAAAAATTCAAGCATGGGCTAGGTAAATCACATAGCAACAATCTCAAAAACGTAAAAATTATCAAAAACTGAGCAAAATCATTTACCCAATTAAGCCTCCAAAGTGCCGAACCTCATGAAGCTTTTCTTCTTTTATTTTTCTCTTAGTTTCGGTCAATAGAGAAATATGAACACTTTCTCTTTCATTTCTTTTCTTTTATTCAATTATACATATTAACATAAAATATAATAAAAATTTCCAATCACTATTACATGCAAATCATGACCGATCACTATGATGAATTTTGGTCAATTTACACTATTTATACCTCAATTTAAGAAACCATTATCAATTTGACACTTAGGCATTTAACCCCCAAATTTTCTTTTTATGCGATTAAGCCCTTTCTTTAAAATTAAGCACTAAAACAATCAAATTTTAATACGAAATTTTCACACACATCAATTCACACATAATGAGCATAGAAAATAATATTAAAATATTTTTCTAACTCGGATTTGTGGTCCCAAAACCACTATTCTGACTAGAGTCAAAAATCGGGTTGTTACAACTCTCCCCCCTTAAGGGATTTTCGTCCCTGAAAATCTTACCGGTGAATAGGTTAGGATAACGTTCTTTCATTGAATCCTCAAGCTCCCTAGTTCCTTCCTCGACCCCGTGCTTATGCCACAGCACTTTCACCAACGAGGTTTTCTTATTACGCAACTCTTTCACTTTGCGAGCCAAAATACGAATCGGTTCTTCCTCATAGGTCAAATCAGAATGAATCTCAATCTCTGACGGATTAATCACATGATAAGGATCGGATCTATAACGTCAAAGCATCGAAACATTGAAAACATTGTGGATCTTTTCTAACTCAGGTGGCAACATCAATCAGATGCATAACCGACCGATCGCTCAATAATCTCAATGACGGCCCAATAAATCTCGGACTCACTTTCCTTTGCGACCAAATCTAAGTATTTTCTTCCACGGCGAGACTTTCAAAAATACTCGGTCACCAATCTGAAATTCTATATCTTTACGTTTCAAATTCGCATAGGATTTCTGACGGTCTGACGCTGCTTTCAAACTTTCGCAAATCACTTTTACTTTCTGTTCAGTCTCTTTGATTAGATCAACCCCGTGTATCTTGCTTTCACTTAGCTCGGTCCAATACAAAGGTGTACGACATTTACGACCATATAAAGCTTCGTAAGGTGCCATTTTGATACTCGATTGAAAACTATTATTGTACGCAAATTCAATCAAAGACAAATATCGTTCCTGCGTACTCTCAAACTCAAGAACACAACATCTCAACATATCCTCAAGTATTTGAATAATTCTCTCGGATTGACCATCTGTTTGAGGGTGGATAGCAGTGCTAAAATGCAATTTAGTACCTAATGCATCTTGCAGTTTCTTCCAAAACCGCGATGTAAACCTTGGATCTCTATCCGAAACAATAGAAATAGGTACTCCGTGTAGTCGTACAATTTGAGAAATGTACAACTCAGCTAGCTTATCAAGTGAATAATCTGTACGGACCAGAATAAAGTGAGTCAACTTCGTCAATCTATCAACAATAACCCAGATTGCATCTTTCTTGCTTGGTGTCAACGGTAACCCAGATACGAAATCCATCGTGACTCGATCCCATTTCCACTCGGGTATCATAGTCGGCTGAAGTAATACCGATGGCACCTGATGCTCGGGTTTTACTTGCTGACATATCAAACATTTCGACACAAAATCTAAAATATCTCGTTTCATACCGTGCCACCACGATGTCTTTGTTTCAAATCATTATACATCTTACGTGCTACCCGGGTGAATGTACAATCTACTATTATGAGCTTCATTACAAATCATTCGAATCAACTCAGGATCCTTTAGTACACACATTCGGTTTCTAAACCACAAACATCCCTCAGCATCAACCTGAAATTCTGAGTCAGCATTCGAACCACAATGCTTCCTTTTTACCATCAAATTATCATCAACCCTTTGAGCTTCGCAAAGCTGTTGAACAAATAACGGTCTTGCTTTTAATTCTGCTATAATCGTACCATCGTCAGTTATAGCCATATCTGCATTCATCGCACATAAAGCAAACAATGATTTTCGGCTTAAAGCATCAACAACTACATTAGCCTTTCCCGGGTGATAATCAATCACAAGCTCGTAATTTTTTAATAATTCCAACCACTGTCGTTGTCTCAGATTCAAATCCTTCTAAGTCATTAAGTACTTTAGGCTTTTATGATCGGAATAGACATGGCATTTTTCACCGAATAGATAGTGGCGCCATATCTTCAGAGCAAAAACTATAGCGACCAATTCAAGATCGTGCGTCGGATAGTTCTTTTTGTGCGGCTTTAACTGTCTCGAGGCGTAGGCTACAACCTTACCCTCCTGCATTAAAACACAACCCAATCCATTCAAGGATGCATCACTGAAAATAACAAACTCTTTACACGACTCTGGCTGAACAAGCACTGGGGCTTCAGTCAACAAAGTTTTCAATTGATCGAAACTCTTCTGGCACCTCTTTGTCCACTCGAATCTAACATATTTTTGAAGTAGCTTTTTCATCGGAGTTGCAATCATTGAGAAACCTTTCACGAAGCGTCTATAGTAACCGGCTAGTCCCAGAAAACTCTGAACTTCAAAAACAATACGTGGGGGTTTTCAATCAAGTATAGCCGAAATCTTACTCGGATCAACCCGAATACCTGATGCTGAAATAACATGCCCCAAGAAGATAACTTCGCGTAACCAGAACTCACATTTACTGAATTTCGCGTACAACTGCTTATCACGCAAAATCTGTAACACAAGTCTCAAGTGTTCGACATGCTCGGTTTCGTCGCGCGAATAGATCAGAATGTCATCTATAAACAAAACTATAAACCGATCCAAATACTGTCTGAATACCCGATTCATCAAATCCATGTAAACAGCAGGGGCGTTAGTGAGTCCGAACGGCATCCCAAAAACTCGTAATGGCCATATCTCGTTCGGAAAGCAGTCTTAGGCACATCAGAATCTCTAACTCGCAACTGATAATAACCCGATCTTAAATCAATCTTCGAAAATACTGAGGTCCCCTTTAACTGATCGAATAGATCATCAATGCGCGGCAACGGGTATTTATTCTTTAAAGTCACTTTATTAAGCTGTCGATAGTCGATGCACATTCTCAAAGTTCCGTCTTTCTTCTTCACAAATAACATTTGGCGCACTTGTGGGAAAAACTCAGTCGAGCAAAACCTCTATCTGTCAATTCTTGCAACTGGGCTTTCAACTCTTTTAATTCCATCAGTTCCATTCTATACGGAGATATTGAGATTGGAGTCGTCCCTCGTACTAACTCAATACCAAACTCTACTTCCCGAATAGGTGGCAATTCTGACAATTCTTCCGGAAACACATCCGGATACTCACATACAATAGGTACAGATTCAATCTTCTTTTCGGTCACTTTATTATCAATCAAATAAGCAAAATAAACTTCGCAACCCTTTCTCATATACTTTCGAGCCAACATCGAAGATATCACTACTGGTAGCCCATTTAAATCCACAGATTCAATCCGGATTATTTCATTATTCTGGAACCGCAGATCAATAGTCTTTCGTTTGCAATTCACTACGGCATCGTGCGCTGTTAACCAATCCATACCGAGGATGATATCGAACTCATCAAATGGTAGTAACATCAAATCAGCTGGAAAACATGAGTCTCGAATCATCAAAGGGTAATTCTTGCACATCTTATTAACTAACACACACCGGCCCAGGGGGTTCGAAACTCGAATCACAAATTCAGTAGACTCAACAGGTAAAGTCTTACTGGATATTAATGTTTCACACACATAGGAATGAGTTGAATCGGGGTCAATCAGAGCAATTACACTAGTATTAAAGAGAGTAAATATACCAGTGATGACATCTGGAGATGAAGCCTCCTCTCGAGCACGAATGGCATAGGCTCTGGCAGGCACACGAGCCTCTGATCGAATAGCTGTATCTGAAATCCCTCTCTGAGTGCCGCTCCTACCTCCCGCATTTCGGGGTGGTCTACCTCTAGGCTAGCGGTACCGCTTCTGGTCTTGCACTCTGAGCATTATCCTTCTCAGCTAACTCTGGGCAATCCCGAATAAAGTGATCCTGCGAACCACACTTGTAGCAAGCTCGGTTGTTGGACTTGCCCCAACATTCACCAAAATGTCGCCTACCACACTGTTGACACTCGGGTTTATTCGGTCGAGTATTGTCAACACTAGCAATCGAGGTAGCTCATGAACTCACTGGTGGTCGCTCTCGTATGGAAATCCCATTATTAGTCTTAGATCAGTTACTGTCATTTCAGAACTTCTTTGATGCCATCTGAGAAGTTTTACCTGCTGATCTCTTATGAAAATCTCTAGCTTCGAATTCAGCTTTTCTTTTCTCTTTTCTGAGCTCTTTAGCCTTGCAAGCTCGCTTGACAAGTACTACGAACTCTTTTATTTCAAGTATATCGACAAGCAATTTTATGTCTTCGTTCAGTCCCTCCTCGAATCTTTTACACATGGCATCCTCGGTTGCAACACATTCTCGAGCATAACGGCTGAGTCTCACAAACTCACGCTCATAATCAGATACGGTCATACGACCTTATTTTAACTCGAGAAATTCTTTGCGTTTCTGGTCAATAATCGCTGACTGATATACTTTTTGCAAAACTCTGTCTGAAAGAAATCCCAAGTGACTCGTTCTTTCGGGACAACCGAAACCAAAGTGTTCCACCAATAGTAGAGAGAATCCCGTAATAAAGATATAGCACATTTCAAGAACTCTTTGGGTGTACAAGATAGTTCATCAAAGACACGAATAGTATTGTCGAGCCAAAATTTAGCCCGCTCAGCATCACCAGTAGCTGTGGCTCTAAACTCTTCAGCTCCGTACTTTTTGATTTTATCAATAGGAGGCTTATTTAACCTCTCAGGATTAATGATCGAAGGTACCACAGGTACTACAGGTGGATTATTAGGGTTCGGGGGTTGTTGAACAGCCGGATTGGTCCGAATATATTGGTTAAACCAATCATTCATTATACTAAAGAAGGCTTGCTTAGCCCCCTCATCTTGATTACTCGTAGCTGGTCGAGATTCAACTGGCGCGGTCCCACTCTTGTCAACTGGTCGAGAGCAGGCGCCACACTCTCGACATCATCGGCTACGGCTCGTTCTGGATCAGAATCCATTTACAATAAGATAGAAGAAAAACATATTTTCTTGTCAGAAGTCATCACACTATCACAATAAAAGTTATGGCATGTATAGCTAAACGCACACGTGCTACGTTAGTCCGAGAACTGACTAAACCGTAGCTCTTATACCAATCAAATGTAACACTCCGAACCCGTATCAGTCGCCAGATTAGGATTAGAAGCATTACCGAACAAATCACAGCTTAGAACAGATATTCATTTCTCTCATGCTTTATAAATTAACCACATCAATACACTATACCTATTCAAATTTCGAACCTTAATACACCTATGTTCATCTCATTGATATATTAAAATTTAATCCAATCATATATCATTTCATAACATATATCCAGTATATAAATAAACAATTTTTTCATAAGCTAATTACCACGCATATTACTAATACATGAGTATTTTAAACTTATTAATCCACATCACATTGCTATTTGTTCTTTAGCATATTTGGCAAATACATTTACTACATTTAAGATGGGCGAATGTAAACATGCATAGTATAACCCGATTTTTATCACGAAAAAGATCAAAGCAAATCCATACACATAAGATATAACATTACTTAACTAATATATAATACATACCATGACTTAAACAAGCATCCATCATTTACTTCATTGCTTAAGCCGAATGATACACTATGCTTACCATTTACCATTTTCGATTCGTATATATATATATTTAACCAAACATCATAATATATATATACTATGTATTAGACTTATTATCATGAACTAATTTATAAGTGATTTATATCATAACTAATCAAGACATTTAACCAAAATACCCAACATACATGCTATGAAACATCATTACCAAACAAAGTTATATCATAATCAAATATACCCAAATTTAAGCATCATGATCAAACTTAATCGAACTCAAGCATAGAAATCAAGCCATTTAACCAATCACCAAGCATAAACACATTAGAATTTATACTCCAATTTAAGACAATAATATAACCGAATCTATAAAAAAACCATAATACCACGATTTAGCCATTTTCGCATGGCATTTATACATATATATACACCATTCAAAATCAACTCAAAAGTTACATAGCCTATACATGCCATAGTTTCAAAAGAAGTACTACTTATAAAATACCAAAGTTAGTTGATAGTGTGGTAGACTTTGACGATGATCCCCGAGCTCGTAACTAGACTTCAGAATCTAAAAAAACCATACAAATAAACACACACGGTAAGCTATTATAGCTTAGTAAGTTATAAGCAATTTCACAACAACAATTCATTATAACACTATACTAGCAAAGTTAAAATAATATAATCACAACCAAGGTTTATAACCATGACTTTAGTTTATATCACCTTTCGAAAACTTTCTCATTTCACAGCCCAAAGGCCGAACTTCCATGCCTTCGATAATAGATTTTTCATGCATATATATATTACTTATCGAACTTATACTTGCACTTCAAACCCATATAAATCACATATTCAAGATTTAAAACTAATCAAATGAACTCTTTGAACAAACTTCCACATGACCGAATACAATATATAAAATTCATGTAGAAATCAATGAGATTTTGTAAGCATTACTCCATGTCAACCTATATCAATTGAACTATAAAATTAATTGATACATTCCATCCAAACTAATTTGTCACTCTTACTTGATTTCAATTAATATCATCTCATAATATCAACTTACCAAAATTCAATCCAAGATTTGAAAATTAATCGCACACTTAGTGCTCATTGTCCGATTTCGCACACTTAGTGCTCGGAAATTAGATTCGCACACTTAGTGCATAACGACCGATTTCGCACACTTAGTGCTCGGTATTTTAAAATTCGCACACTTAGTGCTCATTATCCGATTTCTCACACTTAGTGCTCGGAAGTTAAATTTGCACATTAGTGCATCTCCCAAACGTGTTCCTTATTCATATATATACATATAAACTTAACTCCAACCATATATATTCATTTTCTAATCAACTAATTCATTTCATAAACCATTACCACATTCGGCAATATCCCTTATATATATATACTTCCTTTTAAATTCATTTACATCATTATAAATAAATTCAATGCAACTCAATTGCTTAAAAACTTACCTCGAGTATCGACGGACTTCGTTTTCCGACTATTCAATTAACTTCTCCTTTCCCCGATTCAATCCCGATCCTTTTTGTTCTTGATCTAATAGATTTCAAATTGAGCTCATTCAAACATATTTTCATTCAATTTAATCCAAAAACACATAAATGGGCAAATTACTATTTTACCTCTGATATTTACAATTTTTACAATTTAGTCCCTATTGCACAAAACACAAAATACTCAAAATTTGACCACACTTCTTTAGGGCCGAATCTTCATCATCTTATTACAAGCTCATACAATTCATTTATTTCACATTTTAGTCCCTAAAAAAATTATTTTTGCAATTTAATCCTAACTACTCAATTTCATCAAAAATTCAAAGACAAAACTTGTTAATCTAACACATATAATCAATATTTCATCATCAACTCACAAAAACAACTAGCTTTCTTCAATGGCAATTCACAAAATACACAACCAATTCAAAAATTCAAGCATGGGCTAGCTAAATCACATAGCAACAATCTCAAAAATGAAAAAATTATCAAAAACCGAGCAAAATCATTTACCCAATTAAGCCTCCAAAGTGTCGAACCTCATGAAGCTTTTCTTCTTTTATTTTTCTCTTAGTTTCGGTCAATAGAGAAATATGAACAATTTCTCTTTCATTTCTTTTCTTTTATTCAATTATACATATTAACATAAAATATAATAAAAATTTCCAATCACTCTTACATGCAAATCATGACCGGTCACTATGATGAATTTTGGTCAATTTACACTATTTATACCTCAATTTAAGAAACCATCATCAATTTGACACTTAGGCATTTAACCCCCAAATTTTCTTTTTATGCGATTAAGCCCTTTCTTTAAAATTAAGCACTAAAACAATCAAATTTTAATACGCAATTTTCACACACATCAATTCACACATAATGAGCATAGAAAATAATATTAAAATATTTTTCTTACTCAGATTCGTGGTCCTGAAACCACTATTCCGACTAGAGTAAAAAATCAGGCTGTTACACATTTGCCACCCTGAAAAAAAACACCGCACTTATATCATTTCAATGCAACATACAACATGACAATAAGACACCTCTAATTTCAAAAATCAAGACATCTACACCTTAATTTCACACTGCGTTCAACATGCATATACTTCACACATTACTCAATCGATTGCACAAGTTTGCAATTCATGAATTTCATTATCATTGAATAGATATAACTTAACTAGTATCGGCCAATTCCAATGGGCATTTACAAAATGAATTGAGTAACATTAATAGCCAACACCTTGGCTAACCAATATGACATATAACAAAATGACCAAGTTCCTATACATGCCATACCCAAAATAATCAAACTTTACTATACCAAAAGAATAGCTTGATAGTTTGAATCGAGCTCCGACGTCCTACGATCCTCGAGCTAGCATGGCGATACTACAAGGAAAGGGAAAAGAGAGGGAGTAAGCATAAAGCTTAGTAAGTTTGCATATAATAGATAGCAACATAAAAATCTTCTAATACATTCATACTTTACTTTAAGTAGTAACACAAGTTCTCAAGCACATTGATATAGCTTACTCATGCTTACTCTTACCAATCACATAACACATATCGAACTCATTTCTCGTGAGTTCTCATATGTACCTGTACCACTTCATCACATAACTTTAGCATATTTTACCATCTGGAACATAAACTTAGCTTTTTACCCCGTTGAACCACTTGAAATATCGAAGGATACCCAGAATTCGTCATACACGCAATAAGATGCCAATGCCATATCCCAGATATGGTCTTACATGGGATCAACTATTGATGCCGATGCCATATCCCAGATATGGTCTTATACGGGATCTCTTGTCGATGTGACGCCATATCCCAGATATTGTCTTACACGAGATCGTATGTCGATGCCATGTCCCAGACATGGTCTTACACGATTTCATATAGAAGCTAGGTCCCAGACGTGGTCTAACATAGAATCACTATTCGATGCCGATGCCATATCCCAGATATGGTCTTACACGGGATCTCAATTCGGTGCCGAGGCCATATCCCAGATATGGTCTTATACGGGACCTTATAAATCTCATGTCTTGACAAGGGTATCCTTTCTATTCATAAGGTTCAACCGGGATTTCAACATAATATAACTTCATCATACTTTCATCGAGACCTTAATAACCACTTTCATAGAAATAATATACATTTCACAAAACGTTAAGCATTTAAAAGCATAGTAACTTGATGTTGAACTATTACACACAAACTTAGCTCGGTACCAAAATATGTATAATTTGTAACACCCCTAACCCGTAACCATCGCCAGACTAGGGTTATGAGGCATTACTGGACATATCAAAACTTTTACAATCATTTCACAAACTTTGTAACACCCCAAACCCGGTCAATACACCACGACCGAATCTGGCATGTTACGGGGAAAATCGCGTTTGAAGGGTTAGGTTTCTGGTTAAAGATTCGATGAGAAACTCCTTGTCATATTTTATACTTTTCGAAATCTTGGCATGATTGCTTTGCCATATTTTAATGTTTTAGAGTGATACCCGATGGTAAAGTTTAAAACACATTGCGTTATAGTTTTGAAACCGTTGACCTTCCAAGTTTTTAGCAATTTTAACTCAATTAATTTGTTAAAGCATATTAGAAAGCTACTTTAAGCATAAACATAGTAAAACCTAATTTAAAGGCCATTTACAACCCAAAATAAAACCAAATAGTAATAAATAAGCTAAAGTACCAAATTTTGTAAAGTCCGAGCAAATCTTTATTAAAGCATGGCATGAGCACCTCGAGTCCATCCCGGCTCCATGTCCGCGTCTAAGTGTCACTGAAATGTCAAAGGAGAGGGTGAGTCGCAAGACTCGGTGCATAAATCCCACTCCCGGATAAAACAACATGCTAACACACATCATATCATAGCAACATTATCAATGCACCCGATCCTAACCATCCATGTCACCTTTCTCTACCCGTGTGGTACCAAACCACCGGGTGGTGCCAAACCACCGTGACCCAAAGTCACGATATCCATAATTGTGGTGCCAAACCACTTTGGTGACCCAAAGTCACGAATAATCCAATGATGGGGCCAACCCATCGTGTGATACCAAATCACTAGCGACAATCCCGTATCTCATAAGTGGGGCCAACCCACGGTGGTGTTAACCACGAGGGACGAGTCGCAATGAGGTGCCAAACCTCTGGTGTCCCAAAGACACGGTGTGATACCAAATCACTTTGGTGACCATGATCACAAATCCGATGATGGGGCCAACCCATCGTGTGATACCAAATCAACGGCGTCAATCCCGTATAATCAAGCGTAGGGCCAACCCACTTTGTGGTGCTAAGCCAACTGGGACGAGGCGCTATGAGGTGCCAAACCTCTGGTGTCCCAAAGACACAAATGTGATACCAAATCACTTTGGTGATGAAGTCACAAAATCAAGCTGTGGTACCAAACCACTTTGGAGGTGCCAAACCTGGTGTCCCAAAGACACAGTGTCCCAAACACACGGATATCATATTCCCCCTCCTCTCATATCACCCACACATGTCATACTAATGCAAATGATATAAAACATGCAATCATGCTAACATGCTCAAATGACATCTCATGGTATTTACATCATAAAACATGTTATCACATATATCACTCTGAGATCTCGTAATGAAACGGACTTACCCGTATCCGTGCTTATACCCCATCGGGTACCAAATCCATCAATCATATTGTTTCACTTTAATAAGTAATTAGGTTCTTAATCATATTACTAAACGAAGTGTGTTAGTTTACACACACGAAATAGCGAAGTTTTTAATCCTAAGAACAGGTCTAAGACCCTCGATCCTTTTGCTCCTAAAAACAATCGACCAACCATGGGTTAATCACTTAAACCATTCGGCCATAACCATATAAACCAAAGGGTATATCGATTAACCCTTACCTTGCAAATGTTTGGTTTCCTACCAAACCGAACCAACAATGGTTCCTCTTTTAACAATCGGCACACCCTATTAAAAAGAAACAGTTAATCCCTTGTCACCCTTGACTTAATCGAAACCAAAAGATTGAACTAATAAAATAATACCAATCACTTACCCCTTACTTACCAATCGATTAACAAAGGGAAAAAGGCTCCAATGGCGCTTTGAAATCTCTGATTGCCCTAACATGAGATGTTTAAGCGAATGGTTAACCCTCTTCCATAAACCAAAATCGACATAACACTTGAGAGAAAAGAGGAATGGCCATTCGGCCAAGAGCTTACCAACACACCAATATTCGGCCAAAATAGGACTTCTAGGAGAGAACCACAAGAGATTCGGCCAAGGCTTGCACCAAAGAAGAACAAAATATTCGGCCAAGGAGACTACTTGGGAGAAGGGAAATATTCGGCTAAGTTGAAAGCAATAGAAAGAAGAAATCGGCACTAGGTGTTTAACACCTCTATTTTCGGTTTTGAGAAGAAAAGCGGAAGGGATGAATGGAGATTCGGTTTAGGCAAGGTAAATTTCGGCTTTAAGCGTTTCAAAAGAGAAGAAAATGAGGTATGAGAAGAGGAATACTAGTTTGGTTTACACACACGAAGAAAGGGAGAGATAGGTATTCGGCTACCAAGATGTTTGAGAAAAACAACACAGAGAGAAAATTCGGCAAAAATTGCTTGTGCTTTTCGGTTCGAGGAAGAAAGTGTGAAGAAGCTTTGTTGAAGAAATTCGCTCTAAAAGACTAGAAGGGAACTTTCTCTTTTACCAAGTGTGACCGAAAACAACCAAAAGAATGCCAAAAATGCAAAAATGCATTTCTGGCTACCAACTCCCCACACCAAGCCGTCCACTCCCCCACTCCAAACTCCTCAAATTCGGCCATAATCCCCCAATAGCTCCCAACCACACATTTCAAATGTGTTTACAAATCTTACTCCTACAATTACTCTCCACCCAACATTTGAACTTTTGACTTGGTCCAAAGTGGAATTTGAACTACATCCAACTCTTCCCTCCTATGCCGTCCAAAATGAAGCCAAAATGTGAGGTCTTTGCGGCTTGAACACAAGACCTCCACCTCATGCGATTGACGCCACACCTAGCTCCCAAGTAGCGCATGCCTTGCCACTTTGCCCGGCTCCTCACTTGTGCAACAAGCACCAAATAAAATACATATCCCTCGGCTCCATCGGCTCCCTACACCTAAAGCTCAAAAACTAAATTTTTCCCATTCCTCAGGGCATACTCCTAGCCTACAACTAAGCCCCTAAAACATAGAAATAGCAACATAGCACACCAACACATGCAATATCATGCAACAACAAAATAGCCCCCAACACAGGATATTACAGTTCTACCCCCTTAAAATAATTTCGGCCTCGAAATTACACGATCAAAAAGAGTTGCGAATGCTGCTTTGTCTCATCATATCCTCGGGTTCCCCGCGTGGCTTCTTCCACGCCATGATTCCGCCAAAGAACCTTAACCAAAGGCCACGGACTTTCTCGCAGAACCTTCACATCCCGATCAAGAATGCGCACGAGTTCTTCTTCCAAAGTCAAATCTGGATTTACCTCGATCTCTTCCACTTTGCTACCACATGCGGCGGATCCGAGCGATAGCGTCGAAGCATCGAAACATGAAATCGTCGTGAATCGACTAAGCTCTGCGGCAACTCCGAGTTGATACGCCCTTGGTCCCACTCGTCTCAAAACCTTATACGGCCCAATAAACCTCGGACTTAGCTTGCCTTTCTTTACGAACCTCAAAACCTTCTTCCATGGCGAGACCTTGGAAAAACTTGATCCCCACGAGAAAACCCTATGTCTCTCCGCTTAAGATCGGCATAAGACCTGCTTGGTCCGAAGCTTCCTTCAACCGAGCTGAATCAACTTAACCTTGTCTTCGGTCTCGGCCAACCAACTCGGGTCCCAACAAGCTGGCGTTCACCTAATTCCGTCCAACACGTAGGTGATCGACACTTCCTACCATACAACGCCTCATATGGTGCCATCTTGATGCTCGCTTAGTAGCTGTTGTTGTAGGCAAACTCGATTAATGGTAGAAACTCCTCCCAACTACCTCACGAAATCCGAACACAACCCCTCGGCATATCCTCCAAGATCTGAATAACCCTTTCCGATTGTCCGTCGATTTGCGGGTGAAAAGCCGTCTTTGAAATCCAACAGCGTGCCCAGAGCTGATGCAGCGCTTTCCGAACCTTGGCGTAAATCGGGATCCTATCCGTGATGATCGATCTTGGCACACCGTGCAACCTCACTATCTCTGAAACATACGACCGCCCAACCTCTGAAGTGAGTAGTCAACCCTCACCGGAATGAAATGAGCTGATTTAGTCGGTCGATCCACAATTACCCAAAGCGAATCCTTCTTGCTTGGCGTGGCGGTAACCCAGCGACGATATGCATGGTTATCCTTTCCCACTTCCAGAGAGAATCTTCACGGTGAAGCAACCACGGCGGCAGCGATGTTCAGCCTTGACTGCTTTGGCATGTCGGACACTTCCCAACAAACTCTGTCACTTCTTTCTTGGACCGAGGCCACCAAAAGCGCTCTGCGAGATCCCTATACATCTTACTACCTCCGGGATGCATAGCATAAGGGCTGCTATGTGCGTCTGAAGAATCCTCTGCCTCAACTCAACATCCTTAGGCATACAAGCTTTACCTTGAAAACCACGACACCCCATCACTAGACAAGTTGTAACCTTCCAAACCACCACTCTGTACTGCAACCTCGCGCACTTAGAACCTCATCCTCTGCTTTGTTTCTCTCTACGATCTGCTCAACCCAAGTAGGCTTAATGCGCAACTCTGCGAGAATACTCCGTCGTCATACAAAATCAAATGGGCAAACATCGCTCTTAAGTCAGAAACAACCTTGTGGCTCAACGCGTGCGCCACCACGTTAGCCTTGCCCGGATGATACTCAATCGAGCGATCGTAATCCTTAAGCAACTCAACCCATCTCTGGCGCCTCAAATTCAAATCCTTACGAGTCAAGAGGTACTTGGACTCTTATGATCGGTGTAGACTATTGATCTCTCTCCGTACAAGTAGTGCCTCCAAATCTTCAACGCCAAGACTACGACCGCTAACTCCGGATCGTGCGTCGGATAGTTGACCTCATGTGGCCTCGGTTTGCCGAGATCGTAAGCCACAACCTTACCTTCTGCATCGGCACACAACCCAACCCGTATGTGATGCATCGCGATGGGCCGTGAATTCCTTACCGGCCTCGGGTTGAATCAAAACCGAGCTTACATTAGAATCTTCTTAAGCTTGTTGAAACTCTCCTGCTTTGTTTCTCGGTCCGGACAAGCGGAACCTCTTTCCTTAACAACTTGGTCATTGGTGCGCAATCAACGAGAAACCCTCTACAAACCTTGGTAGTATCTGCCAAACCAGAAAAACTCGAATCTCAGCCACTTGACTTAGGCGGTTTCCAATCCAAAAGCGCCTCAATTTTCCGAGGATCCACTCTAATCCCCTCGGTGACACTACATGTCCCAAGAAAGTCACTTCTCTAAGCGAACTACGCACTTGCGAACTTAGCGTAAAGCGCTTCTCCTCAAAATCTGCGTTACCACACGCCGTCGCATCATGCTCTTCTTACGTTCTTGAATACACGGGATGTCGTCAATAAAAACTACCACGAATCGTCGGATCTGCTGAAACACCCTATTCATCATATCCATGAATCTTTGCGGTAGCGTTAGTCAACCCGACGGCATTACGAGGTAAATTCGTAGTGCCCATCACGAGTCCGGCTTGTTTGTCTTGTGAATATCCGCTTCTTTCACCTTTAAGCGGTGATACCTGGACCTCGAGTCAATCTTAGAAAATCTTTTGCACCCTTGGTGATCAAACAAGTCATCTATTAGTGGCAGCGGATACTTGTTTTGATCGTCGGCTTATTCATTTGCGGTAATCTATGCACATCCGCATTGTACCATCTTTCTTCTTAACAAAAAATACCGCGCACCCCACGGTGAAACACTTGGCTTTGATAAAACCTCGGTCCAACAACTCTTGGATCTGAGCCTTAAAGCTCCACCAATTCCTTTGGCGCCATCCTATACGGAGCAATAGACAGCGCGCAGATTCGGGTATGAGATCTATCCCAAACTCTACCTCACGATCCGGCAAACCGGAAGTTCTTACGGAAACACATCAAAGCAAATTCCTTAAGCTGTTCGGACTTTTCTCACAGCGGACTCTTTAGCCTCAAGGCATACACATGAACCACATACGCTTCATAGCCCTTTCTCACCATCTTCTGCGCCTTTGAGCGGGACACCACATTAGATAAGTAATCTCTCCTATTACCTATCATAGCCACTTCATCACCCTCGATCGTCCTTAGAACCATGCGCTTAGCGGCGCAATCCAACCGCTGGTACTTAACCAACCGGTCCATCCCAAGAATCAAATCGAACTCCCCAAATGGCGGTTCCATCGGATCGTGAGAAACACTACCCTGGAGTTCTAGGGGTACATCTCTAAACGACTTATCTACTACCAAGAGTGACCTAAAGGGCTAATTACGGTCATCTTCCTAGAAGATATCTCGAATCTAAGTCCATGGTCTCTACTATACTCTGGCCATGTAAGAACGTCGAACCCACATCAATCAAAGCGGTAAAGGAGAACCAAAGATCAAGAACGTCACAGGTTATGGCGTGCAGTGCGTCGCCCTCCTCTCGGCGCCTTGCTTGCATACACTAACCCAGGTATGCGGCGTCGAACTACCCGTACCCTCGCGGTGCTCCACGGCCCGACCCGATCCATTACTACCTCTGCCATTACCACGGCCCCTCTGCGGTGGCGGTACATTATTCTGAGCCGAGTCACGGCCACGACTCTCAAGCCCGAATCACGGCCAACTTACGCGGGCCAGTCCCTCACGCGATGATCCGAGAACCACACTCAAAACAACCTTTTCCACCAGTCCAAAGACCTCCCCAATGATATCTCCCACAATGGTTACCGCGGCGGTCCACGACTAGCGACAACAACCCTACCCAGTGATTCGGCCCACTCTGTCTAGCCCTTTTACGAGGATTACCCGGCGATCGAGAAGACCCAAAGCTCCTCTTATGCTGCTCTGTCTATGCCTGCGCCTCACGGACTCCTTAACACCCTCGGCTACCTTAGCCTTCTCAACCAGACAAGCAAACTCACGCTCTGTTGAGGAGCAATCGCGATCTCAACTCGTCTCTCGGACCATCCTCGAAAAGCGAACACACCTCTCGTGTTCGGTAGCCACAATACCCCTAGCATACCGGCTCGGCTTCAAGAACTTCGACCTCATACTCGGAAGCGGACTTACTCCCTTGGACTAGCCTCAAAAATGCTTTTATTTGCGTGTCGATGTAGCTAGCTCCAATGTACTTTTTCTCGAAATCACGACCTGAAATAATCCCATGTCGGATCCTCTGCTGCCACAACGTCCCGAACAGTGAGCCACCAGCGGTATGACTCATCCCAAGAAGCGATACTATGCCCTTGACTTCTCCTCGGCGATCAAGTCGGATCATCCATGATCCGCTCCGTTGCCTCGGCCAATACTCGGCGATCTTTGGGAGCAACACCGAAACACCTCGAAAGAATTCACCCCATTTGCGAAGTCGCTCGAGCCGCCGATTTCCTAGCTCTGCACCACCACCTACTCCAACTACCCTTTCCAACACTCGCGGCGCTCGCTGTGACGACTGCGTCATCCCGGTCGATCTTGAAACTCACCATCTCCGGTGGTGGCGGTGCGGTATCTCATTTTACGACCCACGACCAGACCCTACGGGTTGAAAAACGTCATCCTACCACGCGACCTCGTCCACGACCCGTCCACCTCTAGCGCTCATGACTAAATTCTCTCGTGCTCGATTTAGGAGTTTTATGCATCGATATTTATTCCAACTGTTTTTAAAGCAAAGTCTTATGAATAGTAAAGAAGCTTTGTTTTGCGAGTTCCACGAGAATCCTATCGATTTGATTTCTAAAGTAATCCCTCTGCAATCATCCAATCACATCAATAAATCACAAGAAATAGTAAGGGTACTTGCCACAGGCGGGTGGTGCTAGGAGACTCGGTGTCATGCCTTTCAAACCATTTATTTCAACAAAACACTTAAAATAAACTTTTGAAAACATTTTGGGCCTCGGGCCCAGTAAAAGCCTTTGAACTTGGCTCGATACCACAATTGTAACACCCCAAACCGGTCAATACACCACGACCGAATGCGGTATGTTCTGGGGAAAATCGCGTTTGAAGGTTAGGTTTTACGGTTAAAGATTCGATGAGAAACTCCTTGTCATATTTTATACTTTTGAAATCTTGGCATGATTGCTTTGTCATATTTTAATGTTTTAGAGTGATACCCGATGGTAAAGTTTAAAACACATTGCGTTATAGTTTTGAAATGTTGACCTTCCAAGTTTTTAGCAATTTTAACTCAATTAATTTGTTAAAGCATATTAGAAAGCTACTTTAAGCATAAACATAGTAAAACCTAATTTAAAGGCCATTTACAACCCAAAATAAAACCAAATAGTAATAAATAAGCTAAAGTACCAAATTTTGTAAAGTGCGAGCAAATCTTTATTAAAGCATGGCATGAGCACCTCGAGTCCATCCAGGCTCCATGTCCGCGTCTAAGTGTCACTGAAATGTCAAAGGAGAGGGTGAGTCATAAGACTCGGTGCATAAATCCACTCCCGATAAAACAACATGCTAACACACATCATATCATAGCAACATTATCAATGCACCCGATCCTAACCATCCATATCACCTTTCTCTACCCGTGTGGTACCAAACCAGCTTTGGTGGTGCCAAACCACTTTGGTGACCCAAAGTCACGATATCCATAATTGTGGTGCCAAACCACTTTGGTGACCCAAAGTCACGAATAATCCAATGATGGGGCCAACCCATCGTGTGATACCAAATCACTAGCGACAATCCCGTATCTCATAAGTGGGGCCAACCCACGGTGGTGTTAACCACGGGGGCGAGTCGCAATGAGGTGCCAAACCTCACGGTGTCCCAAAGACACGGTGTGATACCAAATCACTTTGGTGACGCGATCACAAATCCGATGATGGGGCCAACCCATCGTGTGATACCAAATCACTTGGCGTCAATCGTATAATCAAGCGTGGGGCCAACCCGCTTGTGGTGCTAAGCCAACGGGACGAGGCGCTATGAGGTGCCAAACCTCTGGTGTCCCAAAGACACAAATGTGATACCAAATCACTTTGGTGACCGAAGTCACAAAATCAGCTGTAGTACCAAACCACTTTGGAGGTGCCAAACCTCACGGTGTCCCAAAGACCACAGTGTCCCAAACACACGGATATCATATTCCCCCTCCTCTCATATCACCCACACATGTCATACTAATGCAAATGATATAAAACATGCAATCATGCTAACATGCTCAAATGACATCTCATGGTATTTACATCATAAAACATGTTATCACATATATCACTCTGAGATCTCGTAATGAAGCGGACTTACCCGTATCCGTGCTTATACCCCATCGGTACCAAATCCATCAATCATATTGTTTCACTTTAATAAGTAATTAGGTTCTTAATCATATTACTAAGCGAAGTGTGTTAGTTTACACACACGAAATAGCGAAGGTTTTAATCCTAAGAAGCAGGTCTAAGACCCTCGATCCTTTTGCTCCTAAAAACAATCGACCAACCATGGGTTAATCACTTAAACCATTCGGCCATAACCATATAAACCAAAGGGTATATCGATTAACCCTTACCTTGCAAGCGTTTGGTTTCCTACCAAACCCGAACCAACAATGGTTCCTCTTTTAACAATCGGCACACCCTATTAAAAAGAGCAGTTAATCCCTTGTCACCCTTGACTTAATCGAAACCAAAAGATTGAACTAATAAAATAATACCAATCACTTACCCTTACTTACCAATCGATTAACAAAGGGAAAAGGCTCCAACCGGCGCTTTGAAATCTCTGATTGCCCTAACATGAGATGTTTAAGCGAATGGTTAACCCTCTTCCATAAACCAAAATCGACATAACACTTGAGAGAAAAGAGGAATGGCCATTCGACCAGAGCTTACCAACACCCAATATTCGGCCAAAATAGGACTTCTAGGAGAGAACCACAAGAGATTCGGCCAAGGCTTGCACCAAAGAAGAACAAAATATTCGGCCAAGGGAGACTACTTCGGGAGAAGGGAAATATTCGGCTAAGTTGAAAGCAATAGAAAGAAGAAATCGGCACTAGGTGTTTAACACCTCTATTTTGATTTTGAGAAGAAAAGAAATGGAAGGGATGAATGGAGATTTGGTTTAGGCAAGGTAAATTTCGGCTTTAGCGTTTCAAAAGAGAAGAAAATGAGGTATGAGAAGAGGGAATACTAGTTTGGTTTACACACTGAAGAAAGGGAGAGATAGGTATTCGGCTACCAAGATGTTTGAGAAAAACAACACAGAGAAAATTCGGCAAAAATTGCTTGTGCTTTTCGGTTCAGGAAGAAAGTGTGAAGAAGCTTTGTTGAAGAAATTCGACTCTCACAAAAGACTAGAAGGAACTTTCTCTTTTTACCAAGTGTGACCGAAAACAACCAAAAAGAATGCCAAAAATGCAAAAATGCATTTGACTACAAACTCCCCACACCAAGCCGTCCACTCCCCACTCCAAACTCCCTCAAATTCGGCCATAATCCCCAATAGCTCCCAACCACACATTTCAAATGTGTTTGCAAATCTTACTCCTACAATTACTCTCCACCCAACATTTGAACTTTTGACTTGGTCCAAAGTGGAATTTGAACTACATCCAACTCTTCCCTCCTATGCCGTCCAAAATGAAGCCAAAATGTGAGGTCTTTGCGGCTTGAACACAAGACCTCCACCTCATGCGATTGACGCCACACCTAGCTCCCAAGTAGCGCATGCCTTGCCACTTTGCCGGCTCCTCACTTGTGCAACAAGCACCAAATAAAATACATATCCTCGGCTCCATCGACTCCCTACACCTAAAGCTCAAAAACTAAATTTTTCCCATTCCCTCAGGCATACTCCTAGCCTACAACTAAGCCCCTAAAACATAGAAATAGCAACATAGCACACCAACACATGCAATATCATGCAACAACAAAATAGCCCCCCAACCCGGGATATTACAAACTTAATATGCACCATCATCATGTCATAGCAAATCATATACATAGAGTCCCTTTAAAAGGTCTACGAACCTTAAACATGCATTGGGAAGGGGTCAGGACTAAACTGAGCACATACAATTTTTTTTTGAAAATTTAAACATTTTTCAAACTTACAAAGGTCACACGCCCGTGTGGGTAGGCCGTGTACCTCACACAGCATTAGACACACCCGTGTGTCTTGGCCGTGGCAAAACAGGGCATACATACTGACTTGTCCACACGGGCACAAGACACGCCCGTGTGCCAGGCCGTGTGAAAATTAGGGAGGTTACTGACTTGCTCACACAGCCAATCACACGCCCGTATGTCCAGCCCGTGTGGCTTACTGACTTGCTTTGAAATGCAACTAGGAGAGACACGGTCGAGACACACGCCCGTGTGGGCAAATATAGGCCATTTGCAAGGCCAATTGGCCACCCAATTTTTGGGTCAAACCTACATGCCTCAATTCTTGATCTAATGGCAACCAAAAACATACCAAATCATGCACAATTTGACAATTAACCTCTTCATTCATTTTCGTATACAATCCAACTCAAACATACCAATTCAAAACACCAACTTCACATAAAAAAACATATGAAAACATACATCATTTTGACCCAATTCAATTCATAACATTTTTCATCATATCAAATTCCTAAATCAACCATGAAACTTACCAAAATTGACCAATTCTTTTGGCCATTCATAAGCACATCAAACCATACCAAATTATGCATCACATAACATTCACTAAAATCACTCCATAATCACATTCATTATCAAGCCATATCAAATGGCTATATTTACACATTTCTAAGCATAATTAAATTTCTCTAGCCTATACATGACATACTTTAATATATACATCTTCAAAACGTACCAAAATATAGTTCGATAGTGTGGTGATGATCCTCAACGATCCCCGAGCTTCCTGTAGCTTTAATAATCTATAAAACAATGAACAAACATACACACAAATTAAGCTTTCATAGCTTAGTAAGTCAAAAGCAATTAATGATCAAATAAACATTCACATTAAATCAACTAGCCAAATCAAACAAACCTTAACCAAATGTAAATTTATTATACTTGCAAACTCAAATATTAACACATATACAATAACATTATAGCATCAATGGCCGAATGCACATATACTCATAAGCACATATAAATTCCTCTTTTATCATGTCTAATTTATATATTCATCTCAAACATAAACTTACCTTACTTTCATATTCATATGACATAGCACGTACCTGAACCTTTTAGTTCGTTTTCACATTTGATCTTAACTCGATAATGCCCGTTGAACCATTCGGAATTTAATAAGGATAGTCGGATAGTCGAAAAGCTCATACAATGCCAACGTCCCAGACGTGGTCTTACATGTAATCATATATTGATGCCACTGTCCCAGACAGGGTCTTACACAAAATCAAATACGATGCCAATGTCCCAGACATGGTCTTAAACGTAAACACAAGTCGATGCCAACGTCCCAGACGTGGTCTTACACGAAATCACATATCGGAATCCTATGTCATGACATATGTATCCTAACTATTCCTAAGGTTCGTACAGGGCTTTCGGACGTTGTAATTCGATCATTTCAGGCTCGTAAATATTGCTCCCATGCTTAATTCATTTCAGCATAATCATTTACACAAGTAACAATTCAATTCAACACTATTAAATTAAACACAATAGATGTTAATGACATTGATTTACTTATGAAATTACCTCGTACAGAAACGAACGGATGGAATCGACTACTCGACCACTTTCGACTTCCCCTGATCTAATTCTGTTTTCTTTTGTTCTTGATCTATACAAATTCAAATTTGGCTATTTAATAACACATTTCATTCAATTCAAACCACAAACACAGAATTAGGGCATTTTACACTTTAGCCCTTAAAATTCACATTTTTGACATTTAAGTCCCTATTTCATAAAATCACAAAATACACAAAATTTCATATTTCCCATGCTTGGCCGAATATTCATATAGTTCATATAAGTCCACACATTTCATTTATTTCACATTTTAGTCCCTCAAAATAACATTTTCACAATTTAGTCCAATTTACTCAAATTCATCAAAAATCCAAAGACAAAACATATTAATCTATCACATATATTTTATTTTCCATCATCAAACAACAAAAACCACAAGCTTTCAACAATGGAAAAACAGAAAATCATCATTAAATTCAAAAATTAAGACATGGGCTTGATAGATTACATAGCAACGATCTCAAAAACGTAAAAATTATCAAAAACCGAGCAAAACACATACCTTAATCAAAGAACATCAAGGCCAAACCTAACATGCTTTCCTTTCTTTCTTTTTCTTTCAAATTCGGCAATATGGATGAATATAATGACCATTTTTATGATTTGTTTTATTATAATGAACATTATTAATCATTTACTAAACTAACCTTTTCAATTTACAAATAAAACATATATATATTAGGGCCTTTAATGTCCATCATCATTCTAAATGGTATTATATCAACATAAGGACCCCACATTAAAAAGAACATAGCACTTTAGCACTTTAACAATTAATTAGCCACTTTTACATTTTACGCGATTAAGTCTTTTTATTAAATCGAGTAAACAAACGAAAAAATTTTCACACAAAAATTTTCACACATATAAATTCACATAATGCAACGTCAAAAATAATTTTAAAATATTTTTCTGACTCGAATTTGTGGTCCCGAAACCACTGTTCCGACTAAGGTCTAAACCAGACTGTTACATAATTGTTCAATTTAGTCCACCACCTTGTTCTTTCCTCGATGTAGGTCCAGACTTCGTGTTTCTTGATCTATAATGAAAATTTCACTTATTCAATAATCATATTGACTAAAATAATCCATGAATCATACTTTGGCAAAATTATGATTTTGCCCCTAAACTTTCACATATTTATAAAATGGTCCCTTGGCTCGTATAGTGAAATGTACTCATTTCCTTGGTTACCCAAGCCTAGCCGAAAATTTATTGAGCCTATAATAGCTCACACTTTCCTTCAAAACTGATTTTTACTACATATTTTATCACTTTTACAACTAGGTCCTGTTTATGAATTTTCCATGAAAATCACTTAGAGAAAGATGTTTATCATACATCAAACTTTCATATTCCTCCATTAAACATCAAAATACATGTATGTCATACATGGGTAAATTTTTGAACATGAACCCTAGCTTAAAATATAGCTAGAAATAGCTAAATCGAGCTACGAGGATCTAAAAATTACGAAGAACATCATAGCTTATAATCAAGCTTGAAAGTTGAAGAAACCCTAGCTATAGTGTCCTTGAGAATTTCGGCCAAGCATGGAGAAGATGGACAAGATTTTTGACTTATTTTCCCTTTTAATTAACTTATTAACCAAATGAGCAAAATGCCCTTAAGACCCCTTTCTTGAGATTTTTCCTTCCCATGTCTATTTTTGTCCATCTTGACATATAATGGTCTAATTGCTAAATAAGGAACTCTAATAATTTTTCTAATGCTATTTCATACTTGAATCTTCTAGAATCTCATATTTTTCAATCTTTGCAATTTAGTCCTAATGAATAAATTGATCACTAAATTATAAAATTTCTTCATGAAATTTTCACACAATCAAGCAAACATGTCATAGACCTCATAAAAACTATAAAACACATATTTCTGCCTCAGATTTGTGGTCTCGCAACCACCATTCTGACTAGGCCCTAAATCGAGCTGTTATAATTTTCCTCCTTAGGAATTTTCGTCCCCGAAAATCTTACTAGTAAAAAGGTTTGGATATTGGTTTCTCATAGCCTCCTCGGGCTCCTATGTAGCCTCTTCTACCCCATGTCTTTGCCACAATACTTTCATAAGAGCTATACTTTTATTTCTTAACTGCTTGACTTCCTGTGCCAAAATCTTAACCAGCTCTTCACCATATGTCATATCGGGTTGAATTTCAACCTCTGTCGGTACAATCACATGTGAAGGATCTGATCGGTAACGTTGCAACATAGATACGTGGAATACATCATGGATCTTTTCCAACTCAGACGGTAAAGCCAAACAATAGGCTACCTGCCCTATCCTCTTGGTAATCTCATACGATTCGATAAAGCGCGGACTCAATTTGCCTTTCCGGCCAAACTTGAGAACTTTCTTCCATGGTGATACTTTCAAAAATACCTTATCCCCAAATTGAAACTCGACCGCCTTTCTTTTCAAATCCGCGTAGGACTTTTGTCTGTCCGAAGCAGCCTTCAAACAATCACGAATCACTTTTACTTTCTCTTCAGTTTCTCTTACCAGATCGACCCCGTGAATCTGATTCTCTCTGAGTTCGGTCCAATACAAAGGCATTCGACACTTATGCCTATACAATGCCTCATAAGGCGCCATTCTCAAACTCAACTGAAAACTGTTATTGTAGGCAAATTCCACTAACGGTAAGTACTTTTCCCAATTACTTTGAAATTCCAAAACACAGCATCGGAGCATGTCTTCAAGTATCTGTATTACCCTCTCTGACTGTCCGTCAATTTTTGGATGGAAAGCTGTACTAAAACTTAACTTTATGCCCAAGGCTTCTTGCAACTTTCTCCAAAATCGTGATGTAAATCTCGGATCTCAATCCGAAATAATCGACAATGGTACTCCGTGTAATCTCACGATTTCTGACACATACAAATCCACCAACTTATCAAGCAATAGTCAATGCGTGCCTGTATAAAGTGAGCTAATTTCGTAAGCCTATCAACCATAACCCATACAGCATCTTTCTTTTTTGGTGCCAAGGGCAAACCCGTCACAAAGTCCATAGCAATACGGTCCCATTTCCACTCGGGAACCATAATAGGCTGAAGTAAACCCAAAGGTACTTGGTGTTCAGCTTTCACTTGTTGACAAATCAAGCATCTCGATACAAATTTGGAAATATCTTTCTTCATATTCGGCCACCAATACCATTTCTTCAAGTCATTATACATCTTTGTACTGCCTGGATGTACAGATAAGCATCCACTATGTGCTTCATGCAAAATTTTCTGAATAAGTTCATCGTCTCTTGGTACACAGACTTTATCTCGAAACATCAAACATCCATCAGAACTAATACAAAAATCTGACTCCATACTCGATTCACATTGAACTCTTTTGGCTTGCAGATCACTGTCATCTTTTTGAGCTTCACAAATATCTTGTAGAAATATCGGTCTAGCTCTCAACTCAGCTAGAATAGAGCCATCATCTGATAAAGCCAACTGTGTGTTCATAGCTCTCAATGCGAACAAAGATTTCCTACTCAAGGCATCGGCGACCACATTCGCCTTTCCCGGGTGGTAGTCGATCACTAACTCGTAATCTTTTATTAACTCTAACCACCTTCGTTGCCTTAGGTTCAATTCCTTTTGAGTCATCAAGTAGTTTAGACTTTTATGATCAGTGAATACCCGACATTTCTCGCCATACAAATAGTGTCACCAAATCTTCAACGCAAACATAATGGCAGCTAACTCCAAATCATGTGTCAGGTAATTCTTCTTGTGCGGCTTTAACTGTCTAGAGGCATAAGCTATCACCTTGCCCTCTTGCATGAGTACACAACCCAATAAATTCAAAGATGCATCACTATAAACCATAAATTCTTTTCCCGGTTCAGGTTGTACTAAAACAGAAGCTTCAGTCAACATTGCCTTTAGTTTCTCAAAACTCTGTTGGCACTTTTCTGACCACTCAAACTTTACATCTTTTTGTAATAACCTTGTCATCGGTGTAGCTATCATGGAAAATCCTTTGACAAATCGTCTGTAATAACCAGCCAGGCCTAGAAAACTTCTAACCTCAGATACATTCCTCGGCGGTTTCCAATCAACAATTGCTGAAATCTTACTCGGGTCAACTCGAATACCATAACCCGAAACAATGTGCCTGAAAAATTTGACTTCTTTAAGCCAAAATTTACTTTTACTAAACTTGGCATATAACTGCTTATCCCGTAAAACTTGTAAGACTGTCCTCAAGTGCTCAGCATGCTCATTCTCATCACGAGAGTAAATCAATATATCATCAATAAAGACTATAACAAATTTGTCCAAGTATGGTCGAAAGATGCGATTCATCAAGTCAATAAACACGGCAGGGGAGTTGGTTAAACCAAAAGGCATAACTAGAAATTCATAGTGACCATACCTTGTTCGAAATGCGGTTTTTGGCACATCTGAGTCTTTGACTCTCAACTAGTAATAACCGGACCTCAAGTCTATCTTGGAAAACACCGTGGCTCCCTTCAATTGGTTAAACAAATCATCGATCCTTAGTAGTGGATACTTGTTCTTTACAGTTACCTTATTAAGTTACCAATAATCTATACATAACCTCATAGAACCATCTTTCTTTTTCACAAATAATACGGAAGCACCCCACGGAGAATAACTCGGTCTTGCAAAACCTTTATCCGCCAACTCTTGTAGTTGGGCCTTCAATTCTTTCAACTCAGCCGGAGCCATCCTGTACGGAGCAATCGAAATAGGCGCAGTACTAGGGGCTAACTCAATTCCAAATTCAATCTCTCTAACCGGAGGCAACCCAGACAATTCTTCCGGAAATACATCTGGATACTCACATACTATCGGCACTGATTCAATTCTTAACTCAGTCTCTTTGGCATTCATAACAAAGGCAAGGTAAGCTTCACAACCCTTTCTTATGCATTTCTGAGCAGTCATAGAAGAAATCACTATAGGCAAGCTACCCGATTAATCTAATTCAATCCGAAGAATATCACCACTTTCACATTTCAACTCAATAAATTTTCTTCCACAATTTACTACCACATCATGAATGGTCAACCAATCCATACCAAGTATTACATCAAATTCATCAAACGGAAAAAGCATAAGGTTAGCTGGAAAACAGTGACCTCTAATCATCAAAGGATAAATCTTACATACTTTGCCAACTAACACACATTTGCCTAAGGGATTTGACACTTTTATCACGAATTTTGTAGATTCTACAGGCATGTTCATATTAGTTACTAATTTCATACAAACATACGAGTGGGTAGATCCCCGATCAATTAAAGCAACAACTGGAGTATTATAGAGAGAAAATGTACCCGTAATCACATCAGGGGATGACGCCTCTTCGCGAGCGCGAATGGCGTAAGTCCTCGCAGGCACTCTACCCTTAGACCTTGCAGTATGCTCTCTAGGTATATTCTTACTACTCGTTCCATTTCCTGAATTTTTTTGCAGTCTCCCTCTAGTAGTACTACCCGATCTTGTACTCTGAAATTTCTCTTTTTCACCCATCTTGGGACAATCTATAATAAAATGATCTTGGGATACACACTTGAAACAAGCTCTCTCGTTTGCTTGGCACTCACCGGGGTGACATCTGCCACACTGTGAACATTCCGGTCTACATGGTCAAGCATACCAACACTAGCAATTGAAGTGGTCTGAGCTTTAGAACCCGAGTACTGTTTACCTTTACTTATGTTTTAGAACCCAACTGAAGCAGCTGATCAAGTAATGAACTCTCTTGATTTCTTGGATGAAGATTGAAATGACTTACCCAATTGTCTCTTCCTCGAGTCACGAGACTCAATTTCAGCCTTTCTTTTCTCTTTGGCCAATTCCTCTGCCTTGCACGCTCTCTCTACTAGCACAACAAATTCCTTTAGTTTTAGAACACCAACAAACAATTGGATATTCTCATTTAACTCGTCCTCAAACCTTTTAGACATAATGGCTTTAGTGGATACGCAATCCCAAGCGTATTTACTGAGCCTTACAAACTCACGTTCATATTCGATTACCGTCATTCGACCTTGTTTTAGCTCAAGGAATTCCTTTCTTTTCTGGTCGATAAACATTTGGCTAATATACTTCTTTCGAAACTCTTCTTGGAAAAATTCCCAATTAACTTTCTCCCTTGGTACGATCGACACAAGGGTGTTCCACAACTGGTAAGCCAAATCTCTTAAGAGAGACACCATACACTTCATACACTCTTCGGGTATGCAAGATAGTTCATCAAATACTCTGATAGTATTTTCAAGCCAAAATTCTGTTCTTTCCGGATTGTCATCTTTATTAGCTCGAAATTCCTCAGCTCCTTGTTTCCTAATTCTATCAACCGGGGGCTTTTCCCTTCTTACCACTTCTACAACTTGGGGAGCTACAGGGGTAGGCTGAGGGATAAGTGGGGGTGGAGGGGGTTGAGCGCTCAGTTTCGTTCGAACGAACTCCGTATACCAAGCGTTCATTATATGGAGAAAGGCTTCCCTAGCCTCTTCTCCTCCTTTCTAACTCACAGTCGTTGGTCTATTTTCATTTTTAGTTGGCACCATCCCTTGGGCAGGAGCCGGCGCGTTACTTTCTACATCATCCGCCACTACTCTGTCAGGATCCATTTGCTATATAAAAACATAATTTAAATCGTCAGGAGTCGTCACACTATCATTATATAAATACTCATACGTATGGCATGTATAGCTAGACTCGTGCTTACGCTACGTTAGTCCGAGAATCAACTAAATCGTAGCTCTAATACCACTAAATGTAACACTCCTTACCCGTATTCGACGCTGGAATCGGGTACGAGGCATAACCGGGCTTAACTTACTTAAATCATACAAAATCGACCATAAATTTTTCTTTTGAACTTTAAACTTTTCATTCATAATCATATAGTCCTTATTACGGGCCTACGAAACCCCAAACATATGAATAGAATGAATCGGCACTATACCGAAAGCTTACGAACACTAAGAAAATTTTTACTCAAAACAGGGCCACACGCCCGTGTCTATGGCTCGTGTCCCTCACACAGCCAGGACACGCCCGTGTATTAGCCTGTGTGTGAAAACCTTGGCATTCTGATTATGACATCAGCAGACACTTAGGGTCACACGGCCAAGTCACGCGCCAGTGTGCTAGCCCGTATGATGAACTAAATTTTTCGCAAATTAGATGCAGGGGACACACGGCCAGGCTACACGCCCATGAGGAAGACCGTGTGCCACACATGGCCTAGACACACGCCCGTGTATTAGCCCGTGTGTGAAAACCTTGGCATTCTGATTATGACATCAGCAGACACTTAGGGTCACACGGCCAAGTCACACGCCCGTGTGCTAGCCCGTATGACGAACTAAATTTTTCGCAAATTAGATGCAGGAGACACACGGCCAGGCTACACGCCCATGAGGAAGACCGTGTGCCACACACGGCCTAGACACACGCCCGTGTGTCTACCCGTGTGGACAAATATAAGGCTATTTACCAAGCCATTTGCCACCCTGAAAAAAAACACGGCACTTATATCATTTCAATGCAACACACAACATGACAATAAGGCACCTCTAATTTCCAAAATCAAGACATCTACACCTTAATTTCACACTGCGTTCAACATGCATATACTTCACACATTACTCAATCGATTGCACAAGTTTGCAATTCATGAATTTCATTATCATTGAATAGATATAACTTAACTAGTATCGGCCAATTCCAATGGCCATTTACAAAATAAATTGAGTAACATTAATAGCCAACACCTTGGCTAACCAATATGACATATAACAAAATGACCAAGTTCCTATACATGCCATACCCAAAATAATCAAACTTTACTATACCAAAAGAATAGCTTGATAGTGTGAACTGAGCTCCGACGTCCTACGATCCCCGAGCTAGCTTGGCAGTACTACAAGGAAAGGGAAAAGAGAGGGAGTAAGCATAAAGCTTAGTAAGTTTACATATAATAGATAGCAACATAAAAATCTTGTAAAACATTCATACTTTATTTTAAGTAATAACACAAGTTCTCAAGCACATTGATATAGCTTACTCATGCTTACTCTTACCAATCACATAACACATATCAAACTCATTTCTCGTGAGTTCTCATATGTACCTGTATCACTTCATCACATAACTTTAGCACATTTTACCATCTTGAACAAGAACTTAGCTCTTTACCCCGTTGGACCACTTGGAATATCGAAGGATACTCGAAATTCGTCATACACGCAATAAGATGCCAATGCCATATCCCAAATATGGTCTTAAATGGGATCAACTGTTGATGCCGATGCCATATCCCAGATATGGTCTTATACGGGATCTCTTATCGATGTGACTCCATATCCCAGATATGGTGATACCGCACATAGCTCACCGTTATTTTACATTCGTGGATAGTAATCCACAAGTATATCTCTATTTCAAATGTTCATCCGAGAACATCCTCACATAATTTTATTCTTACTTAACTTTCTACGATACTCGTTTGCATTCACATAATGCATTAATGAATCTATCTCATACAACTAAGGTATATTAATTACACATGTCCCACTAGGGGTTCATCATATATTGAATTCATCTCCATTCAATTCTAACACATACTTGTGCTTCTCGTGGTACAACCACATACATTCAACATATCCGTTGAATCATTCAAATTGTTAACTAACTCTCTTGAGTCTCATACACATAGTTCTCATTCACATTATACCCCAATAAGGTCCTACATACATTAACATGTCAATGCCATGTCCCTAACATGGTCTTATACGAACTCTTACACCGAGGCCATATTCCAATATGGTCTTACTCGAGACTTTAACCATCATCATATCATGCTATACACATTTCAATTCTATTGAAATTTCATCAAAAGAAATTTCATGCATTCATATGGTAAATATACATTCCATACCACATTGGAACGTTAAATTAACTCGTACATAATTACAACGTTTGCACATGAACTTACCTCGATGCCGAAACGCCTAAAAAGGGACTTTTTGCCCACATTTCTATTTTCATCCGTTCTAGGTTCGAAACTCGTTTTCTTTGATCTAGAACAATGAAATTTACTGATTTAATCACTTATAAATCATAATACACCATAATCTACACTTTAGGCAAAAATGCCTATTTTGCCCCTACACTTTGGCAAAATTACGATTTTGCCCCTAGGCTCGTAAATAAATTTTCATCTCAATTTCTTATTAAGCAAGCCTAGCTGAACATTTAATCCTCTTACAACTATCCACAATTCCATCTATTTCATGCCTTAATGAACAAATTACAACTTTTGCATTTTAGTCCCAATTAGGTGTTTTCATGACAACACCTTTCACAAAAGTTGTTTCTCATCATCCTATCATTCATTTTCTTCCATAAAAAATCATCAAACAATATAAACTCTATCATGGCAAGTCCCTAGACTTTCAACCATATTGCAAACTAGTCCTCTCAATAGCTAGCTTAAGCTTTGAGGACTCCAAAAATGCAATTTTCATCAAAAATAAGCATCAAAATCACTTACTTGAATGGAGTGGAGCTTGCTGAAATTTTAAGCTTTCAAACCCCTCCCATGGCTGATATTTTCGGTTGGAGAAGAAAGATAAATAAAAAGATGATAACTTTTGCTTATATCATCTTATTTTATTTATTTTTCCAACTAACATCACCAAATTTAAATCATAATAAATGCTCTTGTCCCCTTTGCATATTATGGTCGGCCAACACACTTAAACAAGGCCAAATTGCACATTTGGTACCCCCAATTTATAATCTATAGGTATTTGGCACTTCTAGCAATCAAAATAGAACTTTCGCACTTTATGCGATTTAGTCCTTTTTTACAATTTAGCTAGAAATCGCTAGAATTAAGGCACCAAAATTTTCATGCATCCTTAGAAACATGTTATAACATATAACATAACATGAAAATAATTTTCTCTGACCTTGAATTAGTGATTTCAAGATCACTGTTTCGACTAGCCCCTAAATTGGGCTGTTACAATTCTCCCCCCTTAGGAATTTTCGTCCCCGAAAATTTTATCAGGAGGAGTTGCTAACAACATTCTTAAAATGTTTCCATCTACTCTTCAAAATCACGAATTCACTTGTCCTCAAGTTTCTATTGCCAACAACTCTTAAGCTGTGATACATAAGGTCGAAACGTAACTTGAGACCTAAGTGATTCTTCCTCTAGGTATATACTATATTCAGTAATCCACCAATTTGGAACTCTGTACATGTCCAAATGATCTTTTGGATCTTTACTGGTTGATTCACTACAATTCGAATGACATCCCCCCTCTTTGGGAATCTTGTCAAACTAAATTTGAAATCTATAGGGTTTTATCTCACTTTCTCATTAAAGCATTCACCGACTGTAATGGTTTTGACTTGTACGCTTTGAAAACTCAGCTTTTAGTGGTGAACTACTTCTGACCATAACTCCATCATATCGTGAAATGTACTCTACTGTCAAAACATTTATCCACATAACTGTACTTCCTTATTCTTGCTTTATTAGAAAAGCTGCTACTAAATCTCATACCAAAACTCTGTATAAGTTCTGGATTCATCATCATTCCAATTCTATTTCGAGAAATCATCAACAACGGAAAACTTATACAACCTGTATTTACCATCTCAAATAAACTCATTTGGAGCTTATTTAAAATACCATTTACTATATCTCTTCTGAACCCTTTTTGTTCTGGAAAGAAAACTCGCTCTAGTCATTAACCTTGCTGAAACTAAGATGTTACCAACTAGGGTCAACCGAGTAGCTAACTCGCATTGCTTAACATGGATCTTTTCATAACATCTAACTCATTACACAGACACAAAGGTGATTGCCTCTGGATCACCAATCTGGTAACCCTTTTTCTTGATTCAGACTGAACTCAGTACTAGAACTTTCAATTAATAGTTCATTCTATAGCTTTCAACTCAACCATCGTGGTTTAAACGTTTCAACGAGCATATCTCTGTAATATGCTCCCTACTCACATACACACAGAATTTTATTCTCCTTATTGTTTTATGTGTAAATATACACAAAACTTGAATCATAATTCAAGCACACTCTCATCTGAGTTTCTCTTGCTATGCTAATCTAAAACCTTTACCATCATTACAACTCACGATAGCAGGGACATCTTGATCGAATTCATTAACTCTATTCGGCTTGCCCGAAAATCCATCACACCATGTGAAACTCATGATCTCACTCCTTATACTAGAATCATTTCCAACTTCTCCCTCAAAGCACCCGAATAGGGTTACGAGGAGATAAAGGAATGTCGATTTCAAATAACTAAATCGATAACCGCTTTTCTCGATTTTACTATCCGCCAACATTCTCACACAGTCACAGTTTATGAAAAGAACAACCACATCAGCCCTGAAAGGCAACAGATATTTGTACACAATACTCAAGGGAATTATTATTATAATCCATCTACGGCATCAACTAACCATGCACAAACTACAGGCTTCGAGCCAACTTACTCATACTTGCCATTTATTTAGCACATATCGTGCCACACATCGTACTAGTTTCTTCGTGATTCATTCACGAATATCTGCATTCACTCCTTCACATGACTTTAGTACTAATCTCATTTATACTTACAGACTCATCTATTTGTCCCATTGATCATCAGGGATAATCAAAGACGCAAATTCGTCGTCATTCATGTAGGCACGAAACCAATGTCACACCCCCGGGGTGGTCTTATATGGAGTCACCTCTAAATGCCAATGCCATATCCTGGATAAGGTCTTATATGGACTTCCACATCAAGTATCGATGCCATATTCTGAATATAGTCTTACACGATTCTCATATTCATTACTGATGCCATATTCTGGATATGGTCTTATACGGAATCATAACTTGGTGCCGAGGCCATGCCTCGAACATGATCTTATACGGGACCTTATCTATTTCATATCTCAATGATAGCCTTTTCATTATAGTCCCCCAGGACTTCAACCTCATGTTCAACAATGATTACTCTGTCTAGTAGAGTATCATGTATCAATGTGATACAAAGCATTCTCAAAATGCTAACATAAATACTGCATTAATCACATATAAACTTACTCAATTCAACTCTCATAACATCTCATCAGAATTCAACAGTGGTAAGGGAGTGAGGTTGCAAAGTCCCTTAGCCTAACTCTCGTGACTACATACATATGATTTACTACTCATTGTCAATGAAGTATCATCATAGTCACACAACTCGCCTCAGGCTAGTTTTCATACTTACTCATGTTACAATGGTTTCTATCACCCATAATTTGAATGTTGACTTCACTTACTCAAGTTCCACCTTAATGTCTACTCAAGTACTCAACATTAAGCTCTAATTCCTCTTACTATTTCTTATTAATCTAGAGAATGTCTTACGGGTTTTGAGTACGTCGTTTACTTGATTGCCATAGTCCAACTATGGTCTTACTCGTATTACAACATCATCGCCCAGCTATTGCTTTACATGTCGTCACGATGCCATACCCTCGCTATGGTCTTACACGAAATCTCATATCAACACCAATGCCATATCCCAGATACGGTCTTACATGGAAACTTATATCGATGTCGATGCCATATCCCAGATATGGTCTTACACGAAATCTTATATCGATGTCGACACCATATCCCAGATATGGTCTTACACGATCTCATACCGAAGCCAGGTCCCAGACGTGGTCTCACGTAGGATTACTATTTGATGCCGATGCCATATCCCAGATATGGTCTTATACGGGATCTCACAACAATTATCGATGCCATATCCCGAATATGGTCTTATCCGATTATCTTATTCAATACCGAAGCCATATCCCTGATATGGTTTTATACAGGATCATGTGTCGATGCCAATGCCATGCCCCAGACATGGTCTTATATGGGATCACATATAACGCCATGGTCCAACCATGATCTTATTCATCCTTTAATCATTGAACGACCGTACTCATTTCCTGTATTCTACTTAGTCAAACTTTTCAGTTTTAACTCCCACACTATAATATGTGTGACTTTGTAATAGGGTCATAAGAAGAAACATTATACCTTCTCTACTTTAACAGTTACACGTGAGATTTAACCATGTGGACATATTTATCATAAACAATGGCATCACAAATCTCAAATGCTTACTTACTCTTATTGCTTCTCACATACATCATGGTACTTACTAGTCTCATGTTTGTAAGGTAAACAAGGTACCTGTAACACTTGATCACATAGATCAGTATACTTTACTATAACAAGCATATTCTCAACATCATCATTCATAACATGAATTATACTTGTTAGTCAGCCTTCACTAGCATGACATAATATCAACTTTACTACTAACTTTCTTGCTATCTCATTTAAGCTTTACTCTTTTGCCTGATGAATTACTATGAATGACTGAGGATACTGAACCTCATTTCACATGTATCTTGATGCCAATGCTATATCCTTGATATAGTCTTACATGGGATCTCTTACTTGGTATTGATGCCATGTCTTGACATGGACTTACACGAAGTCTTGCTTGTGGGTTCCCTTGGGAACTTACCATTGCCATGTCTTGACATGGTTTTATTGGTAACTTTACTCATAAACTGGTCAATGCCGAGCCTTGGCTTGGACTTACATGAAATCTTCCTTGTTACTCACCAATTCCATGCCTTGGCTTGGACTTACATAGGATCTCTATCTCTTGATAACTTTTTAATGCCAAGACTTGTCTTGGACTTACATGACATCATTGCTTGGAGACTCGCCAATGCCATGCCTTGTCTTGGGCTTATATGGGTCTTCATCTCATAGTAACTCTTCAATGCCAAGACTTGTCTTGGTCTTACATGATAACTTGCTTGATTGCTGATGCCATGTCTTGACATGGTCTTATACGGACTTTCTTGTCTCATGTGGCAGATTGAGTATCCTAAGTAATTCATTTTCAATCGGGACTTTCATATACATGCTCTTAGTAACTTCTTTGTTCAATAAATCATTAAACATTTTCATGGAACTAATGTGCATTTAACAACATAGCAAGCAATTCAATGAAAATATCCATGAAGCTTGAAAATCATACAAACTTACTGAAATTAGCTCGGTTGGGAATCATCTCTGTCTTAACAAAACATTTTCGCTAGAGCCGAGAGACATCACACTATCATCATCCACATATGGCATATATAGCTAGACTCTTACTCGTGCTAGGTTAGTCCGAGAACCGACTAAACCATGCTTTGATACCACTAAATGTAACACCCCATACCCGAGTCTGAGGCTTAGATCGGATACGAGACATTACTAGGCTTGAACTTGTATAATCATGTATTTACGGGCTATAAAATTTCGTTCAGAATTAAAAACTTCTCTTTCTTAAACAACTCATACATCTCATTGGCCTACGAGGCCTTAAACACGTTCAAAAACTTTTACAAGCCAAAAGAAACTTTTCCTTAAAATAGGGGCCACACGCCCGTGTTGGTTTAAAGACACGTCCGTGTGCCCTTAAGACATGCCCGTGCCTTCCACCCGTGGTCGACACTGACTAAATCAACACGGCCTGGACACGCCTGTGGCCTTGGCCCGTGTGCCAAACCTTGACATTCTGACTTATCTACACGGTCTGTACACACGCGCGCAGCGCGTCACCGTGGTGACAATTGAATTTCTAAGTGTCAAGTGCGGGCTTCACACGGCCTTGGCACACGCCCATGTGCCAACCGTGTGTATCACACGGCTGAACAAACGGCCGTGTGACTAGCCCGTGGTCTAATCTCGACTTAAGATACTAAGGTGCGGGGAGACACACGGCCTGAACACACGCCTTGCGTGTGTCTATCCGTGTGGGCACTTAGAGGCTATCTACCAAACCTTTTTACCACTCTCATTTACATAAATTCATACATCATCACATAAATCCACATAGCATCAATTTAACTCTTGAATTAAAGACATTTAATCATTTAAAGAGACAAAGACTTCATCCCATACACTAGGGAGAACTATTCCGAATACTATTACAATTATAACTTAAGCCATCATCTATGGCTATACACAACCAATCTCTAAGTTCTCTTAGGCCAACACAATTTGGCTACATCAATTAGAACTTAATCTCTAAAAGAATCCCTACACATGCCATGACTCATAAGGACTTGAAACACCATACCAAGCGTTTATTCGATAGTGTGAAAACATCTCCGGTGGCCTCCAACCCGAGCTAGTTAAAATAACCTATAAGAGATGGGAAAAGAAAAGGAGTAAGCAATAATGCTTAGTAAGTTCATCTGCATAAACTGACAAATACCGACATTTATTGAATACATATAACCACAAGGTATTATACTGAGTTTTTCTCATTAACTCATGGTAACTTAACCACTCTTAAAGCTTACTCATTCTATCTCTTTCCACATTCACCCCATGCCACAAGCCAACTGCTCGTGTTAAATAGCACACATTCCTGCACTGATCGTCAGGTAATCACATAGAACAACACATCAAGCAAATTTCAATAAGCTACTCATACTACAAATCTCTCAGTGGTTTCGCACTTAGCCCACCATTAAATCTCTAATAGGGTGGTATCGCACACAGCCCACCAATCATTTATAAGCGATGGTATCGCACACAGCCCATCGATTACTAATTAATCAGGTGGTAACGCGTGTAGCCACCGATATTAATATAGTTGATGGTATCGCACTCAGCCTGTCACTACCATCAATAAGGTGATACCGCACATAGCTCACTGTTATTTTACATTCGTGGATAGTAAACCATAAGTATATCTCTATTTCAAATGTTCATCCGAGAACATCCTCACATACTTTTATTCTTACTTAACTTTCTACGATACTCGTTTGCATTCACATAATGCATTAATGAATCTATCTCATACAACTAAGGTATATTAATTACACATGTCCCACTAGGGGTTCATCATATATTGAATTCATCTCCATTCAATTCTAACACATACTTGTGCTTCTCGTGGTACAACCACATACATTCAACATATTCGTTAAATCATTCAAATTGTTAACTAACTCTCTTGAGTCTCATACACATAGTTCTGATTGACATTATACCCCAATAAGGTTCTACATACATTAACATGTCGATGCCATGTCCCTGAAATGGTCTTATACAAACCCTTACATCTAGGCCATATTTCAATATGGTCTTACTCGAGACTTTAACCATCATCATATCATGCTATACACATTTCAATTCTATTGACATTTCATCAAAAGATATTTCATGCATTCCTATGGTAAATATACATTCCATACCACATTGGAACGTTAAATTAACTTGTACGTAATTACAACATTTGCACATGAACTTACCTCAATGCCGAAAGGCCCAAAAAGGGACTTTTTGCCCACATTTCTCTTTTCATCCGTTCTAGGTCCGAAACTCGTTTTCTTTGATCTAGAACAATGAAATTTATTGATTTAATCACTTATAAATCATAATACACCATAATCTACACTTTAGGCAAAAATGACTATTTTGCCCCTACACTTTGGTAAAATTATGATTTTGCCCCTAGGCTCGTAAATAAATTTTCATCTCAATTTCTTATTAAGCAAGCCTAGATGAACATTTATTCCTCTTACAACTATCCACAATTCCATCTATTTCATGCCTTAATGAACAAATTATAACTTTTGTATTTTAGTCCCAATTAGGTGTTTTCATGACAACACCTTTCACAAAAGTTGTTTCTCATCATCCTATCATTCATTTTCTTCCATAAAAACTCATCAAACAACATAAACTCTATCATGGTAAGTCCCTAGACTTTCAAACATATTGCAAACTAGTCCTCTCAATAGCTAGCTTAAGCTTTGAGGACTCCAAAAATGCAATTTTCATCAAAAATAAGCATCAAAATCACTTACTTGAATGGAGTGGAGCTTGCTGAAATTTTAAGCTTTCAAACCCCTCCCATGGCTGATATTTTCGGTTGGAGAAGAAAGATAAATAAAAAGATGATAACTTTTTCTTATATCATTTTATTTTATTTATTTTTCCAACTAATATCACCAAATTTAAATCATAATAAATGCTCTTGTCCCCTTCGCATATTTTGGCCGGCCAACACACTTAAACAAGGCCAAATTGCACATTTGGTACCCCTAATTTATAATCTATAGGTATTTGGCACTTCTAGCAATCAAAATAGAACTTTCGCACTTTATGCGATTTAGTCCTTTTTTACAATTTAGCTAGAAATCGCTAGAATTAAGGCACCAAAATTTTCATGCATCCTTAGAAACATGTTATAACATATAACATAACATGAAAATAATTTTCTCTAACCTCAAATTAGTGATTCCGAGATCACTATTCCGACTAGCCCCTAAATCGGGCTGTTACAGCGTTTTAAAAATAGTTATCGTTTTTAGAAAACCGCGTTTTACTTCTAGCAGATTTAAGTCGTAGTAAACTGGAATACCAAATTAAAACCCAAAAATTAAGAGAGGCCTTATTACAACCCAATAGGAAAACGGTTTAAATAGAGTAAAATAAAATACTAAAATTTAGAGCTGCTCGTTGTAACACCCCAAACCCGGCCCATTCATTCCGACCGAATTTGAAATGCCACTGCGGAAAACGTTTGAAAATATTCTTACTTAAAAGTAGAAACCGTTAAAATTTGTTGCCTTTAATAAAACATTTTCGTAATTTAAAACATTCTAAGTAAAAATTTAATTGTTATAAAATACCGGATTCAAAACTTTATTATGTACAGATTTAAGAAAATAAAACCATTGGCGATAGATATCTCAATTGTCAATCCATAATAAAACATAATAATAAAGATACTTAATAAAAATACTTAAATACTTTAATGGGCCTTATTACAATAAACACTTAATCAAAATACTGAAAATATAAATACTTAATTAATTAAAATATCTTTCTCGCATGGGCCACCTTGTATCCACTCCAAACCCAGTCCAAGCATCACCGAAATGTTGGTAAAAATTGGGTGAGTCATACAGACTCGGTGTGTAATCAAACCACCAATTCCACCCACATGTTAACCACATATTATCCCATATATCGAGATAACAAATATCATATTCACATATTACCACATTCTGGGCTTGGCCCATATTCATATCACATTCATATAATAGGGTAGTTAACCACAAAATTTCCATATCTTCGGGCTTAGCCCATTTCCATCTTGATCCACATTCATATCTGGGCTTGGCCCTTTTTCTTAATAATCCACATATCAACTGGGCCTAGCCCATTTTCACATTAATCCACAAATCAAAATAATATGCAAAGTTATGCAATTATGAAGCCCACCCAACCTAGGGTCCATCCGTTACTCCTACCTTTGCGGACTCCTCGCCCAAGGCCGTGGCTAATCCACCGCTCACATAGTGAACCACATATCTTGCCTTGGCGCACTTGCTGCTCAAGGCCGTGGCTAATCCACCGATCACATAGTGATCCACATATCTTACCTTGGCGGACTTGCTGCTCAAGGCCGTGGTGAGCCACCGATCACCTAAGTGATCCCACATATCATTCACCCACGGTGATGCACACAACTATCAACCGTCGAGGTGGGCACCTAGCCAACACCTCCCTTGATGAAGCACACACCTAACATCAAGCGCCAATGTAGCACAAGGCTAACATCGGACCACGTACATAATGTACACCCTTTCCTTCCTTCATATCCATATCCCACCCATGCACATGCAAAGATGTAATAGTGGCATAATAATAATAAATGCATGCACATGTTATTAAGGCGCATAATCACATTTTTATAGGCATTATCACATTCACATCGGCACTTTCACATTCTTATCAACAGATAATACTAACTCGATTATCGTTATACCCCTTTCGTGGTAATCACCACATAATCGCCATTGCAATCGGTTAGCACATAAATCACACATGCAAATATAGCAAAACCGGAAAATGGTGGGTTAATCACACACCGACTTTCTAGCAAAATTCAACTACTCGAATCTAACACGATCTAGAATCCCGATACTACTGCTTACTTGTCGATTAGCCCCTAAAAATCATAATACACAATCGGTCATACCTAAACTTATAAAATGGCCTATGGTCGAAACTATATACCACTTACCTTGCTTACCAAAATCTCGAATCACCACTTAATTATGAAACTGTCAAAATCCCTTGAGTACGCCAAATCCAAAACTCCTTTAATGCTTCCACTATCGTTGCTTGCGAAGAAAGGTTCGGCTAAGCCCTTCAAATGTTGATGGAAAAGTCGGCCACAAGAGAAAGAAAGTGTATTCGGCTATGATGTTTCTTTTGGGTGCCAAGCAAAGAAAAGAGAAAGGAAGCTTATAGGATTCGGCTAATGCTAACAAATAGAGGAGAAGAAAAACACAAATGGCCTTTTTAGCTTCTTAGAATTTGGCACAATGAGGGAGTGAGTTGAGAGGAGAATTTTGGCTAAAGGAAAATAATTGGAGAAAAGAATTCCAACAGTGATCACTCCTATTTAACTACACAATTCGCACACCTATCTCCACTTATCAAATCCAAATCAATCTCTTATTTCCCTCTTCAATACTTATTCAAAATAAATTGAATAAGTCAACATTTATCCATCTCCTATTTAATCTCTAAGCTTATTCAAAAATAACTAAAGTAAAACAATTATTATCTTCTCCTTAATCTTCTATCTATCTATCTAAATAAAATAAAATAAAACCTTAATTATCTTCTTATCTGTAACAACCCAAACCCGGCCCAAACATTCCGACCGAATCTGAGTTATTACGAAGTAAAACCTTGTGAACACCATTTCGAAACCCATTTAAGTTTTATATTGAAAACTTCTCGTTTGCGGTTATCTTGTCAAAGCTACCCTTAGATTAATTTGGAATTTTAATTAAGTCCAATTGTTATACCAGTTTCAAGTGTACCCGATGGCACGAATAAACTTTTTCGTGTTAACTTAAGAAAACATGTGATTTAATTCAATTCAATGATATAGTTTTAAGTAAATATCCAACATAAAAAAAAAATAAAACGCAACTATAGTTTATGGAGGCCTTATTACAACCCAAAATAAAATTAAACAAATTTAAAGTTCTGTAAATTAAAATCCTTTGCATGGCCGCCTCGAGTCCCACCGGCTCCTCAACCGCCATCTACGAGTCACCTGAAAAATGTTAAAGGAGAAGGTGAGTCACCAAGACTCGATATGTAACCCTTCCCCTGTTAATACAACATTTCATACACAACATATAACAGTTAATTAAGCAAAGTATCATGTACCCAACCTAGCCAACCAAACACCTTCATCTACCCCACGTGGTACCAAACCACTGGTGACCGTAGTCACGATGTGTTACCAAAACACTGGTGGTGCCAAACCACCGGTGACATATAGTCACAATGTGCTACCAAAGCACCGGTGTCCGTGAGACACAAATCGGGTGATGGGGCCAACCCATCGTGTGATACCAAATCACCGCATTTATCCCATATCTCAAGTGGGGCCAACCCACGGTGGTGTTAACCACGAGGACAAGTCGCTATTGAGGTGCCAAACCTGCGGAGGTACCAAACCTCTGGTGTGACCGTAGTCACGCAGTGTTACCAAAACATCGGTGCCCGCTTACACGAATACACCGCCCCCACTCAATCAACCCACATAGTCAATGGTCACATATAGATTTATCATATGTATTATCACGACATGCTTCCCAAAAGCATAAAATAGCAATCATATGCACAGTGTACTTACACTGTTACCCCATATACCGTTATGGTATTCAAGCCATTGCTACATACATCAAGTTAGCAATCACATTACTTAGCATAATTTAATAAGTTAAATGGTGTGTATGTACACACCACACCCACTAAATCTAAGTCCCAAAAGAGGAGTCGGCCACCTAGATCTATCAAACCTATATTCGGCCAACTTTTAGGATTAGTATTATGGCCTATTCGGCCAACCAAAACAAATCCAGAGGGGTTAGTTATGGTCCCGAATCCTTACCTTTGCTTTTTGTTACGAACCACGGCACTTTCGAGGCACGAGATCCGCTTTACCAAGTAATTGGTTAATCGATCTGATTAATAGCCTTCTGCTTTTAATCACCACTTAATAACTTACTAAAATAGATCTTACTAACACTTACCAAACCGTTTACTAGAGAGGAAGAGTTTGAGTCGACTACTTCCCGATCCCAAGTCCTTAAGTGATATCGGCTTTTCCAAATCAACTGTCGATAATACCTTGATGGGATCTAACCACTTTGATATTCGGCCAAAGCTATTAAAGAAGTAATCGTGAGATCGAGAGAAGAGGTTTCGGCACAAGGATATGAAGTGTATTCGGCTAGGGAGAGTTTAACAAGAAGAAAAGGGATTTTGGCAAAGGTTAAAGTATAGGTTCGGCTAGTGTGGAAGAAGAAGAAAAGATGGTGAAGGTGGAAGAGGGGTTCGGCTAGAGAGTTTGAGGATGGAAAAAATAAAGAGAATGAAGAATGAGGGCTAGGAATTTCTGGCAAGCAGCAAGAATGACAAAAGAGAAGCAAGGGGCCAACCGATGCTTTTATAGGCATTCGGCCCCTATCAAGCTTGCCGTCCACTCCTTCTCATGAGGAGTTCAAAATTCATCAAACTTCCCCAATTGCTCCCCGACCACTCATTCATTTTAATTCAAATAATTTGAATTAAATCATAATAATCTCTTATTAATCCATGCAATATCCTTAATATCCAAATAATATCCCTTTAAAATACTTGATTATCCCATGATAATAAATTACACCCTTATTATCCAAAATAAAAGAATTTAAGGAGAGAAATTCTCTCCCTTGTGCCGTCCCCATATATAGTGCAAAAAGAGAACTTCGCGACTCGAACACAAGCTCTCCCTTGTGCATTGTGGCGTCAACTCCAAGCACTTAAGTGGCCTCCCCTTTGCCACTTTTCCAAGGCTTATTTAGTGTCAACTTATCCCCACTTATTCTTTTAACACCACTTACCAAGGCTCCTTCTTTTAAAAGTTAAAAACTAAAATTTCCTACCAAATCGAGCCAACACAAAGCCTTAAATTGATCATTATTATTCCATAAATAATGACACAGCAGTTCATACATAAGAAAAATAATTTATTTCCAAATAACCCCACATTTGGGATGTTACGATTCTACCCCCTTAGAATAAATTTCGTCCTCTCAAATTCCTTGATCAAAAGAGATGGGGTATTGCTTGCGCATCACCTCCTCGGGCTCCCACGTAGCTTCTTCCACTCCGTGGTTCCGCCATAACACTTTTACTAAAGGCACCGCCTTCCTTCGTAGAACTTTCACATCTCGATCTATAATCTGAACCGGTTCTTCCTCAAAAGATAAATTCGAGCTCACCTCGATTTACGCTCTCGGCACAACGTCGAAGGATCTGACCGATACCGTCTCAAAGATTGATACATGGAATACGCCATGAATCGACTTAGTTCTCGCAAGCAACTCTAGGTGATAAGCCACTGGGTCCTATTCGCTTCACAACAAAGATATGGCCCAATGAACCTTGGGCTCAACTTCCTTTCCGTCCAAATCTCAACACCTTTTTCCAAGGCGACACTTTCAGAAAAACTTTGTCTCCCACAGCATACTCCACTTCCTTGCGTTTGAGATCGGCATAAGACTTCTGCCTATCCGATGCTTCCTTAACTCATCACACTACGCTACTGCTGCGCACTCTGATCTTAAAGAACTATCATACTTTCTACACATTCCCTACGTTCATAATCCAGGTTCCATACTCTTTACTAGCAATCATAAGAATGAACTAACGTAACCATAACCAAGACAATTGAGGGTATTCCAAAATTAAGAAACTTACCCGTTGTCATGTCTGGCACATCTTCCTCCTCACGACAGCCAACTGCATAAACCAACCTTGGTTGCCTCGCCTCTGCACCTTCAGCACCTCGGCCACGCCCGTTACCATTTGCATTACCTCTAGCTGCACCTTGACCCCTCTGTGGTGGTCCTTCATTTCTAACTGCGCGCACGTTCGACCCTCCTGTTGGTTCCTAGCTAGCTTTCGAGGACAATCCCTTACGGTGATCGAATGACCCACATTCAAAGCACCCTTTACTTCCAAACCAAACATTCTCCTGAATGGGGTTTCCCGCATCTAACACACCGAGGTGGCCACCGAGCGAGCTTTGTGGTTCTTTCGATTCCCCAAATCTAGCCCTCTTTTTCCACATTCTTTGCCCGCTCCAGCGATCCAAAGCCTCTCTTCTCGGTTGTTCCTATCATGCTTCGTCTTACGGTCTCCTTGATCCCTTCCGGCTACCTTAGCCTTTTCCACTAGAGACGAAAACTCACGAACTCTTTGTGGGGCAATCGGCAACCTCAAATCATCTCTAAGCCCGTCCTCAAAGCGGACACAGCGCTCATGTTCGATGAGACACGATGCCTCTCGCATACCTACTCACCTTAAAAATTCCGCCTCATATTCCGACACGGACTTAGTTCCTTGCACTAATCCCGAAAAGCCTTTCTCTGCTGGCGTCGGTGTAGCTAATGCCCACATACTTTTTCGATGGCGGTTCGAAATACTCCAAGTCAAATCATCTGCTGTAGCCCCATCTCGAACCGTAAGCCACCACCGATCGCTTCATCCTTTAGAAGCGACACGCCCCTTTCGACTTCTCTTCTTGATCGGTCAAGGTCATCCATGATCCTTTCGGTTGACTCTAGCCAGATTCCACGCCTTTGGGTGCCACTCGACACACCTCGGAATACCTCCGCTCCGTTAGATCGGAGTCGCTCGGGACAATTTCGAGCTCCAACATTTCCACCAGCCCCAGCCACCATCTCCAAGACTCGCAACACAGCTTGCGATACCGTCTCGCCACCGGTCTGCTCCAGCTCCTAAGCTCTAAAAGTAGGAGGTGGTGGTGGCAGTGGTACCTCATTTTCGAACCTTGTCCTCGACTGACGGGTTCAGACACCGTCATCCTACCCCTACCACGTCCACGGCGTCCACGTCCTCTAGAACTCATTCTATCTACCGCGCTTTTAATCTGATTAAGAGAAATTTTATGCGTTAGCATTTGTTTCACTTTATTACTCGCGAAGAAGTTTTATGGATGAGGTTTAATCAGAGATTCTTTCGAGCAAACAATGTTTCAGTTTCCTATCCTAGTTCACACAAAGAAGTTCATGCATCCATTCCTTAATACTTTCCATACCTATTCACTCATCGGACATTTCGGCCCATTTCTAACCCAGGGTATTTTAGTCTTTTCCCTACAGGGTATTTTCGTAATTTTCCAGAACCAAGATATTTTGCTGATGATTTCCAAAGCTAAGTTATTGAATATTTGTAAAATAGTTGAAATTTTTAAGCAAAACCGTCGAGTTAATATTTTATGGGTCAGGGGCATTTTGGAAATTTTACTACTAAGGGTATTTCTGTAATAAATCAAGTTTTCCGAGAAAAACATTGTATACGTAGTGTTCTAGGGTTTAAGAGGGTTATTGGACAAGTTTTGAAAACATTAGGGCTTGTTGTTTCCTTCTTTTCAAAACATGGTGATTCCCTTTTTCGGGTTTTAATTATTGTGTTTAGCCTATGACCGAGCCCTCCCGGTCGTAGGTGAACCAAAGCTACGCACTGTGCAGTCGAGTGAAGAGGAGGTGAGTCACGAGGACCGCTTAAATACCAAGCTCTTCCGGATCCAATCCTAGACATGCGCATGTGGGTTACCACACCCCTAGCTCATTGACTAAGTCATAGGTTGGTTTAGTTCTTTAAGTCTTATGCTTCGTTGTGTTTGAGTAATCTAGCCTTAGGGTCCAAGTCCTATAAGTCTATCTACGTTCCATGCTTCCTACCCTTCTACTGTAATATAATTCACGAAAGGTTTAGATGTACTTACAGGCGGATCGGTCTGCAGACTCGGGCCATGCCGCTTAAAACCGTAAATCATACCATAAGGCCTACCAAAAACATTTTTGGCCCTTGGGCTACACCGAGCTTTGAACTGGGCTCGATACCAATTCTGTAAACAACCCAAACCCGGCCCAAACATTCGAATTGAATCGAGTTATTACGAAGTAAAACCTTGTGAACACCATTTCGAAACCCATTTAAGTTTTATATTGAAAACTTCTCGTTTGCGGTTATCTTGTCAAAGCTACCCTTAGATTAATTTGGAATTTTAATTAAGTCCAATTGTTATACCAGTTTCAAGTGTACCCGATGGCACGAATAAACTTTTTCGTGTTAACTTAAGAAAACATGTGATTTAATTCAATTCAATGATATAGTTTTAAGTAAATATCCAACATAAAAAAAAAATAAAACGCAACTATAGTTTATGGAGGCCTTATTACAACCCAAAATAAAATTAAACAAATTTAAAGTTCTGTAAATTAAAATCCTTTGCATGGCCGCCTCGAGTCCCACCTGCCTCCTCAACCGCCATCTACGAGTCACCGAAAAATGTTAAAGGAGAAGGTGAGTCACCAAGACTCGATATGTAACCCTTCCCCGGTTAATACAACATTTCATACACAACATATAACAGCTTAATTAAGCAAAGTATCATGTACCCAACCTAGCCAACCAAACACCTTCATCTACCCCACGTGGTACCAAACCACTTTGTGACCGTAGTCACGATGTGTTACCAAAACACTGGTGGTGCCAAACCACCGTGACATATAGTCACAATGTGCTACCAAAGCACCGTGTCCGTAGACACAAATCGGGTGATGGGGCCAACCCATCGTGTGATACCAAATCACCGCGCATTTATCCCATATCTCAAGTGGGGCCAACCCACGGTGGTGTTAACCACGAGGGACAAGTCGCTATTGAGGTGCCAAACCTCTCGGAGGTACCAAACCTCTGGTGACCGTAGTCACAAGCAGTGTTACCAAAACATCGGTGCCCGCTCGACACGAATACACGCCCCTCCACTCAATCAACCCACATAGTCAATAAATACATATAGATTTATCATATGTATTATCACAACATGCTTCCCAAAAGCATAAAATAGCAATCATATGCACAGTACTTACCCGTTTACCCCATATACCGTTATGGTATTCAAGCCATTGCTACATACATCAAGTTAGCAATCACATTACTTAGCATAATTTAATAAGTTAAATGGTGTGTATGTACACACCGTCACCCACTGTAATCTAAGTCCCAAAAGAGGAGTCGGCCACCTAGATCTATCAAACACCTATATTCGGCCAACTTTTAGGATTAGTATTATGGCCTATTCGGCCAACCAAAACAAATCCAGAGGGGTTAGTTATGGTCCCGAATCCTTACCTTTGCTTTTTATTACGAACCACGGCACTCGAGGCACAGATCCGCTTTACCAAGTAATTGGTTAATCGACATGATTAATAGCCTTCTGGCTTTTAATCACCACTTAATAACTTACTAAAATAGATCTTACTAACACTTACCAAACCGCTTACTAGAGAGGAAGAGTTTGAGTCGACTACTTCCCGATCCCGAAGTCCTTAAGTGATATCGGCTTTTCCAAATCAACCTGTCGATAATACCTTGATGGGATCTAACCACTTTGATATTCGGCCAAAGCTATTAAAGAAGTAATCGGAGATCGTGAGAAGAGGTTTCGGCACAAGGATATGAAGTGTATTCGGCTAGGAGAGTTTAACAAGAAGAAAAGGGATTTTGGCAAAGGTTAAAGTATAGGTTCGGCTAGTGTGGAAGAAGAAGAAAAGATGGTGAAGGTGGAAGAGGGTTCGGCTAGAGAGTTTGAGGGGATGGAAAAATAAAAGAGAATGAAGAATGAGGGCTAGGAATTTCTGCAGCAAACAAGAATGACAAAAGAGAAGCAAGGGGGCCAACTGATGCTTTTATAGGCATTCGGCCCCTATCAAGCTTGCCGTCCACTCCTTCTCATGAGGAGTTCAAAATTCATCAAACTTCCCCAATTGCTCCTGACCACTCATTCATTTTAATTCAAATAATTTGAATTAAATCATAATAATCTCTTATTAATCCATGCAATATCCTTAATATCCAAATAATATCCCTTTAAAATACTTGATTATCCCATGATAATAAATTACACCCTTATTATCCAAAATAAAAAGAATTTAAAGAGAGAAATTCTCTCCCCTTGTGCCGTCCCATATATAGTGCAAAAAGAGAACTTCGCGACTCGAACACAAGCTCTCCCTTGTGCATTGTGGCGTCAACTCCAAGCACTTAAGTGGCCTCCCCTTTTGCCACTTTTCCAAGGCTTATTTAGTGTCAACTTATCCCCACTTATTCTTTTAACACCACTTACCAAGGCTCCCTTCTTTTAAAAGTTAAAAACTAAAATTTCCTACCAAATCGAGCCAACACAAAGCCTTAAATTGATCATTATTATTCCATAAATAATGACACAAAGAGATTCATACATAAGAAAAATAATTTATTTCCAAATAACCCCACATTTGGGATGTTACATTATCTCACATTAAAAATAAACAATTTAAATTCACAAATATCCTGCTCTTAGCCGAATTCCAAAATAAAAGCAAACTTAATCCTCATCAAATTAAAAATCCAATTGCCGTCCAATTCCTTTCCTTCGCCAAAAGCCCCAAAAATTTAAAACACCCATTTGTTTGCCGCTGAGTTCGAACATGGGACTGCTGAGCAAGTCGCAATAACGCCCAAGCCACTCTGCCAAGGCATTTTTTTTTATGACATAAACCCACCACAAATTCTTTTAAAACCTCCCAAGCCAAGCTCCTACTTGACGCATAAAATTAAAATCCCATTCGCTTCCTCTACAACTCGAACCAAAGACCTGCGCCAGGCGTCACCTCCAGGCCCTTAAGTGCCGCCTTGCAGCCACTTTACCAAGGCCTGCTTTATGTCCAAAGACCACTGCATATTTCCTTAAAGCCGTCTTCACCCAACCTCCCTTATTGACGCAAAATACAAAAATAAAACACTCCCATGCGCCTCAAGACTCGAACTTGCACCCTTGTTGGCGTCATTCCCGTGCCTTAAGTGGCGCCCTTAAGCCACTTTACCAAGCCCCCTTTCGTGACCCAAAACGCCCACAAATTATTCTTAAGGCCTCCTTAGCCTAATTTCCTCTTTTTACACTTAAATCCAAAATTTTTCCAAAGCTTTCACCCTCATTCTAAAGTTCTAAAAACTCTTAAAACATCTCCAAATACCCTTAAAACCCACTAGCACTTGGGTTATGCTCCAAACGCATAACCCCTAATCTAGGATGTTACACTCGTAGTGTGGCCACCTCCGAGTCCTCCATTACGTCGAACCGCCTACTGAGGATTACCTGAAACATTTAATAAAAAGAGGGGGGTGAGTTTACGAAAACTCAGTGTGTACAACCCTCATCAGTCAAAACATGCATCACAACAATCTGGGCCGAAGCCCATTACAGTAACGGTGGCAATTGGGCCTTAACCCATATCATATGTCACATACCAACAATATCTGGGCTTAGACCCATCTCAATAATATAATCTGTATATGCAATGCATTAATGCCCATACCAGCCCTGCACTCCGTCTTCTGTCCAACCGTGCACTCCTATGGGGATTTAATCGACCCACCCATCCGTACACTCTTTATGTACCACCGGTTGCGGCACTAACTTATCGGTGTAGCATGGCTGCTCAGTGGCTAAAAAGCCTTCGGTGGATCCACAGTCGTCAAGCGACCGAGCGATCCTAATAGCACTTCCTCCGTATCAATAATCCCATCCCCATGCGGCATAGTAACGCATGAATGCATCATACAGTAATAAACATACCATATAATCATAACTCGTATACAATAATCACCATATAACATGTAGGGCGTTTTCGTCATTTTGTTCTTCGGGGGCATATCGATCATTTTACCCTTCGAGGGTAATTCAATAATTTCACATATAACGGCCTTTCTGGAGGCCTATTATCGCCTCGAGCGACCCAGGACCCTTTTTAGGTCTCTACGAAACTATTGGGCCTAAAAATTGTTTTAGGCCCAAACGGGCCCACACGCTCGTGTGGCCCAAAACGCATGATTTCGGTTACAGGTTTGCAGATTTCACATTCGAATTTATTGCTTAACAATTTTCCTTCATTTTTGCCCATGTGGGCCGAATAGCCCATTGGGCCCGCTAAGCCTGATTCGGCCCGGTTAGGCCCGTTACGGCCTCGGTATCGTGAGAGTGTTCATGACACTCTCAACGACTTAACATCACGATTCATATCTTGATTTCCTACTACGAGCGCTCGAACGCTCGAGTGGGCACGGTTGCCGACTTTTTGGCTTTCCGGCATTTGTCGATCTATAATCAGAATGGTAGGAGTACACACCTGATTACGAATGTAGATAGAATCCTCGAGAATACGCACCTATGAATCCATACACTTAAACCATTAGTCTTACTCTCAATAGGACGTATCCATAAGATTGAAAACGACCACCCAAATCAAGCCACTTACCAAGAACGTCGGCAACTCCTTGCTACGCTTGAGAGTTCGGTTCACTTCCTCCGATCACAAATTGAGTCCCTAAGAAAGAGTATGAGTTATCGATGTTATCACAAAATGATGAAGGAACGGCCTTTCGGCCCAAATACTTAGATTAAGGACGTCCGTCCATCACCTATATTCGGCCAAGACTAACCTACCACCCACTCTACGAGAGCCTAAAGTTAAGAAGAGGCTGAAAGAGTGTGCTAGCACTCCAACAGATTCGGCCTTAGAAAGAAGGGACAGAGTGAGAATTTCAGCTTTTAAAGCGAAGAGAAAAACTAGAACCGATGATAAAGAAATTAAGAAAAAGACATTACCTTGCAACTAGCAAAAATCGAATGAAGAGGGACTTTCGGCAGACAAAAGAAACCCAAATACTTTGCTTCTTAATATTCGGCTATATTGTTGATGGTGTAGAAGAAAAGAAATGCAACAAGGGAAGAATGGAAAGAAAAGACAAGATCGATTGAAGACTAGAAGAAAGGAGGTTGGAATTCGGCTTAAAGAAAAGAAACAAATATAAAATAAAGGTGTGGCTATTCAGTTTCAAGAAAAGAGAAGAAGAGTTGAGGAAGAATACACGAGTGGTCAATTCCCAAACAACTTCGAAAAACACAATTGAGAGGAAAAGAAGAGTACCTAAAATGACAAAAAGAAATGCCGAAAATGCTTAGGCTACAAGATAAATTTGGTACAACACCAAAAAGAGTTTCGATTAGCTTCTTGCTACTTCCCCCAAATGCCAAATTTGCTTCCTTATACCAACCTCTAGCCGAAATTCACCTCCCACAAACCCCACATTCGGCCAAACACTCCCAACACCATCCATATCCCTTGATTTGCTCCTCAACTTGCTCCTCAACCCACTCTCCGCCATCCGTTTGAACTAGTTGACCAATTCAAATCTTCACCTGGTAGAGTCCCACACCAACTCCACCTCTTCTCACCTTGAGCACAAAATTAATACTCCAAAATGCAGCATGTGGGATTTGAACCCCACTCCCCTTGCTTCACAAGTGACGCCAACTCCACTAGGCCACCTTGGTTTCTTTTGTTATCATAACACCAACTATTAAACTTAAGTCCTACTTTCCATAGCCCTCTCCACTAAAGACCAAAAATTCAAGATTTTTCCAAGGCTCAACCTCGAACCCAAGCCTCTATAGGACCCCCAAACACACTTAAATAGCAAACCAATTAAGCACAACATGGATTTACACAAAACTACTAACCCCTAACTTTAGGGATGTTATAATTCTACCCTCCTTAAAGAAATTTCATCCTCGAAATTTCCAACTATCTAATAGCCACACAATACCGGTTATTCCACTATGCTTCTGCTGCACACTCTAGTCCTAATTGCAACCTAGATCAATAGCACATTACGAAATAGCACATTACGAGTAAAGTACGTACCAGTATTTGCATCTGGAGCGCCTCTGTCCTCTCGGGGACGTGCTGCATAAACCAATACTGCCTGTCTCGCCTCCGCATGACTAGCACCTCCATCCGGAGCTCCACGGCCCAAACCGTTTCCATCCCTTGCATGCCCACGGCCCCTAGGCGGTTGCTGTCCACCCCTCAGTGGCTGTACGTTACCCCTACCAAAAGCCTGCCTCAGATCCGGTCTTCTGGGACACCCTATGAGACGATGATCCATGGAACCACAACTCAAATAAGCCCCTGTCCTTTTCCAGCACTCGCCCACATGACTTTTCCCACAAGTAGTACAAGGTAATAACCCAGTAGCAGCAACAGGGGGCCCAGCTCTGACTGACCCATCTACTCTAGCCCTTCTCTTAAATCTCTGATCAGAATCAGCATGCTCAGACTCCCTCTTATTTCTGCACCTTTCTCTTTCCCTATTTAAACGCTCAGAGCGCTTTACATCCTCGGCGATCTTAGCTTTCTCTACTAATGCAGCGAAGTCCCGCTCCCTCTGTGGAGCTATTAACACCCGAAGACTGTCCCTAAGGCCATCTTCGAACCTAACACATCGTTCATACTCCGTTGCCACAATTCCTTGAGCATACTGGCTAAGTCGCAAGAATTCTGCCTCATACTCAGCCACAGACTTGTCACCTTGAACCAGATTCAAAAATTCTTTCCTACGAGCGTCGACATAGCTAGTGCCCACATATTTTCCTTGAAATGTGGACTTGAAGAATTCTTAGGTAATACGATCCGCTTGAGTACCTTCTCTCACAGTAAGCCACCACTGGTATGCCTCATCTCGCATGAGAGGCACTGCTCCTTTCAATTTTTCCTCTTCTGTACAGTCCAGGTCATCCATAATTCGCTCAACCGCCTCCAACCAGTATTCAGCTTCATTTGGGGCCACACCGGAAATGCCCCTAAATACCTCAGCCCCGTTCGCCCAGAGTTGCTCAGGAATAGATTTTCGGGCTACCCATCCAGTACTTTATAACACCACATACCCGAGTCCGAGGCTAAGACCGGATACGAGAAATTACTATGCTTGAACTTTCTTAAACATGTACTTACAGGCTATAAAATTTTGTTTCGAATTAAAAACTTCTCTTTCTTAGCCAAAACCTACATATCATGGGCCTACGAGGCCCTAAACACATAACGGAAACTTTCAGAATTCAATCGGAAGCCTTTCATTAAAACAGGGGTCACACGCCCATGTGACTTGGGACACGCCCGTATACCCCTAAAACACGCCCGTGTCTTCCACCCGTGGTCGACACTGACTAATATCACACGGCCTTCACACGCCCGTGGCTTTAGCCCGTGTACTAAACCTTGGCATTCTGACTTATCCACACGGTCCATACACACGCCCGTGTACTTCCACCGTATGGTAATTCAATTTACAAGTGCAAGGTGCAGACTTCACACGGCCTTGGCACGCGCCCAGGTGCCATCCGTGTGTATCACACAGCCTAATAAAACGACCGTGTAACCAGCCCGTGGTCTATACTGACTTAAGACATTAAGGTGCAGGAGGCACACGGCCTAGACACACGCCCGTGTGTCTATCCGTGTGGGCACTTAGAGGCTATTTTACCAAGCCTTTTACTACTCTTGTCTTCATACATTCATATACTACTTCAAGACATTCTCAAATCATCAATTAAAACACATGAATTAACACATTTGATTCATAAAAATGAAGTCTTTCTCCCATACATGGGGTAGAACTATTTCTAGAACAATTTTAATCGACTTTTGTCGTCATCTATGTCTATATACAAACGTCCCATAACTCATTTAGGCCAACACATTTGGCACATTAAGAATGACCTAATCAACCTTAAGTACTAGCCCTATACATGCCATTACTTCTAAAGACTTGATACCTCATACCAAGAGTCTGCTCAATAGTGTGAAAACATCTCTGGTGGCCTCCAACCCGAGCTAGTTAATATAACCTATAAGAGATGGGAAAAGTAAAGGAGTAAGCAATAATGCTTAGTAAGCTCATCTGCATAATGTGTCAAATATTGATATTCATTGAATATACAAAATTACAAAGTATCATGAAGAGTGTCTCTCATAAACTAATGGTTACTTACTCAACCATTCTTGAAACATGCTCATTCAATCTCTTACCACATTCTTACCATGTCACAAGCCAATTCGCTCGTTTAACTAGCATATGTTCCTGCACTGATCATCACAAGATCATATATAACAACACATCAAGCATTTTCAATAAGCCGCTCATGCTACTAATATCTCGGTGGTTTCGCACTTAGCCCACCATTGAATCTCTAATAGGGAGGTATCGCATATAGCCCACCAATTAATAATCAATAAGGTGATATCGCACATAGCTTACCGTTATTTACATTCATGGATAATAATTCACAAGCATATCTTTATTTCAAATGTTCATTCAAGAACATCCTCACATGTTTCCATTTTTACTTAACTTTCTACGATACTCGTTCTCATTCACACAGTGCATCAAATACCCATACCCCAATAGGGGTTCATCATTTATTGAATTCATCTCAATTCAATTCTACACATACTTGTGCTACTCATGGTACAACCACATACATTCACATATACATTGAATCATTCGAATTGTTAAATAACTCTCCTGAGTCTCATGCACATAGTTCTCGTTGTCACTCTACCCCAATTGGGTTTTACATACACCAACATATCAATGCCATGTCCCTGACATGGTCTTATACGAATTCTTACACCGACGCCATATCCCAATATGGTCTTACTCGAGCCTTTAACCATCGTCCTATCGTGCTATACACCTTTCCCATTACTCTAAATTCAATTCCATTGACATCTCATCAAGAGACATTTCATACATTCATATAGTAATATACATTCCATACAACATTGGAATACTAAATAAGCTCATATGTAATTTCAACATTTGCACATGAGCTTACCTCGATGTCGAAAGAGACGAAAAAGACTTTTTGCCCACATTTCTCTTTTCATCCGTTCTAGGTCCGAAACTCATTTTCTTTGATCTAGAACAATTAAATTTACTCATTTAATCACGTAATGATTGTATTACAACATAATCTCTACTTAGGCGAAAATGACCATTTTGCCCCTAAACTTTGGCAAAATTACAATTTTGCCCCTAGGCTCGTAAATAAATTTTCATCACATTTTCTTGTTAAACAAGCCTAGCTAAACATTTAATCCTCTTACAACTATTCTCAATTCCATCAATTTCATGCCTTAATGAACAAATTACAACTTTTGCATTTTAGTCCCAATTAGGTGTTTTCATGACAACACCTTTCACAAAAGTTGTTTCTCATCATCCTATCATTCATTTTCTTTCATAAAAACTCATCAAACAACAAAAACTCTCTCATGGCAAGTCCCTAGACTTTCAACCATATTGCAAACTAGTCCCCTCTTTAGAAAGCTTAAGCTTTAGGGGTTTCAAAAGTATAAAAATTAACATCTAAAGCCATCAAAATCACTTACTTGAGTGAAGAGAAGCTTGCTGAAATTTTCAAGCTTCTAGAGCCCTCCCATGGCTGATATTTTCGGTTGAAAAAGAAGAAATAAAAAGATGATAGCTTTTTGGCTTATTTCATCTTATTTTATTTCTTTTTAAACACTTAACATGACCACATTTAATGCTCTTGCCCCCTTAGCTTACTATTGTAACACCCCAAACCCGGCCCAAACATTACGACCGAATTTGGTATGCTACGGAGGAAAAACCTTTGAAAATCCCTTGTTAAGTCGTTTTAAATTTTGACAAAAGATATTGTTTTGATTTAAAACAATTGAGGTGTTATGAAGAAAGCATTACTTAATGTCATTTAAAATGTACTAAGTTAGGTTGTTCTGATTTCAAATGTACCCGATGGTACTTTAAAAACTTTTTATGCTTAATTTGAGAAAACATGTGCATCCGTTTTAACATCATCAAATAGTTTAAACAAAACATTCAAAACATGCAGCAATAATAAAATAATCCTAGGAGGCCTTATTACAATTAAGCAACATAAACCCAACAGAAAAATAGATAAAATCCAAAATTCATTTATTAAAAATCTCCACTGCATGGCCACCTCGAGTCCATCCGGCTCCTCATCCGCGATCTACGAGTCACCTGAAAAATTAAAGGAGAAGGTGAGTCACCAAGACTCAATGTGTAACCCTTCCCCAAATTTAATGCAATCACATACACAAATTATAACCAATCAACATGCATAAGTTTAAATGCACCCAACCTAACCATCCATACGCCTTTTTCTACCCCTTGTGGTACCAAACCACTGGTGGTGCCAAACCACTGGTGACGTATAGTCACAAATGTGATACCAAATCACCGGAGATACTAAATCTCTCGGTGTCCAGAAGACACAATTGTGTTACCAAAACACCGGTGACCGAAGTCACAAATAGATGATGGGGCCAACCCATCGTGTGATACCAAATCACCGCGCATAATCCCATATCTCAAAGTGGGGCCAACCCACGGTGGTATTAACCACGGGGACAAGTCGCTATGAGGTGCCAAACCTCTGGAGGTACTAAACCTCTGGTGACCGTAGTCACGATGTGTTACCAAAACACCGGTGTCCGTCGACACGAATATCACCGCCCCTCCTCTCATCAACCCATAACAATCATTTATATGCATGTACCACAAATCATGTTGATAGATTTATTTAACAACATCCAATCGATTTATCATAAGCCATATATCAAATAATACACATACCAAATGTGTCATGCTTCCCAAAAGCATCAAATAATAATCACATAGTAATAAGAACTTACCCAAATCCTTGTTAATACCATGAAGGTATTTCATCCATGTCTACACAAAACGTTAGGCATAACATAACACTTAGCATATTAAAAGTTATAAGATGTGTATGTATACACACCTTTCACCAACGCAAGAAATAACTCCCGAATCCGATTTACCACTAGATCCTTGTCCTACAATCGCCAACACTTAAAATATAAACAAAGGCCATTCGCCCATAACACTAAATCCAAAGAGTTATCGCTTCAAAATACCAATCTTACCTAAAAGCTTACCCAAGACGATCGATGAATATACGAGGCTTAGAAAGATTGTTTCCACGTCCGTAGAGCCTAAAATAAATCGATTCCTAAATGATTAGAACCTTGCAAACCAATGCCCATAGATTCGGCCTTAGTCCACAAGAAAATAACGTAGAGACAAGAAAAGAATTGAAGGAGAAACGACCAAGAACACTTACCCTTTTCCAAAATCAATTGAAGAAAAACTAAGAGAGTTTCCCCTTGAATATTCGGCCAAATATAATACTAAAAAAGAAGGATATGAGAGTTTCGGCTATGGTGAAATGAACAAGAAAATAGAAATCGAATGGTAATGGATGTTTAAACTATGAGTGAATGAAAAGAAATGGAGTTTGAGATGGTTAAAGATTCGGCCAAGAGAGAGGATGGGAGAAAATGTGGTTGAACAAAAGTCAAATGAAGAAAAGAGAGATGTGAGAGAGAGAGATTTGGCCAACACCTATTTTGCCTAAAAGAAATGTGTACACAATGCCCAAAATCAAATGTTGTTTTGGTTTCAAAAGAGCAAATGAAAGAAAAGGGAAATGGTATGGTTTGGTTCAACAAAAGATGCTAAAATCAAAAGCAAAAGTGCACCAAAATGCACAATACACATTCGGCCAAAGAGAGTTTTTGGAGAGAGAAAACAAAAATGCCAAAAAGATGATCAAAGGAGAAATTGGCCAACTATTTCTTTCCCCAAGCTACCTATCAAAATTCGGTCACCCCTAGCCATACATGCCGTCCACATTCATCCACTAAAGGCTTAGGAAACTTTCCAAAACATCCTCCATCCTTCATGCCTTTTGTCCCCTCATCATACCATAACTTCAAGATTCTTATCCCTACTATCAAGCTTTCCTTAATCATATATTCAACTTACCAAAAGAAATAGTCCAACCTATCATAAATAAGTTTGACCGTCCATCAAAGCAAGGATATAAAAATAAACCTTCAAATTGCTAAACATGCTACTCGAACCTCTAACCTCAAGCCAAACTCCATGCGCCATTACCAACTTGCCATGCACTCATCTTATGTCACTTATTGCTACTTAAATTAACTTAAGTGCTAAGCTCACCTAATCCACTTCATTAAATAAATCATACTAAAATTTATTCTAACTTCCTAATTAAAATCGAGCCTTCACAAGACTATGCTAACACATAAAATTCATACCCGAGCCAACACAAATAATACTAAAATTTTTCCTAAAGCTCAAAGCCCAATCAGCCAAATCCTACTAGGCCCAATTTTGGGATGTTACAACTATGGTCGGCCAACTCACTTAGACAAGGCCAAATTGCTCATTTGGGACCTCCAATTACTAAGCCATAGCTATTTGTTACCTTTAGCCTATAGAATGGAACTTTCGCACTCTATGCAATTTAGTCCTTTTTCACAATTTAGCTAGTAATCGCTAAAATTAAGGCACCAAAATTTTCATGCATCATCATAAACATGTCATAACACATAAAATAACATGAAAATAATTTTCTCTAACCTCAAATTGGTGATTTTGAGATCACTGTTCCGACTAGCCCCTAAATCGGGCTGTTACAATTCTCCCCTCTTAGGGATTTTCGTCCCCGAAAATCTTATCAGGTGGGGTTGCTATTATCATTCTCAAAATATTTCCATAAACTCTTTAGCTGTGATACATAAGATCGAAACGTAACTTGAGACCTAGGTTATTCTTCCTCTAGAGCTTATACTATATCCAGAAATCCACTAATTTGGAACTCCGTACATGCCCAAATGATCGTTCGGATCTTCACTGGTTGATTCACTACAATTCGAATGGCATCCCCTTCTTAGGGAATCTTGTCAAACTGAATTTGAAATCTATAAGGTTTTACCTCACTTTCTCATTAAAGCATTCACCGATTGTAATAGTCTTGACTTATACGCTTTGAAAACTCAGCTTTTAGTGGTCAACTATTTCTGACCATAATCTCAATCATATCGTGAAATGTACTCTATTGTCAAAACATTTATGCACATAACTGTACTTTCTTTTTCTTGCATAAATAGATATGCTACCACTAAATCCCATATCAAAACTTCTGTATAAGTTCTGGATTTATCATCATTCCAATTCTATCTCGAGGAATCATCAACAACGAAAACTTATACAACTTGTATTTATCATCACGAATAAACTCATTCAGAGATTATTTAAAATACCATTTACTATCTCACTTCTGAACTCTTTTTGTTCTGAAAAAAAAACTCGCTCTTGTCATTAACCTTGCTGAAACTAGGATATTACCAACTAATATCAACCGAGTAACTAACTCGCATTGCTTAACATGAATCTTTAATAACATCTAACTCACATCACAAACATAAAAGTGATCGTCTTAGGATCACCAACCTGTCAACTCTGTTTCTCGATTCGGACTGAACTCAATATTAGAACTTTCAATTTATAGTTCTTTTTATAGCTTTCAACTCCACTATCATGGTTTGAACATTCTGATGAGCATACTCTCGTATCATGCTCCCTACTTAAGTATACACAGGATTTGAATCATATCTCAATACATTAATCTACTCTTTTCTCCACACAGAGAACATTTTTCTAGCACACTCTCGTCGGAGTTTCTCTTGCTGTGCTAATCTAAAGCCTTTACTAGCATCATATCTTACGATAGTAGGGATCTTGATCGAATTCATTAACTCTATTCAGCTTACCTAAAAACCCATCACACAATGTGAAACTTGTGATTTCACCTCTTATACAGGAATCATCAGCAACTTCCTCCTCAAGGTACCCAATTAAGGTTACGAGGAGATAGAGGAAATGTCGATTTCAATTAACTAAATCGACAACCGTTTAGTCTACTTTTTCCGTCAGTTAACGTTCTCACACAATCATAATTTCATGAAAAGAACGACCACAGTATCCCTGAAGGGAAACATGTATTAGTACATAATACTAAAGGAGATCATTATAATCCCATCCATAGCATTAACTAACCATGCACAAACCACAGGCTTCGAGCCAACATACTCATACTTGAAATTTATTTAGCACATATCGTGCCACACATCGTACTAGTTTCTTCGTGATTTATTCACGAATATCTGCATTCACTCCTTCACATGACTTTAGTACTAATCTCATTTATACTTCTAGACTCATCTACTTGTCCCATTGATCACTAGGGATAATCAAAGACGCAAATTCGTCGTCATTCATGTAGGCACGAAACCAATGCCACACAACCGGGGTGGTCTTATATGGAGTCACCTCTAAATGCCAATGCCATATTCTAGATAAGGTCTTATATGGACTTCCACATCAAGTATCGATGCCATGTTCTGAATATGGTCTTACACGATTCTCATATTCATTACTGATGCCATATTCTAGATATGGTCTTATATGGAATCATAACTTGGTGCCGAGGCCATGCCTCGAACATGATCTTATATGGGACCTTGTCTATCTCATATCTCGATGATAGCCTCATCATTTTAGTCCTCTAGGACTTGAACCTCATGTTCAACAACAGTTACTTTATTTAGTAAAGTATTATGCATCGATGTGATACAAAGCATTCTCAAAATGCTAACATAAATACTGCATTAATCACATATAAACTTACTCAATTTAACTCTCGTAACATCTCATCATAATTCAACAGTGGTAAGGGAGTGAGGTTGCAAAGTCCCTTAGCCTAACTCTCGTGACTACATACATATGATTTACTACTCATTGTCAATGAAATATCATCATAGTCACACAACTCGCCTCAGGCAAGTTTTCATACTTACTCATGTTACAATGGTTTTTATCACCCATAATTTCAAACAGTGACTTCACTTACTCAAGTTCCACCTTAATGTCTACTCAAGTACTCAACATTAAGCTCTAATTCCTCTTACTATTTCTTATTAATCTAGAGAATGTTTTACGGGTTTTGAGTATGTTGTTTACTTGATTGCCATAGTCCAACTATGGTCTTACTCGTATCACAACATCATAGCCCAACTATTGCTTTACATGTCGTCACGATGCCATAGCCTCGCTATGGTCTTACACAAAATCTCATATCAACACCAATGCCATATCCCAGATACGGTCTTACATGGAAACTCATATCGATGTCGATGCCATATCCCAGATATGGTCTTACACAAAATCTTATATCGAAGCTAGGTCCCAGACGTGGTCTCACACGGGATTACTATTTGATACCGATGCCATATCCCTGATATGGTCTTATACGGGATCTCACCACAACTATCGATGCCAATGCCATGCCCCAGACATGGTCTTATATGGGATCACATGTACCGCCATGGTCCAACCATGGTCTTATTCATCATTTTATCATTGAACGACTGTACTCATTTCCTGCATTCTACTTAATCAAACTTTTCAGTTTTAACTCCCACACTATAATATGTGTGACTTTGTAACAAGGTCATAAGACAAAACATTATATCTTCTCTACTTTAGCAGTCACACGTGATTTTTAACCATGTGGACATATTTATCATAAACAATAGCATCACAAATCTCAAATGCTTACTTACTCTTACTGCTTCTCACATACATCATGGTACTTACTAGTCTCATGTTTGTAAGGTAAACAAGGTACCTGTAACACTTGATCACATAGATCAGTATACTTTACTATAATAAGCATAATCTCAACATCATCATTCATAACATGAATTATACTTATTAGTCAGCCTTCACTAGCATGACATAATACCAACTTTACTACTAACTTTCTTGCTATCTCATTTAAGCTTTACTCTTTTGCCCAATGAATTATTATGAATGACTGAGGATACTGAACCTTATCTCACATTTAGCTCAATGCCAAAGCTATATCCTCGATACGGTCTTACATGGAATCTCTCTTCTTGGTTTCGAGGCCATGTCTTGACATGGGCTTAGACAAAGTCTTTCTCGTGAGTTCCCTTGGGAACTTACCATTTCCATGTCTTGACATGGTCTTACTTGGTATCTTTAGTCATGAACTGGCCTTGGCTTGGACTTACATGAAATCTTTCTCTTGATAGCTTTTCAATGCCAAGCTTGCCTTGGACTTACATGAAATCTGTTCAATTCCAAGCTTGCCTTGGACTTACATGATAACTGTTCAATGCCAAGCTTGCCTTGGACTTACATGATAACTGTTCAATGCCAAGCTTGCCTTGGACTTACATGATAATCGTTTGATTGCCGATGCCATGCCTTGGCTTGGTCTTATACTTTACTTTCTTATCTCATGTGGTGGATCGAGTATCCTGGGAAATTCACCCTAAATCGAGACTTTCTCATGCTTGATCTTATTGATTTCTTTGTTTAACATAGCATTAAACATTTCTATGGTAATAGTGTACCTTATACTAAGTAATTCAATGATAGAAATCATAAAGCTTAGAAATCATACAAACTTACTGAAATTAGCTCGGTTGGGAATCATCTCTGTCTTAACAAAACAATTTCGTTAGAGCCGGAAGACATCACACTATCACGGTCCACTTATGGCATGTATAGCTAGACTTTTACTCACGCTAGGTTAGTCCTAGAACCGACTAAACCATAGCTCTGATACCACTAAATGTAACACCCCATACCCGAGTCCGAGGATAAGACCGGATACGAGACATTACTCGGTTTAAACTTTCTTAAACATGTACTTACAGGCTATAAAATTTTGTTCCGAATTAAAAACTTCTATTTCTTAGCCAAAACCTACATATCATGGGCCTACGAGGCCCTAAACACATTACCGGAACTTTAGGAATTCAATCGGAAGCCTTTCGTTAAAACAGGGGTCACACGCCCATTTGATTTGGGACACGCCCGTATACCCCTAAAACACGCCCGTGTCTTCCACCCGTGGTCGACACTAACTAATATCACATGACCTTGACACGCCCGTGGCTTTGGCTCGTGTACGAAACCTTGGCATTCTGACTTATCCACACGGTCCATACACATGCTCGTGTACTTCCACCGTGTGGTAATTCAATTTACAATTGCAAGGTGAAGACTTCACACGGCCTTGGCACGCGCCCAGGTGCCATCCGTGTGTATCACACGGCCTAATCAAACGGCCGTGTGACCAGCCCGTGGTTTATACCGACTTAAGACATTAAGGTGCAGAGAGACACGGGCCAGACACACGCCTGCAGTGTCTATCTCAGGTGGGCACGTAGAGGCTATTTTACCAAGCCTTTTACTACTCTTGTCTGCATACATTCATATACTACTTCAAGACATTCTCAAATCATCAATTAAAACACATGAAGTAACACATTTGATTCATAAAAATGAAGTCTTTCTCCCATACATGGGGTAGAACTATTTCTAGAAAAATTTTAATCGACTTTTGTCGTCATCTATGTCTATATACAAACGTCCCATAACTCATTTAGGCCAACACATTTGGCACATTAAGAATGACCTAATCAACCTTAAGTACTAGCCCTATACATGCCATGACTTCTAAAGACTTGATACCTCATACCAAGAGTCTGCTCGATAGTGTGAAAACATCTCCGCCGGTCTCCAACTCGAGCTAGTTAATATAACCTATAAGGGATGAGAAAAGTAAAGGAGTAAGCAATAATGCTTAGTAAGCTCATCTGAATAATGTGTCAAATATTGATATTCATTGAATATACAAAATTACAAAGTATCATGAAGAGTGTCTCTCATAAACTCATGGTTACTTACTCAACCATTCTTGAAACATACTCATTCAATCTCTTACCACATTCTTACCATGTCACAAGCCAATTCGCTCGTTTAATTAGCACACGTTCCTGCACTGATCATCACAAGATCATATATAACAACACATCAAGAATTTTTAATAAGCCGCTCATGCTACTAATATCTCGGTGGTTCCGCACTTAGCCCACCATTGAATCTCTAATAGGGAGGTATCGCATATAGCCCACCGATTAATAATCAATAAGGTGATATCGCACATAGCTTACCATTATTTACATTCATGGATAATAATTCACAAGTATATCTCTATTTCAAATGTTCATTCAAGAACATCCTCACATGTTTCCATTTTTACTTAACTTTCTATTATACTCGTTCTCATTCACACAGTGCATCAAATACCCATACCCCACTAGATGTTAATCATTTATTAAATTCATCTCAATTCAATTCTGCACATACTTGTGCTACTCATGGTACAACCACATACATTCACATATACATTGAATCATTCGGATTGTTAAATAACTCTCTTGAGTCTCATGCGCATAGTTCTCGTTGTCACTCTGCCCCAATTAGGTTTTACATACACTAAAATATCGATGCCATGTCCCTGACATGGTCTTATACGAATTCTTACACCGAGGCCATATCCCAATATGGTCTTACTCGAGCCTTTAACCATCGTCCTATCGTGCTATACACCTTTCCTATTACTCTAAATTCAATTCCATTGACATCTCATCAAGAGACATTTCATACATTTATATAGTAATATACATTCCATACAACATTGGAATACTAAATAAGCTCATACGTAATTTCAACATTTGCACATGAACTTACCTCGATGTCGAAAGAGCCGAAAAGGACTTTTTGCCCAAATTTCTCTTTTCATCCGTTCTAGGTCTGAAACTCATTTTCTTTTATCTAGAACAATGAAATTTACTCATTTAATCACTTAATGATCATATTACAACATAATCTCTACTTATGCAAAAATGACCATTTTGCCCATATACTTTGGCAAAATTACAATTTTGCCCCTAGGCTCGTAAATAAATTTTCATCACATTTTCTCGTTAAGCAAGCCTAGATGAACATTTAATCCTCTTAAAACTATTCTCAATTCCATCAATTTCATGCCTTAATGAACAAATTACAACTTTTGCATTTTAGTCCCAATTAGGTGTTTTCATGACAACACCTTTCACAAAAGTTGTTTCTCATCGTCCTATCATTCATTTTATTTCATAAAAACTCATCAAACAACATAAACTCTCTCATGGCAAGTCCCTAGACTTTCAACCATATTGCAAACTAGTCCCCTCTTTAGAAAGCTTATGCTTTAGGGGTATCAAAAGTACAAAAATTAACATCTAAAGCCATCAAAATCACTTACTTGAGTGAAAAGAAGCTTGCTGAAATTTTCAAGCTTTCAAAGCCCTCCCATGGCTAATATTTTCAGTTCAAAAAGAAGAAAAAAAAAAGATGATAGCTTTTTGGCTTATTTCATCTTATTTTATTTCTTTTTAAACACCTAACATGACCACATTTAATGCTCTTGTCCCCTTAGCTTACTATGGCCGGCCAACTCACTTAGACAAGGCCAAATTGCTCATTTGGGACCTCCAATTACTAAGCCATAGCTATTTGGTACCTTTAGCCTATAGAATGGAACTTTCGCACTCTATGCGATTTAGTCCTTTTTCACAATTTAGCTAGAAATCGCTAAAATTAAGGCACCAAAATTTTCATGTATCCTCATAAACATGTCATAACACATAACATAACATGAAAATAATTTTCTCTAACCTCGAATTGGTGATTTTGAGATCACTGTTCCGACTAGCCCCTAAATCGGGCTGTTACATACTTGCTCCAGCAACCCGCTCCAAAACTCGCAGCATAGCTTGGGACAAAGCATCGTCCCCTCCAGCTCGATCATGGGACCCTGCCTCGGTTACCGGTGAAGCTGGTGCTTCTCTCACCTCGACATTGCGCATGTGGTCTGACGCCGAAGACCCAGCCCTAGCACTTCCACGACCTCTACCGCGACCTCTTGCACCCTTTCTAGCGCTCATTATCACCTCGCGTATTATCTGAATTAGAAATTTTCTGAATTTAGCTCATAGTTCCAGTAATTAATCAAATGTTTTATGAAAGTAGTAGTTAAGAGTTGTTTTTGTAATCGCAAGTTTACTACAGTTTTAATCTCCTACGGCCTCAGTTTTACTCTAACCAAGAGTCTCAGTATAGTCTATCATCTAAAGTAAGCCCAATACCTATCAACAGTATAACAGTTTAAAACAAATAGGAGAACTTACTTGGTTCAACGCCGGAGACTCGGTGTGCCACACAAAAAATCTTCCAAAACCACTTCAAAATCATTTGTAAACATCTTTAAAATAAAAACTAAAGCCCATTTCACAGCCTGAGTTTTGCAACTTGGCTCTGATACCACTAATGTAACACCCCAAACCCAGCTTAGAAGTGAGGCCCAAATTTGGCGTGCCACATTGAGTGGTTTTTCAAAAATCGTGTTTTCATTAAAAACCCTTCTTGAAATAAAAAAAACTAAAGTCTCAGTTTGCGTTTGTTTATCTTTTCAATTGTCGTTTATTAAAAAGTTATAACGTTATTACCTTTAAAACCTTATTTTCTGTGGAAGCTTAATTTTAAAACCATTGATTTACGAAAATGTGATAATTAAAAAGACTGAGTTGCGGAAACGCAGTGTTTTAAAAATAGTTATCATTTTTAGAAATCGCGTTCTACTTCTAGTAGATTTAAGTCGTAGTAAACTGGAATACCAAATTAAAACCCAGAAATTAAGAGAGGCCTTATTACAACCCAATAGGAAAACAGTTTAAATAGAGTAAAATAAAATACTAAAATTCAGAGCTGCTCGTAGTGTGGCCACCTCCGAGTCCTCCAGTACGTCGAACCGCCTACTGAGGATTACCTAAAACATTTAATAAAAAGAGGGGGTGAGTTTACGAAAACTCAGTGTGTACAACCCTCATCAGTCAAAACATGCATCACAACAATCCGGGCCGAAGCCCATTACAGTAACAGTGGCAATTGGGCCTTAACCTATATCATATGTCACATATCATAAATATCTGGGCTTAAACCCATCTCAATAATATAATCTGTATATGCAATGCATTAATGCCCATACCAGCCCTGCACTCCGTCTCCTGTCCAACCGTGCACTCCTGTGGGGATTTAATCGACCCACCCATCTGTACACTCCTTATGTAGCACCGGTTGCGGCACTAACTTATCGATCGCGCAATGGATGGTCGCTGGCTAAAAAGCCTTCGGTGGATCCACAGTCGTCAAGCGACCATGCGATCCTATTAGCACTTCTTCCGTATCAATAATCCCATCCCAATGCAGCATAGTAACGCATGAATGCATCATACAATAATAAACATACCATATAATCATAACTCGCATACAATAATCACCATATAACATGTAGGGCATTTTCGTCATTTTGTTCTTCGGGGGCTTATCGATCATTTTACCCTTCGAGGGTAATTTAGTAATTTCACATATAACGGCCTTTCTGGAGGCCTATTGTCGCCTCGAGCGACCCGGGACCCTTTTTAGGTCTCTACAGAACTATTAGGCCTAAAAACTGTTTTAGGCCCAAACGGGCCCACACGCTCGTGTGGCCCAAAACGCATGATTTCGGTTACAACTTTGTAGATTTTGCATTCAGATTTATTGCTTAACAATTTTCCATCATTTTCGCCCATATGGGCCGAATAGCCCATTGGGCCCGCTAAGCCTGATTCGGCCCGGTTAGGCTCGTTACGGCCTCGATATCGTGAGAGTGTTCGTGACACTCTCAACAACTTAAAATCACGATTCGTATCTCGATTTTCCACTACGAGCACTCGAACGCTCGAGTGGGCACGGTTGCCGGCTTTTCGGGTTTCCGGCATTTGTCGATCTATAATCAGAACGGTAGGAGTACACACCTGATTTCGAATGTAGATAGAATCCTCGAGAATACGCACCTATGAATCCATACACTTAAACCATTAGTCTTACTCTCAATAGGACGTATCCATAAGATTGAAAACGACCACCCAAATCAAGCCACTTACCAAGAACGTCGGCAACTTCTTGCTACGCTTGAGAGTTCAGTTCACTTCCTCCGATCACAAATCGAGTCCCTAAGAAAGAGTATGAGTTATCGATGTTATCATAAAATGACGAAGGAACGGCCTTTCGGCCCAAATACTTAGAATAAGGACGTCTGTCCATCACCTATATTCGGCCAAGACTAACCTACCACCCACTTTTCGAGAGCCCAAAGTTAAGAAGAGGCTGAAAGAGTGTGCTAGCACTCCAACAGGTTCGGCCTTAGAAAGAAAGGACAGAGTGAGAATTTCAGCTTTTAAAGCGAAGAGAAAAACTGGAACCGATGATAAAGAAATTAAGAAAAAGACATTACCTTGCAACTAGCAAAAACCGAATGAAAAGGGGCTTTCGGGAGACAAAAGAAACCCAAATACTTTGCTTCTTAATATTCGGCTATATTTTTGATGGTGTAGAAGAAAAGAAATGCAACAAGGGAAGAATGGAAAGAAAAGACAAGATCGATTGAAGACTAGAAGAAAGGAGGTTGGAATTTGGCTTAAAGAAAAGAAATAAATATAAAATAAAGGTGCGGCTATTCGGTTTCAAGAAAAGAGAAGAAGAGTTGAGGAAGAATACACAAGTGGTCAATTCCTAAACAACTTCGAAAAACGCAATTGAGAGGAAAAGAAGAGTACCTAAAATGACAAAAAGAAATGCCGAAAATGCTCAGGCTACAAGAGAAATTCGGCACAACACCAAAAAGAGTTTTGGTTAGCTTCTTGCTACTTCCCCCAAATGCCGAATTTGCTACCCTATACCAACCTCTAGCCGAAATTCACCTCCCACAAACCCCACATTCGGCCAAACACTCCCAACACCATCCATATCCCTTGATTTGCTCCTCAACTTGCTCCTCAACCCACTCTCCACCATCCGTTTGAACTAGTTGACCAATTCAAATCTTCAGCTGGTAGAGTCCCACACCAACTCCACCTCTTCTCACCTTGAGCACAAAATTAATACTCCAAAATGAAGCATGTGGGATTCGAACCCCACTCCCCTTGCTTCACAAGTGACGCCAACTCCACTAGGCCACCTTGCTTTCTTTGGTTATCATAACACCAACTATTAAACTTAAGTCCTACTTTCCATAGCCCTCTCCACTAAAGACCAAAAATCCAAGATTTTTCCAAGGCTCAACCTCGAACCCAAGCCTCTATAGGATCCCCAAACACACTCAAATAGCAAACCAATTAAGCACAACATGGATTTACACAAAACGACTAACCCCTAACTTTAGGGATGTTACATGACCAAAATGCCCTCAAGACCCCTTTCTTGAGTATTTTTCCTTCCCATGTCTATTTTTGTCCATCTTGACATATAATGGTCTAATTGCTAAATAAGGACCTCTAATAATTTTTCTAATGCTATTTCATACTTGAATCTTCTGGAATCTCATATTTTTCAATCTTTGCAATTTAGTCCTAATGAATAAATTGATCACTAAATTATAAAATTTCTTCATGAAATTTTCACACAATCATGCAAACATGTCATAGACCTCATAAAAACCATAAAATACATATTTCTCCCTCAGATTTGTTGTCTCGCAACCACCATTCTGTCTAGGCCCTAAATTAGGCTGTTACATGGATAGCTAATTTAGGTACGATTTTTGTCCCGTTTTTAATGATTTATATGTTTTTGAGATCGTTCAGCTAGTGCTAGCTAGCCCAGGGACTAATTTACAAAATTGTTAAAAATTTTGAATGTTTCCATTGATGAATATGTATGAGTTTTGATGATTGATGATAGATTTTGAATGTTTGTTGTTAGTTAATCAAGTTTTGTTAAGTGATTTTAGTGAAAATGCAAATTAGGGGCTAAATTGAGAAATGTTGAAACTTTGTGGTTAAAATGTGAAATAAATGAGAAATATGGGCTGATATGAGTACTAGAGAAATTCTTCTTGTAACACCCCTAACTCGTATCCGTCGCCGAAATAAGGTTACGAGGCATTACGATAAAAAACACAGCTCAGAACAATCATTTATTACTATTCAAGCATAAAGTTATAACATCTTCAAAACTTGAATACCTCAATTCACATATACCAATTTTTCATATAAAATCATATATCACATACAATCCATACACAAAAACTCAACCATTTTAATTTTGTTTCCTATTCAAATTTTCGAATTAAGCTATCATGCATTAACAATATAGCACACGTATTTCTTAAGTCAATTGTTCAAACTTTATTACCACTACATTCATGTCATTCGAATACTTAAAATATATTCAAGTATGTATATATACCCTTACAAATCAAATACAATGCATAAGTCAAAACATCAAAATTCATACATTTATTTCATTATTCTATTATCAAGTGTACCATTTCATAAACCTTTATACAACCGAATATCAAGTCAAACAAAACATATTTTACAACTTATAAGTTATCTATATAATGATTCATTATATAACATCACTAATTGATCAAATATAGTTCTTATACATAACCAAATTATGTGCATTTTAATAAATCAATTTGGACCATTTTTGAACACAAATAACAAGACAAAACATACCTAATTCACATATAAATATCAAGTCTAGACATCCAATAAGCCATTAACACTTTTTATTTATAACCAAAAAACAAACATTAAACTAACCAACTTGATCTTTATGTACCAAACCACATACAAACATGTCATATGTATATGTATTTAATATATCCATCATTAGCCGAATATGAATGCCATCATTTACCAATTCCAAGCCAATATACCAAAACAAATTATACATCAAGTTATAAATTAATAATAAGCCATTCAAATAGCCAAATTCACATGATAAAGCAAAGGCATCACCTAGTTATAATAACATGTATCACTAATCGAAAACACATCCATCAACTACGTAATTACTCGAGCTGAATCACATTTTCATCAAACATACTTCCAAAATAAACACATCAACAAGGTTGATCATTCACAAACATTAACATAATTATAAAGCCATTTTCATATGGCTAATTATATACATGTCAGAATAAACCATATTAAAACTAGGCTATACATGCCATATATCAAAAGTACAAACTACCAAAGTACCAAAATAGTGATCGATAGTGTGATGATGATCCTTGACGATCCCCGAGCTCGAGCTAACTTTATATATCTATAAAATAATGAAAGAAATGCACAAAGTAAGCTTTGAAATCTTAGTAAGTCATAAGCAAATAAATCATCATAAGAACATGAATAATTCAATTTTGAATAGGCAAAATTTAACTAATCTCATATACATATACATTCACTTTTCTCATAAAATCCATATTACCACCTTAGTAACTTCACTTACCTTATTTTCAACGAACATATAAACCTTATACGTACCTGAATTATTTAGCTGAAATTCACATTTGGATTTGTTTGACATTGCCCGTTGAACCATTCGGAATCGTTAAGGATACTCGGAAACACATATATCAATTACAACGCCATATCTTAGATATGGTCTTACATGTTATCACATATCGATGCCTCTATCCCAGACAGGGTCTTACACGAATCATATACTGTAACACCCCGAACCCGACCTAGACGTTACGATCGAATCTAGCGTGTCACATCGAAGTGTTTTTTAAAATCAAAGTCTGATGGGAGAAATCGTTTGAGTAAAAATCCATTTAGTTCTTATTTCTTAGAAAATAATTGGTAAGTTATAAAAGCAACCACTTAGTAAAATGGCTACCATGTTTGTTACTGTGGGTTTAAATTCGCGTAAGCTACTCCATTTAAAGCACATCTAAAGCACGCCCTAGTCCTCTTCCAGCACTCACCCTGGTGCGATCTCCCACAATCAGCGCAAAGCTGTGGCCTAGCAACAGCATAAGGAACTCCAGTCCGAACCGGCCCATCAAACCTGGCCTTCTTAATAGTCCTCTAAAAAGAACTTGAGGGCCCAAAATCCCTCTTATTTCTGCCATTATCTTTCTCATGGTTCTGGCGCTCCGAGCGCTTCACCTCTTCAGTAATCTTTGCTTTTTCTACCAGAGCAGCAAAATCTCGCTCCCTCTGTGGAGCAATCAATACCCTTAACTCATCCCGAAAGCCATCTTCAAATCGCACACAACGTTCATACTCAGTTGCTACTATCCCTCGAGCATACCGACTCAACCGCAAGAATTCTGCATCATATTCTGCCGATGTCCTACTCCCCTGGGTCAAGCTCAGAAATTCCTTTTGTCGGGCATCCACATAACTTGCGCCCACGTACTTTCCTCGAGATGCCGCCTTAAAGAAATCCCACGTCACACGATAGACCTGCGTACCCTCTCTCACGGTGAGCCACTATTGGTAAGCCTCATCTCGCAGTAAGGACAATGCCCCTTTTAATTTCTGCTCCGTAGTATAGTCAAGGTCGTCCATTAATCGTTCAGTCGCCTCTAACCAGTACTCCGCCACATTTGGGGCTACTCCAAAAATACCCCTAAAAATTTTAGCCCCATTAGACCGGAGTTGCTCTAAAATTGACCCTCGGCCCACTGTTCCAGTACTAGCTCCAGCAACCCTCTCTAAAACGCGGAGCATCACTTGGGATAGGGCATCATCCTCAGCTGCTCGATCATACGACCCTGTCTCGATTACTGGTGAGGTTGGTGCTTCCCAGTAGGCATATGGCCTGATGCTGACGATCCGGCTCGAGCACTTCCTCAGCCTCTACCGTGGCCCTGTGTACCCCTTCCGCGAATACCTCTTGTCCTCATTTCGATATCCGCTTTATCTGATTAAAAAGTCTTATGTATCAGCTTATAATTTCAGTAATTATTAACAAATGTATTATGAAAAGTAGTCATTAGAGGTTTATTTTTGCAGATCGAGGTCTCACTACAGTTTACAGTCTCCTACGGTCTAAATTTCCTCTATCTAGAGTTTCACAGTATAACAGTAATCAGATTTAGAGAACTTACAGATTTGGAACCGGAGACTCGGTGTGCCACACTTGTACATCTTTCGAAAACATTTCAAATCTTAAAAATCTACTTTCAGAAAAACTTTTCAAACCCATTCCACAGTCGAGTTTTACAACCTGGCGCTGATACCACTAAATGTAACACCCCAAACCTGACCTAGACGTTACGGCCGAATCTGGCGTGTCACATCGAAGTGTTTTTCGAAATCAAAGTCTGATGGGAGAAATCGTTTGAGTAAAAATCCATTTAGTTCTTATTTCTTAAAAATAATTGGTAAGTTATAAAAACCACCACTTAGTAAAATGGTTACCATGTTTGTTACTGTGGGTTTAAATTCGCGAAAGCTACTCCATTTACGGTTATCTTGAAGTTGAAAATATGTGTTTGCCTTGTAAAATAGCTATTAGTTGTGAAAACTTATTTGTATCTGTTTAGCAGTTCAAAATAAGAAATTAAAAACCCAATGGAAAGAAATCAAAAATTACTAGAGGCCTTATTACAAAAATATCAACCCAATATAAAATATTTAATTAACTACGTTTAAACAAATATCCTCGCTCGTGTGGCCCCCTCCGAGTCCCTCGCAGCTCCAAATCCACTAAGTCTGGGGATTACCTGTACAGTTAAAAGAAAAGGGTGAGTTACGAGAACTCGGTGAGTAATCCCCTATCACTCAATCAGTAGTACATGCAGTAACAGTCTGGGCCTGAGCCCTGTTAAGTAACAGTGCAGTGTGGGCCTCAGCCCAATACAGTAACAGTGTGGGCTTAAGCCTGATATAGTATCAGTATAGTGCAAGTATGCAAACCCACCCCAATCCAGCCAGCACACCACCCGTACGAACCCAACACACCACGTGGGGACAAAGTCGACCCACCCAGCCTTCACACCAATATTGCAAAGATAGCCGCGGTAAGACAATCGGCAAAGAGAGCGATCAAGATATATGTGGCAAAGCCATCGATGCGCATAATTGTGGCAGAGCCACCAAAGATCGATATGTGTGGCGTAACCACCATGAATGACACTTCCTCCATACAGAATCCCAACCCCATGCAGTATGCCATGTCATCAATATTTTGTGTATGCAACATGTCCTACTCAGTACAGTCATACAGTACATATTTTCATCTGTCAATCTATCTCTAGGGGTAAAATAGTCATTTTCATGTATTAGGGGTAAAACGATAATTTTACCCTTTAGGGGTATTTTGGTCATTTTACTCACTAGGGGTATTTCAGTCATTTTACTCATTAGGGGTATTTCAGTCATTTTACTCATTAGAGGTATTTCAGTCGTTTTACTCCCTAGGGGTCTCGGTACAGTTAACGACCTTTTCGAAGGCCTACAGTCGCCTCGAGCAACACAGATAATCCATTTGGTCGAAATAGTGTAAATGGGCTCAAAGCCCAATATTCAGCCCAAATGGGCCCACACGCTCGTGTGGCCCATTTAGCCCAAATTCAATCATGGCTATGTGATCTACATGGCCCAATCCAGTTTCTGCCACTTTTCGTAACTTTTATCCGTGTGGGGCGCACGAGCCCATTGGGCCCACACGGCCCATTTCGCCCAACGAGGCCCATAACGGCCCAAGTGCACGAGAACACTCATGGTGGCCTCTACAGTCTACCACCCACAGTTTTGGGCTCGGTTTTTCCACACAAGCATTCGCACGCTCGTGAGGCCTCAAATGTCGAAGTTTCGGCTTTTCGGCTTTTGCCAATTCATAGCGGAGATAGTGTGATTACACACCTTTTCACGGAGTCATTCTAAGATCTACGAGCACCCAACCTAGAATCATCGAGATCCAATGTTAGTCCTTAATTGATAGGGTAACACCCTCTTAATAACACTTAATCCGAAACCCTTCTTACCTTGTTTGATTGAGGGTGACCTTAATCCCTCAACGATTGCTGTTCAAAAACGATCACACGCCTTCGCTGCCTTCCTAAAGTACAGTCAAGAATCGATTAGTAAGTGGTAGGGCCTATTCGACCAACCCCCAAAAACATGAGGTAACCTTATTACCTTACCAGACTCTTGAGAATGAAAAGTGTGACTCCTCCAAACTGTTCACACTTTACCACTCCTCGAGGAAGACCCTAGAATCGCAATGAGTGCAGTACGTGTAGAATGAAATAACAATCGGTCAATAGGTTTATTCAATTTTGGAAAAGAATAGAAGAGCAAAGGTTTATTCATTTTTAAACAATAAAACAAAGGATGGATTTGAACACTTACCGATTGTGACAACCGTTGCAATAACCCAACGCAGAGAGGGGTTAACAACTGCAATATTTGGCCAGCCTAGATTAAAGGATGAGCAGAAGTTAAAGAAGGGAAAGGGAAGGTTCGACCTTTAGAGAAAAATAGAAAAGTGAAGGGGAAGAGAAGAGAAGTGCACTGGTAGGAGAGTAGAGGATTGTCAAAGAAAAGGAAAAAGAAACCACAGTGAAAGATACCTATTCGGTAGTTTGTGGAAAAGGGGAGAGAGTAGAAGCAGTTTTGGTCACTTCAATAGGTAAAACGTAAAACCCAAAATGAAAAAAACAAATAGGAAACTAAGCAGTCAGCAAGAGAAATCGGCAATTCAACTCTCAAATCCCACAAAACCGAAACAAAGGAGTGCTTAGTGCCGAAAATGCTCCCTATTTCCACACACACTACCAACCTCCCACTTTCAAAAATCCTTGATTTTCTCCCAAATCTCCTCCTTGATTTGCTCCACAATTCCTTCCAAGACCAATTCAAATTTCATCTTACAGAGTTTCAGTCCAACTCTTCCACCTACACAGCACAAGCAGCAAAATGAACACCCCATGCGTAACCTAGGACTTGAACCTCAGACCTCTCAGTTTCACCACACGCCACTTGCCACTAAGCCACAAGCTCCTTTTGTGTCATAAAACCAATATTATTATTAATAAAGCCTAAGTGCCAGTGTCCAGGTTCATTGAAGGGAAAATTTTAAAATTTTGTAAGAGCCAAGACTTGAACCCATGCTTCTCAAATACCCCCATACACACCCAAATCACTTAGCCATTAAAGCAAACAAGCAATTTTGTCAGAACATGAAAAATAAAGACCCTATATTTTTGGGGCTTTACAATTCTACCCCTTAAAAGAAATTTCGGCCTCGAAATTTACCTGGTCAGAATAAGTGAGGGTATTGTTGTTGCATCGCCTCCTCTGGCTCCCATGTGGCTTCCTCGGTACCGTGATTCCGCCAAAGCACTTTAACCAGTGGGATCGATTTCTTTCTTAGTACCTTAACCTCACGGTCCAATATCTGCACTGGCTCCTCCTCGAAAGTCAGATCTGGCCTAACCTCAATCTCCTCGACTGGTACTATATGTGTGGAATCGGAGCAGTAACGCCCCAGCATGGAGACATGGAACACATCGCGAATCTGATTTAATTTCGAAGGCAAGTCAAGTTGATAGGCGACTGGTCCCGCACGTTTCAGTATACGGTAAGGCTCAATAAACCTAGGGCTAAGCTTACCCTTCCGCCCAAACCTCAGTATCTTTTTCCATGGAGAGACCTTGAAAAATACAGAGTCTCCCACGGAAACACAGTGCTCTCTCACCATTCAACCCAAAATTTGTAGTCTCTTCACTCTCAACTTGTCGAAAACGAGAAACCAGTGACTCATCCACCAACTGTTTCCCCTTAATTTGTTCAATCCACGTCGGTCTCACTTGAAGCTCAGCTAACAAGCTACCATCATCATACAAGCTGAGACGAGCAAGCATTGCTCTCAAATCAGATACAACCCTATGGCTCAGTGCGTCAGCTACCACATTAGCCTTACCAGGGTGATACTCAATCGAGCAATCGTAATCCTTAAGCAGCTCTACCCATCTTCGCTACCTAAGATTCAGCTCCTTCTGAGTAAGGTGGTACTTGAGGCTCTTGTGATCTGTGTAGATAATACACTTCTCGCCGTATAAATAATGCCTCCAAATTTTCAGTGCGAATAACACCGCGGCTAACTCCAAGTCATGAGTTGGGTAATTCACCTCATGAGGCTTAAGCTGACGGGACGCATAAGAAACCACCTTACTCTCCTGTATCAGCACACAGCCCAATCCAATGTTTGATGCATCACTGTAGACAGTAAATTCCTTCCCAAACTCTGGCTGTATCAAGACAGGGGCTTCAGTCAGAACCTTCTTTAGTTTCTCAAAACTTTCTTACTGCTTATCAGTCCAATTGAACGGTACCCCTTTACGCAGTAACTTAGTCAGAGGTGCAGCAATTAATGAGAACCCCTCAACAAAACGTTTGTAATACCCTGCCAAACCTAGAAAGCTTCAAATTTTCGATACGGTCTTAGGTGGTTTCCAGTCCAGTATGGCTTCAATTTTTTGAGGATCCACCCTGATCCCCTCGGCAGACACCACGTGACCAAGAAATGTCACTTCTCGCAGCCAGAACTCACACTTGTTGAACTTAGCGTACAATTGCTTCTCCCTTAAAATCTGCAGAACAATTCAGAGATGTGCATCATGATCATCCTTGGTTCTCGAATACACCAAGATATCATCAATAAATACCACCACGAACCGATCCAGGTAGGGCTGGAATACTCAGTTCATCAGGTCCATGAAAGTAGCTGGTGCATTCGTCAGCCCAAATGGCATCACTAGGAGCTCAAAATGACCATACCGAGTCCTAAACGTAGTCTTATACACATCAGCTTCCTTAACTCTAAGTTGATGGTACCCAGAGCGAAGATCTATTTTTGAGAAAACCGAAGCTCCTCGCAGCTGATCAAAAAGATCGTCGATTCTCGGTAAGGGATACTTATTTTTTATGGCCAGTTTATTAAGTTGCCGATAATCGATGCACATGCGCATGGACCCATCTTTCTTCTTTACGAACAATACTGGTGCTCCCCATGAAGACACACTCGGTCAAATGAATCCTATGTCTAGTAGCTCTTGAATTTTGGCCTTTAACTCCACTAGCTCCTTCAGTGCCATCCTATATGGGACGATAGACACTGGAGCTGTTCCAGTTAAGAGCTCAATACCAAATTCGACTTAGCGGTTTGGAGGCAACCCAGGGAGCTCATCAGGAAATACATCCAAAAAATCCTTAACAGTTCTAATATCTCTGACAGAAGGACCTTCAGAATAAAAAATACTAACGTAGGCTAAAAACGCCTCACTACCCTTGCGAATCAGTTTCTCGACCCTTAATGCCGAGATCACGTTAGACGAATAATTCCTTCGCTCCCCAATCACAGCCACCTCCTCGCCTCAGTAGTCTTCAACACCATACGCTTAGCAGCACAGTCCAAACTAGCTCGGTGTTTCACCAGCCAATCCATACCCAAAATAAGGTCGAATTCACCAAACAGCAGTTCCATCAACTCCGCTGGAAAAATTACTCCTTAGACCTCAAGGGGCACATCTCTGAATAACTTATTTACCCTAACCGACTGACCTAGTAGGCTTATCACAGTCATCTCAATAATAGTATTTTCGAATTGAATACCCAAAGTTCCTGACACAGTGCATGAACATACGAATGTGTAGACCCAATATCAATTAAAGCAGTGTAAGGTACATTGTAAATTAGGAACGTACAGGTTATGACGTCGGGGCGTCACCATCCTCTCGGCGACGAGTAGCATATACCAAAGCTGGTTGTCTCACTACAATGTTACCAGTACCTCTGCCTGGGGCTCCATGACCTCGTCCCATACCGTTTCCACCTCTGGCCTGCACACGGCCTCTCGGTGGCTGCTGACCACCTCTCACTGGCTGAACATTACCCGGTCCTGGAGCTTGCATCTGAACCGGCCTCTGAGGATAATCCTTAACCCGATGATCCATGGACCCACATCTAAAGCACGCCCCAGTCCTCTTCCAGCACTCACCCTGGTGTGATCTCCCACAATCAGCGCAAAGCTGCGGCCTAGCAATAGCAACAGGAACTCCAGTCCGAACCGGCCCATCAAACCTGGCCTTCTTAATAGTCCTCCCAGAAGAACTTGAAGGCCCAAAATCCCTCTTATTTTTTCCCTTATCTTTCTCACGGTTCTGGTGCTCCGAGCGCTTCACCTCTTCAGCAATCTTTGCTTTTTCTACCAGAGCAGCAAAATCTCGCTCCCTCTGTGGAGCAATCAATACCCTTAAATCATCCCGAAGGCCATCTTCAAATCGCACATAGTGTTCATACTAAGTTGCTACTCTCCTTCAAGCATACTGACTCAACCGCAAGAATTCTGCCTCATATTCTGCGGCTGTCCTACTCTGCTGGGTCAGGCTCAGAAATTCCTTTCGTCGGGCGTCCACATAACTTGCGCCCACGTACTTTCCTTGAAATGCCGCCTTAAAGAAATCCCACATCACACGATTGGCCTGCGTACACTCTCTCACGGTGAGCCACCATTGGTAAGCCTCATCTCGCTGTAAGGACACTGCCCCTTTTAATTTTTGCTTCATAGTACAGTCAATGTCATCCATTATTCGTTCAGTCGCCTCTAACCAGTACTTCGGCACATTTGGGGCTACTCCAAAAATACCCCTAAAAATTTCAGCCCCATTAGACCGGAGTCGCTCTAAAATTGACCCTCGGCCCACTGTTCCAATACTAGCTCCAGCAACCCTCTCTAAAACGCGGAGCATCACTTGGGATAGGGCATCATCTCAGCTACTCGATCATACGACCCCGTCTCGGTTACTGGTGAGGCTGGTGCTTCCCCAGCAGGCATATGGCCCGATGCCGATGATCCGGCTCGAGCACTTCCTCAGCCTCTAGCGTGGCCCCGTGTACCCCTTCCGCGAGTACCTCTTGTGCTCATTTCGATATGCGCTTTATCTGATTAAAAAGTCTTATGTATCAGCTTATAATTTCAGTAATTATTAACAAATGTATTATGAAAAGCAGTCATTAGAGGTTTATATTTGCAGATCGAGATCTCACTACAATTTACAGTCTCCTACGGTCTTAGTTTCCTCTAGCTAGAGTTACACAGTATAACGGTAATCAGATTTAGAGAACTTACAGATTTGGCACCGGAGACTCGGTGTGCCACACTTGTACATCTTTGAAAACATTCCAAATCTTAAAAGTCTACTTTCAGAAAAACTTTTCAAACACATTCCACAGTCGAGTTTTGCAACCTGGCTCTGATACCATTAAATGTAACACCCTAAACCCGACCTAGACGTTACGGCCGAATCTGGCGTGTCACATCGAAGTGTTTTTCGAAATCAAAGTCCGATGGGAGAAATCGTTTGAGTAAAAATCCATTTTGTTGTTATTTCTTAGAAAACAATTGGTAAGTTATAAAAAACACCACTTAGTAAAACGGTTACCATGTTTGTTACTGTGGGTTTGAATTCACAAAAGCTACCCCATTTACGGTTATCTTGAAGTTGAAAATATGTGTTTGCCTTATAAAATAGTTATTAGTTGTGAAAACTTATTTGTATCCGTTTAGCAGTTCAAAATAAGAAATTAAAAACCCAATGGAAAGAATTTAAAAATTACCACAGGCCTTATTACAAAAATATCAACCCAATATAAAATATTTAATTAACTACGTTTAAACAGACATCCTCGCTCGTGTGGCCCCCTCCGAGTCCCTCGCAGCTCCAAAACCAAAGAAGTCCGGGATTACCTGTACAGTTAAAAGAAAAGGGTGAGTTACTGGCTTCGGTGAGTAATCCCCTATCACTCAATAAGTAGTACATGCAATAATGAGTCTAGGCCTCGAGCCTGCTCGATGAATGATGCAAGGTGTGGGCCTTAGCTCAATACAAGATAACGGTGTGGGCTTAAGCCCGATCTGATGACGATATAGTGCAAGTATGCAAACCCACCCCAATCCAGCCAGCACACCACCCGTGCAAACCCAACACACCACGTGGGGACAAAGTCGACCCACCCAACCGTCATACCAATATTGCAAGATAGCCGCCGAGAATAATAGCACAAACAGAGTCAATTTGCAAGATCACGATATATGTGGCAAAGCCACCAGTAACAGTAATTGTGGTAGAGCCACCAATATTAGTATGTGTAGCAGAACCACCAGTAACAGAACTTCCTCCATACAGAATCCCAACCCCATGCAGTATGCCATGTTATCAATATTTCGTGTATGCAACATGTCCTACTCAATATAGTCATACAGTACATACTTTCATCTGTCAATCTATCTCTAGGGGTAAAATAGTCATTTTCATGTATTACGGGTATTTCAGTTATTTTACTCATTAGGGGTATTTCAGTCATTTTACTCACTAGGGGTATTTTAGACATTTTACTCCCTCGGGGTCTCGGTACAGTTAACGACCTTTCTAAAGGCCTACAGTTACCTCGAGCGACACAGATAATCCATTTGGTCGAAATAGTGTAAATGGGCTCAAAGCCCAATATTCGGCCCAAATGGGTCCACACTCGTGTGGCCCATTTGGCCCAAATTCAATCATGGCTATCTGATCTACATGGCCCAATCCAATTTCTTCCACTTTTCGTAACTTTTATCCGTGTGGGGCGCACGATCCCATTGGGTCCACACGGCCTATTTCGCCTAACGAGGCCCATAACGGCCTAGGTGCACGAGAACACTCGTGGTGGCCTCTACAGTCTATCGCCAATGATTTTGGGCTCAATTTTTCCACACGAGCGTTTGCACGTTCGTGAGGCCTGAAATGTCAAAGTTTCGGCTTTTCGGCTTTTGTTGATTCATAGCGGAGATAGTGTGATTACACACCTTTTTACGGAGTCATTCCAAGATCTACGAGCACCCAACCTAGAGTCATCGATATCCAATATTAGTCCTTAATTGATAGGGTAACACCCTTTTAATAACACTTAATCCAAAACCCTTCTTACCTTGTTTGAATGAGGGTGACCTTAATCCTTCAACGATTGCTGTTCAAAAACGATCGCATGCCTTTGCTGCCTTCCTAAAGTACAGTCAAGAATCGATTTGTAAGTCGTAGAGCCTATTCGGCCAACCCCCAAAAACATGAGGTAACCTTATTACCTTACCGGACGCTTGAGAACGAAAGTGTGACTCCTTCAAACCGTTCACACTTCACCACTCCTCGAGGAAGACCCTAGAATCACAATGATTGCAGTACGTGAAGAATGAAATAACAATCGGTCAATAGGGTTATTCGATTTTGGAAAAGAATAGAAGAGCAAAGGTGTATTCAGTTTTAAATAATATAACAAATGATGGATTTGAACACTTACCGATTGTGAGAATCGTTGCAGTAACCTGACGCAGAGAGGGGTTAACAATTGCAATATTCGGCCAGCCTAGATTAAAGGATGATCAGAAGTTAAAGAAGGGAAAGGGAAGGTTCGGCCTTTAGAGAAAAATAGAAAAGTGGAGGGGAAGAGAAGAGAAGTGCACTGGTAGGAGAGTAGAGGATCGGCAAAGAAAGGAAAAAGAGACCACAATAAAAGATACCTATTCGACAGTTTGTGGAAAAAGGAAGAGAGTAGAAGCAGTTTTGGTCACTTCAATAGCTAAAACGTAAAGCCCAAAATGAAAAAAACAAATGGGAATCTAAGCAGTCAGTAAGAGAAATCGGCAATTCAACTCTCAAATCCCACAAAACCGAAACAAAGGAGTGCTTAGTGCCAAAAATGCTCTCTATTTCCCCCCTTAGCCGAAATCCACTAAGTCTTAGAGTCCCAATCAGCCACACACTCTACCAACCTCCCACTTTATAAAATCCTTGATTTTCTCCCCAATCTCCTCCTTGATTTGCTCCACAATTCCTTCCAAGACTAATTCAAATTTCATCTTATAGAGTTTCAGTCCAACTCTTCCACCTACACGGCACAAGCAGCAAAATGAACACCCCATGCGTAACCCAGGACTTGAACCTCAGACCTCTTAGTTACACCACACGCCACTTGCCACTAAGCCACAAGCTCCTCTTGTGTCATAAAACCAACATTATTGTTAATAAAGCCTAAGTGCCAGTGTCCAGGTTCATTTAAGGGAAAAATTTAAAATTTTGTAAGAGCCAAGACTTGAACTGAGGCTTCTCAAATACCCCCACACACACCCAAATCACTTAGCCATTATAGCAAACAAGCAATTTTGTCAGAACATGAAAAATTAAAGACCCTATATTCTTGGGGCGTTACATATACGATGCCATTGTCCCAGACATGGTCTTACACGAAATCACACCTCAAAAATCCTAATGTCATGACATCAGTATCCTACACTATTCCTAAGGCTCATACGGGGCTTTCGACTTCGTAATTCAAACAATTCAAGCTCGAAATAATTCCTCCAACACACAATTCAATTTGGAAATATATGTATTTATACACAAATCAATTTGGCAATATATATTTAAATTTAAAAATGTTTATTTGCCTATGAACTTACCTCGTACGGAAACGAACGGACCGAAACGACTATTCAACAACTTTCGACTTCCCCCGATCCAAATCCGATTTCTTCTTTTCTTGATCTAAATCAATTTAAATTTAACTTCTTTAATTACAAGTTCATTCAATTCATCCAAAAACACATAAATGAGCATTTTGCACTTTAGCCCCTAATATTTCACATTTTCTCAATTTAGCCCCTATTTCAAAACAACACAAAATACACAAAATTTCCTTAAACCCATGCTTGGCCGAATCTTCCCTAGGTCCCTAACAGCCCATTAATTTCATTTATTTCACATTTTGACCCCTCAATTTAAAAATTTTACAATTTAATCCTTAGTATGCATTTTTATCAAAAACCACTTAATTAACTATGATAATCTACCAACACTTATTTCTTTTCATCATCAAACAACAAAATCAAAAGCCGAGCAAAGTACATACCTAAATTAAGCTTCCTAGGTGTCGAAATTTTAAAGCTTCAACAATGGCTCTTTTCTTCTCACATTCGGCCAACAAAGATGATAATGCATGTTTCTTTTACTTATGTTTTATTTTATTAACTTTTATTACTAATTTACAAAATTAACCTTTATTATTTAATTTGTAAACCATATATTATAAGCCCGAAACCGTCCACTCATAATTTCAATCATCAAATTACAACATAAATACCTTACCTTTAATTAATTAAAATAATTAAGCACTATAACATAGAGCATGCTACTTTTACATTTTACGCGATTAAGTCCTTTTATTAAATTAAGCACACAAACGGTAAAATTAAATCACGAAATTTTCACACATATTAATTAATATGCTGTAAATACTATCTGGAGCTCCCTGTTATGCTATCTGGAGCTCCCTGTTAATAACTCTTCGGAGTTATCTATTAAGCTCAATGAGCTTCCTGTTCTAAACTCTTATGAGTTTCCTGTTTAGCCCGGATAAGCGTCCTGTTACATGGCTCATCTGAGCATCCTATTATATGGCTCGAGAGTGTGCTTCCTAAATATGTGCCCAAAAGGGCACCCCTATATATGAATTTGTAACAACCTAGTTTATACCCTAGTCGGAATAGTGGTTTCGGGACCACAAATCCATGTCAAAAAAATATTTTAATATTATTTTTCGAGTTAAAAGTATGTGAATTGACATGTGTGAAATTTCTGTGATTTAAGTTAATCATTTGAGTGCTCGATTTGTTGAAAAGACTAAATAGCATAAAAGATAAAAGTGACATTCTATATGTTTAATATGTTGGATTGCTTTGGCTTTTGAATATGATGGCCTTAAATGGAAATTATGCCATTAACTTGGTAAGTGGACATTAATGGCCTTAATGTTAATGTTTTATATGTTTATTAATCATGGATATTTTGGTAATTGATGTATTATTATGAATTCAAAATAAAACAAACATGAAGATATGGCCATTATCATCTTGGTTGCCGAAATTCATAAGAAAAAAAATAGGGTTTTAAGCTTTTGTTTCATTTGGCCATTGCCAAGCGCAATTAAGGTATGAAATTTGATCAATTTTTAATAATTTCTATGTTTTTGTAATTGTTGCTTTGAGTACTAGCTAACCCGTACCTTAATTTTTGAAATTGATGATGATTTTGAGTTATGCCATTGTTGATTTTGTGAGCTTTGTGATGTTAGTTGATGAAAAATGAAAGATATGTGTTGGGTTAACATGTTTTGTATTTGGATTTTTGATGAATTTGAGTATTATGGGCTAAATTGTGAAAATGGGAATTTGAAGGGTTAAAATGTGAAATAAATGAAATATATGGGCTTAAATGAACACCATGAAAATTCGGCTAAGCATGAAAAATGTGAATTTTTGTGTATTCTGTGATTTTATGAAATAGGGATTAAAATGTCAAAATGTGAAAATGTGAGGGCTAATTTGTAAAATGCCCTAAATATGTGTATATGGATTGAATTGAATGATTTGGTGAATAAAAGAGTTAAATTTGAATGTGTATAGATCAAGAACCAAAGAAAACGGAATTAGATCGGGGGAAATCGAAAGTAGTTGAATAGCCGTTCGTTTCCATTCTTTCCTGTACGAGGTAAGTCTATATACAAATAAATGTGTTTGAATTGCATTATTATTGCTTATATGTTAATTAAATGTGATGAATGGCTATTGGAGCTGAATATATGAAATTCGAGAAAATTATGATAATGTGATGACGTCCGAAAAGCCCCGTACGAACCATAGGAATAGTTAGGATATATATGTCATGACATAGGATTCTGATATGAGTTATCGTGTAAGACCACATCTGGGACGTTGGCATCGATTTGAGATTTATGTGTAAGACCATGTCTGGGACATCGGCATCGTATATGATTTCGTGTAAGACCCTGTCTAGGACAGAGGCATCGATATTTAATTACATGTAAGACCACGTCTAGGACGTTGGCATTGTACGAGCTTTACGAGCTATCCGAGTATCTTTATTGATTTCGAATGGTTTAACGGGCATTCTGAGAAATGAATGAGTATACGAATGTGCATCCAAATTTCGGTACGTATGTATGTATATGAAATTTGGTAATGAAAGGTATGTATGTATGTGATCATTTGATATGTGAGCTACATTACGTGATATGTGATTATGAGCAAAGTGTATATGATCAATTGAGATATAAGAGAAATATGACTTTTGATTGTGTTATGCCATGAACCATAAGTATGAAATGGGTTATAATTGTTTTATCTGACAAGTTTATTTGTATATGGCTTACTAAGCTTTTGAAAGCTTACTTTGTGTGTGTTTGCATTGTTTTATAGATTATCGAAGCTACTGGGAGCTCGGGGACCGTCAAGGATCATCACCACACTATCGAACTATATTTTGGTACCTTTTGAAAATGTACATATTAAAGTATGGCATGTATAGGCTAGAGAACTTTGATTATGTTTTGAAATGTGAAAATATAGCCATGTGATACGGCTTGATAATGAATGTGATTATGGAGTGAATTTAGTGCATGCTATGTGATGCAAAAGTTGGTATGTATTGACGTGCTCATGAATGGCCAAAAGAAATGGTCAATTTTGGTAAGTTTCATGTTGATTTTGGAAATTGATATGATGAGAAATGCTATGAATTGAAATGGATTAATATGATGTATGAATCACATGTTTTTTATGTGAAGTTGGTACTTTGAATTGGTATGTTTGAGTTGGATTTGTATATGGAAATGAATGATGTTGTTACGGGTCAAATTGTGCATGATTTGGTATGTTTTTGGCTGCCTTTAGGACATGAATTGATGCTTGTTTGATGCTTATAGGTATGACCAATTTTGGGCGGCAAATTGGCCTTGCAAATGGCCTATATTTGCCCACACGGTTGAACAAATGGGCGTGTGTCTCGAACGTGTCTCTCAAGGTTGCAATCCAAAGAAAGTCAGGATGCCACACAGGCAAGAAGCATGGGCGTTTGCCAGACTGTGTGACCCAAGTCAGTGTTGCACACGGGCTGAGACATGGTCCAAGGCACGACCGTGTGAGGCACACGGCCTAGCCACATGGGCGTCTGCCCTGTTCTGAAAGAAAAATTTTCTAAGTTCCGCAAAGTTTCTATATGAGATTGGTTTAGTCTCGAGCCTTCTCTAAAGCATGTTTAAGGTCTCGTAGACCTTCTAAAGGGACTCTATGTGTATATTTCACTATGGAATGGTTGTGAATGTTTGATGTTAGTGAAATGTTTGTGATATGTTCCGATATGTCTGGTAATGCCTCTTAACCCTTGTCTGGCGATGGATACGGGTTAGGGGTGTTACAATTTTTTGGTATCAGAGCTACGATTTAGTCGATTCTAGGACTAACGTAGTGTATGTGAGTCTAACTATAAATGCCATATATACGAACTGTGATAGTGTGATGAATCCTGACAGATAAAATGTGTTTTTCGTATTGTAAATGGATCATGAACGAGCTGTAGCTGACGATGTTGAAAGTAATGCACATGCTCCTGCTCAAGGGACAGTGCCATTTGATTCTAGACTTGTTACTAGCAGTCAAGAAGGAGAGGCAAAACAAGCCTTCTTCCAAATGATGAATTAGTGGTTCACTCAGTATGTTAGAGCAAATACAACTGTTCTTCAACCTCTGTCCCTGCAAGTTTCTGTAGCTCCCCAAGTTATAGATCTGATTCGTCTGAATAAACCTCCGGTTGATAAGATTAGAAAATATGGGGCTGAAGAATTCTGTGCTACCACTGATGATGATGCTGAGAGAGCCGAGTTCTGGCTTGAGAATACGATTCGGGTATTTGATGAGTTGTCATGTACCCTTGATGATTGTGTTAAATATGTCGTTTCTTTGTTGAGAGATATAGCTTACAAATGGTGGAAAACTCTGACTTCTGTTGTTCCGAGAGAACAAATTACCTGGGATTTCTTCCAGACCGAATTTTGAAAGAAATACATCAGTGAGAGATTTATAGATCAGAAATGCAAAGAGTTTCTTGAATTGAAACAGGGTCGTATGTCTGTTACAGAATACGAGCGTGAATTTGTGAGACTGAGCCAGTATGCATGAGAAAGTGTCTCAACTGAGGAAATAATGTGTAAAAGGTTTGAAGACGGCTTGAATGAAGATATCTATTTGTTAGTTAGAATTCTGGATATAAAAGAATTCATTGTGCTTGTTGACCGAGCGTGTAAAGCTGAAAAACTCAGGAAAGAGAAAAGAAAAGCTGATTCGGAAGCTAGAGAGGTGCGAAAATGAACAAAGAGTAAGTCATATCAGTCGGTATCAAAGAAATTCCGAGATGATTATAGCCGTTCAAAGGCTAACATGGGACATTCGAGTAGAGATAGTGCGAGATCACATTCGAGCTTCTGAGCTCCAGCTACTTTGATTGCAAGTGTTGGAAATGTCAGATCTGAGCGACCCGAGTGTAGATATTGTGGTAAAAGACATCCAGGCAATTGTCGATTAAATGATCGAGCTTGATTCAAATGTGGATCTTTAGATCACTTTATCCGAGATTATCTTGAGTCTGTTGAGCAAGAGATTGTACAGAATCCGAAGTCGAATAGTGCTTCAGTTAGGGGTAGACCTCCCAAAAACATGAGAAATGTGAGTGGTAGCCAGAGAGCTACAAAAGATATAGCTGCGAGATCTGAGGGGAGGGCCCCTGCCAGAGCTTATGCTATTTGCGCTCGTGAAGAAGCTTCGTCTCCATGTAACACCCCAAACCCGGCCTAGACGTTACGGCCGAATCTGGCGTGTCACATCGAAGTGTTTTTTGAAATCAAGGTTTGTTGGGAGAAATCGTTCGAGTTAAAATCCATTTAGTTTTTATTTCTTGGGAAACAATTGGTAAGTTATAAAAACCAACACTTAGCAAAATGATTACCATGTTTGTTACTGTTGGTTTAAATTCACGGAAGCTACTATATTTACGGGTATCTTGAAGTTGAAAATATGTGTTTACCTTGTAAAACAGTTATTAGTTGTGAAAACTTGTTGGTACCCATTTGGCAGTTCAAAATAAGAAATTAAAAACCCAATTAAAAGAAATTAAAAATCACCAGAGGCCTTATTACAAAAATATCAACCCAATGTAGAATATATAAATAACCACGTTTAATCAAACATCCTCGACCGTGTGGCCCCCTCTGAGTCCCTCGCAGCCCCAAATTGCCTAAGACTGGGGATTACATGTACAGTTAAAAGAAAAGGGTGAGTTACGAGAACTCAGTGTGTAATACCCTATCACTCAATCAATAATACATGCGATGGCGATCAGGCTCGAGCCCTGCTCAAAGAATAAGATGCGGTGTGGGCCTTAGCCCAATACAATAACAAGATGTTGCCTAAAGCCTGATCACAGATGACGTAATCGAAACAAAATACATGTGGCCCTAAGCCCAATACAGTGACAGTATCAGTAATAGAAATGCAACAATGCAATCATGCATCCAATCCCAATCCAGCCAACACACCACCTGTACCAACCAACACACCATGTGGGGATAAGATCGACCCACCCCGCCAACACACCAATATCATCACCGGTTGCGGCACTAATCAGTATCGCAGCAAAGCTTCCAGTAATCAGAATGGCTAAGAGCCGTAAATAGGATAGCTATAACGCCATGAGTACAGTAATATGATTGGCACAAAGCCATCGGTAGTAGTAACATGATCGGCACACAGCCATTAGTAACGGTAATATGATCGGCACAAAGCCATCAGTAGCAGTGATATGATCGGCACACAGCCATCAGTAGCATCGCAGCAAGCTGCCAACAACGGTATCGCAGCAAAGTCGTCAGACAATATCGCAAAGAAAGCCGCCAAGAATGCGTATATGTGGCAAAGTTACGATGAATGATGGTTGTGGCGAGCCACTAGTGCAATACTTCCTCCATAACAATATCCCAACCCCATGCAGTATGTCGTGTATGCAAAATGCCATGCTCAGAATCAGTCATACAAATCACAAACAAATCAGTCATTCAAATCACAGACAAATCAGTCATTTACGTCACAGATAAATCAATCATTTACATCGCAACCAAATCAATCATTTACCCTCAAGGGGCAAAATAGTCATTTTACCCTTTGGGGGTATATCAGTCAATTCACCTAACAGAGGTATTACAGTCATTTTACCTACAAGGGCATCACAGCCATTTTACCCTACAGGGGTATTACGGTCATTTGACCCTACAGGGGCATTACGGTCATTTTACCCTACAGGGGTACTACGACCATTTTACCCTACAGGGGCATTATGGTCATTTTACCCTACAGGGGTATTATGGTCATTTTACCCTATAGGGGCATTACGATCATTTTACCTTACAGGGGCATTACGGTCATTTTACCCTACAGGGGTACTACGGTCATTTTACCCTACAGGGGCATTACGGTCATTTTACCCTAAAGTGGTATTACGGTCATTTTACCCTACAGGGGTATTACGGTCATTTTACACTACAGGGGCATTACAGTCATTTTATGCTACAGGGGCATTAGTCATATAACAACCTTCTCGAAGGTCTACAGTCGCCTCGAGCGACACAGATAACATATATGGGCAAAACGGTGTAAATGGGCCCAAAGCCCAATATTCGGTCCAAGTGGGCCCACACGCTCGTGTGGCCCATTTAGCCCATATTCAATCACGGCTATGCGAACGTTGTAGCCCAGTCCAGTATTTGCCACTTATCGTGGATTTATTCCATGTGGGGCCCACGAGCCCATTGAGCCCACACGGCCCACTCTTAGCCAAACGAGGCCCATAATGGCCCAAGAACACGAGAATGCTCGTGGTGGCCTCTACAGTCTATCGCCTATGATTGTAGCCTCGGTTTACCACACGAGTGATCGCACGCTCTTGAGGCCTCATCTACCAAAGTTTCGGCTTTTCAGCTTTTGCTGACTGACAGAAACGATAGTGTGATTACACACCTTTTTACGGAGTCATTCCAAGATCTACGAGCACCCAACCTTGTTTGAATAAGGGTGACCTTAATCCCCCAACGATCACTGTTCAGAAACGATCACACGCCTTCGCTGCTTTCCTAAAGTTCAGTCAAGAACCGATTAGTAGGTGGTAGGGCATATTCGGCCAACCCCAAAAACATGAGGTAACCTTATTACCTTACCGGACGTTTGAGAACGAAAGTGTGACTCCTCCAAACCGTTCACACTGCACCACTCCCTTAAGGAAGACCCTAGAATCGCAATGAGTGCAGTACGTGAAGAATGAAATAACAATCGGTCAATAGGGTTATTCAGTTTTGGAAAAGAATAGAAGAGCATAGGTACATTCGGTTTTAAACAATATAACAAAGGATGGATTTGAACACTTACCGCTTGTGAGAACCGTTGCAGTAAACCGATGCAGAGAGGGGATAACAACTGCAATATTCGGCCAGCCTAGATTAAAGGATAAGCAGAAGTTAAAAAAGGGAAAGGGAAGGTTCAGCCTTTAGAGAAAAATAAAAGAGTGGATGGGAAGAGAAGAGAAGTGCACTGGTAGGAGAGTAGAGGATCGACAAAGAAAGGAAAAAGAAACCACAATGAAAGATACCTATTCAGCAGTTTGTGGAAAAAGGGAGAGACTAGAAGCAGTTTTGATCACTTCAATAGCTAAAACGTAAAACCCAAAATGTAAAAAACTAAATGGAAAAACTAAGCAGTCAGCAAGAGAAAATGGCAATTCAACTCTCAAATCCCACAAAATCGAAACAAAGGAGTGCTTAGTGCGGAAAATGCTCCCTATTTCCCCTTAGCCGAATTCCACTAAGTCTTAGAGTCCCAATCGGCCACACACTCTACCAACCTCCCACTTTCAAAAATCCTTGATTTTCTCCCCAATCTCTTCCTTGATTTACTCCACAATTCCTTCCAAGACCAACTCAAATTTCATCTTACAGAGTTTCAGTCCAACTCTTCCACCTACACGGCACAAGCAGCAAAATGAACACCCAATGCGTAGCCAAGGACATGAACCTCAGACCTCTCAGTTACACCACACGCCACTTGCCACTAAGGCACAAGCTCTTCTTGTGTCATAAAACCAACATTATTACTAATAAAGCCTAAGTGCCAGTGTCCAGGTTCATTTAAGGGAAAAATAAAAATTTTGCAAGAGTCAAGACTTGAACCCAGGCTTCTCAAACACTCCCAAACACACCCAAATCACTTAGCCATTAAAGAAAACAAGCAATTTGTGTAATTTTCTTGCACACATAGATATTTATGTGCAGTCTCCTAGCTGATCCCACGCTCAAGGCCCATTCCTTCTAGGCCCAAATTCGGGGCGTTACACTCCAGACGTCATTACCGGTAATTTTATTCTTTATGATACTTTTGTGATCGTATTGATAGACCCAGGATCTACTCATTCATATATATGCATGAACTTAGTATCCAGTAATACTTTGCCTATAGAGTCTACTGAATTTGTAATTAGAGTATCGAACCCCTCAGGCAAGTGTGTTCTGGTTGACAAAGTGTGCAAGAATTGTTCATTGATGTTTCAAGATATCTGTTTCCCGGCTGATCTAATGTTATTACCCTTTGATAAGTTTGATATAATTCTGGGCATGGATTGGCTAACATTGCATGATGCTGTATTGAATTGTAAACAGAAGACTATTGATTTGAGATGTCAGAATGATGAAATAATACGGATTGAGTCCAGTGATTTAAATGGGTTACCGGCCGTAATATATTCGATGAAAGATCTGAATTATGTGAAAAAGGGATGTAAAGCTTATCTTGCGTATGTGATTGATATGAAGTGACAGAAAACAAAGTTGAATCTGTGCCAGTTGTTTGTGAGTTTTCTGACGTATTTCCTGAAGAATTACCGGGATTACCTCCGGTACAAGAAGTTGAGTTTGGCATTGAGTTAGTGCTGGGGACGACCCCTATCTCAATATCTCCGTATAAAATGGCTCCGATAGAATTGAAAGAATTGAAGTCTCAGTTACAAGAATTGAAAGACAAAGGTTTCGTACGACCAAGCTTTTCTCCTTGGGGCACTCTTTTTTTTGTGAAAAAGAAATATGGCACGATGAGAATGTGCATTGATTACCGTCAGTTAAACAAAGTGACTATTAAGAACAAATATCCTCTTCCCAGAATCGATGATTTGTTTGATCAGCTGAAATGAGCTACTGTGTTTTCAAAGATAGATCTGAGATCAGGATACTATCAGTTGCGAGTAAATGATTCAGACATTCTGAAAACTGCCTTCTGAACGAGGTACGGGCATTATGAATTTTTAGTTATGCCTTTTGGATTAACAAATGCTCCTGATGTCTTTATGGACTTCATGAATAGAATTTTCAGACCGTATTTAGATCAATTTGTTGTTGTATTCATTGACGACATTTTGATTTATTCGCGTGATGAAATTGAGCATGCCGAACATTTGAGAATTTTGCTACAAACTCTGCGTAATAAGCAATTGTATGTAAAGTTTAGTAAATGTGAGTTCTGGTTGCGCGAAGTTGGCTTTTTGGGGCATATTGTGTCAGCATCCGGTATGCGAGTTGATCCAAGCAAAGTTTCAGCTATTTAAGACTGGAAGCCTCTGAAAAATGTGTCTGAAGTCCGCAATTTTCTGGGACTTGCTGGTTACTACCGATGGTTCGTAAAAGGCTTTTCGATGATTTCAACTCCGTGACGAGATTGTTTCAAAAATATGTGAAATTCGAATGGTCTGAAAAGTGTTAGAAAAGCTTTGATCAGTTGAAAGCCCTATTGGCTGAAGCTCCAGTGCTAGTACAACCAGAATTCGGTAAAGAATTTATGGTATATAGTGATGCTTCGTTGAACGGTCTGGGATGTGTCTTGATGCAGGAAGGCAATGTTATAGCTTATGCCTCGAGACAATTGAAACCGCATGAAAAGAATTATCCGACGCACGACCTTGAGTTAACTGTGATTGAGTTTGCTCTAAAAATTTGGCGCCATTATCTTTTCAGTGAGAAATGTCATGTGTTTTCAGATCATAAAAGCCTAAAATATCTAATGACTCAGAAAGATTTGAATCTACCACAGAGAAGATGGTTAGAACTATTAAAAGACTACGAGCTTGTGATTGACGATCATCCGGGAAAAGTAAATGTTGTTGCTGATGCTTTGAGTCGGAAATCGTCATTTGCCTTACTTGCGATGAATGCTCATTTAGTTCTGTCTGATGATGGTTCAGTTTTAGCCGAATTGAAAGCAAGACCGTTGTTCTTACAGCAGATTTGTGATGCTAAAAAAGTTGACAATGAAATGCTACCAAAATGAGCTCAGTGTAATTTGAACTCTTATTCAGAATTTCAAGTTGATGATGATGATTGTCTAAAATTATGAGATTGGATTTGTGTTCTGAAAATCCAGAGTTGATTCAATTGATTTTGAAAGAAGCTCATAGCAGTCGCTTATCGGTTCATCCGAGAAGTACAAAGATGTATAATGATTTGAAACAACTTTACTGGTGGCCTGGAATGAAAAGAGATATCTCTGATTTTGTTTCGAAATGTTTGGTCTGTCAGCAAGTTAAAGTTGAACATCAGGTGCCATCCGGTTTGTTACAACTGATTATGATTCCTGAGTGGAAATGGAATAGAGTGACGATAAATTTTTTTCAAGTTTGCCTTTAACTCCGAGGAAGAAAGATGCAATCTGGGTTATAGTTGATAGATTGACAAAATCAGCTCATTTTATTCCGGTGAGAACGGATTATACGCTTGATAAGTTAGCTGAGTTATACATTTCTAATATTGTGATATTGCACGAGGTGCCACTATCTATTGTGTCTGACAGAGATCTGAGGTTTACTTCGCGGTTTTGGAAGAAACTACAAGAGGCTTTAGGTACGAAATTGCACTTCAGTACTGCTTTTCACCCGCAGACGGATGGTCAGTTTGAGCGGATTATTCAGATACTCGAGGATATGTTGAGATGTTGCATTCTTGAGTTTGATGGCATGTGGGAACAGTATTTGCCTTTGATTAAATTCGCGTATAATAATAGTTTTCAATCGAGTATTAAAATGGCACCGTACGAAGCCTTGTATGGTAGGAAATGCCGAACACCTCTGTACTGGTCTAAACTTAGTGAAAATAAAATCCACGAGATTGATTTGATTAAAGAGACTGAACAGAAAGTAAAAGTGATACGAAATAGTTTGAAAGCAGCGTCTGATCGACAGAAATCATACGCTGATTTGAAACGAAAAGATATTGAATTTGAGATCGGTGATAAAGTATTTTTGAAAGTGTCTCCGTGGAAGAAAATACTCCGATTTGGCAGAAAAGGCAAATTGAGTCCGAGATTCATAGGGCCGTATGAGATTATCGAGCGTATTGGGCCGGTTGCTTATAGACTGTTGCTACCATCTGAGTTAGAAAAGATCCATAATGTGTTTCATGTATCGATGCTTCGACGATACAGATTCAATCCCTCGCATGTGATTTCTCCGTCTGAAATAGAGATTCAGTCTGATATGACTTATGAAGAAGAATCGATCCGTATCTTAACTCGCGAGATTAAAGAATTGAGAAATAAGAAAATTTCGTTAGTAAAGGTATTATGGCATCGACACGGGGTCGAAGAAGCTACGTAGGAACCTGATGATATTATAAGAGAGCAATATCCGAATCTGTTCAATGGTAAGATTTTCGGGGATGAAAATCCCTAAAGGGGGAGAGTTGTAACAGCCCAGTTTATACCTAAACAAAATAGTGATTTCGGGACCACAAATCCAAGTCATAAAAATATTTTAATATTATTTTTTGAGTTTAAAGTATGTGAATTGACATGTGTGAAATTTCCGTGATTTAATTTAATCATTTGAGTGCCCGATTTGTTGAAAGGACTAAATAGCATAAAAGATAAAAGTGACATTCTATATGTTTAATATGTTGGATTGCTCCGGCTTTTGAATATGACGGCCTTAAATGGCAATTATGCCATTAACTTGGTAAGTGGACATTAATGGCCTTAATGTTAAAGTTTTATATGTTTATTAATCATGGACATTTTGGTAATTGATGTATTATTATGAATTAAAAATAAAACAAACATGAAGATATGGCCATTATCAACTTGGTTGCTGAAATTCATAAGAAAAAAAAATAGGGTTTTAAGCTTTTGTTTCATTCGGCTACTGCCAAGCACAATTAAGGTATGAAATTTGATCCATTTATAATAATTTCTATGTTTTTGTGATCGTTGCTTTGAGTACTTGCTAACCAGTACCTTAATTTTCGAAATTGATGATGATTTTGAGTTATGCCATTGTTGATTTTTTGAGCTTTGTGATGTTAGTTGATGAAAAATGAAAGATATGTGTTGGGATAACATGTTTTGTATTTTTGATGAATTTGAGTATTATGGGCTAAATTGTGAAAATGAGAATTTGAAGGGTTAAAATGTGAAATAAATGAAATATATGGGCTTAAATGAACTCCGTGAAAATTAGGCTAAGCATGAAAAATGTGAAATTTTGTGTATTCTGTGATATTATGAAATAGGGATTAAAATGTCAAAATGTGAAAATGTGAGGGCTAATTTGTAAAATTCCCTAAATATGTGTAAATGGATTGAATTGAATGATTTGGTGAATAAAAGAGTTAAATTTGAATGTGTATAGATCAAGAACCAAAGAAAATGAAATTAGATCGGGGGAAATCGAAAGTAGTTGAATAGTCATTCGTTTCAGTTCTTTCCTATACGAGGTAAGCCTATATAAAAATAAATGTGTTTGAATTGAATTTTTATTGCTTATATGTTAATGAAATGTGATGAATGGCTATTGGAGCTAAATATGTGAAATCCGAGAAAATTCCGATAATGTGATGACGTCCGAAAAGCCCCGTACGAACCATAGGAATAGTTAGGATATATATGTCATGACATAGGATTCCGATATGAGTTATCGTGTAAGACCACGTCTGGGACGTTGGCATCGATTTGAGATTTACGTGTAAGACCGTGTCTAGGATATCGGCATCGTATATGATTTCGTGTAAGACCCTGTCTGGGACAGAGGCATCGGTTTTTAATTACATGGAAGACCACGTCTAGGACGTTGGCATTGTACGAGTTTTACGAGCTATCCGAGTATCCTTATTTATTCCGAACGGTTTAACGGGCATTCTGAGAAATGAATGAGTATACGAATGTGCATCCGAATTCCGATACGTATGTAGGTATATGAAATTTTGCAATGAAAGGTATGTATGTATGTGATCATTTGATATGTGAGCTACATTACGTGATATGTGATTATGAGTAAGTGAATATGATCAATTGAGGTATAAGAGAAATATGACTTGTGATTGTGTTATGCCATGAACCATATGTATGAAATGGGTTATAATTGTTTTATGTGACAAGTTTATTTGTATATGGCTTACTAAGCTTTTGAAAGCTTACTTTGTGTGTGTTTGCATTGTTTTATAGATTATCAAAGGTACTAGGAGCTCGGGGATCGTCAAGGATTATCAGCACACTATCGAACTATATTTTGGTACCTTTTGAAAATGTACGTATTAAAGTATGGCGTGTATAGGCTAGAGAACTTTGATTATGTTTTGAAATGTGTAAATATAGCCATGTGATATGGCTTGATAATGAATGTAATTATGGAGTGAATTTAGTGCATGCTATGTGATGCAAAATTTGGTATGTATTGACGTGCTCATGAATGGCCAAAAGAAATGGTCAATTTTGGTAAGTTTCATGTTGATTTGGGAAATTGATATGATGAGAAATGCTATGAATTGAAATGGATTAATATGATGTATGAATCACATGTTTTTTATGTGAAGTTGGTACTTTGAATTGGTATGTTTGAGTTGGATTTGTATATGGAAATGAATGATGTTGTTACGGGTCAAATTGTGCATGATTTGGTATGTTTTTGGCTGCCTTTGGGACATGAGTTGATGCTTGTTTGATGCTCATAGGTATGACCCAATTTTTGGTGGCAAATTGGCCTTGCAAATGGCCTATATTTGCCCACACAGTTGAACACAAGGGCGTGTGTCTCGACCGTGTCTCTCAAGGTTGCAATCCGAAGCAAGTCAGGATGCCACACGGGCAAGAAGCACGGGCGTGTGCCGGACAGTGTGACCCAAGTCAGTGTTGCACACGGGCTGAGACATGGTCCAAGGCATGGCCGTGTGAGGCACATGGCCTTGCCACACGGGCGTGTGCCCTGTTTTCAAATAAAAATTTTCTAAGTTCCGCAAAGTTTCCATATGAGATCGGTTTAATCCCAAACCTTCTTTAAAGCATGTTTAAGGTCTCGTAGACCTTCTAAAGGGACTCTATGTGTATATTTCACTATGGAATGGTTGTGAATGTTTGATGTTAGTGAAATGTTTATGATATGTTCCGATATCTCCGGTAATGCCTCTTAATGCTCGTCCAGCGACGGATACGGGTTAGGGGTGTTATAGAATTGACGGATCACTTATTTGTATACCTCGAGTATACTACTTGGGTATCCATCTGTGACACCCCTTACCCGTATTCGACGACGGAATAGGGTACGAGACATTACCGGACATAAATACAAGCAAACATACATTTCCGAGTCATAAATTTCCATTCAAATTAAAACCTTTCGTACACATTCATATCGTCCCTAAAATGAGCCTACGAGGCATATAACATGCTTTGGAGGTGGTTCAGGACTAAACCGAGAACTTTAGAAAATTTTACAAAACATAGAAAATTTTTCTTGTTACAGGGCTCACACGCGCGTGTGGTCCAAGGGACACGACTGTGTGACCCTTAGACACGCCCATGCTACAGGCCATATTCAAAATAGGGTGCTCTCTGACTTGTGCCACACGGCCGTGCCACACGCTCGTGTGCTAGGCCATGTAGCACACACAGCTGAGACACACACCCGTGTCTCTGCCCGTATGCTCAATTCTGGACATTCTATTTAGCAACATTTAAGGTTCAGGGGACACACAGCAGAACACATGCCCGTGGGGCAGACCGTGTGTCACACATGGCCTAGACACACGTCCGTGTGACTACCTATGTTGACAAATTAAAGGCTATTTACCAAGCCATTTGCCACCCTTGTACACACATACACTTACACCAATTCAAGGCACATACATAACATACTTAGGTAACCAAATCATCTACAATTATGACCAACACAATATCCACATCTATCATACTCATAACATTTACTAAGTCACAATTTACTACTTTCAAGATACCTAATTGTACATCCCTTTATCATTTCATCAATAAACCACATTTTCAAACATCTCACATTCATGTCATAAATAACATTTCTATCATTCATCAAGCATACCAAGACCATATCACTAAAGTCATTAGCACACACACATATATATACTTAGGCTTACAACCATGATAGCTCAAATAAACCAATCTACATGGACAATTATTAAAACAAGCATTTCACAATCACAAGACAACACATTGGCTACAATCACAATGACACATTTAACAAATGACTAAGTCCCTATACATGCCATAGACTTAAAATACTTGAATTCACTTATACACAAAATGATAGCTTGATAGTGTGATAGGATCTCCAGCGAACTCCAACCCGAGCTAGCTCAATAACCCTATAAGACATTGGAAAGGAAAGGGGTAAGCTATATATATAGCTTAGTAAGTCCGTATGAAAATAATGAGCAACTTTTACCAATCATTTACCAAGTCAGATAATATAAACACAAGATAATATAAATTGCTATAAAACTCATAGTTGCAATTTATTCAGTCACATTGTTTACTCTATCAACTTATAAGCATAATTTAACATGTTTTGACATAGGCCTAATAACCGTAACCTCTCCATTATAACATATTACCACAATCAACCAATCATTTCATACATCATAATATACCTGCACATTAATTATTAGTATTCACCTCTCAAGCATATACTTTAACATCTTTCAATTATTTAAAGCTCATATCTTTTCATACTTCCATAATCATTTTAATAGGCAATTATGCTAATCTTTCCTTTTTCTCATATCCGATAAATCACAATTTGCATGAATAAAACATGCTATATCATAACTCAATTTGGCCCGAAAGCCAATCACATAATCGTCAACCGAATTTATCATGAATTTCATACATCACAAGTATTGACCAATAATCACAAGGTTTTCACAAAAACATCAATTTGGAAATCATGAACTCCAATATCATGAACATAACATACTCAATCACATTCTTACCAATGGTTCATCATTTACTGAATTCATTTCCTTTGAGTTTTTCATACATACCTGTACCAACTCGTAACATAATCACATACTTTCTTGTCTTTGACATACCCGTTGAATCACTTGGAATACTAAAGGATACTCGGGAATCTCGCACACACAATACCATACCAATGCCATATCCCAGATATGGTCTTACATGGGATCTCTTATCGATGCCAATAGCCCAACTATGGTCTTACATGAAGTCTCATATCGATGCCATATTCTAGATATGGTCTTACACTTAATCTCAAATAACCCTAATGTCATGACATTCGTATCCTACCTATTCCTAAGGTTCAACTGAGATTTCTCACTTGTCAACTTTATCGATTACATCAAATGAGTCAATCATAATTCATACAATATTAAAGCATTTAAAACATAAATAAAACAATGCATTATTTACATACGAACTTACCTCGACATAAAAATGGCAAAAATGACTAAATCGTCAAATATTTATTTCCCCCTTTCTAACACCGAACCTCATTTTTCTCGATAATCGAGCTTGGAAGCTTGAAGAACCCTAGCCATGGTTTCCCCTTGTGAATTTCGGCCATGGGAGGAAGATGGACAAAAATTGGCTTTATTCTGGCTTTTTAATTCATTTTAATTACCAAATCACCAAAATGCTCTTAATGAAAAAGTTTAGAAACAAGCCAAACCATGTCCATTTTTGTCCACCAACTTAACCAATGGTCTAATTACCATTTAAGGACCTCTAGTTTAAAATCTCATAGCAATTGGACACCTCTAACTTATAGACTTCAAGTTTTTCTCTTTTTGAATTTTAGTCCTCTTAACTAAATTGAGTGCCCAAACGTCAAAATTTTCGAACGAAATTTTCATGAAATAGTTCCATAAAATTATAGACCGTAAAAATATAATAAAAATAATTTTTTCTTCATTGGATTTGTGGTCCCGAAACTACTGTTCCGACTAAACCCAAAATTGGGCTATTACTACTCTCCCCCTTTAGGGATTTTCGTCCCCAAAAATCTTACCGGAATATAAATTTGATTGTCACATAGACTCCTTTATCTCGTGACACTGCCAAGGAACTCTCACTAAGGTTATGCTTTTATTTCCCAACTTTTATTCTCTCATGTCAAATTTCTGATCGATTCTTCATTATACAATACATCGGCTGAATCTTAATCTCTAGCGGAGAATTCATACTCAAAGAGTCCAAATCAATACCATCGCAACATAGATACACAAAACACATTTTGAATCTTTTTCCAAGGAAATACTTTCGGAAACATGCTATCGTTGAACGGGAATTTCATACCCTCATGTTTCAAATTCACATACATTTTCTGACAATCTGAAGTGGATTCTAAATTGCCACGAATTACTTTTACTTTCTGTATGATTTCTGATCGGATAGTCTCTGAAAAATTTAATAAGTATATCTCTGAACAAATCTTAAGTGGCTCACACGCCTGTGTGGTCCAAGGGACACGCCCGTGCTACAGGCCGTGTTCAAAATTGGGTTCTCTCTGACTTGTGCAACACGGTCGTGCCACACGCTTGTGTGTTCGGCCGTGTAGCACACACGGCTGAGACACACGCCCGTGTCTCTGCCCATGTGCTCAATTTTGGACATTCTGTTTTGCAACAATTAAGGTGTAGGGGATACACGGCCGGACAATCTCGTGGGGCAGACCGTGTGTCACACACGGCCTAGAAACACGCCCGTGTGTCTACCCGGTTGGAAAAATTAAAGGCTATTTACCAAGCCATTTGCCACCCTTGTACACACATACACTTACACCAATTCAAGGCACATACATAACATACTTAGGTAACCAAATTATTAACAATTATGACCAACACAATATCCACATCTATCATACTCACAACATTTACTAAGTCATAATTAACTAATTTCAAGATACCTAATTGTAATCCACTTTATCAATTCATCAATAAACCACATTTTCAAACATCTCACATTCATGTCATAAATAACATTTCTAACATTCATCAAGCATTCCATGACCATATCACTAAAGTCATTAGCACACATATATATATACTTAGGCTTACAACCATGATAGCCCAAATAAACCAATCTACATGGCCAATCATCAAAACAAGCATTTCATAATCACAAGCCAACACATTGGCTACAATCACAATGACACATTTAACAAATGGCTAAGTCCCTATACATGCCATAGACTTAAAATACTTGAGTTCACTTATACCCAAAATGATAGCTTGATAGTGTTATAGGATCTCCGACGAACTCCAACCCGAGCTAGCTCAATAACCCTATAAGACATTGGAAAGGAAGGGGGTAAGCTATATATATAGCTTAGTAAGTCCGTATGAAAATAATAAGCAACTTTTACCAATCATTTACCAAGTCCGATAATATAAACACATGATAATATAAATTGCTATAAAACTCATAGTTACAATTTATTCAGTCACATTGTTTACTCTATCAACTTATAAGCATAATTTAACATGTTTTGACATAGGCCTAATAACCGTAATCTCTCCATTATAACAGATTACCACAATCAACCAATCATTTCATACCTCATAATAAACATGCACATTAATTATTAGTATTCACCTCTCCAGCATATACTTTAACATCTTTCAATTATTTAAAGCTCATATCTTTTCATACTTCCATAATCATTTTAAGAGGCAATTATGCTAATCTTTCCTTTTTCTCATATCCGATAAATCACAATTTTTATGAATAAAACATGCTATACCATAACTCAATTTGGCCCGAAAGCCAATCACATAATCGTCAACCAAATTTATCGTGAATTTCATACATCACAAGTATTGACCAATAATCACAAGGTTTTCACAAAAACATCAATTTGGAAATCATGAACTCACAATATCATGAACATAACATACTCAATCACATTCTTACCAATGGTTCATCATATACTGAATTCATTTCCTTTGAGTTTTTCATACATACCTGTACCAACTCGTAACATAATCACATACTTTCTCGTCTTTGACATACCCGTTGAATCACTTGGAATACTAAAGGATACTCGAGAATCTCGCACACACAATACCATACCAATGCCATATCCTAGATATGGTCTTACATGTGATCTCTTATCGATGCCAATAGCCCAACTATGGTCTTACACGAATTCTCATATCGATGCCATATCCCAGATATGGTCTTACACATAATCTCAAATAACCCTAATATCATGACATTCGTATCCTACCTATTCCTAAGGTTCAACCGGGATTTCTCACTTGTCAACTTTATCGATTACATCCAAGGAGTCAATCATAATTCGTACAATATAAAAGCATTTAAAATATAAGTAAAACAATGCATTATTTACATACGAACTTACCTCGACATAAAAATGGCGAGAAGGACTAAATCGTCAAATACTCGTTTTCCCTCCGTTCTAACACTGAACCTCATTTTTCTCGATAATCAAGCTTGGAAGCTTGAAAAACCCTAACCATGGTTTCCCCTTGTGAATTTTGGCCATGGGAGGACGATGGACAAAAATTGGATTTATTTTGGCTTTTTAATTCATTTTAATTACCAAATTACCAAAAAGCCCTTAATGAAAAACTTTAGAAACATGCCAAACCATGTCCATTTTTGTCCACCAACTTAACCAATAGTCTAATTACCATTTAAGGACCTCTAATATAAAATCTCATAGCAATTGGACACCTCTAACATATGGACTTCAAGTTTTGCACTTTTTGCATTTTAGCCTTTTTAACTAAATTGAATTCCTAAACGTCAAAATTTTCGAACAAAATTTTCACGGAATCGTTCCATAAAATTGTAGACCATAAAAATATAAAAAATTAAATTTTTTTCGTCGGATTTGTGGTTCCAAAACCACTGTTCTGACTAGACCTAAAATCGGGCTCTTACAACTCTCCCCCTTTAAGAATATTCATCCCCGAAAATCTTACCGAAATATAAATTTGATTTTCACATAGACTCCTTTATCTCATGACACTGCCAAGGAACTCTCACTAAGGTGATGCTTTTATTTCCCAACTTTTTAATCTCTCGTGTCAATATTCTAATTGATTCTTCATTATACAACACATCGGCTGAATCTTAATCTCTATCGAAGAATTCATACTCAAGAGTTGAAATCAATACCATTGTATCATAGATACACAAAACACATTTTGAATCTTTTTTCCAAGGCAATACTTTCGGAAACATGCTATCGCTAAACAGGAATTTCATATACTTATGTTTCAAATTCACATATGTTTTCTGACAATCTGAAGTGGATTCTAAACTGCCACGAATTACTTTTACTTTCTGTATGATTTCTTATCGGATAGTCTCTGAAACATATAACTCCACCAATCTTATAACACCCCAAAAATTTAAGTATTTAATTTTTGCATGTTATGACACAAATTGCTTGTTTGTTTAAATGGCTAAGTGATTTGGGTGTGTATAGGGGCGTGTGAGAAGCCTGGGTTCAAATCTTGGCTTTTGCAGAATTTTTAGTTTTGCTCTTAAATGAATCTGGATGCTGGCATTTAGGCCTTATAAATAATAGTGCTTGTTTTATGACACACAAAAAAAAATTGGTGATCTAGTGGCAAGGTGGCGTGTTGTGTAACTGTGGGGTCTGGGGTTTAAGTCTTGGGTTGCACAATGGAATGATTATTTTGCTGCTTGAGCTGTGTAGGTAGTGGAGTTGGACTGAAACACAACTAATGGGAGTTTGAATAGAATTTGAATGGAGTTTGAACTGGTCATGGAGAGGTTCAATGAGGGATAAGGGGAGCGATTCTAGGAGAAAATCAAGGAGTTTGGGTGAGGGGAGGAGTTGTGCCGTTTGGGGGAACTTAAGCCTTAAGAATTCGGCTGGGGGGAGAATGTTGGGCATTTTTCGGCATTGAGTTAGCATCTGTCGAATGTGGTAGGCTCTTTTAACACTTTTCTCTGCTCACTTTTTGCATTTTCTTTCTTCTCCTCTGCCGAATTCCCTTTTCTTCCCTTCCATTCATCGGCCTTTGGTTCATTCGTCCCTTTTCTTTTCGGTCAATAGGTCAATTTTGTAAGCAAATCTTCCTTTCTTTTCTCCCTTTTTCTCTTCCTCAAGCTGTACTCTCTTTTGGCCGAATAACCCTTGCCTTCCAATCGGTTTACCTTATCTGAATATTTCTCCTTCTACCTTCCAGTTTGGCCGAATATCACCTTTTGTTTTATCACTTTCTGCGCTGATCTTCTCTTTGTTGTTTCTTGCTGTTCCTGTCCTGCAAGTGTTTTTGATTATCGGTAAGTGTTTATACTCCTCACTTTGTGATTAAACCTATTCTTTTCTATTCTTTTTCTTAAAACTGAATACCCTCTTATTCATCTTTTGATTACCTACTGTTGTTGCCTTCTTCACGGTGGGTTACTCGTTGCGGTTCTAGGGTTTTCCTTGAGGAGTGGTGGAGTGTAAGTGGTTTCAAAATACTCGCAAGCCTCGTTCTCAGCGTTCAATCAAGGTAATGCGTTATCTCACTTTTGGAGTTTAGGCCATATACTGATTATGTTCTTGTAGGGATCATTTGTGGATTGAGCCACTTATATGGCCTACCGTGGTTAATGAGATCGGTGTTATGGTACAAATATTCTATAAAGGCGTGTGATCACTTCTGGGTAGTGGTCTTGGAGGACTAAAGTCGCCTCATTCAAGCAAGGTAAGGATGGTGGTTTTGGATTAAGTGTCAATAAGAGGATATTTTAATCTTACGATTAAGGGACTGACATTGGGTCATGTTTGAATCTAGGTTGGGAGCTTGAGAACTTGGAGCGGTTTCGTAAACATGTGTGTATTCACACTGTTTTGACTGTAGTACGACAAAAGTCGAAAAGCCGAAAAGTTGGAAGATTAGGCTTTGAGGTCACATGGGCGTGCGAACGCTCGTGTAGTCAAACCAAGCCCATGAATTACGTGCGTATGACTGTGGAGGCCTCCATGAGCATTTTCATGGGCTTAGGCCGTATTGGGCCACGTTGGGCCAAAACGGGCCGTGTGGGCCCAATGGGCTCGTGGGCCCCATACGGATGAAATCCATGATTTGTGGAAAATATTAGACTGGGCTGTGTAGGTCTCATAGCCATGGAAAATTTTGGGCTGAACGGGCCGCACGAGCGTGTGGGCCCACTTGGGCTGAGTAATGGGCCTTGGGCCCATTTACACTGTTAAGACCATTTAGGTTACCGGAGTCACTCGAGGCGACTGCGGACCTTCCGAGAGGTCGATATTTGCACCGAGACCCTAAAGTAGGTAAATGACCAAAATACCCCTAAAGGGGGTGAAATGACTATTTTACCCTTAATAGATGAAAATGACTGTTATTCCTCCTAAGGGTAGGTTGACTGATGTGTTCATGATTTGTATATGACTGTTACTGAGTAAGACATTCTACATACACGTATGATTTATGACATGACATACTGCATGGGGTGGGATACTGTTATAGAGGAAGTATACTATACTGGTGGCTTTGCCACATATATCGCTTCTGCGCTTTGCTTTGCAATCTATCGTCATCGCGCCTTTGCCGCGATCATCATCTTCGCGACTTTGCTGTGATACTGGTGTGTTGGCTGGGTGGGTCGATTTTATCCCCACATGGTGTGTTGGTGGTACGATTTGGTGTGTTGGCTGGATTGGGATGGGTTGCATTATTGCACTGTACTTATATGGTATTGGGCTAAGGCCCACACTGTTACTGTATTGGGCTAAGACCCACACTGTACTATTACTGAATAGGGCTCAGGCCCAGCTGTTACTGCATGTTATATATATTGACCGACTGATAGGGGATTACACACTGAGTTTTCGTAAACTCACCCTTTCCTTTTTACTGTACAGGTAATCCTCATCCATAGACGATTTGGTGCGGTGAGGGACTCAGAGGTGGCCGCACAACTACAGTTGTTTTACACTTGCTTTTGCTTAAATTTAAAGTTTATGTTGGGTTTTGTTTTTGTAATAAGGCCATTTATGTTTGTTTAAATTTTTAATTGGGCTTTGTTTATTTACTTTAAACTGCTAGTTTAGGAGAAGGCAAATTTTCAAAATAATTACTGCTTTCCAAGACATGAAAGTTAAACATTAAACTTTTCCAAAAGCTTTCTCTATTTTAAATCACCCTATTATAACAATAGCATATAATAAGGCAAACGTTTTGACTAGATGATTGTTAAATAATAATAAAGGGGTTTTAAATTTAGAAACGAGTTTTTACCAACAAGTCCAATTTTTGAAAGACACTTCAATGTGACACGCCAGATTCGACCATAACGTCTAGGCCGGGTTTGGGGTGTTACAAATCTATCGTGTTACTTATCCGATCACCAGAACATCTACTTCAAATAACTGTACATTTTATTACTCCCTGAATGAACAAACGAGCTACTACTGAGCTTCGTACAAAATTTTCTGCATAAGCTCTGAATTACTAAGTGCGCAAATTCTATCTCGGAATAATGATATTAGTCATCAGATCCGACCTAAAATTCAGAACCAAAAGTCATCTCACACTGTACTCGTTTAGTTTACCACTCACTATCACATTCCTGAGGTTCTCAATCTTGCAAAGAAAACATCGCTTTAGCTTCTAATTTAGCTAGATTCATACTGTCATCAAATAAGATTAATCATGTATCAAATACTCACAAAATAATCAAAGATTTTCCATTCAGGCATTTGTAACTACATCTGCTTTCTCAAAGGTTAATCGATAACTGCTCACAATCTTTCAATAGTTCAAGCCATCTATGCTATTTTAAATTCAGATTCCTTTTGTGACATTAAACTCTTGGGATAAGGAAACATATGACATTTTTTGTCGGTCAAACGACGCCATCAAATTCTCAACACAGACATAAAAAGTGGCCTACTCTAAATCACCCATCAGACAGTTCCTTTCATGTGACTTTATCCATCTGAATGCATAAACTATCACTTTACGTTCTTGTTTTTAAAATTTTTCAATCCGTTCGATAGTGCATCACTAAAAACTTACGAATTCTTTACTCAATTCAAATAGAACCCAGAACCAGTGTTTCGATTAATAACACCTTCATCAGTTTTCAACTTTGCTAACATACAACAGACCATTCAAACTTTCAAAAATGTGATAACTTTACCAATCAGAACAGTTTTAACTCATAACGACATCATTCGATTAGAACAAATTTAATAAGTATATCTCTATATCATACTTTCTAGAATATGAATTCTTCCTTCAAACTGTCCTTCTATTCACCCATGAATGTAGAAGATATTATCCTCTTACCTGAGGATAAACTTAAATGCATATAACTCAATTTACCTTTCAACTAACCAGCTCGCTCAGATAAAAACAACTGATTCGATCTCAACTATCAAATAATATCATATCGAAATACTCCCTTCTTCATGCTGTAAAAACATCTCAAACATACAATGTTTCAAAATTTCCTCACATGCTAGTCAAAGAACTTTACAACCGCATTAGCTCAAGGAAACAAAATATCCTGATTGAACTCATTGAACTTAATCAAACTTACCTGAGAAAAGAAAACCATCGTACAATTTGAGCTTGAGCTTCCACTATCTATACTTTTGCCGATGTCAATTCCTTTCACGAAAATTAGAGAAATTCTGATACCAAAATCACCATATTCCTATGAACGAACCAAAAATACAACCATAATAGACATAGTTATCACAAGCCAAAGAACAGACTTTAAAGATGAGCCATGATTGATAATTTACAAAATATGGATGATAAGAAAACTGAGATAAAGAAATCCAAGATGCGATATCATACTGGAAGTCCGAAAATGTAATAGTCCGGTTTAGACCCTAGTCAGAACAGTGGTCTCGGGACCACGAATCTGAGTCAGTAAAATATTTTAATATTATTTTCCATGTCTGCAGTATATGAATTAGCATGTGTGAAATTTCTGTGATTTAATTTGTTCATTTGTGAGCTTAAATTGAGAAAAGGACTAAATCGCATAAAAGGTAAAAGTAGCCTTCTATTTGATTAATGGCTAAATTGAAGTGGCTTTTGAATGTGGAGTCCTTAAAAGGAAATAAGCCCATTATTTGAGTTAGTGGACAATAAAGGACAAGTATGTCCTTCATGTTTATATGTTTTATTTATTAATTCAAAAGGTTAATTTAGTAAATAACATATTAATATGTTATAATGAAAATAAGGTATGAAAATAGACATTTTTTCATCTATTTTCTTGACCGAAAATATCAAAGGAAAGAAATAAAAGAGTAAGTAAGGGTTCAGCCACGGTTTTGGCTTGATTCAAGGTTAGTTTTTGATCCGTTTTTGATAATTTTTATGTTTTTGCAATCGTTGCTTCGTAAACTTTGAAACCCATGTCTTAATTTTAAGAATTGATGATGTTTTTGAAATGAGCCTTTGATGAACTCATGTGTTTTATAATGTTTGATGGTGAAAAATGAAATATATGTGTTTGATTATCATAGTTTGTATTTGAAGTTTTGTTGAATTTGAGTATTTTGGACTCAATTGAGAAAATAATATTTTGAAGGACTAAATTGAGAAATAAATAAAATGTATGGACTCATATGAGCATGAGTAAAATTCTGCTATGCATGGGCATTATAAGATTTTTGTATATTTTGTGATTTTGTGAAATAAGGCCTAAAATGTCAAAATGTGAAAATATGAGGGCTAAATTGTAAATTGCCCTAAATATGTGTTTTTGGATTGAATTGAATGATTTGGTAAATAAAAGCGTTAAATTTGAATATGTATAGATTAAGAACCGAAGAACACGGATTTAGATCGAGGGAAGTCAAAAGTTATTGAATAGCCATTTATTTCCGTTCTTCCCGTACGAGGTAAGTCGATATACAAATAAATATATTTGAATTGAGTTATTTATTCATCTATGAAATTTGATTGCTATGATTATGCTCGAGATGAGATGTATGTGAAATTCGAAGATTATATCGACAAGTTGCTGAAGTCCGAAAAGTCCCGTACAAACCTAGGAATAGATAGGAATACGTATGTCATGACATAGGTGTCTGATACTCGATATCATGTAAGACCACGTCTGGGATGTTGGCATTGATTCGAGATTTCGTGTAAGACCATTTCTGGGATGTTGGCATCGATATGAGATTTACGGGTAAGACCATGTCTGAGACATTGGCATCGTATTGATTCGTGTAAGACCCTGCCTGGGACAGTGGCATCGACATCTGATTACATGTAAGACCACGTCTAGGAGGTTGGCATTGTACGACTATTCCGAGCACTCTGAGTATCCTATTAGATTACGAACGGTTCAACGGGCAAGTCCGAGAAATGAATGACTATGTGATTTGTATATCCACTTCAGGTACGTTTGATGTATATGTTTTGAATAGGCATGGAAGGTGTGTAAATATGCATATGGATGCAATGAACCAAAATGTGATATATGAATGAATGGACATGAGTAAATGATGAGATGATATGTTATACACATGCCTAAATAAGTTATGAGCATATGAGATGTTTGAGTTGTGAAATATGAGTAAGTAATGGCTAAGTAATGAGCCAAGGATGATATTATGAATTTGTAAATGAGATACATTAATGTCATTGTGTTTATGTGGCTATGTGTATTGTATATTAAGTTTATTTGTATATGGATTACTAAGCTTTTGGAAAGCTTACTTTGTGTGTGTTTGCTCTATTTTATAGATCGTCAAAGCTACTGAAGGCTCGAGAACCGTCGAGGATCGTCATCACACTACTCAAACTATTTTGGTACCTTTTGGAAGTGTATATAGTAAAGTATGGCATGTATAGGCTAGTCACCTTGAGTTATGTTTAAGAAATGTGTAAATAGCCATGTGATGTGGCTAGGTAAATGTTAATAATAAGCATGAGTGAATATGGTATATGATACATGTTTTAGTATGGTTTGATGGAAAGTGATATGGTCAAGATTATGGTAAGCCTATTGATGCAATATGAGAACATATGTGTGATCAATGAAGTGATTATATGCATGGTTATACATGTGAATTGGTTGTGCAAATTAGTATATATATTGACATGAATAGGAATAAGATTGAGTGAGATGATATGTTGTTCATTTGACATGTATTTTGTTGTCAATTGTGTGTGGGAAAAAGCTTTGTATGTGTTTGTAGGTATGACCCAAGTGTGGGTGGCATTTGGCCTTGCAAATTGCCTAATTTGCATACACAGCCAAGGGACACGGGCGTGTGTCTCTGCCGTGTGGCTCGAGGGCCACTTCGAAGTGTGCCTGAGCAGGGTACACAGCTGTGGCACATGGGCGTGCCCGGTGGCCGTGTGAACAAGTCAGTAGCTAGCCTAATTTTACACGATCATGGCACACGGGCGTGTCTGGTGGCCGTGTGATTAAGTCAGTATACATGTTATGTTTTGGCACGGCCAGGACACATGGGTGTGTCTGGTAGCTGTGTGAGGCACACGGCCTGACTGCACAGGCGTGTGACCTCTGCAGTGTTGAAAAATTTTAAAATTTTTGAGAATTTTCATATGTGTTCGGTTTAGTCCCAGACCTATTCCAAAGCATGTTAAAGGTCTCGTTGACCTATTTAAGGGACACTCTGATTGCGATTGATGAATTCTATTATGAAATGTCTGTAAAAGTTTTTGATCTGTATGGTAACATCTTTAACACTAAACTGGCGATGGTTACGGGTTAGGGGTGTTACATTTGGTTGGTATCAGAGCTACGGTTTAGTCGATTGTCGAATTAACGTAGCGGTTGCGAGTCTAGCTATACATGCCATATATATGAATTGTGATAGTGTGATGAATCCTGACGTGTAAAATGTGATTTTCATATAGTAATGGATCCCGAAAGAGCCGTAGCTGACGATGTAGAAAGCAATGCGCCTGCTTATACTTAAAAGACAACGCCATCTGATTTGAGACTGGCTACGAGCGGTCAAGAGGGAGAAGCTAAACAAGCTTTCTTCCAGATGATGAGTAAGTAATTCACTCAGTTTGTGAGGAATAACCTGACTGTTTCACAACACCCGCCCCCGTTTAATCCCCCTCAGACTTCAGTTGTGCCTCCGCTTATGTATCTGAATCTGTTGAACAAGCCTCCGGTAGACAAAATCCGTAAGTATGGAGCTGAAGAGTTTAGGGCTACCAGTGATGGTGATGCTGAAAAAGCCAAGGTTTGGTTAGAAAACACTATCCGAGTATTTGATGAGATGTCTTTGACTCCGGAAGAAAGTATTAAATGTGTTGTTTCTTTGTTATGAGACGCGTCTTATCAGTGGTGGAAGACTCTAAATTCTGTTGTTCTGAAGGAACGGGTTACATGGGATTTCTTTCAGTTTGAATTTCGAAAGAAATATATTAGTCAGAGATTTATAGATCAGAAACGAAAGGAATTTCTGGAATTGAAACAAGGCCGCATGTCTGTCATTGAATACGAACGAGAATTCGTGAGATTGAGTCAATATGCTCGGGAATGTGTATTGTCTGAAGCGATAATGTGTAAGAGATTTGAAGATGGCCTTAATGAAGATATCCATTTGTTAGTCGGGATTTTGGAGATAAAAGAGTTTGTTGTACTTGTTGATCGAGCATGCAAAGCTGAGGCACTCGGAAAAGATAAAAGAAAAGCTGAGTCTGAAGCTAGAGATGTGAGAAAGAGATTTTCGGGTAAATCATTTCAGTCTGCTTCAAAGAAATTTAGAGATGAACAAAGTCGTTCAAGAGTTAATGTGGGATATTCTAGTAGAGATTGAGCTAGATCACAGTTGAGCTCTAAAGCTCCAGCAACTTCAATAGCAAGTGTTGGAAATGTTCGATCTGAGAAACTTGAATGTAGGCATTATGGAAAAAGGCATCCGGGAAGTTGTAGATTAAATGATCGAGGTTGCTTCAAATGTGGATCATTGGATCATTTTATTCGTGATTACCCAGAGCCTATTGAACAAGAGACTGCCCAGAATTCGAGATCCGATAATGCTCCAGTGAGAGGTAGACCTTCCCAAAATGTAAGAAATGTTAGTGGTAGTCAGAGAACTACGAGAGATACTATTGCGAGATCCAAAGTTAGAGCACCTGCCAGACCGTATGCTATCCGAGCTCGGGAGGAAGCTTCATCTCCAGATGTTATAACGGGTACATTTACTCTTTATGATACTTCTATGATTGCATTGATAGACCCTGGTTCTACACATTCGTATATATGCATGAACTTAGTGTCCAGTAAGACTTTGCCTGTAGAGTCTACTGAAATTGTGATTAAAGTATCGAACCCCTTAGGCAAAAGTGTTCCTGTTGATAAAGTATGCAAGAACTGTCCGTTAATGCTTCGAGATATCTATTTTCCTGCTGATCTGATGCTATTACCATTTGATGAGTTTGATATCATTCTGGGTATGGATTGGTTGACATTGCATGATGTTGTTGTAAACTGTAAAAGAAAGACTATTGATTTGAGATGTCCGAATGATGAAATAGTTTAGGTTGAGTCTAATGATTTGAATGGATTGCCTGCTGTGATATCTGTATTGAAAGCTCAAAGATATGTGAAAAAGGGATATGAGGCATATTTTGCTTATGTGATTGGTTTGTAAGTATCTGAAAAGAAAGTTGAATCAGTGCCAGTTGTTTGTGAGTTTTCTGATGTGTTTCCTGAAGAACTACCGGATTGCCTCTGATACGTGAAGTTGAATTTGGTATTGATCTGTTGCCTGGTACAACTCATATTTCGATAGCTCCGTATAGAATGGCACCAACAGAGTTGAAAGAGTTAAAGTCACAGTTGCAAGAATTGACTGACAGAGGGTTTGCAAGACCGAGTTTCTCACCTTGGGGTGCTCATGTTATATTTGTGAAAAAGAAAGATGGCACGATGAGAATGTGTATAGATTATCGTCAGTTGAATAAAGTGACTATAAAGAATAAATATCCGTTGCCCAGGATTGACGATTTGTTTGATCAGTTAAAAGGAGCCACTGTGTTTTCAAAGATAGATCTGAGATCAGGATATTACCAGTTGAGAGTAAAAGATTCAGACATTTTGAAAACTGCTTTCAGAATGAGGTACGGGCAATATGAGTTTTTAGTTATGCCATTCGGACTAACCAATGCTCCTGCTATTTTTATGGATCTGATGAACAAAATTTTTAGACCGTACCTAGATCGATTTGTTGTTGTATTCATTGACGACATTTGGATTTATTCACGGGATGAAACTGAACATGCTAAACATCTGAGAATTGTGTTGCAAACTCTGAGAGAAAAGCAATTAGACGTGAAATTCAGCAAATGTGAATTCTGGTTGCGTGAAGTCAGTTTTGTGGGACATATTGTATCAGCCTCTGGAATACGAGTCGATCCGAGTAAGATTTTTGCTATTCTGGAATGGCAACCTCTGAAGAATGTGTCTGAAGTTTGCAGTTTTCTGGGACTCGCTGGTTATTATCGTCGGTTTGTAAAGGATTCTCGATGATAGCTACTCCATTGACTAGATTGCTTCAGAAAGATGTGAGATTTGAATGGTCTGATAAATGTCAGAAAAGTTTTGATCGATTGAAAACTCTATTGACTGAAGCTCCAGTTTTGGTATAGCCAGAATCAGGCAAAGAGTTTGTGATTTACAGTGATGCTTCGTTGAATGGTCTGGGATGCGTAATGATGCAAGAAGGCAAAGTTATAGCTTATGCCTCGAGACAATTGAAGCCGCATGAAAAGAATTATCCGACTCACGATCTTGAGCTAGCTACGATTGTATTCGCATTAAAGATTTGGCGTCACTATCTCTTCGGTGAAAAATGTCATGTGTTTTCAGATCATAAATGTTTGAAATACCTGATGATTCAGAAAGATTTGAATCTGCAACATAGAAGATGGCTAGAACTGTTGAAAGACTATGAGCTTGTTATAGATTATCATCCGGGTAAAGCTAATGTCGTTTCTGATGCATTGAGTCGAAAATCATTGTTTGCATTGCATGCAATAAATGCTTATTTAAACCTGTCCGATGATGGTTCAGTGTTGGCAGAATTAAAAGCGAAGCCGTTGTTTTTACAACAAATTTGTGATGCTCAAAAAGTTGATAATGAAATGATAGCAAAACAAGCTCAGTGTGATTCGAATTCTGATTCTGAATTTTGAGTTGATGTTGATGATTGCTTGAGATTCCGAGATCGAATTTGTGTTTCAAGAAACTCTGAGTTAATTTAGTTGATTTTGAATGAAGCACATAACAGTCGTCTATCTGTGCATCCGGGAAGTACAAAGATGTACCATGATCTGAAGCTACACAATTGGTGGTCAGGTATGAAAAGAGATATCTCAGACTTTGTATCAAAAAGTTTAGTCTGTCAGCAAGTTAAAGCTGAACATCAGGTTCCATCTGGTTTGTTACAACCGATTCTGATTCTCGAGTGGAAATGGGATAGAGTGACGATGGATTTTGTTTCCGGACTGCCTTTGACTCCAAGAAAAAAAGAAGCGATTTGGGTCGTAGTTGATCATTTGACGAAATCCGCCCATTTTATTCCAGTACGATCTGATTTCTCACTTGAAAAGTTAGCTGAACTTTACATTTCTGAGATTGTGAGATTGCACGGAGTGCCATTGTCTATTGTGTCTGATAGAGATCCGCTTACATCAAGGTTTTTGAAGAAATTGCAAGAAGATTTAGGCACAAAATTGCATTTCAGTACAGCATTTCATCCATAGACGGATGGTCAGTCTGAACGGATTATTCAAATACTCGAAGATATGTTGAGATGTTGCATTCTTGAGTTTGACGGTACGTGGGAACAATACTTACCACTGATTGAATTTGCATACAACAACAGTTTTCAGTCAATTATCAAAATGGCACCTTCTAAGGCTTTGTATGGACGTAAATGTCGAACACCTCTGTATTGGACTGAGCTCAATGAAAATAAGATACACGGGGTTGATCTGAAATCTGATTTGATATGACCTACGAAGAAGAACCGATCCGTATCTTAACTCGTGAAGTGAAAGAATTGAGAAATAAGAAAATTCTGTTAGTGAAAGTTTTGTGGCATCAACACGGAGTGGAAGAGGCTACGTGGGAGCCTGAAGATTCAATGAGACAACAATATCCGAATTTGTTTAACGGTAAGATTTTCGGAGACGAAAATCCCTAAGGGGGAGAATTGTAACAGTCCAGTTTAGACCCTAGTCAGAATAGTGGTCTCGGGACCACGAACCCGAGTCAGTAAAATATTTTAATATTATTTTTGTGTCTGCAGTATATGAATTAGCATGTGTGAAATTTTTGTGATTTAATTTGTTCATTTGTGAGCATAAATTAAGAAAATGACTAAATCGCATAAAAGGTAAAAGTAGCCTTCTATTTGATTAATGGCTAAATTGAAGTGGCTTTTGAATGTGGAGTCCTTAAAAGGCAATAAGCCCATTATTTGAGTTAGTGGATGACAAAGGACAAGTATGTCCTTCATGTTTATATGTTTTATTTATTAATTCAAAAGGTTAGTTTAGTAAATAACATATTAATATGTTATAATGAAAATAAAGTATGAAAATAGACATTTGTTCATCTATTTTCTTGACCGAAAATATCAAAGGAAATAAAGAAAAGGGTAAGCAAGGGTTCGGCCATGGTTTTGGCTTGATTCAAGGTTAGTTTTTGATCCGTTTTTGATAATTTTTACGTTTTTGCAATCGTTGCTTCGTAAACTTTGAAACCCATGTCTTAATTTTGAGAATTGATGATGTTTTTGAAATGAGCCTTTGATGAACTCATGTATTTTATGATGTTTGATGGTGAAAAATGAAAGATATGTGTTTGATTATCATAGTTTGTATTTGAAGTTTTGTTGAATTTGAGTATTTTGGACTCAATTGAGAAAATAATATTTTGAAGGACTAAATTGAGAAATAAATGAAATGTATAGACTCATATGAGCATGAGTAAAATTCGGCTATGCATGGGTATTATAAGATTTTGTATATTTTATGATTTTGTGAAATAAGGACTAAAATGTCAAAATGTGAAAATATGAGGGCTAAATTGTAAATTCCCCTAAATATGTGTTTTTGGATTGAATTGAATGATTTGGTAAATAAAAGGGTTAAATTTGAATATGTATAGATCAAGAACCGAAGAACACAGATTTAGATCGTGGGAAGTCGAAAGTTATTGAGTAGCCGTTTATTTTTGTTCTTCCCGTAAGAGGTAAGTCGATATACAAATAAATGTATTTGAATTGAGTTATATATTCATATATGAAATTTGATTGCTATGATTATGCTCGAGATGAAATGTATGTGAAATTCGAGGATTATATCGACAAGTTACTGAAGTCTGAAAAGTCCCGTACGAACCTAGGAATAGATAGGAATACGTATGTCATGACATAGGTGTCTGATATTCGATATCATGTAAGACCACATCTGGGACGTTGGCATTGATTCAAGATTTCGCATCGATATGAGATTTATGTGTAAGACCCTATCTGGGACAGTGGCATCAATATCTGATTACATGTAAGACCACGTCTGGGACGTTGGCATTATACGACTATTCCGAGCACTCTGAGTATCCTATTAGATTCCAAACGGTTCAACGGGCAAATCAGAGAAATGAATGACTATGTGATTTGTATATCCACTTCAGGTACGTTTGATGTATATGTTTTGAATAGGCATGGAAGGTGTGTAAATATGCATATGGATGCAATGAACCAAAATGTGATATATGAATGAATGGACATGAGTAAATGATGAGATGATATGTTATACACATGCCTAAATGAGTTATGAGCATATGAGGTGTTTGAGTTGTGAAATATGAGTAAGTAATGGCTAAGTAATGAGCCAAGGATGATATTATGAATTTGTAAATGAGATACATTAATGTCATTGTGTTTATGTGGCTATGTGTATTGTATATTAAGTTTATTTGTATATGGCTTACTAAGCTTTTGGAAAGCTTACATTGTGTGTGTTTGCTCTATTTTATAGATCGTCAAAGCTACTGAAGGCTCGGGAACCGTCGAGGATCATCATCACACTACTCAAACTATTTTGGTACCTTTTGGAAGTGTATATACTAAAGTATGGCATGTATAGGCTAGTCACCTTGAGTTATGTTTAAGATATGTGTAAATAGCCATGTGATGTGGCTAGGTAAATGTTACTAATAAGCATGAGTGAATATGGTATATGATACATGTTTTAGTATGGTTTGATGGAAAGTGATATGGTCAAGATTATGGTAATCCTATTGATGCAATATGAGCACATATGTTTGATCAATGAAGTGATTATATGCATGGTTATACATGTGAACCGGTTGTGCAAATTAATATATATATTGACATGAATAGGAATAAGATTGAGTGAGATGATATGTTGTTCATTTGACATGTATTTGGTTGTCAATTGTGTGTGGGAAAAAGCTTGTATGTGGTTGTAGGCATGACCCAAGTGTGGGTGGAATTTGGCCTTGCAAATTGCCTAATTTGCATACACGGCCAAGGGACACGGGCGTGTGTCTCTGCCGTGTGGCTCGAGGGCCACTTCGAAGTGTGCCTGAGCAGGGTACACGGCTGTGGCACATGGGCGTGCCCGGTGGCCTGTGAACAAGTCAGTAGCTAGCCTAATTTTACACGGTCATGGCACACGGGGGTGTCTGGTGGCCGTGTGATTAAGTCAGTATACATGCTCTGTTTTGGCACGGCCAGGACACATGGGTGTTTCTGGTAGCCGTGTGAGACACACGGCCTGACTGCACATGCGTGTGACCTCTGCAGTGTTGAAAAAGTTTAAAATTTTTGATAATTTTCATATGTGTTTGGTTTAGTCCCGGCCCTATTCTAAACCATGTTAAATGTCTCGTTGACCTATTTAAGGGACACTCTGATTGCGATTGATGAATTCTATTATGAAATGTCTATAAAAGTTTTCGATTTGTATGGTAACATCTTTAACCCTAAACCGGCGATGGTTACAGGTTAGGGGTGTTAGAGAAAACATAACTCATAAGAAAATAATAAAGATCTGGATGATTCCTCAGAGAAAACTAGAAGAAAAACAATGCTTATACGCGCTCGAATCAATTTTAACAGAAATAATATATTTTCCAAATATATGTACAAAACAACACAACATCCACTAGAAATAGAAGAATAGCCTCACATAAATTTTCACCAACAACTTTTATTCCAAACATAATAGAATAGAATCCCATAGAGGGAGGTAAGAAATGCTGCTCGTCAACCAACCAAATCAACAGTGCTCTCATCTAACATTATAAGCAACTAGCATTCTCATACGATAAGAATTTCATCAAAAAACGAACAATCACATATATCTTTGAGGATAAATAAGTACATAAAATACCCAGGAGAGATCATCATAATCTATTCAGTTACAATTGTTACACTCAGACATCTTTATGATTCAAATATCATTTCTTTGACTAATTCTGTCATCACTAATCTCGCATTATTCCATTCACTAACGAAAATCAATCCGGAGGAATTTCTAGCAAATACATACTTTAGACATCAAACCTGAATGAGTCGATTAGCCGAGATTAACTTTTTCTTTAACCGTGACATCGCGAAATCCGAACGATCTTTAGAATAACCTAGCATCTTTTCCAGAACTGTATCTATTCTCAACTCTGACCACATTATTAGTTATTCCGCTACTGAACTCTTTAGTCTCTTACTTGTGAGCTCATTCAACTTAAATCTCGTGAAATTTCGTTATAAAATACCATATTGGTAAGAGGGTGAGGTCGTAAAGCCTCTAACTCGACTCTCATATATACACGCATGTGACTTAACATTCATCATCATCGTAATATCATAACAGTTATATAATTCACTTCAGGAAAATTAACATATTTATTTATGTCACACAAATTTCCGATTACCTTTATTCAAACAAGTGTACTTAAACATACATTCCATAAATTTGAGTAAGTTTACTTATCACTTTCACTTAATTAAACAACTTAGGCACACAACATCATATGAATGCCAAATAAACATAGATGAGTTTATCACAATATAAAATTTCATTTCATTTCACCTTTTCATATTTCAAGAATAATTCCCATTGAACTATTGTAGTTTCGATGGATATTCGGGTAGCATACTCAAGGTATGCATGTCAACAATCCGTCAATTCATATTCAAAAGTGCCCTTTTGACACATACTCATAGAGCACACTCTCGAGTCACATATGACATAACAGGATTGCCAGTTTAGGCTAAATCCATTCTATAACGTATGCTCGAGAGGGCTTAATTCAGGATTACCCTTCCAGGCTACGTCCTTTTTGCAACATTTAAAACATTTTATCCGTTTCACAAAATCCCCATAATCCATCGAAATACAACATTCAACCAGAACAATGACATTTTATCCATATTTATCAACTTATGGTTATTTCATTTTGTACATCATCATATACATATCATGAGCTCTTATTCATACCTTTCCAAGTTTCGACTAATCACAAACACATTTTCAAATATCTTAGTATCACTTCCAGTGTTTTCGAAAATAGCTCAGTTGGAAAGCATCTCTGCCTAAACAAAACAATTTAACTAGAGCCGGGAGATATCACGCTATCACAGGTAGTAATATGGCATGTATAGCTAGACTCACATACGCTACGTTAGTCCAAGAATCGACTAAACCATAGCTCTGATACCACTAAATGTACACCTTTTACCCGTATTCGACGCTGGAACAGGGTACGAGGCATTACAAGACATAAACAAAAGCAAACATATATTTCCGATTCATAAATTTCCATTCAAGTTAAAACCTTTCATACACATTCATATCGTCCCTAAAATGAGCCTATGAGGCCCAAAACATGCTTTGGAGGTGATTCGGGACTAAACCGAGAACTTTAGAAAATTTTACAAAACTTAGAAAAATTTTCATGTTACAGGGCTCACACGCCAGTGTGGTCCAAGGGACACGCCCGTGTGACCCTTAGACACGTCCATGCTACAGGCCGTGTTCAAAATAGGGTGCTCTCTAACTTGTGCCCAACGACTGTGCCAGACGCTCGTGTGCTAGGCCGTGTAGCACAAACGGCTGAGACACATGCCTGTTTCTCTGCCCGTGTGCTCAATTTTGGACATTCTATTTTGTAACAATTAAGGTGCAGGGGACACACGGCTGGAACACATGCCCGTGGGGCAGATCGTGTGTCACACACGGCCTAGACACACGCCCGTGTGTCTACCCGTGTGGACAAATTAAAGGCTATTTACCAAGCCATTTGCCACCCTTGTAGACACATACACTTACACCAATTCAAGGCACATACATAACATACTTAGGTAACCAAATCATCCACAGTTTTGACCAACACAATATCCGCATCTATCATACTCACAATTGACTACTTTCAAGATACCTAATTGTACACCACTTTATCATTTCATCAATAAATCACATTTTCAAACATCTCACATTCATGTCATAAATAACATTTCTATCATTCATCATGCATGCCATGACCATATCACTAAAGTCGTTAGCACACATATATATATATATATACTTAGGCTTACAACCATGATAGCCCAAATAAACCAATCTACATTGCCAATTATCAAAACAAGCATTTCACAATCACAAGCCAACACATTGGCTACAATCACAATGACACATTTAACAAATAACTAAGTCCCTATACATGCCATAGACTTAAAATACTTGAATTCACTTATACCCAAAATGATAGCTTGATAGTGTGATAGGATCTCCGGCGAACTCCAACCCGAGCTAGCTCAATAACCCTATAAGACATTGGAAAGGAAGGGGGTAAGCCATATATATAGCTTAGTAAGTCTGTATGAAAATAAGAAGCAACTTTTACCAATCATTTACCAAGTCCGATAATATAAACACAAGATAATATAAATTGCTATAAAACTCATAGTTACAATTTATTCAGTCACATTGTTTACTCTATCAACTTATAAGCATAATTTAACATGTTTTGACATAGGCCTAATAACCGTAATCTCTCCATTATAACATATTACCACAATCAACTAATCATTTCATACCTCATAATAAACATGCACAATAATTATTAGTATTCACCTCTCAAGCATATACTTTAACATCTATCAATTATTTAAAGCTCATATCTTTTCATACTTCCATAATCATTTTAATAGGCAATTATGCTAATCTTTCCTTTTTTTCATATCAGATAAATCACAATTTGCATGAATAAAACATGCTATATCATAACTCAAGTTGGCCCGAAATCCAATCACATAATCGTCAACCAAATTTATCATGAATTTCATACATCACAAGTATTGACCAATAATCACAAGGTTTTCACAAAAACATCACTGTGGAAATCATGAACTCACAATTTCATGAACATAACATACTCAATCACATTCTTACCAATGGTTCATCATATACCGAATTCATTTCCTTTGAGTTTTTCGTACATACCTGTACCAAATCGTAACATAATCACATAATTTCTCGTCTTTGACATACCCATTGAATTTTCCGTTGAACCACTTGGAATACTAAAGGATACTCGGGAATCTCGCACACACACCATATCCCAAATATGGTCTTACATGAGATCTCTTATCGATTCCAATAGCCCAGCTATGGTCTTACACAAAGTCTCATATCGATGCCATATCCCAGATATGGTCTTACACAAAATCTCAAATAACCCTAATGTCATGACATTCGTATCCTACCTATTCCTAAGGTTCAACTGGGATTTCTCACTTGTCAACTTTGTCGATTACATCCAAGTAGTTAATCATAATTCATACAATATTAAAGCATTTAAAATATAAATAAAATAATGCATTATTTACATACGAACTTACCTCGACATAAAAATGGTGACAAGGACTAAATCGTCAAATACTCGTTTCCCCCGTTCTAACACCAAACATTATTTTTCTCGATAATCGAGCTTGAAAGCTTGAAAAACCCTAGCCATGGTTTCCCTTTGTGAATTTCGGCCATGGGAGGAAGATGGACAAAAATGGGCTTTATTTTGGCTTTTTAATTTATTTTAATTACCAAATTACCAAAATACCCTTAATGAAAAACTTTAGAAACATGCCAAACCATGTCCATTTGTAACATCCTTAAATTGGGGTCTCTGCATTTTGTGGGTTGCATGTGTTAGCATGTTTGTTGTGCTAGTTTAGGGTGTCTTGGGGTCCAGGCATGAGCTCGGGGTAGGCCCTAGTCATGGTAAAAAATTTTGTTTTGGGTACTTGGAAGGGGGAGTTGAGGGAGTCAGGTGATAAGCGGAGCTGTGGAGTGTCTTGACACAAATAACCCAGTGGTAAAGTGGCAAGGGAGGCACCACTCAGGCACAAGGGAAGTGACGCCACATGCAGGAAGGAGAGCCTAGGTTCGAGCAACAGAATTCCCTTTCTGCTTGTTGTTTTTGACGCCAAAGCTAAGGGGCTAGTGTGCTCAGGATGGACTCTCTTGGATAAGGATGGAAGAGGTCAACAAATTTGAACAGATGAAGGAGAGGAAATTATGGAGTTTGAACTTTTCAAACTCGTTTGAATATGTGGCCATGAGAATTTTGAGGAATCGGGTAAGGGAGTTGAGTGTTGGCCGAATGCCAAACACTAAGGGTGATGGAAGAAGTCGGTTGAGGTAGCTAAGGGTATACCGAATGTCATTAGTAGTTTGGGGGAGCAATTTTGGCAAGTGGAGAAAACTTTCTTCTTCTTCTTTCATTTAGTGTCAAAACCGAAACCTCACCTGCATCATTTTCTTTTTTTACTTTCGGCAATTGGGGTGCTTGGCCGAATCAATCTTGCTATTTCCTTGAAAAGCCAAAACTCTGCTTTTATTCTCTTTTCTTTCTTTTTGAGTCATTCATTCTTAGCCGAACCTACTACTACTACTTCTTCTCTTTTCTTCGGACTATTTTTTTTCTCTCCTATCCCTTGATCATAGCCGAAACACCTTACCATTCTTCTCCTCTAGTCCTTGTCAACCCTTCCTTGTTTGGGGTAGATTGTTCTTTATTCTCTCAAATATTTCTTAAAGCCGAAACTGTCTTCTTTTATCTATTTCTTTGGTTCGTGATCAAGCTTCAACAACATTCGCTTTAGTAAGTTTTGCTTTAGCCGAATCACTTCAATCTTGTAATCTCTTGGGTTGTCTTTTTGATTCTTATATCTTTTCCCTAACTTGCCGAATTTCTTCATCTTGAAGGCTTGTGCTGATTTCTTAGGGGGCTAGTCGGATCTCTTGGTTAGGTTAGTATCGATCGCTTCGGGCCTCTATCTTTTCCTTTCGGGTTCTCTTGACTAAGCCAAATGGCTATTTGTGTAATAATGCTATATTGGCCAATTATACGAAGGGAGTGGTCAAGCATTTGGATTCTCGAGGGTTGCACGGTTCACGGTTTAGCTCTCAACTATTCAGGATCTGACGATCTAGGTAAAGATCTACTCTTTTGGGTTAACTTTATTTTAAGTTAGTTAATCCGATTTAGTGACAAGGGTATTATGGATTCGAAGGCTAATCAAGCAGTAAGTGGGGTAAGATCCGAGACCCCAGCCCCTAAGTTCAAGAAGAGGGCGATCTCGTGGTTCGTGGATCGCCACCGGGGTGTGGGCGAGATCCGAAGCGGAGAGTAGACAAATCGCGGTAGTGTCGATTAACAACGATGTCGGCGTGGAGAGTGTAGTTTCGCGTGATCGGGTTTGTATCTCTTACACACTTCATAAGTAATGTGCTAATTATGTTTACCGTTAAAAGCTGAAATAACTTTTAAAATCGTTGTGTTACCCTTGTGGGTATGAGCGTGGACTCCGGGTAAGTCCCTTGTTGATTGATTATCGATATATGCGATTATACCATTTGTTTATGCTATGCTATGTGATATTTGCATTATAAACATGTCAATATGCCATGGAAAATGTGTTCATGATGATGGGTATGTTGAGAGGAGGGGGAAGGATGATTTAGAGCATCACGATGGTTTTGACCACACAATGGGTTGGCCCCGCTTTCCATATGATTTGTGACTAAGTCTCGGTAGTTTTGACCACCAGTGGTTTTGACCACACATGGATTATTGTGACTCATCCCGGTGGGTTGGTACCACACAGATGGTTGGCCCCACATGATTGATTACGGGATTGTCATCGGTGGTTTTGACCACACGGTGGGTTGGCCCCACCATATGATTTGTGACTACGGTCACCAGTGGTTTTGACCACACGGGGTAGACACAGGAGTTCGGTTGGTTAGGTTGGGTTTGCATGATTTGCATATTGACTTATGAATTGTGTAAGTGCCTTGTTATTATCGGGATGGGGATTTATGCACTGAGTCTCGGTGACTCACCCCTTCTCTTACTTTTTGCAGATGAGGCATAGATCGCGTATGTGGAGTCGGGTGGACTCGAGGTGGCCATGCGCTATATATTTTTCGGGTTTTATTTCAATTACTATTTTGGGTTAATTTACTTTTAAATCTGGTTTTGGATTTGTAAAAAGGCCGCTGAAATTTATTATTTTGGGTTTTGTTTTTCTGCTTTTATGTTTATCATATTACGCTTAAGTTACATAACATAGCATGCTCAAATAACCTGTAAAATCAACATTCTCAAAAATTATACATCTTATCGGGATTTTCCAAACTTTACCATCGGGTAATAATAAAAAAATGAGGACAACAAACTAACTCAGACTTCTCCAAATTAAGTTTTTCTCTATGTTCAAATATAAGACGGTTTTCAACTTTACTATTTTAAACTCCCTCAGGATTTCATGGAATCAAACGGTTTTCCAAAATAAGGATCGACAAACGATTTTTTTCTCAAAAGAGTTTTTTTCTTTTTACCCTGTGACATGCCGGATTCGGTCGTAGCGTGTTGACCGGGTTTGGGGTGTTACAATTTTGGTATCAGAGCCAAGTTCAAAAGCTCGGCTGTGGGCCCAAGGCCCAAAATGATTTTAGAATAGGTTATGAAAGGTTTTTTTTACGGTTGGGAAAGCATGGCACCGAGTCTCCGGCACCGATCCGCCCAGGTAAGTACCCCTAACTATTGTTCATATGCTTGTAATGATGATGCTATTACTAATAGGTAATCACTTTAGAGACTGGAACCTTAGGATTGTGTGTGAACCTACGAAAACAATCCCCGTACTAAACTATTCATAAGACTGTGGTTTAATAACAGTGGAATAGGTCTAACGTATAAAACTTTTAAACCAGATCAATTCGTGAACGATAGTCATGAGTGCACGAGGACGTGGGCGTAATACACGTAGACGAGGTAGAGGTAGGATGACAGTGTCAGAATCGGTAGGGTCTAGACATGGGTCGAAAAATGAGGTACCACCACCGCCAGCTGTGGGCGCGAAATTTCAGGATCAGACGGGTGGTGATGACGCAGTGTCACAGGCAATGGTGCGGGTTCTGGAGAGAGTCGCGGGTGCAGGCGTTGGAATGGGAGCTAGGAAATCTGTGTCCGAACGACTTTGGGCTAATGGCGCAGAGGTATTCAGAGGTGTATCTAGTGTGGCTCTCAATACGGCGGAGTATTGGCTGGAGGCGACAGAACGTATCATGGACGACCTGGATTTTACGACTGAGGAGAAGCTGAAGGGTATAGTATCTCTTCTCCGAGATGAGTCATATCAGTGGTGGCTCATGGTTAGGGATGGAGTAATGGCGGACGACATCACTTGGGATTTCTTTAGGGCAGCCTATCAGAGAAAGTACATCGGGGCTAGTTTTATCGATGCGCAGCGTAAGGCGTTCCTAAATTTGGTTCAGGGAAATAAGTCACTATCGGAATATGAGGCAAAATTTCTTCGGTTAAGTCGGTATGCACGGGGTGTTGTGGGCACGAAACAGGAGCGCTGTGTCAGATTTGAGGATGGGTTGAGAGATGAGCTGCGGATATTGATTGCTCCACAGTAGGAGAGAGAATTTGCGATCTTAGTAGAAGGCTACGATTCTTGAGGAAGTGAAACAGATGGTGAGAGCGGAACCGGGATAGGAGTTGGAATAAGAGGAGTTCTGGGTCATCAAGGTCTCCCGGGAATCAGCAGAAAAGGGCTAGATATGGTGGGCCGAATCAAGCTGTGAGGCCTGTTGTTGCTGCTACCCAGTGGCCGCCACGGTGTGCTCGATGTGGGAAGTCTCACATGGGGGAATGTTGGACCAGAAACAAAGGGTGCTTCGAGTGTGGGTCAATGGGGCACCGGGTAAGGGATTGTCCGCAGAGGTCAGCTAGGTTTCAGTCTGAGGGTCAGGGCCGTACACAGTTCAGGAGAGATGGTCAGCAGCCACAGAGGGGTCGCGGTTCGGCAAGGGGAGGTAATGGTTCTGGACGAGGCCGCGGAGCACTGGGCAGAGGTGCTGGGAGCACAGAGGCGAGACAACCTGGGTTAGTCTACGCAGCGAGGCGTTGAGAGGAGGGCAACGCACCGGACGTCATAACCGGTACGTTCTTAATTTTTGGACTACCTTATATTACTTTGATAGATGTTGGTTCGACGCACTCGTATGTTGCCAGTAGTATAGTGGAAACTATGAACTTAGACTTTGAGATTACTTCTAGGGAGATGACAGTAAAAAGCCCTCTAGGTCACTCAGGTAGAAGTAAGTAAATCTGTATAGGGATGTACCCCTAGAACTTCAAGGGTAGTGTTCTTGGTGACCTAATGGAACTGTCCGTTCGGGAGTTCGATCTGATTCTCGGGATGGATTGGCTAGTGAAGTACCAGGCAAGTTTGGATTGCGCAGCTAAGCGCATGGTTTTGAGGACATTTGAAGGTGAAGAGGTGGTAATGATAGGTAGTAGAAGAGACTATCTATCTAATGTGGTATCTACTCTGAAGGCCGAGAAAATGGTGAGGAAGGGTTGTGAGGCGTTCATGGTGCATGTGTGTGCTTTGGAGGCCAAGGAATCAGTTGTGGGGAATGTCCGAACGGTGAGGGAATTTGCCGATGTATTCCCAGAAGAACTTACGGGTCTGCCTTCGGACCGTGAAGTTGAGTTCGGTATAGAATTTGTTACCCAGAACCGCGCCAATGTCTATTGCCCCATATAGGATGGCACCGAAGGAATTGGTGGAGCTAAAGGCACAGATTCAGGAATTATTGGACCGGGATTTCATTCGGCCAAGTGTATCACCTTGGGGAGCACTGTGCTCTTTGTTAAGAAGAAAGAGACGGCAATCTGATGTGTATAGACTACCGCCACTAAATAAGTTGACAATTAAGAACAAGTATCCGTTGCCGAGAATAGATGACCTGTTTGATCAGCTTAAGGGTGCATCGGTTTTCTCTAAGATAGATCTTAGGTCGGGGTATCATCAACTCAAAGTAAAGGAGGCTGATATTCATAAAACGGCGTTTCGCACTCGTTATGGGCACTACGAGTTTTTGGTAATACCATTCAGGTTGACCAATGCACCGTCAGCGTTTATGGACATGATGAATCGAGTGTTTCAGCCGTACTTGGACCGGTTCATCGTGGTATTTATAGATGACATTTTGGTATACTCAAAATCTGAGGAGGAACATGATGCGCATCTACGGGTGGTTCTACAGATTCTGAGGGAGAAGCAACTATTCGCCAAGTTTAGTAAGTGCGAGTTCTGGCTTAAGGAGGTAACTTTCTTGGGTCATGTGGTGTCGGCTGAGGGGATTAGAGTGGACCCTCAGAAGATTGAGGCGGTGTTAGATTGGAAACCACCTAAGTCGGTAGCGAGAAATTCGGAGTTTTACGGGTTTGGCGGATATTACGAAAGATTTGTGGAAGGGTTTTCTTTGATTGCGGTCATTGACCAAGTTGTTGAGAAAAGGGGTTCCATTTGTGTGGACGATTAGACAAAGAGAAAGTTTCGACAAGTTAAAGAGAATTACGGCGAAGCTCGGTTTTGATACAACCTAAAGCGGGAAAGAGTTTACGGTTTATTGTGATGCATCGCATCTTGGTTTAGGATGTCAACTGATGCAAGATGGGAAAGTGGTGGCGTATGCGTCTCGGCAGTTGAGACCTCACGAAGGCAATTACCCGACACATGATCTGGAGTTGGCTGCAGTGGTTTTCGCCCTGAAGATTTGGAGGCATTACTTGTATGGGGAGAAGTCGATAGTCTACACAGATCACAAGAGTCTTAAGTACCTCTTGACTTAGAAGGATTTGAATTTGAGGCAGCGGAGGTGGATCGAGTTGTTAAAGGACTATGACTGCTCGATTGAATACCATCCGGGTAAGGCTAACGTAGTAGCTGACGCGTTGAGCCGTAAGGTGGTAACGGACCTAAGAGCGATGTTTGCTCACCTTAGTCTGTATGACGACGGGAGTCTATTGGCAGAATTGCAAGTAAAGCCGACTTGGGTAGATCAGGTTAAGGAGAGACAGCTGGTGGATGAGGTTCTAAGTGCTCGGAGGTTGCAAGTGCAAAGTGGTGAATTGGAGGGTTACAGCTTGGGCAGTGATGGAGTGCTATATTTTCAAGGGAAAGTATGTATGCCAAAGGACGTTGAGTTGAGACAGCGGATTATTCAGGAAGCTCATAGCAGCCCATACGCTATGCATCCTAGAGGTAGCAAGATGTATCGGGATTTGCAGGAACAGTTTTGGTGGCCGGGTCTTAAGCGGGAAGTAACTGAGTTTGTGAGTAAGTGCCTGACGTGCCAGCAAGTTAAAGCTGAGTACCAATTACCGTCGGGTTTGTTGCAGCCGGTAAAGATTCCGTAGTGGAAGTGGGAAAGGATTACGATGGATTTCGTCAGTGGGCTACCCCTTACGCCTAGCAAGAAGGATTCGATGCTGGTAATTGTTGATCGTCTGACAAAGTCGACCCATTTCATACCGATTCGGGTTGATTATTCACGAAAAGGTGGCTAAGTTGTATGTAGCGGAGATAGTGCGATTACATGGGGTGCCGATGTCGATTATTTCGATAGGGGATCCCGATTCACGTCAAGGTTACGAAAGCATTGCATCGGGCATTGGAGTGCGAGGTTGGACTTCAACGACTTTTCATCCGCAATCAGACGGACGATCGATCAAATGTAAAGGGTAATTCAAATCCTAGAAGATATGTTAAGGGGTTGTGTTACGATTTCAGCGGTAATGGGAGGAATATCTACCATTGGCGGAGTTCGCGTACAACAACGATTATCAGCGAGTATCCGGATGGCACCATATAAGGCATTATATGGGCGGAAGTGTCGTACTCCTACGTGTTGGACAAAAGCGGGTGAGCAGCGGATGTTGGGTCCGGAGTTGGTTGTCAAAACGAGAGGATAAGGTTAAGGTGATTCGGGCTCGTCAAGAAGGAAGCGTCGAGACAGGCGAAGTATTATGCCGATCTCAAGCGTAGGGATATAGAGTTCGCAGATGGGTGACAAGGTCTTTCTAAAGGTATCGCCGTGGAAGAAAGTGTTGAGGTTTGGTCGGAAGGGCAAGCTAAGCCCTAGATTTATCGGGCCGTATCACGGTGTTGAAGTGAGTGGGACCGATAGCTTACCACTCGAGTTGCCGTCGGAGTTAAGTCGATTCATGATGTATTTCATGTCTCTATGCTTAGGCGCTATCGATCGAGATCCGTGCAAAATTGTGTCGATGGAGGAGATAGAGGTGAGCTCGGACTTGTCTTTCGAGGAGGAACCGGTCACGGATTTTGGAGCGGGATGTCAAAGTTCTGCGTAAGAAGTCAGTTCCTTTGGTGAAAGTATTATGGCGGAACCATGGTACGGAAGAGGCCACGTGGGAACCAGAGGATATGATGCGGCAGCAATACCCTCAACTCTTTTGACCAGGTAATTTCGAGGCCTTAAATTTGGGTAATTTCGAGAACTGTAACATCCTTAAATCGGGGTCTCTGCATTTTGTGGGTTGCATGTGTTAGCATGTTTGTTGTGCTAGTTTAGGGTGTCTTGTGGTCCAGGCATGAGCTCGGGGTAGGCCCGAGTCAATGTAAAAATTTTTGTTTTGGGTACTTGGAAGGGGGAGTTGAGGGAGTCAGGTGATAAGAGGAGTTGTTGGAGTGTCTTGACACAAATAACCCAGTGGTAAAGTGGCAAGGGAGGCGCCACTCAGGCACAAGGGAAGTGACGCCACATGCAGGAAGGAGAGCCTAGGTTCGAGCAGCAGAATTCCCTTTCTGCTTGTTGTTTTTGACGCCAAAGCTAAGGAGGTAGTGTGCTCAGGATGGACTCTCTTGGATAAGGATGGAAGAGGTCAACAAATTTGAACAGATGAAGGAGAGGAAATTGTGGAGTTTGAACTTTTGAAACTCGTTTGAATGTGTGGCCATGAGAATTTTGAGGAATCGGGTAAGGGAGTTTAGTGTTGGCCAAATGCCAAACACTCAGGGTGATGGAAGAAGTCAGTTGAGGTAGCTAAGGGTATGCCGAATGTCATTAGTAGTTTGGGAGAGCAATTTCTACAAGTGGAGAAAACTTTCTTCTTCTTCTTGCATTTAGGGTCAAAATCAAAACCTCACCTGCATCATTTTCTTTTTCTACTTTCGGCAATTGGGGTACTTGGCCGAATCAATCTTGCTATTTCCTTGAAGAGCCGAAACTCTACTTTTATTCTCTTTTCTTTCTTTTCGAGTCATTCATTCTTAGCCGAACCTACTACTACTACTTCTTCCCTTTTCTTCGGACTATTTTTTTTCTCTCCTATCCCTTGATCATAGCCGAAACACCTTACCATTCTTCTCCTCTAGTCCTTATCAACCCTTCCTTGTTTGTGGTAGATTGTTCTTTATTCTCTCAAATATTTCTTAAAGCCGAAACTGTCTTCTTTTCTCTATTTCTTTGGTTCGTGATCAAGCTTCAACAACATTCGCTTTCGTAAGTTTTGCTTTAGCCGAATCACTTCAATCTTGTAATCTCTTGGGTTGTCTTTTTGATTCTTATATCTTTTCCCTAACTTGCCGAATTTCTTCATCTTCAAGGCTTGTGCCGATTTCTTAGGGGGCTAGTCGGATCTCTTGGTCAGGTTAGTATTGATCGCTTCGGGCCTCTATCTTTTCCTTTCAGGTTCTCTTGACTAAGCCGAATGGCTATTTGTGTAATAATGCTATATTGGCCGATTATAGGAAGGGAGTGGTCAAGCATTTGTGTAACATCCCAGGTTAGGGGCTGTTTTGTTGTTGCATGACATTGCATGTGTCTAGTGTGCTGCGTGGCTATTTCTATGTTTTGGGGGCTTAATTGAAGTCTAAATGTATGCCTGAGTGAATGGGAAAATTATGATTTTTGGGTGTTAAGCCAGGGGAGCTGTTGGAGCTGGGGTATAAGAGTTTTATTTGGTGTTCTTGAGCACAAAAGAAAAGCTAGTGGAGTGGCAAGGCATGCGTCACTTGGGGGCTTGAGTGTGGCGTCATCTGCAGGGGGAGAGGTCTTGTGTTCAAGCTGCGGAGTGGCCACTTTTTGCACTCTTTTTGACGGCATGGAAGGAAGAGGTTGTATGTAGTTCAAATTCTACCTTGGACTTAGTCTACACATTCAAATGGAGAGTGGAGAGTGAGTTTAGGAGGAAGACTTGGTCAAGCTAATTTGAATGTGTGGTAGGGAGTTAATGGGGGAGTGGTGGCGAATATTGAGGAGTGGTTGAGGTGTTGGCGTAAACTTGGATGCTTCATGGGGAGTGACGGCTTGGTTAGTGAGGGTGTGGGTAGTGCGAATTCCACTTTAGCATTTTGGTTGCTTTCGGTCAAATGTGGTAAGCTAAGATTGTTTTTCTTTTTGTCAATTGCCTAAACCGAATTTCAAGTAAAACTCTCCCACTTTTGCTTCTTGAAACCGAAACCCCAAGCAACTCTATTTGCGAATTTTGTAATTGGTTTTTTTACATTTTGTGTTGTTGGCGAAGGCTCTTCTAGTTTCTTTCTTCTTTTCATTTGTGTAAACCGAAGTTATCTCCCAAAATATTCCCATCATTTCATTTCTTCCCAAAATCTTAAGCCGAACCTCTCTTCTATTGTTGCCGATTTTCTCTTTCTCTTAAACCATCTTGCCGAAATTCGATTCTCACTCTACTCTCATCTCACATTTGTTTTCTCTCTTCTCTCATTCAGAACCAGAACACGGGTGTGTTAAACATCTAAAGACAATTCTCTTTTCTTTCTTTTAAGGTGTTGGCGAATCTTTTCTCCCTTCTAATAGCTCCTCTCTTGACCGAATATTAGTGAAGGGTGATCTTGTTAGTTGATCGATCTTGGGTGTTGGGTAAGTGTTTGGCCGTATGGCCATTTCTTTTCTCTTTACTGTTCTTAATCGATTCGGGTTTGATTAAGAGCCGAATATGGTAACTTTAGAAGAGTGTTAATCGTTTGTGAATCATCTCGTTATAGGATCCTTGGATTTTGGAAGCAAACAAGAGAAGTCTCCTGCTTCTTTAGCTGATTGGTAAGGGTTGGTATTGTTGTTAGTTTATTCTCTTAGTTCTCGTTTAGTCAAAGCTTCAAGAGATTAATACTTTCTTCTTTATAGGGTGTGCCGATTGTTAAAGAATAACCACTGTTGGTTCGAGGTTTGGTAGGAAACCAAACCATCTGCAAGGTAAGGATTAAGCGATACACCCTTTGGTTTAATTGGTCATAGCCGAATGGTCTTGGTTACTAACCCCTGGTTTGGCCGATTCTAGGAGCAAGTTGATCGAGGGATTTAGACGGGGTCTTTGGGATTTAGACTTGCGATTTACCAAGTGTGTAACTAACACACTATACTTAGTAATATTGTTATTAAACCTGTTTGCCTATTAAAAACCATGACAGTATGATGGATTATTGGATACCTAAACGGGGTATGTGTACGTATCCGGGTAAGTCTAATTTATTACAAGTTCTATTATGGATACCTTGGGTATTATGATCTATGATATGTATGCTATGAGAGGTAATGCTAGACATGTTGGCATGATATGCATGACTTGTATGATATGCATGATTACATGAGTATGGTATGTTGATGGGTGATATGAGTGGAGGGAGCATGATATTTTGTCTTTGACGAGCACCAGTGTTTTAGTAACACACCTTGTGACTTTGGGTCACCAAAGCTTTAGTAGCACATTTGTGTCTTTGGGACACCGGAGGTTGGGCACCTCATTGCGACTTGTCCCCCGTGGTTAACACCACCGTGGGTTGGCCCCACTTTGAGATATGGGATCGTCTTCGATTATTGTGACTACGGTCACCAGTGCTTTGGTAGCACATTTGTGTCTTTGGGACACCAGAGGTTGGGCACCTCATTGCGACTTGTCCTCGTGGTTAACACCACCGTGGGTTGGCCCCACTTTGAGATATGGGATCGAAATCGCTAGTGATTGGGTATCACACGATGGGTTGGCCCCATCATTCGATTATCGTGACTACGGTCACCAAGTGCTTTGGTAGCACATTTGTGTCTTTGGGACACCAGTGTTTTAGTAACACATTGTGACTATATGTCACCAGTGGTTTAGCACCACCAGGTGGTTTGGTACCACACGGGGTAGAAAAAGGAGATACGGATGGTTAGGATCGGGTTGCATTAATTATGTTGCTATGTATGATGTGTGTTAGCATGTTGTTTCATCGGGAGCGGGATTTATGCATTTGAGTCACTCGACTCACCCTCTCCTTTGACATTTCAGTGACTCGTGAAGCCGCGGACATGGGCCGGGATGGACTCGGGGTGCTCATGCCATGCTTAATAAAGTTTTACTCCAACTCTATCATTTGGGTACATTAGTTTAATTACTGTTATTTGGGTTTTAATTTGGATTTGTAAAAGGCCTTTAAATTATATTTTTATGAGGGGTATGTTTTAATTAGATTCTCAACCTGCTTAACAAATAACTTGGCATGATATTTTACTAAAACTTGGAAAGACAACGTTTTCAAAATTATATCGCAATGTGTTTTAAACTATACCATCGGGTATCTCGCTATGTTTTGCTATACAATAAACTCAAATGATTTCCAAATCGAACTTGATTTTCTACTAAGTCTAAAATGTTTCACAATGGCACTAAGAAACTATTGGAAGTGCTAAATGAAATCAACTCGCTTTAACTATATACTTGGATAAGTTTTCAAAATCTAATCAAACAAGCCTACTCAAATTTTCCTCAAATTCACTATGTTTTCACCCCACTTCTAAACGAAAAAAAATCGGATCACTCAAAGACGTTTTTCCCCGTAACATACCAGATTCGGGCGTGGTGTCTTGTCCGAGTTTGGGGTGTTACAATTTGGATTCATGGGGGTTGCACGGTTCGCGGTTTAGCTCTCAACTATTTGGGATCTGACGATCTAGGTAAAGATCTACTCTTTCGGGTTAACTTTATTTTAAGTTAGTTGTTGTGTTAATCTGATTTAGTGACAAGGGTATTATGGATTCGAAGGCTAATCAAGCAGTAAGTGGGGCTAGATCCGAGACCCCACCCCTAAGTTCAAGAAGAGGCGGTCTCGTGATTCGTGGCCGCCACCGGGGTGTGGCGGCATCCGAGCGGGAGAGTAGACAAATCGCGGTAGTGTCGATTAACGGCGATGTCGGCGTGGAGAGTGTAGTTTTGCGGCGTGATCGGTGTGTATCTCTTGCACACTTCATAAGTAATGTGCTAATTATGTTTACCGTTAAAAGCCGAAATAACTTTTGAAATCGGTGTGTTACCCTTGTGGGTATGAGCGTGGACTCCGGGTAAGTCCCTTGTTGATTGATTATCGATATATGCAGTTATACCATTTGTTTATGCTATGGTATGTGATATTTGCATTATAAACATGTCAATATGCCATGGAAAATGTGTTCATGATGATGGGTATGTTGAGAGGAGGGGGAAGGATGATTTAGACTGTCACCAGTGGTTTTGACCACACAGTGGGTTGGCCCCGCTTTCCATATGATTTGTGACTAAGTCTCAGTGGTTTTGACCACCAGTGGTTTTGACCACACATGGATTATTGTGACTCGTCCCAGTGGGTTGGTACCACAGTGGGTTGGCCCCACATGATTGATTACGGGATTGTCTTCAGTGGTTTTGACCACACGGTGGGTTGGCCCCACCATATGATTTGTGACTACGATCACCAGTGGTTTTGACCACACTTATATGATTTGTGACTACGGTCACCAGTGGTTTTGACCACCAGTGGTTTTGACCACACAGGGTAGACACAGGAGTTCGGATGGTTAGGTTGGGTTTGCATGATTTGCATATTGACTTATGATTTGTGTAAGTGCCTTGTTATTATCGGGGTGGGGATTTATGCACTGAGTCTCGGTGACTTACCCCTTCTCTTACTTTTTGCAAATGAGGCATAGATCGCGGATGTGGAGTCGGGTGGACTCGAGGTGGCCATGCGCTATATATTTTTCGGGTTTTATTTCAATTACTATTTTGGGTTAATTTACTTTTAAATCTGGTTTTGGATTTGTAATAAGGCATTGAAATTTATTATTTTGGGTTTTGTTTTTACCTTTTATGTTTATCGTATTACGCTTAAGTTACATAACATAGCATGCTCAAATAACCTGTAAAATCAACGTTCTCGAAAATTATACATCTTATCGGGATTTTCCAAACTTTACCATCGGGTATTAATAAACAAATGAGGACAACAAACTAACTCACACTTCTCCAAATTAAGTTTTTCTCTATGTTCAAATACAAGACGGTTTTCAACTTTACTATTTTAAACTCCCTCAGGATTTCATGGAATCAAACAGTTTTCCAAAACAAGGATCGACAAACGATTTTTTTTTCTCAAAAGAGTTTTTTTCTTTTTCCCCTGTGACATGCCGGATTCGGTCGTAGCGTGTTGACCGGGTTTGGGGTGTTACACCATTTTTGACCACCAACTTAACCAATGGTCTAATTCCCATCTAAGGACCTCTAATTTAAAATCTCATAGCCATTGGACACCTCTAACATATAGAGTTCAAGTTTTGCACTTTTTGCATTTTAGTCCTTTTAATTAAATTGAGTGCCCAAACGTAAAAAGTTTCAAACGAAATTTTAACAAAATCGTTACATAAAATTGTAGACCATAAAAATATAATGAAAATAAATTTTTCTTCGTCGAATTTGTGGTCCCGAAACCACTGTTCCGACTAGACCCAAAATCGGGCTGTTACACCATCGATATTTCAATGATTCAACGGATAAAACTCCTGATGAAAGAAATTATGAGCTAAATATGAGTTATCTCTCAGATAAAATGAAGTACTTGGAAATTTTTATATGATGAGCTCATCTATGTTTCCTTGATATTCATGAGAATTATAAGACTAACTTGTTTGATGAGAACTTGTGCTTAGGCATTTGGCTAAAATGTCTTGGGATGCATGTTATATATATTTATTTATACGAGCATGATTGGTTAGTTAAATTATTGTTATACGAACTTACTAAGCATTGAATGTTTACTCTGTTTAATTTTCCTCTGTTTTATAGTGCTCGAAAGCTCGCTAGGGTTGGAAATTGGTCGGAGCATAATCACACTATCCTTCACCCCATTTTGGTACAAATAGCAAACTTATTTTAGTATAATGGCATGTATAAGCTAATTTAGGTAAAATGATGAAATGTTTGGTTATAACTAGCCATTGGAATGGCTAGTGGAAAGTATATTTTGATGTAATTATATAAGGCCATATCATGTTTGATGTGTGTTGGAATGGCTAAAAGGTAAAAGATATATATAAAGCAAATGATCAATGTATTTGAGTTAGTATAATTGAATAACTTGCAAATAAACATAAATGTAATTGTGGAAATTTAAACATTTGATCATATGTGTTAATATAACATATATAATACTTATTTTTGGCTTGGTTTATATGTACCAAATTGGTTTGAAAATATGTTGAAGTGTTCATGTAGGTGCAAGGTAAAAAGGGTGAATAATAAGGCGTGGAAAAATGGTCTTATTTTGTCCACAGGGGTAGACACACGGGCGTTTGTCTCCACCGTGTGTGACACACGACCATGCGTACGGGCGTGTAGTTTGGCCGTGTGTCCTCTGCGTATTAAAAATTGAGAAACAGAATGCTCAGAATTGAGCACACGGGTGTGTGTCTCAGCCGTGTGAGACACACGGACCAGCACATGGGCGTGTGTCCTGGCCGTGTAACCCCTGCACCTAATTTTTTTTAAACTAAATTGTCCACACGGTCTAGGACACGGGCGTGTAGCTGGCCATGTAATCCAAGTAAGGGAGTTACAAGAGTAAGGACACAGGCTGGAACACGACCGTGTGCCTCACACCGAATGCCAACATAGCCTAGGATACGGGCGTGTCATTGGCCATGTGAGCCACACGGACTGACCACACCGGCGTGTGTCCCTTACACCTAAGAAAAATTTTAAGATTTTGTGAAAAATTTTCTGTGAATTCGATTTTGTCCCGACTCGATTCTAATATGTATTTTGGACCTCGATGACCCATATAAGGAACAGTATGATTGATTGTGATTGATTTTTGGAAATGAATAGTAAATGACATAAATTAACTGTAATTGATCAGTAAACTCCGGTAATGCTCCGTAATCCTATTTTAGCTACGGATACAGGTTAAGGGTGTTACATTTATTGGTATCAGAGCTACGGTTTAGCCGATTCTCGGACTAACATAGCAAGTATGAGTTTAGCTATACATGCCATTATATAATTTGTGATAGTGTGATAACTCCTGACCATTTTAAATATGTTTTTCATATAGTAATGTCATCCAACCAAGCTAGAGCTAAATCCGAGGAAGCTGAGAGCAATGCTCAAGTTTAAGTACAAAGAGCTACATCTAGTAGTAGTAGAAGGCCCGTGTCTGAGGGCCGAGGTGAGGAGGCAAAAGAAGCCTTCTTCCAAATGATGATTGAGTGGTTCACAGAATTCATAAGAACAAATCTTGTTGTACAACAACTTCCCCTCTTGCTCCTCAACCGATTCCTGACATGCCACAAGGTGTTGAACCTATTAGAATTGGTAAGCCTCCGGTAGATAAAATTTGGAAATATGGGGCAGAAGAATTTAGGGCTTCTGCCGATGATGATCCGGAAAAGGCTGAATTTTGGTTGGAAAATACTATTAGGGTTTTAGATGAATTATCATGTACACCAGCCGTGTGTAAAATGTGTCGTATCATTGTTAAAAAATTTAGCTTATCAGTGGTGGAATACTCTGGTTTCTGTTGTACCGATGGAAAATGTCACATGGGAGTTTTTCCAAACAGAATTTAGAAAGAAGTATATTAGCTAGAGATTTCTGGATCAGAAAAAGAAAGAATTTCTAGAGCTTAAACAAGGAAATATGACTGTATTTGAATACGAGCAGGAATTTTTTGGTTAAGCAAGTATGCCAGAGAATGGGTTCCAACTGAGCCTGATATGTGTAAACGTTTTGAAGAAGGATTAAATGAAGATATCAAGTTATTGATTGGAATTCTTGAATTAAGGGAATTTGTAGTACTGGTTGATCGGGCACATAAAGCTGAGGAATTAAGCAAAGAGAAGAGACAAGCAGAGAGAGAAGCCCAAATTTCTAGTAAGAGATTTATGGGGAAGCCACAAGCATCTGCTTCAAAGAAATCAAAGAAATACTATGATCGTTCTACAACATTTACAGGGTATTCTGGAAAAGAGCAAGGCTTTCAACACTCTAATCCAAGATCTCTGTCTCCATCTGTAATGAGTGTTGGAAGTATTGCTAACCTAAAACCTAGATGCAAACATTGCAACAAATATCATTTTGGGGAGTGTCGTATGAGAAGCGGAGCTTGCTATAAATGTGGTTCTCTTGACCATTATCTTAAAGATTGTTCGAAAAGGATTGAAAAAGATATTGTTCAGATTTCGAAACCAAGTAACCCTGGCTCAAGAGGTAGACCACCCCGTCACTTCAGAAATGCTAGTGGTAGCCGAAGTGCAACAAAAGATTTAACAGTTAAGTCTAAAGCACGAGCACCGGCAAGGATATATGCTATTCGTGCAAGAGAAGATGCCTCTGCACCAGACGTCATTACTAGTATATTTTTTATTCTTGATACTGATATAACTACTTTGATTTATCCTGGTTCAACACATTCATACATATGTAGGAATTTAGTGTCCGTTAAAAAATTATCTGTTGAATCCACTGAATTTGTGGTTAAAGTTTCAAACCCCCTGGGCCAGTATGTTATGGTGGATAAAGTTTGTAAAAACTGTCCATTGATGGTAAAGGGTAATTGTTTCTCGGCTAATTTGATGCTACTGCCTTTTGATGAATTTGATGTAATTTTGGGAATGGACTGGCTAACTCAACATGATGCGGTGGTGAATTGTAAACAGAAATACATTGTGTTGAAATGTCAGAATGGTGAATTACTTCATGTTGAATCTGATAAACTGGATGGGTTATCTAATGTAATCTCAGCTATATCAGCACAGAAATATGTCAGAAAAGGGTATGATGCTTATCTTGCATATGTGTTGGATACTAAAGTATCGGAATCAAAGATTAAGTCAATACCAGTTGTTTGTGAATTTCCTGATGTATTTCTGGAAGAATTGCCTGGATTACCGCTAGTCAAAGAGGTGGAATTTTCTATAGATCTTATTCCAGGAACAACTCCAATATCAATAGCACCTTATAGGATGGCCCCAACGGAATTAAAAGAGTTGAAAGCACAGTTGCAATAACTTACTGGCACAGGATTTGCTCGACCCAATTTCTCACCTTGGGGTGCACCGGTTCTGTTTGTAAAGAAGAAAGATAGATCACTGAGGCTATGTATTGACTATCGGCAGCTCAACAAAGTCACAATAAAGAATAAGTATCCATTGCCTCGTATTGATGTCTTGTTCGATCAGTTGAAAGCATCTACTGCATTTTCGAAAATTGACCTCCATTCTGGTTACTATCAGTTACGAGTAAAAGACTCGGATGTACCAAAGACAACTTTCAAAACCAGCTATGGACATTATGAGTTCCTTGTGATGTCGTTTGGTTTGACAAATGCACCTGCGGTATTTATGGATTTGATGAATAGAATTTTTAGGCCATATCTAGATAGATTTGTGGTGGTATTTACTGATGATATTTTGGTATATTCCCAAGATGAAAATAAACATGCTGATCATTTGAGAATTGTGTTGCAAACTTTACGTGAGAAACAATTGTATGCCAAATTCAGTAAGTGTGAATTTTGGATTCGAGAAGTCGGTTTCCTTGGGCATATAGTGTCTGCAGAAGGTATCAGGGTAGATTAGGATAAAATTTCAGCTATTGTTAATTGGTAACCACTGAAGAATGTGTATGAAGTTAGAAGTTTTCTAGGACCAGCTGGATATTATCGGAGGTTTGTAAAAGGGTTCTCAATGATAGCTTCTCCGATGACTCATTTATTGCAAAAAGATGTAAAATTTGAGTGGTCTGGTAAATGTTAGCAGAGTTTTGACAGATTGAAAGTTTTGTTGACTGAAGCACCTATGCTAGTTCAGCCTGGATCCGATAAGGAATTCGTAATTTACAGTGATCCATCATTAAATGGTTTAGGTTGTGTTCTGATTCAAAAAGGTAAAGTGATAGCTTATGCTTCTAGAAAACTAAAACCACATGAAAAGAACTACTCGATACATGATCTTGAATTAGCAGCCATTGTAACAACCCTAACCCGTATCCGTCGCCGGACTAGGGTTAACGACGTTACCGAACAGATCGGAAACATTTACAGAAATGTCATACAACTGTATATCAACCTCAAACATAGTGTCCCCTTAGTAGGTCATCGAGACCTAAAACATGCTTATAAATCGGGTCGGGACTAAACCGAAACACATACAAAATTTCACAGAAATTTAAAACTTTTCTAAGTTTTAGGGGTTACACGCCCGCAGTGTGGCAAAGCGAGTGTGCCTCCCACGGCTCTTTGGACACACCGTGTGTCCTCCTCCCGTGGTCGAATCGACTTTACTCCACGGCCACCAAGCACGCCCGTGTACCTTGGCCGTAGTCAAATCTGACTTTACATCCACGACCACCAAGCACCCCCGTGTGCTAAGGTCGTGCACTCATAAACCATATACTGACTTTTTCACACGGCTACTAGACACGTCCGTGTGTCTTGGCCGTGTACTCCTAGGCTAGCTATCGACTTAGCCCCACGGTCACTAGGCACGCCTCAGCAAAGCCACAACCGTGTGACATTATAGGCCATTTGCAAGGCCAAAATGCCACCCACTTAGGGTCAATTCTACAAGAAATTTACCAACACATTTCATGTACAAATAACAACCATAACATACTAAAATAACCATTCAATCTATACATTCAAAACCAATAGTGTCGCCTCAAATCATGGTACATTTTGGTACTCCCCGGATGAACAGATAGATGACTATTATGTGCTTCATTCAAAATTAACTGAATCAATTCCAAATTTCTCGGAACACAGATACGATCTCGGAATCTCAAGCAATCATTAACAACTCGAAATTCAGATTCATAATTCGAATCACACTGAGCTCGTTTCACTATCAATTCATTATCAAATTTCTGAGCATCACATATCTGTTGTATAAACAACGGTTTTACTTTTAGTTCAGCTATCACAGAGCTATCTTCAGACAGATTCAACTGAGCATTCAAAGCACGTAGTGCAAACAATGATTTTCTACTCAATGCATCAGCAACAACGTTTGCTTTACCCAGATGATAATCTATCACAAGCTCATAATCTTTTAATAGCTCTAGCAATCTTCTTTGACGCAGGTTCAAATCTTTCTGAGTCATCAGATATTTTAAACTTTTATGATCTGAAAATACGCGACATTTCTCACCATACAAATAATGCACCAGATCTTCAGTGCAAACACAAACGCAGCTTACTCAAGGTCGTGTGTCGGATAGTTCTTTTCATCAGGCTTCAATTGTCTCAAAGCATAAGCTACAACTTTGCCTTCCTACATCAAAACACATCCCAGACCGTTTAACGAAGCATCATTGTATATAACAAATTCTTTACCTGATTCCGGCTGTACCAAAACTGGAGCTTCAGTTAATAGAGTTTTCAACTGATCAAAGCTTTTCTGACATTTATCAGACCGTTCAAACCTTCTATCTTTCTAAAGCAATCTAGTTAACGGAGTAGCTATCACTGAAAATCCTTTCACAAATCGACGATAATAACTAGCCAGCCCTAGAAAGCTACGGACTTCAGATATATTTCTCGGAGGTTTCAAATCCAGAATAGCAGAAATCTTGCTCGAATCAACTCGAATCCCAGAAGCTGACACAATATGTCCCAGAAAACTAATTTCACGCAACCAGAATTCACATTTGCTAAATTTTGCATACAGTTTCTTTTCTCGCAGAGTTTGCAATACGATTCTCAGATGCTCAACATGTTCAGCCTCATCACGCAAATAAATCAAAATGTCATCAATGAATATAACAACAAATCGATCTAGAATGCGATCACGAAATTCATTCATCAGATCCATAAAAATAGCAGGAGCATTTGTTAGTCCAAATGGCATAACTAAAAACTCGTAATGTCCGTCCGTCGTTCTGAAAGTAGTTTTCGGTATATCTGAATCTTTTACTCGCAACTGATAGTAACCCGATCTCAGATCTATCTTCGAAAACACAGTAGCTCCTTTTAACTGATCAAACAAATCGTCAATCCTGGGCAACGGATATTTGTTCTCTATGGTCACTTTGTTCAACTGACGGTAGTCAATGCACATTCTCATCGTGCCATCTTTCTTTTTCACAAACAGAACGGGAGCACCCAAAGGAGAGGAACTCGAGCTAGCGAACCCTCTGTCAGTCAACTCTTGCAACTGTGACTTTAATTCTTTCAACTCTGTTGGTGCCATTCTATACGGAGCTATCGAAATAGGTGTGGTACCACGCAACAATTCAATACCAAATTCAACTTCACGTATCGAAGGCAAACCCGATAGTTCTTCAGGGAATACATCAGAAAACTCACAGATGACTGGCACTGAATCAACTTTCTTTTTAGACACTTTCGAATCAATTACATAAGCAAAGTATGCTTCGTAACCCTTTTTCATATAACTCTGAGCTTTCAATACAGATATCATAGCAGGTAATCCACTCAGGTCATTAGACTCAACTCTGACTATTTCATCATTCAGAAATCTCAAATCAATAGTTTTTCTCTTACAGTTCACAACAGCATCAAGCAATGTCAACCAGTCCATACCCAGAATTATATCAAACTCATCAAATGGTAATAGCATCAGATCAGCAGGGAAACAGATATCTCGGAACATTAACGGGTAATTCTTACATACTTTGTCAACAAGGACACTTTTACCTAAGGGGTTCGATACTTTTATAACAAACTCAGTAGACTCTATAGGAAAAGTCTTACTGAACACTAAATTCATGCATATATACGAATGCGTAGAACCAGGGTCTATCAATGCAATCACAGAAGTATCATAAAGAGTAAAAGTACCCGTTATAACATCCAGAGATGAAGCTTCCTCACGAGCTCGAATAGCATATGCTCTGGCAGGCGCTCTAACTTCAGATCTTGCAGCAGTATCTCTCGTAGTTCTTTGACTACAACTGATATTTCTTACATTCTTCGAAGGTCTACCTCTCACAGGTGCATTATCAGATCTCAGATTCTGAACAGTCTCTGGCTCGACAGGCTCAGGGAAATCACGAATAAAATGATCAAGTGATCCATATTTGAAACAAGCTCTATCATTCATTCTACAGCTTCTCGGATGCCTTTTTCCACAATGCTTACATTCGGGTTTCTCGGATCGTACATTTCCAACACTTGCCACTGAAGTTTCTGGAGCTTTGGAGCTCATTTGTGATCTATCTCGATTTCTATTTGAATATCCCATATTAACTCTCGAACGACTTTGATCATCTCTAAATTTCTTTGAAGCGCACTAAAATGATCTACTCAAAAATCTCTTTCTCACTTCTCGGAGCCGACTCACTTTCTTTTATCTTTCCCAAGTGCCTCAGCTTTGCATGCTCGATCAACAAGTACAACAAACTCTTCTATTTCTAAAATCCCTAAAAACAAACGGATATCTTCATTAAGGCCATCTTCGAATCTTTTACACATTATTGCCTCAGTAGATACACATTCACGAGCATATTGACTCAGTCTGACAAACTCTTGTTCATATTCCGTAAAAGACATACGACCCCATTTCAAGTCCAGAAATTCCTTCCGTTTCTGATCAATGAACCTCTCACTAATATATTTCTTCCAGAACTCAATCTGGAAGAATTCCCATGTCACCCGTTCCTTTGGAACAACAGATATCAAAGTTTTCCACCATTAATAAGGTGCATCTCGGAGCAAAGATACAACACACTTTATGCATTCTTTCAGAGTCAAAGACATCTCATCGAATATCTGGATCGTGTTTTCTAACCAAAACTATGCCTTCTCGGCATCATCATCATTAGTAGCTCGGAACTCTTCAGCCCCATACTTACAGATTTTGTCAACCGGAGGCTTATTCAACAGACTCAGATACATAACCGGTGGCACAACTGTAGTCTAAGGGGGATTAACCGGGGGCGGGGGTTGTGAAACAGTCGGGTTATTCTTTACGAATTGAGTGAACCATTCACTCATCATTTGGAACAAAGCTTGTCTAGCTTCTCCCTCATGACTGCTCGTAGCTAATCTCGCATCAGAGGGCACTATCCCTTGCGCGGGAGCAGGCGCATTACTTTCTACGTCGTCAGCTATGGCTCTTTCGGGATCCATTACTATACAGAAATCACATTTTATACGTCAGGATTCATCACACAATCACGATTCAGAAATATGGCATGTATAGCTAGACTCTGACATGCTACGTTAGTCCGAGAATTGGCTAAACCGTAGCTCTAATACCAACTAAATGTAACACCCCTAACCGGTATCCGTCGCCGGACTAGGGTTAACGGTGTTACTGGACAGATCAAAAACATTTGCAAAAATGTCATATAACTGTATATCAACCTCAAACATAGTGTCCCCTTAGTAGGTCATCGAGACCTAAAACATGCTTATAAACCGGGTCAGGACTAAACCGGAACACATACAAAATTTCACGGAAATTTAAAACTTTTCTATGTTTCAAGGGTTACACACCCGTGTAGGCAGGTTGTGTGCCTCCCATGGCTGCTGGACACACTCGTGTGTCCTTCCCGTGGTCGAATCTGACTTTACTCTACAGCCACCAAGCACGCCCGTGTACCTTGGTCGTAGTCGAATCTGACTTTACATCCACGGCCACCAAGCACCCCGTGTGCTAAGGCCGTGCACTCATAAGCCATATACTGACTTTTCCCCACGGTCACTAGGCTAGCTACTGACTTAGCCCCACGGTCACTAGGCACACCCGTGTGCCACAACCGTGTGACATTATAGGCCATTTGCAAGGCCAAAATGCCACCCACTTAGGGTCAATTCTACAAGAAATTTACCAACACATTTTATACACAAATAACAACCATAACATACTAAAATAACCATTCAATCTATACATTCAAAACCAATCTCAACTATGCCAATTTACAACACTAAAACTCATCTCATCACAAGCATAATTCATCCATTACTTACTCAAAACTTGACCATTTCACGTGTCATCTAACCATGCCAAAAACATGCTTCACACATCACATTCATTTAAGCAAATTCTCAACTCATAACTAGCCAAATCACATGGCTAAGTTCATATCACAAATTTATATCAAATACTAGCCTATACATGCCATATCTAGCTATATACATTTCCAAAATGTACCAAACACAAGTTGAGTAGTGTGATGACGATCCTCAACAGTCCCGAGCCTTCAGTAGCTTTGACGACCTATAAAATAGAGAAAAAAACACACAAAGTAAGCTTGCCAAAAGCTTAGTAAGTTATAATACAAATAAACTCAACATGTAGAGCATACAAGCATGTAGAAACATTGGTACAATTCATATTCATAACAAATTTCTCACATATATGCTTTGATCCATAATCTTGGCCATATTTTCCACATTCATAACCATTCTTACATCTCATTCACATTCTCATATTCAAACATACTTTTCTTCAAATCAAAGTCATATAGGTACTTACCTTTTGTACACACTTAGTGTACATGCCAAACGTACCTGAAATAAAATATACATTCATGTAATGGTTTATAGCTCAGATTTGCCCGTTGAACCGTTCAGAATCTAATGGGATACTCAGAAACTCAGAATGATCGTACAATGCCAACGTCCCAGACGAGGTCTTACATGCACTCAAATATCGATGCCACTGTCCCAGACATGGTCTTACACGTAAAGCTCATATCGATGCCAACGTCCCAGACATGGTCTTGCACATAAAGCTCATATCAATGCCAACGAACCAGACGTGGTCTTACACATAAAGCTCATATCGATGCCAATGTCCCAGACGTGGTCTTACTCAAATATCAAATCAATGCCAACATCCCGGACGTAGTCTTACATAATAAAATAGAACAGATACCTATGTCATGACATAGCTAATCCTATCTATTCCTAGGTTCATACGGAACTTCCCGGACAATGTCACTATATTTATCTTATCTCAAAATTCATGTACATAACATCTCGTAAGCATTCATTGTTATCAATAGTCATATAAAAATACATAATTTAATACGAAGACGTTTATTTGCATAATGACTTACCTCGGATTCGGTTTAACTGAAACGGAAACAGCTACTTGGTTACTTTCACTTTCCCGCGATCTAAGTCCGTTTTCCTCGGTTCTTGATCTTAATTTGAGCTTGTAATGGCCGAACCTAACTTAAGGTTTTCTTCTTTTTCTTTCTTTGATTTTCGATGGTAAGACATGAAGATGAACATCCACTTTCATTTGTTTGTTTTATTACAAAACATATTATTAATCTTATTACAAAATTATCCTTATAATAAAACATATATAACAAATGAATTAAGGCCATTTTAGTACCTGTGCAGTCCACTAACTTAGGTAATAGGCAAATTTGCCATATAAATCCTCCACACTTTTAAAGACATGGCAAATAGGCACCTTTTCATGTAGCATGCTAATTTACAAATCAATGCAATTCAATCCTTTTATCAAATTAAACACATAGACAGATAAATTATCTTACGAAAATTTAACACATGCTTAATAACTTATCAAAGGCACAGAAAATAATATTAAAATATTATACGGACTCGGATTTGTGGTCCAAAAACCACTATTTTGACTAGGGTATAAACCGGACTGTTACAGCCATTCTGTTTGCATTGAAAATTTGGCGACACTATCTATTTGGTGAAAAATGTCACATATTTACTAATCACAAGAGCTTGAAATATTTGATGTCGCAAAAAAACTTGAATCAGAGACAGCGCAGGTGGCTTGAATTATTAAAAAGTTATGATCTGATTATTGATTATCATCCGGGAAAGGCCAATGTGGTTGCTGATGCTCTGAGTAGGAAATCTCTATTTGTTTTGCGAGCAATGAATACCCGGTTATCTTTTTCTGATGATGGTTCAATTGTAGCTGAGTTAAAGGCTAAACCGACATTTTTGCAGCAGATCTGTGATGCGAAGAAAAATGACAATAAATTACAAGCTAAACGGGTACAATGTGAGTGAACTTCCGATTTTGAATTTCAGATTGGTTCTGATGATTGTCTGCTCTTCAGAGACTAAATTTATGTACCAAAGAATTTAGAGCTGATACAGAAGATTTTGCACGAACCTCATAATAGTACTATGTTTGTTCATCCAGGAAGTAATAAAATGTATAATGATTTGAAAAAGATGTACTGGTGGACGGGAATGAAACGAGATATTTCTGAATTTGTATCTAAATGCTTAATATGTCAACAAGTCAAAGCTGAACATCAGGTGCCTTTGGGATTACTACAACCAGTTACGATACTGGAGTGGAAATGGGAAAGAGTTACTATGGATTTTGTATCGGGATTACCCTTATCTCTGAAAAAGAAAGATGTCATCTGGGTAATTGTTGACTGTTTAACAAAGTCTGCACACTTTATTCCGGTATGTATGAATTTCTCCTTAGATAGATTGGCTGAATTATATGTTTTTGAGATTGTCAGACTGCATGGAGTACCAGTCTCTATTATCTCCGATAGAGATCCCCAGTTTACATCTCGATTCTGGAATAAGTTGCAACAAGCTTTGGGTACACAGTTACATTACCGTACTACATTTTATCCTCAAACTGATGGTCAATCGGAACGTGTGATACAGATCTTGGAAGATATGCTTCGGAGCTGTGTGTTAGAATTCGAAGGTAATTGGGAAAAGTACTTGTCTTTGATTGAATTTGCATACAATAATAGTTATCAGTCGAGCATTAAAATGGCACTGTACGAGGCTCTGTATGGTCGTAAATGTAGAACTCCATTGTATTGGACAGAGCTTAGTGAGAAAAAGATACACGGAGTTGACTTAGTTCGAGAAATTGAAGAAAAGATAAAGGTGATTCAGGATAGTTTGAAAGCAACTTTTGATCGTCAAAAGTCTTATGCCGATCTTAAACAAAAGGAAATAAAATTTTAGTTTGGTGATAAGGTATTCTTAAAAGTATCACCTTGGAAGAAAGTTCTCCGGTTTGGCCGTAAAGGAAAATTGAGTCCACGGTTCATCGGACCATATGAGATTACAGAAAGAATCGGACCTGTTGCGTACCGATTGGCATTACCACCAGAGCTTGATAAAATTCATAATGTTTTCCATGTGTAGAGCTTGATAAAATTCATAATGTTTTCCATGTGTCTATGTTGTGACGATATCGGTCAGATCCTTCACATGTTATTTCACCAAAAGAAGTTGAGATTCAGCCTGATATGACTTACAGTGAGGAACCAATCAAAATTTTAGCACGTGAGACGAAAGAGTTAAGAAATAAAAAGGTAGCTTTAGTAAAAGTTCTCTGGCAACGACATGGTATAGAAGAGGCTACCTGGGAACCGGAGAATACAATGAAAAAGCAATATCCGAACCTCTTTACTGGTAAGATTTTCGAGGGCAAAAATTCTTTAAGAGGGGGAGAGTTGTAACAACCCGTTTTCAGTGGAATCAGAACAGTGGTTTCGGGACCACAAATCTGAGTCAGAAAGAAAATTTATTTTAATATTATTGCATGGTTTGCATTATGATAGGAATGCTATATGAAAACTTTGATAAGAAAATTTTATTGATTACATGCTTAATTATGGAAAGAACCAAATTGTATAAAATGCAAAAGTTGAGTTCTAGTAGCTATAAGTATCAAATAGCTATGGAATTGAAAACTTGAGGTCCTTAAATGGTAAATAGACCATTAATAAAAGTTAGTAGATATTTATGATGAGTCATCCATGGAAATTTAAGAAAAGAAAAGGATGAAATTGGAAAGAAAAAGATGATAGGAAGATAAATAATAAAAGAAAAGAAAAATATCAATAGATATCATCTTCCCCAAATATTTTCTATGGAAACCCTAGGAAAGAGAGAAACATTCAAGCAAACTTCCGTGGCTTAATTGGGTAAGTATTTTTGTCTCGTTTTTAGTAATTTTTATATTTTCGAGTTCGTAATAGCTTAATTTATCTATTTTGGGGATTAATTTGTACAGATATCAAAGTATAGAATTTTTTCCATGGATGAATATGCTGAAATTTTGAAATTTATAGTAGAAAATGAAAAGTTGTTGATAGATAAACATCTTTTACAAAAGAGAATTTTGATGAAATTATGATTTAAGGACTAAATTGAAAAATTGTAAAACCCATGGAAAAATTCTGATTTTTGATGAAATTCATGGACTGTTATTAAGACATGTAAAAATCGGTTAGGCTTGGAATAAGGATTAAATTGCATAAATTTTATTTTCTGAGCCTAAGGACAAAATTATCATTTAGGAAAAGTATAGGGGCAAAATGGTAATTTTGCCTAGGAATTGAATTGAGTTCAGTTGAGTATGAAATGGATTAAATTGATGTTAAATTCATTTATATAGATCCGGAAAGATCAAATAAAGAGTTAGATCGAGGAAAAGAAAAGGTGACAGATTAGTAGATTATCATATACGAACAAGTGTTGAGGTAAGTTCGTGTAACTAAATTGTGTTTATTTTTATGATTGAATTGAGTGTGGTATGTATTTATGTGAATTATATAAATGTTATAAATATATGAAATAATAACATGTCTGATAATGTCCGAAAAATGTTAAGTTCCGTTTGAATAATTAAATTCGATGGATAAATGATTTCCCATATTGAATGTGGTCCTCGGACAGAATATAGCTCGGTCGAGCAATCCTATTATAAGCCATCTCGAGCGTCCTGTTATATAGTTCCTGTGAGCATCCTGATTGGTAGTGGTCCTGCATGTGTTGCGCACTACTGCAACTCTTTGTGAGCATCCCGTTACACGATTCGATCGGTTGTGGTCCAGCATTTATTGCGGACACAAACGCAACTCTTCGTGAGCGTCCTATTCTGTCTCGCTTGAACTCCCTGTTATGCTATCTGGAGCTCCCTATTAATAACTCTTTGGAGTTATCTATTAAGCTCAATGAGCTTCCTGTTCTAAACTCTTATGAGCTTCATTTTTAGCCCAGATAAGCATCATGTTGCATGGCTCATCTGAGCATCCTTTTATACGGCTCGAGAGTGTGCTTCCTGATTATGTGCCCAAAAGGGTACCCCTGTATATGAATTGACGGATTACTGATTTGTATACCTCGAATATACTACTTGGGTATCCACTGATATTTCAACGATTCAATGGATAAAACTCCTGATGAAAGAAAATATGAGCTAAATATGAGTTATCTCTCAGATACCCTAAAATACTTGGAAATTTTTATATGATGAGCTCATCTCTGTTTCCTTGATATTCATGAGAATTATAAGACTAACTTGTTTGATGAGAACTTGTGCTTAGGCATTTGGCTGAAATGTTTTGGGATGCATGTTATATATATTTATTTATACGAGCATGATTGGTGATCGTTCGTCAGAGTCTTAAAAATTAATATAATGAATGATCTAGCCTAAAAACTAATTGTGACAACGATTGAGGCAAGCGCACCTATCAAACAGTAGTATAGTTTAGTGGCAAGACCGGAATGTCGAACCCAAATGAACCAAAAGTACTAATACTAACTTTTTTTTCTATTATTTAGCCTTCGAATTGAAGTGAATTATTGTTTAATTTAAAATTAACTAACTACTAAGCTAAAGATGCTAAGACACAAAGAATGAAAAGGGGAAATACTTGTGGGAAAAACCAATTGATTAAGACAATACCCATGGAGGAATCCACCTAGACTTCCCTTGTTATCTAACTCTGAACCAGACGATTTATTCACTTGACCTGATCCGTAGGATTCCCTAATTTATATTAATACCTCTCTCGAGGCTACTAACTTCTAACCCTAGGTTGATTAATTGAAATCTCTTTCTAATCAAAACCCCTTGAATTGCATTAACTCAATCTATGGACTCCCATATTAGGTTTGACCCTAATCCGGCAGATTTTCGTCATCCTATCTCTAGGGTTGCATCAACTTCGCTTAATTATGCTAGATTTACTCTTAGGCAGGGTCTATTCCTCCTTTACCTAAGCACATCAATACTTGAATCAATATCCTGAAATATCAAAGAAAGAATTAAGAATGCATAATTAAGAACAAATCAAGTATTTATCATATAGTTCAGAAAACAATAACAAGATCCGTCTTAGGTTTCATCCCCCTCAGGTATCTGAGGGGTTTAGTTCATAATAACAAAAGAATACATCTCAGAAGAAAAGATAAAACAAAACATAAGAAAACCCTAAAACCCCCTGAAGGAATTGAAGGAGAGATCTGCCGTCTTGAGTATGATTTTGGCTTCTTGAGATGAATCAAATGGCTTTCCTCGAGTAAATCCCACAATTCTGACCTCTCTGGCTCGGCTCCTTGGCCTAGCTAGACGCCCCCTGACCAAAAGCTCTCTAGGGTGTTTATATAGGCTTTTGGAATGGCTTTCTTTGCCTCTAAGTACCCTAATCCGAATAAAATTCTTTTTTGCCACGGCAGGGACATGCCCGTATGGCACGCTCGTGTAAATCGATTTGTAGGCCGTGGTTGGGTCTGCTAAAGAGGCATGGCCATGTGGTGAAACCCCAGGCCGTGTTGATTTCTTACTTTGGCCTATTTGGTCCGTTTTTAGCCTGTTTCGTGTTCTTTTCATCCTCCTATGCTTTCCTAAGTATAAAACATGAAAATAAAGGATTAGAAGCACCAAATTCCACAATTCAGGGAATAAATCATCCAAAAGTATGCTAAATGTGGGATTAAAATATGAACATATTACGGTTTATCAAATACCCCCACACTTTAGCATTTGCTTGTCCTCAAGCAAAATTATCAACTCATAATTAAAATGAACTTCCTCAATTCATAACTCCCATTAACAATGTCTTATCATAATTCATGGATAATTCATACATTGATAATTCAACTCAAAGAGTCCTAAAGATTCAAACAATCAAAGTCATAGTTTTTATAGTACGAAAAATAGGTGTTTCCCCTTACCTAAATAATTACCTTTAATTCAAAATCGACAAAAATTGACATTCTCACTAAAGATTCACTCAAATCACTCGAAGTGTTTAAGGTTTAGGAAAAAGCACTCATAAGTCAAACATGAAAAGTTAATCCCATAGGCTTGCATGAAAATCAAATCTCCACCACTATAATGTGAGATGATATACAAATCAAAAGGTCTTTAAAAAGGGTTGTAACGGGGCTTGGGTTAAAGGTGTGGATAAAGGCTTGAATTAGAGGGTTAGTATCGAGACTGAATTGACAAATTACCTAACTAAAAAGTTGTACTAATACTAAATAATTACATCACGGAAACTTAATACTAATAACATGAGCTTCTTCTAAAGATAATGAAATTAACAGTTTGAGCTCAAATAACATAGAACTAATAATGAATATACTTCGTTTTTTTTAAGAACAGATCATACAATAATAAAGAAATTAACAACTGAAATGGAAAGCATAGTTTAGCTAAGTAATCTGTTCAAATCAGACCTCGACTTAATGTGAGTAAAACTAATTAAAGGGATTTCAGCAATAATGGTTTTTGGTTAATGTTGAGGGTGAGTCAATAAAAGGGTTCTTAGGATCAAAGGGGTTCACTAGGGGTTAATTGTGAGGGTAGGCTTTTAGTGGAGTAAGTGGGTTAAAACCTAAGTGCCTTTGTCATCTCTGTATATCAAATCAAAGGTGTGGTCTCGACATGTATAATCGAAGCAAGTTCTAGAATAACAAATCAATGTTGACACACTCATAATCAATAAAGTGAGCACGAAAAATGTATACTCTAAAAGGCTCAAAATCTCACAAAAATTATGGCTTTTTGATATCAACCTCATAAATTTCAAACTTCAAGGTAATAATTAGATTCAGATCAACAACCTAGCAAATTTTTAATTCTGAAAAAATAGACTTATCATGCTTGATTCTCTAGTTTCCTAAAGTTTAAATCATCAATGTACAATTAACTATGACTTAATCCAAAACATATCAATAAAAATCATAAATCAGAGGAAATTTCATTTTAATCATAATATGAGAAAATTATTTAAGAACAAGATATAATTCGGGATTTGAGAATAATGAAAAAAATTAGGCACTTTCCTGAATAAATTTCACCCCCCACACTTAAAATGTACATTTCCCTCAATGTACAAATATAAAAAATATAATAAGAAAAGCACAAGATAGGGAAAGAGGTGAAACTTCTTGAATTTTTGATGGAGTCAGAGAAAAAAATCTGGGAAGTTTGGGCCGCGTTGGAGGAAGACATTACTGTAGAGGTGGATACTAGGGTCGTGGTGGTGTGATTCCCAAGCAGCCTGAAGAACCTAAAACCAAGAAACTAAAATAAAATAAACTAGATTTAGCATAAGAGAGTCAAAGAGAAGGAAAATAAAGGAGAAGAGAAAAGATAAATAAAAACTAAATGGCCTCAAGTGTCCTCGGCTTGTCGAGTAAATGAAGCGGCCGGCATGAACTTATGTAGATCGGTCTCCCATAGGGATACTGTGCTAGGGTCCTTCCGCTTCTTCGACATAGGTAAGGTGAAAATGAAGAGTTTGGGACAGGAGAATGAGAGGGAATGGAAAAGAGAAGGGTGAAAGGGAATGGAAGAAAAGGAATGGGGAGTAGGTGGGAAAGGGAGATGGGTGTTTTTAAATAGAGATTTCAGGTCTGGTACATCCCCACGCCCGTGTGTCGTGGCCGTGTTGCACCGCACGGCCGTATCGCACGGTCGTGTGGTGGCTCGTTCGTTTCTCCCACGCCTGTGTGAAAGGTCTCCACGCCCATGTCTCTTTCTCAGTGTCGGCAACGGCCTCAAAGCACAGGCGTGGCTTATGCCCGTGTGGCTTCTTCAGTGTCGGCCATGGCCATATCGCACGGCCGTGATAATTTATAGCCGTCCGTGACCTGGGGATCTTTCTTCATCAGCTCGTACAACCTTTGCCATGTCAGTACGAAAATCTGTGGTGTCCACACGGCCATGACCACGGCCGTGTACAGGGCCGTGTGGTATGAAAATCTGCACTTTTGTTAGTTAATAGTTAGATGCTAAAAAAGGGAAATAAAAGTAGAAATAAATGTAAAAATAAATGGAGTTAGTGCTCGAGTTGCCTCCCGAGAAGCGCTTGTTTAAATTCTTAAGCTAGACTTACCTCTCATTCGCATATTCAGGGTGGTTTGAAGAGTTGAACATCCTCTTTCATGCTATCAGTTCTACTATCATGATATAACTCGAGTCAAGTAGCGTTTACTTTAAAAGTGCCGAAAATAGGATTACTTACCTCGACTGTTCCGTATGGGAAAACATTGATTACCTTAAAAGAGATTTCTTCGTTTGTATTAAGGTCTGAAGGAGATATTCGAGGGTTTGTTTTATTTAATAATACCTGATCTCCGATCTTAAATTTGTTTGTCCCATGGAATGGCGTTGGTTCTACTGCGTGAATCCCTAATTTCTCTTTAAAATGTGTCTTCCACTCGTCTAGTTCATCGATCTGAAGCCTTCGTTCCTCATGAGTTATTTCCTTGTTTGCATGAGGTCTAGGATCTGGCTCTGTTGTGTAGTTCCGTGGTGCTTCCTGTGAGGAAGGTTGAACAAATTGGTTATCAATTGAATTTACTTTCTCACCTCTATCTTTCGATGTCCTAGCCGAGTCAAGAGCTTGAAGAATGACTGTCTCGTCACCTACACGAAGTATGAGTTTGCCTGTATGAATGTCAATTTTAGTTCTAGCAGTTGCTAAAAAGGGTCTTCCCAGAATTAAAGGGATTGTGTTGTCCTCATCCATTTCTAAAACGACAAAGTCTACTGGGAATACAAATTTATCAATTTTCATGAGTACATCTTCAATTATACCCCTAGGAATTCTAATAGTTTTATCAGCTAATTGAATGCTCATTCTAGTTTGTTTGGGTTTCCCTAGACCTAGCTGTTTAAACATTTTATAAGGCATGACATTTATACTTGCCCCTAGATCAGCTAAAGCATTATTAATGGATAAAGTACCAATTAAGCACGGAATTGTAAAACTCCCTGGATCTTTTAATTTCCGTGGTAGTCAATTTTGCAACATTGCTGAGCATAATACGTTCAGTTCCATATGTGACTCCTCGTCTAACTTTCGTTTGTTTGTCAGAAGCTCTTTTAAAAATTTCCTTGAATCTGGCATCTGTGAAAGAGCTTCAAGAAACGGTTAGTTGATATGTAATTTCTTTAAAAGTTTAAGAAACTTACCGAATTGTTCGTCTGTATTGTCTTTCTTCATCGCATCAGGATATGGCACACGAGGTTGGTACTCTTTAATTACCGGTTTTGGCTTACCATGACTTACCTCGACCTTACATTCCTCTACCACATTCTCTTGCCTTAATTTGGGCTCATCTAACCCTTCACTATCATGAGCGGTTATGGCTTGAAGTTGCTCCTTTGGGTTAGTTTCAGTGTTGCTTGGCAATCTACCTTGTGGTCGCTCGATATGATCTTGGTAAGTTGTCCTAAGCGATTCTTGATCTCTTGAATCGATGCTTCTTGCTTTTTGAGTGCTTTGTTTGGTGTTTTGGAAACGGGTTTTCGACACCGCGATGAATTTTGTTAGCATCTCCTCAAGGTTCGGCTTTTTCTCTTGTGGGTAGGGTCTTTGTTGGAAGCACGGAGGGGGTTGTTGTCTCTGATTTCCTTGGCCACCCCATGAGAAATTGGGGTGGTTCTTCCAACCTGGATTATAAGTATTACTATAAGGATTATTTTGAGGTCTAAAATTGTTACCCATATAGTGAGCTTGCTCGTTTTCAGCTTCTCGAGGTTGTAAAGTGGATATTCATGTTGCTCATTCCTCCTCTATTTGTATCGCATTTGCATAGCTTGGATGTACTGTGAAGAACCACAAAAACTATCAATCTTTTTATTTAACATCTCTACCTGATTTGATAGCATGGTTACTGCGTCGAGGTTGAAAACTCTGGCTGCTTTAGTTGGCTTTGTCCTTGTAACTTGCCACTGATAATTATTCAGTGACATCTCTTCCATAAACTCGTAGAAATGACCTCGGTGTTTTTTTATTCAAGGTTCATGCGTGAGACTGAATCAATCAATCACTGTTGAAGGGTTTACACTATTATAAAAGGTTTGGACTTGTAGCCACAAGGGTAATCCATGGTGTGGGCACCTTCTCAATAGATTTTTGTATCTCTCCCATGCATCATAAAGTGTCTCTACATCCATCTACACAAAAGAAGAGATATCATTCCTTAACTTAGCCGTTTTAGCCGATGGAAAATATTTTAATAAAAATTTCTCGGTCATTTGATCCCATGTAGTGATTAACCCTCGTGGAAGAGAATTCAACCACTGTTTGGCTTTATTCCTCAAAGAAAAGGGAAACAACCGAAGACGGATGGCATCATCAGAAACGCCATTTTTTTGAAGGTATCGCAAAATTCTAGGAAATTTGCTAAGTGTGTGTTAGGATCCTTATCCTGCAAACCATCGAATCGAACAAATCTATTTGTATCATCAGATAGTGTTAGGTTTCAATTCGAAATTATTTGCAAAGAATAGCATGTCTAACAATACTTGACTCAGTTCCTGTTAAATTAGGTTTAGCATAATCATACATAGTTCGAGGAGGAGGATTTTCGACAACCACAGGAGGGAGTGGATTATTCTGGTGATCAGCTATCTCTTCCGTGTTAGTATCGTCCTCTTGCTCTTCTTCTATGTAATTTAAGCTTCGCCTTATTTCTCTATGATTTCTGCGAACAGTGCCTTCAATATCACTATCGTAGATTAAGGGTCCTGTTGGGTTCCTTCTAGTCATAAATTAGAGGTACCTGCTAGGAACAAATAAAAGAAAGAATATTAGCGAAATTAAAAACAAAATAAAAGTAAATTGCAAAAAATAAAAAATGGCTAAAGTAATAAAAATTTAGCTTTCTTAATATTTCAGTTCCCCAGCAACGGCGCCAAAAACTTGATCGTTCGCCAGAGTCTTAAAAATTTATATAATGAATGATCTAGCCTAGAAACTAACTGTGACAACGATTGAGGCAAGCGCACCTATCGAACAGTAGTATAGTTTAGTGGCAGGACCAGAATGTCGAACCCAAAGGAACCAAAAGTACTAAGACTAACTTTCTTTCTATTATTTAGCCTACGAATTGAAGTGAATTATTGTTTAATTTGAAATTAACTAACTACTAAGCTAAAGATGCTAAGACACAAAGAATGAAAAAGGGAAATACTTGTGGGAAAAACAAATTGATTAAGACAAGACCCAAGGAGGAATCCACCTAGACTTCACTTGTAATCTAACTCTGAACTAGACGATTTATTCACTTGACCTAATCCGTAAGATTCCCTAATTTATATTAATACCTCTCTCGAGGATACTAACGTCTAACCCTAGGTTGATTAATTGAAATCTCTTTCTAATTAAAACCCCCAGAATTGCATTAACTCAATCTATGGACTCCCATATTAGGTTTGACCCTAATCCGGCAGATTTTCATCATCCTATCTCTAGGGTTGCGATCAACTCCGCTTAATTATGTTAGATCTACTCTTAGGCAGGGTCTATTCCTCCTCTACCTAAGCACATCAATACTTGAATCAGTATCCTGAAATATCAAAGAAAGAATTAAGAACGCATAATTAAGAACAAATCAAGTATTTATCATATAGTTCAGAAATCAATAACAAGATCCGTCTTAGGTTTCATCCCCCCTCAGGTATCTAGGGGTTTAGTTCATAATAACAAAAGAATACATCTCAGAAGAAAAGATAAAACAAAACATAAGAAAACCCTAAAACCCCCTGAAGGAATTGAAGTAAAGATCCGCCGTCTTGAGTATGATTTCGGCTTCTTGAGATGAATCAACTGGCTTTCCTCGAGTAAATCCCACAATTTTGACCTCTCTGGCTCGGCTCCTTGGCCTAGCTGGACGCCCTGATAAACTGTAAAAGTAACATATTTTAGTCCCACATTTAGAATGGATGATTTATCCCTTATTTGGTATAATTTGGTACTCTTAATCCTTTCTTTTCATGTTATATACTCATGGAAGCACCGTAGGATGAAAAGAACAAGAAACGGACTTAAAATGGGCCAAATAGGCCAGATCACGAAATCGACATGGCCTGGGCGCAAGACCACACGGGCGTGCCTCATTAATGGAGTCCACACGGCCTGGCCACGATTCACACGGGCGTGTGCCATGGCCGTGTCCCTGCCGTGGCCAAGAGAAGTTTTGCTCGGATTTGGATACTTGGAGGCAAAGAAACACAATCCAAAGTCTATTTAGATACTCCAAATAGGAACTCCACTTAGATTTGGATACTAGGAGGCCAAGTAAGGCATCCCAAAGCCTATATAAACACCCTAGAGGGCAACTTATTTGGGGAGTTCGGCAGAAGCCTTCTACCAGGGCTTTTGTCAGGGCGGTTAGCTACGCCAAGGAGCCGAGCCAAAAAGGCCAGATTTGTGGGAAACTCTCAAGGGATAGCCAGTTGATCCATCTCCAGAAGCCGGGATTCTACTCAAGACGGAGGATCTCCCCTTCAATTCCTCCAGGGAGTTTTAGGGATTTCTTATGTTTTGTTTTATCTTTTCTTCTGAGATGTTTTTCATTATTATTATGAACTAAACCCTTCAGATACCTGAAGGGGGATGAAACCTAGATGAATCTTGTTATTGTTTTCTCGAACTATATGATAAATACTTGATTTGTTCTTGATTATGTGTTCTTAATTCTTGTGTTGATATTTCATGGATATTAATTCAAGTTGAATGTGCTTAGGTGGTGGAGCAAAAGTCCTGCTCAAGAGTAGATCTAGCATAATTAAGCGGAGTTGATCGCGCGCTAGAGATAGGGTGACGAGATTTTGCCGGATTAGGGTGAAACCTAATATGGGAGTCCATAGATCGATTTATCGCTATTCTAGGGGTTTTAATTAGAAAGAGATTTCAATTAATCAACCTAGGGTTAGACGTTATTCGCCTCGAGAGAGGGTTTAATATAAATTAGGAGTCCTACTACGGATCAAGTCAAGTGAATAAATCGTCTAGTTCGGTGTTAGATAACAAGTGAAGTCTAGGTGGATTCTTCCTAAGGGTATCATCTTAATCAACCGAGTTTTTCCAAGTATTTCCCAATTCATTCTTTTTGTCTTTGCGTCTTTAGCTTAGTAATTAGTTAATTTAGATTAATAAACAACTTCACTTATTTTAGGCTAAATAATAGAAAGAAAGTTAGTATTAGTACTTTTAGTTCCTTTCGGTTCGACAATCCGGTCTTGCCTAAGCTATACTCTTTGTTCGATAGGTGCGATTGCCTCAATCGTTGTTATAGTTAATTCCGGATCGATCATTATAAATTTAAAACTCTGAAATACAATGATCAAGTTTTTGGCACCGTTGCCGGGGAACTAAAATATTAAGAAAGCTCTATTTTTATTACTTTAGCCATATTTTTTTATTTTTTGCAATTTTTTTTATTTTTTATTTTACTTTGCTAAATTTTATTTTATTTGCTTTTGTCAGGAAAATTTTTGTTTATAGAGGATATGGCACAGAATTACTATCAGTGGCAAGTTATGAGGACAAAGCCAACAAAAGTAGCCGGTATCTACAACCTCGACCTAGTAACTAGGCTATCAACCCAGTTAGAGATGATACATAAAAAATTTGATGGTTTATACGGTTCCTCACAGGCACATCCAGTTATGCAGTGTGAAACAAGCAGAGGCGTGGCGAATCCTGAGTACCCACCCTACGGACATGGCATGGAAAGCGAACAAGTCAACTATATGGGTAACTATGCAGGTTTGAGGTACCATCCCAAAATAATTTTTATGATAACACTTATAATGCAGGTTGGAGGTACCATCCCAATTTCTCGTGGGATGATCAAAATTTTCAACAACCACCTCACCAATAGGAAGAGGAGTCGAACATTGAAGAGATGCTGACAAAATTCATGGCAGCCACAGATACCCATCTCCAAGACACTGAGACAACACTTAAAACCAACAAACATCGATTGAAGGGATCAAGAACCAAGTTGGGGAACTTACTAAGTCAGTTTGGGAAATTACTAAGTCAGTTGGACAACTTGCGAAGCTGATTTTTGAACAACTACAAGAAAGCTTGCCAAGCAACACTGAAACTAACCCAAAAGAGCAAATTCAAGCCGTAACAGTTCATGACAGTGAAAGGTTAGTGGAACCTGACCCAAGGCAAAAGCCTATGGTAAGTGAAGGTAAGGTTGAGGAAAGCCATGATTTACCAAACCCGGTAATTACAAAGTACCAAGCTCATATGCCATACCCCAATGCGATAAAGAAAGACCACACAGAGGAACAATTCGGTAAATTTCTTATACCTCCAAAGAAGTTTCTTATTAACTTGTCGTTTCTTGAAGCTCTTTCGCAAATGCCAGATCCTAGACCTCGTGACAATAAAGAAGAAAATCATGAGGAACGAAAGCTTTGGATCGATGAACTAGACGAATGGAAGACACACTTCAAGGAGAGACTAAAAATACACGAAGCAAAAATGAGGTAACTCCACGAGAAACTTAACGATGGGACAACCCAGCTTAAGATAGGAGATCAGGTACTCAAAATCTTCCCAGATGGAACAGTCGAGGTAACTAATCCTAAATTTATCACTTCTAAGGTAAACACTACTTGACTTAAACTTTATATCCACAACCGAATTGATCGCATGAGAAAGGATTTTCGGGACCATACAAATGAGAGGTAAAGTCTAGCTTAAGACTATAAACGAGCGCTTTTCGGGAGGCAACCCGAGCACTAACCCCATTAATTTTTACATTTTTTTATTTTTACTTTTATTTTTCCTTTTATCACCTAACCATAAACTAACCAAAGTACAGATTTCCATACCACACTACCGTGCAGTGTGTCGTATAACCATCACGAGGAAGGTACAAGGCGGGGGGCAACCACCGATCCATAATTTCTATTTAGACCCCCCTTCTTCCTTTTTCTTGTTCAGTTGTCTTTCTTCTTTCATTTTCCATTATTTACTTTTATTCTTATTTTTATTTACTTCTATTTTTATTTTTATTTTTATTTTCTTTATTATTTTCTTCTTATTCTTCATACCATTTAGATTTAGCTTAGGATACAATAAAATCAGACCGGTTACCTTGAGGATTCAAGTTCAAATGGTTCGAGGCGCTTCCCCATGTTCACCTCCAATCCTATCCGGTTTCTTTTCATTAATTTTATCCATAATTCAGGAAGTTTCACTTCTCCCCATATCTTATGATTTTAGTATTATTGTGTTATTATCTAACTTTGTACATTGAGGTCAATGTACATCTTAAGTGTGGGGGGTGAACAACCTAAAAAGGTGCCTAATTTTTTTTATTATTCTCAAATTCCTGAAATTGGGTGCCAAACTTTTTGCATTATTCTCAAATCCTAAATTATGTCTTGTTTCTTAAAGTAAGTTTCTCATATTATCATTAGAATGAAATTCCTATGATTTATGATTTTTATTGATATGTTTTAAATTAAGTCATTGATAATTGTGCATTGATAATTAAATTCTAAAATTACTAGAGAATTAAGCATGATAAGTCTATTTTTCAGAAATTAAAAATTTTCTAGGTTGTCCACCAGAATTTGAATGTTACTTTGAAGTTTGAAGTTTACAAGGTTGATAACAAAATACCCATAATTTTTGTGAGATTTTGAGCCTTATAGAGCATATATTCTTTTTCATGCTCACTTTATTGATTATGAGTATGTCAACATTGATTTGTTATTCTAGAACTTGCCTCGTTTATACATATCGAGACCACACCCATGATTTGATATATAGAGATCATTAAGGCACCTAGGTTTTAACCCACTAACTCCATTAAAAGCCTACCTTCACAATTAACCCCTAGTGAACCCCGTTTAAACCTAACAACCCTTTTTATTGACATAACCACTAATATTAACCCAGAAACCCTTTGTTTTTGTTATCCCCATTCCTTTTGACTACCCTTATATCGAGATTTGATTTGATTAATAGCCTAATTATGTTTTTATTTCAGTAATTTATCCTTTTTTTATGTATTTATGATTCGTTCTTAAAAAAAATCGAAGTATAGTCGTTTATCATTATTAGTTTTGTGATTAAGTGAGCTTATACGTTTGAATTCCAAATATTGAAGAAGAAGCTCGCAGTATTAGTATTTTTTTCAATTGATGTAATTACCTTTATTTAGTTCATTGTTTCTGGTTAGGTAATTTTTCAAGTCAATCTCGATTCTAACCCTCTAATTCAGCCTTTATCCACACCTTAACCCAAGCCCCATTACAACCTTGTTAAAGACCTTTTGATTTGTGTATCATCTCATTTTATAGTGGTGGAGATTTGATTTTCATGCAAGCCTATGGGATTAACTTTTCATGTTTGACTTTTGAGTGCTTAATTTTGAACCTTAAACACCTCGAGTGATTTGAGTGAATCTTTAGTGAGGATGTCAATTCTTGTCGATTTTGAATCAGAGGTAATTATTTAGATGAGGGAAAAACACCTATGTTTTGTGCTACAAATGTATGGCTTAGATTGTTTGAATCTTTAGAACCCTTTGAGTTGAATTATCCATGTATGAATTATCCTTGAATTATGACGAAACATTATTAATGACTATTATGATCTAAGGGAAGTTTGTTTTAATTATGAGTTGAGAATTTTGCTTGAGGACAAGCAAAGGCTTAAGGGTGGGGGTATTTGATAAACCGTAAAAGTAACATATTTTAGTCCCACATTTAGCATGTTTTTGGATGATTTATCCCTTATTTGGTATAATTTGGTGCTCTTAATCCTTTTTTTCCATGTTATATACTCAGGGAAGCACCGGATGATTAAAGGAATAAGAAACGGGCTTAAAACAGGCCAAATGGGCCAGATCACGAAATCGACACGGCCTGGGCCCAAGACCACACGGCCGTGCCTCATTAATGGAGTCCACACGACCTGGCCACGATTCACACGGGTGTGTGCCATGGTCGTGTCCCTGCCACAACCAAAAGAAGTTTTGCTCGGATTTGGATACTTGGAGGCAGAGAAACACAATTCAAAGTCTATTTAAACACCCAAGTAGGAACTCCACTTAGATTTGGATACTTGGAGGCCAAGTAAGGCATCTCAAAGCCTATATAAACACCCTAGGGGGCAACTTATTCGGGGAGTTCAGCAGAAGCCTTCTGCTAGGGATTTTTCCAGGGCGGTTAGCTAGGCCAAGGAGCCGAGCCAAAAAGGTCAGATTTGTGGGAAACTCTCAAGGGATAGCCAGTTGATCCATCTCTAGAAGCCAGAATTCTACTCAAGACGGAGGATTTCTCCTTCAATTCCTCCAGGGAGTTTTAGGGATTTCTTATGTTTTGTTTTATCTTTTCTTCTGACATGTTTTTCATTAATATTATGAACTAAACCCTTCAGATGCCTGAAGGGGGATGAAACCTAGATGAATCTTGTTATTATTTTCTGAACTATATGATAAATACTTGATTTGTTCTTGATTATGTGTGCTTAATTCTTGTGTTGATATTTTGCGGATATTAATTCAAGTTGAATGTTCTTAGGTGGTGGAGCAAAAGTCCTTGCTCAAGAGTAGATCTAGCATAATTAAGCGGAGTTGATCGCGCGCCTAGAGATAGGGTGATGGGATTTTGCCGGGTGAAACCAAATATGGGAATCCATAGATCGATTTACTGCTATTCTAGGGGTTTTAATTAGAAAGAGATTTCAATTAATCAACCTAGGGTTAGACGTTATTCGCCTCGAGAGAGGGTTTAATATAAATTAGGGAGTCCTACGGATCAAGTCAAGTGAATAAATCGTCTGGTTCAGTGTTAGATAACAAGTGAAGTCTAGGTGGATTCTTCCTAAGGGTATCGTCTTAATCAACTGAGTTTTTCCCAAGTATTTCCCCAATTCATTCTTTTTGTCTTTGTGTCATTAGCTTAGTAATTAGTTAATTTAGATTAATAAACAACTTCATTTATTTTAGGCTAAATAATAGAAAGAAAGTTAGTATTAGTACTTTTAGTTCCTTTCGGTTCGACAATCTGGTCTTGCCTAAGCTATACTACTGTTTGATAGGTGCACTTGCCTCAATCGTTGTTATAGTTAATTCTAGGATCGATCATTATAAATTTAAAACTCTGAAATACAACGGTCACGCCCCCTGACCAAAAGCTCTCTAGGGTGTTTATATAGGCTTTTGGAATGGCTTTTTTTTCCTCTAAGTACCCTAATCAGAATAAAATTCTTCTTTGCCACGGCAGGGACACGCCCGTGTGGCACACCTGTGTAAATCGAGTTGTAGGCCGTGGTTGGGTCTGCTAAAGAGGCACGACCGTGTGGTGAAACCCCAGGCCATGTTGATTTCTTACTTTGGCCTATTTGGTCCATTTTTATCCCGTTTCATTTTCTTTTCATCCTCTTATGCTTTCTTAAGTATAAAACATGAAAATAAAGGATTAGAAGCACCAAATTCCACAATTCAGGGAATAAATCATCCAAAAGTATGCTAAATGTGGGATTAAAATATGAACATATTACTGTTTATCAATTGGTAAGTTAAATTCTTGTTATACGAACTTACTAAGCATTGAATGTTTACTCTGTTTAATTGTCCTCTATTTTATAGTGCTCGAAAGCTCGCTACGGTTGGAAATCGGTCGGAGCATCATCACACTATCCTTCATCCCGTTTGGTACAAATAACAAACTTATTTTAGTATAATGGCATGTATAAGCTAAGTTAGGTAAAATGATGAAATGTTTGGTTATAACTAGCCATTGGAATGGCTAGCAGAAATTATATTTTGGTGTAATTATATAAGGCCATATCATGTTTGATGTGTGTTGGAATGGCTAAAAGGTAAAAGATATATATAAAGAAAATGATGAATGTATTTGAGTTAGTATAATTGAATAACTTGAAAATAAACATAAATGTAATTGCGGAAATTTAAACATTTGATCATATGTGTTAATATAACATATATAATACTTGTTTTTGGCTTGGTTTATATGTACCAAATTGGTTTGAAAATATGTTGAAGTGTTCATGTAGGTGCAAGGTAAAAAGGGTGAAAATAAGGCTTGCAAAAATGGTCTTATTTTGTCCACACGGGTAGACACACGGGCGTGCGTCTCAACCGGGTGTGACACACGACCATGCGCATGGGTGTGTGGTTTGGCCGTGTGTCCCCTGCATATTAAAAATTGAGAAAAAGAATGCTTAGAATTGAGCACATGGGCAGAGACATGGGTGTGTATATAAGTTGTGTGAGACACACAGTCAAGCACATGGGCGTGTGTCTTGGCCGTGTAACCCCTGCACCGAATTTTTGTAAATTAAATTTTCCACACGGGCGTGTGGCTAGCCATGTGGTCCAAGTCAGAGATTTACACGGGTAAGGACATGGGCTGGAACACGGCCGTGTGCCTCAAATCGAATGCCCACATGACCTGGGACACAGACGTGACATTGGCCGTGTGAGCCACACGGCTTGGCCACACGAACATGTGTCCCTTGCACCAACGAAAATTTCTGAGATTTCGCGAAAATTTTTCTGTGAATCCAGTTTAGTCCCGACTTAATTCTAATATGTATTTTGGACCTGGAGGACCCATATAAGGGACAGTATGATTGATTGTGATTGATTTTTGAAAATGAATAGTAATGGACATAAATTAACTGTAATTGATTAGTAAACTTCAGTAATGCTTTGTAACCCTATTCCAGCTACGGATATGAGTTAGGGGTGTTACAAACATGCATGGTGGATCCATTGGATATAGTTGGCATGCCGTAGGATTTGTGGGTACTCACCGTTATTTGTGACATTATAGCATATGGCTCTAGGTGGACTGATTTGTTGGAGTAGATAAGGGAGTGTTGAGCATGAGTCTCCACTTAATGGCATATTTTAGGCGCTATAAAGAAGCACGTGCTTCGGCTCGCTCAACTTGGTGGACTGTATTTGTTATTTATGGGAGTTTGAAGATCCGTTTATCCAATGTATGATCCCCCAATTAAGCCATAAGTAATGAATGCCATAATATTTATGTGTGATTGTTGTTATATCATTTGATAATTGTAAGTCATGAATAACTGATTTTGGTATTGGAAATGTTTATGGAAATTAAATTGGCAAGTTTAAATATTTTTGGTTGACAATTGGTGAATGATTGCTCGTGAATTAAGCATGAATTGGATGTTAAATTACCTGTTGTTTTTATTAACATTCACTAAACTTTTTAAAGCTCACACCCTCACATTCGTGCAGATCATTTTCGGGATTGACGAACTGAAGAGCCGAGCAAGAGAGTTCGAAGAGGTTTAGGCTTGGTAGAGACTTAATTACACATTTTAGAGACTGTAGTAAGGCATTGTGGAAATCATGTGAATTAGTTTGATTTTGGTTGTAATTGGACTTTGGACATTGGACATTTATTTTGGATGGTTCTAATAATTTTGAGGCATGTTTAAGTTTAATTATTGAATGGTTTACGGTGTATTGTTGCTTGATAACACGATGATTGACAACACGATGTGTGAAGCAAGAAATTTATACTAATGATTGTTTAAATAAAGCTTCCATGGAGTGATTTACTAGCAACTAAGGTACGCCACTTGTTTGATTTATTTTGTGTTTGTTATGTATGAAATTGATTGCCTAATTCATTTTAATTAAGGCTTAATTGATGTCCATAAATTAAATTGAAGGTGTATGTATATATATGTTCATTAAGCGTAGTTAAATCGGGTTTAGTTGGTCACTGAAAAATGCAAAATCGGGATTTTAAACGAGTTTTTCACAAAAATAGGTGCAATGGTTTTCACACGAGCGTGTGAGGGGTTGCACACGGCTGTGTGGGTAAATGACACAGGCGTGTGAAAACTGGAGCTATCACACAGGGGCGTGTGGATTTCCACACGGGCGTGTACGATTTGCCTAAAAGTTTTTCAAGACACGAACACGGGCATTTAATGACACACGGTCTGGGGACACGATTTGCCTAAAAGTTTTTGTCTTTTTAAATTGGTTTTCTAATTTTGTTAAGTAAAAATTTAGTCTTGAAAATTGATTAGTCTAATTAGAGCCCTAGATGATAAGAAAACTTGGTAAAATTTTAGGATTAGTCTCGTAATGGGTAAAATTTGATTGAAACACACTTAAATTGTAATTTGGAATAGGTCCTGATAGTTGTATTTGTTACAATTTAATCACTAATAGTAAAACTTGAATTAGACATAGCAAACGAACTCAGTTTAAGCTGAAATTTTTAGGCTTGCATAATTTTGATTAAAAGAAGGTCGGTAAACATTTATATCTAAAATCAGGTTAGTTTTACTATAGGTGGTAAAATGATGAAAATGCCCTTAGGTTAAATTACCTAGGATAAATTTAAAATTAGCTCATAGTTTGCTTTCGTGTTAATAAATAACTAAATTTAGATATGTTTGAGGTGTTATAAGGTCAGGGTGTGTCTTGGGTGGTCGTTAGCCGGTGAGTTATTTAAGTGGCTAATGTAACGCTTCGAATTTAGGTCGGTCCATCTCGATCGGGTTTAGGGTTTCACATTTGGTAGTATCAGAGCTCAGCTTTTAAATCGTAAGCTCGCCTAGACTGGTTAGGCTACTTGAATATTAATGATCTTGGATTATGATGTTTGCTTGCTTGTGATGATTAAAAATTTCGTATTTTTACCTATTCATGATCTTTGTGGTATAATTTGTTCTTGGGGTAGGATTGGGAACACAAATGCCCTATAGGAACTGTACTTAGTTAACTATTGGATCTCTTACTGCTACTCACTCCTGGTATGTTTTCTTTATTCTTATCTTTAGTATAGGATAATTGTTATGCCTCCGCATCATGATCGAGGTAGTATGAATGACGATGCGCCACCGTGGGATGATGCTCAAATGGTCTGCGCCGAGTAATTCATGTCTAAGATGGTAGGAGCACTACCGCGTAGATCCAGCTCATCAAGGTTTTCCACTAGAACGCTTGTGAGCTCTAAGTGGTAAGGATTCTCATAGTTTAGGGGCGGTGATCCGACATGTGCAAAGTATTGGTTGCAAGGTGTCATTCGTATTCTCGATCAGATGGGTTGCTCTAACAAGGATAAGTTGGGTTGTGTCGTATAACTACTATCGGACGAGGCTCACAGATGGTGGATGACTGTCGAGAGGGGTACTGCGTCAGATTGCCTTACTTGGGACTTCTTCTTAACATCATTTTGGAGGAAGTTTATTGGCAAGCAGTATCTCGAGGCTAGGAGACGAGAGTTTATGGATCTTGTTCAGGGTACTCTGTCGATAAACGAGTTTGTTCGGTTGAGTCAATATGCTCCTGAGTTGGTTTTTTTAGGTGAACCGTTGTAAGAGGTTCAGGTTCGGGCTGAATCGTGAGATTAAGCTCTACCTAGTTGCTCAGAATACTGAGGTTTTCGATGAGTTAGTGGAGAAGGCTCGTGCGTTAAATGAGACTTTAGGGGAGGAGCCTAAAGCTGCTTCGTCTGGAGCTGCTAGGAGGTTGACTGTGGCTACTAGTGGTTCTGGTCATAAGAGCAAAAGAGGTCATTTCGGTAGATCTAGACGACATGTTGCTAGTGGTCGTGGTCAGGATAGACAAGCTGCGAGAGTTAAGGCTGGTTCTACTGATTAGGGGACTGTTGCATGGCTGATATGTGAGCATTGTAGTCGACGTCATCGTGGTGAGTGCTGGAGGATGATGGGTGCTTGTCTTGTCTATTGTTCGATGGAGCACCGTGTGAGTGACTGCCTGAAGAGAGCCATTGTTGTACGCGATCAGCCTGTTGTTGTTGTTGTACCTGCTCTGGCTCACGGGAGAGGCCGTGGCAGAGGTGATGGTGGTAGATGTGCTGGTCAGTGTGGTGCTACTTAAGGTGGTGATGATGGTCTAGCCAGAGTTTATGCAGTGAGGGAGCCCCGTATTAGAGAGGCCACTAGTGTTATCGTAGGTACCTTCACGCTACAGTCTTTTCCTCTGCTAACTTTAGTTTATTCTGGTGCAACAAGGTCGTTTATCTTGAGAGACATAGCTAGAAAGTTAAGGATTGCTGTAGAGACTTCTAGTTTGAGTGTTACGGTTAAGAGCGCTTTAGGTGATAGTGTAGTGGTGGATCGGGTATATCATCTTTGTCCTCTGATGGTTCAGGGACATGTGTTTCCAGTTGATCTACTTGAGTTGTCATTTTGGGGTTTTGACATCATTCTAGGTATGGATTGGTTGTTCGAGAATCGGGCCAAGGTGGATTGCGAGGCGAAGTTAGCGACTCTATGTGGTGCTGGCGGTTCAGAAGTTGTTGTTGGTGAGAAGTTTGAGTTGTTGCCGAATGTGATTTCTTTGCTTTGTGCTGAGAAGTTGGTCCGAAAAGGTTGCAAAGCTTATCTAACCTATATCCTGATTGTCGATAGTAGAGAGATGAGGTTGGATGATAGCTATCTGTGATTTTTCGAATGTGTTTCTTGAGGAGTTGCCTAGTATACCGCCGGATAGAGAAGTTGAGTTCGGTATTGAGCTCTATCCCGGTACCACTTCGGTGTCTGTTGCGCCCTATCGCATGGCACCTAAGGAACTGAAAGAGTTGAAACTACAATTGCAAGAGTTTTTGGGTCGTGGGTTCATCCGCCCAAGCGTGTCTCCGTGGGGAGCACCGGTGTTGTTTGTGAAGAAGAAGGATGAAACTTTGAGGTTGTGCATCGATTATCGCCAGCTGAATAAGTTGACCATCAAGAATAAATATCCGCTACTGAGGATTGATGATTTGTTTGAACAGTTTCGGGGAGCTTCAGTTTCCTCAAAGATTGATCTGAGGTCTGGGAATTATCAGTTGACGGTTAAGGATTTGGATATGATAAAGAATACTGTAACAGCCCGATTTAGGGGCTAGTTGGAATAGTGGTCTCAGGACTACTAATCCGAGGTCAGAAAAAAATCATTTTTATAATATTTTATGTGTATAGCATGATTGCAATAGTGCATGAAAATTTTGGTGCTTTAATTATAGCGATTGCATGCTTAATTGCGAAACAGGACTAAATCGCATAAAGTGCGAAAGTTCTATTTTATAAGCTAAAGGTGCCAAATAGCTATAAAATATTAAGTGGAGGTCCTTAAAGTGCAATTTACCCCTCTAGTAATGGTTGACCGGCCATAGGAGACATAAAGATGTCAAAATTGGTCAAGTTGGTGGATTAGGTGATAAATTGTCTAGTAATATAATAAAATAAAGAAAGAAAAGATATCATCTTTTCTTCTCCTCTTCTCCACCGAAAAATACAAGTAAAATAGGGGTTTGAGAGCTCAAATTTTTCAGCAACTTCTCACCTTTGAAAGTAAGTGACTTTGGTGATTTTTCTTGATAATAATTGTACTTTTGGAACCCCTAAAGCTTAAGCTAGCTAAAGAGGGGACTATTTTGCAAAATGGTTGAAAGTTTAGAGTTTTTCCATGTGAGCATTTCTGTTGTTTGCAGCATTTTTATGGAAGAAAATGAGTCTTAGTTGTTAAATAAACAACTTTTGTGAAAGGTGTTTCCATGAAAACACCTAAAAGGACCATTTTGCAAAGGTTATAAAATAGGTGTTAAATGTGTGAAATAATGAGTATTGAGGGCTTCTATACGAGTAATAGATGTTCACCTAGGCTCGTTAAAGAAAGAAATTTGATTAGAATTGATTTCTGAGTCTATGGGTAAAATGGTCATTTTGTGAAAGCTTAAGGGCAAAATGGTAATTTTTCCAAAATTATGATTATTGAAATATATTTATTAATGTGGAAATTAAATGAGCTAAATTGTTATTATAGATCAAGAAGAGCAAAGAATTAACCTCGACCGAGGAAAGGGCAAAGTATCGCACTAGATCGATAATCTAGCCTATTTTAAAATCGAGGTAAGTTTGCGTGTAATGAGTTCAACGCCATGTTAGTATGACTTTAAATATTTGATATTCGTGAAGATGTATGATATGTCTATGAATTTGAATAACGGTGTTGTGTGAGAAAATGATGAGAATTGTGATGTTGAAGTCCCCGTTGGACTTAAATAATTAAGAGAACAATATCATCAAGACTTGAGATGGGTAAGATCCCGTATAAGACCATGTCTGGGACATGGCCTCGGCACAAAAGTTGAAATCTCGTATAAGACCATATCTGGGATATGGCATCGGTATTGAATATGAGAAACGTATAAGACCATATCTGGGATATGGCATCGACAATCGATATGAGATCCTGTATAAGACCATATCTTGGATATGGCATCGGCATCTAGAAGTGACCCCGCGTAATACCACATCTGGGATGTGGCATTGGCATTGTAATTATGTGAATGAGGATGATCATGTATCCTTGAATATCCCAAGTGATTCAGTGGGGTACTAGTTAAGCTTATGATAGAGATGAGATTAATGCTAAGACTATGTGATGAAGTGATACAGGTATATGTGAGTAATTCACGAGAATGGCTTACGATATGTGGCATGATATGTAATCGGTAAGAGAAAGTATGAGTAAGTTATGGAAATGAGCTTAAGACTTTTGTTTATATTCAATGCAATGGATGGATGAAATTATGAGCTTTATGTTGGGAAATGAGCTTAAGACTTTTGTTTATATTCAATGCAATGGATGGATGAAATTATGAGCTTTATGTTGCTATTTATTTCATGCAAACTTACTAAGCTTTATGCTTACCCCTCTCATTTCCCTTTTCCTTGTAGCATTGCCAAGTTAGCTCGAGAATTCGTGGAACGTCGGAGTTCAAAAATCACACTATCGACTACTTTTTGGTATAGCCAAGTTAGATTCATTTTGAGTATGGCATGTATAGGACTTGGTCATTTTGTTATGTCATATTTGTTAGCCAAAATGTTGGTTATTTATGTTATCAAATTCATTTTGTAAGTGGTCATTTGGAATTGGGCCAATACTTGACAAGTTTATATATATTCACTGATGATGGAATTCATTAAGTGTATGATTGTATGGGTGTCTTGATTTTGAGTCTTTAGAAGTATTTTATAGTTCCGATACATGTTGGATTAAATTGGTGTAAGTATGGTTGCTGTGTAGGGTGGCATTTGGCTTGGTGGATAGCCTTTCAAATGTCCACACGGGTAGACACACGGGCGTGTGTCTAGGCCGTGTGTGACACACGGTTAGCCCCATAGGCATGTGCTCAGGCCGTGTGAAGTCTGCACCTGAAATCAGGAATTTAATTCGCCACACAGTCGAAGGACATGGGCGTGTGCCTAGGCCGTGTGACATTTATGGGGTGATGACGTCAGAAATAGAATGCCAAGGTTTTGGCACACGGGCTAAGACACGGGCGTGTCGAGGCCGTGTGAGGGACACGGGCGTGTGTCCGGTCGTGTGAAAACCTCTATAGGTTTGAATTGAGAAATAATTCCACACGGGTGTGGAACACGGGCATGTGATATGCCACACGGGCGTGTTCCATCCTTCACACGGGCGTGTGGCCCTGTTTTAAGCAGAAATTTTCTAAGGGTTAAAAAGTTTTTGGTTTAGTCTTGAATCATTCCGGGTATGAGTTTAGGGTCTCGTAGACCTATAATAAGGACATTATGGTCGCGAATTAAAAGTTTTAATTTGACATGAAATTTTATGGATATATATTGTATGATTAAGCAAGTTAAGTACGGTAATGCCTTGTACCCGGATCAGGTGTCGATTACGGGTAAGGAGTGTTACATTTAGTGGTATCAGAGCTATGGTTTAGTCAGTTCTCGGACTAACGTAGCGTGAGTATGAGTATAGCTATACATGCCATATGAATGAGTAATTACATAATGATAGTGTGACGACTCCTGACGATTTTAAATTGTGTTTTTTATATAGTAATGGATCCCAATTGAACTGCAGTCGATGATGCTACGAGTAATGCATCGGCTCCCGCGCAAGGGACTGCGCCGGTAGAGAGTAGACCCGAGACTTTGGGTCAGGGAAAAGAGGCTCGAGAAGCCTTTCTCCATATGATGAGCAACTGGTATACTAAGTATATTCGAGCAAATCCTAATCCTCAACCCCCTCCACCCCCACCTATTCCTCAGCTCACTCCTGTAGCTCATCAGGTGGTAGAGGTAGTAAGAAGAGAAAGGCCTCCAGTCGACAAGATCCAGAAGCAAGGAGCTGAGGAATTTTGGGCTAGTAAGGATGATGATCCGGAGAGGGCGAAATTCTGGCTTGAGAATACCATTAGGGTATTCGATGAGTTGACATGCACGCCTGAAGAGTGCATAAAGTGTGCGGTATCTCTCTTAAGATATTCTGCCTACCAGTGGTGGAACACCCTTGTGTCGGTGGTACCAAGGGAGAGAGTTAACTGGGAATTCTTCCAAGAGGAATTCCAGAAGAAGTACATTAGTCAAAGGTTCATCGACCAGAAAAGAAAGGAGTTCTTGGAGCTAAAGCAAGGTCGAATGACGGTGGCTGAATATGAGCGTGAGTTTGTAAGGCTCAGCAAATACGCTCGAGAGTGCATATCGACAGAAGCCATCATTTGCAAAAGATTCGAGGATGGGTTAAATGAGGATGTCCGTTTGTTTGTTGGTGTCCTCGAACTAAAAGAGTTTGTGGTGCTGGTAGATCGAGCCTGTAAGGCTGAGGAACTAGTCAATGAGAAAAAAGGCTGAAAACGAGTCTCGTAACTCGAAGAAGAGACTATTAGGCAAGTCATTCCAATCCTCATCCAAGAAGTCAAGAGATTTCACTATTCGATCGGCCACTTCAGCTGGGTTTTCGAACTAAAGTAAGGGTAGACAGTACCCGGAGTCTAAGGCTCAGACTACTTCGATCGCTAGTGTTGGCAACACTCGACCGAGTAGACCGGAATGCCCGTAGTGTGGCAGATGTCATTCTGGTGAGTGTCGAGCAATCAAGAAGGCTTGTTTCAAGTACGGATCTCTAGACCATTTTATCAGAGATTGCCCCGAGGCGGGTGAAAAAGAGAAGCCTCAGAATGCAAGACTGGGAAGTACTGCTAGGGGAAGACCACAGAGAAACTTGGGAAATGAAATGAGTAGCAAGAATTCATCTAGAGAGCAGACTGCAAGAGCTGAGGGTAGAGCACCGACGAGAACATATGTCATTCGTGCTCGCGAGGAGGCATCCTCCCCCGACGTAATTACGGGTACATTTTCTCTCTATGATACTCATGTTGTAGCTTTAATTGATTAGGGGTCTACCCACTCGTATATTTGTATGAAATTAGTCTCTAGGATGAGTATACCTGTAGAGTCTACTGAATTTGTGATAAGAGTGTCAAATCCCATAGGCAAATGTGTGTTGGTCGATAGAGTATGCAAAGGTTGCCCTTTGATGAGTAAGGGTCATTATTTTCCGGCTAATCTCATGTTGTTGCTATTTGATGAATTTGATGTCATCCTTGGGATGGATTGGTTAACTACTCATGATGTGATAGTGAATTGTGGAAGGAAGTTTATTGAGTTAAAGTGTGAAAGTGGGGATCTTATTCGTGTTGAATCAGATGAGCAAGATAGATTACCAGAAGTGATATCTTCCTTGCTGACTCAGAAGTATCTAAGAAAGGGGTACGAAGCTTACCTTGCTTTTGTGATGAATGCTAGAGAGACTGAGTTAAGAATTGAATCAGTGCCCATAATATGTGAGTATCTGGATGTTTTCCCAGAGGAATTGCCAGGGCTACCTCCGGTTAGAGAGATTGAATTTGGGATTGAGTTAGCTCTGCATCGCTTCTATTTCTATTGCTCCATACAGAATGGCTCCAACCGAGCTAAAAGAACTGAAGGCGCAGTTACAAGAGTTAACGGATATGTAACGCCCCAAAAATGTGGGGCTTATAATTTTGCTAAAATTGCTTAAATTCCACGATGTGCTGGAACGGCTAGTTATTTGAGCGTATTTGGGGGTTTTTGGGAAGCCGAGGTCCGAGTCTGGGCTTTGGAAAATTTTTAATTTTTTCTCTTAAGTGGAATTGGTTGTTAGCAGTAGAACTTATGTATAAATGTGTGCATTTATGTGTCACAAAGAGAGCTTTTGACTTAGTGGCCGTGGCGTCACTGAGATGGCAAGGGGAGTGGGGTTCGAATCCCATAACAAGAAAATGGGGGATTTTATTTTATGATTTGAGGGTGCAAGAGGTAGAGTTTGGATCAAACTCTGCAGAGGAGATTGAGGACTTGGTCAACAAATTCGAATGGGAGGCTGTGAGCAATTCAAGGAGGATTTGGTGGAGAGTTTGAGGGAGTTGGGGAGTGTAGGAGTCTTAGCCGAATTTGGAAAGAGATGAGTAGGGTAATTTCGGCTAGAGGGTTCTCAATTGTACAATTTCGGCAATTTGGGTGAGTGAGGAAGCCGAATATTCTCTTTGGATTTTAAGTTTTTCTTTTGTTGCATTTCAGGATTCATTCCTTTTGGTGGCGTTTCGTGCAAAATTTTACTATTCGGGTCTTATTTTTCTTCTTCTTTTCATCGTTATTTCTCTGTTCCTGCCTACCTTCTGCCGAATCACCCTTTCTTCTTTTAGTTTCTCCTTTGGCTGAATACAACTCTTCTTTACCCTCTTGTGTTTCTTTTGTTTTCTTTGCAAGATAGCCGAACACCTTCTTTCTTCTTGTGTCATCCGAATCTATTAGGGCCTAAGTATCTTCTTCTCTTTGTTCTAACCGTTTTCGAACCACTTCGATTAATTGGTAAGTGGTGACTATAGCCGAATCTAGGTTGGCTTTTTCTACTTATTCGATTTTGTTTCCTTTTGTCCGAAAGGCTTTTTCCCCTAGTTGTCGTGGAGTTATGTATTGCTAACACTTTCTTTCTCGTCGGTTGTTGCTAGGGACTCGTTTTCCTTAGCAAAGGGGGTAGGCCGATTACTCTTCCACTACAAGAGATCTTTTGTTTCGTGGTAAGTGAAGTTAGTTTGATTAAAGCGTTTCAATATTATGGATTAACAAGAGTTGTGGAAAATTAATGGGGTGGTTGTTATCGTAGGTTTCTTGGAAGCGCTTCAAACTACAACTCGTAACAGGTGTGTAATCGTACACCCAATATCGTACTGTTCAAACACTGGATAAAGGTGTCTCACACTCTTGTGCTACTGTGAATCGGCAAAAGCTGAAAAGCTAAACTTTCGACATCTGAGGGCCCTCGAGCGTGCGAACACTCGTAGGAATAAATCGAGCCACAATCGTTGGCGTTAGACCGTAGAGGCCGCCACGAACGTTCTCGTGGGCTTAGGTCGTAATGGGCCTCGTTGGGGTAAAATGGGGCATGTGGGCCCAATGGGCTCATGGGCCCCACATGGATGAAATCCATGGTAAGTGACTAATAAAGGATTGGGCTGCGAAGTTCGCATAGCCGTGACTGAAATTGGGCTGAATGGGCCACACGAGTGTGTGGGCCCACTTGGGCCGAATAGGGGGCTTTGGGCCCAATTGCACTATTTTGGCCATATAAGTTATTCGAGTCGTTCGAGATGACGGTAGGCCTTTGGAAGGGTCATAGACTGTACCGAAATACCCTCGAAGTGTAAAATTACAGAGATACCCTCGAAGGGTAAAATTACCGAAATACCCTCGGAGGGTAAAATTACCGAAATACCCTCGAAGGGTAAAATCACCGAAATACCCTCGAAGGTTAAAATTACTGAAGAACCCCTGAGTGGTGAAATTATCGTTTTACCCCTAACCGACAAGATGACTATTATACCCCTAGGGGTAGTTTAAGTGATGTGTGTATGTTGTTTGTATGACTGATTATGTGTATGATGTACTGCATACACGTAATATTTATGACACGACATTCTGCATTGGGGTTGGGATTCTGATTTGGAGGAAGTACTGTATTAGTGGCTCTGCCACGTTATTATTGTTTTAGTGGCTTTGCCACGTATCTGGATTTTAGTGGCTTGGCCATGTTTACTGTTATTAGCAGCTTTGCTGCGTTACTTTTAGCAGCTATGTTGCGTTATTGGTGTGTTGGTTGGGTGGGTCGACTTAGTCCCCACATGGTGTGATGGTTGGTACGGGTGGTGTGTTGGTTGGATTGGGTTGGGTTGCATCTCTTTTCTGCACTAATATGACTTTGGGCTTAGACCCACTCTGTTATCAGATAGGCTAAAGCCCGGGTCGATCTATTATCGAATAGGGCTCGGGCCTTGATCATTCATCGAATGATAGGGGATTACACACTGAGTTCTCGTAACTCACCCTTTTCTTTTAACTGTACAGGTAATACCCAGCCTTAGAGGATTTGGAGCTGCGAGGGACTCGGTGGTGGCCACACGTTCGCAAGTATTTTGATTTATACCCAGTTTTATTTAATTTATTTATTTTGGGAATATATTTATGTAATAAGGCCATTTGGGGTTTTTAACTTTTATTTGGTTTTAACTTTTTACGTTAACCTGTTAGATTAGGAAACACGGGTTTTCAAAATAATAACTGTTTCCAAAGAAAATCACGCATTTTCAAACTTTAAAGTTTACATTTTGAAAAGCTTCCGCGATATTTAATCCTGATTAATAAACTTGTAATAAATGATATGACCAATAAATGAATAACAAGTTTTGATTTCACAACCTCAACGTTTTCAAAATGGATTTAAAACTTTAGTCATCAATTTGCGTCGACAAGACCGGTTTTCAAATAAGCACTTCGATGTGACATGTCAGATCTAGTCATAACGTCTAGGCCGAGTTTGGGGTGTTACATTTAGTGGTATCAGAGCCAGATTACAAAACTTGGCTGTGGAATGGGTTTTTAAAATTTTTTCTCAAATTGTCTAAATTTTTGTTTGGAAAGAAAGGTTGTTACTGAAAGCGTGGCACACCGAGTCTACGGCGCCAAATTTGTAAGTTCTCTGACTCTGTTTACTGTTATAGATCTAAATGTTATATTGAGAAACTACTGTAGATAGTAATACAGTACTGAAACTCTTTAGTTAGCGTAAACTGAAACTATAGAAGACTGAAAACTATAGTGAGGTCTCGATCTGCGAAAACAACCCTAATTACTGTTTATCATAAAATATCCGTTATTAATTATTGGAATTATAAGTTGATGCATAAAACTCTTAAATCAGATAAATACGCTACATCGATATGAGCACAAGAGGTCACGGAAGGGGTACACGTGGCCGCGGTAGAGGCCGAGGTCCTAGGGCTGGGTCTTCAGCATCGGGACACATGCCGGCTAGGGAGGCGCCAGCCTCACTAGTAACGGAGACATGGTCTCATGACCGAGTCGTTGGGGATGATGCTCTATCCCAAGCAATGCTGAGGGTCTTGGACAAGGTTGCTGGGGCAAGTACTGGGTCAGTGGGCCGAGGGTCAATTCTTGAGCGACTCCGGTCTAATGGAGCAAAAATCTTCAGGGGAATTTCTGGTGTAGCCCCGAACGTGGCAGAATATTGGTTAGAGGCTACCGAGCAGATAATGGATAACCTCGACTGTACGGTGGAACAAAAATTGAAGAGAGTAGTGTCCTTACTGCGAGACGAGGCATACCAATGGTGGCTCACTGTGAGAGAGGGTACGCAGGTCGACCGCTTGACATGGGACTTCTTTAAGGCGGCCTTCCAAGGAAAATATGTTGGGACGAGTTATGTGGATGCCCGGAGGAAGGAATTTCTGAGTCTAATCTAGGGTAATAGGTCTGTAGCAGAGTATGAGGCAGAGTTTCTGCGGTTGAGCCGGTATGCTCGGGGCATAGTCGTAACTGAGTATGAACGCTGTGTGCGTTTCGAGGATGGCCTCCGATATGAGTTGCGGGTGCTGATAGCTCCGTAGAGGGAAAGAGACTTTGCTGCCCTTTTTGAGAAGGCAAAATTTGCCGAGGACGTGAAGCGCTCAGAGCGCCAGAACCGTGAGAAGGATAGAGGAAGAAATAAGAGGGATTTTGGGCCCTCAAGTTCTTTTGGTGTGCCTAAGAAGAAGCCTAGATTTGATGGGCCAGTCCGAGCTGGGGTTCCTATTGTTGCTGTTAGGCCACAACCTTGCACTGATTATGAGAGATCTCACCAGGGTGAGTACTGGAAAAGAATTGGGGCGTGCTTCAGATGTGGGTCCTTGGATCATCAGGTTAAGAAATGTACTCAGAGGCCTGTTCGAATGCAAGCAGCAGGTCAGGGCTATGTTCAGCCAGGGAGAGGTGGTCAGCAGCCACCGAGAGGCCGTGGTTAGGCCAGAGGGGGAAATGGTTTGGGTAGAGGTCGTGGAACACCGGGCAGAGGTGCTGGTAACACTGAGGTGAGACAGCCAGCGTTGGTCGATACTGCTCGGTGTCGAGAGGATGGCGACGCTCCTGACGTCATAACTGGTACGTTTCTCATTTTTAAGGTACCATATACCGCTTTAATTAATATTGGGTCTACACATTCGTATGTTGCATGTACTTTGTCTGGGATGTTGGGTATTCAGTTTGAAATTATTGATAGTAAGATGACTGTGTTAAGTCCACTGGGACAGTCGGTTAGGGTGAATAAGTTGTTTCGGGACGTGCCCCTAGAGGTCCAAGGGGTTGTCTTTCCGGCGGATTTGATGGAACTACCGTTTAGTGAATTCGATCTTATTTTGGGCATGGATTGGCTAGTGAAAACCGTGCGAATTTGGATTGCGCTGCTAAGCGTATGGTGCTGAAGTCTTCTGAGGATGAGGAGGTGGTTGTGATAGGGGAGCGGAGAGATTATCTGTCTAATATAATCTCTGCATTAAGGGTCGAGAAACTGGTTCGCAAGGGTTGCAAGATGTTCTTAGCTTATGTCAGCATTCCTGATGCAAAAGATCCTTCTGTTGGAAATGTCAGAACTGTGAAGGAGTTTCCGGATTATTTCCAGAAGAGCTTCCTGGGTTGCCTCAAAACTGTGAGGTCGAATTCGACATTGAGCTCTTACCGGGAATAGCTCCGGTGTCCATCGCCCCTTATAGGATGGCACCGAAGGAGTTGGTAGAGTTAAATGCTCAAATTCAAGAGCTATTGGATCGAGGATTCATTCAGCCGAGTGTGTCTCCATGGAGAGCACCAGTGTTATTCGTGAAGAAGAAGGATGGGTCCATGTTCATGTGCATCGATTATCATCAACTGAACAAATTGACGATTAAAAACAAGTACCCTTTACCGAGAATAGACGATCTGTTTGACCAGTTGTGAGGAGCCTTGGTTTTCTCCAAGATAGATCTTCGACCTGGGTACCATCAGCTAAGGTTAAGGAGGCGGATGTGTATAAGACTGTATTCAGGACTCGTTATGGGCATTACGAGTTTCTAGTCATCCCGTTTGGGTTGACGAATGCACCAGCTGCTTTCATGGATATGATAAACTGGGTATTCCAGCCCTATTTGGATCGGTTCGTAGTGGTGTTTATAGATGACATCCTGGGGTATTCAAGAACAGCGGAGGATCATGACCCGCATTTTCGAATTGTATTGCAAATACTGAGGGAAAAGTAGCTATACGCAAATTTTAGCAAGTGTGAGTTCTGGTGCGAGAAGTGACATTTCTGGGTCACGTGGTGTCTGCCAAGGGGATTAGGGTTGATCCTCAAAAAATTGAAGCCGTATTGGATTGGAAACCACCAAAGACTGTATCTGATATTTGAAGCTTCCTGGGTCTGGCTGGATATTACAGACGTTTTGTTGAGGGGTTTTCACTGATTGCTGCACCTCTGACTAAGTTACTGCGTAAAGGGGTACCATTTAATTGGACCGATAAGCAGAAAGAGAGTTTTGAGAAATCAAGAAAGTTACATCAAGCCCCGTGTTAATACAAACGAGTCTAGGAAGGAATTCACTTCTACAGTGATGCGTCACACACTGGACTGGGTTGTGTGTTGATGCAAGAGGGTAAGGTGGTTGCATACGCGTCTCGTCAGCTTAAGCCTCACGAGGCAAATTACCCCACTCACGACTTGGAGTTAGCTGCGGTGGTATTCGCACTGAAGATTTGGAGGCATTACTTATACGGTGAGAGGTATATTATTTATACAAACCATAAAAGCCTCAAGTACCTCCTTACTCGGAAGGAGTTAAATCTTAGGCAACGAAGATGGATAGAGTTGCTTAAGGATTATGATTGCTCGATTGAGTACCATCTTGGTAAAGCTAACGTAGTAGTCGATGCACTGAGCCGTAGGATTGTATCTGATTTGAGAGCAATGTTTGCTCGTCTCAGCCTATATGATGATGGTAGTTTGTTGGCTAAACTCCAAGTGAGACCAACCTGGATTGAACAAATTAAGGGGAAGCAGTTGTTGGATGAGTCATTGGTTCCTCGTTTTCAATTGGTTGAGAAGGGGGAGACTACAGATTTTGGGCTAAATAGTGAGGGTGTGCTATTCTTTCGGGGGAGAGTCTGTGTACCGAGGGATTCTGAGTTAAGGTAGTCTATACTGCGAGAGGCGCATAGTAGTCCATACGCTATGCATCCTAGAGGAAACAAGTTATACCGAGATCTGCATGAACTGTACTGGTGCCCAGGGCTCAAGCGGGAGGTTACAGATTTTGTGAGTAACTGTCTGACATGCCAGCAAGTTAAGGATGAGCATCAACTGCCCTCTGGATTACTGCAACCCGTTAAGATTCCACTCTGGAAGTGAGAGAGGGTAACCATGCACTTTATTAGTGGGCTACCCTTGACGCCTACTAAGAAGGATTTGGTATGAGTTATTGTTGATTGACTGACTAAATCTGCCCACTTCATACCGGTTTGCACTGATTATTTGCTGCAGAAGTTGGCTAAGTTATACGTGGCAGAGATTGTGAGACTACATGGGGTACCAGTGTCTGTCATTTCGGACAGAGATCCTAGATTCACATCTCAATTCTAGAAGAAGTTACACGAGGCATTGGGGACAAGATTGGATTTCAGTACTGCATTCCACCCTCAGTTAGATGGTCAGTCGGAGAGGGTGATCCAGATATTGGAGGACATGCTAAGAAGCTGTGTAATTGATTTCAAAGGCAGTTGGGAAGACTACTTGCCGCTAGCGGAGTTCGCGTATAACAACAGCTACCAATCTAGTATACAGATGGCACCGTACGAGGCATTATATGGTCGTAGGTGTCATACCCCTACTTGTTGGATAGAACTGGGTGAGCGGTGAGTTTTGGGTCAGAGCTAGTTTTTGAAACCGAAGAAAAAGTAAAGTTGATCTGAGATCGACTAAAAGAAGCATCGGATACGCAAAAGTCGTATGCTGATTTAAAGCGTAAGGAGATAGAGTACTCTGTGGGGGATTATGTTTTCTTGAAGGTCTCACCATGGAAGAAGGTTTTGAGATTTGGGCAGAAAGGCAAACTGAGCCCCAGATTCATCGGACCTTACCAGATATTAAAGTGTGTGGGACCGGTTGCCTATCAGCCTGAGTTACCTCCTGAGTTGAACTGGATACATGATGTGTTCCACATCTCCATGCTGAGGCGATAACGCTTTGATCCCTCACATATAGTGCCGGTGGAGGAGATCGAGGTTAGACTTGATCTGACTTTTGAGGAAGAACCGGTACAGATATTGGATCGTGACGTTAAAGTATTAAGGAGGAAATTTGTTTCGTTAGTCAAGGTGCTTTGGCGTAATCACGATTCAGAGGAAGCCACGTGGGAGCCTGAGGAGGCGATACGACAGCAATACCCTCACCTCTTCTGACCAGGTAAATTTCGAGGTCGAAATTCCTTTAAGGTGGGTCGAGTTGTAACGCCCCAAAAATGTGGGGTTTGTAATTTTGCTGAAATTTCTTAAATTCCATGATGTGCTTGAACGGCTAGTTATTTGAGCGTATTTGGGGGTTTTTAGGAAGCCGGGGTCCGAGTCTCGGCTTTGGAAAATTTTTAATTTTTGCTCTTAAGTGGAACTGGCTGTTAGCAGTAGGACTTATATATAAATGTGTGCGCTTATGTGTAACAAAGAGAGCTTGTGACTTAGTGGCTGTGGCGTCACTGAGATGGCAAGGGGAGTGGGGTTCAAATCCCATGACAAGCAAATGGGGGATTTTATTTTATGGTTTGAGGGTACAAGAGGTAGAGTTTGGATCAAACTCTGCAGAGGAGGTTGAGGACTTGGTCAACAAATTTGAATGGGAGGCTGTGAGCAATTCAAGGAGGATTTGGTGGAGAGTTTGAGGGAGTTGGGGAGTGTAAGAGTCTTAGCCGAATTTGGGAAGAGATGAGTAGGGGGATTTCATCTAGAGGGTTCTCAATTGTGCAATTTCGGCAATTTGGGTGAGTAAGGAAGCCGAATATTCTCTTTGGTTCTTAAGTTTTTCTTTGGTTGCATTTCAGGATTCATTCCTTTTGGTGGCGTTTCTTGCAAACTTTTACCATTCGGGTCTTATTTTTCGTCTTCTTTTCATTGTTATTTCTCTGTTGCTGCCTACCTTCTGCTGAATCACCCTTTCTTTTTTTGGTTTCTCCTTTTGCTGAACACAACTCTTCTTTACCCTCTTGTGATTCTTTTCTTTTCTTTGCAAGATAGCCGAACACCTTCTTTCTTCTTGTGTCAGTCGAATCTATTAGGGCCTAAGTATCTTCTTCTCTTTATTCTAACCTTTTTCGAACCTCTTCGATTGGTTGGTAAGTGGTGACAATAGCCGAATCTAGGTTGGCTTTTTCTACTAATTTGATTTTGTTTCCTTTTGGCCGAAAGGCTTTTTCCCCTAGTTGTCGTGGAGTTATGTATTGCTAACACTTTCTTTCTCGTCGATTGTTGCTAGGGACTCGTTTTCCTTAGCCAAGGTGGTAGGCCGATTACTCTTCCACTGCAAGAGATCTTTTGTTTCGTGGTAAGTGAAGTTAGTTTGATTAAAGCGTTTCGATATTATGGATTAACAAGAGTTGTGGCTAATTAATGGGGCGGTTTTTATCGTAGGTGTCTTGGAAGCGCTTCAAACTACAACTCGTAACAGGTGTGTAATCGTACACCCAATACCGTACTGTTCAAACACTAGATAAAGGTGTCTCGCACTCTTGTGCTACTGTGAATCAGCAAAAGCCAAAAAGCCAAACTTTCGGCATTTGAGAGCCCTCGAGCGTGCGAACGCTCGTAGAGATAAATCGAGCCACAATCATTGGCGTTAGACCGTAAAGGCCGCCACAAACGTTCTCGTGGGCTTAGGTCGTAATGGGCCTCGTTGGGCCGAAATGAGACATTTGGACCCAATGGGCTCATGGGCCCCACAGGGACGAAATCCATGGTAAGTGACTAATAAAGGATTGGGCTGCGAAGTTCGCATAGCCGTGACTGAAATTGGGCTGAATGGGCCACACAAGCGTGTGGGCCCACTTGGGCCGAATAGGGGGCTTTGGGCCCAATTACACTATTTTGGCCATATTAGTTATTCGAGTCATTCGAGACAATGGTAGGCCTTTGGAAGGGTCGCAGACTGTATCGAAATACCCTCGAAGGGTAAAATTACCGAAATACCCCCGAAGGGTAAAATTACTGAAATACCCTCGGAGGGTAAAATTACCGAGATACCCTCGAAGGGTAAAATTACCGAAATACCCTCGAAGGGTAAAATTATCGAAATATCCTCGAAGGGTAAAATTACCGAAAAACCCCTGAGGGGTGAAATTACCATTTTACCCCTAACCGACAAGATGACCATTATACCCCTAGGGGTACTTTAAGTGATGTGTGTATGATATTTGTATGACTGATTATGAGTATGATGTACTGCATACACGTAATATTTATGACACGACATTTTGCATTGGGGTTGGGATTCTGATTTGGAGGAAGTGTTGTATTAGTGGCTATGCCACGTTATTACTGTTTTAGTGGCTTTGCTACGTATCTGGATTTTAGTGGCTTGGCCATGTTTATTGTTATTAGCAACTTCGTTGCGTTACTTTTAGCAGCTATGTTGCGTTATTGGTGTGTTGGCTGGGTGGGTCGACTTAGTCCCTACATGGTGTGTTGGTTGGTACGGGTGGTGTGTTGGTTGGATTGGGTTGGGTTGCATCTCTCTTCTGCACTGATATGACTTTGGGCTTAGACCCACTCTTATCTTGATAGGTGAAGCCCAGGTGATCGATTCTTGAATAGGGCTCGGGCCCGCATCATTCTTGCATGATAGGGGATTACACACTGAGTTCTCGTAACTCACCCTTTTCTTTTAACTGTACATGTAATCCCCAGCCTTAGAGGATTTGGAGCTGCGAGGGACTCGGCGGTGGCCACACGTTCGCAGGTATTTTGATTTATACCCAGTTTTATTTAAGTTATTTATTTTGGGAATATATTTATGTAATAAGGCCATTTGGGGTTTTTAACTTTTATTTGGTTTTAACTTTTTACGTTAACATGTTAGATTAGGAAACACATGTTTTTAAAATAATAACTGTTTCCAAAGAAAATCACGCCTTTTCAAACTTTAAAGTTTACTTTTGGAAAAGCTTCCGCGATATTTAATCCTGATTAATAAACTTGTAATAAATGATATGACTAATAAATGAATAACAAGTTTTGATTTCACAACCTCAACGTTTTCAAAAAGGATTTAAAACTTTAGTCACGAATCTGCATCGACAAGACCAGTTTTCAAATCAGCACTTCGATGTGACATGTCAGATCTAGTCGTAACGTCTAGGCCGGGTTTGGGGTGTTACAGGATAAAGGCTTCGCAAGACTGAGTTATTCTCCGTGAGGTGTTCTCGTATTATTTGTGAAGAAGAAAGATGGTTCCATGAGGTTAAGTATAGATTATCGGCAACTCAATATGTAACAGTCCGGTTTAGACCATAGTCAAAATAATGGTTTCGGAACCACAAATCTGAGTTAGAAAATACTTTAATATTATTTTCTATGTCTTTGATATGTGACTAAGCATGTGTGGAAACCTCGTATGAAAATTTGATCATTTGTGTGTTTAATTAGAGAAAAGGGTTATATTGTATTAAATGCAAAATTTGTGTGCTATTTGTTAAAGCACCTATGTGATGTGGTTTTTAAAGTGGTGGCCTTATGAGGCAATTATGCCAATATTTAGATAGTGGATGGATAAAGGTCATAAATGCCCTTTTTGTTTACATGTACATATGTTTAGTATAAGGTTAATTTTTTAATTAGGTAAATGTCATGATAATAAATAAAAGAAACAATTGAAAGGTGATAGTTATCATCTTAATTTAGCCAAAAATTAGCAAAGAAAAGAAAGGAATAAGCCAAGCTAGGTTTCGACCATACACAAGCAAAATTGAGGTATGTTTTAACTTTGGATTTTGATGATTTTAATGTTTTTTAGATTGTTTCATAGTCCCATGTTGTAATTTGAAGAATTGATGATGTTTATTAGATGTACCATTGATGAAATGGTGAGTTTTGTGATGAGTTTAGGTGTTAAATGAAAGATATGTGTTTAGTGAACATATTTTGTTCTTGAATTTTTGATGAATTTAGTTAATTTGGATTAAATTGAAAGAATAATACTTTGAGGGACTAAATTATGAAACAAATGAAATATGTGGACTTGTTTGAGCATGGGTGAATACGTCTAAGCATGAGTATTATGAAATTTGGTGTATTTTGTGGTTTTATGAAATGAGGACTAAAATGTCAAAATGTGTAAATGTGAGGGCGAATTTGCAAATTACCCTAAATATGTGTTTTTGGATTAAATTGAATGAGTTATTGAGTGAATGAGTTAAATCTGAATATGTATAGATCAAGAACCGAGGAAAACATACTTAGATCGTGGTAAGTCAAAAGTAGTTGAATAACCGAGTCTGAACGAAAATCTGAATCCAAGGTAAGTCGATATACAAATAAATGTATTTGTATTGAATTATATATATTCATATGACTATTGATAAGGATGAATGCACATGAGATGATGTACACATGAATTCCGAGATAGAATCGACATAGTGTCAACATCCGAGAAGTCCCGTCTAAACCTCAGAATAGATAGGATAGTATATGTCATGACATAGGTGTTCGATATGAGATATCAAGTAAGACCACGTCTGGGACATTGGTATTGATTCGAGATTTCGTGTAAGACCATGTCTGGGACGTTGGCATCGATATGAGATTTACGTGTAAGACCATGTCTGGGACATTGGCATCGTATGATTCGTGTAAGACCCTGTCTGGGACAGTGGCATCGATATTTGGTTACATGTAAGACCACGTCTGGGACGTTGGCATTGTACAACTATTCATATCACTCTGAGTATCCTATTAGATTCCGAACGGTTCAACGGGAAAATCTGAGATACGAACGACTATGTGATTTGTATATCCGTTTCAGGTATGCCTGATATGTACACTAAGTGTGTATGGAAGGTAAGTATCTATATGAACTTACTAAAATGATTATGTATATGGAAATGATGAGATCATATGTGAAGATATGCTTGAATGAGCCATGTGTATATATCATATTTGAGTTGAAGAATATGGAAGATATGGCTAAGCAAATGAGCCAAAGGATATATGTGATGAATTTGTTATGAGAATCAATTATGTTATTGTATCAAATTGGTTATATGCATTTTACGCTAAGTTTATTTGTATATGGCTTACTAAGCTTTTGAAAGCTTACTCTGTGAGTGTTTGCTCTGTTTATAGATCGTCAAAGCTACTTAAGGCTCGGGGACCGTCGAGGATCGTCATCACACTACTCAAACTCATTTTGGTACCTTTTGGAAATGTATATACTAAGTATGGCATGTATAGGCTAGTGATTTAGTATATGTTTGAGATGTAAATAGACATGTGATTTGGCTAGTTATTGTTGGTAATGTGCATGAGTAAATATAGTATTTGGTGCATGTTTTGGTATGGCTTGATGGCAATGAAGTAGCCTTATGAATGGTAAGCTTATGGATGAATTGATGCCTTAGTGATTTAATGAGGTTATGGTTGAATTAAACTTGGATTTACATGAGAGCTAATTGTACAAATTAGCATGTTTGGAAATGAGATTGAATGGAATAATATGATGACCATTTGGTGTGTTTTTGGTTGCCAATTGATTGTGGAAATTGGCTTGTTTATGCTTGTTGGTATGACCCTAGTGTGGGTGGAATATTGGCCTTACAAAGGGCCTGTTATGCATAAACGGTTGTGGCACACGGGCGTGCCTAATGACCGTATGATTAAGTCAGTAGTTAGCTTAAGTGTGCACTGTCGTGGTACACGGACGTGCCTGGTAGCCATGTGAATAGGTCAGTATCTAGCCTAAGAGTACACGGCCATGGTACACGGGCGTGCCTGGCAGTCGTGGGGATAAGTCAGTATACATGCTCTGTTTTGGCATGGCCAGGACACATGGGTGTGTCTAGTAGCCGTGGGAGGCACACGGCCTGATTGCACAGGCGTGTAACCTCTGCAGTGTTCAAAAAGTTTTAAATTTTCTGAGAATTTCCGTATGTGTTCGGTTTAGTCCCGACCCTTCTCTAAAGCATGCTTAAGGTCTTGGTGACCTATCTAAGGGACATTGTTATTGCAATTATGAAATGTCTGTAAAAGTTTCTGATCTATCCGGTAATACCTTTAACCCTAATCTGGCGACGGATACGGGTTAGGGGTGTTACATTTGGTTGGTATCAGAGCTATGGTTTAGTCGATTATCGGACTAACGTAGCATGCCAGAGTCTAGCTATACATGCCATATATCTAAACTGTGATAGTGTGATGAATCCTGACGTGAAAAATGTGATTTTCATATAGTAATGGATCCCAAAAGAGCCGTAGCTGACGATGTAGAAAGCAATGCACCTGCTCCCGCTCAAGGGACAGCGCCATCTGATCCAAGACCGGCTACGAGCGGTCATGAGGGAGAAGCTAAACAATTTTTCTTCCAGATGATGAGTGAGTGGTTCACTCAGTTTGTGAGAAATAATCTGGCTATTTTGCAACCTCCGCCCCTGCTTAATCCCCATCAGACATCTGCTATGCCTCAGACTATGAATCTGAATCTGTTGAACAAGCCTCCGGTAGATAAAATCCGCAAGTATGGGGCTGAAGAGTTCAGAGCTACTAGTGATGATTATGCTAAAAAATTCGAGTTCTGGTTAGAAAACACTATCCGAGTATTCGATGAAATGTCACTGACACCTGAAGAATGTATAAAATGTGTTGTATCATTGCTACGACGCGCTCCTATCGGTGGTGGAAAACTCGATTTACGTTGTTCGAAAGAACGGGTGACATGGGACTTTTTTCAGATTGAGTTCCGGAAGAAATACATCAGTGAGAATTCATCGATTAGAAACGAAAGGAAGTTCTAGACTTAAAACAGGGTCGTATGTCTGTCACTGAATATGAACGAGAGTTCGTGAGATTAAGTCAGTATGTCTGAGAATGTGTATCATCGGAAACAATAATGTGTAAGAGGTTTGAAGATGGTTTAAATGAAGACATTCACTTGCTAGTCGGGATGTTAGAGATAAAAGAGTTTGTGGTACTTGTTTATCGAGCATGTAAAGCCGAGGCACTCGGGAGAGACAAAAGAAAAGCTGAGTCTGAAGCTAGAGAAGTGAGAAAAAGATTTTCGAACAAATCATTTCAGTCTGCTTCGAAGAAATTCAAAGATGAACATGGTCGTTCAAAGACTAATGTGGGACATTCTAGTAGAGATCGAGCTAGATCACATTTGAGTTCCAAAGCTCCGGCAACATCAATGTCAAGTGTTGGAAATGTTCGATCCAAATGACCTGAGTGTAAGCATTGTGGTAAAAGACATCCAGGAAGTTGTAGATTGAATGATCGGCCCCGCTTTAGATGTGGATTGTCAGATCATTTTATTCGTGATTGCCCAGAGTCTGTTGAGCCAGAGACTGTTCAGAATCTGAAATCAGATAATGCTCCAATGAGAGGTAGACCTTCCCAAAATGTAAGAAATGTCAGTGATAGTCAAAGAACTACGAGAGATACTGTTGTGAGATCTGAAGCTAGAGCGCCTGCTAGAGCGTATACCATCCGAGCTCGTGAGGAAGCTTTATCTCCGGATGTTATAACAGGTACATTTACACTTTATGATACTTCTGTGATTGCATTGATAGACCCTGGTTCTACTCATTCGTATGTATGCATGAATTTAGTATCCAGTAAGACTTTGCCGGTAGAGTCTACTAAGTTTGTTATAAAAGTATCGAACCCCTTAGGTAAAACTGTCCTGGTTGACAAAGTATGCAAGAACTGTCCGTTAATGTTTCGAGATATATGTTTTCCTGCTGATCTAATGCTATTACCATTTGATGAGTTTGATATCATTTTGGGTATGGACAGGTTGACATTGCATGATGCCGTGGTGAATTGTAAAAGAAAGATCATTGATTTGAAAGGTCAAAATGATGAAATAGTTCAAATTGAGTCTAGTGAATTGAACGGATTGCCTGCTGTGATATCTGTGTTGAAAACTCAGAGTTATGTGAAAAAGGGTTTGGAAGCTTATTTTGCTTATGTAATTGATTCGAAAGTGTCTGGAAAGAAAGTTGAATCAGTGCCAGTTGTTTGTGAGTTTTCTGATGTATTCCCTGAAGAATTGCTGGGATTGCCTCCGATACGTGAATTTGAATTTGGTATTGATCTATTGACTGGTACGACACCTATTTCGATAGCTCCGTATAGAATGGCACAAATAGAGTTGAAAGAGTTAAAGTCACAGCTGCAATAGTTGACTGACAGAGGGTTCGCCAGACCGAGTTTTTCACCGTGGGGTGCTCTCGTTCTGTTTGTGAAAATGAAAGATGGCATGATTAGAATGTGTATAGATTATCATCAGTTGAATAAAGTGACCGTAAAGAACAAATATCCATTGCCTAGGATTGATGATTTGTTTGATCAGTTAAAAGGAGCCATTGTGTTTTCTAAGATAGATCTGAGATCGGGATATTACCAGTTGAGAGTAATTGATTCAGACATTTTGAAAACTGCTTTCAGAACGAGGTACGGGCATTATGAGTTTTTAGTTATGCCTTTTGGACTAACGAATGCTCCCGCTGTTTTTATGGATCTGATGAACAGAATTTTTAGACCGTACCTAGACCGATTTGTTGTTGTATTCATTAACGATATATTGATTTATTCACGGAATGAAATTGAACACGCTGAACATCTGAGAATCGTGTTCCAAACTTTGCGAGAAAAGCAATTGTATGCGAAATTCAGCAAATGTGAATTTTGGTTGCATGAAGTCAATTTTTTGGGACATATTGTATCGGCCTCTGGAATACAAGTTGACCCGAGCAAGATTTCTTCTATCTTGGATTGGAAACCTCCGAAGAATGTGTTTGAAGTCCATAGTTTTCTGGGACTTGCTGGTTATTATGGCAGATTTGTAAAAGGCTTTTCGATGATAGCCACTCTGTTGACTAGATTACTTCAGAAAGATGTGAGGTATGAATGGTCTGCTAAATGTCAGAATAGCTTTGATCAGTGCTAGTACAACCAGAATCGGGTAAAGAGTTTGTAATTTATAGTGATGCTTCGTTGAATGGTCTGGGATGTGTTTTGATGTAGGAAGGCAAAGTAATAGCTTATGCTTCAAGACAGTTGAAGCCTCATGAAAAGAATTATCCGACACACGATCTTGAGCTAGCTGCGATTGTGTTCGCATTAAAGATTTGGCGACATTATCTGTTCGGTGAGAAATGTCATGTGTTTTCAGATCATAAATGTCTGAAATATCTTATAACTCAGAAAGATTTAAATATGCGATAGAGAAGGTGGCTAAAACTATTGAAAGGCTATGAACTTGTGATAGACTATCATCCGGGCAAAGCTAATGTAGTTGCCGATGCATTGAGTCAAAAGTCACTGTGAGCATTACGTGCTATGAATGCTCAATTAGATCTGTCTGATGATAGTTTTGTGTTAGTTGAATTGAAAGTGAAACCGTTGTTTTTACAACAAATTTGTTATGCTTTGAAAGTTGATAGTGAAATGATAGCGAAACGAGCTCAATGTGATTCGAACTCTGATTCTGAATTTTGAGTGGATGATAATGATTGTTTGAGATTTTGAGATCGAATTTGTGTTCCGAGAAACCCTGAGTTAATTCAGTTGATTTTGAATGAAGCACATAATAGTCGTCTATCTGTTCATCCGGGTAGTACAAAGATGTACCATGATCTGAAGCTACATTATTGGTGGTCTGGTATGAAACGAGACATTTCTGACTTTATTTCAAAATGTTTAGTTTGTCAGCAAGTTAAAGCTGAACATCATGTTCCATCTGGTTTGCTACAACCGTTTTTAATTCCTGAGTGGAAATGGGATAGAGTGACGATGGACTTTGTTTCTGGTTTGCCTCTGACTCCGAGAAAGAAAGATGCAATTTGGGCTGTGGTTGATAGATTGACGAAATCAACCCATTTCATTCCGGTACGATCTGATTACTCACTTGATAGATTAGCCGAGCTTTATATTTCTGAGATTGTGAGATTGTATGGAGTGCCACTATCTATTGTGTCTGATAGAGATCCGAGGTTTACATCACAATTTCGGAAGAAATTGCAAGAAGCCTTAGGCACGAAATTGCATTTCAGTACAGCTTTTCATCCGCAAATGGATGGTCAATCTAAACGAATTATTCAGATACTCGAGGACATGTTGAGGTGCTACATTCTTGAATTAAATGGTACGTGGGAATAGTACTTGCCTTTTATTGAATTTGCATATAATAACAGTTTTTAGTCGAGCATCAAAATGGCACCATATGAAGCTTTGTAAGGACGTAAATGTCGAACACCTCTGTATTGGATTGAGCTCGGTGAAAATAAGTTACACGAGGTTGATCTGATAAAAAAACACTAAACATAAAGTGAAAGTGATCCGTGATAGTCTGAAAGCAGCGTCTGATCGCCAAAAGTCTTATCCAGATTTGAAAAGGAAAGACATTGAATTTGAGATCAGTGACAAAGCATTCTTAAAAGTGTCTCCGTGGAAGAAAGTACTTCGATTCGAACATAAAGGCAAATTGAGTCCGAGGTTCACCAGACCGTATGAGATAATTGAACGTATTGGGCCAGTTGCGTACAGATTGTTGTTGCCACCTGAGCTAGAAAAGATTCATAATTTGTTTCATGTATCGATGCTCCGTAAATACCGGTCCGATCCATCACATGCAATTGCTCCGTCTGAAATTGAAATCCGATCTAATATGACTTATAAAGAGGAACCGATCCGTATTTTAGCTCGTGAAGTGAAAGAGTTGAGAAATAAGAAAATTCCGTTAGTGAAAGTATTGTGGCAACGACACGTAATAGAAAAGGCTACGTGGGAGCCTGAAGATTCAATGAGACAGCAATATCTGAATGTAACAGCCCGATTTTGGCCCTAATCGGAACGGTGGTTTCGGGACCACGAATCCGAGTTAGAAAAATATTTTAATATTATTATTCGTGTTAATTATATATGATTGAGCATGTGTTAAAGTTTCGTAAGATAATTTGCTGGTTTGTGTGTTTAATTTAAGAAAAAAGACTAAATCGCATAAGTGGTAAAAGTAGTCTTTTGCTTGATTGAGTGGCTTAATTGATATGTCTTCTTGTATATGTAGCCTTATGTTGTAAATTAGCCAAAATTTAGACTAGTGGACGGCAACAGGTATGAATTATGCCTTATTATATATATTTACATTATTAGTTAATAAAGATATTATAATATAATAAAGTATAATAAAATACATTAAAAACAACCATGCAAATATTTTTTTTTATGTTGCTCATCTTGTTGCCGGAAATAAAAAGAGAAAAGAAGAGAAAAACTTCAAGGGTTTCGGCATTGTTCAAGCTTGAATAAGGTATGAGATTAGCTCGGTTTTTGATAATTTTTACGTTTTAGAGATCGTTGCTTCGACTACTATCCGACCCATGCTAGAATTTCTGATTTTGATGCATGTTTGGGGTTCGGCCATTGATGAAAATTTGTGTCTTGTGATGTTTGATGAATATACATTAAAGATATGTCTTAGATTTACATGTTTTGTATTGGAAATTTTGATGATTTTGAGTAATTAGGACTAAATTGTGAAATTTGTAAATTGAAGGGTCAAAATGTGAAATAAATGGAATGCATGGATTTGTATGGACATGAGTAACATTCGGCCCTAAAGGAGTGTGTTCAAATTTTGCATATTTTGTGTTTTATGCAATAGGGACTAAATTGTAAAAATTGTAAATGTCAGGGTAAAAGCGTAAATTTGCTAGATTATGTGTTTTTGGACTAAATTGAATGAAAATATGTTGAATGAGTTTAATTTGAAATTGATTTAGATCAAGAACAAAAAGGATCGGGATTAGATCGGGGAAAGGAAAAGATAATCGAATAGTCGAAAAATAAAGTCTGTCGATACTCGAGTTAAGTTTTTAAGCAATTGAGCTGAGTTGATTTTTAAATTATAATGAATCACATGTAGTCAATAGAAATAGATGTATTCAATGTGAGATTGCCGAATGTGATGTTGGCTAAAAGTTGATTCCATTTAAGTATGATGTGTATATACATGCTAATGATGCAATATAGCTATGGGAGACATTAATTTGAGAGATAAATATAGTCGAAGGTAATGTTTAATTATATGTTAATGTTTTAGCCGAATTTGATGTTGATTTGGGAATGAGATAAGGGAATTTATATATATGCGTATATGTGTGGTTATGGATGAAATTTTATATGTATAAGTGTGTTTTTAAATGAATTAATAGGCTCAAGAGATGCACTAAGTGTGCGAAATGATAAACCAAGCACTAAGTGTGCGAAATCGATCACTTGGCACTATGTGTGCGAAAGGTTAAGGTAACGGCACTAAGTGTGCGATACGTTACGAAAATTTAGCACTAAGTGTGCGAGATATTAAAGTAACGGCACTGAGTGTGCGATACGTTACAAAAATTTTATAACAAATGCACAGGTTTGATGCTCTTTCAAAGATACCTATTATTGATAACGTTGAGCAGAGTAGAATGGTCGGGCATGCGACTATATTTTATACAAATGTGGTAAATTTTGTAATGGTGGATGAAATAGGATTTTGTATTGTACATATCATCTTGTGATTCATGAAAGCTTGAGTTGTAATTAGGAATTTGGTAAGGACCGATGTATATGCTGTTACTTTTGTTATGTGAAGGTGATATATATATATGTATACATATAACCTTTATTTAGAAATCTATTTTTGTCTATGTGACTATTCGGCCATAAGGATATAAATGAAACAGTTTACTAAGTTACGTTTAATGCTTTATTGTTTTGTAATTGCTTAAAACTTACTAAGCTATGATAGCTTACTCTGTGTGTTTAATTGCATTGTTTTATAGATTTTGGGAGACAAGTTTCAAGCTCGGGGATCATCGTCAAAAGTCTATCACACTATCAACTAAATTTTGGTATCTTTTATTAGTTGAACTTTTGAAACTATGGCATGTATAGGCTATATTACTCTTTTGAATTCATTATGAATGAGATGTACATATATGCCATGCGAAAATGGCTATATTTCTATGCATGGGTTTGATTTGGTAATGTTTGATCAAGATGTTAATGTTTGTGGATATTCGGTCTTGATATAAACTTGATTTGGAATTTCATCTCATGGTACCTTGCAAAATTGGGTAAGTAGTATTATGATATGTATGATTGATAATTTGGAGTACATACTTAGATTGTATAAAGATATGCATAACTTATAAATAGCCCTTTATTTAAGTTTAAATCATGTTCAATTAGAAGTTGAAATTAACTATGATATTCGGTTTGAGTATGTTTAATGAATTGACAAATATGAAATGTGCCATAATAGGTAAAGGGGATATGGATAAATGTGTAAATGTCGTGAGCGTGAGTAAATTATTGATGAAATGTTCCTTGGATTTAGATTAATGTATATGTTATACTTTAGGCATAATCGGCAATATGATATACAAATTTTTAAATGATAGATTGAGCTCATGCATTTTGGTTAGATAAATGGGTTGTTTAACTATATGTATGGGAAATAGTTACTATGTTAATGTTTTAAATGTTCATATCTGTTTGGTAGATTAGTAAAGAGCAAATGTGCATAATCGGGTTTTGTCATTAAAATGACCAAATGAATAGTGATTTTTACTAGGTGATATAAATGTATACATATATGCTTGTACTTGTTTGAATATAGAAATGAGCTAAGAGCATGATTGTTTAATCATTTCAATTCGTAAATATATCTCTGTTAATTAAGTATTTGGTTATGATTAACTATATAGAAATTATTTTTCTATGATTTTTACTATGTCTAGTAATGTCCTGTAACCCTAATCCGGTGACGGATATGGGTCAAGGGTGTTACAATTTGATTGGTATCAGAGCTATGATTTAGTCGATTCTCGGACTAACGTAGCGCGTGTGAGTCTAGCTATACATTCCATAATTTATACTGTGATAGTGTGATGACTTCTGACAGTGAAATGTGTTTTCTTCTTTCGTATAGTAAATGGATCCTGATCCCGAGCGAGCTATAGCTAACGATGTTGAGAGTGTGGCGCCTGCTCCCGCACAAGGGACCGCGCCGGATGAATCTCGACCAGCTACGAGTAATCATGATGAGGGGGCTAAACAAGCCTTCTTTAGTATAATGAACGATTGGTTCAATCAATATATCCGGACCAATTCGGCTGTTCAACAACCCCTGAATTCGAATACCCCACCTGTAGTACCGGTGGTACCCCCGATCATTAATCCTGAGAGAATAAATAAGCCTCCGGTGGACAGAATCAGAAAACACGGGGCTCAAGAGTTTAGAGCTGAAGATGATGATGATGCTGAACGAGCTGAATTTTGGCTCGATAATACAATTTGTGTTTTCGATGAACTATCCTGTTCAGCAGATGAGTGCTTGAAATGTGCTATATCTTTATTACGGGACTCTGCCTATTATTGGTGGAACACTCTTGTATCGGTTGTTCCAAAAGAACGAGTTACTTGGGACTTCTTTCAGACAGAGTTTCGCAAGAAATACATCAGCCAGTGATTCATAGATCTGAAACGCAAGGAATTTCTCGAGCTTAAATAGGGTCGTATGACCGTATTTGAGTATGAGCGCAAGTTTGTGAGACTTAGCCGATACGCCCGCGAGTGTGTTTCATCTGAGGCTGCTATGTGCAGAAGATTTGAAGAAGGGTTAAACAAAGATATAAAATTACTGGTTGGTATTCTTGAAATAAATGAGTTCGTGGTACTTGTTGAGCGAGCTTGTAAAGCCGAAGAGCTTGGGAAAGAAAAACAAAAAGCTGAGTTCGAAGCTAGAGATTTCCGTAAGAGATCAGCGGGTAAATTTTCTCAATCATCATCAAAGAAGTTCAAAAATGATAATAGCCGATCCAAAGCTAATACAGGGATCTCTATACGAGAATGGCCACTAGTGAGTTCTTGAGCTACCTCGATTGCTAGTGTTGGCAATACCCGACCGAATAAACCCAAATGTCAATAGTGTGGTAGGCGACATTTTGGTGAATGTTGGAGCAAGTCCAACAACCGAGCTTGCTACAAGTGTGGTTCGCAGGATCACTTCATTTGGGATTGTTCGGAGTTAGCTGACAAGGATAATGCTCAGAGCGCAAGACCGAGCGGTACTGCAGCTAGAGGTAGACCACCTCGTAATGTGGGAGGTAGGAGCGGCATTCAGATAGGGACTTCAAATACAGCTATGCGATCAGAGGCTCGAGTGCCTGCTAGAGTATATGCCATTCGCACCCGAGAGGAGGCTTCATCTCCAGATGTCATCACCGGTATATTTACTCTCCTTAATACTAGTGTAATTGCTCTGATTGATCCCAGTTCAACCCATTCCTACGTGTGTGAAACGTTAGTATCCAGCAAGACTCTACCTGTTGAGTCTACTGAGTTTGTGATTCGGGTTTCGAACCCCCTGGGCTGGTATGTGCTAGTTGATAGGGTGTGCAAGAATTGCCCTTTGATGATTCAAGATTCATGTTCTGATTTGATGTTACTACCGTTTGATGAGTTTTATATTATCCTTGGTATGGATTGGTTAACCGTGCATGATGCAGTAGTGAATTGCAGATGAAAGACTATTGATTTGCGGTGACAGGATAATGAGATAATTCCAATTGAATCTGCGGATTTGAATGGGCTACCAGCTTTGATATCTTCAATGTTAGCTCGACAGTATTTGAGAAAGTGTTGCGAAGCTTATTTTGCTTATGTGATCGATAGTAAAGTAACCGAAAAGAAGATAGAATCTGTACCAGTTACATGTGAGTATCCAGATGTGTTCCCGGAGGAATTATCGGGATTGCCACCTGTTCGGGAGGTAGAGTTTGGTATTGAGTTAGTGCTAGAGACGACTCCGATCTCAATAGCTCCGTATAGAATGGCACCGTTTGAATTAAAAGAGTTGAAAGCTCAGTTGCAAGAATTGATAGATAGAGGTTTTGCTCGATCGAGTTTCTCTTCCTGGGGTGCGCCAGTTCTATTTGTGAAAAAAGAAAGACGAAACTTTGAGAATGTGCATCGACTACCGACAGCTCAATAAAGTGACCATAAAGAATAAATATCCATTGCCACGTATCGATGATTTATTTGATCAGCTAAAGGGAGCCTCAGTATTTTTGAAGATTGATCTGAGATCAGGTTATTATCAGCTGCGAGTTAGAGACTCAGATGTACCTAAGACTGCTTTCCGGACTAGATACGGCCATTACGAGTTTTTGGTGATGCCGTTCGGACTCATTAATGCCCCTGCTATTTTCATGGATTTGATGAATCGGGTATTTAGACAGTATCTGGATCGGTTTGTGGTTATATTTATAGATGATATTCTGATCTATTCGCGTGACGAAACCGAGCATGTTGAACACTTAAGACTTGTGTTACAGATTTTGCGTGATAAGCAGTTATATGCGAAATTTAGCAAATGTGAGTTTTGGCTACGTGAAGTTAGCTTTTTAGGGCATGTTGTTTCAGCATCAGGTATTCGGGTTGACCCGAGTAAAATCTCGGCTATACTTGATTGGAAACCCCGCGAAATGTTTCTGAAGTTCGAAGTTTTCTGGGACTTGCCGGTTACTATAGATGCTTTGTGAAAGGGTTTTCAATGATTGCAGCTCCGATGACAAAGCTGTTGTAGAAAGATGTCAAGTTCGAGTGGTCAGAGAGGTGCCAGAAGAGATTTGATCAGCTAAAATCCTTGTTAACGGAAGCTCCAGTGCTTGTTCAGCCAGAGTCGGGTAAAGAGTTTGTCATCTTCAGCGATGCATCCTTAAATGGTTTGGGCTATGTTTTGATGCAGGAGGGTAAAGTTGTAGCTTACGCCTCGAGACAGTTGAAGCCGCACGAAAAGAACTATCCGACGCACGATCTCGAGTTAGCTGCAATAGTTTTCGCTTTGAAAATATGGCGTCACTATCTGTTTGGTGAAAAATGTCATGTCTATTCCGATCACAAGAGTCTAAAATACTTAATGACTCAAAAGGATCTGAATTTGAGACAGCGACATTGGTTGGAATTGTTAAAAGACTACGAGCTCGTGATTGACTATCACCCGGGAAAGGCTAACGTGGTTACTGATGCACTAAGCTGAAAATCACTATTTGCTCTACGTACAATGAATGTGGATATAGCTATGACTGATGACGGTGCGATCATTGCAGAATTGAAAGTGAGACCGTTATTCATTCAACAGATTTGCGAAGCTCAAAAGGTTGATAATGATTTATTAGCAAAAACGAATCATTGTTGTTCGAATACTGACTCAGAATTTCAGATTGATGCTGAGAGATGTTTACGGTTCAGAAACTGGATATGTGTACCAAAGGATCCTGAGTTGATTCGGATGATTTGCAAAGAAGCTCATAATAGTAGATTGTCTATTCATCCGGGTAGCACAAAGATGTATAATGATTTAAAATAGCATTACTGGTGGCATGGTATGAAACGAGATATTTCAGACTTTGTGTTGAAATGTTTAATATGTCAACAAGTAAAAGCTGAGCATCAGGTACCATTGGGATTACTTCAGCCGATTATGATACCTGAGTGGAAATGGGATCGAGTCACAATGGATTTCGTAATTGGATTACCGTTAACACCGAGCAAGAAAGATGCAATCTGGGTTATTGCTGATAGATTGACGAAATCGGGTCATTTTATTCCGGTACGTACGGATTTCTTGCTTGATAAGTTAGCTGAATTTTACATTTCTCAGATTGTACGATTGCACGGAGTACCTATTTCTATTGTTTTGGATAGAGATCCGAGATTTACATCACGATTTTGGAAGAAACTGCAAGGTGCTCTAGGTACCAAATTGCATTTCAGTACTGCTTTTCAACCTTAAACGGATGGTCAATCCGAACATATTATTCAAATACTCGAGGATATGTTGAGATGTTGTGTCCTTGAGTTCGAGGGTACTTGGGAACGATACTTGCCTTTGATTGAATTTGCGTACAATAATAGTTTTCAATCGAGTATCAAAATGGCACCTTATGAAGCTTTGTACGGTCGTAAATGCTGTACACCTTTATATTGGACTGAGCTAAGTGAAAGCAAGATACACGGGGTTGATTTAATCAAAGAGACCGAACAGAAAGTAAAAGTGATCCGAGAAAGTTTGAAAGCAGCATCAGACCGTCAGAAATCATATGCAGACTTGAAACGTAAAGATATAGAGTTTCAAGTGGGTGATCGAGTATTTTTGAAAGTCTCACCGTGGAAAAAGATACTTAGATTTGGTCGTAAAAGAAAGCTGAGTTCGAGATTTATTGGGCCGTACAAGGTTATTGAGCGTATCGGGCCGGTTGCGTACAGGTTGATGTTGCCACCTGAATTAGAAAAGATCCACAATGTTTTCTATGTTTTGATGCTTCGACGATATAGATTCGATCCTTCTCACGTGATTAATCCATCAGAAATTGAGATTTAGTCTGATTTAACTTATGAGGAAGAACCGATTATTATTTTGGCTCGCGAAGTGAAAGAGTTACGCAATAAGAAAATCTCATTGGTGAAAGTACTGTGGCATAAGCACAGGGTCGAAGAAGCAACTTGGGAGCTTGAGGATTCGATGAAAGAACGATACCCAAACTTATTCACCGGTAAGATTTTTGGGGACAAAACTCCCTTAAGGGGGGAGAGTTGTAACAGCCCGATTTTGGCCCTAATCGAAACGGTGGTTTCGGGACCACGAATCTGAGTTAGAAAAATATTTTAATATTATTATTCGTGTTAATTATATATTATTGAGCATGTGTTAAAGTTTCGTATGATAATTTTCCCATTTGTGTGTTTAATTTAAGAAAAAAGACTAAATCGCGTAAGTGGTAAAAGTAGTCTTTTGCTTGATTGAGTGGCTTAGTTGATATGTCTTCTTGTATATGTGGCCTTATGTTGTAAATTAGCCAAAATTTAGACTAGTGGACGGCAACATGCATGAATTATGCCTTATTATATATATTTATATTACTAGTTAATAAAGATATTATTATATAATAAAGTATAATAAAATACATTAAAAACAACCATGCAAATATTTTTTTTTTATGTTGCTCATCTTGTTGCCGAAAATAAAAAGAGAAAAGAAGAGAAAAACTTCAAGGGTTTCGGCGTTGTTCAAGCTTGAATAAGGTACGAGATTAACTCGGTTTTTGATCATTTTTACGTTTTTGAGATCGTTGCTTCGAATACTATCCGACCCATGCAAGAATTTCTGATTTTGATGCATGTTTGGGGTTCGGCCATTGATGAAAATTTGTGTCTTGTGATGTTTGATGAATATACATTAAAGATATGTCTTAGATTTACATGTTTTGTATTGGAAATTTTGATGATTTTGAGTAATTAGGACTAAATTGTGAGATTTGTAAATTGAAGGGTCAAAATGTGAAATAAATGGAATGCATGGATTTGTATGGACATGAGTAACATTCGGCCCTAAAGGAGTGTGTTCAAATTTTGCATATTTTGTGTTTTATACAATAGGGACTAAATTGTAAAAATTATAAATGTCAGGGGTAAAAGCATAAATTTACTAGATTATGTGTTTTTGGACTAAATTGAATTAAAATATGTTGAATGAGTTTAATTTGAAATTGATTTAGATCAAGAACAAAAAGGATTAGGATTAGATCGGGGAAAGGAAAGGATAATCGAATAGTCAGAAAACAAAGTCCGTCGATACTCGAGGTAAGTTTTTAAGCAATTGAGCTGAGTTGATTTTTAAATTATAATGAATCACATGTAGTCAATAGAAATAGATGTATTCAATGTGAGATTTTCGAATGTGATGTTGGCTAAAAGTTGATTCCATTTAAGTATGATGTGTATATACATGCTAATGATGCAATATAGCTATGGGAGACATTAATTTGAGAGATAAATATAGTCGAAGGTAATGTTTAATTATATGTTAATGTTTTAGCCGAATGTGATGTTGATTTGGGAATGAGATAAGGGAATTTATATATATATATATGCGTATATGTGTGGTTGTGGATGAAATTTTATATGTATAAGTGTGTTTTTAAATGAATTAATAGGCTCAAGAGATGCACTAAGTGTGCGAAATCGATCACTTGGCACTATGTGTGCGAAAGGTTAAGGTAACGGCACTAAGTGTGCGATACGTTACGAAAATTTAGCACTAAGTGTGCAAGATATTAAAGTAACGGCACTGAGTGTGCGATACGTTACAGAATTTTTATAACAAATGCACAGGTTTGATGCTCTTTCAAAGATACCTATTATTGACAACGTTGAGCAGAGTAGAATGATCGGGTATGCGACTATATTTTATACAAATGTGGTAAATTTTGTAATGGTGGATGAAATAGGATTTTTTATTATACATATCATCTTGTGATTCATGAAAGCTTGAGTTGTAATTAGGACTTTGGTAAGGACCGATGTATATGCTGTTACTTTTGTTATGTGAAGGTGATATATATATATGTATACATATAACCTTTATTTAGAAATCTATTTTTGTCTATGTGACTCTTCGGCCATAAGGATATAAATGAAACAGTTTACTAAGTTACGTTTAATGCTTTATTATTTTGTAATTGCTTAAAACTCACTAAGCTATGATAGCTTACTCTGTGTGTTTAATTGCATTGTTTTATAGATTTTGGGAGACAAGTTTCAAGCTCGGGGATCATCGTCAAAAGTCTATCACATTATCAACTAAATTTTGGTATCTTTTATTAGTTGAACTTTTGAAACTATGGCATGTATAGGCTATATTACTCTTTTGAATTCATTATGAATGAGATGTACATATATGCCATGCGAAAATGGCTATATTTCTATGCATGGGTTTGATTTGGTAATGTTTGATCAAGATGTTAATGTTTGTGGTTATTCGATCTTGATATAAACTTGATTTGGAATTTCATCTCATGGTACCTTGCGAAATTGGGTAAGTAGTATTATGATATGTATGATTGATAATTTGGAGTCCTCTTGGTCAGGGTGAACCAAAGCTACGCACCAGGCAGGATTTGGATGGAGAGGGGGTGAGTCACGCGGACTGCTTAAATACCAAGCTCCCACCGAAACCATTCCTAGACATGCGCACAGAGGTTGCCACACCTACTGAGCCCTCTGGGTTAGGGTGAACCAAAGCTACGCACCGGTAGGATTCTGCGAAGAGGAGGTGAGTCACTAGGATCGCTAAATACCGAGTGCTCTTTCGGATCCAATCCTAGACATGCGCATGTGGGGTTACCACACCCTAACTCAGTGACTTAGCCATGGGTTTGTTTAACGTTCCTTAAGTCTTATGTGTTTGTGTTTGAGTAGACTAGTTCTAAGGTTCAACACTTATCATGCTAATCTACGTCCCATTCCTTTTCTACCCTTCCATATTTCATAACACATAATCACACAAATAGTTAGGGGTACTTACCTGGTGGACTGCGGTTCGGAGACTTGGGTGCCATGCCAGAAAACCTGTTTATTTCTTAAGATACTTTCAAAAAGCTTACTCGGCTCGATTTGAAAACATTTTGGGCCTTAGCCCACAGGCCGAGAGTTTTAAAACTGGGCTCTGATACCAAAACTAAAACACCCCAAACCCGACCCACGAGCCTGAACCGAATCTGGTATGTTCCTTAAGTAAACCGGTTTCAAATTCTTTTGTTCCTTAGGAAAAACTTGTGCGATTTTCAAAAACTATTGTTTTGGGTTGGGCTTGTGTTGAAAACCAATTCATCTTATATTGAAATCCTTTAAATAAGGTGACAAAATGATTTAGGGTTTATTTTAAAGGAAATAAATTTTAAACTTAACTTTAATTGAAAATAATTCGTAACATAGTAATTAAAAATAAAAGTAAAGAAATGTAACTTATGGCCTTATTACATCAAGTAAAATCCCAAAATAATATTCTAAAATACTTAAATAAATTTAAATATCCATATTGAATAAAACTTCAAGCTGAGCATGGCCATCCCTAAGCTTCCGCCGAACCCGGTCCATTATTGATCGTCACCTGAAAAATAGTCCCACAACGGGGTGAGTCAACAGACTCAATGTGTACATAACACTAAAATTCAATAGATCAGCCATACATTTTCATATCAAATGCTTATTCATATAACAGAGAAAAATGATGATGCAATCCAAACCCAAACCTAGGTGCCATCCGCTACACATCCCCGTACCAACCTGCACACCGTGGGGACTACTAAGTCAACCCTCCATCCGCTACACACCATCGAAGCGCGCATGCTGCGATCGATGTGCTCATCGCCCATATAAATTCGTGGCATGGCCACTCAGATAATTGTGTCATGAGACACCACATTCGAATAATGTAACCGGTTACAACATTCGAGATAATGTGACCAAGTCACCACATTCGGATAGTGAGACCAAGTCGTCACATTCACTTCCCCTTTTTCTTATAACCCGAATGCCCCATATTATTCATAGTATGCATATCATACTTAAATTCACATTCTTATCATATTTCACATGTTAAATATAACATATTTAATAATCCTAATAGGAGTAGGAAACGTACCTGAGTACTTTGTACCATATTATGGTACCTTAGCCACATTCTTATAAACATGCATATATTACATATTACCATAAATCTTATTAAAAGTTAGTGTGGGGTACACACCTGATTCTCTTAACAAAGTCCTTGAAATCCCGAAAAACCGATCTACCGATATAGATCTTTAACTCCTATATTCGGCCAATCATTTAAACACATTAATAAACCTTTTTGGCTTTAAAACCAAATCCTAGTAGGATTTGTATACTGAAAACCTACCTTGTTGCCAATTGACTTAAGAATCAAGTCCCAAAACTTTGTTGTATTCCTTCTTGCATTCGGCCAATCATTAAAACACATCATAGGTTAGTTTCGGCTTTTGGGAATAAATCCAAATACTTAAAATAGGCTTTGGCCGAATGTCTTAAACACATACCTTTGTGATCTCAAATCCCGAAAAGTATCCTTGCTTTCCTAGGGATGTCGAAATTCCTATAATCACATGTTAGGTTTAATCTAACATTAAAACTTAAAACAAGACCTTTGGATCTTATAGTTTCTTACCTTAGATCCCGAAATATTCCTCCTTGTAGTCGACAGTTGTAAAAACCCGAGAGATCCCCTTAATACTTCAGTCGACTACTTCATTGCTTAGATCCACAGGGAGATTCGGCTATGGCTTCTAATGGAGAGGAAAATATTCGGCTAGGTTCCAATAATTACTTAATTTCGGCTTGACAAAAGAAAAGAAAGAAAAGAAGAGAAGAGAGCACTAAGAATTCGGCAGAGAAAGGAGGAAGCACAAATTGATGAGTAGCCCTCTTTCCTTCCTTTTATAGCTGAAATTATCATCTAAGGAGTCCCTTACTTGGCCACCACTCCTCTATCTGATAACTTTATCCTTTAATTATCATAAATAAAAGAGTTTAAATCCAACATTTATCTCTTCAAAATAATCCAATTTAAAAATCCTTTATTTATCACCCTTTTTAATCGAATATTTATGAAAATAAAACACCTCCTTTCTAGAAGCATGTGCCGTCCACCTCAGGTCTTACGGAAGCAAAAATAAAACCTCCTTTATTTGCTTCCCAAGTGACTCGAACTCAGGCCCATTCCTCTTGTATATGGCGCCATTTCCATAGGCCCTAAGTGGCATCTTCAGACCACTTTTCCAAGCCTGTTTGTGTGTCAAATTTCACAAAATTTTTCTTTTAAGGCCACCTTGCCTTAGTTTCCCCTTTTAAACCTTAAAACTCGTCATTTCTAGGTCATTTCTAAGTTTCCAAAAATTTTCGATCGGCTCTGTAAACTTGACATTTCCTTACATTTCCAAGTTTCTAGAAATGTTCACTTTCCATTTTTTTGAATCATTTCCAAATCATTTCCTTACATTTCATAGTTTCCAAAAATGTTCACCTTCCATTTTTAAACTTAACATTTCCATACATTTTCAGGTTTCTAAAAAAATGTTTATTTCTAACTCATTTTCATTCATTTTCGGGTTTCCAAAAATATTAAAAATTTATTCTTAGTACATAAAACATATCACTTCATACAACTAAACCGAAAATGCATAGGCCCTTTCCAGGATGTTACAAGTTTGGCAGAAACCCTCTATCGATGGAGCCCAAAGCCATCATCTAGGGGCGTCGTGCTAGGCCAGAGAAGGCAGATTTATGGGGATTCACTCAGGGATAGCCAGTTGATCCATCTCAAGAAGCCGGAATTCTACTCAAGATGGAGGATCTCTCCTTCAATTCCTTCAGGGGGTTTTAGGGATTTCTTATGTTTTGTTTTATCTTTTCTCTTGGGATGTTTTTCTTTATTGTTATGAACTAAACCCTTCGGATACCTGAAGGGGATGAAACCTATGATGAATCTTGTTATTGTTTTCTGATTTATATGATAAATACTTAGTTTGTTCTTAATTGTGTGAACTTAATCCAAATCTAATGTTCTTAGGTGGAGGAGGAATTGACCCTGCCTAAGAGTAGATCCAACATAATTAAGCAGAGTTGATCGCACGCCTAGAGATAGGGTGACGAGATTTTGCCGGATTAGGGTGAAACCTAATATGGGAGTCCACAGATCGATTTACTACTATTCTAGGGGGTTATTATAAGCGACGAGTTCCACTAATTAACCTAGGGTTAGACGTTATTCGCCTCGAGAGAGGGTTTAATATACGTTAGGGAGTCTCACGGATCAAACTAAGTAAATAAATCATATGGTTCAAGGTTAGATAACAAGTGAAGTCTAGGTGGATTTTTCCTAAGGGTATCGTTTGAGTCAATTGAGTTTTCCCAAAAGTTATTTCTCGAATTCATTCTTTTTTGTCTTTGCGTCTTAGCTTAGTAAGTAGATTAGCTTTAGTTTAAACAATCATCACTTTATATTAAGGCTAAATAATAAAAAGATGGTGAGTATTAGTACTTTTAGTTCCTTTGGGTTCGATAATCCGGTCTTGCCTAAACTATACTACTGTTCGATAGGTGCACTTGCCTTTAATCGTTGTCAGAGTTGGTTTCCAGGTTTGATCATTCTTTTATAAATTTTAAAACTACGATTTACAGCGATCATATACATATATGCTTGTACTTGTTTGAATATAGAAATGAGCTAAGAGCATGATTGTTTAATCATTTCAATTCGTAAATATATCTCTGTTAATTAAGTATTTAGCTATGATTAACTATATAGAAATTATTTTGCTATGATTTTTACTAAGTCTAGTAATGTCCTGTAACCCTAATCCGGTGACGAATATGGGTTAAGGGTGTTACACCGAATCTGTTTAACGGTAAGATTTTTAGGAACGAATATCCCTAAGGGGGGAGAATTGTAACAGTCCGATTTAGACCCTAGTCGAAACAGTGGTTTCGAAACCAAAAATCCGAGTTAGAAAATATTTTAATATTATTTTCTGTGTCTTTGATATGTGACTAAGCATGTGTGGAAACCTCGTCTGAAAATTTGATCATTTGTGTGTTTAATTAAAGAAAAGGGTTAAATAGTATTAAATGCAAAATTTGTGTGCTATTTGTTAAAGCACCTATGTGACGTGGTTTTTAAAATGGTGGCCTTATGAGGCAATTATGCCAATATTTAGATAGTAGAAGGATAAAGGTCATAAATGCCCTTGATGTTTACATGTACATATGTTTAGTATAAGGTTAATTTTGTAATTAGGTAAATATCATGATAATAAATAAAACAAACAATTGAAAGGTGATCGTTATCATCTTATTTTAGCCGAAAATTAGCAAAGAAAAGAAAGGAATATGCCAAGCTAGGTTTCAGCCATACACAAGCAAAATTGAGGTATGTTTTGACTTTGGATTTTGATGATTTTTATGTTTTTTAGATTGTTGCTTAGTCTAATAGAAAGCCCATGTTGTAATTTGAAGAATTGATGATGTTTATGAGATGTACCATTGATGAAATGGAGAGTTTTGTGATGAGTTTAGGTGTTAAATGAAAGATATGTGTTCAGTGAACATATTTTGTTCTTGAATTTTTGATGAATTTAGTTAATTTGGATTAAATTGAAAGAATAATACTTTGAGGGACTAAATTGTGAAATAAATGAAATGTGTGGACTTGTATGAGCATGGGTGACATTTGGCTAAGCATGAGTATTATGAAATTTGGTGTATTTTGTGGTTTTGTGAAATGAGGACTAAAATGTCAAAATGTGTAAATGTGAGGGCTAATTTGCAAATTGCCCTAAATATGTGTTTTTGGATTAAATTGAATGAGTTATTGAGTAAATGAGTTAAATCTGAATATGTATAGATTAAGAACCGAGGAAAATGGACTTAGATCGTGGGAAGTCAAAAGTAGTTGAATAACAGAGTCCGAACGAAAATCTGAATCCGAGGTAAGTCGATATACAAATAAATGTATTTGTATTGAATTATATATATTCATATGACTATTGATAAGGATGAATGCACATGTGATGATGTACACATGAATTTCGAGATAGAATCGACATAGTGTCAACATCCGAGAAGTCCCGTCTTAACCTAGGAATAGATAGGATAGTATATGTCATGACATAGGTGTCTGATATGAGATATCATGTAAGACCATGTCTGGGATGTTGGCATTGATTCGAGATTTTGTCTAAGACCACGTCTGGGACGTTGGCATCAATATGAGATTTACGTGTAAGACCATGTCTGGGACATTGGCATCGTATTGATTCGTGTAAGACCCTGTTTGGGACAGTGGCATCAATATCTGGTTACATGTAAGACCACGTCTGGGACGTTGGCATTGTACGACTATTCTGATCACTCTGAGTATCCTATTAGATTTCGAACGGTTCAACGGGAAAATCTGAGATACGAATGACTATCTGATTTGTATATCCGTTTCAGATACGTTTGATATGTACACTAAGTGTGTATGAAAGGTAAGTATCTATATGAACTTACTAAAATGATTATGTATATGGAAATGATGAGATTATATGTGAAGATATGCTTGAATGGGCCATGTGTATATATGATATTTGAGTTGAAGAATATGGAAGATATGGCTAAGCAAATGAGCCAAAGGATATATGTGATGAATTTGTTATGAGAATCAATGATGTTATTGTATCAAATTGGTTATATGCATTTTATGCTAAGCTTATTTGTATATGGCTTACTAAGCTTTTAAAAGCTTACTCTGTGAGTGTTTGCTCTGTTTTATAGATCGTCAAAGCTACTGAAGGCTCGGGGACCGTCGAGGATCGTCATCACACTACTCAAACTCATTTTGGTACCTTTTGGAAACGTATATACTAAGTATGGCATGTATAGGCTAGTGATTCAGTATATGTTTGAGATGTAAATAGCCATGTGATTTGGCTAGTTATTGTTGGTAATGTGCATGAGTAAATATAGTATTTGGTGCATGTTTTGGTATGGCTTGATGGCAATGAAGTAGCCTTATGAATGGTAAGCTTATGGATGAATTGATGCCTTAGTGATTTAATGAGGTTATGGTTGAATTAAACTTGGATTTACATGAGAGCTGATTGTACAAATTAGCATGTTTGGAAATGAGATTGAATGGAATAATATGATGACTATTTGGTGTGTTTTTGGTTGCCAATTGATTGTGGAAATAGGCTTGTTTATGCTTGTTGGTATGACCCTAGTGTGGGTGGCATATTGGCCTTGCAAATGGCCTATTATGCATACACGGTTGTGGCACACGAGCGTGCCTAATGACCGTGTGATTAAGTCAGTAGTTACCTTAAGTGTGCACGGCCATGGGACGTGCCTGGTAGCCGTGTGAATAAATTAGTATCTAGCCTAAAAGTACACGGCCATGGTACACGGGCGTGCCTGGTGGCCGTGGGGATAAGTCAGTATACATGCTCTGTTTTGGCACGGCAAGGACACATGGGTGTGTCTAGTAGCCGTGGGAGGCACACGGCCTGATTGCACAGGCGTGTGACCTCTGCAGTGTTCAAAAAGTTTTAAATTTTTTGAGAATTTCTGTATGTGTTCGGTTTAGTCCCGACCCTTCTCTAAAGCATGCTTAAGGTCTTGGTGACCTATCTAAGGGACACTGTAATTGCAATTATGAAATGTCTGTAAAAGTTTCTAATCTATTCGGTAATACCTTTAACCCTAATCTGGCGACGGATACGGGTTAGGGGTGTTACACAATAAGGTGACTGTGAAGAATAAGTACCCGTTGCCAAGAATCGGTGATTTATTTGATCAATTGAAGGGAGCCGCGATATTTTCCAAGATAGACTTGAGGTCTTGGTATTATCAGTTGAGAGTCAAGGACTCGGATGTATTGAAAACTGCATTTCGGACAAGGTATGGCCACTATGAATTTTTGGTCATGCCTTTTGGTTTAACAAATGCCCCTGCAATTTTCATGGATCTGATGAATCGTATTTTTTGGCCGTATTTGGATAAATTTGTAGTAGTTTTCATCGATGATATATTAATCTATTCTTGGGATGAGAACGAGCATGCTGAACATTTGAGAACGGTTCTGCGAATTTTAAGAGATAAACAATTAGATGCCAAGTTTAGTAAAAGTGAATTTTGGTTTAAGGAAGTTGGGTTTTTGGGGCACATTGTCTCGGGAGATGGAATTAGAGTCGACCCGAGTAAGATCTCAGCAATTGTGGATTGGAAGCCACCAAGGAATGTAACCGAAGTTAGGAGTTTTCTAGGCCTAGCTGGCCACTATAGACGTTTTGTCAAGGGATTTTCCATGATAGCTACTCCGATGACGAAGTTGCTACAAAAAGGTGTAAAGTTTGAATGGACAGAAAAGTGCCAACAGATTTTTGATAAACTAAAGGTGTTGTTGACTGAAGCTCCTGTTTTAGTGCAACTGGAGCCAGGAAAAGAATTTGTGGTTTACAGGGATGCATCCCTGAATGGATTAGGTTGGGTACTCATGCAAGAGGGTATGGTGATAGCATATGCCTCTAGACAGTTAAAATCGCACGAGAAGAATTACCCGACCCACGATTTGGAGTTAGCTACAATTGTATTTGCACTAAATATTTGGAGACACCATTTGTATGGAGAGAAATGTCGGGTGTTCACGGATCATAAGAGCTTAAAGTATTTGATGACTCAAAAAGAGTTGAATCTAAGGCAGAGAAGGTGGTTAAAGGTAATAAAGGATTATGAACAAGTGATTGACTACCATCCGGGAAAGGCGAATGTGGTCGCCGATGCTTTGAGCAGGAAATCCCTGTTTGCGCTGAAAGCCATGAATACACGGATTGCTTTGTCAGATGATGGTTCTATTCTAGCTGAGTTGAGGGCTAGACTGATGTTTCTCCAAGAGGTTTATGAAACTTAGAAAGGTGACAATGATTTACAAGCTAAAAGAGTTCAATGTGAGTCAAATGTGGAGTCAGACTTTTGGATAAATCCTGATGGATGTTTGATGTTCCGAGGTAGGGTCTGTGTACCCAGAGATTATGACCTTATTCGAAAGATTTTGCATGAAGCACATAGTGGATGTTTGTCCGTACATCCAGCCAGCACGAAGATGTATAACGACTTGAGGAAATGGTATTGGTGGCCGAGTATGAAGAAAGACATTTTCGAGTTTGTATCGAGATGCCTAATTTGTGAACAAGTGAAGGCTGAACATCAAGTACCTTCAGGTCTACTTCAGCCTATTATGGTTCCCGAGTGGAAATGAAATCGTATTACTATGGACTTCGTGATGGGTTTACCATTGACGCTGAAAAAGAAAGATGTCGTATGGGTCGTAGTGGATAGACTCACGAAGTCAGCCCATTTCATACCAGTACGGGTCGACTACTCGCTCGATAAGTTGGCGAATTTGTACGTGACAGAAATAGTAAGACTTCACGGTGTACCGTTGTCGATTATTTCGAACAGAGATCTGAGATTTACGTCACGATTTTGGAAAAAGTTGCAAGAGGTCTTAGGCACAAAATTGAGCTTTAGTACAACTTTCCATTTGTAAACCGACGGGCAGTCGAAAAGAGTAATACAGATACTTGAGGACATGCTTCGATGTTGTGTTTTGAAATTTCAGGGTAATTGGGAGAAATACTTACCGTTGGTGGAATTTGCTTATAATAACAACTTTCAGTCGAGTTTAAAGATGGCGCCTTATGAGGCATTGTACGGGCGTAAGTGCCGAACGCCCTTGTATTGGACCAAACTCAGAGAGAGTCAGATTCACGGGGTCGATTTAGTCAAAGAAACCGAAAAGAGAAGATAAAAGTGATACGTGATTGTATAAAGGCTGTCTGAGATAGACAGAGGTCCTATACAGGCTTGAAACGAAAAGAGATTGAGTTTCAAGCCGGTGATAATGTGTTTCTGAAAGTATCACCATGGAAGAAGGTCTTCAGATTTGGCCAGAAAGGCAAATTGAGTCCGCATTTTATCGGACCTTATAAGATTACCGAGAGGATAGGACCGGTAGCTTATCGTTTGGCTTTGCCACCGAAGTGGGAAAAGATTCATGATGTCTTCCACGTGTCTATGTTACGTCGCTACCGATCAAACCCTTCACATGTGATTGTACCATTAGAGGTAGAGATTCGACCAGACATGACTTATGGCGAAGAGCCGGTCAAGATTTTGGCACGAGAAGTTAGACAGTTGAGAAACAAAAGCATAGCCCATGTGAAAGTGCTATGGAAAAGACATGGGGTAGAAGTGGCTACATGGGAGCCCGAGGAGGCTATGAGATACCAATACCCCAACCTTTTCACTGGTAAGATTTTTGGGGACGAAAATCCTTAAGGGGGAGAATTGTAACAGCCCGATTTACGGGCTAGTCAGAACAGTGGTCTCGGGACTACTAATTCGAGGTCAAAAAAAATCATTTTTATAATATTTTATGTGCTATAGCATGATTGCAAGAGTGCATGAAAATTTTGGTGCTTTAATTATAGCGATTGCATGCTTAATTACGAAAAAGGATGAAATTTATAAAGTGCGAAAGTTCTATTTTACAAGCTAAAGGTGCCAAATAGCTGTAGAATATTAAGTGGAGGTCCTTAAAGTGCAATTGACCCCTCTAGTAATGGTTGACCGGCCATAGGAGACATAAAGATGTCAAAATTGGTCAAGTTGGTGGATTAGGTGATAAATTGTCTAGTAATATAATAAAATAAAGAAAGAAAAGATATCATCTTTTCTTCTCCTCTTCTCCACCGAAAAATACAAGCAAAATAGGGGTTTGAGAGCTCAAAATTTTCATCAACTTCTCACCTTTGAAAGTAAGTGACTTTGGTGATTTTTCTTGATAATAATTGTACTTTTGGAACCCCTAAAGCTTAAGCTAGCTAAAGAGGGGACTATTTTGCAAAATGGTTGTGCCATGTGAGCATTTATTTTGTTTGTTGCATTTTTATGGAAGAAAATGAGTCTTAGTTGTTAAATAAACAACTTTTGTGAAAGGTGTTTCCATGAAAACACCTAAAAGGACCATTTTGCAAAGGTTATAGAATAGGTGTTAAATGTGTGAAATAATGAGTATTGAGGGCTGCTATAAGAGTAATAAATGTTCACATAGGCTCGTTAAAGAAAGAAATTTGATTAGAATTGATTTCAGAGCTTAGGGGTAAAATGGTCATTTTGTGAAAGCTTAAGGGCAAAATGGTAATTTTGCCAAAATTATGATTATTGAAATGTATTTATTAATGTGGCGATTAAATGAGCTAAATTGTTATTATAGATCAAGAAGAGCGAAGAATTAACCTCGACCGAGGAAAGGGCAAAGTATCAGACTAGATCGGCAATCTAGCCTATTTTGAAATCGAGGTAAGTTTGCGTGTAATAATTTCAACGCCATGTTAGTATGACTTGAAATATTTGATATTCGTGAAGATGTATGATATGTCTATGAATTTGAATAATGGTGTTGTGTGAGAAAATGATGAGAATTGTGATGTTGAAGTCCCGGTTGGACTTAAATAATTAAGAGAATAATATCATCAAGACTTGAAATGGGTAAGATCCCGTATAAGACCATGTCCGAGACATGGCCTCGGTACCAAATTGAAATCTCGTATAAGACCATATCTGGGATATGGCATCGGCATTTAATGTGAGAAACGTATAAGACCATATCTGGGATATGGCATCGACAATCGATATGAGATCCCGTATAAGACCATATCTAGGATATGGCATCGGCATCTAGAAGTGATCCCACGTAAGACCACATCTGGGATGTGGCATTGGCGTTGTAATCATGTGAATGAGGATGATCATGTATCCTTGAATATCCCAAGTGATTCAATGGGGTATTAGTTAAGATTATGATAGAGATGAGATTAATGCTAAGACTTTGTGATGAAGTGATACAGGTATATGTGAGTAATTCACAAGAATGGCTTACGATATGTGGCATGATATGTAATCGGTAAGAGTAAGTATGAGTAAGTTATGGAAATGAGCTTAAGACTTGTGTTTTTATTCAATGCAATGGATGGATGAAATTATGAGCTTTATGTTGCTATTTATTTCATGCAAAATTACTAAGCTTTATGCTTACCCCTCTCATTTCCCTTTTCCTTGTAGCATTGCCAAGTTAGCTCGAGAATTCGTGGAACGTCGGAGTTCGGAAATCACATTATCGACTACTTTTTGGTATAGCCAAGTTAGATTCATTTTGAGTATGGCATGTATAGGACTTGGTCATTTTGTTATGTCATATTTCTTAGCCAAAATGTTGGCTATTTATGTCATCAAATTCATTTTGTAAGTGGTCATTTGGAATTGGGCCAATTCTTGACAAGTTTATATATATTCACTGATGATGGAATTCATTAAGTGTATGCTTGTATGGATGTCTTGATTTTGAGTCTTTAGAAGTGCTTTATAGTTCCGATACATGTTGGATTAAATTGGTGTAAGTATGGTTGCTTTGTAGGGTGGCATTTGGCTTGGTGGATAGCCTTTCAAATGTCCACACACACGGTCAGCCCCATGGACGTGTGCTCAGGCCGTGTGAAGTTTGCACCTGAAATTAGGAATTTAATTCACCACACGGTCGAAGGACACGGGCGTGTGCCTTGGTCGTGTGAAATTTATGGGGTGATGACGTCAAAAACAGAATGCAATGGTTTTGGCACACGGGCTAAGACACGGGCGTGTCGAGGCTGTGTGAGGGACACGGGCCAGGGAGACGGGCGTGTGTCCGGACGTGTGAAAACCCCTGTAGGTTCGAATTGAGAAATAATTCCACACGGGTGTGGAACACGGGCCCGTGTGTTCCATCCTTCACACGGGCGTGTTGCCCTATTTTAAGCAGAAATTTTCTAAGGGTTCAAAAGTTTCAGGTTTAGTCCTGAATCATTTCAGGTATGAGTTTAGGGTCTTGTAGACCTATAATAAGGACATTATGGTCGCGAATGAAAAGTTTTAATTTGACATGAAATTTTATGGATAGATATCGTATGATTGAGCAAGTTAAGTTCGGTAATTCCTTGTACCCGGATCAGGTGTCGATTACGGGTAAGGGGTGTTACAACTACTTTCAGGACTCGGTATGGTCATTACGAGTTTCTTGTCATGCCATACGGGTTGACGAATGTACCTGCCGCATTTATGGACATGATGAACTAAGTATTCCATTCCTACCTGGATCGATTTGTAGTGGTTTTCATAGATGATATATTTGTGTATTCTTGACCAGAGTATGAGCACGATAAGCACTTGAGAGTGGTTATACAAGTTTTTCGGGAGAAGCAGTTGTATGCGAAGCTGAGCAAGTGTGAGTTTTGGCTTCGTGAGATGGTTTTTCTAGGTCATACCGTTTCAGTTGAGGGTATTCGGGTTGATTCGAAGAAGGTTGAGGCAATTTTGGATTGGAAGCCGTTGAGGATTGTTTCTGAAGTTAGAAGTTTTTGGGGATTGGCTAGTTATTACCGTTGCTTTGTCGAGGGGTTTTCAAGCATTGCTTCTTCATTGTTCAAAAGAACACTCCCTTTAAGTGGACTAATGAGAGGCGAAAGTGTTTTGAGAAGTTGAAGTCGATTTTGACCAAAGTGCTTATGTTGACACAGTCTGTATCTGATAAAAAGTATATGGTCTACAGTGTTGCTTCTTATACGGGACTGGGTTGTGTGCTGATACAGGAGGGTAGGGTAGTTGCTTATGCATCGAGTCAGTTGAGGCCGTATGAGTGTAAATATCCAACTCATGATATGGTGTTAGCTGTAGTAATCTTTGCGCTCAAGATTTAGCGTCTCTATCTGTACGGTAAGAGGTGTGTGATATACACCGATCACAAGAGTCTTAAGTATCTCCTAACCCAGAAAGAGTTGAACTTGAGATAGAAGCGCTGGATCAAGTTGTTGAAAGATTATGATTGTGTGATCAAGTATCATCCGAGGAACACAAACGTAGTTGCAGATGCTTTAAGTCGCAAGTCTCTAGTTGATTTGAAATCTTTGTTTGCGAGATTGTCTATCTCTGAGGATGGAGGTATTTTGGCTGAACTTTAGGTGAGGGTGGACTTTTCGCAATAGATTCGTGAGCGTCAGCCTTTTGATGAGAGTTTGGCTCGTCAGGTTCGTTAAGTTGAGTCAGGTGTTTAGGGGTTTTATTATCTCAACTCTGATGGTGTTCTGTGTTTCTGAGGTCACTTGTGTGTTCTGAAGGACGAGGATTTGATGCGCTTGATTCTCACTGAGGATCATAACAGTTCTTTTCCTATGCATTCTAGTGGGAATAAGATGTATCAAGATCTTTGGATTCTGTACTGGTGGCTTGGGTTGAAAAAGGATGTTGCTGAATTTGTTGCGAGATGTTTGGTTCGTCAGAGGGTGAAAGTCGAACATCAGCGGGTTTGCTTCAACTTATTCAGATTTCGGAGTGGAAATAGGAGTGGATTACGATGGATTTTGTTTCGAGTTTGCCTTTGACTCCAACACGTAAGGATTCAATTTGAGTGATTGTGGATAGATTTATGAAGTCTGAACATTTTCTACCAGTTCGTACAACTTTTAGTCTGCATCAGTTAGCTGAGCTCTACACCCGAGAGATTGTTCGTCTTCATGGAGTTCTTATTTCAATCATATCAGACCGAGATCCATGGTTTACTTCGAGATTCTGGAAGGCGTTGCATGAGGCTTTGGGATCGAAGCTTTATTTCAGTTCAGCTTATCATCCGTAGTTCGATGGTCAATCATAGAGGGTGATCCAGATTCTTAAGGACATGCTTCATAGTTGTGTTATCAACTCCGGAGGTAACTGGGATCGTCATTTACCGTTAGCCGAGTTTCCGTATAATAATAGCTATCAGAAGAGTATTTAGATGGCAATGTTCAAGGCTTTGAATGGTCAGAGGTGTAGGACTCCTTTTTGTTCGCCCGATATGGAGGAGAAAAGGAATTTGGGTCAAGAGTTGGTTCGTGAGGTTTAGGATAAGGCGAGACTTATTTATGAGTGGTTGAAGGCTACTTCTAACCGACAGAAGTCCTACGCTGACTTGAGACGTCGAGACTTCGAGTATTAGGTTGGAAATAAGGTATTTCTGAAGGTTTTTCCGTGGAAGAAAGTTCTAAGGTTTGGGCGGAAGGGTAAGCTTAGTACGAGGTTCATTAGCCCTGATGAGGTTGTCGAGTGGATTGAACTGGTTGCTTATCGTTTGTTGTTGTTGCCTGAGCTAGAGCGTATTCATGACATTTTCCATATCTCCATGTTACGGAAGTACAGATCTGATCCTTCTCACGTTGTTCCTGCTGAAGAAATCATGGTTCGATCTGATCTTTCGTACGAGAAGGAACCAGTTGCGATCCTAGATCGTGAGGTCAAGGTGCTATGCAATAAGATGGTTCCATTGGTGAATGTTTTGTGGCTCAACCACAAGACTGAGGAAGCCATGTAACAGCCCGACTTAGGGCCTAGTCAAAATAGTGGTGCAAGACCACAAATCCGAAATAAAAATATGAGTTTTATGATTTCTATAAGGTTTATGAGGTGATTGCATTATTGTGTGAAAATCTCATGAAGAAATTTTATTAATTAGTGATTAAATTGTCCATTAGGACTAAATTGCAAAGATTAGAAAATGTGAGATTCTAGAAGGTTTAAGTATGAAATAGAATCATAAAAATTATTGGAAGTCCCTATTTGGCAATTAGACCATTATATCTTAAGATGGACAAAAATAGACATGGGAAGGAAAAAAATCTTAAGAAAGGATCATTAAGGGCATTTTTGTCATTTGGTAAATAAAAGAATTAAAAGGGAAAATAAGGCCAAAATCATGTCCATCTTCTTCCTCTTGCCCGAAAATTTCAAGGGGGACATAGCTAGGGTTTCTTCAACTTTCAAGCTTGATAGTAAGTGCATCCTAGCCCCGTTTTTAATGTTCTTCGTATATTTTAGACCCTCGTAGCTCGATTTAGCTATTTCTAGCTATATTTTGAGCTAGGGTTTATGTTCAAAAATTTACCCATGTATGACATGCATGTATTTTGATGTTTTATGGAAGATTATGAAAGTTTGATGTAGAATAAACATCTTTTTCTAATAGATTTACATGAAAAATGCATAAAAGGACCAAATTGTAAAATTTGTAGAAATTGTCATACATGAGTGAAATAGTGGAAATTGTGTAACATCCTAGAATTAGGGGTTCTGCATTTTATGCTTTTCTGTGTGCTTGGCTTGTTCTGCTTGTTACTTAGGTGTGCTTGGGGGTCCTGGTGAGGCTCGGGTTCAAGCCAGAGCCTTGGTGAAATTTTCTGTTTTGGGCATCTAAGGGGGGAGAGCTAGTAGGAGCAGGCTTTAAGTTTATTTGCGTATGCTTGATGACACAAAGGAGCTTGTGTCCAAGTGGAGGTGGCGTCACTTGTAGGAGCAGAAGGGGAGGAGTTCAATCCCATAAGCCTCATTATGGAGCTTTATTTTTTGGCGCCGGGATGGAGAGGAGATGGTTTCTACTGGGACTCTTCAAGGGTGGTAGTTGAATGGGTCAATGCATTCAAATGGATGGACAAGAGAGCTTGGAGGAGTTTGAATTGGTCAAACCAATTTGAGTGAGTGATGGGGAGTATTGGGTGGAGCAAATCAAGGGATTTGGTGATGGTGGAGGTGTTGGCCGAATGTGGGGAGCTTGGAGGGGGGATTTCGGCTTAGTTGCTAGGAAAGGTGAGTGTGCTGAAATTCTCTTGAGTAGTAGGCATTTTCATTTTGGCATTTTTGGTCATATAGGGAGAGTGCCGAATTTTTTTGCAAGGGTCTTAGGGAGTTCTTTCTTTTTCTCGTTCAGTTTTCTACTTCTCTTTGTGCCGAAACTTTCAAATTTCTTCTCTTCATCTCTTCTTGCCTCTTTGACATTAGCCGAAACTAGGGTGACCACTCGGGCATTTCTTTTTCCTTTCACTCTTTTTCTCTAACAATTTTCTCTTTTACACTCTTTTCTTCTTTAGCCGAAACATACTTCTCACTCTTTTCTCTTGTGTGTTTCGTTTCTACACCTTTTCACCATAGCCGAATCTGCTTTGACACCACACTAAATCTATTCTTACACTCTTTTTCTGTTAGCCGAACATCGCGAAGCAAGGTGCTAGGAATATTTGGCCGCAGGAAGTCTATTCAATCGGTTTCTGTTGGTTAAGGTAATGGGGAGACTCTTTTGTTTCTTTCTTTGTTTCTTTCGATTCTGTGTGGTCATAGCCGAATGGCTATTTTGTTTTTGGTGTTTAGATTTCGACTAATCCCTTCTTCTTCTTCTCTCGTTTTGGAACGTTTACTTCGGAAAACCCCATTAGCCGAACGTTGGAGGTTCGAAACCTGAAGGTCTGTTGATTGCCGAATCTGATCACTCCGTTCGGGTTCTTAAGGTAAGGATCCATCTTTGCATTTTTTGGCTATTTCATCCCTTTTCAATTGTAGTCTGCCTTAATCAAATTCTTTTGTTAGTCAACCTACGTTTCTCCTTGAGTACTGATCAAAGATTCTCTCCATGGATGCGAGTGCTAGCCAAACTAAGGAGGGGAGTGGACTCGTAGTCTCTACTCCTAAGTTTAAGCGACATGCTGTGTCGGCGGTTCGAGACTTTCCTCCAGGCTGTGGTAGGGAGCCAAATTCTGCTTGGGATAGACAAATCGCGGTTGTTTCTGCTAGTGAGAGTGTCGACAATCTAGAGAGTTTAGTCTTACGCGTAATCAGGTGTGTGTAACGCTCGCAATTTTCTTTATTATTTGCATTAGTAACTGTGTTGGCTGAAAGCCGAAACGACTGTATAGATAGTCGAGATATCCTTGTGGGTAAGGTTGGAGACACCGGGTAAGTACCTCTATGATTTTACTTTTGAAGATATGTATGTATGAATCAATTGTCTGTTTTACATTGAGAGTATGTTTGCGTATGATAATATGTTGCATGGGCTTTGGGATATGATTGACAGGGGAAGTGTGATTTAGTGACTTCTGTCATAGTGGTCTGGGACCACAGTGGTTTGGAACCACGTATACATATATTTATCAGTGACTTATCTCAGTGGTTTGGTACCATAGTGGGTTGGCCCCACATATACTTATCGAGAGATCTTCACAGCGGGTGATGCAGGACCACAAGGGGTTGGCCCCACGTTTATATATTTTGTGACTCTGTCACAAGTGGTGCAGGACCACGGTGGTTTTGAAACCACAAAGTGGCTTGATGCCACGGTGTTTGGTGATTCAGGTGACCTAGAGGATGGAAAACTAGGTTGGGTGGGCTGCATTGCATACATTTTTAATATGCTACATTGTGAGGGCTAAGGCCCAATGTGCATCTGTGGGCTTAAAGCCCGCTTGCGTTATAAGGGGAATTACACACTGAGTCTCGGTGACTCACCCCTCTGCTTAATTTTGTAGGTAACCCCTAGTTGCGAATTTGGAGCCGAGGTGGGCTTGAGGTGGCCATGCATTATTTTCTCGTAAACTTTCGTTTCTTACTTAAACTTAATTTTTAAATTTTGGGATTGTGCAATGTAATAAGGCCTCCATAACTTTAATTTAGGTTTTTCTTTAAATTGGTTATTGAATATCTTATGAATTGTCAAATAAGGAGTTTCCTAAAATAAAAATATACACAATCGTATTTTTAAAGTATTAACAAAAGATGACAAGCGATTAAAGGTTTAAGCTAAATAATCTGGAGATTTTCTTAAAACCTCAACATCATTTTCAAATGTCACGTTTATGGAATGTCCTGATTTCGGCCTTCGTGAAACAAAACCGTTTACGACTTTTTAGTTCATTTTTAAATAGAAGATGGTAAGAAAATCTTCAAACAAAATTTTAAATTACCTTTAAGATGGAATCACTAAACGAAAAGTTTTTTTCCAAATTACGATGTTCTGCTGAAAATTTCAAAACTACATTTCTTGTAACATATCAGATTCGGTCGTAACGTATTGACCGGGTTTGGGGTGTTACAAATTGAATGTTATTATAGTTGAGAATATGATTCGGCTAGGCTTGAAATGCAAGAAAGTTGAATAAAAATCATTTTACAAGCCTAGGGGCAAAAGTGTAATTATGATAAAGTTTAGGGGTAAAATTGTAATTTTGCCAAAATATGAATTACGAGTCGATTTAGTCAATGTGTGTAATTGACAAGTGAAATTATTATTATAGATCAAAAAACACGAAGCCCAGATCAAAACCGAGGCAAGAACAAAATCGAGGACTAAATCGAGTATCGAAACACATTTTGAGAATCGAGGTAAGTTTGTATGAAGTTAGAGTTTCATAATGTTCGATATTTGAAACTACATGAAATTATGACCATGTATGTTATTGTTGTGAAAATCGAGTGATGAAGTCTCGAGGAGAAAATGTTGAAAATAAGTTATGTGAAATTCTGGATAAAGATTCGGAACAATGAGGTTACCCATGTATTAGCATTGAATAAAGGAGGTCCCGTGTAAGACCATGTCTGGGACATGGCCTTGGCACCAAAGGAAGATCTCGTGTAAGACCATGTCTGGGACATGGCATTGACATTCATGTACGATCTCGTATAAGACCATATCTGGGATATGGCATCGACATCGAGCTATAAGATCCCGTGTAAGACCATATCTGGGATATGGCATCTGTCGAAACCATTTTTAATTTTGAAAAAACGGGGATTGACTTTAACAAAATGAAAACGGGAGTCGCCACCAATTCCTTTTTGCTTAGGTGTGATTGGATCACCTTATAAAACGTTTTATTTCAAAACATTGATTTTGGCCTACAAAATTCAAGAAAACGGGTTCGGGAGTCGATTACGTACGAGGAAGGATTAGCACCCTCGTAACGCCCAAAATTGGTACTGGATTTATTAGTTATTGTCCTAATGTCGAAAATTCGAAAAGATTTGAAAACATGATTTCTTTAAAAACTTGAACAATTTGAGTTGGAACTTGAGATTCCTTTGTTCCGAAAGAATACAAACATCACATCCAGCACGTTAGGACATGATGTTTTAAACCCTCGTAACCAAAATCATCTCATGATTTACAAAATTCATTAAAAGGATATTTAGTTATTTAGTCAAACGGAAAATCGAAACCCAGCACGTTAGGGCACTATTTCCCGAATTTCTAAATACAAAACATTGTCTTATTCAAAAAACCTTTAGATAAAATATAGTAATTTTGCAAAATGTATTTTATTCTAATCAATGATCCATGTGAAAATATCGCATTAATACATCATCAAACATAAATACAAAAAGCAATCATGATATACTAACATTTCATATTAATATAGGCAATAAAGAAAATAATAATATAAAATACAACTAATAAAAAATAATAATCTGTCTGTGTTTTTTTTTTGTGTACCCATTACAGATTTAATCCGGGGTTTTTATAGCCCCAATGTCAATAATAATAAAAAGGAAATAAAAAATTTGTCTCTGCTTGCCATGTTTATTGCTGCGTTTCTTTCTCCTTTTGCAAGTGGACGAGGAGAACACGGCGGCGATGGGGTCATTCGCGCAAACTGCGGCGCGACTGGTGGCCTGGGTGCGAGGCTTGCGGCGCCTAGGGTTGCTGGGGCACTTGCGGCGCAGTGGAAACCTAGGGTTTCCTGCGTCCGCAAGCATTTTTGGGCTACTGGACTTGCTTAGTTAGCTGGGCTAAGTTAGGATTGGGTCAGTTTTGGGTCTGAGTCATCTGTTGGCTTGTAAATGGGTCCTATTTTAGTATTTGGGCCATTTGTAAATTAAGTTTGGGCTTTGTAAAAGGACTGTAAGAAAATAAACTTGGACATTTATTTTTTTATTTTATTTCTGGCTTTTGTTTGTTTTAAGCCCGGGCATAAATGGGGTATTACAGATGCCCCTCTTTGCTCATTGTCGTGTAACGAGAATAGAGAAAAGACGATAAACAGACCCATTTTGTTCGGTCTTGTCAAATGGATGTATCTTCAGGGAGATAGGCTAGTATCTTTAATATGCTTCACTCCTGCTCAGTGGAGATAAGATTTGCTATCTTCTGTCTACTCCGCTGCAACTTCAGGGAGATAAGACTATAATATTCAGCCTGCTCCCTTGCTATCTCAGGGAGATAAGATTCACCGAATTTGATCTGCTCCACTACTGCCTAGGGAGATAAGATCTACAATCTTTAGTCTGCTTCCTTGCTACCTCAGGAAGATAAGACTACGAACTTTAGCCTGCTCCCTTGCTACCTCAGGGAGATAAGGCTGGTGGCTAAAATCTTCTCCTCTGCTACCTCGGGGAGATAAGATTCGCCGTCTTCAATTTGCTCTACTGCAACTTCAGGGAGACAAAATCTGCAATTTCTAGTCTGCTTCCTTGCTACCTCAGGAAGATAAGACTATGAACTTTAGCCTGCTCCCTTGCTGCCTCAGGGAGATAAGGCTGGTGGCTAAAATCTGCTTCCCTGCTACCTCGGGAAGATAAGATTCGCCGTCTTCGATTTGCTCCACTGCAACTTCAGGGAGACAAAATCTGTAATCTCTAGTCTGCTTCCTTGCTACCTCGGGAAGATAAGACTACGAACTTTAGCCTTCTCCCTTGCTACCTCAGGGAGATAAGGCTGGTGGCTAAAATCTGCTTCCCTGCTACCTCGGGAAGATAAGATTCGCCAAATTTGATTTGCTCCACTACTGCTTAGGGAGATAAGATCTGCAAATTCACCGATATTGCTACATCATCCACTGAGGGACATGTCCTGTAGATTCGGTTCCATATGTTTATGTCACATGACCAAGATGCTATGATCAGAATGAATCAAATGCTTCTAGCTACATGTGTTATGAATGCAACATGTCATGAAAATGATTCCTTTTTTAACGTTTAAGGGTTAGGATGCAAAGATCGGAATGAATCAAATGCTCCTAATGAGATTTGCTATGATATATGAAAAATGTTATGAGTATGATTCCTACTCTAGGTGTTCTCACTCATTTGTTCTTCATTCTTGTTCCTCTCGAAAAATCAATCGTGTTCTGTTCAACAAGCTTGCCCCACTGTAATTTCAGAGTCACCTCCGCTTGAAACTTGAGGACACAAGGCTTATACCATCTTACCATGATAGGAATTGAAACTTTTTCAATCCGTTCCATCTGTAACTTTTAGGGTATAGGATTTATTTCAAATTCAACCCATTCCACCACAATTCAGAGGTTCTGAATTTTTCATCAACTTGGTTTGTCACACCATTCCCCGAATGTTGTGACCTGATGACATCACTTACTTTTGTCACATTAACTCATTATTTTGTCCAATTATCATTTGGGCAAAGAATTTAGAGAAATAGTCTCTATCCAGACTCTTCTTTCTCAAATATTTCCAATCTATGCACATGGAAATTCTAAACAATTGTCCTGTTTCGGTTCCTTGTTTTATCTAGAAATTTCCAAAGTAATATGTAGAACTTCTTTTGTGAAATTATTAGTTCATCAATCATTATTTCAGTGCAACATGCTTATGGATAATGGGTAACAAATAAATTGATTTCAAATAGCGTTAAATGAATTATCAGAAATACAAAGAAAATTAACTGGGAATATATCTTTGAGAAGAAAAAGAATCCAAAGATATTAAAATGAATAGGACAAAGATCAGATGCCCTAGATATCGCCGATTGGGCTTCTATATACAAACTTCATGAAAACTGCCTTGAGCTCAACATGTGTTTAGAAGACCCAAAATACTTTGTTGATGCACCGATATGCAACATACTTCATTTCTTGTTGATTCAAGTAGATCAAGATTACTGCATGTCCATTTAGAATTTGAGCCGCCCTTTTTGGGTTTTCAAATCAAAACCCCTTTGGTCTCAAGGCGCCCTTTGCGGGTTTTCGCCTTGGCCTCTCCCTTTTTTTTTTTTTTAGAAACTCAAAGCGCCCTCTGTGGGTTTTCACTTTGGCCTCTTCTCCTTTTCAAGCAAAATACTTTTTGACTGAATCCGAGTTTATAGGATTGGGTAAGCTTTTCCCATCCATTTCGGTCAAAATCAGTGCACCTCTTGAGAAAGCTTTCTTCACCACATATGGTCCTTCCCAATTTAGCATTCATTTTCCTCTGAAATCCTTTTGTATGGGAAGAATCTTTTTCAGTACAAGGTCCCCCTCATGAAACTCTCTTGGGTAAAATTTTTTATCGTAGGCTCGCATCATTCATTTTTGGTACATCTGACCGTGACGAATAGCCCTTAGCCTCTTTTCTTCAATTAAGTTCAGCTGATCATATCGAGCCTGGATCCATTCAGCTTCATCCAACTTGATTTCTGACAAAACTCGAAGAGAAGGTATTTCCACTTCAATCGGTAAAACTGCCGCCATCCCATAGACTAACAAGAAAGGCGTTGCCCCAGTAGAGGTTCTGACGGACATCCGATAAGCATAGAGTGCAAATGGTAGTTTCTCATGCCAATCCTTGTAAGTTTCGATCATCTTCCCTACTATCTTCTTGATATTTTTATTGGCCGCTTCCACTGCCCCATTCATTTTTGGACGATACGGAGACGAGTTGTGGTGTTTGATGTTGAATTGACTACATACCTCCACTATCGTACTGTTGTTCAAGTTTAGTGCGTTGTCTGATATGATCCTCTCAGGCATTCTATATCGACAAATGATCTCCTTCTTCAAGAACCGACTAACTGTTGACTTGGTAACGCTAGCATATGAAGAAGCCTCTACCCATTTTGTGAAGTAATCAATTACCACAAAGATGAATCGATGCCCATTCGAAGCTTTCAGTGAGATTGGTCCAATTACATCCATGCCCCCACATGGAAAAAGGCCATGTGGAAGTCATAACATGCAAAGGTGACGGAGGCACATGAATTTTGTCTCCATAAATCTAGCATTTATGACATCTCTTGGCATAGTTGATACAATCTCCTTCCATGGTGGACCAATAATATCCAAATCTCATTATCTGTCTGGCCATTGTGAATCTATTAGCGTGAGTTCCACAAACGCCCTCATGAACTTCCTCCAAGATTTTCGTAGCTTCAACAGCATCAACGCATCTCAATAGTACCTGATCTTTTCTCCTTTTGTACAAGATATCCCCATCTAAAACATAGTCAGAGGCCAATCTTCTTAATGTCCTTTTCTCATTCTCAGTTGCATGCTCTGGGTATTTATGGTTTTTTATGTATCGCAATACATCATGATACCAAGGGTGGTCATCTTTTTCCTCTTCTTCCAGGTTATAACAATGAGCTGGAGCTTCGAAAATACTCATCTGAATAGGTCTCATGTCCTCTAGTCTGTTTACTTTGATCATAGAAGCCAGGGTTGCCAAAGCATCTGCCATCTGATTTTCATCGCGTGGGAGATAATTGAAGGTGATGCCATCGAACTCCTCAATCAATCCCAAAACTATCTTTTGATAATCGATCAGTTTAGGATCTGTGGTCGCCCATTCACCTTTAAGCTGGTAAATCACTAGTGCAGAATCTCCATATACTTCTAGCACTCTGATTTTACACTCTATAGCTGCTCAAATGCCCATGATGCACGCTTCATACTCGGCCATGTTGTTTGTGCAATCAAAATCCAATTTGCATGTGAATGGATAATGATCACCACTAGGGGATACCAAGATTGCTCCAATTCCATTTCCCACAGCATTGGACGCTCCATCAAAATTTAACTTCCATGGATGCTCTTCAGTAGTTGCCACATACATTAACTCCTCATTGGGGAAATCAAAGCTTAATGGTTCTTAATCCTCCAAAGCTCTGCTAGCCAAAAATTCTGCTATTGCGCTCCCTTTTATAACCTTTTGGTTTACATAGACTATATCGAGCTCAAACAGTAAAATTTTCCACCTTGCCATCCTTCCATTCAAAGCAGTGGACTCCATCATATACTTTAATGGATCAAGCTTAGAAATTAACCAGGTAGTGTGATATAGCATGTACTGCCTCAACCTCCGAGTTGTCCAAATCAAGGCGCAACACAATTTTTCAATCGATGAATATCTTATTTCACATTCAGTGAACTTTTTACTGAGATAATATATCGCATTTTCTTTTCTTCCTGACTCATCATGTTGACCAAGCACACATCCCATGGAGTTATTGAACACTGACAAATACAGTATCAATGGTCTATCTGGATTAGGCAGAGATAATACTGGGGCATTTGACAGATATTGTTTGACTTTGTCAAAAGCTCTCTGGCATTCCTCGTCCCATACACCTTGGTTGTGTTTCTTGAGAAGACGAAATATGTGATCACATTTCTCAGATAATTGTGAAATAAACCGAGCAATGTAATTTAATCTTCTGATAAAGCCTCGAACTTCCTTTTGGGTGCATGGTGGAGGCAACTCTTGTATTGCCTTGACCTTGTTTGAGTCAACTTCAATTCCTCTCTCGCTGACTACAAAACCCAGTAATTTCCCTGACCGAGCTCCGAAAGTACACTTTACTGGGTTGTGCTTCAACTGAAATTTCCTCAACCTCAAAAACAATTTCTTCAAAACCTCAATGTGTTCCTTCTCTGTTCAAGATTTGGCGATCATATCATCGACATATACTTCAACCTCTTTGTGCATCATGTCATGGAACAAAGTTACCATAGCTCTTTGATATGTCACTCCTGCATTCTTCAGTCCGAATGGCATTACTTTATAACAAAAGGTACCCCACAATGTTATGAAAGTAGTTTTCTCCATATCCTCAGGGTGCATCTTGATCTGATTGTATCCCAAAAAACCATCCATGAAATAGAACAATGAGTATCCCGCCATATTATTCTCTAACGTGTCAATATGAGGCAAAGGGAAATTATCCTTTGAGCTAGCTTTATTTAAGTCCCTATAATCTGCACACATCTGGACCTTTCCATCCTTCTTAGAGACAGGAACAATGTTGGCAACCCACTCTAAGTATTTGACTACTTGTAGAAAACCAGCATCAAACTGTTTCTGGACCTCCTCTTTTATTTTCAACACTACATCAGGCCTCATCCTTCGTAGCTTTTGGCCGAACCGGCACTCTCTTCTCTTATGGGAAGGCGATGCATTACAATATCGATGCCAGCCTGAGGCATATCTTGGTATGACCATGCAAAGACGTCCTTGAATTCTCAGAGTAACCCAACAAGGTCTTGTTTCGCCTCCTGGATATGTGGGTTCCGATTTTCACAACCTTTCCTTCCTCCAAGGCTATGTTCTCTACCTCCTCTCCATGGGGTAAAATTTGTTTCTCCTCTTGCTTTACCATTCTTAACAGATCTGGAGACAAATCACAATCTCTGTCACCTTCAAAATCCTAAGATTCCTCTAAACACATATCTTGTTCAAAATGGACCTCTGAATCTGTAGTATCGTTGCTCATGTCATTGATATCTAGGGACCTGTGGTAGGCGCCAAAGAATGTTCAAAGAACAAATGAATTCGAGAACAACTATTTATATGGTATGAATGAGAATAAAAAATTTGGAATAAAATTATAAAATCAAAAGAATAAAAAAAATGAAAGAATATTTACTTGAGTTAATTATCAAATATGTATTTTATTGAAACAATAATGTCTGAACATGAGCCTATTTCACAAAATAAATCTTATTGTTCCTAGGCTTAAAAAAACAACAAGTGCATTCTGAATATTACTCTGTGTAATCTCTAAATACTACAGGAAGTTCCTCTGCAATCCAATTGTTCAAAACGCTTCCACGTTCACAAGGGCGAATGCCCAACAGGTTTCTTTGTTCAATTCCCTCCTCATGTATGGCATTTACGTGAGGACTTTCCAATAACCCTCTCTCAGGGTGAATTATCCCTCCGGATACAAAGGTCTGGGATATGTGGGGGAATGTCATCGATTCCCACTTGACTTCTTCCACATTCAACCGTGCCCTTCTTCTTTCCTGCTTCTTCTCTATTTCCTTGCTCCTTTGTCTAGCATCTGGCCTGAAACCCAAGCCAAAGTGGTCTCTCTTCTCTTTCAGCATTGGAACTTGAACTTCCCCTTGGAGATGTCTTCCCAGTCCTTTTCCTGGTAGGGCTCCCTTCCCCATCATCATTTGTAAGCCCATTCTCGTGGTCCTGGATATTTTAGGCATATGGAACCTCATTCCCCTCCAAAATAAATGTCACGTTCACGAATTCTAAAGATCAGAAAGAGCATTCAGTTGCTTCTTCACTCGCCTCTAAATATGGTGCATCGTTGGTAATAGTGGCTATGATGTCCTCTTCCGCGTTTATGGTAACTACCCGACCTTCTGTCACCAGCTTCAATTTTTGGTGCAGCAATGAGGGCACTGCTCCTGCCGAATGAATCCAGGGCCTTCCCAGCAAACAATTGTATGAGGGCTTGATATCCATCACCAGAAAATCCACTTCATACGTGTTTGGCCCAATCAGCAACGTATATCAATTCTTCCCATCACTCTTCTCTCGGTGCCATCAAATACTCTCACTATGTTCTGGCATATCTTCATGTGAGAACTATCTATCGGCAACCTCTTCAGCATCGACAATGGTAAGACATTCAAGGCTGATCCATTGTCGATTAACACACTTGGCAGAGTGTATCCCTTGTAACGAATGGTGATGTGCAGGGCTTTGGTCGATCCCATACCTCCAGGTGGAATTTCATCATCACTGAAGTAAATGAAATTATCGGCACTTATGTTACTAACCAGATGGTTAAGTTTATTTATAGATATATCCTTAGTAACATAAGTTTTGTTCAGCACTTTTATCAATGCTTCACGATGCACTTCTGAACTTAAGAGTAAGGCTAGCACTGATATGCGAGTCAGTTACTTGCGCAGCTGCTCTACCACACTGTATTCACTGTGCTTCAAGAATTTTAAAAATTCTTTAGCCTCATCTTCTTTCACTGGTTCATTAATAAGGGCCTCAAGTCCCTTCTCTCGTTCAACTGCCACAGTCTTTGATTTCACTGATTTTGCTCTAACGTTTCCTGAATCGTAGCGCCTTCCACTACGTGTGTAGGACCCTTCATTTTGGACTTCCTCAGAAGTGCTAGCTGAGTTTTCCTCTCCTGGTATTGTCACATTACAGTCGTAATTCCAAGGCACCATTTTGTTATCCTTATAAGGAAAGGAAACAGGTTTCTGGGTTACGACTTTAGGCACGATTTGTGCTCCGCCTTCCGTGTTTCTTGGTCGGGAGATAATGATCCTCGGATAATTGACTTTTTGTTTTGTCAATTCTCCTTCGGTTGCATGTATGTTTCCTCCCTCTAAGCTTTCTTCATAAAACTCTAATTCCTTATTGTCCATAAGGCTTTGTACCAAGACCCTGAACTCAACGCATTCCTGGATCTCATGTCCATCTGCTTTGTGGAACTCACAGTAGTCCCTTATTTCTTCACATATTTTCTCAGAATCGGATAATATCAGTCCTCTTCTTACCATTTCCCTCCAGATTATTCTCAACGGGGTTTTTACCTCCGAGATATCCCCCTTGATCTTTCTCATGACCTTTTCACCGATCGCATTTATCCCCTTATCCCCATGGTTAGGTAACGGGTTCTCCGCACTAGGTGTATCATCAAACTTCACAATCCCTATCTTGATGAATCTCTCGACTAACTTTTTAAAGGCAGTGCAGTGTTCTATTGAATGCCCCGTTATTCTTGCATGGTATTCGCATTGAGTGTTTGAATCATACCATTTGGGATATGGGGGCTGTAACGGCTTCAGATAAAATGGGGACACTACGTGTGCATCGAATAAACTTTGATATAGCTCCTTGTACGTCATTGGGATTGGCGTAAATTGGAGCTTTTTTGAATTTTGTCTTGGGCCTGATTCTTGTCTTGTCGACCCTTGTTGCCCAGCCGTAACTACCTTTGGCTGGCTAACAGTGATTGCCTTTGAGTACCCTTTGTTATATGTACTCATATTGTTCACCTCATTGTCCTTTTTTCTAGGAGCAGATCTTCGAGTGGTTTCTCCCGCTTCAATCTTACCACCCCTTATGGCGTTTTCTATCATTTCACCTACCATCACTATATCCGCAAAGCTCTTGGTGGTACTTCCTATCATATGAGTGATAAATGGTGCCTTCAAAGTGTTAATAAATAGCATGGTGGTTTCCTTCTCTAGGAGAGGTGGTTGAACTTGCATGGCAACTTCCCTCCATCTTTGCGCGTATTGCCTGAAGCTTTTATTCGATTTCTTTTCCATGTTTTGCAACATGATTCTATCAGGCGTCATGTTTGTGACATGATTGTATTACTTCATGAAGGCTTGAGCTAAGTGTCTCCAAGAGCTAATATTAGCACGGCTAAGTTGATTGTACCACCTGGACGCTGCCCCCACCAAACTGTCTTGGAAACAATGAATCAAGAGTTGATCATTGTTAACATAGCCATCATCCGCCTCTGTAACATAGTGATGTGGACTTCAGGGCAGCTAGTCCCATTGTACTTCTCAAATTCTGGCATCTTGAATTTATGAGGAAGCACCAAATCTGGAACCAAACTCAAGTCTTTTGCATCGATACCATGGTGATGCTCTAAATTTTCCAAAGCCTTGAACTTTTCCTCTAACCATCTACAGTGATCCTCTAACTGTCTCGAGGATTCATTCCTTGTCCTTCCCTTTCTACTATATCCAAATCAGGGATAACAGGGTTGGCTGGGTTATCTCCTGGGTTGGATCCTGAGCCAACGTGGAAGTTCATGGGTGGTCTAGTATCAGCTTGCCCTTGTTGAGGCCTAATCGTGACAGATGGCCTTTGGGGATATTCTTCAGGCTGTGCATGTGGTGGGGTAAAACCCGGGGGAATGCCTTCGCTATCCTCTCCAGTAATAGCCATGGGACCTTTTCCTTTGTCCATCGCTCCGTTCAGCATTTGGGCCATTTGAGCCATCATGTTCCTTTGAGCTTCCAACATTTGGTCTCTCATTTCTTGTTGGAGCTTTGCCATTTGCTCTTGCATCTGGTCTTGCATGTCCCTCTAGAATTGTTCAAGTCTTTGGTCCATTTTCTTTATTTTGGCACGTGTACCGTAGTGGTGCTTAGTTTCCAAATTTTTCTTCCTTTCTCTCTTTCTGTTATAATTTCAACTAATTAGACTCTCTCTATGGACTTAAATGCATATGATGCTATGTAATATAAATGCATGAATGCAAGGAGGCATCGATTCAGATTCAACTTCATTTCAGAAAACTTTATTAGAAAACAAAATCCTTTACATAAAATGGACTACAAATATGCTTTTTCCCTAAGGCCTAAAGTTTTGATTTTCCTAAACAACAAAGCTAACTCTTGGCCACGATTTGACTGTAGCTCATACTTCATGCTCAATGTATCAGCCTGTACTACCAAAGTCTGTAGGTGATCAGCTACCTCTCGAATCTTGACTATTACTTCACCCATGAGATAATCCCGACTTCTAACTTGATCATGAGAATGGTGAAGCTCTTCCTTCCAACGCCCTTCTCTTGTTTCAAGAAGCTCGATCTGAAGTTCACAACTATGCAATGCTAATTCTAACTCTTCAATCTTACCCTTCATTTCCTCGGTCTTGTTCAGACTCGACTTCAGCTCGTTTGCTGAATCACGGCTTTGATGGTGAAGAGACCGTCCCAATTCATCCACTCTAGCTTTTAATCCACTCTTTTCCTTTTGGCTTTCTACTAACCTCTTTTCTAGGGCCTCGTTTTGCATCTGCATCTCTAGGAACTTCCTCTCCAAATAGTCAGCTTTGGCCTTTTCCTCTTGAACCTCCTGTTGCCACTGTTCCGAAGTCTTTCCCAATCCAGCGTTCTTCATCGTTAGACGTATCTTCGTATATTCTATCTTCAAACTATCTCGATCTTCCTCTATTTTTCTCTTTTCTTTTCTTAATTTCTCAGCCTCCGATTTCTGGACATCCACATCTAGCCTCAAGTACATCTTTTCTTCTTCCAACTTCTCTATCCTCCTTCCGAACTCTAAACTTTGTCTCTCGAAGTCTTGCTTTATAATCTCTAACTCCAATGGGACCACTTGTAAATACTCCTTCATCGATCGGGCACCCTCCAAGCTTGGCCTAGGGATGTTATCATTGATCCTTTTGCTCGACCACTCCTTGTATTCCAGGGTTGTCATCGGTCCTCCAGTCAATATCTTCATACAGCGAGCTCGCTTTCAAGCCTCAGAAATCTCTCGAATCCTCTTCTAATAATTATCCCCCTTATATGAGAATTCACTTTGAGCTAACCCATATGTCACCGATATGAACTGTCTTGCTTTGTATTGCCCTAGTACGAGCAACAGTGCATATCCAACACCTTCCCAGATTCCGGGTAGAGGTACCCAATCAAAATTTCCACACCGATAAAGGACTTCGTCAGGAACCAACCAACGGGCTTTCCACTCAACATCTTGCTCTTGGAGGTTTTGAAGAATTTCCATCCACATTTCTTCTGATAGATCGTCCCTTCTTGTCGCAGTTGTGGCCTCCTTTAAAGGGGAATAACTTTCAAAGAACACTCGGCAAGGAACCTTGTCAACCCTCCAAAAATGACTGTGGAACCAAACCAATAATAACTGTGCGCATCCAATGAATCTACCTTCACCAGCTCTCTGACATGCATTCAAAGATCTGAACGTCTCGGCTAAGATCGCAGGTACAGGTGTGACCCCTTTGTTAAGTCGGTCGAATAAATCAGTAACTGCTTCATCTATATGTCTTAGAGCTTTAGGGAAAATTACCAAACCATAAATACATAAGGCAAAGACGTCGATCTTCTTCTTTACATCTGGATGTGCTAGGATCAGGTCCCTCAAACTCACCCAAGGTATGCACTTACCCTCACCTTTCTCTTGGATTCTAGCTGCAACCCACTGTTCACTCATCCCCGTGATACTCATTAACTTCTTCACAAAAGTTGGGACATTGGCAGCCCTAAAATAAGCTTTGTCGACTTGGACCCTCGAACAGCAAAGCAAGGTTGTATATTCCTCCACCGTGGGCACCAAATCTACTTTCTCAAAAGTGAAACAGCTATAGGCAGAGTTCCAAAACTGAGTCATGGCCCGAAAAAGATGCTTATCTACCTTGATGTCAAGTAAATAGGGTAGATCTCTATAATTGCGATAAAACAGTTGCTTAGCCTCATCATCCCACTGAGTCCATATCTCTTTCAACTCTTGGAACTCATTTTACGTAATACTAATACGAGTAAAATCCCATAGTTCAGATACGTACCCGTCAGCTAAGCTATTCCCTTTCTCCAATTGCGTTTGCTCTGACCATGTGCGGACGGCTGCATTGTCCCCCACTTTATCAAGGAACTCTTTCTCCATAACCATCTTTCTAACTTAAAAACTGACCGTGAATCGATACCTCTAAAAATATGAAATGTCATGCACAAAAATAAAACACAACAAGTTAGTACCACAGAATAAAATATAAAGCAAGTAAAATGAACACTTATCTGGGTAACTACTAAGGTTTGACATAGCTCTACCTAAGGTCGATTCTTAGGGTTTACTATATGTGGTTTTAGATCTAAAGTTGAGGTACCTGAACCAGTAGATTCCTCGATCCTCACCCATTATAGGCTCATATGGACCGAGTTTGGTTCAGGGGAATACATTTCCCTATGGCCATGCGAAAGTGAAAACTTCACGAAGACATAGGTACGGATGTATCCCGGAAGCAATCCACTAGCCCATGCGGAGGTGAAAACCTCACGAAGGCATAGTTTCTCACTCCCACTTAAGGGTGTGACCACAACGGTCATGCAGTGCAATGCAGAGAGATATATTAAAAATTAGAACCACATGCAATAAAAGGATCATGGTTTTTCAAATCAGATTTTTAAATTCGGGCAAAAGGACATGAAATTGTTGATTTTACGGCTTGACTCTCTACTTAGTGTCCCCAGTGGAGTCGCCAAGCTTTCGAAACCATTTTTAATTTTGAAAAAACAAGGATCGACTTTAAAAAAATGAAAACGGGAGTCGCCACCAATCCCTTTTTTCTTAGGTGTGATTGGATCACCTTATAAAACGTTTTATTTCAAAACATTGATTTTGGCCTACGAAATTCAAGAAAACGGGTTCGAGTCGATTACGCATTTAGGAAGGATTAGCAGCGACCTCAACGCCCAAAATTGGTACCGGATTGATTAGTTATTGTCCTAATGTCGAAAATTCAAAAGATTTGAAAACATGATTTCTTTAAAAACTTGAACAATTTGAGTTGGAACTTGAGATTCCTTTGTTCGAAAGAATACAAACATCACATCCAAGGACGTTAGGACATGATGTTTTAAACCCTCGTAACCAAAATCATCTCATGATTTACAAAATTCATTAAAAGGATATTTAGTTATTTAGTCAAACGGAAAATCGAAACCCAGCACGTTAGGGCACTATTTCCCGAATTTCTAAATACAAAATATTGTCTTATTCAAAAAACCTTTAGATAAAATATAGTAATTTTGCAAAATGTATTTTATTCTAATCAATGATCCATGTGAAAATATCGCATTAATACATCATCAAACATAAATACCAAAAGCAATCATGATATACTAACATTTCATATTAATATAGGCAATAAAGAAAATAATAATATAAAATACGACTAATAAAAATACCTATACTAAAGCAATCATAAATAAAAGAAAGAGTATGGGCAAATAGAATATACAAAGCAATAAATAATAAAATAATAAAAAAACAAAATAAATATGAAAACTTCTCAGGGAAGATTAAACTTTTCATGCAATGACATATACCAAATAATAAATAAATATTACAAAATAAAAAAATTAAAAAATATAATATATATATTTTAAGATAATAAATAAAATACATTTTGAAATAAATAAATGATTTATAACTTTAAAAATAAAAAAATATTTATAATAACCTAATACATAAAAAAACTATATATTTAAGAATAAATAATATGTTATATAATATAAATAAATTCTAGATAAAAATAATATATGATATAATATAATATTATATAATGTACAAAGTTTTAAAATATATAATATAATAACTAATATATATAAATACTAAAATAATATGTAATAAAAATAATTAAACCAAATAAAATAATAAATAGTAATAGTTTAATATATATAAGGATAATACATAAAAAAAAATACGAATTTTATACTATTAATAAATTAATATACAAATAATAAAGAAAGTAATATAAAATATTTAATATGATAAAATAATTTAAAACAATGTTAAAATAATTTAAAATAGAATGAAATAAAAAGGTTTCAAAAAAATAAATAAGGACAAAATAGCAATAAAAATAGATATAAAAGGATTTAATCAAAAACACGGGTTACACTGCAGGGGCTAATATGGCAATTATGCCAAATTTTCAAAACGACGTCGTTCGGATATCCACCCTTAAATGGCCTTTGGACCGAATTAACATAGAAAGGAAATTTTAGGGTTAATTTAACATAAATAAAAATTCAAATTGAACTTACTTGAAAAAACTAAAATAGCGGAAGGACCAAAGAGGCAATTAGCCCTTTTAACAAAAACGCGCGGATCCTCCCCGGGTTTTTGGGTCAACGTGCGGATCCTTTAATCAAAAACGACATCGTTCTTTCTTGCCTATATAAGTTAAATTTAATTCCAAAAAACATTTTAGCACCGATTTTTTAAAAAAAAACTCCAGAAAATGCTCTCAAAAGCCCTCCCCTCCTCTGACGGAGTTCATCATCGGGGTCCTGGGCTACGCGCCACACGCGCCGCCTTGATCGGCGGCCAGAGAGCAAAATCTCTCTATTTTGAAGTTAAAACGCAGGGTAAACTTCTCACCTTTTTCTTATTTTTTACTGTTCGTATGAAAAATAGCATAGATCTAAAAAATAAACAAAATAAAATAATATGAAAATCACCTCGGCTAAAGAAAAATCTATGTATTCTATTTCTGTGTATTTTGTTTCTGTCTGTCTGTGTTTTTTTTTTGTACCCATTACAGATTTAATCCGGGGTTTTTTTAGCCCCAAAGTCAATAAAAAAAAAGGAAATAAAAAATTTGTCTCTGCTTGCCATGTTTATTGCTGTGTTTCTTTCTCCTTTTCCAGGTGGACGAGGAGAACGCGGCTGCGATAGGGTCATTCGCGAAAACTGCGGCGCGACTGGTGGCCTGGGTGCGAGGCTTGCGGCGCTTAGGGTTGCTGGGGCGCTTGCGGCGCAGTGGAAACCTAGGATTTCCTGCGTCCGCAAGCATTTGTGGGCTACTGGGCTTGCTTAGTTAGCTGGGCTAAGTTAGGATTGGGTCAGTTTTGGGTCTGAGTCATCTGTTGGCTTGTAATTGGGTCCTGTTTTAGTATTTGGGCCATTTGTAAATTAAGTTTGGGCTTTGTAAAAGGACAGTAAGAAAATAAACTTGGACATTTATTTTTTTATTTTATTTCTGGCTTTTGTTTGTTTTAAGCCCGGACATAAATGGGCTATTACAGCATCGGCATCAATGTGTGATCCCATGTAAGATCATATCTGGATATGGCGTTGGCATCATGATTTGTGCAAGATGAGTTGTATTTCCTACGATAATCTGATTAGCTCATGGGCAATAGAGCTAAGAATGTGAATTGGTATAGAGCCAAAGCTATTTATGAATGACCTTGAGTCTCATTCATGTTATGAATGATGAAGATTTGAGTTTATGCTTATGTTAGTATAAGAGCTAAGTTTTGTGATAAGTGATACAAGTACCCTGAGAAAATGCAAGTTATGAACCCATAATGAAACATGAGATGGGTAAGAATAAGCATGAGTAAGTATGGATGAGTATGCTTAAGCATCTGAGACTTATGTTGCTATTGTACTAATAGATGGATGAATTTAGAGTAAGAAATTATGTTGTTATTTAAGTTTCATGCAAACTAAACTAAGCTATATGCTTACCCCTCTCTTTTTCCTTTTCCTTGTAGTTTCGCCAAGTTAGCTCGAGAATTACAGAACGTCGGAGCTCGGATTACTCTATCAACCGTTCTTTTGGTATAGTAAAGTAAATTCATTTTGAAGTATGGCATGTATAGGAACTTGATCATTTTGAGTCATGTCATGTTTGTATGCCAAAGGGTTGGCTATTAATGCTTCACACTCATTTTGTAAATGGCCATGATGAATTGGCCAATATAGTTAAGATCATGTTTTAAGGTTGATGGGTATAATGAAATGAATGTTCATGCTAGATAATGAGTAAAATGTGGATGGATAGAATGATGATTTAGAGATTATTCATGATTGATATTGTTATGTTATGTATTGCTTGCGATGAGACGAACGGGTTTATGTTTCAGGGTGGCAAAAGGGCTTGGAAAATAGCCTCTAAGTGTCCACACGGGTAGACACACGGGCGTGTGTCTAGGCCGTGTGTGACACACGGTCAGCCCCATGGGTGTGTTAAAAGGTCGTGTGTCCCCTGCATTTACTTACGAGAATAAGAATCGTCACACGGGCCAGCACTCGGGCGTGTGCCTTGGCCGTGTGCCATTATGGATCTGATGACATCATAAACAGAGAGCTCCACGGGTGAAGGACACGGGCGTGTCTAGGCCGTGTGAGGGACACGGGCATGTGTCCGGCTGTGTGAACATGCCTGTAGGCTCAAAGGAAAAATAAATTCTAAACGGGCTAGGGACATGGGCGTGTAAGAGCACACGGCCTGCCCACACGGGCGTGTCCATGTCACACGGGCGTGTGACCCCTGCCTAGGCAAAAATTTTCAATGAGTGCAAAAGTTTCCGGTTGAACTCCGAAATCCTCCGGATGTATGTTTAAGGCCTCGTAGGCCCATGATATGTATGTTATGATTAAGAAGATGAGTTTTACGTTGGAATGAAATTTTATAGCCCGTAATTACATGTTCAGGCAAGGTTAAGCATGGTAATGCCTCGTATTCGGTTCCAGCGTCGGACATGGGTAAGGGGTGTTACAAGCCACCTGGGAGTCGGAAGATGTAATGAAACGTCATTATCCGTATCTGTTTGATTCAAGTAAATTTCGAGGACGAAATTTTTTTTAGAGGGGGAGAGTTGTAATATCCCTAAACCAGGTCTAGTAGTTTCGGGAATATTTTTCAGGTTCCAAGTGTGAAACTAGGAATTTATAGGGTTTCTAGTAATTTTTAATTTAATTTCATCTAAAATCGATTAAACAATAATCTAAAAAAATAAAAATATTTTTGGAAAATTATTTTTAATGTAATTAAATAATTATGAGTGAAAATAATTAATTTGGGTCGAAAAAGAATTTTAAAATAATTTTTATTGGAGGTTAATTTGAGTTAAATTTAAATATTAATTAAATTAGATTTAATTGTAAAATAAGGAAAATTTTGGAGTACTTATTTTACAAATAAACCTTAAAATTTAGAATTTTGGAGGGAAAGGATTAAATGGTAAAACAAGGGAAATGTGGAAGTGTTCATTAGGCAAATTCCCCAATTTTTAAATTCTGGTGGGTTGTTTCAATTTTAAAAACAATGCACCTAGCCTACTTTACACACCATTTACATCATATTAGGGAGCTATAAAAATATTTTTTCTTTACATGGTTTTAAAGATCTATCATCGGAGAATAGATCCAACCATTTTCCTTCTCAAAATACTCTCTCAATTCACCCGAAATTATTCTCGAAAGTAGTCAAAAATATTCTGAAATTTCTCAAGCTTCTTAAATCAAGATTTTCAATCAACGAATTTAGAGTGAATCAAAGGTAATCTTCAATCCTAAACTTATTTGTATGATGATTAGAAACATTTTTACATGATTTGAGAGTCAATTACATGATTTTTTATCAATGTCATCTTCTTCAAAAGCTTAAGGTGCCTTAATGGTGGATCTTGAATTTTGAGAGGAAATCCACAAATCAATGGATATTCCAATGGATCTATTAAAAGGTTTTTTGTTTTATTTGTCAAGATTAAACATGGTTTTTGAGGTAATTTGAAGAAATCTGAATTTCATCGTCTTCACGAATTGATTTTTCAGATTTTTGTGAAATTGATTTAAATGTGAAATTGATGCTTAGTTTATGTGTAATTCATCTAGTATTGATGTTTGGAAGTGATTAGGAGGGCTGGAGAGATCGATTTTGTGAGAAATCAAGTTTTCAACTTGATGTTACAAATCCAGTAAGGTATCTTTGTGAGAGAATTTTGATTAGTATAGTTGATTAAAAATTATGTTTATTATAGCATTGGAAAGGTGGTAATGTCTACTTTACCTATGTTGAAGCTCCCAATCTTGAAGAGGACCGAGATAACTGGAATTGAAGCTTGAATTTCCTAGTGTATCACTTGTTGTGATAGAATAAAATTCGTGGTGAGTGTTTCTAAGGGTGATTTGGTAAATTGACCCTCAATTATGTTTAATTAGTACCTTAATTAATGATTAAAATTAATTAATTATGGATAAATGATTGATTTTGTAAGATTGGTATTAAATGTGTAAAAATTGAATTTGTATTTTAAAAAAAATGGTAAGTGAGTTTTTGGGTAGTGTTATGCTATTTAATTAGATTAATTTTAAGGTTGATTTAAAACATGTGGACTAAAATTTTTAATCATGATATGTTGGTGTTATAATTGGTAACTGAATATGGGAAATTGATGAATGAATTGCTTGATTTAATTGGTTGCTAAATGGTTATGTTACAATACATAATCATTTTGTCACATTAAATTGAGCACAATAATGTCTAGTTTGTATGCTATGTTTGACTGAATATATTGGCAACATGGATGGTGGATCCATTGGATATAGTTGACATGCCATAGGATTTGTGGGCACTCACCCTTATTTGTGGCATTGTGAGCATATGGCTCTAGGTGGACTGATTTGTTGGAGTAGATAAGGGAGTATTGAGTATGAGTCTCCACTCAATGGGATATTTAAGGAGCTATAAGGGAGCGCGTGCTTCGGCCTGCTCAACTCGGTGGACTGTATTTGTTATTTATAGGAGTTCGAAGATCTATTTATCCGATGTATGATCACCCGATTAAGCCATGAGAAATGAATGCCATAATATTTATGCGTGATCGTTGTTATATCATTTGATAATTGTAAGCCATGAATAATTAATTTTGGTATCGGAAATGTTTATGGAAATTAAATTGGTATGTTTAGTTATTTTTGGTTGACAATTGGTGAATGATTGGTTGTGAATCAAGCATGAATTGGATGTTAAATTACTTTTTTTTATTAACATTCACTAAACTTTTTAAAGCTCACACCCTCACATTCGTGCAGATCATCATCGGGATTGAGGAGCTGAGGAACTGAGCAAGAGAGTTCCTCATAAACTATAAGTTACACATATTTTAACCCCATGCTTAGCTTAATTTTGGATGAATATCCATTAGATTTGATGAATTTGATGCTCCTAATCTCTTAATTTCATGTTTTATACTCAGGAGAGCTTAGGGAGTCGAAAAGAACGAGAAATTGGCCAAAAACAGAGAAAATGGGCCAAAATAAGAAATCAACACAGCCTGGAGTTCACCATACGGTCGTGCCACTTTAGCAGACTCGAACATGGCCTTGGGCTCGATTCACACGGGCGTGTCCCTGCCGTGATCCGTTTTAATTCCACTCGGAATAAGATACTTGTAGGCCAAGTAAGGCATCCCAAAAGCCTATATAAACACCCTAGAGGGCAACCTAAAAGGGAGAGTCGACAGAAGCCTTCTGTCAGGGCTTTTGACGAAGAGCGAAGCCAGAGAAGGCTGAACATAGGGAGTTACTCGAAGAAAGCCAGTTGATCCATCTCAGAAGCCGGAATCATGCTGAAGACTAAGGATTTTCCCTTTAATTTCCTTCAGAGGGTTTTAGGGTTTTTCTTTATGTTTTGTTATTTAATTTCTTCTGGGATGTATTCTTTTATAAGCATGAACTAAACCCCTCAAATACCTGAGGGGGATGAAACCTAAGATGGATCTTGTTATTGTTTTCTGAATTGTATGATAAATACTTAATTTGTTCTTAATTCTTGCTTTAATATTTCAGGATATTGATTCAAGTATTGATGTTCTTATTTGGAGGAGCAAAAGTCTCTGTTTAAGAGTAGATCTAGCATAATTAAGCGGAGTTGATCGCAACCCTAGAGATAGGATGACGAAAATCTGTCGGATTAGGGTCAAACCTAATATGGGAGTCCATAAATCGAGTTAATGCAACACGAGGGGTTTTAATTAGAAAGAGATTTTAATTAATCAACCTAGGGTTAGACGTTAGTAGCCTCGAGAGAGGTATTAATATAAATTAGGGAATCCTACGGATCAAGTCAAGTGAATAAATCGTCTGGTTCAGAGTTAAATAACAAGTGAAGTCTAGGTGGATTCTTATTCGGGTATTGTCTTAATCAATTGGTTTTCCCAAAAGTATTTTCCCAATTCATTCTCTGTGTCTTGGCATCCTTAGCTTAGTAATTAGTTAGATAAATATCAATCCCCTTTATTTTAGGCTAGATAATAAAAAGATAGTTAATACTAGTACTCTTGGTCCTTGAGGATACGATATTCCGGACTCACCACAGCTATATTACTGTTCGATAGGTGCGCTTGCCTTTATCAAAATAATAGTTAGTTTTGAGATCCATCAAGTTTTTAGAGCCGTTGCCGGGGATCGAGATATTAGGAATACTAAATTTTCATTACTTTAGCCATTTTATTTATTTGCAATTTTTTTTTATTTTAACTTTGCTAATTTTTCTTTGCTTCTGGCAGGTATTTCTAGTTTATGACTAGAAGGAACCCGTCAGGACCATTACTTTTTGACAGTGATATTGAAGGTACCGTTCGTAGAAACCGAAGAGAAATTAGGCGAATCCTACAGTACATACAAGAAGAGCAAGAGGACGACACTAACACTAGCAAAGAGATGGCTGATAATAATCCGCTGCCTCCTGTGGTTACCGCAAACCCGGTGAATCAAAATCCTATTCCTCGAACTATGTATGATTATGCTAAACCTAGTTTAACAGGAACCGAATCAAGTATTGTTAGACCTGCTATTGCTGCAAATAATTTTGAACTGAAACCTAACACTATACAGATGATTCAACAATTTGTTCAGTTTGATGGTTTGCAGGATGAGGATCAAACCAATCACTTGGCAAATTTTCTAGAGTTGTGCGACACTTTCAAAATCAATGGTGTTTCTGATGATGCCATTCGCCTTCGGTTATTTCCCTTTTCGTTGAGGAACAAAGCAAAACAGTGGTTGAACTCGTTACCACGAGGATCAATCACTACATGGGATCAAATAACCGAAATTTTTTTATTAAAATATTTTTCGCCGGCTAAAACGGCTAAGTTGAGGAATGATATCTCTTCTTTTGTGCAGATGGATTAAGAGACACTTTATGACGCATGGGAGAGATACAAGGATTTGTTGAGAAGGTGCCCTCACCATGGGTTGCCTTTGTGTCTTCAGGTTCAAACCTTTTACAGGAAATTGATTGATTTAGCCGCCGGTGGAACCCCAAATAACAAAGCCCCTGAAGCGGCCTATGAGTTTATAGAGGAGATGTCACTGAATAATTATCAGTGGCAAGTTACAAGGACAAGGCCAACAAAAGCCGCCAGTATTTTTAACCTCGACGCAATAACAATGCTATCGAATCAGGTAGAACTTCTTAGTAAGAAAATTGATGGTTTGTGTGGTTCTTCGCAGGTACATCCAGTGATGCAGTGCGATTCAAATGGAGGAGGGACGAACAATACAGAATACCCACCCTACAACCCTGGCGTAGAAAGCGAGCAGATGAACTATATGGGTAATAATTTTAGATCTCAAAATAACCCCTATAGTAACAATTATAATCCAGGTTGGAGGAACCACCCAAACTTCTCATGGGGTGGCCAAGGAAATTGTAACAGTCCGGTTTATACCCTAGTCAGAACAGTGGTTTCGGGACCACAAATCCGAGTCCGTGTAATATTTTAATATTATTTTTTGTGTCCTTGATGAGTGATTAAGTATGTGGTAAAGCTTCGTATGCTAATTTGTCTGTCTGAGTGTTTAATTTGATAAAAGGATTGAATTGCATTAAATGTGAAATATGCATGTTATTTGTTAAAGTGCTTATATGTTGTGGCTTTTAAAAAGAGGAGGCCTTAATAGGCAATTATGCCAATATTAGAGATAGTGGATTGATAATGGTCAATAATGACCTTGTGTAATATGTTTTATACTTTTATTTTTGAAGGACAAACTTGGAAATGGATTATATGTGTGTAATAATAATAAAGCATGAAAATGGACATTAATTCATCCATTTCTTTCACCAAAAACACAAAGAAAAAAAGAAAGAACAATAGCTTAAAGGGTTCGGCCATGGTTTTGGTTTGATTGAAGGTTAGTTTTTGATTCGTTTTCGATAATTTCTATGTTTTTTGCAATCGTTGCTTTGTCTACTTCAAAACCCATGCTTTAATTTTGAGAATTGGTGAAGTTTTTGAAATGACCTTTTGATGAACTTATGTGTTTTGTGATGGATGATAGTGAAAAATGAAAGATATGTGTTTAATGAATATATTTTGTTCTTGAATTTTTGATGAATTTAGCTAATTAGGGCTAAATTGAGAAAATATTATTTTGAAGGACTAATTTGTGAATTTGATGAAAAGTATGGACTTATATAGTCCCTAGAGAGATTCGGCTAAGCATGGTAAAATAATGATTTTTGTATATTTGATGTTTTGAGAAAAAATAGACTAAATTGATAAATTGTACAAATGTGAGGGTTAATTTGCAAATAGCCCTAAAGTGTGTCCTTGGATTTAATTGAATGAGTTAGTGAATAAAAGAGTTAATCCTGAATATGTATAGATCAAGAACCGAGGAAAACAAACTTAGATTGCGAGAAAGCGAAAGTAACCGAGTAGTCGTTTCCATTTCCGATAAATCGAATCCGAGGTAAGTCATATTGCAAATAAATGTTGTTATATTGAATTGAGTTTATTCATATGATTATTTGTGAAAATGAATGCTTATGAGATACTTTGAATATGAATTCCGAGATATGGATGATATAGTGTTAAGCCCGAGAAGTCCCGTACGAACCTAGGAATATATAGGATTAGCTATGTCATGACATAGGTATCTGTTCTATTTTATCATGTAAGACCACGTCTGGGACGTTGGCATTGATTTGAAATTTCTTGTAAGGCCTCGTCTGGGATGTAGGCATCGACATGAGCGTTACGTGTAAGACCACGTCTGGGACGTTGGCATCGATATGATCTTTACATGTAAGACCATGTCTGGGACATCGGCATCGTATTGATTCGTGTAAGACCCTGTCTGGGACAGTGGCATCGATAGTCGATTACATGTAAGACCTCGTCTGGGACGTTAGCATTGTACGACCATTCCTAGTTTTCTAAGTATCCTACTAGATTCTTTATGGTTCAACGGGCAAGTCTGTGATACGAATTGCAAATCCGAGCTATGATGAATTAAGTGAATGAATATCCGTTTCAAGTACGTTGATTATACACTAATTGTGTATACAAGGTAAGTATCTATGTGATCTTACTATGATACTATGTATATGGAATTGATAATACGATATGTAAAGTCTTGACTAGATGAACTATGTGCATATATGGTATGTGAATTGGAAATTTGGTAAGTTATGGCTAAGCTAATGAGCTTAAGAAAGAATAAGGTGGTTTTTTTGTCATGAGAACCATATTGGTCATCTTATTAATATGGTTATGTGCAATTTATGCTAAGTTTATTTGTATTATGACTTACTAAGCTTTTGAAAAGCTTACTCTGTGTGTGTGATTTCTCTATTTTATAGGTCGTTAAAGCTACTGAAGGCTCGGGACCGTAAAGGATTGTCATCACACTACAAAACTCATTTTGGTACACTTTGGAAATGTTTATATCTAGATATGGCATGTATAGGCTAGTTTTTATTATAAGTTGATGTATAAAATTGGTCATGAGGTGTGGCTAATTATTGGTTCATATTTGGCCTTGATGAATGTGGTATGTTTAGTTGTTTTGGTATGGTTTAATGCTCATGAAATGGTCAAGTTTTAGGGTAGGTAAATGAATGAAATATGCTTTAATTATATATATATGTTTTTTCTTGAAAGTTGACATGAATGAAATGGGTATTGAATGTATAGATTGAATGGTCAATTTAGTATGTATTTGGCTGCCATATATGCATGATATGTGATGGTAAATTTTACTTGTAGGTATGACCCAAGTGGGTGGCATGTTGGTCTTATAAATGACCTATAATGTCACACGACCAGGGCACACGGGTGTGCCTAGTGACCGTGGGATAAAGTCAGTAGCTAGCTTAAGAGCACACGGCCATGGTACACGGGCGTGCCTAGAGGCCGTGTGAGTAAGTCAGTATATGGCCTTGTAGTACACGGCCTTAGCACACAGGGGTGCTTGGTAACCATGTTATTTTGGCAGGATCGACCACAGTCAGGGTACACGGGCGTGCTTGGTGGCCGTGGTGAGAAGTCAGGTTCGACCACGGGGAGGACACACGGGTGTGTCTAGCAGCCGCGGAGGGCACACAGTTTGCTTCCATAGGCGTGTATCCCCTGTATTATAGAAAAGTTTTAAGTTTCCGAGAACTTCTGCATATGTTTCATTTTAGTCCCAACCCGAGTTATAAGCATGATTAAGGTCTCGTTGACCTATTTAAGGGACATTGTGTGTATGATTGATGAATGAAATGTATAAAATGATTATGAAAGTTTCCGATCTGTCCGGTAACGCCTTTAACCTTAATCCGGCAACGGTGATGGGTTAGGGGTGTTACATTTGGTTGGTATCAGAGCTACGGTTTAGCCGATTCTCGGACTAACGTAGCGTGTCAGAGTCTAGCTATACATGCCATATATCTAAATTGTGATAGTGTGATGAATCCTGACGTATAAAATGTGATTTCGGTATAGCAATGGATCCCCAAAGAGCCATAGCTGACGATGTAAAAAGTAATACGCCTGCTCCCGCGCAAGGGACAGCGCCATCTGAATCGAGACCGGCTACGAGCGGTCAAGGGGGAGAATCTAAACAAGCTTTCTTCCAGATGATGAGTGAGTGGTTCACTCAATTCATAAAGAATAACCCGACTATTTCACAACCTCTCCCCCCGGTTAATCCCCCTCAGACATCTGATATACCTCCGACTACAAATCTAAATTCGTGGAATAAGCCTCCGGTTGACAAGATTCGTAAGTATGGGGCTGAAGAGTTCCGGGCTACTAATGATGATGGTGCTGAAAAGGCCGAGTTCTAGATTAAAAATACTATTCGGGTATTCGATGAAATGTCTCTAACACCGGAAGAATGCATAAAGTGTGTGCTATCTTTGCTTCGAGATGCATCCTATCAATGGTGGAAAACCTTAGTTTTCGTCGTTCTGAAAGAGCGAGTTACATGGGACTTCTTTCAGATCGAGTTCCGAAAGAAATATATCAGTGAGAGATTCATTGATCAGAAACGAAAGGAATTTCTGGAACTTAAACAGGGTCGAATGTTTATTTCTGAGTATGAACGGGAGTTTGTGCGATTAAGTTACTATGCTCGAGAGTGTATATCATCTGAAGCTATAATGTGCAAAAGATTTGAAGGCGGTCTTAATGAAGATATTCGTTTGTTAGTCGGGATCTTAGAAATAAAAGAGTTTGTTGTACTTGTTGACCGAGCTTGCAAAGCTGAAGCACTCGGAAAAGATAAAAGAAAAGTTGAGTCTGAAGCTTGAGATATGTGAAAGAGATATCCAAGCAAGTCATTTCAGTCTGTTTCGAAGAGATTCAGAGATGATAAAAGTCGTTCAAGAGACAATGTGGGATATTCAAATAGAAATCGAGCTAGATCGCAAATGAGTTCCAAAACTCCAGTAACTTCAATAGCCAGTGTTGGTAATGTCCGGACTGAAAGACCTGAATGTAAACATTGTGGAAAAAGGCATCCGGGAAGCTGTAGATTAAACGATAGAGCTTGCTTCAGATGTGGATCGCTTGATCACTTTATCCGTGATTGTCCTGAGTCTGTCGAGCCAGAGATTGTTCAGAATCCGAGACCTGATAATGCACCTATGAGAGGTAGACCTCCAAAGAATATAAGAAATGTTAGTGGTAGTCAGAGGATTACGAGAGACACTGTTGCAAGATCTGAAGCTAGAGCACTTGCCAGAGCGTATTCTATCCGAGCTCGTGAAGAAGCTTCATCACCTGACGTTATAACGGGTACTTTTATACTTTATGATACTTTTGTGATTGCATTGATAGACCCTGGTTCTACGCATTCATATATATGCATGAATTTAGTCTATAGTAAGACTTTGCCTGTAGAGTCTACTGAGTTTGCTATAAAAGTATCGAACCCCTTAGGTAAAAGTGTTTTGGTTGATAAAGTATGCAAGAACTATCCATTAATGTTTCGAGATATTTGTTTCCCTGCTGATTTGATGCTTTTGCCATTTGATGAGTTTGATATCATTCTGGGTATGGACTGGTTGTTTTCGCATGATGCTATTGTGAATTGTAAGAGAAAGACTATTGATTTGAGATGTCTGAATGATGAAATTGTACGGATTGAATCTAATGATTTGAATGGTTTGCCTACTGTGATATCGATGTTAAAAGCTCAAAAGCATGTGAAAAAGGGATATGAAGCATATTTTGCTTATGTGATTGATTCGAAAGTATCTAAAAAGAAAGTTGAGTCAGTGCCTGTTGCCTGTGAGTTTTCTGATGTGTTCCCTGAAGAATTACTGGGTTTGCCTCCGATTCGGGAAGTTGAGTTTGGTATTGATCTATTGCCTGGTACTACACCTATATCCATAGCTCCGTATAGAATGGCACCAACAGAATTGAAAGAGTTAAAGTCACAGTTGCAAGAGTTGACTGATAGAGGGTTCGCTAGACCGAGTTTCTCGCCTTGGGGCGCTCCCGTTCTATTTGTGAAAAAGAAAGATGGCACGATGAGAATGTGCATTGATTATCGTCAGTTGAATAAGGTGACTATAAAGAATAAATATTCGTTGCCCAGAATTGATGATTTATTTGATCAGTTAAAAGGAGCTACTGTATTTTCTAAGATTGATCTAAGATCGGGATACTACAAGTTGAGAGTTAAAGATTCAAACATTTCGAAGACTGCTTTCAGAACAAGGTACGGGCATTATGAGTTTTTAGTTATGCCATTTGGACTAACCAATGCTCTTGCTGTTTTTATGGATCTGATGAACAGAATTTTCAGACCGTACTTAGATCGATTTGTTGTGGTGTTCATAGACGATATTTTGATCTATTCACGGGATGAAACGGAGCATGCTGAACATCTGAGGATTGTGTTACAAACTCTACGAAAAAAGTAATTGTATGCGAAATTCAGCAAATGTGAATTCTGGTTGCATGAGGTTAGTTTTTTGGGGCATATTGTGTCAGCTTCTGGGATTCGAGTTGATCCGAGCAAGATTTTTGATATTCTGGATTGGAAACCTCCGAGAAATGTATCTGAAGTCCATAGTTTTCTGGGCTTAGCTGGTTATTACTGCAGATTTGTAAAAGGCTTTTCGATGATAGCTACTCAGTTGACAAAACTACTTCAAAAAGATGTTAGATTTGAATGGTCGGATAAATGTCAAAGAAGTTTTGATCAGTTGAAAACTCTGTTAACAGAAGCTCCGGTGTTAGTACAACCAGAATCGGGCAAAGAATTTGTGATTTACAGTGATGCTTCATTAAACGGTCTAGGATGTGTTTTGATGCAGGAAGGCAAAGTTGTAGCTTATGCCTCAAGACAATTGAAGCCTCATGAAAAGAGCTATCCGACACACGACCTTGAGTTAGCTGCGATTGTGTTTGCACTTAAGATTTGGGCCCATTATTTGTATGGTGAGAAATGTCACATGTTTTCAGATCATAAAAGTCTGAAATATCTGATGACTCAGAAAGATTTGAACCTGCGTCAAAGAAGATGGCTAGAGCTGTTAAAAGATTATGAGCTTGTGATAGATTATCATCCGGGTAAAGCAAACGTTATTGCTGATGCATTGAGTAGAAAATCATTGTATGCACTTTGTGCTTTGAATGCTCAGATCAATTTATTTGATGATAGTTCTGTGATAGCTGAACTAAAAGCGAAATCGTTGTTTATACAGCAGATATGTGATGCTCAGAAATCTGATAATGAGTTATTAGCGAAACGGGTTCTGTGTTATTCGAATTCTGAATCTGAATTTTGAGTTGTTGATGATTGTTTGAGATTTCGAGGTCGTATCTGTGTTCCGAGGAATCCGGAGTTGATTCAGTTGATTTTGAGTGAAGCACATGATACTCGTTTTTATGTTCATCCGGGGAGTATTAAAATGTATCATGATTTGAAGCAACTCTATTGGTGGTCTGGTATGAAACAATACATTTTTTACTTTGTTTCGAAATGTTTAACCTGTCAGTAAGTGAAAGCTGAACATCAAGTTCCGTCTGGGTTGCTACAACCGATTCTGATTCCTGAGTGGAAATGGGATAGAGTAACGATGGAATTTGTTTCTGGATTGCCTCAGACTCCGAGAAAGAAAGATGCGATTTGGGTCATAGTTGATCGATTGACGAAATCTGCCCATTTCATTCTGGTAAGATCTGACTATTCACTTGATAGATTAGCCGAGCTTTATATTTCTGAGATTGTGAGATTGCACGGAGTGCCACTATCCATTGTGTCAGATAGAGATCCTAGATTTACATCGAGGTTCTGGAAGAAATTGCAAGAAGTCAGAGGCACGAAACGCATTTCATCATGACTTTTCATCCACAAATAGATGGTCAATCCGAGCGGATCATTCAGATTCTCGAAGACATGTTAAGGTGCTGCATTCTTGAATTTGACGGTACGTGGGAACAGTATTTGCCATTGATTGAATTTGCATACAATAATAGTTTTTAGTCGAGCATCAGAATGGCACCATATGAAGCTCTGTACGGACGTAAATGTCGTACACCTCTGTACTGGATCGAGCTCAATGAAAAGAAGTTACTTGGAGTCGATTTGATAAAAGACTCAGAACAGAAAGTGAAACTGATCCGAGATTGTTTGAAAGCAAAGATTCGATCGCCGTAAGTCTTATGCGGACTTGAAACGAAAAGATATAGAATTTGAGATCGGCGACAAAGTATTTCTGAAAGTGTCTCCGTGGAAGAAAGTGCTTCGATTCGGACGTAAAGGCAAATTAAGTCCGAGGTTCATCGGACCGTATGAGATCATTGAACGTGTTGGGCCTGTTGCTTATAGATTAAAGTTGCCCTCTGAGCTAGAAAAGATTCATAATTTATTTCATGTTTCGATGCTCCGTAGATACCGATCTGATCCGTTTCATGTTATAGCTCCGTCTAAAATTGAAATCTGATCTGATATGACGTACGAGGAGAAATCGATTTGTATTTTAGCTCGTGAAGTGAAGGAGTTGAGAAACAAGAAAATTCTGTTAGTGAAAGTACTATGGCATCGTCACGGAATAGAAAAGGCTACGTGGGAGCCTGAAGTATCAATGAGACAACAATATCCGACTCTGTTTAACGGTAAGATTTTCGGGGACGAAAATCTCTAAAGGGGAGAATTGTAACAGTCCGGTTTATACCCTAGTCGGAACAGTGGTTTCGGGACCACAAAACTGAGTCCGTATAATATTTTAATATTATTTTTTGTGTCCTTGATGAGTGATTAAGTATGTGGTAAAGATTCGTATGCTAATTTGTCTGTCTGAGTTTTTAATTTGATAAAAGGATTGAATTGCATTAAATGTGAAATATGCATGTTATTTGTTAAAGTGCTTATATGTTGTGGCTTTTAAAAAGAGGAGGCCTTAATAGGCAATTTTGCCAATATTAGAGATAGTGGATTGATAATGGTCAATAATGACCTTGTGTAATATGTTTTATACTTTTATTTTTGAAGGACAAACTTGGAAATGGATTATATGTGTGTAATAATAATAAAGCATGAAAATGGACATTAATTCATCCATTTCTTTCACCGAAAACACAAAGAAAAAAAGAAAGAACAATAGCTTAAAGGGTTCGGCCATGGTTTTGGTTTGATTGAAGGTTAGTTTTTGATCTGTTTTCGATAATTTCTACGTTTTTGCAATCGTTGCTTTGTCTACTTCAAAACCCATGCTTTAATTTTGAGAATTGGTGAAGTTTTTGAAATGAGCTTTTGATGAACTTATGTGTTTTGTGATGGATGATAGTGAAAAATGAAAGATATGTGTTTAATGAATATATTTTGTTCTTGAATTTTTGATGAATTTAGCTAATTAGGGCTAAATTGAGAAAATATTATTTTGGAGGACTAATTTTTGAATTTGATGAAAAGTATGGACTTATATAGTCCCTAGAGAGATTCGGCTAAGCATGGTAAAATAATGATTTTTGTATATTTGATGTTTTAAGAAAAATGGACAAAATTGATAAATTGTACAAATGTGAGGGTTAATTTGCAAATAGCCCTAAATGTGTGTCCTTGGATTTAATTGAATGAGTTAGTGAATAAAAGAGTTAATTCTGAATATGTATAGATTAAGAACCGAGGAAAACAGACTTAGATCGCAGGAAAGCGAAAGTAACCGAGTAGCCGTTTCCATTTCCGATAAATCGAATCCGAGGTAAGTCATATTGCAAATAAATGTTGTTATATTGAATTGAGTTTATTCATATGATTATTTGTGAAAATGAATGCTTATGAGATACTTTGAATATGAATTATGAGATATGGATGATATAGTGTTAAGTCCGAGAAGTCCCGTACAAACCTAGGAATATATAGGATTAGCTATGTCATGACATAGGTATCTGTTCTGTTTTATCATGTAAGACCACGTCTGGGACGTTGGCATTGATTTGAAATTTTGTGTAAGACCTCGTCTGGGACGTAGGCATCGACATGAGCGTTACGTGTAAGACCACGTCTGGGACGTTGGCATCGATATGATCTTTACATGTAAGACCATGTCTGGGACATCGGCATCGTATTGATTCGTGTAAGACCCTGTCTGGGACAGTGGCATCGATAGTCGATTACATGTAAGACCTCGTCTGGGACGTTGGCATGGTACGACCATTCCGAGTTTTCTAAGTATCCTACTAGATTCCTTACGGTTTAACGGGCAAGTCTGTGATACGAATTGCAAATCCGAGCTATGATGAATTAAGTGAATGAATATCCGTTTCAGGTACGTTGATTATACACTAATTGTGTATACAAGGTAAGTATCTATGTGATCTTACTATGATACTATGTATATGGAATTGATAATACGATATGTAAAGTCTTGACTAGATGAACTATGTGCATATATGGTATGTGAATTGGAAATTTGGTAAGTTATGGCTAAGCTAATGAGCTTAAGAAAGAATAACGTGGTTTTTTTGTCATGAGAACCATATTGTTCATCTTATTAATTTGGTTATGTGCAATTTATGCTAAGTTTATTTGTATTATGACTTACTAAGCTTTTGGAAAGCTTACTCTCTGTGTGTGATTTCTCTGTTTTATAGGTTGTTAAAGCTACTGAAGGCTCGGGACCGTCAAGGATCGTCATCACACTACAAAACTCATTTTGGTACACTTTGGAAATGTTTATATCTAGATATGGCATGTATAGGCTAGTTTTTGTTATAAGTTGATGTGTAGAATTGGTCATGAGGTGTGGCTAATTATTGGTTCATATTTGGCCTTGATGAATGTGGTATGTTTAGTTGTTTTGGTATGGTTTAATGCTCATGAAATGGTCAAGTTTTAGGGTAGGTAAATGAATGAAATATGCTTTAGTTATATATATGTTTTGTCTTGAAAGTTGACATGAATGAAATGGGTATTGAATGTATAGATTGAATGGTCAATTTAGTATGTATTTGGCTGCCATATATGCATGATATGTGATGGTAAATTTTACTTGTAGGTATGACCCAAGTGGGTGGCATGTTGGTCTTGTAAATGACCTATAATGTCACACGGCCAGGGCACAAGGGCGTGCCTAGTGACCGTGGGATAAAGTCAGTAGCTAGCTTAAGAGCACACGACCATGGTACACGGGCGTGCCTAGAGGCCGTGTGAGTAAGTCAGTATATGGCCTTGTAGTACACGGCCTTAGCACACGGGGGTGCTTGGTAGCCATGTTATTTTGGCAGGATCGACCACGGTCAGGGTACACGGGCGTGCTTGTTGGCCGTGGTGAGAAGTCAGGTTCGACCACGGGGAAGACACACGGGTGTGTCTAGCAGCCGTGGAGGGCACACGGTTTACTTCCACGGGCGTGTATCCCCTGTATTATAGAAAATTTTTAAGTTTCCGAGAACTTCTGTATATGTTTCGTTTTAGTCCCGACCCGAGTTATAAGCATAATTAAGGTCTCGTTGACCTATTTAAGGGACATTGTGTGTATGATTGATGAATGAAATGTATGAAATGATTATGAAAGTTTTTGATCTGTCCGGTAATGCCTTTAACCTTAATCCGGCGACGGTTACGGGTTAGGGGTGTTACAGAAATCAGAGACACAACCCTCCCCAGGCTTTCAACAACAACCCTACCCACAAGAGAAGAAGCCGAACCTTAAGGAGATGCTTACGAAATTCATCGCGGTGTTAGAAACCCGTTTCCAAAACACCGAAACAGCACTTAAATTCAGCAAGCGTCAATTCAAGGGCTCGAGAACCAAATAGGTCAGCTTGCTAAGCTGATCTCAGAATGACCACAAGGAAACTTGCCAAGCAACACTGAAACTAACCCAAAGGAATAAATTCATGCCGTTACTGTTCACGATAGCGAAGGGTTAGACGAATCAAAATTGAGGCAAGAGAAGGTGATAGAAGAGGGTAAGGTTGAGGTAAGCCATGATAAACCAAAACCGGTAATTATAGAGTACCAACCTCGAGTGCCATACCCCAATGCGAAGAAGAAAGATCACACAGATGAACAATTCGATAAATTTCTTAAACTTCTGAAAAAATTACATATTAACTTACCGTTTCTTGAAGCTCTTTCGCAGATGCCAGATTCAAGGAAATTTTTAAAAGAGCTTTTGACGAACAAATGGAGATTAGATGAGGCGTCACATGTGGAGCTAAATGCGGTGTGCTCAGCAATTTTGCAAAATAAGCTACCACGAAAATTAAAAGATCCAGGGAGTTTTACAATTCCATGTTTAATTGGTAGTTTATGCATTAATAATGCCTTAGCTGATTTAGGGGCAAGCATAAATGTTATGCCTTATAAAATGTTTAAACAGCTAGGTCTAGGGAAACCCAAACAAACTAGGATGAGCATTCAATTAGCTGATAAGACTATTAGAGTTCCTAGGGGTATAATCGAAGATGTACTAGTAAAAATTGACAAATTCATATTCCCAGTAGACTTTGTCGTTTTAGACATGAATGAGGATAATGATGTTCCTTTAATATTAGGACGGCCCTTTTTAGCAACTACTAGGACCATTATCGATGTTGATACAAGGGAAGTAACACTTCGTGTAGGTGATGACATGATTAAACTCAAAGCACGTGATTCTGACAGAATATCTAACGATCAAGAGAATACAAGTCCTGTTAATATAAATAAACTTAACATTCAATCTTCTTTACAAGAAATCTCTTAGGAAAAGATAACAGAGCCATGATCTCGTGTTTATACTGAGAATACAACTATTCATGAGGAACGAAGCTTACAAATCGATGAACTAGATGAATGGCGGATGTAACACCCTCTTACCCGTATCCGTCGCCGGATTAGGGTTATGAGGCCTTACTGAACTAAACTCAATTCCAGATAAACATTTATTTGAATCCAAGCACAAAGCAATGCTATCTTTTCTATTTCATATAACATTACAACCATTTAAAATAAATAATGTACAACCAATTTTTTTTACAGGTATTTAATACATACAAATGTCCGAATCACATAACCTAGGCATTCATGACATATATATATAATTAAACCATATCCCAACCTATGACATTTTATAACATATATCGGACATAAATCAAAACCCATATAACATAAGCTGATTTCCATTCATATTACTATAATACATATGCTTATTAAACCAACCGAACCATTATACCCTTTAATAATCAATTGCATATACAAACATATTAATATTACATCTTGGCCAAACATACTATTTCACCTTCCATTTGGATTCATACCTAACCAAACAAGAAACATATTCATTCTTACCATTAACAATTGGATCTATATAGCCAACGATCATATACATATCTCATTATAAAAGTATGAATATCACATAGCCAAATTCACTTAAACATAACATTATTTATTCTTACTAAACACATCAAGCATATGTCATTTACCATATGGCCGAAACACATGTCTTAACTCAACTATCATTAGTAAAGCGTATTAAGCAAGTAACTCATAAATTCATCCTAATCGCGATCGTGCACGCATCATAAACACAAAGAACCATGATTCACATATAAACAAACCAAGACCAAGTTTGCTAAAACCATCACCTAACATATATATATATCAAATGAGCACCTTTCACATATGATATAAACCATAACCGAATTTAAAACATCCATTAACATTATGAACAAGCTATGAAATCAAAACATAGAAATGAAACTTAACCAAAAGAAATAGCCATTTTCGCAAGGCTTTATTTATATACAAGACCAAATATAATAGGTTTCAAAACTTAGTCTAACCTATACATGCCTTTGATTCAAAAACTAACCTTAAGTACCAAAAAGGGGTGATAGTGTGGTTGACTTCTCCGACGATCCTCAGATGCCCGTAGCTTGATCAAAATCTATAAAACAGAACAATGAGCGCACACGGAGTAAGCTTACTAGCTTAGTAAGTCTTAAGCGGATTTAAAGAAAATAATTCAATTTAACACCTAAACATTCCAAATCAAATACTTAATATTACTTCAACTTTAACAAAGCACACATATGGTATCACATTGCCGAACTTCAATACCATATTTAACTAGACATTACTCATTATCTTACCTTCAACAAATAATTCATTAACTCAACTCAAAATTTAAATGGTAAGTATCCATTTCCTACCAAATACTCAATGCGTAAGCACATCATTTAAATGGAACCACATAGAAGAACAGATATATACTAATTCACTTCACATCTTATAACTCTAAATGTTCAATATATACGGAATATCAATATGATTTCATAACCAAATGGCCGAATATACATACATAATCATTAACCACATTCTCATCCAACAATATACATATATACTTTTATAATTGATCGAAGATATAAATTCAATTAAACAACTCACAGGCACTTATCGGTACGGCCACATAATTTAATTCATACGAATAAGCTTGAGTTTGTTCTTTTGTCAACATAACTCCACCATTTCATATGCATAAGCTCGTATATAAAAAAATATAAAATCACCGGCATTAAGCCTGCTAGACCGAGGTCTGACATTCGATCACCGGCATTTAGCCTGCTAGGCAATAAGCCCGAAACACTTCACCAGCACAAGGCCTGCTAGGCTCGAAGCCCGATATATTTCACCGGCACAAAGCCTGCTAGGCATTTAGCCTGATACATTCGATATAATTCAAACCTAACATATGCCATGCTTAATTTAAATCACTTGCACAAAATGAACTCAAATAAATTTAATTACCATCCATAATCAAATCTTTATGTCACATTCGGCTATGATCAAATTTAAATCCAATATTTCAAAGTTCGACATATAAACTAAATTACGAACAATATTTACAGTAATAACTTGCTTTAAGACTTACCTCGATCGTCGACTTTACGACGAAGACCAACTATTCAACTATTTTTGTTTTTCCCCGATCCAAGTCCGTTTTTCTTTGTTCTTAATCTAAACACATTCAATTTAAGCTCGTTCAAACACATTTCATTTCAATTTAGTCGAAAAACACTTAAATAGGCAAATTACTATTTTACCCTTAATGTTTCACACTTTTACAAATTAGCCCAATTTGTACAAAACACAAAATACACCAATTTTGGTTACACACATCAAGGGCCGAATGTTCCTAGACTTCATACAAGACCTTGCATTTCATTTATTTCATGTTTTAGTCCTTCAAGAACTTTTTTTTTTTCAAATTAGTCCCTAACACTCAATTTCACAAAAACTTCTAATTATAAACATGATGATTTAAAACATACTATTAATAATATACCATCAAACATCACATACCATGAATATACATCTATGGCCGAATTTTAATGTGTCATAAACTCAAAAATTTCAGCATGGGTTGTATAGCATTCAAAGCAACAATTTCAAAAATGTAAAAATTATTTAAAACTAAGCAAAATACATACCCCAAATTGAGCTCCCAATTGCCGAAATTTAATCTTCAACAATGGAGTTTTCTTCCTCCCACATTCGGCCAAGAAGATGAACAAGGTATGTTCTCTTTCTTTCCACTTTGTTTCATTTTTTTATGTCTTAGATTAAAAATAACATTTGTTTACTTATTAATAATAAAACATATTATTATAATAACAATATTTTATCTAATTTCTCTCATGTTGTCGTCCACTCTACTAACATTGGATTAATTGTCCTTTAAGGACTTCACTTTAATAAAGCCATCACAATTTAACACATAATCCATTAAAAGATCACTTCTAACAATTATACAATTTAGTCCTTTAGTCAAATTAGTCACACAGATAAGAAAATTAATTCACAAAAATTTAACACATGCTAATTTACTAATCATCAACACAGAATATAATATTAAAATAATATTCAGACTCAGATTTGTGGTCCCAAAACCACTGTTCTGATTAGGGTCAATTCCGGACTGTTACAACTCTTCCCCCCTTTAGGGATTTTCGTCCCCGAAAATCTTACCGTTAAACAAAGTTGGATATTGTTGCCTCATTGAATCCTCAGGCTCCCACGTAGCCTCTTCTACTCCATGTCGATTCCATAGTACTTTTACTAATAGAATTTTCTTGTTTCTTAACTCTTTCACTTCACGAGCTAAAATACGGATCGGTTCCTCTTCGTACGTCATATCAGATCGGATTTCAATTTCAGATGGGGAAATCACATGTGACGGATCTGATCGATATTTACGGAGCATTGAGACATGAAACACATTATGGATCTTTTCAAGCTCGAGGGCAATCGTAATCTATATAGCAATGTGCCTCGACTCGTTCAATGACTTCATACGGTCCGATGAATCTCGGACTCAATTTGCCTTTTCGTCCAAATCGAAGCACTTTCTTCCACGGTGAAACTTTCAAAAATACCCGATCTCCAACCTGAAACTCAATGTCTTTACGTTTCAAATCCGCGTATGACTTTTGGCGATCTGATGCAACTTTCAAACTATCTCGGATTATTACCACTTTCTGTTCAGTCTCTTTAATCAAATCAACCCCGTGTATCTTGTTATCACTAAGCTCGGTCAAGTACAAAGGTGTACGACACTTGCGGCCGTACAAAGCTTCGTAGGGTGCCATTTTGATACTAGATTGAAAGCTATTATTGTAAGCAAATTCAATCAAAGGTAAGTATCGTTCCCACGTACCTTCAAACTCGAGGACGCAAAATCTCAATATATCCTCAACTATCTGAATAGTTCGTTCAGATTGACCGTCTGTCTGAAGATGAAAAGCGGTGCTAAAGTGTAGTTTGGTACCTAAAGCATCTTGCAATTTCTTCCAAAATTGTGACGTGAATCTCGGGTCTCTGTCCGAGACAATGGAAATCGGCACACCATGTAATCTCACAATTTTAGATACATACAACTCAGCAAGTTTCTCGAGCGAATAGTCCGTCTGACCGGAACAAAGTGGGCCGATTTGGTTAGTCTATCCACTATAACCTGCATCGCATCTTTCTTGCTTTCGGTCGAGGCAAACCGGATACAAAATCCATAGTAATTCTATCCCATTTCCATTCGGTATCACGATCATGAAGTAACCTGAAGGCACCGATGTTCAAACTTTTACTAGCGACAAATTAAGCACTTGGAAACAAATTCGGATATATCCCTTTTCATACCAGGCCACCAATAGAATCGTTTCAAATCATTATACATTTTCGTATACTACCGAATGTACCGACAATCGACTATTATGAGCCTCATTCAATATCATCTGAATCAAATTCACATTCCTCGGAACACATATTCGGCCTTTGAAATTCAAACAATCATTTTCATCGATTCGAAACTCTGACTCTGCATCATTTTCACACTGAACTCGTCTTGTCATCGTATCTTTGTCAACTTTCTGAGCATCACAAATTTGTTGAATAAACAACGGTCTTGCTTTCAATTCGGTTGATATCAAACCATCACCAGACATAACCATATGCGCGTTCAACGTACGAAGAGTAAATAATGATTTTCGACTTAGGGCATCTGCGACAACATTAGCTTTCCCTGGATGATAGTCAATCACTAATTCGTAATCTTTCAACAGCTCTAACCATCTGCGTTGTCTCAAGTTCAAATCTTTCTGAGTCATCAAATACTTTAAACTTTTGTGATCTGAATAAACATGACACTTCTCACCGAATAGGTAATGACGCCAAATCTTCAACATGAATACAATGGCTGCTAATTCCAGATCATGAGTCAGATAATTTCTTTCATGTGGCTTCAACTGTCTCGAAGCGTAGGCTACTACTTTACCTTCTTGCATTAAAACGCAACCCAAACCATTTAAAGAAGCATCACTATACACAACAAATTCTTTACCCGATTCAGGCTGAATTAACACTGGAGCTTCGGTCAAGAGAGCTTTCAACTGATCGAAACTTTGCTGACATTTTTCCGTCCATTCAAACTTGACATCTTTCTGTAATAGCTTTTTCAATGGGGTAGCTATTATAGAAAAACCTTTCATGAATCGTCTATAATATCCAGCAAGTCCCAGAAAGCTTCGAATTTCTGAAACATTCTTTGGTGGCTTCCAATCAAGTATAGCCGATATTTTATTCGGATCAACCCGAATGCTGACAAAAACAACATGACCCAGAAAGCTGACTTCATTCATCCAGAACTCACACTTACTAAACTTTGCATACAACTGCTGATCTCGCAAAGTTTGTAGCACCAATCTCAAATGCTCGGCATGTTCGGTTTCATCTCTGGAGTAGATCAAAATATCATCTATAAACACTACCACAAACCGATCTAAATACTATCTGAAAATCCGATTCATCAAATCCATAAAAACAGTAGGTGCATTAGTAAGTCCAAAAAGCATAACCAGGAACTCAAAATGTCCGTACCTTGTTCGAAATGCAGTCTTTGGCACATCGGAATCTCTGACTTGTAACTGATAATAACCCGATCTCAAATCTATCTTCGAAAACACTGAAGCCCCTTTCAACTGATCAAACAAATCATCAATTCGAGGCAACGGGTATTTATTCTTTATAGTCACTTTATTCAGCTACCGATAATCAATACACATTCACATAGTCCCATCTTTCTTTTTCACAAATAGAACTGGTGCACCCCAAGGAGAGAAACTCGGTCGTGCAAAGCCCCTATCTGTCAACTCTTGCAACTGTGCTTTCAACTCTTTCAATTCAGTAGGTGCCATTTGATACAGAGCAATTGAAATCGGAGTCGTCCCCGGTACTAATTCAATGCAAACTCTATTTCTCGAACAGGTGGTAAACCCGGTAGTTCTTCAGGAAACACATCTGGATACTACTTTACAACTGTACGTTCTCAATCGCTTCTCGAATAACTTTACTATCCAACACATAAGCCAAGTAAGCTTCACACCCTTTTCTCACATGCTTATGAGCTAACATCGAGGAGATTAATGCTGATAACCCATTCAGGTCATTAGATTTAATTCGGATAACTTCACCATTCTGACATCTCAAATCAAGGGTCTTTCTTTTGCAATTAACAACAGCATCATGGAAAGTTAACCAGTCCATCCCCAAAATTATATCAAACTCGTCGAAAGGCAACAACATTAGATCAGCTGGGAAGCATGAATCCCGAATCATCAACGGGCAACTTTTACACATTTTATCAACCGGAACACATCGACCTAAGGGGTTTGATACACGAATCACAAACTCAGTAGACTCTACAGGTAGAGTCCTACTGGATACTAAAGTTTCACACACATATGAATGAGTCGAACCTGGATCAATCAATGCAATCACAGTAGTATCATAAAGAGTGAAAGTACCGGTGATAACATCTGGGGAAGAAGCATCCTCTTTGGCACGTACAGCATATGCTCTAGCAGGTGCACAAGCCTCTGATCGAACTGCAGTGTCTTTAGTTCCTTTCTGACTGCCACTTACATTTCCCAAATACCTGGGTGGTCTGCCTCGTGCTGACGCGTAGCTCGGTCTTGTAATCTGAGCCGTATTTTGCTCGGCTAGCATTGGGCACTCTCGAATAAAATGATCCTACGATCCACATTTAAAGCAGGACCGATCACGAAATCTACAACTCCCAGAATGCCATTTTCCATAATGCTTGCACTCAGCCCGGTTCTGCTGAACATTACCAACACTAGCCATCGAAGTGGCTCGGGAACCCACAGGAGGTCGATCTCGTCTAGAGAAGTCTGAAGTAGCCTTATGTCGACTGGATTCATCTTTAAACTTCTTTGATGTGGAATGAAAGGTCTTACTCGATGATCTTTTTCGAATGTCTCTAGCTTCAAACTCGGTTTTTCTTTTCTCTTTTCCAAGCTCTTCGGCTTTGCAAGCTCGTTCGACAAGTACCATGAACTCTTTAATCTCGAGTATGCCGACTAGCAACTTAATATCTTCATTCAGACCGTCTTTAAATCTTTTACACATAATGGCTTCAGTTGACACAGATTCACGGGCATATCGGCTCGATCGATTTAATTTACTGTTCATACTCGATCACGGTCATTCGACCTGTTTCAATTCCGAAAATTCTTTTAGTTTCGATCAATGAATCTCGATCGATGTACTTTTTACGAATTCTATCTCAAAGAATTCCCGTGTCACTTTCTCGCCTCGGAACCATCGATACTAGTGTATTCCACGGTGATATACGGTCCCGTAATAAGGATATAGCACACTTCAAGCATTCGTTTGGAGTACATGACGACTCATCAAGCACACGGATAGTATTATCAAGCCACATCTCACTGTTCCGCGTCGTCATCATCATTAGCTTTAAATTCTTCGGCCCCGTGTTTCCGATTTTATCAACGGAGGCCCGCTAGATCTCATCGGATCTATCATCTGAGGTGTCTTGAAGGTATCGGAGTTGGATTATTCGGGGTGGAGGTTGTTGTACAAACTGGATTAGTCCGCATAAATTGGGTAAACCATTCATTCATCATCCGGTAGAAGGCTTGCTTAGCCTCCCATCATGGCTACCCGAGATAGGTCGAGAGTCTCACGGGCCACCCATGTGCGGGATCAGCGCTACGCTCTCTACATCATCACCTCTGGCTCTGTCAGATCCATTTACTATATAAAACACAATTTAAATGTCGGAAGTCACCACACTATCGTATTATAAAGTTAAGGCATGTATAGCTAGACTCACACGCGCTACGGTAGTCCTAGAATCGACTAAACTGTAAGCTCTAATACCAATCAAATGTAACACCCTCTTACCCGTATCCGTCGCCGGATTAGGGTTATGAGGCCTTACCGAACTAAACTCAATTCCAGATAAACATTTATTTGAATCCAAGCACAAAGCAATGCTATCTTTTCTATTTCATATAACATTACAACCATTTAAAATAAATAATGTACAACCAGTTTTTTTTTACAGGTATTTAATACATACAAATGTCCGAATCACATAACCTAGGCATTCATGACATATATATAATTAAACCATATCCCAAACTATGACATTTTATAACATATATCGGACATAAATCAAAACCCATATAGCATAAGCTGATTTCCATTCATATTACTATAATACATATGCTTATTAAACCAACCGAACCATTATACCCTTTAATAATCAATTGCATATACAAACATATTAATATTACATCTTGGCCAAACATACTATTTCACCTTCCATTTGGATTCGTACCTAACCAAACAAGAAACATATTCATTCTTACCATTAACAATTGGATCTATATAGCCAACGATCATATACATATCTCATTATAAAAGTATGAATATCACATAGCCAAATTCACTTAAACATAACATTATTTATTCTTACTAAACACATCAAGCATATGTCATTTACCATATGGCCGAAACACATGTCTTAACTCAACTATCATTAGTAAAGCGTATTAAGCAAGTAACTCATAAATTCATCCTAATCGCGATCGTGCACGCATCATAAACACAGCAACCATGATTCACATATAAACAGCCAAGACCAAGTTTGCTAAAACCATCACCTAACATATATATATATCAAATGAGCACCTTTCACATATGATATAAACCATAACCGAATTTAAAACATCCATTAACATTATGAACAAGCTATGAAATCAAAACATAGAAATGAAACTTAACCAAAAGAAATAGCCATTTTCGCAAGGCTTTATTTATATACAAGACCAAATATCATAGGTTTCAAAACTTAGTCTAACCTATACATGCCTTTGATTCAAAAACTAAGCCTAAGTACCAAAAAGGGGTGATAGTGTGGTTGACTTCTCCGACGATCCTCAGATGCCCGTAGCTTGATCAAAATCTATAAAATGCGAACAATGAGCGCACACACGAGTAAGCTTACTAGCTTAGTAAGTCTTAAGCGGATTTAAAGAAAATAATTCAATTTAACACCTAAACATTCCAAATCAAATACTTAATATTACTTCAACTTTAACAAAGCACACATATGGTATCACATTGCCGAACTTCAATACCATATTTAACTAGACATTACTCATTATCTTACCTTCAACAAATAATTCATTAACTCAACTCAAAATTTAAATGGTATGTATCCATTTCCTACCAAATACTCAATGCGTAAGCACATCATTTAAATGGAACCACATACAAGAACAGATATATACTTATTCACTTCACATCTTATAACTCTAAATGTTCAATATATACGGAATATCAATATGATTTCATAACCAAATGGTCGAATATACATACATAATCATTAACCACATTCTCATCCAACAATATACATATATACTTTTATAATTGATCGAAGATATAAATTCAATTAAACAACTCACGGGCACTTACCGGTACGGCCACATAATTTAATTCATACGAATAAGCTTGAGTTTGTTCTTTTGTCAACATAACTCCACCATTTCATATGCATAAGCTCGTATATAAAAAAATATAAAATCACCGGCATTAAGCCTGCTAGATCGAGGTCTAACATTCGATCACCGGTATTTAGCCTACTAGGCAATAAGCCCGAAACACTTCACCAGCACAAGGCCTGCTAGGCTCGAAGCCCAATTTATTTCACCGGCACAAAGCCTGCTAGGCTCGAAGCCCGATATATTTCACCGGCACAAAGCCTGCTAGGCATTTAGCCTGATACATTCGATATAATTCAAACCTAACATATGCCATGCTTAATTTAAATCACTTGCACAAAATGAACTCAAATAAATTTAATTACCATCCATAATCAAATCTTTATGTCACAGTCGGCTATGATCAAATTTAAATCCAATATTTCAAAGTTTGACATATAAACTAAATTACAAACAATATTTACAGTAATAACTTGCTTTAAGACTTACCTCGACTGTCGACGGGCGATGAAGACCAACTATTCAACTATTTTTGTTTTTCCCCGATCCAAGTCCGTTTTTCTTTGTTCTTGATCTAAACACATTCAATTTAAGCTCATTCAAACACATTTCATTTCAATTTAGTCCAAAAACACTTAAATAGGCAAATTACTATTTTACCCTTAATGTTTCACACTTTTACAAATTAGTCCAATTTATACAAAATACACCAATTTTGGTTACACACATCAAGGGCCGAATGTTCCTAGACTTCATACAAGACCTTGCATTTCATTTGTTTCATGTTTTAGTCCTTCAAGAATGTATTTTTTTTCAAATTAGTCCCTAACACTCAATTTCACAAAAACTTCAAATTATAAACATGATGATTTAAAACATACTATTAATAATATACCATCAAACATCACATACCATGAATATACATCTATGGCCGAATTTTAATGTGTCATAAACTCAAAAATTTCAACATGGGTTGTATAGCATTCAAAGCAACGATTTCAAAAATGTAAAAATTATTTAAAACTAAGCAAAATACATACCCCAAATTGAGCTCCCGATTGCCGAAATTTAAGCTTCAACAATGGAGTTTTCTTCCTCCCACATTCGGCCAAGAATATGAACAAGGTATGTTCTCTTTCTTTCCACTTTGTTTCATTTTTTTATGTCTTAGATTAAAAATAACATTTGTTTACTTATTAATAATAAAACATATTATTATAATAACAATATTTTATCTAATTTCTCTCATGTTGTCGTCCATTCTACTAACATTGGATTAATTGTCCTTTAAGGACTTCACTTTAATAAAGCCATCACAATTTAACACATAATCCATTAAAAGATCACTTTTAACAATTATACATTTTAGTCCTTTAGTCAAATTAGTCACACTGATAAGCAAATTAATTCACAAAAATTTAACACATGCTAATTTACTAATCATCAACACAGAATACAATATTAAAATAATATTCAGACTCGAATTTGTGGTCCCAAAACCACTGTTCTGATTAGGGTCAATTTCTGACTGTTACAGCGGACACACGTCAAGGAAAAACCAAAAAAACACGAAGAACCAAAGCAAAACCATGTCAAACTTAAAGATGAGACATACCAATTTTAGATCAGGGATCAGGTACTATTAGATACAACCGTCCCTCGAATAGCCACTTCAGAGCTTAATACAAACGGTGCGACTCCTTTTACGGTACTTAAGTTCTTTCCATACGGAACGGTCGAGGTAACTCATTCTAATTTCGGCACTTTTAAGGTAAATATTACCCGACTCAAACCATATGTTGATAGAATTGTTAGTAAGAAAAATGAGTTTCGACTCCTCAAACCACCATGGTTATGCGAATGACGGGTAAGTCTAGCTTAAGACTTTAAACGAGCGCTTCTCGGGAGGCAACCCGAGCACTAACCCCACTAACGTCCATATTTTTGAATTTTAGCATCTAACTAGAAAACTAACCAAATTTTTAGGCGCAGGTTTCCTTACCCACACGGCCTTGCACACGAGCGTGGCCGTGGCCGTGTAGAAACAGGGCAAAACTTATCCCAAAACACGGGCTGCGATAAAACACCACGGCCGTACGATTCGACCGTGGTCGAAACTGAGAAATCTACACGGGCGTGCGACACGCCCGTGGGACCTTTGAGTCCATTTATTCTTTTTCTTTTTCTCTTATTTTCATTTTTAATTTCTTTTCTTTTCTCTTTTGATTTCTTTAATTTTGGTTCAAAGGGCTGTTAACGAACGACCACACCACCACCGGAGTATACTCCCCACCTTCACCTCTCTCCAACTTTACCGTTTCTTTTCATTGACTCCATCCAAAATTCAGGAAGTTTCACTTCTCTCCCTATCTTATGATTTTATTACTATATTGCTATTATCTATCTTTGTACATTGAGGACAATGTACATCTTAAGTGTGGGGGGTTAACTACAGTTTAATTTGAAAATCCCTAAATTATGTCTTATTCTTAAGTAACTTTCTCATATTACTGTTAGAATGAAATTTCTTTTAATTTATGATTTTCATTGATATGTTTTGGATTAATTCATAGTTAATTGTGCATTGATGATTTAAACTTTAAGATATTAGAGAATCAAGCATGATAAGTCTATTTTCCGTAATTAAAATTTCTAGTTTGTTTTCCTAAATTTAAATATTACTTTGAAGTTTGAAATTTGCAAGGTTGACATCAAAAACCATAATTTGTGTGAGATTTTGAGCCTTTTAGAGCATATTCTTTTCTTGCTCACTTTATTAATTATGAGTGTGTCAACATTGATTTGTTATTCTAGAACTTGCTTCAATCATACATGTCGAGACCACACCTCTGATTTGATATACTGAGATGATAAAGGCACCTAGGTTTTTACCCACTTATTCCACTAAAAAGCTTACCCGTTTAATTAACCCCTAGTGAACCCTTTGAAACCTAATCAACCATTTCTTGACTCACCTACTAATATTAACCCAAAACCCACTTTGTATTTGTTATCACCATTTCTCTTGACTACCCTTATATCGAGATTTGATTTGATCGGTTGCTTAACTATTTTCTTTATTTCAGTTGTTAAATTCTATCTTATTATTATTGTATGTGCCTATTCTAAAAAAAATAAAAAAAATGAAGTATATTCATTATTAGTTCTGTGTTATCTGAGCTTATGCGTTAATTTCACATTTTGAGAAGAAGCTCGTGTTATTAGTGATGAATTCTTAATTGATGTAATTATTTAAGTTTTAGTTATTTTTCTAGTTAGGTAATTTATCAATTCAATCTCGATACTAACCCTCTAATTTAGCCTTTATCCATACCTTTAACCCAAGCCCCATTACAACCCTTTAAAAGACCTTTTGATTTGTGTATCATCTCATTTTATAGTGGTGGAGATTTGATTTTCATGCAAGCCTATGGGATTAACTTTTCATGTTTGACTTTTAAGTGCTTAATTTTTGAACCTTAAACACTTTGAGTGATTTGAGTGAATCTTTAGTGAGGATGTCCATACTTGTCGGTTTTGAATCAGAGGTAATTATTTAGGTAAGGGGAAACACCTATGTTTTCATGCTATTAAAATCTATGACTTAGATTGTTTGAATCTCTAGAACTCTTTTAGTTAAATTATCCATGTATGAATTATCTATGAAGTATGATAAGATATTGTTGATGAGAATTATGAATTGAGGGAAGTTAATTCTAATTGTGAGTTGAGAATTTTGCTTGAGGACAAGCAAATGCTTAAGTGTGGGGGTATTTGATAAACTATAATTTACACATATTTTAACCCCATGCTTAGCTTATTTTGGATAAATATTCATTAGATTTGATGAATTCGATGCTCCTAATCTCTTAATTTCATGTTTTATACTCAGGAGAGCTTAGGGAGTTGAAAAGAACGAGAAACGGGCCAAAAACGGAGAAAATGGGCCAAACTAAGAAATCAACACGGCTTGGAGTTCACCACACGGCCGTGCCACTTTACAGACTCGAACACGGCCTTGGGCTCGATTCACACGGGCGTGTCCCTGCCGTGACCCGTTTTAATTCCACTCGAAATAGGATACTTGTGGGCCAAGTAAGGCATCCCGAAAGCCTATATAAACACCCTAGAGGGCAACCTAAAGGGGAGAGTCGATAGAAGCCTTCTGTCAGGGCTTTTGACGAAGAGCGAAGCTAGAGAAGGCTGAACATAGGGAGTTATTCGAAGAAAGCCAGTTGATCCATCTCGTGGCTTTAATCACGCTGAAGACTCGAGAATTTTCCTTCAATTTCCTTCATGGGTTTTAGGTTTTTCTTTATGTTTTGTTATTTAATTTCTTCTCGGGATGTATTCTTTTATAAGCATGAACTAAACCCTCAAATACCGAGGGGATGAAACCTAAGACGGATCTTGTTATTATTTTCTCGAATCAGTATGATAAATACTTGATTTGTTCTTAATTATGTGTTCTTAATTCTTGCTTTAATATTTCAGGATATTGATTCAAGTATTGATGTGCTTATTCGGAGGAGCAAAAGTCCTCATTTAAGAGTAGATCTAGCATAATTAAGCGGAGTTGATCGCAACCCTAGAGATAGGATGATGAAAATCTGCCGAATTAGGGTCAAACCTAATATGGGAGTCCATAAATCGAGTTAATGCAACACTAGGGGTTTTAATTAGAAAGAGATTTCAATTAATCAACCTAGGGTTAGACGTTAGTAGCCTCGAGAGAGGTATTAATATAAATTAGGAATCCTACGGATCTAGTCAAGTGAATAAATCGTCTGTTCGAGTTAAATAACAAGTGAAGTCTAGGTGGATTCTTCCTCGGGTATTGTCTTAATCAATTGGTTTTCCCAAAAGTATTTTCCCAATTCATTCTCTGTGTCTTGGCATCCTTAGCTTAGTAATTAGTTAGATAAATATCAATCCCATTTATTTTAGGCTAGATAAAAAAAAGATAGTTAATACTAGTACTCTTGGTCCTTGAGGATATGATATTCCGGACTCACCACAGCTATACTACTGTTCGATAGGTGTGCTTGCCTTTGTCGAAATAATAGTTAGTTTCGAGCTCCATCAGTTCCAAGAGATTTAGGCTTGGTAGAGACTTAATTACACATTTTAGATACTATAGTCGGGCATTGTGGAACACTTGTGAATTAGTTTGATTTTGGTTGTAATTGGACTTTGGACATTGGACATTTATTTTGGATGGTTTTAATAATTTTGAGGCATGTTTAAGTTTAATTATTGAATGGTTTACGGTGTATTGTTGCTTGATAACGCGGTGATTGATAACACGGTGTGTGAAGCATGAAATTAATACTAACGATTGTTTAAATGAAGCTTCCACGGAGTGGCTTACTAGCGACTAAGGTACGCCACTTGTTTGATTTGTTTGGTGTTTGTTATGTATGAAATTGATTACCTAATTCATTTTAATTAAGGCTTAATTGATGTCCTTAAATTAAAGAGAAGGTGTATGTATATATATGTTAATTAATTGTAGTTAAATCAGGTTTAATTGGTAACTAAAATATGCAAAATTGAGACTTTAAACAAGCTTTTCACAAATCTAGGTGCAGTGGTTTTCACATGGGCATGTGCCTGTCCACACGGGCGTGTGAGGGGTTGCACATGGGCGTGTGGGTAAGTGACACGGGGCATGTAGAAACTAGAGCTATCACACACGGGCGTGTGGGATTTCTACACGGGCATGTGCGATCTGCCTAAAAGTTTTTCACGACACGAACACGGGTATTTAATGACACACGGTCTTAGGGACACGATATGCCTAAAAGTTTTTGCCTTTTTAAATTGGTATTCTAATTTGGTTAAATTACAATTTAGTCTTGAAATTTGATTAGTTTAATTAGAGCCCTTGATGCTAAGGAAACTCGGTAAAATATTAGGATTAGTCTCATAATGGGTAAAATTCGATAGAAACACACTTAATTTGTAATTTGAAATATGTCCTGATAGTTTGTATTAGTTACAATTTAGCCCCTAATAGTAAAACTTGAATTAGACATAGCAAACGAACTTAGTTTAAGTTGGAATTTTTAGGCTTGCATAATTATGATTAAAAGAAGTTCGTTAAACATTTAGATCTAAAATTGGGTTAGTTTTAGCATAGGTGGTAAAATGATGAAAATGCCCTTTGGTGAAATTACCTAGGAAAAATTTAAAATTGGCTCATAATTTGCTTCCGCGTTAATAAATAACTAAAATTCAGATATGATTGAGGTGTTATAAGGTTGGGGTGTGTCTTGGGTGGTCGTTAGCTAGAGAGTCACTTAGGTGGCTAATGTAACGCTTCGAATTCAGGCCGGTCCATCCCGGTCGGGTTTAGGGTGTAACAGAACCCGTCGCGACACTTACTCCAGACCGACGATGCAAGGCCGATCGTCATGGCCTTTTTGGAGGTAGCTGCCTACTCTTCGCCTCCACTCACAGTAGATATGGCTTGTCGGCGAGTCTAAACCAAGGCATGTACTCCAAACAGGTCACCGTGTACGATGTGAAAAAAGTTTGGAAATGGGTACGAAATCCATCCTATGATCCCAAATATCGATATAGTCCTTGTGGAAATCTCGCCAATTTTAGTTGGTTTTCCCTTGTAAATCAAGCTTGTCTAGTGCTTTGATGTCTTGCGATGGCAGCAAAATTTTTTGCCTTCACAAGAACTCTCGCATCACTCGATCCGATTTGTGCATCTCCACTGTCGCCTAAACTATCAATGGTACTTTCATGTCCCATATTTTTCGAATGGCCAAAAATTTGAGTAGGACACATTCTATGATATCTAGAACGACGTTTGACATCCATTCAAACTGTAATGTACAATTATAAATTTTGTTATCTACAAAATTTTAAATTCCAAATCATTGCTTAATTATTATATGTTTGAAAAAAAATCAATAACTAATATCGACTTCTGAGCGTTGATCTAACAGCAATCGGATATCTTTGAGTTACTCTGGTAGTCCCACATAACTTGGCCCATGGTTCGACCTACTCAAACAATATGTTAATTCGAACATATAATAAATAAACAACATTTACTATGGTAACTATATATTATCATCAAATTAATTTTACATTGTCACCAATGGGAATTTATAAAGGTCATTTACTCGGGGACTTAAAAATGGTACCCACCACCACTCCCATTACTACAACAAGAGTAGGCAACCACCAATTGACATCTAATCCAGTTCCGTCGCCAGACACAACTCCTTGTACAATGTGGCCAACGCAGCTTACCCCCAACTCAGTCGTCCATATTCTTTGAAGTCAACTAGGTGTAGTAGCCACCTTTGTGTACCAAATTTTGAGGTTTATCAAGCATTAGAATGCCCCTGATTAACCTCAAGATCAATGCTAAGGTGTATTGCTCTTTGATGACGCCAGTTGCGTCTGAAGGAAGGTCTTTGAAATTATCTTCCAACCATTCTGTATCTATCCGACCACCTTGAAACTTCTTCGGCATCGTCCTAAAAATGCCTCGCAAAGGTCCTTTTTACTGGGAATGATCACTGGCCCCATAACGGCTGGCCCATCCACCAGTAAACTGAGTTGTAAAGCTACGTCCTCGAGAGTGATTATACACTCACCGCATGGAAGATAGAATTTACGTGTCTCAAGTCTCCATCTTTCCACCAATACTGTAAGAGCCCGATTTAGGGCCTAGTCAGAATAGTGGTTGCGAGACCACAAATTTGAAGTAGAAATATGTATTTTATGACTTTTATGAGGTTTATGACATGTTTGCATGATTGTGTGAAAAATTCATGAAGAAATTTTATAATTTAGTGATCAATTTATTCATTAGGACTAAATTGCAAAGATTGGAAAATATGAGATTCTAAAAGTTTCAAGTATGAGATAGTATTAGAAAAATTATTAGAGGTCCTTATTTAGCAATTAGACCATTATATTTGATGATGGACAAGAATAGACATGGGAAGGAAAAATCTCAAGAAAGGGGCCTTAAAGGCATTTTGGTCATTTGGTTAATAAGTTAATTAAAAAGGAAAATAAGTCAAAAATTGTGTCCATCTTCTTCAACCTTGGCCGAAAATTTCAAGTTCACCATAGCTAGGGTTTTGTCATCTTTCAAGCTTGGTTGTAAGTACCTTCTAGCCCCGTTTTTGATGTTTTCGTATTTTTGAGATCCTCGTAGCTCGATTTAGCTATTTCTACAAATATTTTGAGCTAGGGTTCATGTTCAAAAATTTACCCATGTATGACATGCATGTATTTTGATGTTTAATGGAGGAATATAGAAGTTTGATGTATGATAAACATCTTTTTCTAAGTGATTTTCATGAAAAATTCATAAAAAGGACCTAGATGTAAAAGTGATAAAATGTGTAGTAAAAATCAGTTTTGAAGGAAAGTGTGAGCTTTTATAAGCTCAATAAATGTTCGGCTAGGTTTGGGAAAATAAGGAAATGAGTACTTTTCATTATACGAGCCTAGGGACCATTTTGTAAATATGTGAAAGTTTAGGGGCAAAATTGTAATTTTTCCAAAGTATGATTCATGGGTTATTTTAGTCAATGTGATCATTAAATAAGTGAAATTGTCATTATAGATCAAGAAACACGAAGTCCGGACCGAAACCGAGGAAAGAACAAAGTGGTGGACTAAATCGAACAACTATACATACTTTGGTACCGAGGTAAGTTTGTGTGTAATAAATCAACATAATGTTATTATGCTTTTAAATGCTTGATATTTCGTGAAACATATATTATCTTTATGATATTGGTTAACAAAGTCTCGAAGAAAATATGATGAAATTTTATTAAGTTGAAGTCCCGGTTGAACCTTAGGAATGGAAATGATGCCATTGCCACGAAATGAGATTAAGGAGGTCCCGTATAAGACCATGTCTGGGACATGGCCTCGGCACCGAATTGAGATCCCGTGTAAGACCATATCTGGGATATGGCATCGGCATCGAATAGAGATCCCGTATAAGACCACGTCTGGGACTGGCTTCGGTATGAAATCGTGTAAGACCATGTCTGGGACATGGCTTCGATATACGATCTCGTATAAGACCATATCTAGGATATGGCATCGACATTGATATGAGATCCCGTGTAAGACCATATCTGGGATATGGCATCAGCATCGAGATGTGATCCCATGTAAGACCCTATCTGGGATATAGCATTGGCATCGTATTATGTGTATGACGAGTTCGAGTATCCTTCGATATTCCAAATGGTTCAACAGGATAAAGAGATAAGTTTATGTTCAAGATATAAGAGTGCTAAAGTTATGTGGTGAAGTGACACAAGTATATATGAGTAATTTACGAGAAATGAGTCTGATATGTGATATGAGATCAGTAAGAGTGAGCATGAGTAAGTTATGTCAATGTGCTTGAGAATTTGTGTTATTACTCGATGTAATGTATGGATGTTATCATAAGCCTTTATGTTGCTATTTATTTCATGCAAACTTACTAAGCTTTATGCTTACCCCCTCTCTTTTCCCTTTTTCTTGTAGTATCGCCAAGCTAGCTCGGGGATCGTAGGACGTCGAAGCTCGGTTCACACTATCAAGCTATTCTTTTGGTATAGTAAAGTTGATTATTTTGGGTATGACATGTATAGGAACTTGGTCATTTTGTTATATGTCATATTGGTTAGCCAATGTGTTGGCTATTAATATCACTCAATTCATTTTGTAAATGGCCATTGAAATCGGCCAAAGCTAACTAAGTTATATCTATCCAATGATGGTGAATTTCATGAAGAGTAAGCTTATGCGTTTGAATGAGTGAAGTGTAAAGTGTATGCATGATGAATGTAGTATGAATTTATGGTGTGGATGTCTTGGTTGTAAATGTTAGAGGTGCATTATTGTCAAATCATGTGTTGCTAGAAAATGGTATAAGAGTGGTTGCTTTTCAGGGTGGCAAAAGGCTTGGTAAATAGCCTTATAATTGTCCACACAGGTAGGCACACGGGCGTGTGTCTAGGCCATGTGTGACACACGGTCTGCCCCATGGGTGTGTAGTCTGGCCGTGTGTCCCCTGCATCTAATTTGTGAAAATTTCAATTCGTCACACGGGCCAGCACACGGGCGTGTGGCTTGGCCGTGTGTCCCTAAGTGTCTGCTGACATCATAAACAGAATGTCCCTTATTTTGGACACGGCCTGAAGCACGGGCGTGTAGCCCTATCTTAAGCAAAAAAAATTTAAGTGTTTGTAAGTTTCCGGTTCAGTTTCGAACTAGTCTAGATGTATGTTTAGGGTCTAGTAGACCTATAATAATGATATTATTAGTACAAATGAAGGGTTTTTAAGTATGAATGAAAATTTATGGCCCGATATGGTATGAAGAGGTTTGTTAAGTTCGGTAATGCCTCGTACCCTGTGCCGGCGTCGGATACGGGTAAGGGGTGTTACAAATGCACTGATAAGTGTAGGATCCAATTTGCAGCCCTCAAGCATACGAGACGCATGTAAGAATCCCGCATCTTGCAAATAACCACGAATTTTAGTTCTGGACTATTTGAAAAATTATGTATGAACCCCTCAAAAACACGACCATCCACCTATTTATATATATATAAATATTTTGAAATATTTTAAATATTAAAAAAATTAAAATTAACTTAATTGAAAATAAAATAAAAATTAAAACTTTTCCTTACCATTACCGATTGAGTAGCGAAAATGTTCTTGTTGTCTAAACAAATAAGTTAACTTGCCATTGATGAAAATTTAATTGAAATGAATAATATACGAAATAATAAAATAAAAAAATAATATTTTTAAACAAATGTATTGGAAAATTTTGAACAAAACTTGAGAAATTTGAGAGATTTAAAAGAGTTTAGAGAGAATAAAGAGAGTTGGATTTAAGTAAAAAGATTGAAAAATGGTATGGTGTTTATAGAAAAAAGCCATTATCCCTTAAAAAAAAATTTACCATTGCCTTGTTGAAATTTTGACTATTGGGAAATGGTCGTTATAAGAAAGCACGTCCAGTTGAACGCGTTTTCACACTCTCTCTTTAAAATTGATCTATTTTTCTAAATTTTAAATGAATCAACCTATTTGGTCAATTAGAAAAAATGGCATATATGAGTAATTTAACTTAAAATTTATTCTATTTATTTTAATTTATCATAATTTAATTTTTCTATTTTTTAACTTATAAATTTAGCAATACTATTTTATGATTATAGAAAATATACATGACAAAAAAATAAAAATTATTTCTAAATAAAAATATTATTTTTTATAAATGGTGTCGACATCGACATTTACTGTTTAAACAATTTTAATTAACTTTTTTATTATTAATTCAAAAAACCCTGGTTTATAGAATAAAGAAAAATGGATGCATAGGGTGATGCCATGAGATGTGACTGGCATGGAGATAGACTTTTGAAAAATGACAAAAGAGAATCAACTTTAAAGATGATCTAACTAATGGACAAAATAAAAAGTTTGTTACGTGCTGATGTTAACAAGGACCCACGTACTTAGTAAACTTCAGTTTACATTGCACTAATATAGGGCATATAAACTATAAAGTATTGGCCTACATATGTACGTAGGCACATTGAAAGCTGTGGCATACCGTAACCATTCTCAACAATGATGGCCTGGTTCTTCATCTTAATCTCCATGTTCATCGCTCTTATCCTCAAACTATTCTTCAACTCTCTCACTCAAACCAGAAAAACCTCTCAAAACTTGCCACCGGGCCCATATCCTCTCCCCATCGTTGGTAACTTGTTCTTGTTCCGTAAATCCTTTAATGACCTTCATCATATACTTCAGTCCCTCCATGCCAAATTGGGTCCTATAATCACCCTCCACTTTGGTTCCCGCCCGGCTATTTTCATCGCCGATCGCTTTCTTTCCCACCAAGCATTGGTTCAAAATGGTGCCATTTTTGCCGACCGTCCTCCATCTTTAGATGGTAGAGAGCAAGTTGTTATCACCACCGCCGTCTACGGCCCCACATGGCGTGTGCTACGCCGTAACCTTACGGCTGAAATGCTTCATTCTTCTCGTGTGAAATCTTATTCTTATGCACGCAAGGTGGTTTTGGAGAGACTCTTGAAACTCCTCAAGGATCAGTCTGATTCTGCTGATCGTTGGGTCGAAGTGACGGATCAGTTCTGGAACTCCATGTTTAGCTTGCTAGCCTTCATGTGCTTCGGAAAAGAACTTGAAGAACAGAAAATCAAAGAAATAGCCGAGGTTGAGAGGGATATGATGCGGACTTTTGGTGAAGTGAGTATGGTTTCGATTTTACCGAGAGTAACAATGATCATCTTTTATAAACAATGGAAAAAGATCTTCCAGCTACAAGAAAAATCGAGACGCCTAATCGTACCTTTGATACTAGATCGAAAGAAGTTAAAGCAAGAAAAGTCAGATGAAGGTGAAAATCAATACGACAACAAACATGGCATCTCATTCTACGTTGATACCTTGTTAGATGTGAAGCTACCAGAAGAGAATAGAAGCCTTGATGTTGAAGAAATTCTGGGTTTATGCTCAGAATTTCTCAATGGAGGAACGGATAATACATCCGCACTGCTGCAATGGATTATGGCGAACTTGGTGAAAAACCCACATATCCAGCAGAAGCTGTTCATGGAGATTAAAGGGGTCATCGGAAATGAGGAGAAAATGGTGAAAGAAGATGATTTGCATGAGATGCCATACTTAAAAGCAGTGATATTAGAAGGGTTAAGGCGACATCCGCCCCTTCGGTTTTTGCTGCCTCATGCAGTAACAAAGGATGTGGTTCTGGATGGGTATTTCATGCCAAGAAATGGAACTATGAATTTCATGATAGGAAATATGGGAATGGACCCAAAAGTTTGGGAAGATCCAATGTCGTTTAAACCAGAAAGGTTTGTCATGAGTGCAGAAGATGGAGAGGGATTTGATATAACAGGGAGCAAAGAGATTAAGATGATGCCGTTTGGTGCTGGAAGAAGGATTTGTCCAGGGTATGAATTGGCCCTACTTCATTTAGAGTACTTTGTGGCGAATTTGGTGTGGAATTTTGAATGGAAAGCTGGGGCTGATGTCAATATGGAAGAACAGTACGAGTTCACGGTACGGATGAAGCATCCATTGCAAGCCCTTATATCTCCAAGATTTTTATGACAATACGCTCAACTACAATATTTCAATGGTTAAAAACCTTTCCACCAATCTCTGCGGTGCAGTTGTTGTGATTCTTATAAATTTCAGAAATCCAAGGTTGATTATGCTTGTAATCCTAGACTTTATGTTCATTTAAAGAAATCCGTTTGAAACATGATTGAAGTTTTGGGATCATAGTAGTAAACACCGTACCAATAAGTAAAACGAAACCTCGTGTTGTGCTTTTCGTTTTAGCTTTGTATCGGTTGATTTCTATTGTATCATGGGAAATCAATTGTACCGTCCAAAACATGTTTTGGGCTAAAAGTTGTCTACTTTCAAATCTTTTATCACCATTTGACTACAGTAATAATAATAAAAAAGTAATATATTACTGTACAACCCAATTATTGCCCAGGCCCAAAAACAATATAAAATACAAAGCCCAAATTGCAGATGGCCCAATGGCCCAAAAAAAGTAAACAGAAAGAAAAAGAAGAAACCCTAGCGCCGCATGCCTTCTGACCATCCTCCTTGGCGCCGTACCGCCCCCATGTGCTGCCACCGGCGTGCACACCGCCCAAGGCTCGTTGACCTCGCCTGCAAAGAAAAAGAAGCACAACAAAGAGCAGAAAACGACAGCAAAAAAAACAGAAGCAACAGTTGCAAAATAAAATTAGTATTTTGTAATTTTCAATGGCTATAAAAGCCATTCTTAATCAGATTGTAAGGGGGACGCAGAGATTATCAATAAAAGCAAAAAAAGACTTGAAAGGTTCTTACATATTCTGGCTTTACCTCTTTTATTATTTTTTCTTCTTCTTTTTTCTCTTCGTAACCCCCTTTTTTACAAAGATTTTTAATTTTTATTTTTTAAAACTATATGAGTATGATATCAAAATAAATAACAAAAAAAGGGGAAAAATAATACCTGTTTCGGAAATCCGGCCACCGTACGGTGGCCAACGGTGGAGCCCTCGCCGGAAATCGGGCCAAGGGAGAGAATTTTTTGAGTTTTTGAAGTTTTTTTTTTAAAAAAAGGGTGGCTGAAATAAAATTTTAAAGGTTTTTTTTTATATTTATACTGCCCCCTAAACGACGTCGTTTAGGGCAACCATCTAAAGCCCTAAAACGACGTCGTATGGTCCCCTGACCCGCGCACTAGTCCGACCCGCCCGAAGGATCCGCGTGTTTTGGCCACATGGGATATTTCTTTCTCTTGTCCTTCCGCCTTTTCAATTTGTTTCAATTTAGTCATTTTTCTACCTTTTTAGTTATTTTTAAATTCGGCCATATATTTGTTTGGAATTTCAATTTAGTCCCTGGTGCGACGATCCTTCTGGGAAAGGACGCGTGTCCAGGGGATGGATTTATTGCCCATTCCGTCCCCTTCTCTTTTGCGTTTATTCATTTTGGTCCTTGTCTGTTTATTTATTTATAGTTTTCACCTTTAATTTTATTTTTATTTTTACTCTATTTTAATCCTTAATCTATTTGATTTCAAACTTTAAATTTACTACTTATTTTTTAATTTTCTTTATATATTATTTATTCTTTAAAGGTTTTATATGCTATATATTTTATATATTATTTATATTAAGTCGTTTTATATTATTGTAGATACTATTTATTTTAAATTTCTCTTTACATATTATTTATTTTAATTTGTTTTACATATTATTATTATTACTATACTATACTATTATTATTATCAGTATTACTATTTTCATTTTTATTACTATTATTATTATTATTATTATTATTATTATTATTATTACTATTATTTATTTATTTTTTACTATTGTTACTCATTTATTATTATTATTATTAATGTTATTATTATTATTTTTAAATTGTTTTACCTAACATTCATTTATTTATTTGTTTATTTGTTCACTATTAAACTTTTAATTGTTTTTAGTTTTCATTTATTTATTTACTCATTATTTATTTTATATAATTAGTTTGTCTTTTTTTTTATTTTTTTTATTTTTTTATTTTTGTTTTTATTGTTTATCTTGTTCTTATTTTTGCTCTTATTATTCTTTTTACTTTTGGGTTGTTTTACTTTTACTTTCACCTTATTATTTTCATTTTATTATTTATTCATTTATGTATTTATATTTTTACTTTCAAAAATTTCGACTGTTCATTAGTATTCTTAACTTTATGATTATTTTTATTTGTATTTATCATTGTCATCATTATTATTTTGTTACCATATTAGCATTGTAATTCGCTTCGTATTTTACTACAAGATCATGTTACATTTTACCCGATGCATAAATTTTTTTTAAAGTAAAGGCAATATCCCGTATTTGGAGATTCGAGAAACCGTGCCCTAACTTACTGAATTTCGATTTTTCTCGTTTAACCTAAATATCGGAATATCCTTTTAAAATCAAAATAAGTTTTAAATAAAAAGAAAGTTATTTCTCGAGAATTCGAGACGTCGTGTCCTAACGTATTGGATGTGACATTTTTGTTACCTCGAGAAAAGATTTTTTAAAATAAAGGCAATGTTCTGTATTTAGAATTTCGAGAAGTCGAGCCCTAACTTACTGGGTTCCGGTTTCTCACTTGACCCAAATAACCGAATATCCTTCCCAAGCTTAAATGTACGGCTTTTAAAGGTCAAAAGACAAGCTTAGTTTCGAGGGTTCCAAAAATGTCGTATCCTTTACTTCTTCGAAATAAGCGAGCCTCAACATTCATTTTAAGTCATTCGGGTTTTCAAATAAAGAGGATCGTATTTTGAAACCTTTCCAAATTTTCGATATTAAGACGTTAATTAATCAATTAGGTGCCAACTTTGGGCGTATCGAGGGTGCTAACCCTTCCTCGTACGTAACCGACTCCCGAACCCATTTTCTGAGTTTCGCAGACCAAAATCGTTGTTTTGATAAAGCAAACTATATATTAAAAACAACCGTTTTACGGGGTGACCCGATCACCTCATCAAAAAGGGTTGTGGCGACTCCCGTTTTTCGTTTTTATTTTTAAAATCCAAGTCGATTCCCGTTTTTCAAAAAAAAAATGGTTTTAACATAATTATTATTAAATACAATTTAATAAAATAATATTATTTTGTAATTAGTATATTATTTTTATTATATTAGTATTCATTTGTTAAATTATTTTTATTATTTTTTTTGTTAAAAAAATGGAATAGAGTTGTAATTAGTATTCAGTTGTTTGATTGAATGCAATGGAATGGAATGGAGTTGTAATAGTATTCTTGTATTTAGTTGAATGGAATAGATGTTGTAATAGCATAAGGAAACAGACTTAAATGACCAAAGTACCCTTAGTAGAATTTTTTTTAGTTAAATGATTATTGTTATTAAATTTTAATAAGATTATTATTAAATATAATTTAACAAAAATAATAAAAAATAATTTAATTATATTTTAACATAATTATTATTAAATACAATTTAATAAAATAATATATATTTTTAATATTATTATTAAAATATGAATTAATAAAAATCATAATATATAATATTATAAAAATAATATATAACCTACTTTATTATTTTTAAACACATATTTAATGTGCTAAATATTACATTATCCCTTCATTGTTTCCTTGCACTTTTTTCCTTCCTTTAATAAATATCTTTTATCTTTTATATAATAAAAATCAAGTTTACATAATCTTCAATTGAGTTAATTGAAAGATCTATCTACAACCATGGCTGAATCAATAGATTATCATCTTTATAAACATATCATTTATATTTTTATATAGTTAAATTAAAATACTTGTTCCTTATCAAACAACTGTAATGAAAGTCACTCCAAGCCAAGGTATTATACTGTAAACAAGCATCAGAAGAGCACATAAAATATATATTTCAAAGTTTAATCTCAAATTGGATTATCCTCCACATTCATACAAGCATTGCAAACGACACACACATCTACGTACACAGTTCATAATGAAAATAGTCTTGTATTGAATTCACGAAATATGACCATTAAATCTTTCTGATCAACTACAGGTTGCAAGAATACTCAGTAGCGGTACTTTGTCGAGTAATCTTTCGGAGCAATTACCAGACCACGACCTTTCCTTACCCCACGATATACAGTTTCAAAGATGTCTATGAACTCCTGTTTGTCCTTGAGAGCCTAGTTAATCTTGTTATTATCAATGCCAAGATCAATCATAATGTGCTTGTTTCTGAAAAAAAAAAAAAAAAACATCACTATCGATGGATCGTAAAGCTCATAAATCATGTTAATATCAGGTACTTCGATTATGTCTACAAGATAAATCACAACAATGTTCTTTATTGTTTCAGCGACAGAAGCAAGCACCTCATCCATCTGAAAATGAAAATAATATAACTAATTAACCGACTGCAAAATTAAATGAAAGTATAATGATAAAACCATTTCATTCCATAGGAAGCAAAAGTATTAGCGTAATATTTATATATTTACTATAAAAATGAAATGTGTAAATCTCATTAATTACAAACAAATAAAAATTGGTCTTTTTACCCATTGAACAACCAACCAACACCTTTTTTTTAAATAGGAGCAATAAATGTGAATTCACCAATTCAAATAGTAACTTATCATGTATAAAGAATGCGCTCCAAGGATTTTTGAATTTGAGCTTGCTGAAAGAAAGGGACATTTGGAACGGTCCTAGTACAATCAACGACAATCTAACAAACAGAAAAAACACCGCTGTTAAATCTGGCATAGAAGGCTGACAATCAAGTTTGAAACTAAATAAGGGATAAATGAACCTGGCGAAGCATATTAATCTCATCAGCAGACCGCTCAGTGTCCGGAATGTCATAAAATTGAGCAACACAATCAAGATACTCAAGGCGTTTCCTCCAAAAAACTCCTTCCCTTCTATCTGAATTAGGTGGTGTATATCCTTGTTTTCAGTTAATAAAATTTCAAAAGAGAAACCAAAATTTATTTAATAAATACAACCTATCCATCCGATGACAAATTGGTTAACCATGGATATTAAATATGAGACATGCAGATTCATTCGCTCTAAATTGTTGCTTCATTGATTCCGTTAACTGGAAAAGAAAGCCACAAAAATCATACAACAAAGAAACATAACACCCTTAAGATAAGGAATTTGGAACAAACTAAAACTCGATACTAAACGCCTCCTAAAAAGATACATTGATACTTAAAGCAAAGCCTAGTACCTTGGCATCATGAAACAGAAGCAACTCATTACACTAGGAATGCAACAATCAAAATGTTATAAAGCTTTAAAAGCACAATCCAGTGAATTGTAAGAGAATTTTTTTATATGAAACATTCCACATAGGCAAGGTAATAAAGGTTATATAACACGACAAGGGAACTTTACTGCAGAGGAAATTTTTTCAATTTGACTTCTTGACAGTGAGAGAGAGATTTGCATAAAGAAAAACAACATTGCAACCCATGTTAGCATTGATCTTCAGCCAAGTTACATTAAGAAAAAGAAATCCACAATCCGTGTTAGCATTTCAACTAATTTATGATAAGAAATCCAAGCTCAACAATATTATCATTCATAAGCATAGACAAACAAATTGTAACATTTTTGTTCCATAACCTTTATGAACTCCCCACGTTTAGTAACTGTCCTTTTCATTATCAGCAAAACCAGGCTAAAAGACAATGAGTAACCCTTTTTGAACCTCTATGATGCCTATGATTCCCCAAAAATAAGGCCATGATCAAATTACAACATACATCAAAATATCAGACGTTTTTAGGGAAAATAGATAAACACTATGATCTAAGCACAAAGATCAAATGATCATCTTTCAAAAGAAAGAAAAACTGGGTTACGCCATTAAGTAGAACTTGATAGATCGGACTTTAATTCCCAAAAAGGGCTTTCAATCTAAGTGCAAACCGCAACAAATTAAACCCAATAAACCTAACTGAAAATTTTTGCCAAATCAAAGTTTCCCCCTAAAAAGGAAAAATTCTTCCATGGGAATTCAAAATCAAAATTGAAATTCGAAAGATCAGAAGGTATTTCTCTAAATCCAATGAAAAAAGAACAATCCATAATCAACATTGAGAAACGAGAAGAAAAATAGAGGAAGAAAAGTAATGGGAAATTGGAATGATTAGAAAGAGGTATCCTTGGACATTCTTGAGGGTTTGATTGAACCTAAAATCAAGGCCTTCTTTATTACGTTGATTTTCTTCAACATGGTTGCTATTGTTGTTGTTGGTATTCATGGTTTTGTTTTTATTTCCTTGATTCTTGTGTTTCTCTCTCAATATGACAATTAAAGTGTTTTTCTTCTTTTAAACCCCTCTTCTTCTTGTTCACTCCAAACGATTCTACACAGGTATATTATTTTAGGGTTTAACTTAAAGAGAATGGTGATGGTAAAGAGAAAGTAAGAAGAGATGAAGTTTAAATAGAACAAAGAAATTTCATACTCAAAGTTGATAATAAAAAATCTCAGATGGGAGTTTTAAGAGGATGTGAGATGGGTAGAAAAGGAAGAAAAATAATTTTGTATATTCTTCGAACCATTGAATAACCATTCATTAGAGATGGCACTGAATTGTTATTCAGTGTTTTTGAGGAATTAGGTTGTAATGGCTATTCAATGGAATAGGTTTTAAGCCAACCAAACAATTGAATGGTTTTGTTGTGTTGAATAAGGTAGGAATGGTTATGCCATTCATGTGAACCAAACATGTAACAGTCCGGTTTTGACCCTATTCAGAATAGGGGTTTCGAGACCACAAATCCGAGTCTGTAAAATATTTTAATATTATTTTCTGTGTCTGCAGTATATGATAAAGCATGTGTGAAAGTTTCGTGAATTAATTTTGTCATTTGTGTGCTTAATTAGAGGAAAGGACTAAATTGCATTAAATGCAAAATTAGCATGCTTTATGTAAAGGTATCTATTTGTTATGGCTTTTATTATGTGAAGTCCTTATGTTGTTATTAAACCAAAAGGATTTTGAATGTACACAAATGCCATATGTTAGTGGAAAATGAATGATAATAAAAAGGCTAAATATGGAATTTGTTAATTAAGTTAATGTATAATAAAAACAAAGTTAAAATAATGGCCATTATGTGTTCATCGACCGATTGTAGAAGAAAGAAAATAGGTTTTGAAGCATTTGAACATTCGGCCATGGTCTAAGCATAAATCGGGTATGTGTTTTTGATCAGTTTTTGATAATTTCTACGTTTTTGTAATCGTTGCTTAGTGTTCTTCAAAACCCATGCTTCAATTTTGTGAATTGATGAAGATTTTGAAAAAGGCCATTGATGAGTTCATGAGCTTTGAAATATTTGATGATGAAATATGAAATATATGTGTTAGATTAACATGTTTTGTCTTTGGAGTTTTAGTGATTTTGAGTAATTTGGACTTAATTGAGAAAATAATATTTTGTGGGACTAAATTGTGAAATAAATGAAATATATGGACTTAGATGAGTATGAGTAAAATTCGGCTAAGCATGGGTATAAGCAAATTATGTGTATTTTGTGATTTTGTGGAATAAGGACTAAAATGTCAAAATGTGAAAATGTGGTGACTAAATTGTAAATTGTCCTAAATATGTGTTTTTTGAGTGAATTGAATGAATTAGTGAATAAATGAGTTAAATCTGAATATGTATAGATCAAGAACCGAAGAAAACAGACTTAGATCGTGGGAAATCGAAAGTAATTGAGTAGCCGAGTTCGTTTCCGTTTATCCGAATCCGATGTAAGTCTATATACAAATAAATGTATCTACATTGATATATGTATGTTCATATGAAAATTTATAACGATGAATGTATATGAGATGATGAGTACATGAAACCTGAGATAGTATCGACATAATGTCAACATCTGAAAAAGTCCCGTATGAACCTAGGAATAGATAGGATTACATATGTCATGACATAGGTGTCCGATATGTGATATCATGTAAGACCATGTCTGGGACATTAGCATCGTAAATGATTCGTGTAAGACCCTATCTGGGACAGTGGCATCGATATCTGAGTACACGTAAGACCTCATCTGGGACGTTGGCATTATACGACTATTCTGAGCATTCCGAGTATCCTATTAGATTCCGAACGGTTCAACGGGCATGTCCGAGAAATGAATGTCTTTGTGAAAGGTATAAACGATTCAGGTACGTGTGAAACGTACACTATGTGTGTATGAAAGGTAAGTGTTTATATGAGCTTACTAAAGTGAATATGTGTATAAATTTGATAAGAAATATGTGAATATATGTTTGAATGAGCTATGAGTATAAGTGATACTTGAGTTAAGGAATGTGGATAAGCAATGGCTAAGCAAATGAGCCAAAGAAGATGACATGAATTTGCAAATAAGAAATATTATTGACTTGTATCAATATGGTTATATGCATTTATGTTAAGTTTATTTGTATATGGCTTACTAGGCTTTTGGAAAGCTTACTTTGTGTGTTTTTACTCTATTTTATAGATCGTCAATGTAACACACCTTACCCGTATTCAACACCGAAATAGGGTACGAGGCATTACCGAACTTACAACACAAGCATTCACACAAATCTGAGTCATAAACTTGCGTCCAATTTAAAAACATTTGTATTCAATCATAAAGTCCCTAATACGAGCCTACGAGGTCCAAAATGTGCATTGGAAGTGGTTCGGGACTAAACCGAGAACTTTAGAAATTTTTACAAACTTAAAATTTTTTTGCTAACTGTAGGGCTCACATGCCCGTGTAGATCTTGGGACATGCCCGTGCTCTCTCAAGGCATGCCCGTGCCTTGTGCCCGTGGTTGACACTGACTAAAATCACACGGCCATAGCACGCTCGTGCCTTCCACCCGTGGTCGACACTGACTAAAATCACACGGTCATGACACGCCCGTGTATCATGGCCGTGGGGCATTTACAATTTCATGAGCAAGGTGCAGACTTCACACAGCCTGGGTACACACCCATGGGCTAGCCGTGCCTCCCACACGGTTTAGACCCACGCCCGTGTGTCTAACTAAGTGGGCAATTAGTAGGCTATATACCAAGCCATTGCCACCTAAGGGTGCACACAAACATACCTCTACTCAAAACAATACCACTCTTAACCCTTTTACAAATCTAAGAACTCATCCAACATACACATTATTGAAATAAACACACAATTCATGAATTTCATCTTCATTAAACAAAAGAGTTTGCCAAGTATTTGTCTAACTCATAGGGCCATTTACAAAATGACTTACATAGCCAACACTTTAACTAACAATCACATCTTGACAAAATACTCAAGTCCTATACATGCCATACTCAAAGCAAGTCTAAGATTGTTATACCAAAGTGCTGTCGATAGTGTGATTTCCGAACTCCTGCAGTCACGATCATCGAGTTACCTTGGCAATACTACAAGGAAGAAGGGCAATGAAAAAGGGTAAGCATAAAACTTAGTAAGTTGCATGAAAAAAAAAACAATCATTATACTCATAAAAATAATCCATCCACGGTATTATCTAACCATACACAAATCAAGGCTTCTTGCCATGCTTACTTACGATTCACCCTTACTTAGTACGTACCGTGCCACACATCGCAATCGTTTCTTCGTGGCCCAGTCACGAGTACCTGTATTTACTCATTCACATGACTTAAATATCATTCTCATCTCTACTTCTAAATTCATCCACTTATCCCACCACTCACGAGGGATAGTCATAGACACATGTTTACAGTCATTACTATAAATGTACAGCCAATGCCACGTCCCTGAGGTGGTCTTACATGGAGTCTTCTCTAAGTACCAATGCCATATCCCGGACAGGGTCTTATATGGGATTACCTCTAGGTGTAACGATGCCATATCCCGAGATATGGTCTTATACGATTTCCATGTTTATCGCCAAGCCATATCCCTGATATGGTCTTATACGGGATCTCAACTTCGGTCATGAGGCCATGTCCCTGACATGGTCTTATCTGAGACCTTATTTGTTCCATATTTCAATGATAGCGTTTCTATAATCAACATGGCCCAATTAGGACTCCAACATCTCATTCACATTAACTACTCAATTTAGTAATGCATTATGCTTTAATATAATGCCAAGCATTTCTCAACATGCTAATATGAATATTGTTTAAGTCACATACAACTTACCTCGTTTTCAAAATGAGCTAGTTTCTTCGGTTCAGTCCAAGTCTTTATTCTTTCCCCGCTCGAGGCGATTCTCGCTCCTCTTGCTCTATAATAGCAAATTAGCTCATTTTAATCACTACATTAATACAAGCATTTCAATAACCATGCTTAAGCAAAATTACCATTTTGCCCCTAGACTTTGGCAAAATGACCATTTTGCCCCTAGGCTCGGAAATAAATTCTAATCACATTTCTACCTTCAAAAAGCATAGATAAACATTTAATGCTCTTAAAGCTATCATCATAAATCAATATTTCACATACTTACTACAAAATTTGTAACCTTTTCATCAAGGTCCTTATTAGTGTTTTCATGCTAACACCTTTCACAAAAGTTGTTCATACAACAACTAAGCCTCATTATCTTCCATAAAAATGCAACAATAACTAAAATAGCTCTCATGGCAAAACTTTAAACTCTTTGCCATATTGCACAATAGTCCCCTCATTTGAAAGCTTAAGCTTTAGGGGTTTCAAAAGTACAATTATTTTCAAGAAAAAATCACTAGAACACTTACTTGAATGGATGAGAGCTTGCTGAAATTTTGAGCATTCAAAACCCCTATTTGCTGCTAATTTTTGGTGGGAGATGAAAGGAGAAAAGATGATATCTTTTTCTCTACTTACTTTATTAATATTAGTCAAATAAGTCACCAACTATCACCAACTTTGACCAACATTGTCCATCTTTGTCTCCTATGGCCGGTCATGCTAAATTTGGGGGTCTAATTGCCTTTTAAAGACCTCCAATTTACAATCTATGGCCATTTGGCACTTTTAGCTTATAGAATGGAACTTTCACACTTTATGCGATTTAGTCTTTTTTCGCGATTAAACACGAAATCGCTAAAATTAAAGCATCAAAATTTTTATGTACATATGCTATCATGTTCTAACTCATAATATATCATGAAAATAAATTTCTCAAATCTCGGATGAGTGATCCCGAGACCACTATTCCGACTAGCCCCTAAATCGGGTTGTTACAATTCTTCCCCCTTAAGGATTTTCATCCTCGAAAATCTTACCGGTGAAGAGATTGGGGTATTGGTTTCTCATTGTTTCCTCGGACTCCCATGTAGCCTCTTCTATACCGTGCCTTTGCCATAGGACTTTCACTAGGGCTATGCTTTTGTTCCTTAACTGTTTGACTTCACGAGCCAAAATTCTAACTGGTTCTTCTCCATACGTTAAATCCGGTTGTATCTCTACCTCTGCCGGCTCTATAACATGTGAAGGGTCTGAACGGTATCGATGCAACATAGACACATGAAAGACGTCGTGAATCTTTTGCAGCTCAAGTGGCAAGGCTAACCGATAAGCTATCGGTCCTATCCTCTCGGTAACATCATAAGGTCTAATAAAGCGCAGACTTAACTTGCCCTTTCGGCCAAATCTAAGGACTTTCCTCCAAGGTGATACTTTCAAGAACACTTTATCACCAACTTTGAATTCTATTTCTTTCCTTTTTAAATCCGAATAGGACTTCTGTCTATCTGAGGCGACTTTCAAATAGTCACGTATCACTTTTACTTTATCTTCAGTTTCCTTAACCAAGTTAACCCCGTGTATCTGTTTCTCTCTGAGTTCTGACCAATACAAGGGCGTTCGACATTTACGCCCATACAATGCCTCATAAGGTGCCATCTTCAAACTTGATTGAAAACTGTTGTTGTAGGCAAATTCCACCAATGGTAAGTATTTCTCCCAATTACCATGGAATTCCAAAACACAACACCGAAGCATGTCTTCTAGTATCTGAATTACCCTCTTTGACTGTCCATCAGTTTGTGGATGAAAAGCTGTACTGAAACTCAATTTCGTGCCTAATGCTTCTTGTAACTTTTTCCAAAACTGTGATGTGAATCTCGGATCTCTATCTGAAATGATCAACAACGGTACACCATGAAGTCTTACTATCTCAGACATATACAAATCTGCCAATTTGTCGAGCGAATAGTTGACTCGCACTGGTATAGAGTGGACTGACTTAGTGAGTCTATCAACCACTACCCATACTGCATCTTTCTTCTTTGGAGTCAATGGTAAACCCGTCACGAAGTCCATAGCAATACGGTCCCATTTCCATTCAGGAACCATAATGGGCTGAAGTAAACCCGAAGGTACTTGATGTCCAGCCTTCACTTGTTGACAAATTAGGCATTTCGATACAAACTCGGAAATATCTTTCTTCATACCAAGCCACTAGTACCATTTCCTCAAATCATGGTACATCTTCGTACTGCCTGGGTGTACATTCAAACATCCGTTATGTGCTTCGTGCAAAATTTTGCGGATAAGGTCATCATTCCTGGGTACACAGACTCGATCTCGAAATGTTAAACATCCATCAAGATTTACTCGAAAGTCTGTCTCAACGTTCGACTCACATAAAACTCTCTTGGCTTGCAAACTGTTATCATTCTTCCGAGCTTCACAAATCTCCTGGAGAAACAATGGTTTAGCCCTCAACTCGTCTAAAACAGAACCATCATCTAACAAGGTCATCTGAGTGTTCATGGCTTTTAGTGCAAACAAAGATTTTCTGCTCAAAGCGTCGGTGACTACATTGGCCTTTCCCGGATGGTAGTCTATTACCAACTCATAATCTTTAATCAGCTCTAACCATCTCCGTTGCCTCAAATTCAATTCCTTTTGGGACATCAAATATTTTAGGCTCTTGTGGTCAGTGAAAGTCCGACACCTTTCACCATATAAATGATGTCTCCAAATTTTCAATGCAAATACAATTGCGGCCAATTCTAAATCATGAGTCGGGTAGTTCTTCTCATGCGGCTTTAATTGTCTAGAGGCGTATGCAATCACTTTACCCTCTTGCATAAGTACACAACCCAACCCGTTCAAGGACGCATCACTATAAACCACAAATTTTTTTCCTGGTTCTGGTTGCACAAAAATAGGAGCCTCAGTCAACAGTGTCTTCAGTTTCTCAAAACTCTGTTGACACTTTTCCGTCCAGTCGAACTTTACATCTTTCTGTAAAAGTCTCGTTATCGGGGTAGCTATCATGGAAAACCCCTTGACAAAATGCCTATAATAGCCTGCTAAGCCTAGAAAACTCCTCACTTCAGTTACGCTCCTCGGTGATTTCCATTCGATAATTGCTTAAATCTTACTCGGATCGACTCTAATCCCTTCTCCAGAGACAATATGCCCCAAAAATCCCACTTCATTAAGCCAAAATTCACTCTTACTGAATTTGGCATACAATTGTTTTTCTCTCAAAACTTGTAGAACCATACTCAAATGCTCTGCATGATCGTTCTCATCTCGAGAGTAGATCAGAATGTCGTCGATAAAGACCACAACAAACCTATCCAAGTACGGTCGAAAAATGTGATTCATCAAATCCATGAAGATAGCGGGGGCATTTGTTAGACCAAAAGGCATGACCAAAAATTCATAGTGGTCGTACCGAGTTCTAAATGCGGTTTTCGGCACATCTGAGTCCTTGACTCTCAACTGATAGTACCCTGACCTTAGGTCTATCTTGGAAAATACTGTAGCTCCTTTCAATTGATCAAATAGATCGTCGATCCTCGGCAACGGGTATTTATTCTTCACTGTCACCTTGTTGAGTTGCCGATAGTCTATAAATAGTCTCATGGAACCATCTTTCTTCTTCACAAATAGGATGGGTGCACCCCACGGAGAAAAACTCGGCCTCGCAAAACCTTTATCCGTTAATTATTGCAACTGTGCTTTCAACTCTTTCAGTTTGGTTGGGGCCATTCTATAGGGAGCAATAGAAATAGGGGCAGTACCCAGAGCTAATTCAATCCCAAATTCAATCTCTCTATCCGGTGGTAGCCCAGGCAACTCTTCTGGGAAAACATCTAGGTACTCGCATACTATGGGTACTGACTCAATTTTCAACTCAGTCTCTTTAGTGTTCAACACCAAGGCAAGATAAGCCTCATACCCCTTCCTTAGGTACCTCTGAGCTGACAGGGTTGATACCACTATTGGTGACCTTTCCGGCTTATCTGATTCAACACAAATAAAATTACCATTTTCATCTCTCAACTCGATATGCTTCTTCCCACAATTCACAATTACACTATGGGTAACTAACCAATCCATCCCGAGAATGACATCAAATTCGTTAAACGGTAATAACATAAGATCGACCGGGAAACAATGACCCTTAATCATCAAAGGGCACCCTTTGCAAACTCTATCAACCAACACACACTTGCCTAGGGGATTAGACACTCTTATAATGAATTTGGTAGGCTCTATAGGCATGCTCATGCTAGAGAATAATTTCATGCATATGTATGAGTGAGTAGATCCCGGGTCAATTAAAGCTATAACACGAGTATTATGGAGAGAAAAGATACCCGTGATCACGTCAGGGGAAGATGCCTCGTCACGAGCACGAATGGCACATGTCCTCATCGGTGCTCTACCCTCAACTTTAGCAGCTTGCTCTCTAGGTGGATTCTTGCTTCCCATCTCAATCCCCAGGTTTCTCAATGGTCTTCCCCTTGTGGTACTTCCCGATTTTGCATTCTGAGGCCTTCCTTTCTCGTCTACCTCGGGACAGTTTTTGATAAAATGGTCTAAGGACTCACATCTGAAACAAGCTTTCTCATTAGCTCTACACTCACCAGAATGGTGCCTGCCACACTGAGGGCATTCAGGTCTATTTCGTCAAACGTTGCCCACACTAGCAACTGATGTAGTGTGCCCTTTCGATCCCGAGAGTCGCTTGCCTTTATTTCAGGTTGGAAACCCCTCTGAAGTGACTGATCGAGTAGTGAAATCCCTCAATTTATTAGATGAAGATTGGTGAGACTTGTTCAGTTGTCTCTTCCTCGAGTCACGAGACTCGTATTCAGCTCTTCTCTTCTCTTTAGCCAATTCTTCGGCTTTACAGGCCCTATCTACTAACACTACAAGCTCTTTTAATTCGAGAACTCCCACGTATAGACGGATATCTTCATTCAGTCCGTCCTCGAATCTCTTACACATGATGGCTTCCGTAGACAGGCACTCTCGTGCATACTTGCTAAGCCTTACGAACTCCGTTCAGAGTCGATCCTGAACATACGACCTTGCTTCAATTCCAAGAACTCCTTTCTCTTGTGGTCGATGAACCTCTGGCTGATATATTTCTTCCGGTATTCCTCTTGGTAGAATTCCCAACTAACTCTCTCCCTTGGTACCACCGACACCAAGGTGTTCCACTATCGGTAGGCTGAATCTCTCAGGAGAGACACCGCACACTTTAAGCACTCCTCAGGCATGCAGGATAACTCATAGAATACCCGAATGGTATTCTCGAGCCAGAATTTCGCTTTCTCCGGGTCGTCATCCTTATTCGCCCGAAATTCCTCGGCTCCTTGCTTCCGGATCTTATCCACCGTAGGTCTTTCTCTTCTCACTGCCTCAACTACTTGAGGGGTACTGGAGCGGGTTGAGGAATTGGTGGGGGTGGAGGGGGTTAAGCGTTAGGATTTGCTCGGGTATACTCAGTATACCAGTTGCTCATCATATGGAGAAAGGCTTCTCAAGCCTCTTCCCTCTGACTCAAAGTCTCAGGTCTACTATTAGCTGGCGCGGTCCCTTGAGCGGGAGCCGGCGCATTACTCGCAGTATCATCGGCTGCAGTTCGGTCTGGATCAGAATCTGTTTACTACATAAAACACAAATTTATACGTCAGGAGCCGTCACACTATCATTACTCAAACACTCTTACATATGGCATGTATAGCTAGACTCGTACTTACGCTACGTTAGTTCGAGAATCGACTAAACCGTAGCTCTGATACTAATAAATGTAACACCCCTTACCCGTATTCAACACCGAAACAGGGTACGAGGCATTACCGAACTTACAACACAAGCATTCACACAAATCCGAGTCATAAACTTGCGTCCAATTTAAAAACAATTGTATTCAATCATAAAGTCCCTAATACGAGCCTACGAGGCCCAAAATGTGCATTGGAAGTGGTTCGGGACTAAACCGAGAACTATAGAAATTTTTACAAACTTAAAAAAATTTTGCTAACTGCAGGGCTCACACGTCCGTGCACTCTCAAGGCATGCCCGTGCCTTGTGCCCGTGGTCGACACTGACTAAAATCACACGGCCATGGCACGCCCGTGCCTTTCACCCGTGGTCGACACGGACTAAAATCACACGGCCATGGCACGCCCGTGCCTTCCACCCGTGGTCGACACTGACTAAAATCACACAGCCATGGCACGCCTGTGTATCATGGCCGTGGGGCATTTACAATTTCATGAGCAAGGTGCAGACTTCACACGGCCTGGGTACACGCCCATGGGCTAGCCGTGCCTCCCACATGGTTTAGACCCACGCCTGTGTGTCTAACTAAGCGGGCAATTAGTAGGCTATATACCAAGCCATTGCCACCTAAGGGTGCACACAAACATACCTCTACTCAAAACAATACCACTCCTAACCCTATTACAAATCTAAGAACTCATCCAACATACACATTATTGAAATAAACACACAATTCATGAATTTCATCTTCATTAAACAAAAGAGTTTGCCAAGTATTTGTCGAACTCATAGGGCCATTTACAAAATGACTTACATAGCCAACACTTTAACTAACAATCACATCTTAACAAAATACTCAAGTCCTATACATGCCATACTCAAAACAAGTCTAAGATTGTTATACCAAAGTGCTGTCGATAGTGTGATTTCCGAACTCCTGCAGTCACGATCCTCGAGTTACCTTGGCAATACTACAAGGAAGAAGGGAAATGAAAAAGGGTAAGCATAAATCTTAGTAAGTTGCATGGAAAACAAAAACAATCATAATACTCATAAAAATAATCCATCCACGGTATTATCTAACCATACACAAATCAAGGCTTCTTGCCATGCTTACTTACGATTCGCCCTTACTTAGTACGTACCGTGCCACATATCGCAATCGTTTCTTCGTGACCCAGTCACGAGTACCTGTATTTACTCATTCACATGACTTAAATATCATTCTCATCTCTACGTATAAATTCATCCACTTATCCCACCACTCACGAGGGATAGTCATAGACACGTGTTTACAGTCATTACTATAAATGTACAGCCAATGCCACGTCTCTGAGGTGGTCTTACATGGAGTCTTCTCTAGGTACCAATGCCATATCCCGGACAGGGTCTTATATGGGATTACCTCTAGGTGTAACGATGCCATATCCTAGATATGGTCTTATACGATTTCCATGTTTATCGCTGAAGCCATATCCTGGATATGGTCTTATACGGGATCTCAACTTAGTGTCGAGGCCATGTCCCGGACATGGTCTTATACGGGACCTTATTTGTTCCATATTTCAATGATAACATTTCAATAATCAATATGGCCCAATTAGGACTCCAACATCTCATTCACATTAACTACCCAATTTAGTAATGCATTATGCTTTAATATAATGCCAAGCATTTCTCAACATGCTAATATGAATATTGTTTAAGTCACATACAACTTACCTCATTTTCAAAATGAGCTAGTTTCTTCGGTTCAGTCCAAGCCTTTATTCTTTCCCCGTTCGAGGCAGATTCTCATCTCCTCTTGCTCTATAAAATAAAATTAGCTCATTTTAATCACTACATTAATACAAGCATTTCAATAACCATGCTTAAGCAAAATTACCATTTTGCCCCTAGATTTTGCCCCTAGGCTCAGAAATAAATTCTAATCACATTTCTACTTTCAACAAGCCTAGATAAACATTTAATGCTCTTAAAGCTATCATCATAAATCAATATTTCACATACTTACTACAAAATTTGTAACCTTTTCATCAAGGTCCTTATTAGTGTTTTCATGCTAACACCTTTCACAAAAGTTGTTCATACAATAACTAAGCCTCATTCTCTTCCATAAAAATGAAACAATAACTAAAATAGCTTTCACGGCAAAACTTTAAACTCTTTTCCATATTGCACAATAGTCCCCTCATTTGAAAGCTTAAGCTTTAGGGGTTTCAAAACTACAATTATTTTCAAGAAAAGTTCACTAGAACACTTACTTGAATGGATGAGAGCTTGCTAAAATTTTGAGCATTCAAAACCCCTATTTGCTGCTAATTTTCGGTGGGAGATGAAAGGAGAAAAGATGATATCTTTTTCTCTCCTTACTTTATTAATATTAGTCAAATAAGTCACCAACTATCACCAACTTTGACCAACATTGTCCATCTTTGTCTCCTATGGCCGGCCATGCTAAATTTGGGGGTCTAATTGCCTTTTAAAGACCTCCAATTTACAATCTATGGCCATTTGGTACTTTTAGCTTATAGAATGGAACTTTCACACTTTATGCGATTTAGTCCTTTTTCGCGATTAAACACGAAATCGCTAAAATTAAAGCATCAAAATTTTCATGTACATATGCTATCATGTTCTAACTCATAATATATCGTGAAAATAAATTTCTCAAATCTCGGATGAGTGATCCCGAGACCACTATTCTGACTAGCCCCTAAATCGGGCTGTTACAGTCAAAGCTACTGAAGGCTCGGGGAACCGTCGAGGATCATCATCACACTACTCAAATTTATTTTGGTACCTTTTGAAAATGTATATACTAAATTATGGCATGCATATGCTAGTTACTTTGAGTTATGTTTGTCATATGTGTACATAGTCATGTGATATGGCTAGATAAGTGGTTGTGTTATGAATGAGATGCTATGCTATATGATGTTTGGTTTAGGTATGATTTCATGATTATGAAAAGGTCAAGGTAATGGTAAGTTATTGATGCAAATTTAGCTTATTTATGTGGTAAGATGTGGGTGAATCATGCTTGGTTTAATTGTGAATTAGTTGAGCTAATTAGCTTATAAGTTGATATGTATGGAAATAAAATTGAATGGGATGATATGATGATCATGTGGTATGCTTTTGCTTGCTAATCATGTTTGGATTGATGCTTAATTGTGCTTGTAGGGATTGCCCATTGTGTGGGTGGCAATTTGGCCTTGCAAATGGCCTATATTTTCCCACACGGTTGAGCACACGGGCGTGTGGCTCGACCGTGTACCTCGTGGTTGCATTTGAAAATCAAGTCAGGCTCGACCACGGGCTGAACACACGGACACACGGGCGTGTGACTGGCCGTGTGATACAAGTCAGGCTCGACCACGGGTGAGGCACACGGGCGTGTCTATGGTCGTGTGGACAAGTCAGTATGTATGCCTTGTTTTGACACGGCTCGGGCACATGGGCGTGTGACCTCTGTAACTTAGAAAAAAAATTAAATTTCTGAGAATTTTTGTATGCGTTCGGTTTAGTCCCGGCCCCTTACTAAAGCATGATTAAGGTCTCGTAGACCTATTTAAGGGACACTTTGAAGTGATTTGTCAAATTATGTTATGAAATGTCTGTAAAAGTTTCCGATTGTCCGGTAATGCCTCTTAACCCTAAACTGACGACGGTTACGGGTTAAGAGTGTTACATTTGATTGGTATCAGAGCTACGGTTTAGTCGATTCTCAGACTAACATAGCGTGTGAGAGTGTAACACCCCATACCCAAGTCTGAGGCTAAGACCGGATATAAGACATTACCATGCTTTAACTTGCTTAAAGATGTATTTACGGGCTGTAAAATTTTGTCCCAAAATAGAAACTCTTCTTTCTAGGTCAAAATGTACATATCATGGGCCTAAGAGGCCTTAAACACATGTCCGGGAGCTTTCAAAACTCATCTGAAAACTTTTACTCGAAGCAGGGACCACACACTCGTGCAACTTGAAACACGCCCGTGTACTCCTGGACATGCCCGTGTCTTCCACCCGTGGTGGACACTGACTTGTTACACACGGCCTGGGCATGCCCGTGGCCCTGGCCCGTGTTCCAAACCTTAGTATTATGACTTATCCATACGGTCTGTAAACACGCCCGTGTATCACAGCCGTGTGATAATTAAATTTCTAAGTGAAAAGTGTAGACTTCACACGGCCTTGGCATACGCCCATGTGCCAACCGTGTGTGTTACACGGCCTGAACAAACGGCCGTGTGATCTGTTCGTGGCCTATCCTGACTTCAAGTATAAAAGTGCAGGGTACGCACGGCCTAGACACACGCCCGTGTATCCAACCGTGTGGGCACTTAGAGGCTATTTACCAAGCCAATTGGCACCCTGAAATCGAGATCACATTCATACTAAATTTAATTACTCAAATTACTACATCTTTCATTGATATCTATAAACATACACACTTAGTCAAAGTTGGCCAATTTCTCTAGCCATATACAAAAAGGATAATGAACAAGATAGCCTATACTATGGCTCTTCTTAAAACACATACTCAAATGAAGTGTTTCCTATACATGCCACACTTAATAAAACAACTTGGCTATACCAAAATAGCGATTGATAGTGTGCTCCGAGCTCCGATGACGATGATCCACGAGATTAGCTTGGCGGGAATACATGGAAAGAAAGAGTGAAAGACATAAGCATTTAGCTTAGTAAGTTTGCATATAATGCATATAACAACATACTTGCTTAAATTAAACCATTTGACATAAACAATGGTATCATAATTTCAGCTATAAAGCTTACTTGCTCATACTTGATTCTTACATATCTCATGATACTTACTAGTCTCATACTTGTGAGGTAAACAAGGTACTGTATCACTTGATCACATTGATCAAAGATACTTTGACATAATAATCATAATCTCTAATTTATCATTCATAACATGAATAATACTCATTTTTCACTTGATAATAACTTTGCTTACTTAGCTTTCTTGTTATCTCATTTAAACTTAGTTCGTTTGCCCGATGAATTTATATGAATAACCGAGGATACTAAATCTCATCTCACATAACTCAATACCAAAGCCATATCCTAGATACGGTCTTACATGGAATGTCTCATCTTGGTATCGAGGCCATGTCTTGACATGGACTTATACGAAGTATTTTTCGTGAGTTCCTTTGGAACTTACCATTGCCATGTCTTGACATGGTCTTACTTGGTATCTTTGCTCATGAACTGGTCAATGCCGAGCCTTGGCTTGGGCTTACATGAAATCTCTTTCTCTTGATAGCTTTTCAATGCCAAGCTTGCCTTGGACTTGCATGACATCTTTGCTTGGAGACTCACCAATGCCATGCCTTGGCTTGGACTTACATGGGTCTTCATCTCATAACAACTCTTCAATGCCAAGAATTGTCTTGGTCTTACATGATAACTTGTCTGATTGCCGATGCCATGCCTCGGCTTGGACTTATACGGACTTTCTCATTTCATGTGATAGATCGAGTATCCTAAGCTATTCATCTTCAATCAGGGCTTTCTCATACTTGATCTCATTGATTACTTTGTTTAACATAACATTAAACATTTTCATAATAATATTGTACATTATACTAAGCAATTCAATGATATTAATCATAAAGCTCAGAAATCATACAAACTTACCTCGATATACAAAATGTATATAGGTATGCAATTTAGTCATCGAATTTGTTCTTGCCTTGGTTTCGATCCGGGCTTCGTTTTTCTTGATCTATAATCATAAATAGATCATTTAATACTCACATTGACTAAATTGACTCTTAACTCATACTTTGGAAAAATTACTATTTTGCCCCTATACTTTCTCATATTTACACTTTTGCCCAAAGGCTCGTAAAATGAATCTCATTCAACTTTCTTAAACTTCATGCTTAGCTGATACATTTTCTCTACTATAGAAATCATCAATTCCCATTATTTCTAATAGGTATGACCAATTTCCTAATTTTTACAAACTAGTCCTTACTAGCATTTTTCATGAAATTCACTTAGAAAAAGATGTTTATCTAACATCAAACTCTCATAAACTTCCATAAAATATCATTTTACAAGGATGTCACTCTTGGGTAGATTTTTGAACATGCATCTTAGCTTATTTTATAGCTAAAAATAGCTAATTCATAATACGAGAACTTCAAAAACACGAAGAATATTAAAAACAGGGCTAAGATGAACTTACTAGCAAGCTTGAAAAAAATGAAGAACCCTAGCTATGGAGTCTCCAAATTTTTGGCACAAGAGGAAGAAGATGAATGAAATTTTATCATCTTTTTCCTATTTTAATCATTTATTAGACAAATGACCAAAATGCCCTTCTCTTAAAAATTTTCCCTTTTACTAACTCATGTCCATTTTTGTCCAAAACTTATAATTTGGGAAAATTGCTATTTAAGGACTCATAATTAATATTCTAAAGCTATTTTATACAAAAAGCTTCTAGAAACTCATATTTTGCAACTTTTGCAATTTAGTCCTATTTGATTATTCCATGTCAATTTCACAAAATTTCTACATGGAACTTTAATACTATCATGAAAACATGTCATAAACATTAAGAACTCAATTTACTAACTCAAATTTGTGGTCTCGCACCACTATTCCGACTAGGCCCTGAATCGGGATGTTACAATTCTCCCCCTCTTAGGAATTTTTGTCCCCGAAAATCTTACCAGCAAACAGGTTTGGGTACTGGTTTCTCATGATTTCTTTTGGTTCCCACGTAGCTTCTTCTATTCCATGTATTTGCCACAATACTTTTACCAGGGCAATACTTTTATTCCTTAGCTGCTTGACTTCCCGAGCTAAAATCTTAACTGGTTCTTCACCATAAGTCATGTCGGGATGAATCTCTATCTCTGACGGGGTAATTACATGTGAAGGATCTGATCGGTAGCGTCTCAACATTGACACGTGAAACACATCATGTATCTTTTCTAACTCTGATGGTAGAGCCAATCTGTAAGCTACCGGTCCAACTTTCTCGGTAATCTCATACGGTCCAATAAAACGTGGACTCAACTTGCCTTTCCGGCCAAATCTGAGAACTTTTCTCCATGGTGACACTTTCAAGAAAACTTTATCTCCGACTTGATACTCTATCTCTTTTTTTTAAGTCCGAATAGGACTTCTGTCTGTCTGGCGCAGCTTTTAAACATTCTCGTATCACTTTCACTTTCTCTTCAGCTTCTCTAACCAAATCAACCCCATGAATTTGGTTTTCCTTGAGTTCAGCCTAAAATAAAGGCGTTCTGCACTTTCGCCCATATAGAGCCTCATAAGGCGCCATCTTTAAACTCGACTGAAAACTATTATTGTAGGAAAACTCTACCAATGGGAGAAACTTTTCCCAACTACCTCGGAATTCAAGAATACAACATCTGAGCATATCTTCGAGTACTTGAATTAACCTCTCTGACTGACCGTCAGTTTGAGGATGAAAAGTGGTACTAAAGTTTAACTTTGTACCCAAGGCCTCTTGTAACTTCTTCCAAAATTTGGATGTAAACCTCGGATCTCTATCTGAGATGATTGACAACGGAACACCGTGAAGCCTTACTATTTCTAAAATGTACAAGTTTGCTAACTTGTCTAGTGAGTAATCAACTTGAATAGGTATAAAATGACCTGACTTCGTGAGTCTAACATCTATAACCCATACGGCATCTTTCTTGCTCAGAGATAATGGTAGACCCGTTACAAAATCCATAGTAATACGGTCCCATTTCCACTCCGAAACTAAAATGGGTTGAAGCAAACCCGAAGGTACTTGGTGTTCAAATTTTTTACTTGTCGACAAATCAAGCATTTGGAAACAAACTCAAATATCTTTCTTCATTCTCGGCCACCAATACTGTTGTTTCAAGTCATTATACATCTTGGTACTACCCGGATGTACAGACAAACATCCATTATGGGCCTCATGCAAAATTTTCTGAATAAGTTGTTCTTTTCTTGGTACACAAGCTCTATCTTTGAACATCAGAATTCCATTGGGACTAATCCGGAAGTCAGATTCAACATCTGTCTCGCACTGAGCTCTCTTGACTTGCAATTCATTATCTTCTTCTTGAGCTTCAATGATCTCTTGGAGGAAAGTTGGTCTAGCTCTCAACTCAGCTATAATAGAACCATCGTCGGGTAAAGTCATCCATGAATTCATTGCCCTTAATGCAAATAGGGACTTTCTACTCAAAGCATCGGCAACCACATTCGCCTTCCCAGGATGGTAGTCAATGACCATCTCATAATCTTTTATCAACTCTAACCATCTCCGCTGTCTTAAGTTCAACTCTTTCTGCGTCATCAAGTACTTCAAACTCTTATGATCAGTGAAAATCTGAAATCTCTCACCATATAGGTGATGTTTCCATATCTTCAATGCGAAGACTATGGCAACCAACTCTAAATCATGCGTCGGATAATTCTTCTCATGAGGCTTCAACTATCTAGAGGCATAAGCAATCACTTTGCCTTCTTGCATAAGTACACAGCCTAATCCATTTAAGGATGCATCGCTGTAAATTACAAATTCTTTCCCTGTCTCAGGTTGTACTAGAACTGGGGCTTCTGTCAACATTGCTTTCAACTTCTCGAAATTTTGTTGGCATCGTTCTGTCCACTCCAACTTCACATTTTTCTGTAACAATTTAGTCATCGGGGTTGCAATCATGGAAAACCCCTTGACGAATCTTCTGTAATAGCCAGCTAGGCCTAGAAAACTTCTAATCTCAGAGATATTCTTTGGTGGCTTCCAGTCCATAATAGCCGAAATCTTACCGGGGTCTACTCGAACTCCTTCTCCCGAGATAATATGTCCCAAAAATCCTACTTCCTTGAGCTAAAATTCACTTTTACTGAACTTGGCATATAATTGATTTTCTCGTAGAATCTGTAAAACTGTTTGTAGGTGCTCAGCATGCTCATTCTTATCTCGGGAATAAATCAGTATGTCATCAATGAAAACGACTACAAACTTGTCGAGGTATGGTCTAAAAATGCGGTTCATTAAGTCCATGAACACCGCAGGAGCATTGGTCGACCAAAGGCATAACTAAAAATTCATAATGCCCATACCTTGTTCGGTGCCGTCTTGGGCGCATCTGGTTTCTCTTACTCTCAGCTGGTAGTACCCTGATCTCAAGTCTATTTTGGAGAACACAGTGGCTCCTTTCAATTGGTCGAACAAATCATCGATCCTAGGCAATGGGTACTTGTTCTTTACCGTCACTTTATTAAGTTGACGGTAATCTATGCACAATCTCATGGTGCCATCTTTCTTTTTCACAAATAAAACCGGAGCACCCCATGGAGAACAACTTGATCTCGCAAAACCTTTATCTGTCAACTCTTGCAACTGTGACTTCAACTCTCTCAACTCCGTTGGAGCCATTCTATAAGGAGTAATAGATATTGGTACAGTACTAGGAGCTAGCTCAATGCTGAACTCAACTTGTCTAACTAGTGGTAGTCTTGGTAATTCTTCGAGAAAAACATCCACGTACTCATATACTATTGGTACTGACTCAATCTTTAACTCTGTTTCTTTATCATTCATCACAAAGGCCAAATATGCCTCATACCCCTTTCTTACGTATCTCTGTGCCGTCATGTGAAAAATCATTGCCGGAGATTTACTTTGCTCATCTGATTCTACATGGAAAGTATCCTCATTCTCACATTTCATCTCAATATATTTCTTCCCACAATTAACTATTACACCATGAGTATTCAACCAGTCCATACCAAGAATGATGTCAAACTCATCAAATGGTAGCAACATAAGATTTGCTTTAAAGTAATGACCTCTAATCATTAATGGACATTCTCTACATATTTCATTCACTAACACACTCTTGCCTAAAGGATTAGACACTTTAATCGCAAATTCTGTAGAATATATAGGCATTTTCATACTGGATACTAGTTTCATACAAATGTAAGAGTGTGTGGATCCGGGATCTATTAAAGCAATAACTTTAACATCATGAAGAGAAAAGGTACCCGTAACAACATCAGGAGAAGATGCCTCTTCGCGAGTGCTAATGGCATAAGTCCTCGCAGGTGCCCTACCCCCGGGTCTCGCAGCCTGTTCTCTAGGGTTACCTCTTCCTCTCGCCCCACTTCCTGGTTTCCCCTGCGGTCTTCCTCTGACCATACTCCCGGATCTCGGGTTCTGAGTTCTTTCTTCTTTTGTCGTCTCTGGACAATATTTTATATAGTGGTCTTGGGAACCACATCTAAAACATGCATTTTCATGCGCTTGGCATTCTCCAAGATGACGTTTGCCACACTGTGGACATTCGGCTCTATCCGACCGGATGTTCCCCACACTAGCAACTGAGGTCGTCTGTGCCTTACCTCCCGAATACTGCTTACTCTTGTCCTTCCTTGAAAATCTAGTGGAAGTAGCAGATCGGGTAGGGAATTCTCTTAACTTCTTGGATAAAGAATAACTTATTCCACTGTCTCTTCCTAGAGTCACGAGACTCCATTTCAGACTTTCTTTTCTCTTTTACTAATTCCTCGGCTTTACAAGCCCTCTCTACTAGCACAACAAATTCCTTTAGTTCTAGGACAGCAACAAACAGTTTGATGTCCTCATTCAACCCGTCTTCAAATATTTTACTCATGATGGCCTCAGTGGACACGCATTTGCGAGCGTACTGACTGAGTCATACAAACTCACGTTCATAGTCAGTCACTGATATCTTGCCTTGCTTCAGTTCTAGGAATTCTTTCCTTTTTTGGTCCACAAACCTTTGACTGATATACTTTTTCTTGAATTCTTCTTGGAAAACTACCCATGTGATCCTTTCCCTCGGTACCACCGACACAAGGGTGTTCCACCATTGGTAAGCAGAATCTCTTAGAAGAGAGACTACACACTTCATGCATTCCTCAGGAGTGCACGACAACTCATTAAATACCCTGATAGTATTTTCTATCCAGAACTCAGCCTTTTTTGAATCATCATCTTTTCTAGCCCGGAATTCTTCTGCCCCATGTTTCCTGATTCTATCAACCGGAGGCTTCTCTCCCCTTACCACCTCTACTACTTGAGGGGCTACTGGGATAGGTTGAGGAATAGGTGGGGGTGGAGGGGGTTGTGCATTCGGGTTCGTACGAACGAACTCCGTGTACCATGTATTCATCATATGGAGGAAGGCTTCTCTAGCCTCTTCTCCTCCTTCTTGACTCACCATAGTGGGTCGATTCTCATTCTCGTTCGGCACCGTCCCTTCGACGGGAGCCGGCGCATTACTTTCTACATCATCCTCCACAGCTCTATCGGGATCCATTTACTAAATGTATAAACATAATTTAAGTCGTCAGGAGTCGTCACACTATCATTATAAAAACATTCTTACGTATGGCATGTATAGCTAGACTCGTGCTTGTGCTATGTTAGTCCTAGAACCGACTAAACCGTAGCTCTGATACCACTAAATGTAACACCCCATACCCGAGTCCGAGGCTAAGACCGGATACAAGACATTACCATGCTTTAACTTGCTTAAAGATGTATTTACGGGCTGTAAAATTTTGTCTCGAAATAGAAACTCTTCTTTCTAGGTCAAAACGTACATATCATGGGCCTAAGAGGCCTTAAACACATGTCCGAGAGCTTTCGGAACTCATCTGAAAACTTTTACTCGAAGCAGGGACCACACGCCCGTGCAACTTGAAACCCCGTGTACTCCTGGACATGCCCGTGTCTTCCACCCGTGGTCGACACTGACTTGTTACACACGGCCTGGACACGCCCGTGGCCCTGGCCCTTGTGCCAAACCTTAGTATTCTGACTTATCCACATGAAATGCAGAACACGCCTGCGTATCACGGTAGTGTGACAATTAAATTTCTAAGTGAAAAGTGCGGACTTGAGACGGCCTTGGCACACGCCATGTGCCAACCGTGTGTGTTACACGGCTCGAACCAACGGCCACGTGATCTCGCCGTGGCCTATCCCGACTTCAAGTATAAAAGTGCAGGTACGCGCGCCTGAGACACACGCCGTATCCAACCGTGTGGGCACTTAGAGGCTATTTACCAAGCCAATTGCCACCCTGAAATTGAGATCACATTTATACTCAATTCAATTACTCAAATTACTACATCTTTCATTGATATCTATAAACATACACAATTAGTCAAAGTTGGCCAATTTCTCTAGCCATATACAAAAAGGATAATGAACAAGATAGCCTATACTATGGCTCTTCTTAGAACATATACTCAAATGAAGTGTTTCCTATACATGCCATACTTAATAAAACAACTTGGCTATACCAAAATAGCGATTGATAGTGTGCTCCGAGCTCCGATGACGATGATCCACGAGATTAGCTTGGCGGGACTACATGGAAAGAAAGAGTGAAAGACATAAGCATTTAGCTTAGTAAGTTTTCATATAATGCATATAACAACATACTTGCTTAAATTAAACCATTTGACATAAACAATGGCATCATAATTTCAACTATAAAGCTTACTTGCTCATACTTGATTCTTACACATATCATGATACTTACTAGTCTCATACTTGTGAGGTAAACAAGGTACCTGTATCACTTGATCACATTGATAAGCATACTTTGACATGATAATCATAATCTCTAATTTATCATTCCTAACATGAATAATACTCATTTTCACTTGATAATAACTTTGCTTACTTAGCTTTCTTGTTATCTCATTTGAACTTAGTTCGTTTGCCCGATGAATTTATATGAATAACCGAGGATACTAAATCTCATCTCACATAACTCAATACCAAAGCCATATCCTAGATACGGTCTTACATGGAATGTCTCATCTTGGTATCGAGGCCATGTCTTGACATGGACTTATACGAAGTATTTCTCGTGAGTTCCTTTAGAACTTACCATTGCCATGTCTTGACATGGTCTTATTTGGTATCTTTGCTCATGAACTGGTCAATGCCGAGCCTTGGCTTGGGCTTACATGAAATCTCTTTCTCTTGATAGCTTTTCAATACCAAGCATCCCTTGGACTTACATGACATCTTTGCTTGGAGACTCACCAATGCCATGCCTTGGCTTGGACTTACATAGGTCTTCATCTCATAACAACTCTTCAATGCCAAGACTTGTCTTGGTCTTACATGATAACTTGTCTGATTGCCGATGCCATGCCTCGGCTTGGACTTATACGGACTTTCTCATTTCATGTGATAGATCGAGTATCCTAAGCTATTCATCTTCAATCAGGGCTTTCTCATACTTGATCTCTTTGATTACTTTGTTTAACATAACATTAAACATTTTCATAATAATATTGTACATTATACTAAGCAATTCAATGATATTAATCATAAAGCTCAGAAATCATACAAACTTACCTCGATATACAAAATGTATGTAGGTATGCAATTTAGTCCTCGAATTTGTTCTTGCCTCGGTTTCAATCCGGGCTTCATTTTTCTTGATCTATAATCATAAATAGATCATTTAATACTCACATTTACTAAATTGACTCTTAACTCATACTTTGGCAAAATTACTATTTTGCCCCTATACTTTCTCATATTTGCACTTTTTCTCAAAGGCTCATAAAATGAATCTCATTCAACTTTATTAAACTTCATGCTTAGCTGATTCATTTTCTCTACTATAGAAATCATCAATTCCCATTATTTCTAATAGGTATGACCAATTTCATAATTTTTACAAACTAGTCCTTACTAGCATTTTTCATGAAATTCACTTAGAAAAAGATGTTTATCTAACATCAAAATCTCATAAAATTCCATAAAAAATCATTTTACAAGCATGTCACTCTTGGGTAGATTTTTGAACATGCATCTTAGCTTATTTTATAGCTAAAAATAGCTAATTCATAATACGAGAACTTCAAAAACACGAAGAATATTAAAAACGGGGCTAAGATGAACTTACTAGCAAGCTTGAAAAAAATGAAGAACCCTAGCTATGGAGTCTCCAAATTTTCGGCACAAGAGGAAGAAGATGAATGAAATTTTATCATCTTGTTCCTATTTTAATCATTTATTAGGCAAATGACCGAAATGCCCTTCTTTTAAAAATTTTCCCTTTTACTAACTCATGTCCATTTTTGTCCAAAACTTATAATTTGGGAAAATTGCTATTTAAGGACTCATAATTAATATTCTAAAGCTATTTTATACAAAAAGCTTCTAGAAACTCATATTTCGCAACTTTTGCAATTTAGTCCTATTTGATCATTCCATGTCAATTTCACAAAATTTCTACATGGAACTTTAATACTATCATGAAAACATGTCATAAACATTAAGAACTCAATTTACTAACTCAGATTTGTGGTCTCACACCACTATTCCGACTAGGCCCGTAATCGGGATGTTATAAAGAGTCTAGCTATACATGCCATATTTATGAAATGTGATAGTGTGATGAATCCTGACGTGTAAAATATGTTTTCGTATAGTAATGGATACCGAAAGAGCCGTAGCTGACGATGTTGAAAGTAACGCGCCTGTTCCCACTCAAGGGACAACGCCATCTAATTCGAGGCCAGCTACTAACGGTCAAGAGGGAGAAGCTCAACAAGCTTTCTTCCAAATGATGAGTGAGTGGTTCACTCAATTTGTAAGGAATAATCCGGGTGTTTTACAACCTCCGCCCCCGCTTAATCCTTCTCAGACTTCTGCTATACCTCTGGCCATGAATCCGAATTTGTTGAATAAACCTTCGGTCGACATAATCCGTAAATATGGGGCTGAAGAGTTCAGGTCCACTAGTGATGATGATGTTGAGAGAGCGAAATTCTGGCTCGAGAACACTATCCGAGTATTTGATGAAATGTCGTTGACTCCTAAAGAATGCATAAAATGTGTTGTTTATTTGCTATGAGACGTAGCCTATCAATGGTGGAAGACTTTCATTTCTATGGTTCCAAAGGAACGGGTTACTTGGGATTTCTTCCAGTCTGAGTTCAGAAAGAAGTACATCAGTCAGAGGTTTATTGATCAGAAGAAAAAAGAATTTCTAGAATTGAAACAGGGTCGGATGACTGTGATCGAGTATGAACGAGAGTTCGTGAGATTAAGTCAGTATGCTCGAGAATGTGTATCAACCGAGGCAATAATGTGCAAAAGATTTGAAGACGGCCTAAATGAAGATATCCGGTTACTAGTAGGGATTCTGGAGATAAAAGAGTTTGTTTTGCTTGTTGATCGAGCATGCAAGGCTGAGGCACTTGGGAAAGATAAAAGGAAAGCTGAGTCTGAAGCTAGAGATGCGAGAAAGAGATTTTCGAGCAAATCATTTCAGTCTACTTCAAAGAAATTCAGAGATGAGCATAGCCGTTCCAGAACTAATGTGGGACATTCGAATCTGAGAGATCAAGCTAGATCACAGTCAAATTCTAAAGCTCCAGCTACATTGATAGCTAGTGTGGGAAATGTCCGATCTAAACAATCTGAATGTAAGCACTGTGGTAAAAGACATCCAGGTAGTTGTAGATTGAATGATCGAGCTTGTTTCAGATGTGGATCATTAGATCATTTCATTCGTGATTGCCCAGAGTCTGTTGAACAAGAGATTGTTCAGAATCTGAGATCTGATAATGTTTCAGCGAGAGGTAGACCTTCCTAAAATGCAAGGAATGTTAGTGGTAGTCAGAGAATTACGAAAGACACTGTTGCGAGATCTGAAGCTAGAGCGCCTGCCAGAGCTTATGCCATTCAAGCTCGTGGGGAAGCTTCATCTCCAGATGTTATAATGGGTACATTTACTCTTTATGATACTTTTGTGATTGCATTGATAGACCCAGGTTCTACACATTCGTATATATGCATGAACTTAGTATCCAGTAAGACTTTGCCTGTAGAGTCTACTGAATTTGTTATTAGAGTATCGAACTCCTTAGGTAAAAGTGTCTTGGTTGATAAAGTATGCAAGAACTATTCATTGATGTTTAGAGATGTTTGTTTTCCGACTGATCTGATGCTATTATCATTTGATGAGTTTGATATAATTTTGGGTATGGACTGGTTAACATTGCATGATGCCGTTGTGAATTGCAAAAGAAAGACCATTGATTTAAGATGTCAGAATGATGAAATAGTTTGGATCGAGTCTAATGATTTGAATGGGTTACCTGCTGTGATATCAGTGATGAAAGCTTAGAATTATTTGAAAAAGGGTTATGAAGCTTATTTTGCTTATGTGATTGATTCGAAAGTAACTGAAAAGAAAGTTGAATCAGTGCCAGTGGTTTGTTGAATCAGTAACTGAAAAGAATTACCGGGATTGCCTTCGATACGTGAAGTTGAATTTGGTATTGATTTGTATCCGGGAATAACTCCTATTTCGATAGCTCCGTATAGAATGACACCAACAGAGTTGAAAGAGTTAAAGTCACAGTTGCAAGAGTTGACTGACAGAGGGTTTGCACGATCGAGTTTCTCACCTTGGGGTGCTCCTGTTCTGTTTGTGAAAAATAAAGATGGCACGATGAGAATGTGCATTGATTATCGTCAGTTGAACAAGGTGACTATAAAGAATAAATATCCTTTGCCCAGAATTGATGATTTGTTTGATCAGTTGAAAGGAGCCACTGTGTTTTCAAAGATAGATCTGAGATCGGGATATTATCAGTTGCGTGTAAAAGATTCAGACATTCTGAAAACTGCTTTCAGAACGATGTACGGGCATTATGAGTTTTTAGTTATGCCTTTTGGACTAACAAATGCTCCTGCTATTTTTATGGATCTGATGAACAGAATTTTCAGGCCGTACTTAGATCAATTTGTTGTTGTATTCATTAACGACATCTTGATTTATTCATGTAATGAGATTGAGCATGCTGAGTGATAAACCGAAATAGTAACATATTTTAAGCCCACATTTAGCATGCTTTTGGATGAATTATCCCTTATTTTATGTCATTTGGTGCTCTTAATCCTTTGTTTTCATGTTTTATACCCAGGGAAGCACCGGAGGATGAAAAGAACAAGAAACGGGCTTAAAACGGGCCAAATGGGCCAGATCACGAAATCGACACGGCCTGGGCCCAAGACCACACGGTCGTGCCTCACCAATAGACCCAACACGGCCTGGCCACAATTTACACGGGCGTGTGCCATGGCCATGCCTTTGCTGCAGCCAAGAGGAGTTTTTCTCGGATTTGGATACTTGGTGGCAAAGAAACACATTCCAAAGCATATTTAAACACCTAAATAGGAATTTAACTCAGATTAGGATACTTGGAGACCAAGTAAGGCATCTCAAAGCCTATATAAACACCCTAGGGGGCAACATAAAAGGGAGTTCGACAGAAACCCTCCGTCGGAGGGGAGCCCAAGGCTGTTGTCAAGGGGCGTCCAGCTAGGCCAAGGAGCCGAGCCAGAAAGATCAGAATTCTGGAAATTACTTGAAGAAAGCCAGTTGCTTCATCTCAAGAAGCCGGAGTTATACTCAAGATGGAGGATCTCTCTTCAATTCCTTCAGAGGGTTTTAGAGTTTTTCTTATGTTTTGTTTTATCTTTTCTTTTGAGATGTATTCTATTATCATTATGAACTAAACCCTCAAATACCTGAGGGGGATGAAACCTAAGATGAATCTTGTTATCATTTGCTGAACTATATGATAAATATTTGATTTGTTCTTAATTATGTGTTCTTAATTCTTGTGTTGATATTTCCGGAATATTAATTCAAGTTTGATGTGCTTAGGTGGAGGAGCAAAAGTCCCTGCCTAAGAGTAGATCTAGCATAATTAAGCGTAGTTGATCGCACGCCTAGAGATAGGGTGACGAGATTTTGCCGGATTAGGGTGAAACAGATCGAGTTAATGCGATTCTAGGGGTTTTAATTCGAAAGAGATTTCAATTAATCAACCTAGGGTTAGACGTTAGTCGCCTCGAGAGATGGGTTAATATACATTAGGGAATCTTACGGATCAAGTCAAATGAATAAATCGTCTGGTTCAGAGTTAGATAACAAGTGAAGTCTAGGTGGATTCTTCCTTAGGTATTGTTTTAATCAATTGGTTTTTCCCACAAGTATTTCCCTAATTTCATTCTTTTTGTCTCATCGTCTTTAGCTTAGTAGTTAGTTAATTTTCTAGATTAAACCAATTCACTTCAATTTTAAGGCTAAATAATAAAAAGAAAGTTAGTATTAGTACTTTCGGTTCCTTTGGGTTCGACAATCCGGTCTTGCCACTAAGCTATACTCTTCGTTCGATTGGTACACTTGCCTCAATCATTGTCATAGTTAGTTTTTAGGCTCGATCATTCTCATTATAAATTTTAAGACCGTGACACACCGATCAAGTTTTTGGCGTCGTTGTTGGGAACCAAATATTAAGAACACTCAATTTTTATTACTTTAGCCATTTTTATTTTCTGCAATTTTACTCTTATTTTGTTTTCTATTTTTATCTTTCTAAATTTCAGTCTTTGCTCCTTGTAGGTACCTCTAGTTTATGACTAGAAGGAACCCGACAGGACCTTTAATTTACGATAGTGAGATCGAAGCAACCGCTCGCAGAAACCGGAGAGAAATTAGGCGAAGTCTACAATACACAGAAGAAGAGCAAGAAAACATCATAAATACCACCGAAGAGATGGCTGAAAATAATCCGCTACCTCCAGAGATAGCCGAAAATTAGGCTCCTCGAACTATGTATGATTATGCTAAGCCTAATTTTATTGGTACTGAATCTAGTATTGTTAGACCTACTATTGCTGCAAATAATTTCGAATTGAAACCTAACACTATACAGATGATACAACAGTTCGTTCAGTTTAATGGTTTGCAGGATGAGGATCCTAACACACACTTAGCTAATTTTCTGGAATTCTGCGACACTTTTAAAATTAATGGCGTTTCTGATGATGCCATCCGACTTCGGTTATTTCCCTTTTCTTTGAGGAATAAAGCTAAACAGTGGTTGCATTCTCTTCCTCGAAGATCAATTACTACATGGGAACAAATGACTAAAAATTTTTTATTAAAATATTTTCCACCGGCCAAAACGGCAAAATTAAGGAATGATATCTCTTCTTTTGTGCAGATGGATTTAGAAACACTTTACGATGCATGGGAGAGATACAAAGATCTATTGAGAAGGTGCCCACACCATTGATTACCCTTGTGGCTACAGTCCAAACTTTTACAACGGTGTGAACCCCTCAACTAGGCGGTTGATCGATTCAAAGAAATGGTGGAACTCAATAATAAAACACCAAGCGACTTACGAATTTATAGAGAGATGTCCTAAATAACTATTAGTGGCAAGTCACGAGGACAAAGCCCACGAAAGTCGCCAGTTGTTTTCAACCTCGACGCAGATAACCATGCTATCGAATCGGTAGATGTGTCAACTAAAAAATTTGATGGTTTGTGTAATTCCTTGCAAGTACAACCCGTTATGCAGTGCGAAACAAGTGGAGGTGTGGCGAATCCTGAGTACCCATCCTACGGACATGGCATAGAAGGCGAACAAATGAACTATGTAAGTAATAATTTCAGATATCAAAATAACCCTTATTGCAATACTTACAATCCAGGTTGGAAGAACCACCCCAATTTTTCATGGGGTGGTCAAGGAAATCAAAGACAACAACACCCTCCAAATTTCCAACAGCAGCAGTACCCACAGGAAAAGAAGCCGAACCTTGAGGAGATGCTGACAAAATATATAGCAGCAATAGAAACACGTTTCCAAAGTATAGAAACAAAACTTGAAAAACAAGAAGCATCGACACAAGAGCTCAAAGATCAAATTGGGCAAATCACCAAGATCTTGACTTTAACGACCACAAGGTAGATTGCCAAGCAACACCTAAACTAACCCAAGGGAGCAGATTCAAGCCATATCAACTCATGATAATGTAGGGTTAGATGAGCCTCATTTAAGGCAAGAGAATATGGTAGAAGAAGGTAAGGTTGAGGAAGGAAGTAAAAATCCAAAACCAGTAATTAAAGAGTACCAACCTCGTATACCATACCCTGAGGCGATGAAGAAAGACGACACAGAGGAATAGTTCGATAAGTTTCTTAAACTTTTAAAGAAATTACATATTAACTTACCATTACTTGAAGCTCTTTCACAGATGCCAGATTCAAGGAAATTCTTAAAAAAGCTTTTGACAAACAAGCGAAAGCTAGACGAGGAATCGCATGTGGAACTCAACGCAAAGTGCTCAGCAATTCTCCAAAATAAATTACCACAAAAATTAAAAGATCCAAGGAGTTTTACAATTCCATGTTTAATTGGTAGTTTATCTATTGATAATGCTTTAGCTGATTTAGGGGCAAGCATCAATGTTATGCCTTATAAAATGTTTAAACAACTAGGTCTAGAGAAACCCAAACAAACTAGGATGAGCATTCAATTAACTGATAAAACTATCAGAATTCCTAGGGGTATAATAGAAGATGTTCTAGTCAAAATTGATAAATTCGTATTCCCAGTAGACTTTGTAGTTTTAGACATGGATGAGGACAATAATATTCCTTTAATTTTAGGAAGACCCTTTTTAGCAACTGCCAGAACTAAAATTGATGTCGACGCAGGTGAACTCATACTTCGTGTAGGTGACGAATCAATCAGTCTTAAAGCTCTTGACTCAGCTAGGACATCAAGTGATAGAGGTGGGAAAGTAAATTCAATTGATGACCGAACTGTTCAACCTTCCTCACAGGAAACACCACGAAGCTACAAAGCTGAACCTGATCCTGGATCCCGTTCTAATAAAGAAGTAATTCATGAGGATCGAAGGCTTCATATCGATGAACTAGACGAGTGGAAGACACACTTCAAAGAGAAACTAAAAACACACGAAGCAAAAACGAGGCAACTCCACGACAAACTTAACGATGGGATAACCCAGCTTAAGATAGGAGATCAGGTACTCAAAATCTTTCCAAATGGAACAGTCGAGGTAACTAATCCTAAATTCAGCACTTTTAAGGTAAACACTACTCGACTTGAACTATATATCAATAAGCGAATTGATCGCGCATGAAAGGATTTTCACCTGCTCAAACCACCCTGATAATCCGAATGAGAGGTAAGTCTAGCTCAAGACTTTAAACGAGCGCTTCTCGGGAGGCAACCCGAGCACTAACCCTACTAATTAGTTTAGTTTTATTTATTTCCATGTTTAGGCGCAGGTTTTTCATACTCACACGACCTTGCACACGGCCGTGGCCGTGGCCGTGTGGGTACCATAGGTAGGTAAAAGGAGCGTGGCCATAGACGTGTGGCAACAGGACAAAATTTTTCCCAAAACACGGGATGCATCTCTATTTAAACCCCCTTCTTCCTTTTTCTTTTCCAGTTGTCTTTCTTCTTTCATTTTCCATTATTTACTTTTATTTTTATTTTTATTTTCTTTATTATTTTCTTCTTTTTTCTTCATGCCATTTAGATTTAGCTTAGGATACAATAAAATTAGGCCGGCTGCTTCGAGGATTCAAATTCAAACGGTTCAAGGCGCTCCCCCATGTTCACCTCTACCAATCCTATCCGGTTTCTTTTCATTAACTCCATCCAAAATTCAGGAAGTTTCACTTCTCTCCCTATCTTATGATTTTATTATTTTGCTATCATCTATCTTTGTACATTGAGGGCAATGTACATCTTAAGTGTGGGGAGGGGGGGGGTTAACTATAGTATTATTTGAAAATCCCTGAATTATATCTTGTTTCTTTAAGTAAGTTTCTCATATTATGATTAGAATGAAATTTCCTATGATTTATGATTTTTATTGATATGTTTTAGATTAATTCATTGATAATTGTGCATTGATGATTAAACTTTAAGATACTAGAGAGTCAAGCATGATAAGTCTATTTTTCAAAATTAAAATTTTTTTAGGTTGTCTACCTAAATTTGAATATTACTTTGAAGTTTGAAATTTACGAGGTTGACATCAAAAAACCATAATTTTTGTGAGATTTTGAGCCTTATAGAGCATGTATTCGTTTCCTTGCTCACTTTATTGATTATGAGTGTGTCAACATTGATTTGTTATTCTAGAACTTGCATCGATTATACATGTCGAGACCACACCTTTGATTTGATATACTAAGATGATAAAGGCACCTAGGATTTAACCCACTTACTCCACTAAAAGCCTACCCTCATAATTAACCCCTAGTGAACCCCTTTGATCCTAACAACCCTTTTTATTAATTCACCCGCTAATAGTAACCCAAAACCCTTTGTATTTGATATCACCGTTCCTTTTAACTACCCTTATATCGAGATTTGATTTGATCAGTTACTTAACTATTTTCTTTATCAGTTGTTAAATTCTATATTATTATTACTTGATTTGTTCTTAAAAAAAACACGAAGTATATTCATTATTAGTTCTATGTTCTATGAGCTCAAAACAGTTAAATTCACATCTTTAGAAGAAGCTCGTGTTATTATTAGTGTTATGAGTTTTCAATTAATGCAATTTTTTATATTCAGTTCGTTGTTTCTAGTTAGATAATTTGTCATGTCAATCTCGATTCTAACCCTCTAATTCAACCTTTATCCACACCTTTAACCAAGCCCCATTACAACCCTGTTAAAGACCTTTTGATTTGTGTATCATCTCATATTTCAGTGGTGGAGATTTGATTTTCATGCAAACCTATGGGATTAACTCTTCATGTTTGACTTTTGAGTACTTAATTCTGAAACTTAAACACTCCGAGTGATTTGAGTGAATCTTTAGTGAGGATGTCAATTCTTGTCGATTTTGAATCAGAGGTAATTATTTAGATGAGGGGAAACACCTATGTTTTTATGCTACAAGATGTATGACTTAGACTATTCGAATCTTTAGGACTCTTTGAGTTGAATTATCCATGTATGAATTATCTTTGAATTATGATGAAACACTATTGATGAATATTATGAATTGAGGGAAGTTCGTTTTAATTATGAGTTGAGAATTTTGCTTGAGGACAAGCAAAAGCTTAAGTGTGGGGGTATTTGATAAACCGAAATAGTAACATATTTTAAGCCCACATTTAGCATGCTTTTGGATGAATTATCCCTTATTTTATGTCATTTGGTGCTCTTAATCCTTTGTTTTCATGTTTTATACCCAGGGAAGCACTGGAGGATGAAAAGAACAAGAAACGGGCTTAAAACGGGCCAAATGGGCCAGATCACAAAATTGTCATGGCCTGGGCCCAAGACCACACGGCCGTGCCTCACAAATAGACCCAACATGGCCTGACCACGATTTACACGAGCATGTGCCATGGCCGTGCCCCTGCCGCGGCCAAGAGGAGTTTTTCTCGAATTTGGATACATGGTGGCAAAGAAACACATTCCAAAGCATATTTAAACACCTAAATAGGAATTTAACTCAGATTAGGATACTTGGAGACCAAGTAAGGCATCTCAAAGCCTATATAAACACCCTAGAGGACAACTTAAAAGGGAGTTCGCGAAACCCTCTGTCGGAGGAGCCCAAGGTCACATTGTCAAGGGGCGTCCAGCTAGGCCAAGGAGCCGAGCCGAGAAAGATCAGAGTGAAATTACTTGAAGAAAGCCAGTTGATTCATCTCAAGAAGTCGGAGTTATACTCAAGACGGAGGATCTCTCTTCAATTCCTTCAGGGGGTTTTAGAGTTTTTCTTATGTTTTGTTTTATCTTTTCTTTTGAGATGTATTCTATTATCATTATGAACTAAACCCTCAAATACCTGAGGGGGATGAAACCTAAGATGAATCTTGTTATCGTTTGCTGAACTATATGATAAATATTTGATTTGTTCTTAATCATGTGTTCTTAATTCTTGTGTTGATATTTCCGGAATATTAATTCAAGTTTGATGTGCTTAGGTGGAGGAGCAAAAGTCCCTGCCTAAGAGTAGATCTAACATAATTAAGCGGAGTTGACCGCATGCCTAGAGATAGGGTGACGAGATTTTGCCGGATTAGGGTGAAACCTAATAGGGGAGTCCATAGATCGAGTTAATGCGATTCTAGGGGTTTTAATTAGAAAGAGATTTCAATTAATCAACCCAGGGTTAGACGTTAGTCGCCTCGAGAGAGGGGTTAATATACATTAGGGAATCTTACGGATCAAGTCAAATGAATAAATCACCTGGTTCAGAGTTAGATAACAAGTGAAGTCTAGGTGGATTCTTCCTTAGGTATTGTTTTAATCAATTGGTTTTTCCCACAAGTATTTCCCTAATTTCATTCTTTTTGTCTCATCGTCTTTAGCTTAGTAGTTAGTTAATTTTCTAGATTAAACCAATTCACTTCAATAGTTAATTTTCTAGATTAAACCAATTCACTTCAATTTTAAAGCTAAATAATAAAAAGAAAGTTAGTGTTAGTACTTTCGGTTCCTTTGGGTTCGACAATTCGGTCTTGCCACTAAGCTATACTACTGTTCGATAGGTACACTTGTCTCAATCGTTGTCATAGTTAGTTTTTAGGCTCGATCATTCTCATTATAAATTTTAAGACTGTGACACACCGATCACTGAGCATCTGAGAATCGTATTACAGACTCTATGTGAAAAGCAATTGTATGTGAAATTTAGCAAATGTGAATTTTGGTTTCGATAAGTTGATTTTCTGGGACATATTGTCTTAGCCTATGGAATACGAGTTGATCCGAGTAAGATTTCTGCTATTCTGGAATGGAAACCTCCGAAGAATGTGTCTGAAGTTCACAGTTTTCTGGGACTTGCTGGTTATTATCGACGGTTTGTAAAAGGATTTTCGATGATAGCTACCCCGTTGACTAGATTGCTTCAGAAAGATGTGAGATTTGATGTAACACCCCTTACTCGGGTTCTACGCCAGAACCGGGCCCGAGGCGTTACCAAACTCAAACCACTTGATCGCCACTTAGGCTCGTCATAACTACTCTCTGAAGTCATCTCAACAACCTCATTCTCGACTTACGAGGCCTCACTCAAACACACGAGGGCTCTTTAGACTAAACCGAAACTTTTTCCAATCTTAAAATTTTCCTCTTTTATACAGGTCTCACACGCCCGTGCATGGACACACACGCCCATGTCCCCCAACCGTGCCTAAAACCCTAGCATTCTGCCAATGCCCCACGGCCAAGGCACACGCCCGTGCTTACCACTCGTGGTGCACACTGACTACCTTAACACAGCCTAGAGTCTAGACACACGCCCGTGTGGCTGGCCCGTGGCCAACAACAACGGTTAATCCCACACGCCCTAGACACACGCCTGCATGCGGCTAGTCCGTGGTCTATTCTGATTTAAAATACTAACATGCAGGGGACGCAAGGCAAAAGCACACGCCCGTGGGCTGACCGTGTGTCACACATGGCCTAGACACACGCCCGTGTGTCTATCCAGATGGCCAAGAACAAAGCTATTTGCTAAGCTCTTCTCACCCTTATAGCTTACACAACATGCACTCATACAACACATCCATAATCAACTCAAATTGAAGTGCAATCTCACATAGAAAACTACATCTTTCTTTCATATAATGTAATAGCCAACAACCATGACATTATACAAAATACACTATCCATCTAAAGGCCAACACATCTTAGCCATTTACAACAAAATTCACTAACTTATCTAGCCCCTATACATGCCATATACAAAACATTAAGTCTAATGTACCAGAGTGTGCTGATAGTGTGGGTGATCTTCCAAATGATCCTCGTATCTCGATTCAACACCTTTACTCTATAAGACAAGGGAAAAGAAAGAGAGTAAGCTTTGAGCTTAGTAAGTTTACACATAAACAATTAAGCAACATAGTATAAGCTAAGCAACAATTAGCATTATACCAACATAAGTAATTCACAACTATGCTTACTCTTTCTATCCCTTACCACATTTCCAACACATCATGAGTCACATACTCATAACCATCGAAATGCACCCCTGCATTCAATGTCACATTTACACAATATATAACACATCATTATTTCTCAATAATTCATCCACACAGCTAATTAACTTAATTATACATCCACACAGCTATTTTACTCAATAATGCAATCACATGGCTAATCCACACAGTTAACCCACACAGCAAATGTCTCGGTGGTTTCGCACTTAGTACACCACAATCGATTAATAAGGTGGTATCGCACTTAGCCTACCTCAAAGGTAATCATAGGGGTTTCTCACTTAGCCCACTAAATGATATACCTCACGATAGCATCGCACATAGCTAGCTCATTGTCAATATGCATTAGGATGGTATCGCATTTAGCCCACCATCTAGCATTATCACAACACATGCACAAGTCTACTTACTTAATCATTCTACTTAAACCACATAGGTCCTCAATCATTCCCGATCATACATTCATTCATAATTTCGACTACATTCATCCCACATAGGTTCTCAAACATGCTACACACTAGCCAGCATTAACAAATTGTAAGTATGAATGCATTATTTGTGCATAGACTTACCTCGATACTCAAAAGTATAGAAATATGCAATTTAGTCCACCACCTTACTTTTGCCTCGATTACGATCCGAGCTTCATCTTTCTTGACCTATAATGAATAAATCAGCTTATTCAATACACACATTGACTAAATTGACCCACATTTCATACTTTAGCAAAATTACTATTTTGCCCCTAAACTTTCTCATATTTACACTTTTACCCCAAGGCTCGTAAAGTGATTTTTATTCAACTTTCTATCCTTTCATGCTTAGCCGAACCACTTACTCATCTAAAGCATTCATCAGTTCTCACTAAATCACATATGTATGACCAAACTAAAGTTTTTCACAAACTAGTCCTTACATGCATTTTCATGGAAAATCACTTAGCAAAAGATGTTTCTACTACATCAAGCTTTCATATTCTTCCATAAAACATCAAAATACATGCATGTCATACATATGTACATTTTTGAACATCCATAATAGCTCACCAAATAGCTAAAAATAGCTTACTCATGCTACTAGGACTTCAAAAATACGAAGAATATCAAAAACCAGGCTTAGGAGCACTTACTAGCAAGCTTGAAAAATTGAAAGAGCCCTAACAATGGCTATTGGAATTTTCGGCAGCTTGGGGGAGAAGATGAGCATGATTTTGTCATCTTTTCTCCTTTTTAATCACTTATTTGATAAATGACTAAAATGCCCTTTTTGACAAACTTTCTAATTTAACTCATCCATGCCCATTTTTGTCCAAAAACTAAAAATTAGGAAAATTGCTCATTAAGGACCTCTAATTAATAATCGAAAGCTATTTCACACATATAGCTTCTAGAAACACACATTTTGCAACTTTTGCAATTTAGTCCTTTTGGACAATTCAACAATAATTTCACAAAATTGCTTCATGAAACTTTTACACTAGCATGCATACAAGGCATAAACCTCAATAACTCATTTATAACCCTCGGATTTGTGGTCTCGCACCACTATTCCGACTAGGCCCTAAATCGGGATGTTACAACTCTCTCCCCTTTAGAGATTTTCGCCCTCGAAAATATTACCAGTAAAGAGGTTTGGATGTTGCTCTCTCATAGCTTCTTCTGTTTCCCACGTAGCCTCTTCCACACCATGTTTTTGCCATAACACTTTCACTAGTGCTATGCTCTTATTTCTCAACTGTTTCACTTCTCGAGCTAAGATCTTAATCGGCTCTTCTTCATAAGATATATCCGGTCTTATCTCAATTCCCGTCGAAGGAATCACATGTGAAGGATCGGAGCGATACCGTCGCAACATCGACACATGAAAAACATTATGAATCTTTTCCAACTCTCTGCCGCAAAGCCAACCGAGTGCGCTCTGAGCCCAATTCTCATGCAGTGATCTCATATGGCCCTATAAACCTTGGACTCAATTTTCCTTTTCGTCCAAATCTCATAATCTTCTTCCACGGGGACACTTTCAAAAACACTTTGTCACCCACTTCAAACTCAATTTCTTTTCTTTTCAAATCCACGTACGACTTCTGTCGGTCCAAAGCAGCTCTCAGACTATTACGAATTACTTTCACCTTCTCTTCGGTTTCTTTCACTAGATCGACCCCATGGATCCGCTACTCACTAAGCTCGGTCCAATACAAAGGAGTCTGGCACTTACGACCATACAAAGCCTCATACGGTGCCATCTCAGATACTCGATAATCGTTGTTATAGGCGAATTCGACTAAAGGTAGATATCTCTCCGAACTACCTTCGAATTCTAGCACACAGCATCGAAGCATATCTTCCAGAACTTGAATCACTCTTTCAGACTGACCATCGGTTTGCGGATGGAACGCAGTGCTGAAATTCAATCTCGTACCCATGGCCTCTTGCAACTTCTTCCAAAATCTCAAAGTAAACCTTGGATGTCTATCTAATATAATAGACACAGGTACACCATGCAATCTCACTATCTACGCCACATACAACTCATTAACTTATCCAAAGAATAATCAACACGTCTTCGGAATAAAGTGAGCCGACTTTGTCAATCTATCCACAACAACCCACACAACATCTCTCTTTCTGGAGTCATCGGCAACCCTGTTACAAAATCCATGGTAATCCGATCCCACTTCCATTCGGGTACCATTCGGGTCAAGCAATCCCGAAGGCACTTGATGCTCGGCTTTCACTTGTTGACAAATTAAACACTTTGTCACATACTCAAAATATCTCTTTTCATACCCGGCCCACCAATACAACTTCCTCAAGTCATTGTACATTTTAAATCTTTTCTGGATGTCTTGACAAACATCCACTTTGTAGGCCTCATGCAAAACCTTTCGAATCAACTTCTCATCTTTAGGAACACAAATTACTGTCACGATACATCGGACAACCATTCAAATCCACTCAAAAATCAGAATCACTTTCTGATCCGCACTTAGCTATCTTAGCTTGCATCTCACTGTCATTTTTCTGAGCCTCACATATCTGTTGAAAAAATAGCGGCTTAGCTCTCAACTCTGCCAAAATAGCACCATCGTCAAACAATGATAAACTCGTGCTCATAACTCTTAGAGCATACAAGGATTTCCTACTCAGGGCATCCGCAACCACATTCGCTTTTCCCGAGTGGTAGTCAATGACTAACTCATAGTCTTTCAACAACTCAAGCCACCGCCTCTGCTCTCGCATTCGGATCCTTCGATCCATCAAATACTTTAAACTCTTCTGATCTGTAAAGATTTGACACTTCTCACCATACAAGTAATGTCGCCAAATCTTTAACACAAAAAACAATCGCAGCCAACTCTAAATCATGAGTCGGATAATTCTTCTCGTGCAGCTTTAGCTGCCTCGAGGAATAAGCGAGTACCTTACCCTCTTGCATCAACACGCAACCGAGACAATTAAACGACGCATCACTATAAACCACGAACTCTTTTCTCGATTCTGGTTGAACCAAAACTGGCGCCTCAGTCAACATTGTTTTCAGTCTCTCGAAGCTCTGTTGACATGTCTCAGTCCATTCAAACTTGACATCTTTATGCAATAGTTTCGTCATCGGGGTGGAAATCACAGAGAACCCCTTTACGAAACGTCTGTAACATCCCGCTAATCCCAAGAAACTTCTAATTTTTGACACGTTCCTCGGCGGTTTCCAATCCACAATAGCCGATATCTTACTCGGGTTAACTCTGACACCATCACCTGACACATGTGTCCTAGGAATTCGACCTCTCGGAGCCAAAACTCACTTTTGCTAAACTTAGCATACAACTGCTTATCTCTCAAAGTTTGCAAGATAATTCTCAAATGCTCTTCATGATCGTTCTCATCCTGAGAATAGATCAATATGTCGTCAATGAAGACAACTACAAACTTGTCCACATACGGTCTGAAAACACGGTTCATCAGATCCATAAAAATCGCAGGTGTATTCGTCAAACCAAACGGCATAACCAAAAACTCATAATGGCCATACCTTGTCCGAAATGCGCAACACATCTTGCTCTTTCACTGAAGTGATAATAACCAAACCTCAAGTCTATCTTGGAGAACATCAGTAGCTCCCTTTAGTTGATCAAAGAGATCATCAATCCTTGGTAAAGGATACTTATTCTTCACCGTCACCTTGTTCGAGTTGTCTATAGTCTATACACAACCTCATGGACCCATCTTTCTTCTTCACGAATAATACCGGAGCACCCTACTACGGCGAGTAGCTCAGTCTTGCAAAACCTTTATCTGTCAACTCTTGCAATCTGAACCTTCATTCTTTCAACTCTACAAAGCCATTCTATATGAAGCAATTGAAATAGGTGCCGCTTCTGGAACCAACTCAATTCCAAACTCGACCTCTCTCACTAGAGGTAATCCGGGTAACTCTTCCGGAAATACATCTGGATACTCACATACCACTGGCACTATTCCAAACTCTACTCCAACCTCTCGAGTATTCAACACAAAAGCAAGATAGGACTCACATCCTTTTCTTAAACATTTCTCAGCCACTAGGAAGAAATCATCACCGGTAGACTATCCGATCCACCCGATTCAACCCAACCACATCTCCACTCTCACATTTCAATTCAATAAACTTATTACCACAGTTCACTAAGACATTATGGGTAGTCAACCAATCCATGCCTAGGATTAAATCAAACTCATCAAACGGCAACAACATAAGGTTTGCCGAAAAACAATAATTCTCAATCAATAAAGGACAATTCTTACACACTCTGTCCACTAACACATGCTTCCCTAACGGGTTTGACACCTTAACCACTATGTCCGTAAACTCAACGGTCATACTCAAACTAGATGCTAACCTCATGCAAATATAAGAATGAGTAGACCCTGGATCTATTAAAGCAATAATGAAGGTGTCATAGAGAGAAAAAGTACCCGTTATCACATCAGGGGAGGATGCTTCTTCGCGAGTGCGAATAGCATGCATCCTCGCAGGTGGCCGACCCTCTGGTCTCGCAGTAGAATCTCTGGGCGCACCTCTACCACTATTCCTGCCTCTCGGGTTCCTTGGTGGTCTACCCCTCGTAGACACATCACTAGGTCTCAGCTCTTGCCTCTCTTCCTTTTCATCCATCTCGACAAGCGATTCTGGGATGAAGTGGTCAGGGGAACCACACTTATAACATTTTCGAATATTTCCCCAACACTCTCCGGTGTGATACCTACCACAACTTGTACACTCTGGTTTACTTTTTGTATTGCCCACACTTTCCATCGAGGGAGCTTGGACTCTCGAACCCGAGCGAGTATTGCCCAAGTCTCGATGCGAATAACCCACCGGGTGTCTTTGTCGTTTGAGGATTCACTTTCTTGGATCTTTTCGACTAGGCTTGGTATGACACCGCCCATCGGCCTCTTTCTAGCATCTCGGCTTCACTCACGACCCTCCTCTTTTCTAAACTCACTCTCTTGGCCTTACTTGCCCTCTCAACTAATACCACAAATTCTTTCAACTCCAAAATGCCCACTAGGAATTTGATGTCCTCATTCAGCCCATCTTCGAACCTCTTACACAAGATGGTCTCAGTCGATACACATTCTTGAGCGTATTTGCTAAGCCTAACAAACTCATGCTCATATTTCGCCACTGTCATTCTTCCTTGTTTCAACTCAAGGAATTCCTTCCTTTTTCGATCAGTAAACCTCTAGCTTATATACTCGGAACTCTTCTAGAAAGAAGTCCCACGTCACCCGCTCTCTCGGGACGACTAGCGTCAATGTTTTCCACCAATGGTATGCCGAATCGCTCAGCAAGGATACGACACACTTCAAACTCTCTTCAAGCATACATGAGAGTTCATCGAACACCCTCATAGAGTTCTCCAACCAGAACTCCGCCCTCTCTGGGTCATCATCTACCTTAGCTCTAAACTCCTCAGCCTAGTGTTTCCTAATCTTATCCACCGGGGGTTTCGATATCCTCACTACATCCATACCTTGAGGAGCCACTGGATTTGGCTTAGGTATAGGAGGAGGAGGTGGATGAGGTTGAGCATTAGGGTTCGCTCGAACATAATCTGAGTACCAATTACTCATCATTTGGAGAAAGGCTTCTCGTGCCTCTTCCCCTTGACCCCTGACCTCGGGTCCACTTTGAACAGGCACGGTTCCTTGCGCAGGAGCCGGCGTATTACTAGTCAAACTTCATCGGCGATCGATGGATCGAAATCCATATACTATATAAAACAAGATTTAAAATCAACAGAAACCACCACACTATCATTGTACACTTATGGCATGTATAGCTAGACTCTTACACCTGCTACGGTAGTCCTAGAACTGACTAAACCATAGCTCTGATACCACTAAATGTAACACCCCTTACTCGGGTTCTACACTGAAATCGGGCCCGAGGCATTACTGAACTCAAACCACTTGATCGCCACTTAGGCTCGTCATAACTACTCTCTGAAGTCATCTCAACAACCTCATTCTCGACTTACGAGGCCTCACTCAAAAACACGAGGGCTCTCGAGACTAAACCGAAACTTTTTCCAATCTTAAAATTTTCCACTTTTATACAGGTCTCACACGCCCGTGTAAGATTAGACACGCCCGTGCATGGACGCACATGCCCATGTCCCCCAACCGTGCCTAAAACCCCAGCATTCTGCCAATGCCCCATGGCCAAGGCACACACCCGTGCTTACCACTCGTGGTGCACACTGACTACCTTAACACGGCCTAGAGTCTAGACACACACCCATGTGGCTAGCCCGTGGCCAACACAGGTTAATCCCACACGCCCTAGACACACGCCCGTGCAGCTAGTTCGTGGTCTATTCTGATTTAAAATACTAACATGCAGGGGACGCACGGCCAAAGCACACGCCCATGGGCTGACCGTGTGTCACAAATGGCCTAGACACACGCCCGTGTGTCTATCCACATGGCCAAGAACAAAGCTATTTGCTAAGCTCTTCTCACCCTTATAGCTTACACAACATGCACTCATACAACACATCCATAATCAACTCAAATTGAAGTGCAACCTCACATAGAAAACTACATCTTTCTTTCATATACTGTAATAGCCAACAACCATGGCATTATACAAAATACACTATCCATCTAAAGGCCAACACATCTTAGCCATTTACAACAAAATTCACTAACTTGGCTAGCCCCTATACATGCCATATACAAAACATTAAGTCTAATGTACCAGAGTGTGCTGATAGTGTGGGCGATCTTCCAAATGATCCTCGTATCTCGATTCAACACCTTTAGTCTATAAGATAAGGGAAAAGAAAGAGAGTAAGCTTTGAGCTTAGTAAGTTTACACATAAACAATTAAGCAACATAGTATAAGCTAAGCAACAATTAGCATTATACCAACATAAGTAATTCACAACTATGCTTACTCTTTCTATCCCTTACCACATTTCCAACACATCATGAGTCACATACTCATAACCATCGAAATGCACCCCTGCATTCAATGTCACATTTACACAATATACAACACATCATTATTTCTCAATAATTCATCCACACAGCTAATTAACTTAATTATACATCCACACAACTATTTTACTCAATAATGCAATCACATGGCTAATCCACACAGTTAACCCAGACATCAAATGTCTCGGTGGTTTCACACTTAACACACCATAATCGATTAATAAGGTGGTATCCCACTTAGCCTACCACAAAGGTAATCATAGGGGTTTCTCACTTAGCCCACTAAACGATATACCTCACGGTAGCATCGCACATAGCTAGCTCATCGTCAATATGCATTAGGATGGTATCGCACTTAGCCCACCATCTAGCATTATCACAACACATGCACAAGTCTACTTACTTAATCATTCTACTTAAACCACATAGGTGTTCAATCATTCCCGATCATACATTCATTTATAATTTCGACTACATTCATCCCACATAGGTTGTCAAACATGCTACACACTAGCCAGCATTAACAAATTGTAAGTATGAATGCATTATTGTTCATAGACTTACCTCGATACTCAAAAGTATAGAAATATGCAATTTAGTCCACCACCTTGCTTTTGCCTCGGTTACGATCTGGGCTTCATCTTTCTTGATCTATAATGAATAAATTAGCTTATTCAATACACACATTGACTAAATTGATCCACATTTCATACTTTAGCAAAATTACTATTTTGCCCCTAAACTTTCTCATATTTACACTTTAGCCCCAAGGCTCGTAAAGTAATTTTTATTCAACTTTCTATCCTTTCATGCTTAGCTGAACCACTTACTCAACTAAAGTATTCATCAATTCTCACTAAATCACATATGTATGACCAAACTAAAGTTTTTCACAAACTAGTCCCTACATGCATTTTCATGGAAAATCACTTAGCAAAAGATGTTTCTACCACATCAAGCTTTCATATTCTTCCATAAAACATCAAAATACATGCATGTCATACATATGTACATTTTTGAACATCCATAATAGCTTACCAAATAGCTAAAAATAGCTTACTCATGCTACTAGGACTTCAAAAATACGAAGAATATCAAAAACCGGGCTTAAGAGCACTTACTAGCAAGCTTGAAAAATTAAAAGAGCCCTAACAATGGCTATTGGAATTTTCGACAGCTTGGGGGAGAAGATGAGCATGATTTTGTCATCTTTTCTCCTTTTTAATCACTTATTTGATAAATGACTAAAATGCCCTTTTTGATAAACTTTCTAATTTAACTCATCCATGCCCATTTTTGTCCAAAAACTAAAAATTGGGAAAATTGCTCGTTAAGGACCTCTAATTAATAATCTAAAGCTATTTCACACATATAGCTTCTAGAAACACACATTTTGCAACTTTTGCAATTTAGTCCTTTTGGACAATTCAACCACAATTTCACAAAATTGCTTCATGAAACTTTCACACTAGCATGCATACAAGGCATAAACCTTAATAACCCATTTATAACCCTCGAATTTGTGGTCTCGCACCACTATTCTGACTAGGACCTAAACTGGGATGTTACATTTGAATGGTCCGGTAAATGTCAGAAAAGCTTTGATCAGTTGAAAACTCTGTTAACCGAAGCTCCAATTTTGGTACAGCCAGAATCGGGTAAAGAATTCATGATTTACAGTGATGCTTCATTGAATTGTCTGGGATGTGTTCTGATGCAGGAAGGAAAAGTTATAGCTTATGCCTCGAGACAATTAAAGCCTCATGAAAAGAACTATCCGACACATGATCTTAAATTAATTGCGATTGTGTTTGCGTTAAAAATTTGGTGCCATTATCTTTTCAGTGAGAGATGCCACGTGTTTTCAGATCATTAAAGTTTAAAGTATCTGATGACTCAGAAAGACTTGAATCTGCGATAGAGAATATGGTTAGAGCTGTTGAAAGACTACGAGCTTGTGATAGATTATCATCTGGGTAAAGCAAATGTTGTTGCTGATGCATTGAGCCGGAAGTCACTGTTTGCATTATGTGCTATGAATGCTCATATGGACCTGTCTGATGATGGTTCAGTTTTGGCAGAATTGAAAGCTAAACCGTTGTTCTTACAATAATTATGTGATGCTCAGAAAGTTGATAACGAGTTACTAGCTAAAAGAGCTCAGTGTGATTTGAACTCTGATTCTGAATTTCGAATTGATGATGATGATTGCTTCAGATTTCGAGATCAAATATGTGTTTCGAGAAACCCAGAGTTAATTCAGTTGATTTTGAATGAAGCTCACAATAGTTGCTTATCTGTTCATCCGAGAAGTACAAAGATGTATCATGATTTGAAGCAACACTATTGGTGGTCTGGTATGAAAAGGGATATCTCTGATTTTGTATCGAAATGTTTAGTCTGTCAGCAAGTTAAAGCTGAACATCAGGTTCCATCTGGTTTGCTACAACCGATTCTGATTCCCAAGTGGAAATGGGATAGAGTGACGATGGACTTTGTTTCTGGATTGCCATTGACTCTGAGAAAGAAAGATGCAATTTGGGTCGTAGTTGATCGATTGACGAAATCTGCCCATTTTATTTCGGTACGATCTGATTACTCACTTGATAAGTTAGCTGAGCTTTATATTTATGATATTGTGAGATTGCACGGAGTGCCATTGTCTATTGTATCTGATAGAGATCCGCGATTTACATCACGATTCTGGAAGAAATTGTAAGAAGCTTTGGGTACTAAATTGCATTTCAATATAGCTTTTCACCCACAGACGGATGGTCAGTCCGAACGGATTATTCAGATTCTCGAGGATATGTTGAGATGTTGCGTCCTTGAGTTTAATGGTATGTGGGAACAATTTTTGCCATTGATTGAATTTGCATATAATAATAGTTTTCAGTCGAGCATCAAAAGGGCACCCTATGAAGCTTTCTACGGACGTAAATGTCAGACACCTCAGTATTGGACTGAGCTCAGTGAAAGTAAGATACACGGGGTCGATTTGATAAAAGACACTGAACAGAAAGTCAAAGTAATCGTAATACTCTGAAAGCAGCGTCTGATCGTCAGAAATCTTATGCAGATTTGAAATGAAAAGATATTGAGTTTGAGATCGGTGATAAAGTGTTTTTGAAAGTATCTCTGTGGAAGAAAGTACTCCGATTCGGACGTAAAGGTAAATTGAGTTCGAGGTTGATCGGACCGTATGAAATTATTGAGCGTATCGGACCTGTAGCATATAGATTGTTGTTGCCACCTGAGCTGGAAAAGATTCATAATGTATTTCATGTTTCTATGCTTCGTCGATACAGATCCGATCCATCACATGTGATTACTCCGTCTGAGATTGAAATTCAATCCGATATGACTTATGAAGAGGAACCAATCCGTATCTTAGCTCGTGAAGTGAAAGAATTGTGAAATAAGAAAATTTCGTTAGTAATAGTACTGTGGCATCGACACGGGGTTAAAGAGGCTACGTGGGAGCCTGAAGATTTCATGAGACAACAATATCTGAATCTGTTTAACGGTAAGATTTTTGGGAACAAAAATCCCTAAGGGGGAGAATTGTAATAGTCCGGTTTTGACCCTAGTCAGAATAGTGGTTTCGAGACCACAAATTTGAGTCTGTAAAATATTTTAATATTATTTTCTGTGTCTACAGTATATGATAAAGCATGTGTGAAAGTTTCGTGAATTAATTTTGTCATTTGTGTGCTTAATTGGAGGAAAGGACTAAATTGCATTAAATGCAAAATTAGCATGCTTTATGTAAAGGTATATATTTATTATGGCTTTTATTATGTGAAGTCCTTATGTTGTTATTAAACCAAAAGGATTCTGAATGGACACAAATGCCATATGTTAGTGGAAAATGAATGATAATAAAAAGGCTAAATATGGAATTTATTAATTAAGTTAATGTATAATAAAAACAAAGTTAAAATAATGCCCATTATGTGTTCATCCACCGATTGTAGAAGAAAGAAAATAGGTTTTGAAGCATTTGAACATTCGGCCATGGCCTAAGCATAAATCGTGTATGTGTTTTTGATCGGTTTTTGATAATTTCTACGTTTTTGTAATCATTTCTTAGTGTTCTTCAAAACCCATGCTTTAATTTTGTGAATTGATGAAGATTTTGAAAAAGGCCATTGATGAGTTCATGAGCTTTGAAATGTTTGATGATGAAATATGAAATATATGTGTTAGATTAACATGTTTTGTCTTTGGAGTTTTAGTGATTTTGAGTAATTTGGACTTAATTGAGAAAATAATATTTTCTGGGACAAAATTATGAAATAAATGAAATATATGGAATTAGATGAGTATGAGTAAAATTCAACTAAGCATGGGTATAAGCAAATTATGTGTATTTTGTGATTTTTTGGAATAAGGACTAAAATGTCAAAATGTGAAAATATGGGGACTAAATTGTAAATTGTCCTAAATATGTGTTTTTGGATTGAATTGAATGAATTAGTGAATAAATGAGTTAAATCTGAATATGTATAGATCAAGAACCGAAGAAAACAGACTTAGATCGTAGGAAATCAAAAGTAATTGAGTAGCCAAGTTCGTTTCCGTTTATCTGAATCTGAGGTAAGTCTATATACAAATAAATGTATCTACATTGATATATGTATGTTCATATGAAAATTTATAACGATGAATGTATATGAGATGATGAGTACATGAAATCTGAGATAGTATCGACATAATGTCAACATCCGAAAAAGTCCCGTATGATCCTAGGAATAGATAGGATTACATATGTCATGACATAGGTGTCCGATATGTGATATCATGTAAGACCACGTCTGGGACGTTGGCATTGATTCGAGACTTCGTATAAGACCATGTCTGGGATGTTGGCATCGATATGAGATTTACGTGTAAGACCATGTCTGGGACATTGGCATCGTAAATGATTCGTGTAAGACCCTGTCTGGGACAGTGGCATCGATATCTGAGTACACGTAAGACCTCGTCTGGGACGTTGGCATTGTACAACTATTATGAGCATTCCGAGTATCCTATTAGATTTCGAACGGTTCAACGGGCATGTCTAAGAAATGAATGACTTTGTGAAAGGTATAAACGATTCAGGTACGTGTGAAATGTACACTATGTGTGTATGAAAGGTAAGTGTTTATATGAGCTTACTAAAGTGAATATGTGTATAATTTTGATGAGAAATATGTGAATATATGTTTGAATGAGCTATGAGTATAAGTGATACTTGAGTTAAGGAATGTGGATAAGCAATGGCTAAGCAAATGAGCCAAAGAAGATGACATGAATTTGCAAATAAGAAATATTATTGACTTGTATCAATATGGTTATATGCATTTATGTTAAGTTTATTTGTATATGGCTTACTAAGCTTTTGGAAAGCTTACTTTGTGTGTGTTTGCTCTATTTTATAGATCGTCAAAGCTACTGAAGGCTCGGGGAACCGTCGAGGATCATCATCACACTACTCAAATTTATTTTGGTACCTTTTGAAAATGTATATACTAAATTATGGCATGCATAGGCTAGTTACTTTGAGTTATGTTTGTGATATGTGTACATAGTCATGTGATATGGCTAGATAAATGGTTGTGTTATGAATGAGATGCTATGCTATATGATGTTTGGTTTAGGTATGATTTCATGATTATGAAAAGGTCAAGGTAATGGTAAGTTATTGATGCAAATTTAGCTTATTTATGTGGTAAGATGTGGGTGAATCATGCTTGGTTTAATTGTGAATTAGTTGAGATAATTAGCTTATAAGTTGATATGTATGGAAATAAAATTGAATGGGATGATATGATGATCATGTGGTATGCTTTTGGTTGCTAATTATGTTTGGATTGATGCTTAATTGTGCTTGTAGGGATTGCCCATTGTGTGGGTGGCAATTTGGCCTTGCAAATGGCCTATATTTTCCCACACGGTTGAGCACACGGGCGTGTGGCTCGACCGTGTACCTCGTGGTTGCATTTCAAAATCAAGTCAGGCTTGACCACGGGCTGAACACACAGACACAGGGGCGTGTGACTATCCGTGTGATGCAAGTCAGGCTCGACCACGGGTGAGGCACACGGGCGTGTCCATGGCCGTGTGGACAAGTCAGTATGTATGCCCTGTTTTGACACGGCTCGGGCACATGGGCGTGTCTGAGGCTGTAGGAGGCACACGGCCTGCCCACACGGGCATGTGACCTCTGTAACTTAGAAAAATTTTTAAATTTCTAAGAATTTCCGTATGTGATCGGTTTAGTCCCGGCCCCTTACTAAAGCATGATTAAGGTCTTGTAGACCTATTTAAGGGACACTTTGATGTGATTTGTCAAATTATGTTATGAAATGTCTGTAAAAGTTTCTGATTGTCCGGTAGTGCCTCTTAACCCTAAACCGGCGATGGTTACGGGTTAGGGGTGGTACAAAACATGTTGTTATTTATTATATATGGATTACAACAGTTAGGTATAAAATAAAAAATTGTTAGTGTAAATTTAAACTTGAAATTAGAAAAATGAGTAAAAGCTATAGTAAAAATTAAGACCTCTTCAAAATAAGCTAACTCTTTTCTTTCTATTTGTTAAAAAAAAGTCATGAGAGTGACTAAATATTACTAATTAAGTTAGTTTATTGATAACCTATACGTGTGTAAAAACTTGGTATACTCTCAAGCCAAAACTCGTTAGCTATAATTGATAATTTACAATTTGTACATTATTTTTTATAAAAATATTAGTGCTTTGATTTTCTTTAATTATTTTGGATGATTTTTTTTCTTATTCTGGATTGGTTGAATAATGGATTGTACTTATAAAATTTATATAATTGATGATTATTTTATATTTGAATTTTATTTAATCTCATTCATTTCATATTTTTAAGTATTATATATATTAAATATTTTTCTAAAAAATCTCAACAAATATAAAATAGTATAATGAAATAAATCAATATCAATATGTACTAATACCAATAAAAAAATGATGTAACACCTTATACCCGGCCCGGTCATCGAGCCCGAATATCAGGATGTCACACCACCGTTTCATGCCATACACGACAAATAAAATGCTCATTCTAGAAGAAACATCTTTCATATTAACATTTGTATAGGTTTTAAGTCAATTGTACTCTTTAATTATCATCATTATAAGCTAAACATACATCAAATAGTCTTATAATAATAATTAAACATGCATAAGGTCCATTTAGCAAAATCTCAAAACTGACTATGTAGGTATCGATACTAGAATATGTGTATTGATATTTCCTTTAAGTGTTATCGATATCGCTTGGAAAAATTGGTACCAAATCAGCATTCTATTTCTTGTAAAAAAAACCCAAAGTCTTAGAAATTATCGGTACCTTTGTAAAAGTATCGATAAAATTACCCCGAGTATCGATACTCATGATAGGGTATCGATACCAATTTACGATTCTGACTTACTGTCATTTCAAAACATGAAGGTATTGATATTAAAATCTTATTATCGATACCTCTACTTTAGACCAGAAAAATACCACATTTTTAAGCGTATAACTCATTCCATTATGGAGTACCAGGAGGTGTAAGTTGTGAGACAATCCCACATTCCTTCAAAAACTCATCAAACTTTAAGCTTAAGTATTATCCTCCTCGATCTGATCTAAGTGCCTTAATACTTTTACGTAGTTGGTTTTGTACTTCATTTTGAAATTTCTTGAACTTTTCAAGGGCTTTATATTTATAGTACAAAAGATAAATTTACCCATATCTACTGAAATCATCAATGAAAGCAATGAAGAATTGAAAATCTCCTCTAGCTTGTGTTGTAATAACCCGTTTTTCAGTGGTGTCGAAAATAGTGGTTTTTGAACCACGAATCTAACTAAAGAATCTGTAATAATTATTATTTAATTCATATGAGTCAACTAAGGTTGTATATTGAATTTTGACTTGATAAATTTTAGTTTATTGAACAAATATTAAAGGTAAGTGATTTCTATTTCGGTTTTTAGTAATTTTTATGTTTTTGTAATCGTTGCAACTAGGTCTAGCTGACCCGTTCCTCCGTTTTTAAAACTATTAAAGATTTTGGGTTTTTCCATTGATGAATATTTGTTATCTTGATGTTAAATGATGGATTCAAAATGTTGGTTTTTTTTATTAGGACTATTTTATAAGTGATTTTTTTATAGTTTTTAGTTAAAGGACTAATTTGATAAAATATTAAAATTGACATGGAATTTTTGTGAATTGTGAATAATTTAGGACTGTATTAAAATATAAATAAGTTTGGCTAGCATGGCAAATTATGCAATTTTGATAAATTTGAAATTTCAGGTTTAGGGACTAAATTAAAATAAATGTAAAAGTTTAGGGAAATTGTGTAAATAATGAAAACTTAAGGGTCATATGTATAAAATTGAGTTGGGATGTGTATTTGAATATGATAAGATTAAATTTAATTATTATATATCAAGATTTGACTCGTGCGGAGGATAACCGAGGAAAGGGGAAAATAGCGAAATAGTCCATGTGAGTCAACTGTTAGCAAATATTAGGTAAGTTCATAGTCTAGTAATAAATATACTGTGTTTCTTTATGATTATATTTTTTTTCTAGTTAATGGTATATATGTGGGATTTCATTAGTCACTTATATATTATTAAAATTTTCATTTAAGTACAAATGGAAAATAAATGTTTGATGATGGTAATAATTGTGATTGCACATTATTGAAATGAAAGTTACAGATTTATAGTATGTGTATGAAAATAAGAAGTGCCTCTTAATGATGGATTTATTGATATTACAATTTTAAGTATAATGTCCGGTTGAATGTAGTAAACGGTTAGGATACAATTGACATACCAATAGGGTTAAAATGCGCTCTTGTATGAGATTGCAGTTTGGTGCCTCTGTTACGCATCTTTGGTGCTTTTGGTGTGGTGTAGTTACTTGAGTATTCAAGTCAAGTTACTATAGTTCATCGGGCTATGTATTAATTGACTTAAAACTTCTTTATTTGCTTAATTCTATGGAACATTTAAATTTCTACTATGTGATAAATAGCACTATGTGTAACACCCCAAACCCGGCCTAGACGTTATGGCCGAATCTGGCGTGCCACAATGAAGTGTTTTTCGAAAACCATGTTTCCATTGAAAACCCTCCTTAATATCTAAAAACTAAAGTCTCAGTTTGTGTTCGTTCAATTTCAAAACGTGGTTCAATGAAAATTTAATCACTTTTAAAAATGTTATTAACTATCGTCAAAAATCTCTTTTAGTTGCGGAAGCTGATTTAAGGTAAAGAAGTTTAAAAGGTATGTTTTTAAAAAATAGTAATTGGGTTGAAAACTCGTCTATGCCTAACAGATATAAAACGTAACAGTCGCAGTTGTGTGGTCACCTCCGAGTCCCTCACTGCATCGATCCTCCTAACGCTGGGGATTACCTGCACAGTTAAAAACGGGGTGAGTTTACAAAAAATTAGTGTGTAATCCCCTTACTAGAGTAACAGTCAATATACAGAAACAGAAATTGAAACAGTCTGGGCCAAAGCCCTTTAACAGTAATGGTACAGTACAGTCCAGTTCAGAGCATACGTGGGCCAAAACCCAATACAATATCATTTGGGTCGCAGCCCATAACAGAATCAATTGGGCCTAGCCCAAACCAATAACAGAACAAGTGGGCCTAAGCCCAATGATGAAGGATGAGATCTCATAAAGGATATGTAACGAGTGTGAGGATGCATCCCACCCTGGTCCAGCCAACACACCACCCGTACCAACCCTACACTCCGGTGGGGATAAAATCAACCCACCCAGCCAACACACGAAGCTTAGCACCGGTTGCGGCACTAAGTCAACAGAACGGCTCGGCGCCGTGGACAGAACGGCTAAAAGCCATAAACAGAATGGTTATAAACCATAATGAGGATGGCACAGAGCCATAATCAGGATGGCACAAAGCTATTGGTAACTGTAATAAATTTGGCACATAGCCATCAGCGATGGTAATATAATCGGCACACAGCCATGATATTTATGGTCGACACAGAGTCATCAGTATATATGTTAGTCACATAGCCACGGGTAAATACGATTGACACAAAGCCATAATCAAGATGGCACAGAGCCATATTTAGGTTGGCAAAGAGCCATAATCAGATTACGCGACTTTAAGCCGTCCGTCAGTCCACAGTCGTCTCATGCGAGCCGTGCAACCTTAACAGATCAATACTGGATCCACAGTCGTCTCATGCGACCCGTGCGACCCTATCAGAACTTCCTCCGTATCAATGTCCCAACCCCATGCAATATGTCATGTATGTCATGCTCAATCATTACACATGTATGCAAAATGACAATGATCAGTAAAGTCATTTAAACACATATTAAAAGCATATCAGTCACACAACCACAGTCAAGTCAGTTAAAACACAGTCATACGATCACAGTCAAATCAGTCAAATTCATAGTCTAAGTCAGTCATTTACCCACAAGGGCAAAATAGTCATTTTACCCTATAAGGGTATTTCGGTAATCCTACCCTTCAGGGGTATTTAGGTAATTTTGCAAACCGAGGGTATTTCGGTAATTTCACAAATCGGGGGTATTTCGGTAATTTCACAATTTGAGGGTATTTTGGTAATTTCACAATCCGAGGGTATTTCGGTAATTTCACAAATCGGGGGTATTTCAGTAATTTTACAAATTGAGGGTATTTCGGTAATTTTACAATCCGAGGGTATTTTAGTAATTTTACAAATCGGGGCTTAACAACCCAACAGAAGGTCCACCGTCGCCTCGAGCGACTTAAGTAACCCAAACAGACACAACGATGTAAATGGGCCTAAGGCCCATTACTCGGCCTAAATAGGCCCACACGCTCGGGTGGCCCATTCAGCCTAAAAATCAGATACGACTATGTGTACACTATAACCCGATTCACTAACAGTCACTTACCGTAAATTTCCTCCGTGTGGGGCCCACGTTCCCATTGGGCCCACACGGCACATTTTGGCCCAGCGAGGCCAAGAACTATCTAAGTCATGTGCGCGACATGACAAGTCTGTTGAATTCTCACTTAACAGCGAAATGACAAGTCTATTGATTTCTCACTTAACAGCGAAATGACAAGTCTATCGATTTCTCACTTAACAGCGAAAATTTACCCACGCAGGCCCACTCGACCCAAATCGGCCCATTAGGCCTATTAACGGCCAAGTCCACGAGATCGCTCATGGCGGCCTTTGTCAATGTGTCGACTTCCCCACACTAGTGTCCATGCACCCATGTAGTAGCCGTTGCAGTATCGTCGGCTTTCCGGCATTTCGACATTTGCCGTTCTACAACGCGAATAGTGTGTGTACACACCTTGATGGAGAGAAACGCAGTAGCCCACGAGCGTAGAACCTTGACTGAATCGGCTTATACTTCCCAAGCTGTTTGATTATGAATCGATATCACCTCCTTGTGGTTTATCTGTACCACAACATTATCTATTAAGCATCAATATCAAAAACAAAGGTTAAACAATTGCTATCCTAAGGAAAACACACGGCCAACAAGAGAACTAGACATTCGGCCAGTATTTGAAAGCACATAACCACTTACCCCTAAAAATTGGCCAACCCGATAAATTGAACTCAATCAACCCAGAAGAGAAGAACAAATTCGGCACTTCAGAGGCTGGAGAAATGATTCGTTAGAACGCTTGTAGGTCGAAACGTTTGATCGATAGAGAATGGAAAAAGAATGAAGGCAGAGAAAGAGAGGTTGAATTCGGCTCACATTAAGAAGAATAGGAAACAGGGAGAAGAGAATAAAGAAAACCGAAACGGGAAAAACACAAAAAGTTCTATGGCAATCTTTGGCACTATAGATAGAAGAGAGAAAATAAAACAAATCGGCATAAAAGAAAGCAATTGCCAAAAATGCACCAAATGCACTCCCTAGCCGAATTTGCCTAAACAAAACTCCCCCCCAATCGGCTCCAACTTATCCCATTTCAAAAACCTTCAAAAACTCCAGCAATCCCTCCATCGGATTTTCTCCTTGATTTACTCCAACTCCCCATTCAAATTCAATTCAAATTCTTATGACCAATTCAACCACAGAGTTCCACAGAGTTCCAGTCTAGTTCCAACACCTCCCCAACTCAAGCAGCAAAATAAACATACAATTGTGCACGCCAAGCCTCGAACCTCAGACTGCTTGCCACACATGTAGCGCCACCTTGCCACTAGACCCCTTCACTCTTTTTGTCATAAAATAAACACTAATTATTATAAGTCCTATAAGCTAACATCCAGGTTCACTTAAGAGCCCAAATTAAAATTTTACAAACACCTAGACTTGAACCCAGGCTTCTCAAGCACTCCCAAATATGCCCAAATACTTTGCCACTAAAGCTACACTTAATTTATGATATTTTCTCGCACACCTAAACTTTTATGAGCAGTCTCCTAGTGGCTCCCACGCACAAGGCCCAATCCTACTAGGCCCAAATTTAGGGCGTTACACTATGAAATACTTATGTATAAATGTTGATAAGTACATTGAAATAGGGTGATTGATAAAATTTGGTTAGTTCTTTTGAAAAGTATCATTTATGTTATATTTGACTATATACTAATGCGGTGTGATCTTGCATTCGATTATCAGGAATTAGAAATTCATTCTCTTGATTATCTTTTTTTTCAAGGTAAGTTGATATTAAATTTATGAATGATTTGGAGGTGATATGGTTAGATGAATATGGAGATGTTAAGTGATAAAATTGAATAATTAATGATTATGTGATTAAAAAATTGTATGCAATGATATTGAAACTAAGGGAAAGTTTATAGTTACATATATGGAACACAAGCTTTGTAAATGCAATATTGGTGGCAAAGTTGTGAATTTAAATATGAAAGAATGATATGTTTTAATTTGAATTACCGTGGTTTATGAATCACTTATTTGAATGTTTTGGTACTGAAATTATGTGATTTTGGAAATGATTGTCAGGTTTAGAAATTTAATGCCCTTTTAGTATTCATTTATGGAATAAGGTATGTTGATTTGAATCTTTAGCTATGGACTTACTAATCTTCCTCAGCTTACCCATCTTTGTTTTTGTTTCTATAGTTAACGTTTTGTCGAATGGTTCGGACAGATCAGCTTCAACGCTCACACTATCCAGACTCTCTTCGGTAGCTTTTGTCTTTGAGTCAATTTGGTTGTGGCATGTATATAGGGTTTGTTGTAATTAAAATTAACATGTTAGTTGATTGGTATTTATATATATGTATGGTCATGTTTAGTTAGTTATGTGTTTTGTTGGTACCATTGTGGTATGGTAATGATGTGCCTTTGTGTAGGCATTATTTTGATTTAGTTCTCTTAATGATGTTTGAAATGTGCTATGGTCTATTTAGTAGGTGATACATGGTATTGGTCATGCTATATTTGCTTATGGTTTATATTTGATAATAGAAAATGGTTACATGATGGTTAACTGAATAGCATATTCACGATGGTAATCTTTTAGGTGATATGATAATGGTATATGATTAACAATTATGGTGTCAATGATGACACATTGGTTTGGCATAAATTTGCATGAATTTGTTTTGTTTTTGATGTGTTAAATGTGATTTTGAATAGGTCATTTTGGTTAGAAATGGGATGGCTTGGTGTCCAAGTTAAACTGGTTGTTTTGGCTTGTAAAAGAAGTAATTTTGTAACATCCTGAAATTCAAAATTTTATGTCCGTGCATTATATCATGCTGTAGACTAGTTAAAAATGTTAATTGTGTATGTTTAGGGGTCCTAAGAAGGCTTGGGGTTGAGTTGGGCCTTAGCAAAATTTTTGTGTTTAAACACTTTAAGGAGAGAAGGTAAGTGGCATCATGACTTAAGGAAATAAGTATGTAATTTTGCTAACACAAGTGGAGCATTGGCAAGGTGGTTGTGGCGTGAAATGGCAGAGGGGAGAGCTTGGGTTCGAATCCCATCTAGTGCAAAAATTTTGGATTTATTTTTGTGTCCCTATTACAAGTGTCAGCCATGGTTCTAAATTTGGTAAGGGAGACTTTTTATTGATGGAAAGATGAATAAGAAAATAAGGTAAGGAGGAGGGTAAGGAAAGAAGTAAAAAGGAAAGGAGAAAGAAGGGGGATATGTTGGCCAGAAATTTGGAAGGTGCTTGGAATAGAATGTTGGTCAACACTCATCCTTTTGGCAAAAGTAATACACGGTTTTGGGAAGGGGGAACTTGATAGCCGAAATTCCTAGAGTCATTTTGCTAGTTTCGGTTCAAGAAAGGCCTATTTTCTTTTTAGCATATTGGTGTTTTCTTTTCCCAATTCTTTTCCTTGTTTTGGCCGAAATATCTAGTCATTGTTCACCTTGTTCTCTTGTTGTGCCGTAATCCTTAATCCATCATTGTTCATTCTTCTTTGATTACCGAAATACTCACATCTTTTGGTTCATTTCTCTTTTGGTGTTGGCCGAAACCTCTTAACACCTCTTTTTCATATTCTCTTTTCTTTTTATTATTATTTCTTCAACCTTCCTTTCACTTTTTAAATCAACATTACCTTGTGACCGAATTTTCTTATTCATTTCTCTCCATAGCCGAATCTATTAACATCCTATTTCCTCTTTATTTCTTTTTCTTTCGTGTTGGGCACTACCTTCTTGACCAAATCGGTAAGTAATCCTCTTCTTTTCAATTTCTTTTCTTCATGCCGAATATCTGCCCTTGACTTGGGATGGTTCTTTTAACTGAAAGCATCAGTTTCTTCTACTCACTCAAAGCGTGATCATCTCTTTTTCGTAGTATTAAAGTGGGAAAGCCGAATCTAATATCCTTATCTCATCCGTAGCCATAAGTCAATCGGTAAAAATTGGATTCATTATCGATAAGGTAAAGAGTTTCGTTATGGTTCATTTCGATATCTTTCATCGCTTGGTTATTCTGTTAAAACGAATCGATGGATTTGACTAATCGTTTATTTTAGGGACTATATCGTTCGTTCTTATTCACTTGTTGATCCCACAGAAATAATGGTAAGTCGAATCCTATCCCTAAACAACTACTTTCTGTCATAGTATTTTACTGACCGGGACTTTTCAATGGAGGCAAGTGGTAGTGATTTGAAAGGAAAAGCGATAGGAGAACACAAAAGGAGTGGATTTGCAATTCCTACTCCTAAGTTCAAACGTAGGGCAGTATCGGTAGTTCAGGATTTTCCACCGGGTTGTGGACCATCATCCGGTGAGAATAGACAAATCGTGGTCGTTCACAATACTAAGGGTGCCGATGATCAAGAAGGTTTAATCCTTACCGTAATCAGGTGTGTAATCTCACACCGAAATCCCGCAGATTCATGATTCGATAACATGTTGGATAATAGATCATTATTATTGTAAGGCTAAAAATCGTAATATGGCATAGATCGAGTAACTTGCTTAAATTACATTATTTCTAAAATCTGTTAAAATCGGTATAAAATTTGTAAAATTACCAAAATGCCCCTATGGGCCGATTTACCAAAATGCCCATATGGGCTGATTTGCTAGAATGCCTTAGTAGGCCGAATTATTAAAATGCTTTATTGGGCTGGATCTCCAAAATTGTTCAATAGAATAATGGTTGTTATTTATATGTGAATACTTTATGTTAATTATGTATGTTGCATTTTCTTTTACATTTTGCATGGGATGAGAAAATTGTATGGAGAGCAGTGTAGCCTAGTGGCATTGCCACAATATGTTCATTATTATGCTTACTTATGATTTCGGTCGCATGGCCACAATAAAAATATATGATAGCAGTTTGACTGCAAATTTTGGTGTGAGGGGCGGGGTGGGTTGACTTGATCCCCACCGGTGTGATTGGCTGGTCGGGGGTGTGTTGGATGGACGGGTTGGGCTGCATACATGTCATTTTAAATACTACTATGTAAATGGGCTTAGGCCCAAGTTATTGCTATATGGATTTAGGCCCAGTGGATGACGGTAAAGAGATTATGCACTGAGTTCTAGTAACTCACCCCTTTTTGCTTAACCCTTACAGGTAATGCTCAGTTGTAACACCATGGTTTAGGGGCTATGCGGTTTGAGTAGAATGTAGGTGTTTGGAAGGTTCTTGGGTGTGCTTGGATGTGTTTTGAGGTTTTAAGAACGCTCGGAGTAAGCGGGGAGATTTTGGAAAATTTTGGAATTTTTGTGTGAAAAGGGAATCGGGCCAAGGGAGGTCTTAAGAATTATTTTTGGTAATTTTTGGCACATGAGAGGCTTTGGCAAAGTGGCTTCGTCTTGCTGCTTTAGGGGGTGGAGGTAGCGCCTTGGGGTCTTAGGTTCGAGTCCAAGCGGCGAACTTGGTTTTAATTTTATGGTTAAGCGTTACAAGGATAGAAGGCCTTAAAATAATTTTGGGGCGTGTTTTGTCGCAAGGAGCAGCTGGTCCAGGTGGTGCCTGTGCGGAACTTAGGCGCTGAAGGTGCGTGTGGGCGCTGGTTCGAGCAACTAGGCGACATTTTGGCGTTTCATTTTATGTGCGGCTGTGGGGCTGAGCTAGGAAGGGTTAAGATTTAATGTTGGGGGTTTTTGTCATAAAAATCAAGCTGGCCGAGTGGCCTGGGCGCTGGGGGGGAAAGGAGCAGCAGCTTGGTCCCAGGTTCGAACCTGGAGAATGGCAATTGGAGTTTTAGTTTTTATCTATTTTGGGCAGCAAATTGAAGTGGACGGCACATGTAGTTTAAATTAGGTGATAAGGATAAGCTTAAGTATTATTTTGAATTAGAATTTGGCTGGTGGGTGGCTTTATTATTTTATTATTTTAGATAATTATGGATTATTTTAGTTAGTTTGAATAGGTTTTGAATGGATGATGATGAGTAAGATAGGGATTTGTTTAATTTTATTTGTGGCTTGGAGTGTTCCAAGAGGTGGCCGATTGTGGGAATCTTCATGGGGGGAGGGGGTATGTGGCGGTTTTGGAGGGTTAAGGAGGGGAGAATGTTGTGTGCTTCTTTAGCATTTTTGGGTATATTCGGCCAGCCTTAGTTGTGGGTACCAAAGCCGATTTTTCATAGTGTCTCTCTATTGGTTTTCATTTTATACCGAAACCTTTAGTAACCTTAATTTTGTCGAAAGCTACATTTGTTCTTTAATGATGTGGTGGCGAATGTTCTCTTGAATACAAAGACACTTGGTTTTGTCATTTTGCTTGATGGCTTTCTTTTTATCCATGGTCAAACACTTACTCTCCCTTAGCTTTCTTCTTTGTTTTCTTTCTTGCAAAGCCGAACCTTCCTCTCTCATTGCTAATCTCCATTGCCGATTCTTTGTTTCTCCTTGGATTATTTTCTTTTGTTTCAACCTCTAAAGGATCTAGCCAAATATTCTCTTCCATTTGATTTTAGTGTTAGCCTAAATCTTCCCTTCCTTTTTGTTTGTTCTTTGGCCGAATCTAAGGGTGGTGTGGATTGCTTTTGGATTTTGGTTCAAGCCTTGGAGAAGGTATAGGGGTAAGGCCGAATGTTTTATGGTAAGCCCTCTGTTTTCTATCAATAATCTTTAAGAGTAAGAGTGGGTTTTGGCATTTGTTTGGAAGGATATTAACCTATTGTGTGATGATTATTTCGTCATAGGGTCTTCAGATTTTGGTGGCGATCAAGTGTAGTCGATTGGTAAGTGGTGGTAAGAGAGGATTCTTTTAGTCTTTGTTAAGCCAAGTCTATTGTGGATTAACCGTTTTCTTGTTAGGGTGGACCGATTGTTAAAGGAACCATTGGTTGGTTCGGGATTTGGTAAGAAACCAAATCAATCGTGGGGTGCAAGGTTATCGAGGGTCTTTAATCGATTCTTTGGTTAAGGCTTACAGGTGTGTACACACACACACTCTTCTAGTAATAAATGTGCTTACTATATTGTGTACATACACACTTATAATAGTTAATTAAGTGTATGTTATGTGTAAATCTGCTCTATGTAGATGTGGCAATAGTACCTTAATGGTACAAGCGAGGATCCCGGTAAGTCTCTATATGTATGAGATGGATAATATGCTTTTGGGAAGCATGGATTATTTGATACATGTGATATATGTATGTCCTGTTATTAACTGCTTGACATGGGTTGATGAGAGGAGGGGCGTTGATATCGTCTTTGACGAGCACCGGTTGCTTTGGTAGCACACTCGTGACTATATGTCACCGTGAGGTTTGGTACCTCATAGCGACTTGTCCACGTGGTTAACACCACCGTGGGTTGGCCCCACTTGAGATATGGGATCGAATCTCGCGGTGATTTGGTATCACACGATGGGTTGGCCCCATCACCCGATTTGTGTCTCACGGACACCGGTGCTTTGGTAGCACATTGTGACTATATGTCACCAAAGGTTTGGCACCACCAAAGTTTTTGGTAACACATTGTGACTACGGTCACCAAGTGGTTTGGTACCACATGGGGTAGACAAAGGCGTTTGGTTGGCTAGGTTGGGTGCATGTTAATTGGATGCATGATGAGCATGATTATGTTTGTATATGATATTTTGCTAATTCGGAAAAAGGGTTGCACACTCGAGTCTTGGTGACTCACCTTTTCCTTTAACCATTTTCAGTGTTGCTTAAAGTCGGGTAGGGATCGGAGAGGACAAGGTGGCCCATGCCGAAGATGATGTTCATTTTTTTTTCATGATTGATTTTGATATAAGTACTTTATTCGAATTGTTGGGTTGTAATAAAGGTCATTCTATATTTTTGGTATTACTTTAACTTCGGTTTATTTAAATTAATTTGCTATGTGAAAATGATTTTAATCCAAGTAACCTATTTATGAAGAATGTGGCTAATAAAGTTTTTCTAATTCAGTCAATTTATAACTTCAAAGTTTTCATAAGGTAATAACTGAATAAAGTTTAAAAAAAAAAAGTAAAAATAAATTCTTTCATGCTTTATGCTAAGTAAACAAAGATTTTTCAACCGTCTTTCCGCAATAACATAACCAGATTCGGTCGTAGTGAATGGGCCGGGTTTGGGGATGTTACAGTTTGGTATCAGAGCCAGGTTCAAAACTCGGCTTTGAGGGTGTTGGGCCCGAAAACATTTTCAAAATGGGCTTTTATAAAAAAAAAAAAAAGTTTTTCAGGTAATCTGGCATGGCACCTGTACCTCCGACCCGAAGTCCACCAGGTAAGTACTTCGGACTCTTTTGAAGTTATCTGTTTGTATGAATTGTTTTGGGCTGTAGTGTTAGTAGAGTATCTAAGAGCTTGTGGTATAGACTTAGAAAGTACGCCTAAAAAGTGTGTTAGCTCTTGGAGATCAGAGTGCGCAGCGATAGTGTAAGTTTGGAGAGTTGGGACGTGGACCGTTAGTCTAGCCAAGTAATTTCGAGGACGAAATTATTTTAAGGAGGGTAGAATTGTAACACCATGGTTTAGGGGCTATGCGGTTTGAGTAGAATGTAGGTGTTTGGAAGGTTCTTGGGTGTGCTTGGATGTGTTTTGAGGTTTTAAGAACGCTCGGAGTAAGCGGGGAGATTTTGGAAAATTTTGGAATTTTAGTGTGAAAAGGGAATCGGGCCAAGGGAGGTCTTAAGAATTATTTTTGGTAATTTTTGGCACATGAGAGGCTTTGGCAAAGTGGCTTCGTCTTGTTGCTTTAGGGGCTGGAGGTAGCGCCTTGGGGGTCTTAGGTTCGAGTCCAAGCGGCGAAGAACTCAGTTTTAATTTTATGGTTAAGCGTTACAAGGATAGAAGGCCTTAAAATAATTTTGGGGCGTGTTTTGTCGCAAGGAGCAAATGGTCCAGTGGTGCTGTCTGCGGAACTTAGGCGCTGAAGGTGCGTGTGGGCGCTGGTTCGAGCAACGGAAGCAGCATTTTGGCGTTTCATTTTATGTGCGGCTGTGGGGCTGAGCTAGGAAGGGTTAAGATTTAATGTTGGGGGTTTTTGTCATAAAAATCAAGCTGGCCGAGTGGCCTGGGCGCTGGGGGGGAAAGGAGCAAAGACTTGGTCCTGTGTTCGAACTCGAGAATGGCAATTGGAGTTTTAGTTTTTATCTATTTTGGGCAGCAAATTGAAGTGGACGGCACATGTAGTTTAAATTAGGTGATAAGGATAAGCTTAAGTATTATTTTGAATTAGAATTTGGCTGGTGGGTGGCTTTATTATTTTATTATTTTAGATAATTATGGATTATTTTAGTTAGTTTGAATAGGTTTTGAATGGATGATGATGAGTAAGATAGGGATTTGTTTAATTTTATTTGTGGCTTGGAGTGTTCCAAGAGGTGGCCGATTGTGGGAATCTTCATGGGGGGGTATGTGGCCGGTTTTTGGAGGGTTAAGGAGGGGAGAATGTTGTGTGCTTCTTTAGCATTTTTGGGTATATTCGCCACCTTATTTGTGGGTACCAAAGCCGATTTTTCATAGTGTCTCTCTATTGGTTTTCATTTTATACCGAAACCTTTAGTAACCTTAATTTTGTCGAAAGCTACATTTGTTCTTTAATGATGTGGTGGCCGAATGTTCTCTTGAATACAAAGACACTTGGTTTTGTCATTTTGCTTGATGGCTTTCTTTTTATCCATGGCCGAAACACTTACTCTCCCTTAGCTTTCTTCTTTGTTTTCTTTCTTGCAAAGCCGAACCTTCCCTCTCATTGCTAATCTCCATTGCCGATTCTTTGTTTCTCCTTGGATTATTTTCTTTTGTTTCAACCCTCTAAAGGATCTAGCCAAATATTCTCTTCCATTTGATTTTAGTGTTAGCCGAATCTTCCCTTCCCTTTTTGTTTGTTCTTTGGCCGAATCTAAGGGTGGTGTGGATTGCTTTTGGATTTTGGTTCAAGCCTTGGAGAAGGTATAGGGGTAAGGCCGAATGTTTTATGGTAAGCCCTCTGTTTTCTATCAATAATCTTTAAGAGTAAGAGTGGGTTTTGGCATTTGTTTGGAAGGATATTAACCTATTGTGTGATGATTATTTCGTCATAGGGTCTTCAGATTTTGGTGGCGATCAAGTGTAGTCGATTGGTAAGTGGTGGTAAGAGAGATTCTTTTAGTCTTTGTTAAGCCAAGTCTATTGTGGATTAACCGCTTTCTTGTTAGGGTGGACCGATTGTTAAAGGAACCATTGGTTGGTTCGGGATTTGGTAAGAAACCAAATCAATCGTGGGGTGCAAGGTTATCGAGGGTCTTTAATCGATTCTTTGGTTAAGGCTTACAGTGTGTACACACACACACTCTTCTAGTAATAAATGTGCTTACTATATTGTGTACATACACACTTATAATAGTTAATTAAGTGTATATGTTATGTGTAAATCATTTCTTCTATGTAGATGTGGCAATAGTACCTTAATGGTACAAGCGAGGATCCCGTAAGTCTCTATATGTATGAGATGGATAATATGCTTTTGGGAAGCATGGATTATTTGATACATGTGATATATGTATGTCCTGTTATTAATCGCTTGACATGGGTTGATGAGAGGAGGGGCAAAGGATATATCGTCTTCGACGAGCACCGGTGCTTTGGTAGCACATCGTGACTATATGTCACCGTGAGGTTTGGTACCTCCAGAGGTTTGGTACCTCATAGCGACTTGTCCTCGTGGTTAACACCACCGTGGGTTGGCCCCACTTGAGATATGGGATCGCCCGTGCACGGTGATTTGGTATCACACGATGGGTTGGCCCCATCACCCGATTTGTGTCTCACGGACACCAGTGCTTTGGTAGCACATTGTGACTATATGTCACCAAAGTGGTTTGGCACCACCGGTGTTTTGGTAACACATTGTGACTACGGTCACCAGTGGTTTGGTACCACATGGGGTAGACAAAGGCGTTTGGTTGGCTAGGTTGGGTGCATGTTAATTGGATGCATGATGAGCATGATTATGTTTGTATATGATATTTTGCTAATTCGGGAAAAGGGTTGCACACTGAGTCTTGGTGACTCACCTTTTTCCTTTAACCATTTTCGTGTGTTGCTTAAAGTCGGACCGGGATCGGAGAGGACAAGGTGGCCCATGCCGAAGATGATGTTCATTTTTTTTTCATGATTGATTTTGATATAAGTACTTTATTCGAATTGTTGGGTTGTAATAAAGGTCATTCTATATTTTTGGTAATACTTTAACTTCGGTTTATTTAAATTAATTTGCTATGTGAAAATGATTTTAATCCAAGTAACCTATTTATGAAGAATGTGGCTAATAAAGTTTTTCTAATTCAGTCAATTTATAACTTCAAAGTTTTCATAAGGTAATAACTGAATAAAGTTTAAAAAAAAAAGTAAAAATAAATTCTTTCATGCTTTATGCTAAGTAAACAAAGATTTTTCAACCGTCTTTCCGCAATAACATAACCAGATTCGGTCGTAGTGAATGGGCCGGGTTTGGGGATGTTACATCAGTGATGTGGACTTGGGCCATGGATGACTCAGTGGAGGCCATACTTTAGAAATGGTGTTGTCGAACTTAGTAAATTCCTTTTCTTTCGTTACTTTTACTATATTAGGTTAAAGTTGTAATAAGGCCTCTGGGATTTTAAATTTGGATTTTATGTTTGACTATTTATTTTCTATCATGGTTTGATTTAAACAGGGATTTTTCTGAAAATCATAAACAACGGTTTTTCATAAAATTTATCAACAAATAGATTTCATAACAAATATGTTCGAATAATTTAACTTGGACTTTCCTTCGAAATATTAATATTATTTTAAAAAATTACGGATTTAAAAGATCACTAATTCAATTATCGATTCTTCAATTAACCTTTCAAGAATTGTAGTATTTCTAATAAATATTTTTGATCCAAATTTGTTTTCTTAAACTAAATTCTAATCTTTAGTAAGAAGCACAAGTTCTTTACTCGTTTTCTTCATGTGACATGTCAGATCCGGTCATACCGCATAGGCCGGGTTTAGGGTGTTACATTTTATGGTATCAGAGCCCAGTTGCAAAACTCGACTGTGGTTTGGGTTCAAAAGCGATTTCCAAAGCTGTTTAAAATTTTAAATTATAAATGTTTTATCTAAAGGAAGTATGGCACCACGGGTATCCGACACCAAGTTAAGTAAGTTTATGTTTTCATTTTATGATTATTGTGGTATGACTGTAGAAATACTCTAGAACTTTTACCTTTAGGAGCTGAAATTATAGAGATTGAGACCTTAGGATACGTTTTGCGAAAACGACTTTACTTCCTATACTTCATAAAATATTGTTTAATAAACATTGAATAATATACTGATTCATAAGACTTGTAATCAGATTAAATCGATTTAGTAAACATGAGCGCTAGAGGACGTGGACGCGGTAGACGTGGCCGTGGTAGAGGCCGAGGTGCTAGAGTTGTATCTGAGGCATCGGGGCATATGCCGGAAATGGATGCCCCTGCATCACCAGTGACTGAAGCTGGGTCACATGATCGAATGAGAGATGATGACGCTCTGTCACAAGCGATGTTGCGAGTCCTAGAAAGGGTTACTGGGGCAAGAACTGGGTCGGCAGCTCGTGGGTCGATATCGGAGTGACTCAGATCGAATGGGGCTGAAGTTTTTAGGGGTATTTCAGGTGTAGCCCCAAGTGTAGCGGAGTATTAGCTTGAGGCGGTGGAGCGGATTATGGACGATCTGGATTGCACAGCTGAGCAGAAATTGAAAGGGGTTGTGTCATTGCTGAGAGACGAGGCGTATCAGTGGTGGCTCACTGTTCGGGAAGGCACTCAGGCTGATCGCATTACCTGGGATTTCTTTAAGACAGTATTCCAAGGAAAATCTGTCAGGGCTAGTTATGTGGATGCCAGAAGGAAGGAATTCCTGAATCTGGTACAAGGAGGTAGGTCTGTGGCAGCTTACGAGGCGGAGTTTCTGCATCTGAGTCGGTATGCCCGGGGTATAGTGCCGACTGATCATGAACACTATGTACGTTTTGAGGATAGATTACGTGATGAGTTGCGGGTACTGATAGCCCCACAGAAGGAGAGGAATTTTGCCACACTGGTGGAAATAGCTAAGATTGCTGAAGAAGTAAAGCATTCGTAACGGCAAAATCGAGACAAGGATAGGGGCAAGAACAAGAGAGACTCTGGGTACTCAGGTCCTACTAGAGGGTTTCAGAAAAGGCCCAGGAATGAGGAGCCAGCTCGAGTGAGAGTTCAAGCTACTACTAATCAGTTACAGCCTTGTACGGATTGTGGGAAACTACACTCGGGAGAATGCTGGAAGAGAACTGGTGGTTGTTTCAGATGCGGATCCAAGGACCATTAGTTTAGGGATTGCCCTCGAAAGCCTGATCAAACTCAGGTAGTTCATAACAGATTTGCGCAGCCAGCAGGAGGTGCTCAGTAGCCGCCGAGAGGCCGTGGGCCAAGTCGAGGTGGTAATGGTGTAGGACGAGGTCAAGGTGCACCAGGTAGAGGTACCGGTAACAGGGGTAATACAGAGGCTAGACAACCAGGGTTGGTCTATGCGGTCAGGCGTCGAGAGGATGGCGATGCACCAGATGTCATAACCGGTACGTTCTTCATATCTGATGTACCTTTTACCGCTTTGATAGACATTGGATCCACCCATTCGTATGTTGCATGTGCTGTGTCTGGAACTTTGAATATTAGATCTGAGATTACTACTAGAGAAACAACTGTAATTAGTCCTTTAGGACAGTTAGTGATAGTAAATAAGTTGTTTAGAGATGGGCCCTTAGAAGTTCAGGGGGAAGTATTTTTGGCGGATTTGATGGAACTGTTGTTCGGGGAGTTCGATCTTATATTGGGCATGGACTGGCTGGTTAAGCATCATGCAAATTTGGACTGTGCTGTAAAGCAGATGGTATTAAAAACTTCAGAGGATAAGGAAGTGATGATGATAGGTGAAAGAAGAAACTATCTGTCTAATGTGGTATCTGCTTTAAAGGTAGAAAAGTTGGTGCGAAAGGGGTGTGGAGCGTTCTTAGCCTTTATCAGTACTTTGGAGGCCAAAGAGTTGTCGATTGAGAGTGTTAGAACGGTGAAAGAGTTTTCAGACGTCTTTCCCAAGGAGCTTCCAGGTTTACCTCAAGATCGGGAGGTAGAATTTGGTATTGAGCTGTTGCCAGGAACGGCTCCGGTGTCTATTGCTCCTTACAGAATGGCGCCGAAGGAGTTAGCGGAGCTTAAAGCTCAAATTCAGGAGTTGTTGGATCGCGGATTTATTCGACCAAGTGTGTCACTGTGGGGAGCGTCGGTCTTGTTCGTTAAAAAAAAGGATGGGTCGATGCGTATGTGCATCGACTATAGACAATTGAATAAGTTGACGATCAAGAACAAGTACCTGTTACCAAGGATCGATGATCTGTTCGATTAGCTGCGTGGAGCTTCAGTTTTCTCGAAGATAGATTTGAGATCGGGATATCACCAGCTTAAGGTCAAGGAGGCAGATATTCACAAGACTGCGTTCCAAACTCGTTATGGGCATTACGAGTTCTTAGTGATGCCATTCGGGTTGACTAATGCACCAGCTGCATTTATGGACATGATGAACTGAGTCTTCCAACCTTTCCTAGACCTGTTTGTGGTTGTGTTCATAGATGACATCCTGGTGTACTCAAAGACTGAAGAAGAGCATGATTCGCATCTACGGGTAGTATTGCAGATTTTGAAGGAGAAGCAATTGTATGCCAAATTCAGTAAGTGTGAATTTTGGCTGAGAGAGGTGACCTTTTTGGGACATGTTGTGTCTGCCGAAGGAATTAGAGTTGATCCCCGGAAGGTCGAGGCTGTGTTGGACTGGAAGCCACCAAAGTCAGTGGCAGAAATTCGGAGTTTTCTAGGTTTGGCTGGGTATTACAGGCGTTTCGTTGAGGGGTTTTCGTTGATTGCCGCACCCCAACTAAGGCGCTGCGTAAGGGAGTACCGTTTGTGTGGTCGATAAGCGAAGAATAGAGTTTTCGAAATTGAAGAAGATTCTGACAGAAGCGCCAGTATTGATTCAACCTGAGGCTAGTAAAGAGTTTATCGTTTATTGTGATACGTCACACACGGGCTTGGGTTGTGTGCTGATGCAAGGGGGAAAAGTGGTGGCATATGCATCTCGTCAATTAAGGCCGCATGAGGTGAACTATCCCACTCATGATTTGGAGTTAGCTGCAGTAGTGTTTGCTTTGAAGATTTGGAGACATTATCTCATGCGGGAGAAGTCAATTATCTACAAGGATCATAAAAGTCTGAAGTACCTCCTTACCCAGAAGGAGTTGAACTTAAGACAGCGGAGGTGGATAGAACTGTTGAAAGATTATGACTTCTCAATCGAGTATCACCCAGGTAAAGCTAACGTAGTGGCAGATGCGTTGAGTCGTAAGGTGATATCAGATTTGAGAGCGATGTTCGCTCATCTCAGCCTTTATGAAGATGGTAGTCTGTTAGCCGAACTTCAAGTGAAGCTTGCATGGGTAAATCAGATTAAGGAAAAGCAGTTGTCAGATGAAAGATTGAGTTCTCGACTTTAGCAAGTGGAAAGTGGTGAGAGAGGGGATTTTGGATTGAATAGTGATGGAGTATTGTGTTTCCGCGGAAGAGTTTGTATGCCTAGGGATTCAGAATTGAGACAAATGATTCTACGTGAGGCGCATAGTATCCCATATGCTATGCACCCCGGAGGAAATAAGATGTACCGAGATCTCCGTGAGCAGTATTGGTGGCCAGGGTTAAACGAGAGGTTACTGACTTCGTGAGTAAGTGCTTGACATGTCAGCAGGTGAAGGCGAAACATCAACTGCCATCAGGGTTGCTACAACCGGTGAAAATTCCATTATGGAAATGGGAAAGGATAACGATGGACTTTGTTAGTGGGTTACCCTTAACGCCTACTAAGAAAGATTCAGTCTGGGTCATAGTGGATCGGTTAACGAAAACTGCTCATTTCCTACCCGCTTAAATGCACGGATTATTCGTTGCGAAGTTAGCCAAGTTGTATGTAGCAGAAGTCGTGAGGTTACATGGGGTACCAGTGTCTATCATATCAGACAAGGATCCTAGGTTTACATCACGATTCTGGAAGGCTCTACATGAAGCTTTGGGTATAAGGCTAAATTTTAGCATGGCGTTTCAACCACAGACTGATGGTCAGTCGGAGAGAGTAATCCAGATTCTAGAAGACATGTTAAGAGGCTGTGTGATCGACTTCAGGGGTAGCTGGGAAGATTTTCTACCGTTGGCAGAGTTTGCATACAATAACAGCTATCAATACAGTATCCAGATGGCACCCTACGAGGCGTTGTATGGTGATAGGTGTCGTACTCCTACTTGTTGGGCTGAGCTGGGGGAGCGGCAGTTATTGGGTCCTGATTTGGTCTCGGTGACGGAAGAAAAAGTTAAGGTAATTCAGGCCCGGCTAAAAGAAGCTTCGGACAGACAGAAATCATACGCGGACCTGAAGCGTAAGAAGATAGAGTTCTCAGTGGGAGATCAGGTCTTTTTGAAGGTCTCACCTTGGAAAAAGATCTTAAGATTTGGATGGAAGGGCAAGTTAAGCCCTAGGTTCATCGGACCATACCGTATACTGAAGCGTGTTGGGCCAGTAGCTTATCAACTTGAGTTACGTCCAGAGTTAAGTCAGATACATAGTGTATTTCATGTCTCGATGTTAAGGCGTTATCGCTCGGATCTATCTCATATCGTACCAGTGGAGGAAGTTGAGATAAGACCTGACTTGTCTTTTGAAGAGGGGCCAGTACAGATTTTAGATCGGGATATTAAGGTGCTAAGAAGGAAGTCGGTTCCATTAGTCAAAGTTTTATGGCGTAATCACGGGTCAGAGGAAGCTACATGGGAGCCAGAGAACGCGATTTGGCAACAATACCCTCATCTCTTTTAATTAGGTAAATTTCGAGGCCGAAATTTTCTTTAAGGGGGGTAGAATTGTAACATCCTGAAATTCAGAATTTTATGTCCGTGCATTATATCATGCAGTAGGCTAGTTAAGAATGTTAACTGTGTATGTTTAGGGGTCCTAAGAAGGCTTGGGGTTGAGTTGGGCCTTAGCAAAATTTTTGTGTTTAAACACTTTAAGGAGAGAAGGTAAGTGGCATCATGACTTAAGGAAATAAGTATGTAATTTTGCTAACACAAGTGGAGCATTGGCAAGGTGGTTGTGGCGTGAAATGGCAGAGGGGAGAGCTTGGGTTCGAATCCTATCTAGTGCAAAAATTTTGGATTTATTTTTGTGTCCCTATTACAAGTGTCGGCCATGGTTCTAAATTTGGTAAGGGAGACTTTTTATTGATGGAAAGATGAATAAGAAAATAAGGTAAGGAGGAGGGTAAGGAAAGAAGTAAAAAGGAAAGGAGAAAGAAGGGGGATATGTTGGCTGAAAATTTGGAAGGTGCTTGGAATAGAATTTTGGTCAACACTCATCCTTTTGGCAAAAGTAATACACGGTTTTGGGAGGGGGGAACTTGATAGTTGAAATTCCTAGAGTCATTTTGCTAGTTTTGGTTCAAGAAAGGCCTATATTTTTCTTTAGCATATTGGTGTTTTCTTTTCCCAATTCTTTTCCTTGTTTTGGCCGAAATACCTAGTCATTGTTCACCTTGTTCCCTTGTTGTGCCGTAACCCTTAATCCATCCTTGTTCATTCTTCTTTGATTGCCGAAATACTCACATCTTTTGGTTCATTTCTCTTTTGGTGTTGGCCGAAACCTCTTAACACCTCTTTTTCATCTTCTCTTTTCTTTTTATTATTATTTCTTCAACCTTCCTTTCACTTCTTAAATCAACATTACCTTGTGACCGAATTTTCTTATTCATTTCTCTCCATAGCCGAATCTATTAACATCCTACTTCCTCTCTATTTCTTTTTCTTTCGTGTTGGGCACTACCTTCTTGACCGAATCGGTAAGTAATCCTCTTCTTTTCAATTTCTTTTCTTCATGCCGAATATGTGCCCTTGACTTGGGATGGTTCTTTTAACTGAAAGCATCACTTTCTTCTACTCACTCAAAGCGTGATCATCTCTTTTTCGTAGTATTAAAGTGGGAAAACCGAATCTAATATCCTTATCTCATCCGTAGCCATAAGTCAATCGGTAAAAATCAGATTCATCATCGATAAGGTAAAGAGTTTTGTTATGGTTTATTTCGATATCTTTCATCGCTTGGTTATTCCGTTAAAATGAATCGATGGATTTGACTAATCGTTTATTTTAGGGACTATATCGTTCGTTCTTATTCACTTGTTGATCCCACGGAAATAGTGGTAAGTCGAATACTATCCCTAAACAACTACTTTCTCTCATAGTATTTTACTGACTGAAATTTTCAATGGAGGCAAGTGGTAGCGATTTGAAAGGAAAAGCGATAGGAGAACACAAAAGGAGTGGATTTGCAATTCCAACTCCTAAGTTCAAACGTAGGGCGGTATCGACAGTTCGGGATTTTCCACCGGGTTGTGGACCATCATCCGGTAAGAATAGACAAATCGTAGCCGTTCATGATACTAAGGGTGCCGACGATCAAGAAGGTTTAATCCTTACCGTAATCAGGTGTGTAATCTCACATCGAAATCCCGCAGATTCATGATTCAATAACATGTTGGATAATAGATCGTTATTATTGTAAGGCTAAAAATCGTAATATGGCATAGATCGAGTAACTTGCTTAAATTACATTATTTCTAAAATCTGTTAAAATTGGTATAAAATTTGTAAAATTACCAAAATGCCCCTATGGGCCGATTTACCAAAATGCCCCTATGGGCCGATTTACCAAAATGCCCCTATGGGCCGATTTGCTAGAATGCCTTAGCGGGCCAAATTATTAAAATGCTTTATTGGGCTGGATCTCCAAAATTGTTCAATAGAATAATTGTTGTTATTTATATGTGAATACTTTATGTTAATTATGTATTTTGCATTTTCTTTTACATTTTGCATGGGATGGGAAAATTGTATGGAGAGCAGTGTAGCCTGGTGGCATTGCCACAATATGTTCATTATTATGCTTACTTATGATTTCGGTGGCATGGCCACAATAAAAATATATGATAGCAGTTTGACTGCAAATTTTGGTGTGAGGGGCAGGGTGGGTTGACTTGATCCCCACAGGTGTGATTGGCTGGTCGGGGGTGTGATGGATGGACGGGTTGGGCTGCATACATGTCATTTTAAATACTACTATGTAAATGGGCTTAGGCCCAAGTTATTGCTATATGGATTTAGGCCCAGTGGATGACGGTAAAGAGATTATGCACTGAGTTCTAGTAACTCACCCCTTTTTCCTTAACCCTTGCAGGTAATGCTCAGTGATGTGGACTTGGGCCATGGATGACTCGGTGGAGGCCATACTTTAGAAATGTTGTTTTCAAACTTAGTAAATTACTTTTTTTTTTGTTTATTTTCATTACTTTTACTATATTAGGTTAAAGTTGTAATAAGGTCTCTGGGATTTTAAATTTGGATTTTATGTTTGACTATTTATTTTCTATCATGGTTTGATTTAAACGGGGATTTTTCTGAAAATCATAAACGATTTTTCATGAAATTTATCAACAAACGGATTTCATAACAAATATGTTCAAATAATTTAACTTGGACTTTCCTTCAAAATATCAATATTATTTTCAAAAATTACGGATTTAAAAGATCACTAATTCAATTATCGATTCTTCAATTAACCTTTCAAGAATTGTAGTATTTCTAATAAATATTTCTAATCCAAAATTTTTTTCTTAAACTAAATTCTATTCTTTAGTAAGAAGCACAAGTTCTTTGCTCGTTTTCTTCATGTGACATGTCAGATCCGGTCATACCGCATAGGCCGGGTTTGGGGTGTTACAAATTTAGCTGCACATGGCCTGGAACACGGGCTGTCACACAGCCGTGTGCCACACACAGTCACACCACATAGTCGTGTGTGTCAATTTGATTTTAGGAACAGGTTCCACTCGGCTTGCGACACGACCATGTGGCCCTATTTCAAATACCCACACGGGCAGGAACACAGTCATGTGTCCTGACTTCGAATGTTCACATGGTTTGAGCTATGTCACACGGCTTGGCCACACGGTCGTGTGACCCTTGTTTTCCCAAAATTTTCTGAATTGTTTCATTTTAATCCTAGATTGTTCCCAAACTATTTTTAGGGCCCGTAGGCTTGATTAAAGGCCCATACGTGTATTTTTTCCATGGTTTGGTTTAATTGTTAAATATATTGGTATTTAATTGTATAATTGATTCTGTAGTGAAGTTAAATGTTTCGTTTTGCTTGGTAATACTCCGTAACCCAAATCTGATAATGAAGACGGGATAAGGGTGTTACAAGTGTGTTCATTGGTCCACTTACATCACTATGTACTAAACCCAATAAATCACTAGCTTGTTCACTTTTACCATTAAAAGGGGCTTTAGTCATTTTACCCAACAAGCAGGATACACACATTTATCAATTTTTTCAAAAACAAAAGAATCCAAAAATATATCTTTATTGAGTTTTGATATGCACTTCTATAAACACGAAAATATACACACTTTTTCATGCCCTTTTTTAACTCAAATTCATGTAGTTTCGGTAAAATTCTTGTCGAAAAATATATAATAATTAAAATGTACTCAAATTATGAACATGTTTAATTTTAATTAATTTATATCAAATTTTGATTATTTTCGACATATTTGCACAAAGGACGAAAAACGGCTCGGCAGACACTACTAGAAGCACAAAATCGAGAAGCAATTTTGAAGCATCAAGGCGAATTAATTTTTCAGCCTAAGACGGTCCAAATTATGTGTATTAATTCATAATATAATTAATTTTAATTTTAATCCAATTTAATTTGGGTTAAATAAATTATTATTAATTAATTATGAAAAGGGGGCCAGTTGAGCTGAACCGAGAAAACTGATCCAACTGAGCACTGGGCAGCCCAAAAACGTCCCACATGCTGACCCAATCAGCTTGCTTGGCTGATTATTTGGCTTGCAAAATGGCCCTTGAAGACTCCTTCAAATTGCATTCAAACCCCTCCACTATTTATGCCTTTCTAGATTTGCCCTTACCTTAGAATAGCATGTTTGAAATCTTAAAACATGCCACATGTGTGGCCAGCCATGGGGGGAGTCTTTGGCTGTTGATTTTGGCTATTTTTAGCAGCCTTATCAACCTATAAATACCCCCTTGGCTTCTCACTTCAAACACATCTCAACCTTTCTCATTTCTTCACGTTACTCTCATTTTTCTCTCTTTATTCCCTTCCATTGTTCTTCATTTTCTTCCCCTATTCCCTTTCCAATTTCACCTCTTGAAAAAGAGTCAATCGACCACCATTTGGAGCAACATTCAAGTGTTTTTAGAAGCCTCGGTTCGACAAGAACAAGCGGAGAAGGAGGAGTGGAGCAAATTAGTCAAGCCTCGAAGGTACACCGGATTTGATTCATGTTCCCTATCCTTTTAATTTTGTTGTTGTTATGATGAACATGTCTATGAATATTTGTGATATTGATATGTTTAATTTAATTAATATGGATTAAATTTGATTCGTGTTAGGTTGACTGCATTTCGTCTACTTGAGTTATTAAAATTGTGTTTGTGGTGTTATAGGCCTCGGTAAAATGTTTGATTAAGTAAAACTATGACTAAGTTAATCTTGTATTACAATTGTAAGGTAACTGATGAATTAATTATTTAAACGGATTGAAATTGTAATTAATTGAAACAATACTTAATAAGTGCATGTTTAATCATCTAAGGTAGTTGAGGGTTAAATTAGCAACGGTATCCAACGATACATTAGCCTTGCGTAACTTGCAAGATTATTGTGATTAAACTATTTCAAGGTAGAAATACATTGTTACCTCACGTAATCTTTTATGTGCTTATGAGATTGAATTAATAGTTTGAATTGGCATAGAGATATGTACAAGAGATTATTTTCATAAGTATGTATGTGCATTAACAAATTTGCTTATTAAAATTTGTTTAATCGGTTGAATTGACATAGAGATATAGTCAAGAGATAAATGGATTTTGGTAGGTAAGTATGTAACACCCCTAACCCGTATCCGTCGCCGGAATAGGGTTAAGAGGCGTTACTGGACGAACGGAGACTTTTACGGACAATTCATAACATAATTCATCATATTACAACAAAGCGTCCCTTAAATAGATCAACGAGACCTTAAGCATGCTTTAGAATAGGCCTGGGACTAAACCAAACACATACAGAAATTCTCAAAAATTTACAAATTTTTCTAAGTTACAGAGGTCACACGCCCGTGTGGGCAGGCCGTGTGCCTCCCACGACCATCAGACATGCCTATGTGTCTAAGCTATGTCAAAACAGGGCATACATACTGACTTGTTCACACGGCCACCAGACACACCCATATGCCATGGCTGTGTGAAATTAAACTAGCTACTGACTTGGTCACACGGCCACCAGGCACGCCCGTATAACCTGCCCAGGCACACTTCGAAGTGGCCCTTGAGCCACACAGCAGAGACACACGCCCGTGTCCCTTGGCCGTGTATGCAAAATAGGCCATTTACAATGCCAAAATGCCACCCACACTTGGGTCATTCCTAAAATCTCAAACAAGCATTATTCCATACACAATTAGCAACCAAAATCATGTCAAGTGAACAACATATCATCTAATTCAATATCATTTCTATTCATATCAACTTGTATTCTAATTTGCACAACCAATTCACATATAAAACTAATCATGTTTCATCCTCAATTTGCCACATTCATAGAACCATCTCATTGTTCAAACATATATACTCATATTACATCCATATGCTTACCATAACCTTGACCATTTCATAGGCATAAGATTATACCAAAACCAAACTCTTATAGCATAGTATCACATACAAAATAAAATCACTTATCTAGCCACATCACATGGCTATATATATACATGTCTTAAACATACTCCAAAACAACTAGCCTATACATGCCATATTTAGCTATTTACACATTCAAAAGTACCAAAGTTGAGTTTGATAGTGTGGTGATGATCCTCGACGGTCCCCGAGCCTTTTTGTAGCTTTAACGATCTATAAAACAGAACAAACACACACAAAGTAAGCTTTCAAAAGCTTAGTAAGTCATATACAAATAAACTTAGCATAAAATGCACATAACCATATTGATACATTGACATTAATGTTTCTCAATGCATATTCATCACATATTCTTTGGCTCATTTACTTAGCCATAGCTTGCCATATTCTTCAACTCAAATATCACATATACACATAGTCCATTCAAGCATATATTCACATATTATCTCATCATTTCTATACACATATTCACCTTAGTAAGTTCATATAGACACTTACCTTTCATACACACATAGTGTACTTTTCAAACGTACCTGAAACGGATATACAACTCACATAGTTGTTCATTTCTAGGACATTCCTGTTGAACCGTTCAGAATCTAATAGGATACTCAGAATGCTCGGAATATTCGTACAATGCCAATGTCCTAGACGTGGTCTTACATGTAATCAGATATCTATGCCACTATCCCAGACAGGGTCTTACACGAATCAATTCGATGCCAATGTCCCAGACATGGTCTTACACGAAATCTCAAATCGATGCCAACGTCCCAGATGTGGTCTTACACAAAATCTCAAATCAATGCCAACGTCCCAGACGTGGTCTTACATGATATCACATTTCGGACACCTATGTCATGACATGTAACATCCCGGTTTAGGGCCTAGTCGGAATAGTGGTTCGAGACCACAAATCCGAGGGTCATGAATGAGTTTTTGAGGCTTATATTATGTATGCATGCTAGTGTGAAAGTTTCATGAAGCAATTTTGTGAAATTGTGGTGGAATTGTCCAAAAGGACTAAATTGAAAAAGTTGCAAAATGTGTGTTTCTAGAAGCTATATGTGTGAAATAACTTTAGATTTTTAATTAGAGGTCCTTAAATAGAAATTTATCCAAATTCTAATTTTTGGACAAAAATGGGCATGGATGAGTTAAAATTGAAAGTTTATTAAAAAGGGCATTTTGGTCATTTATCAATTAAGTGATTAAAATAGGTGAAAAGATGATAGAATTCATTCATCTTCTTCCCATAGCTGTCGAAAAATTGAGAAGCCATTGTTAGGGTTCTTTCAATTTTTCAAGCTTGCTAGTAAGTGCTCCTAAGCCCGGTTTTTTATATTCTTCGTATTTTTGAAGTCCCGGTAGCATGAGTAAGCTATTTATAGCTATTTGGTGAGCTATTATGGATGTTCAAAAATGTATATATGTATGAAATGCATGTATTTTGATGTTTTATGGAAGAATATGAAAGCTTGATGTAGTAGAAACATCTTTTGCTAAGTGATTTTCCATGAAAATGCATGTAGGGACTTAGTTGTGAAAATCTTAAGTTTGGTCATACATGGGTGATTTAGTGAGATTTGATGAATGCTTTAGTTGAGTAAGTGGTTCGGCTAGGCATGAAAGAGTAGAAAGTTGAATAAAAATCACTTTACGAGCCTTCGGGACTAAAGTGTAAATATGATAAAGTTTAGGGGCAAAATAGTAATTTTGCTAAAGTATGAGATGTGAGTCAATTTAGTCAATGTGTGTATTTAATAAGCTGATTTATTCATTATAGATCAAGAAAGACGAAGCCCGGATCGAAACCGAGGCAAAACCAAGGTGGTGGACTAAATTGCATATTTCTGTACTTTTGAGTATCGAGGTAAGTCTATGCATAAACAATGCATTCATACTTACAATTTGTAAATGCTACCTAGGGTGTAGCATGAATGAGAATGAATGAGAATTATTGGGAACCTATGTGGTTCAAGTAGAATGAATGTAGTATAGATGTGAATGGATGAGTAATTGGGTAAATAGACTTGTGCATGTGTTGTGATAATGCTAGATGCTGGGCTAAGTGCGATACCATCCGAATGCATATTGACGATGAGCTGGCTATGTGCGATGCTATCGTTAGGTATATCATTTAGTGGCTATGTGCGAGATCACGATGATTACCTTTGTGGTAGGCTAAGTGCGATACCACCTTATAAATTGATTGTGGTGTGCTAAGTGCGAAACCACCGAGATATTGGCTGTGTGGATTGATTGTATATATTAGCTATGTGTAATAGCTGTGTGGATAAGATATGTGGATTAGCTGTGTGGATTAGCTATGTGAGTTAGCTATGTGGATGTATTATTGAGCAATAATGATGTGTTGGATATTGTGTAAATGTGATATTGAATGCAGGGGTGCATTTCAATAATTTTGAGCATGTGACTCATGATGTGTTGGTAATATGGTAAGGGATAGAAAGAGTAATCATAGTTGTATATTATATGTTGGTATAATGCTAATTGTGGTTGGGCTTATACTATGATGCTTAATTGTTTATGTGTAAACTTGCTAAGCTCAAAGCTTACTCTCTTTCTTTTCCCTTGTCTTATAGATTTAAAGCGTTGAATCAAGATACGAGGATCATCGAAGATAGCCCACATATCAAAGACACTTTGGTACATGAAACTTAATGTTTTGTATATGGCATGTATAGGGGCTAGATAAGTTAGTAAATTTTGTTGTAAATGGCTAAGATGTGTTGGCCTTTAGATGGATAACTTATTTTGTATAATGCCATGGTTGTTGGCTATTACATTATATGAAAGAAAGATGTAGTTTTCTATGTGAGAATGCACTTCAATTTGAGTTGATTATGATGGTGTTAGATGAGTATTTGTTGTGTATGTTAGAAGGGTGAAAAGAACTTGACACTTAGTCTTGTTCTTGACCATGTGGATAGACACACGGGCGTGTGTCTAGACCATGTGTGACACATGGTCAGCCCACGGGCGTGTGCTGTGGCCGTGCGTCCCCTGCATGTTAATATCTGAAAACAGAATAGACCCTGAACTAGTCACACGGGCGTGTGCCTAGGGCGTGTGGGATTCATCAGTGTTGGCCACGGGCTAGCCACACGGGCATGTGTCTAGACTCTAGGCAGTGCGAGGGAAGTCAGTGTTCACCACGGTTGGGGAGCACGGGCGTGCCATGGCCGTGGGGCATTTTGCAGAATGCTTGGGTTTTTAGGCATGGTCTGGGGACATGGGCGTGTGTGCTCATGCACGGGCGTGCCTAATCTTGCACGGGCGTGTGAGACCTGTATAAAAGAGAAATTTTAAGGATCGTAAAAGTTTCGGATTAGTCTCGAGAGTCCTCGTGTGTATGAGCGAGGCCTTGTAAGTCGAGAATGAGGTTATAGCGAGTAATGACGTTGAGCCTAAGTGGCGATTAAGCGATTTGAGTTCAGTAACACCTCGGGCCCGGTTCCCGGCGTAGAACCCGGGTAAGGGGTGTTACATGACATATGCATTCCTATATATTCCTAGGTTCAGACGGGACTTCTCGGACACTGATACCTTATTGATATATATACCTCGGATTCAGATTTCATACACATTCCATCTCAATGGATTTTCATAGAAATTCAAATTTCATATAGGTACAAATAATTCAATTCAAGTACATTTATTTGTATATCGACTTACCTCGGATTCGATTAACGGAAATGGACACGGCTACTCGATTACTTTCGATTTCCCGCGATCTAAGTCCGTTTTCTTCGGTTCTTGATCTATACATATTCAAATTTAACCCTTTTATTCATCAACTCATTCAATTCAATTCAAGAACACATATTTAGGGCAATTTGCAAATTAGCCCTCACATTTTCACATTTGGACAATTTAGTCCCTATTTCACAAAATCACAAAATACACATACTTTCAAGTTACTCATGCTTAGCCGAATGTCTCCCATGCTCATTCAAGTCCACACATTTCATTTATTTCACAATTTAGTCCTTCAAAATACAATTTTCTCAATTAAGTCCAAAATACTCAAATTCATCAAAACTCCAAAGACAAAACTTATTAATCTGTCACATATCATTCATAATCCATCCTCAAACATCATAAATCTCATGAATTCATCAAGGGCCCATTTCAAAAATATCATCAATTTACAAAATTGAGACATGGGTTTTGAAGTATACGGAGCAACGATTTCAAAAACGTAGAAATTATCGAAAACTAATTGAAAACATACCTTGAATTGAATCAAAAGCTAGCCGAAACTTTAGGGTTCTTCCTTCTTTTTCTTTTCTTTGTTTTTCGGCACTAAAAGATTATAATCTTCATATTTGTATTGTTTTTTTTATTAATAACATGTTATTATACTATTTACTTTATTATCATTTCTATTAATATTAAAAACAAATATACATTAAGGGCATACTTGTCCTTTGTCATCCACTAACTTCATTAATGGGCTAATTGCCTCATAAGGCCCCCACATTTAAAAGCCACATCGATTTAGCCATTAATCAAATAGAAAGCCACTTTTACGCTTTACGCGATTTAGTCCTTTGCTCAAATTAAGCACACAAACAGACAAATTTAATCACGAAACTTACACACATGCTTAATCACATATCATAGACACAGAAAATAATATTAAAATATTTTTTTGACTCAAATTTGTGGTCCCGAAACCACTTTTTCGACTAGGGTCTAAATCAGACTGTTACAATTCTCCCCCCTTAGGGATTTTCGTCCCCGAAAATCTTTCCGTTACACAGAATTGGATATTGCTGTCTCATTATATCTTCGGGCTCCCACGTAGCCTCTTCCACTCCATGTCGATGCCAAAGTACTTTTACTAACGGAATTTTCTTATTTCTCAACTCTTTCATTTCACGAGCTAAGTTACGGATCGGTTCTTCTTCGTATGCCATATTAGATCTGATTTCAATCTCAGACGGAGTAATCACATGTGATGGATCAGATCTGTATCATCTAAGCATCGATACGTGAAATACATTATGAATCTTTTCTAGCTCAGGTGGCAACAACAATCTATACGCAACTGGCCCAATTTGTTCAATAATTTCATACTGCCCGATGAACCTCGGACTCAATTTGCCTTTGCGTTTAAATCAGAGTACTTTCTTCCACAGAGACAGTTTCAAAAACACTTTGTCGTCGATTTCAAACTGAATATCTTTTCTTTTCAAGTCTGCATAGGACTTCTAACGGTCAGACGCTGTTTTCAGACTGTCCCGGATTACTTTCACTTTCTGTTCAGTGTCTTTTATCAGATTGACCCCGTGTATCTTATTTTCATTAAGCTCAGTCCAATACAGAGGTGTTCGACATTTGCGTCCATATAAAGCTTCATAAGGTGCCATTTTGATGCTCGACTGAAAGCTATTATTATAAGCAAATTCAATCAATGGCAGGTACTGTTCCCACATACCGTCAAACTCAAGAATGCAAAATCTCAACATATCCTCGAGTATCTGAATAATCCATTCGGACTGACCATCCGTCTGTGGATGAAATGCTGTACTAAAATGCAATTTAGTACCTAAAGCATCTTGCAGTTTCTTCCAAAACTGTGACCTGAACCTCGAATCTCTATCTAACACAATAGACAATGGCACTCCGTGCAATCTCACAATATCAGAAATGTAAAGTTCAGCTAACTTTTCAAGTGAATAGTCAGATCGTACTGGAATAAAATGGGCCGACTTCGTCAATCGATCAACTACAACCCAAATTGCATCTTTCTTTCTCAGAGTCAATGGCAATCCAGAAACAAAGTCCATCGTCACTCTATCCCATTTTCACTCAGGAATCAGAATTGGTTGCAACAAACCAGACGGAACCTGATGTTCAGCTTTAACTTGCTAACAGACTAAACATTTCGAATTAAAATCAGAAATGTCTCGTTTCATACCTAACCACCAATAGTGTTACTTCAGATCATGGTACATCTTTGTACTTCCCGAATGAACAGATAGACGACTGTTATGTGCTTCATTCAAAATCAACTAAATTAACTCAGGGTTTCTCGGAACACAAATTCGATCTCTGAACCTCAAGCAATTATCAAAATCAACTCAAAATTCAGAATCAGAGTTCGAATCACACTAAACTCGTCTCGCTAGCATCTCATTATCAATTTTCTGAGCATCACATATTTTTTGTAAAAACAACGGTTTCGCATTCAATTCAGCTAAAACTGAACCATCATCAGACAGATCTAAATGAGTATTCATAGCACACAATGCAAACACTGACTTCCGGCTCAATGCATCAGCAACAACATTTGCTTTACCCGGGTGATAATCTATCACAAGCTCGTAGTCTTTTAACAACTCTAACCATCTTCTCTGATGCAGATTCAAAAGTTTCTGGGTCATCAAATACTTCAAACTTTTATGATCTAAACACACGTGGCATTTCTCACCAAAAAGATAATGACACCAAATCTTTAATGCGAACACAATCGTAGCTAATTCAAGATCGTGTGTCGGATAATTCTTTTCATGCGACTTTAGTTGTCTCGAGGCATAAGCTATTACTTTGCCTTCCTGCATCAGAACACATCCCAGACCATTCAATAAAGCATCACTGTAAAACACAAATTCTTTTCCCGATTCTGGTTGTACCAAAACTGGAGCTTCAGTTAACAAAGTTTTCAACTAATCGAATCTTTTTTGACATTTATCGGACCATTCAAATCTCACATCTTTCTGAAGCAATTTAGTCAACGGTGTAGTTATCATCTGTTGTGCGATGTCAGAGTCTTAATATTTATATAATGAATGATCGAGCCTAGAAACTAACTGTGACAATGATTAAGGCAAGTGCACCTATCGAACAGTAGTATAGCTTAGTGGCAAGATCGGATTGTCGAACCCAAAGGAATCAGAAGTAATAATACTAACTTTCTTTTTATTATTTAGCCTAAGAAACAAGGGAATTTTTTGTTTAAACTAAAATTAACAAACTACTAAGCTAAAGACGCTAAGACAAAGAGAACGAATTTGGGAAAATACTTGTGAGAAAAACCAATTGACTAAGACAATAGCCGAGGAAGAATCCACCTAGACTTCACTTGTTATCTAACTCTGAACCAGACGATTTATTCACTTGACTTGATCCGTAGGATTCCCTAATGTATATTAATCCCTCTCTCGAGGCAACTAACGTCTAACCCTAGGTTGATTAATTAAAATCTCTTTCTAATTAAAACCCCTAGAATTGCATTAACTCGATCTATGGACTCCCATATTAGGTTTGACCCTAATCCGGCAGATTTTTGTCACCCTATCTCTAGGCGCGCGAGCAACTCTACTTAACTATGCTAGATCTACTCTTAGGCAGGGACTTTTGCTCCACCACCTAAGCACATCAGTACTTGAATCAATATCCTGGAATATCAAAGCAAGAATTAAGAACACATAATGAAGAACAAATCAAGTATTTATCATATAGTTCAACAAACGATAACAAGATTCATCTTAGGTTTCATCCCCCTCAGGTATATGAGGGTTTAGTTCATAATTATAAAAGAATACATCTCAGAAGAAAAGATAAAACAAAACATAAGAAAAACCCTAAAACCCCCTGAAGGAATTAAAGAGAATATCCTCCGTCTTGAGTATGACTCCGGCTTCTTGAGATGAATCAACTGGCTTTCTTCGAGTAAATTCCACAATTCTGACCTCTCTGGCTCGGCTCCTTGGCCTAGCCGACGCCCGACAGAGGGGGCTTGTCGAACTCCCCTTTAAGTTGCCCCCTAGGGTGTTTATATAGGCTTTGGAATGTGTTTCTTTTCCTCCAAGTATCCTATTCCGAGTGAAATTCCTCTTTGTCACGACAGGGACACGCCCGTGTAGTACGCTCGTGTGAATCGACTTCAGGCCATGTTTGGGTCTGTTAAGGAGGCACGGCCGTGTGGCTTGGGCCTAGGCCGTGTGCATTTCTTTCTTCGGCCCATTTGGTTCATTTTAAGCTCGTTTTCCGTTCTTTTCATCCTCCTATGCTCTCCTGAGTATAAAATATGAAATTAAAGGATTAAGAGCACCAAATTCCATAATTCAAGGGATAAATCATCCAAAAGCCTGCTAAATGTGGGATTAAAATATGTTACTATTACGGTTTATCAAATACCCCCACACTTAATCTTTTTCTTGTTCTCAAGCAAAATTCTCAACTCACAATTAAAACAAACTTCCTTGATTCATAATATTCATCAATAATGTTTCATCATAATTCAAAGATAATTCATACATGGATAATTCAACTCAAAGAGTCCTAAAGATTTAAACAATCTAAGTAATACATTTTTGTAGCATGAAAACGTAGGTGCATTCCCTCTTCTAAATAATTACCTCTAATTCAAAATCGACAAGGATTGACATCCTCACTAAAGATCCACTCAAATCACTCGAGGTGTTTAAGGTTCAGAAAAAAGCACTCATAAGTCAAACATGAAAAGTTAATCCCATATGCTTGCATGAAAATCAAATCCCCACCATTATAATATGAGATGATACACAAATCAAAAGGTCTTTAACAGGGTTATAACGTGGCTTGGGTTAAAGGTGTGGATAAAGGCTGAATTAGAAGGTTAGAATCGAGATTGACTTGACAAATTACCTAACTAGAAAAATGAGCTAATCCTTAATAATTACATAAACTTGTAATACTAATAATACGAGCTTTTTCTTCAAGATGTGGAATTTAAATATGTAAGCTCACTTAATTATAAGGCTAATAAAACTAATAATGAATATACTTCGTCATTTTTTTAAGAACAAATCATTAAATATTTACAATAATAAGAAAGTACTTTAACAACTGAAATATAGAACATAGTTAGGCAATCAAGCTCAAAATCAAATCTTGACAAAAGGGTAGTCAAGAAGAATGGTGATAACAAATACAAAGGGTTTTGGTTTAAAATTAGTGGGTGAGTCAATAAAAAGGGTTGTTAGGATCAAAAGGGGTTCACTAGGGGTTAATTGTGAGGGTAGGCTTTTAGTGGAGTAAGTGGGTTAAAACCTAAGTGCCTTTATCATCTCTGTATATCAAATCAAAGGTGTGGTCTTGACATGTATAATCGATGCAAGTTCTAGAATAACAGATCAATGTTGACACACTCATAATCAATAAAGTGAGCAAGAAAAAGAATATATGCTCTATAAGGCTCAAAATCTCACAAAAAATTATGGGTTTTTGATATCAACCTTGTAAATTTCAAACTTCAAGGTAATAATTAGATTCAGGTAGACAACCTAGCAACTTTTTAATTATGAAAATAGACTTATCATGCTTGATTCTCTAGTATTTTAAAGTTTAAATCATCAATGTACAATTAACTATGACTTAATCCAAAACATATCAATAAAAATCATAAATCAAAGGAAATTTCATTCTAATCATAATATGAGAAAATTACTTAAGAAACAAGACATAATTCAGGATTTGAGAATAATGCAAAAAGTTAGGCACTTTTAAGTTTCACCCCCCACATTTAAGATGTACATTGCCCTCAATGTACAAAGATATATATAGATGCAAAATAATAATAGAATCATAAGATAGGGAGAGAAGTGAAACTTCCTGAATTTTGGATGGAGTCAATGAAAAGAAACCGGATAGGATTGGGCGGAGGTGAATGTGGGGGAGCGCCTCGAATTGTTTGAATTTGAATCCTCGAAGCAACCTGTCTGATTTTATTGTATCCTAAGCTAAATCTAAATGGCATGAAGAATAATAAGAAAATAATAAAGAAAGTAAAAATAAAAAATAAAAATAAAAGTAAATAATGGAAAATAAAAGAAGAAAGACAACTGGAAAAGAAAAAGGAAGAAGGGGGTTTAAATAGAGATGTAACCCGTGTTTTTGGAAAAATTTTGTCCTGTTGCTACACGTTTATGGCCACACCCTTTTACCTACCTATGGTGCCCACACGGACACGGCCACGACTGTGTGAGTATGGGAAACCTGCGCCTAAACATGGAAATAAATAAAACTAAACTAATTAGTAGGGTTAGTGTTCGGGTTGCCTCCCGAGAAGTGCTCGTTTAAAGTCTTGAGCTAGGCTTACCTCTTATTCGCATAATCATGGTGGTTTGAGGAAGTGAAAATCCTTTCTCATGCGATCAATTCGGTTATTGATATATAGTTTAAATCGAGTAGTGTTTACCTTAAAAGTGCTAAATTTAGGATTAGTTACCTCGACTGTTCCATTTGGGGAGATTTTGAGTACCTGATCTCCTATCTTAAGCTGGGTTGTCCCATAGTTAAGTTTGTCGTAGGGTTGCCTCGTTTTTGCTTCGTGTGTTTTTAGTTCCTCTTTGAAGTGTGTCTTCCACTCGTCTAGTTCATCGATCCGAACCCTTCGTTCCTTATGAATTTCTTCTTTATCGACACGAGGTCTAGGATCTGACTCGGTTGTGTGGTTTCGTGGTGTTTCCTGTACAGAAGGTTGAATCAAATGATTATTAATAGAATTTATGTTTTTACCTTGATTATTCGATGTCCTAGCCGAGTCAGGAGCATGAAGAGTGATCGTTTCGTCGCCTACACGAAGTGTGAGTTCACCGAATTGTTCCTCTGTGTGGTCTTTCTTCATTGTATCGGGATATGGCATACGAGGTTGGTACTCTGTAATTGCCGGTTTTGGTATGTCATGGCTCACCTCAACCTTACCTTTATCTACCACGTTTTCTTGCCTTGGTTCTGGTTCATTTAACCCTTGTGGTTGTTCTGCTATGATCTTTGTAACATCCTGAAAAGGCCCTATGCATTTTTGGTTTAATTGTACGAAATGACATATCTTATGTGTTATGAATATATTTTGAACACTTTTGGAAACCTGGAAATGTATGGAAATGTTAAGTTTAAAAGAGGAAAGTGAACATTTTTAGAACCTTGGAAATGTAAGGAAATGTCTTGTAAGGAAATGTCATGGAAATGTAAGGAAATGTCAAGATGACAGAGCCGATCGAAAATTTTTGGAAACTTAGAAATGACCTAGAAATGACGAGTTTTAAGGTTTAAAAGGGGTAATTAAGGCAATGTGGCCTTAAAAGAAAAATTTTGTGAAATTTGACACACAAACAGGCTTGGAAAAGTGGTCTGAAGATGCCACTTAGGGCCTCTGGAAATGGCGCCACATACAAGGGTATTGGGCCTAAGTTCGAGTCACATGGGAAGCAAATAAAAGAAATTTTATTTTGCTACAAGGAGCAGAGAGGTGGACGGCACATGGCTATAAATTAGGAGCTTTTATTCTTTTATAAATAGTGGATAAATAAGGGATTTATTTATCATTATTTTCAAGAGATAATTGTTGGATTAAATTCTTTTAATTTGAATAAAGAGATAAAGAGGAAAATAAGGGAGAAGTGATGGCCAAGTAAGGGACTTTGAGTTTAATAATTTCGGCTAAGTAAGGATAGTTGCTGAATTATCTTTTATTTTAAGTGATAATTAAAGGATAAAGTTATCGATAGAGGAGTGGTGGCCAAGTAAGGGACTCCTTAGATGATAATTTCGGCTATAAAAGGAAGGAAGGAGGGCTACTCATCAATTTGTGCTTCCTCCTTTCTCTCCGCGAATTCTTAGTGCTCTCTTCTCTTCTTTTCTTTCTTTTCTTTTGTCAAGTCGAGATTAAGTAATTGTTGGAACCTAGCCGAATATTTTCCTCTCCATTAGAAGCCATAGCCTAATCCTTCATCTTTATTCTTCCTTCTCTTTTCTTTCTAATCCTCCAAAAGCCGAAAGTTGTGAGATCATCATCTAGCCATAGCCAATCTCTCGAAGGTTGAAGTGAAGGTGCAATCGATTTCTTCAAGTAAGGGTAAGATCTCATTCGGTTTCATCCTTTTTTCTTAAGATTTGCCGAAATCTAGGACTAACCCCATTAATATCTTGTTGCCGAAACTTTGAAGAGATCTTTCGGGATTTACTAAGTGTCGACTACAAGGAAGGAGAAGTTCTTTTCCCGAAGGTACACCATAGGCCACGTGTTCCCTAGTTATTCGGTGAGTTTCGGGATTTAAAAATCCACAAGGTAAGTTTAAGTATACTAATCCTACTAGGATTTGGATTTATGGCCGAATGGCTTTTTATTAAAGTAGTAGGTGATTAATCAAATGTAGGGATTAAGGATCCAAGCATTAGATCAAGCTTTTCGGGATCTCAAGGAAATTTTAAGCGAATCAGGTGTGTAGCCCACACTAACTTTTAATAAGATTGATGGTAATATATAAAATATGCATGTTTATAAGAATGTGGCTAAGGTACCATAATATGGTACAAAGTACTCAGGTACGTTTCCTACTTCCACTAGGATTATGAAATATGTTATTTATAACATGTGAAAATTTATAAGAATGTGAATTTAAGTATGATATGCATGATATGAATAATATGGGTCATTCGGGATATATGAAAAAGGGGAAGTGAATGTGATGACTACGGTCTCACTATCTGAATGTGGTGACTTCGGTCACATTATCCGAATGTGGTAACTTCGGTTACATTATCTCGAATGTGGTGTCTCATGACACAATTATCTGTGGCTATGCCACAAATTTTATATGGGCGATGAGCACGCCAACCGCAGCTGATCGCCTTCCGATGGTGTGTAGCGGATGGAGGGTTGACTTAGTAGTCCCCACGGTGTGGTGGCCGGTGCAGGGTGTGTAGCGGATGGACAACTAGGTTTGGGTTTGGGAATGCATCATAACTCGTATTCTATGTTTTGAATGTGTAATATGTGATATGCCCGATTCTATTATGATTTAGTGTCGTGTACACATTGAGTCTGTTTGACTCACCTGTTGGGGAACATTTTTAGGTGATGAATAAAGATGATGGACCGGGACGGTAGAACTTGTGGTGGCCATGCTCAACATGAAGTTTATATTTTTGAGGACTCTTGAATTTATTTTAGTACTTTGAATTATTTTGGGAATTATTTGATGTAATAAGGCCATAAGGCCATAGTTGAATTACTTTACACTTATTTTTATTTATTATGATTATGAAATTTATCTATTAAAATTTAATTAAAATTTCTTTTAAAATAAACCCTAAATATTTTTTCACTTAAGATAAAAGGGATTTCAATATAAAACGAACCTGTTTTCAACACAAGCCCAACCCAAAACAATATTTTTCTTAAAATCACACAAGTTTTCCTAAGAACAAAAGAATTTTGAACCGGTTTACTTGAGGAACATACCAAATCTGGTCAAAGCTCGTGGGCCGGGTTTGGGGTGTTTCAGTTTGGTATCAGAGCCCAGTTTTAAACTCTCGGCCTATGGGCTAAGGCCCAAAACGTTTTCAAATCGAGCCCAAATGAGCTTTATGAAAGTATTTTTGAAAATGAGCCTGTTTTCTGGCATGGCACCTAAGTCTCCGACCCGCAGTCCACCAGGTAAGTACCCCTAACCATTTGTGTGATTATGTGGTTTATGTTATGAATTATGGAAGGGTAGAAGAGGAATGGAACGTAGAACCCTAGGACTAGTTTACTCAAACACAAACACATAAGACTTAATTCCATTAAACAAACCTATGACTAAGACGCCGAGTTAGGGTGTGGTAACCATTGTGCGCATGTCTAGGATTGGATCCGAAAGAGCTTGGTATTTAAGCAGTCCTAGCGACTCACCTCCTCTCCACTCGAATCCTACCTGGTGCGTAGTAACCGGTCACCCTAACCAAGAGGACTTATTCAAGGGCTAAACCAATCATTAAAACCCGAAAGGGACTAGCCATGCAGTTTTATAAAATTCCTAGTTTTAAAATCCCTAAATTACCCTTTTAATTGTAGTAAAAGATTATTGTGAAAATTTTTCCAAAATATCTCCGATTTACAAAATTACAAAAATGCCCCTGTATTGTAAATTACTAAAATACCCTTAGTTTTTAAGATTTTCAAAAATACCCTCGACTTTTGTTAAAATATTTCTACTTTACAAAGATATCAAAAACTTCTGTTTTACAAATAACAAGATACCTTGATTTGGAAAATTTACTGAATCGCTTACGACTTCCAAAATTACCAAATAACCTCGATCTCTGAAATTTTTGCAACACCTCTGATTTGGAAAACAAAATAATCCAGAGATTTTGTAAATTCTGAAATACCTTTAATTTGAAAAATATTTTCGAATTGACCCCGATTTATTACCAAAATACCCACAGAGAAAAGACGAAATACCCACGGTAGGGAAATGGATGGAATGGCCATAAAAGTGTAGTGAATGATGTTGTGAATGAATGTGACTTCATGGAAAAATGAATGTGTCTCTGCTTATGAATGTGAATGTGACTCCCTGAGTTAGAGTAGTGAACTTGAACTAGAAACTTTGGTTGATCGAAAGAACTACTTCTGAACATCTCTTTTCATAAAACTGTTCGCGAATAATCAGTGGAACAAAATTTCTGATGCATAAAACTTTTTAATCAGATTAAATCACGACGTTAGAAATGAGTTCTAGGGGACGTGAACTTAGAGACTGTGCCTAGAAAGTATGATGGTTCTATTAAGATCGAGTCGCGTAGCATAAGCGTAGTCAAAGTGAGTTAAGATGTACGATTATTCGTTAATAAGTAATTTCGAGGACGAAATTATTTTTAAGGAGGGTAGAACTGTAACATCCTGAAAAGGGCCTATGCATTTTTGGTTTAATTGTATGAAATGACATATCTTATGTGTTATGAATATATTTTGAACACTTTTGGAAACCTGGAAATGTATGGAAATGTTAAGTTTAAAAGAGGAAAGTGAACATTTTTAGAACCTTGGAAATGTAAGGAAATGTCTTGTAAGGAAATGTCATGGAAATGTAAGGAAATTTCTTGGAAATGTAAGGAAATGTCTTGTAAGGAAATGTCATGGAAATGTAAGGAAATGTCAAGTTTACAGAGCCGATCGAAAATTTTTGGAAACTTAGAAATGACCTAGAAATGACGAGTTTTAAGGTTTAAAAGGAGAAATTAAGGCAAGGAGGCCTTAAAAGAAAAAGTTTGTGAAATTTGACACACAAACAGGCTTGGAAAAGTTGTCTGAAGATGCCACTAAGGGCCTCTGGAAATGGCGCCACATACAAGGGTATTGGGCCTAAGTTCGAGTCACATGGGAAGCAAATAAAAGAAATTTTATTTTGCTACAAGGAGCAGAGAGGTGGACGGCACATGGCTATAAATTAGGAGCTTTTATTCTTTTATAAATAGTGGATAAATAAGGGATTTATTTATCATTATTTTCAAGAGATAATTGTTGGATTAAATTCTTTTAATTTGAATAAAGAGATAAAGAGGAAAATAAGGGAGAAGTGATGGCCAAGTAAGGGACTTTGAGTTTAATAATTTCGGCTAAGTAAGGATAGTTGCTGAATTATCTTTTATTTTAAGTGATAATTAAAGGATAAAGTTATCAGATAGAGGTGTGGTGGCCAAGTAAGGGACTCCTTAGATAATAATTTCGGCTATAAAAGGAAGGAAGGAGGGCTACTCATCAATTTGTGCTTCCTCCTTTCTCTGCCGAATTCTTAGTGCTCTCTTCTCTTCTTTTCTATCTTTTCTTTTGTCAAGTCGAGATTAAGTAATTGTTGGAACCTAGCCGAATATTTTCCTCTCCATTAGAAGCCATAGCCGAATCCTCCATCTTTATTCTTCCTTCTCTTTTCTTTCTAATCCCTCCAAAAGCCGAAAGTTGTGAGATCATCATCTAGCCATAGCCGAATCTCTCTGAAGGTTGAAGTGAAGGTGCAATCGATTTCTTCAAGTAAGGGTAAGATCTCATTCAGCCATCCTTTTTCTTAAGATTTGTCGAAATCTAGGACTAACCCCATTAATATCTTGTTGCCAAACTTTGAAGAGATCTTTCGGGATTTACTAAGTGTCGACTACAAGGAAGGAGAAGTTCTTTTCCCGAAGGTACACCATAGGCCACGTGTTCCCTAGTTATTCGGTGAGTTTCGGGATTTAAAATCCACAAGGTAAGTTTAAGTATACTAATCCTACTAGGATTTGGATTTATGGCCGAATGGCTTTTTATTAAAATAGTAGGTGATTAATCAAATGTAGGGATTAAGGATCCAAGCATTAGATCAAGCTTTTTGGGATCTCAAGGAAATTTTAAGCGAATCAGGTGTGTAGCCCACACTAACTTTTAATAAGATTGATGGTAATATGTAAAATATGCATGTTTATAAGAATGTGGCTAAGGTACCATAATATGGTACAAAGTACTCAGAATGCGTTTCCTACTTCCACTAGGATTATGAAATATGTTATTTATAACATGTGAAAATTTATAAGAATGTGAATTTAAGTATGATATGCATGATATGAATAATATGGGTCATTCGGGATATATGAAAAAGGGGAAGTGAATGTGATGACTACGGTCTCACTATATCTCGAATTTGGTGACTTCACATTATCCGAATGTGGTAACCGGTTACATTATCTCGAATGTGGTGTCTCATGACACAATTATCTGTGTGGCTATGCCACAAATTTTATATGGGCGATGAGCACGCCGATCATTGCAAATGACGCCTTGATGATGTGTAGCGGATGGAGGGTTGACTTAGTAGTCCCCACGGTGTGGTGGCGGCGCAGTGGGGGTGTGTAGCGGATGGACAACTAGGTTTGGGTTTGGGAATGCATCATAACCTGTATTCTATGTTTTGAATGTGTAATATGTGATATGCCTGATTCTATTATGATTTAGTGTCGTGTACACATTGAGTCTGTTTGACTCACTCCGTTGGGGAACATTTTTTTAGGTGATGAACAGTGATGATGGACCGGGACGCGGAACTTGTGGTGGCCATGCTCAACATGAAGTTTATATTTTGAGGACTCTTGAATTTATTTTAGTACTTTGAATTATTTTGGGAATTATTTGATGTAATAAGGCCATAAGGCCATATTTGAACTACTTTACATTTATTTTTATTTATTATGATTATGAAATTTATCTATTAAAATTTAATTAAAATTTCTTTTAAACTAAACCCTAAATATTTTTTCACTTAAGATAAAAGGGATTTCAATATAAAACGAACCTGTTTTCAACACAAGCCCAACCCAAAACAATATTTTTCTTAAAATCACACAAGTTTTCCTAAGAACAAAAGAATTTTGAACCGGTTTACTTGAGGAACATACCAAATCTGGTCAAAGCTCGTGGGCGAGTTTGGGGTGTTTCAATCTTGGCAAGTTGTCTTAAACTGGTTCTCGATCCCTTGAATCGATGCTTGTTGATTTTTAAGTATTGTCTCGTTGTTTTGAAAATGGATTTCTGACACTGCGATAAATTTCGTTAGCATCTCCTCAAGGTTCGGTTTCTTTTCCTGCTGGTGAGGTGGTTGTTGAAAACATGGAGGAAGTTGCGGGCTTTGATTACCTTGACCATCCCACGAGAAATTGGGATGGTACCTCCAACCTGCATTATAAGTGTCACTATAAAGATAATTTTGAAGACTAGAATAGTTACCCATATAGTTGACTTGTTCGTTTTCTGTGCTAGGGTTGTAAGATAGATATTCTATGTTGTTCACCCCTCCTCCATTTGTATTGTACTGTATTACCAGATGTACCTGCATAGAACCATACAAACCATAATTTTTTTATTTAAAAACTCTACCTGGTTTAATAACATGGTTACTGCGTTGAGGTTGAAAACACTGGCGGCTTCTGTTGGCTTTGTCCTCATGAATTGCCACTGATAGTTATTCAGTGCCATCTCCTCTATTAACTAAAATTACCTGTCAAAAGCAAATAAAATAAAAATTAGCAAAGTAAAATAAAAAAAATTGCGATAAAATGGCTAAAGTAATAAAAATTGAGTGTTCTTAATATTTTGGTTCCCCGGCAACGGCGCCAAAAACTTGTTGTGCGATGTCAGAGTCTTAATATTTATATAATGAATGATCGAGCCTAGAAACTAACTGTGACAATGATTAAGGCAAGTGCACCTATCGAACAGTAGTATAGCTTAGTGGCAAGACCGGATTGTCGAACCCAAAGGAATCAGAAGTAATAATACTAACTTTCTTTTTATTATTTAGCCTAAGAAACAAGAGAATTTGTTGTTTAAACTAAAATTAACAAACTACTAAGCTAAAGACGCTAAGACAAAGAGAACGAATTTGGGAAAATACTTGTGAGAAAAACCAATTGACTAAGACAATAGCCGAGGAAGAATCCACCTAGACTTCACTTGTTATCTAACTCTGAACCAGACGATTTATTCACTTGACTTGATCCGTAGGATTCCCTAATGTATATTAATCCCTCTCTCAAGGCGACTAACGTCTAACCCTAGGTTGATTAATTGAAATCTCTTTCAAATCAAAACCCCTAGAATTACATTAACTCGATCTATGGACTCCCATATTAGGTTTGACCCTAATCCGGCAAATTTTCGTCACCCTATCTCTAGGCGCGCGAGCAACTCCGTTTAACTATGCTAGATCTACTCTTAGGCAGGGACTTTTGCTCCACCGCCTAAGCACATCAGTACTTGAATCAATATCCTGGAATATCAAAGCAAGAATTAAGAACACATAATTAAGAACAAATCAAGTATTTATCATATAGTTCAAATAAACGATAACAAGATTCATCTTAGGTTTCATCCCCTCGTATCCGAGGGTTTAGTTCATAATTATAAAAGATACATCTCAGAAGAAAAGATAAAACAAAACATAAGAAAAACCCTAAAACCCCCTGAAGGAATTAAAGAGAAGATCCTCCGTCTTGAGTATGACTCCGGCATCTTGAGATGAATCAACTGGCTTTCTTCGAGTAAATTCCACAATTCCGACCTCTCTGGCTCCTTGGCCTAGCTGGACGCCCCGACAGAGGGCTTCTGTCAAACTCCCCCTTTAAGTTGCCCCCTAGGGTGTTTATATAGGCTTTGGAATGTGTTTCTTTGCCTCCAAGTATCCTATTCCGAGTGAAATTCCTCTTTGTCACGGCAGGGACACGCCCGTGTAGTACGCCCGTGTGAATCGACTTCTGGCCGTGTTTGGGTCTGTTAAGGAGGCACGGCCGTGTGGCTTGGGCCCAGGCCGTGTGTATTTCTTTCTTTGGCCCATTTGGCCCGTTTTAAGCTCGTTTTCTGTTCTTTTCATCCTCCTATGCTCTCCTGAGTATAAAATATGAAATTAAAGGATTAAGAGCACCAAATTCCATAATTCAAGGGATAAATCATCCAAAAGCATGCTAAATGTGGGATTAAAATATGTTACTATTACGGTTTATCATCATCGAAAAGCCTTTTACGAACCTTCGATAATAACCAGCAAGTCCCAGAAAACTGCGAACTTTGGACACATTCTTCGGAGGTTTCCATTCCAGAATAGCAGAAATCTTGTTCGGATCAACTCTTATTCCAAAGGCCGATACAATATGTCCCAGAAAACTGACTTCACGACACCAGAATTCGCATTTGCTGAATTTCACATACAATTTCTTATCTCGCAAAGTTTACAACACAATTCTCAGATGTTCAGCATGATCAATCTCATCTCGAGAGTAGATCAATATGTCGTCAATGAATACAACAACAAATCAGTCTAGGTACGGTCTAAAAATTCTATTCATCAAATCCATAAAAACAGCAGGAGCATTCATTAGTCCGAAAGGCATAACTAAAAACTCATAATGCCCGTACCTCGTTCTGAAAAAAGTTTTCAGAATGTCTGAATCTTTTACTCTCAACTGGTAGTATCCCGATCTCAGATCTATCTTCGAAAATACGGTAGCTCCTTTAAGCTGATCAAACAAATCATCAATTCTGGGCAACGGATATTTGTTATTTATTGTCACTTTGTTCAAATGACGATAATCAATGCACATTCTCATCGTACCATCTTTCTTTTTCACAAATAGAACAAGAGCACCCCAAGGTGAGAAACTCGGTCTTGCAAACCCTCTGTCAGTCAACTCTTGTATCTGTGACTTTAACACTTTCAACTCTGTTGGTGCCATTCTATACGGAGCTATCGAAATAGGAGTTGTAGCAGGCAACAGATCAATACTAAATTTGACTTTACGTATCAGAGGCAATCCCGGTAGTTCTTCAGGAAACACATCAGAGAATTCACAGAAAATTGGCACTGATTCGACTTTCTTTTCAGATACTTTTGAATAAATTACATAAGCAAAAAAAGCTTCATAACCCTTTCTCAAACAATTCTGAGCTTTCAATACAGATATCACAGCAGGTAATCCAATCAAATCATTAGACTCAACCCTAACTATTTCATCATTCTGACATCTCAAATCAATGGTCTTTCTTTTGTAGTTAAAAACAGCATCATGCAATGTCAACCAGTCCATACCCAAAATTATGTCGAACTCGTCAAAAGGTAATAGCATCAGATCAGCAGGAAAATAGATATCTCGAAACATCAACGGACAGTTCTTGCATACTTTGTCAACCAAGACACTTTTACCTAAGGGGTTCGATACTTTTATAACAAACTAAGTAGACTCTACATGCAAAGTCTTACTGGATACTAAGTTCATGCATATATACGAATGTGTAGAACCAGGGTCTATCAATGCAATCACAGAAGTACCATAAAGAGTAAATGTACCCGTAATAACATCAGGAGATGAATCTTCCTCACGGGCTCGGATGGCATATGCTCTAGCTGGTGCTCTAGCTTCAGATCTCACAACAGTGTCTCTCGTAGTCCTCTGACTACTACTGACATTTCTTGTATTTCGGGAGGGTCTACCTCTCGCTGGAACATTCTCAGATCTCAGATTCTGAACAATCTCTTGCTCCACAGATTCTGGGCAATCACGAGTGAAATGATCTAACGATCCATATCTAAAGCAAGCTCGGTCATTTAATCTACAATTTCCTGGATGTCTTTTGCCACAATGCTTACACTCAAGTCGTTCGGATGGACATTTCCAACACTTGCCATTGAAGTTGCTGGAGCTTTGGTATTCGACTGTGATCTAGCTCGATCTTTACTCAATTGTCCCATATTAACTCTTGAACGGCTTTGTTAATCTCTGAATTTCTTCGAAACAGACTGAAATGATTTGCTCGGAAATCTCTTTCTCACATCTCTGGCTTCAGACTCAGCTTTTCTTTTGTCTTTCCCGAGTGCCTCAGCTTTACACGCTCGGTCAACAAGCACAACAAACTCTTTTATCTCTAAAATTCTGACTAACAAACGAATATCTTTGTTAAAGCCATCTTTAAATCTCTTACACATTATTGCTTCTGACGATACACATTCTCGAGCATACTGACTTAGTCTCACGAACACTCATTCGTATTCAGTAACAAACATGTGACCTTGTTTCAATTGCAAGAATTCTTTCTGTTTCTAATCAATGAATCTCTGACTAATATATTTCTTCTGGAACTCAATCTGAAAGAAATCCCATGTGATCCGCTCTTTCGGAACAATAGAAATCAAAGTTTTCCAACACTGATAGGCCGCGTCTCGTAACAAAGATACAACACATTTAATACTTTCTTCTAGAGTTAAAGATATCTCATCAAATACTCGGATAGTGTTTTCTAACCAAAACTCAGCTTTTTTAGCATCGTCATCACTGGTGGCCCTAAACTCTTCAGCCCCATACTTACGGATTTTATCAACCGGAGGCTTGTTCAACAGATTTATACCCATTACCGGAGGCACAACTGAAGTCTGAGGGGGATTAGACGGGGGCAGAGGTTGTGAAACAACCAGATTATTTCTCACAAATTGAGTGAACCACTCACTCATCATCTGGAAGAAAGCTTGTTTAGCTTCTCCCACTTGACCGCTCGTAGCCAGTCTCGAATCAAAGGGTGTTGCCCCTTGAGCAAAAGTAGGCGCATTACTTTCTACATCGTCAGCTACGGCTCTTTCGGGATCCATTACTATACGAAAATCACATTTTACACGTCAAGATTCATCACACTATCACAGTTCATATATATGGCATGTATAGCTAGACACTTACCCGCTACGTTAGTCTGAGAATCGACTAAATCGTAGCTCTGATACCAACCAAATGTAACACCCCTAACCCGTATCCGTCCTCGGAATACAGTTAAGAGGCATTACCAGATGAACAGAGACTTTTACGGACAATTCATAACATAATTCATCATATCAAAACAAAGCGTCCCTTAAATAGATCAACGAGACCTTAAGCATGCTTTAGAATAGGGCCGGGACTAAACTGAACACATACAAAAATTCTCGGAAATTTAAAATTTTTTCTAAGTTACAGAGGTCACATGCTCGTGTGGGCAGGCCGTGTGCCTCCCACGGCCATCAGACATGCCCATATGTCTAAGCCATGTCAAAACAGGGCATACATACTGACTTGTTCACACGGCCACCAGACACGCCCGTGTGCCATGGCCGTGTGAAATTAAGCTAGCTATTGACTTGGTCACACGCCACCGTGCACGCCTGCGTGTAACCCGCCTGCACACACTTCGGCGGTGGCCTTGAGCCACACGGCAGAGACACATGCCCGTGTCCCTTGGCCGTGTATGCAAAATAGGCCATTTACAATGCCAAAATGCCACCCACACTTGGGTCATTCCTAAAATTTCAAACAAGCATTATTCCATACACAATTAGCAACCAAAATCATGTCAAGTGAACAACATATCATCTCATTCAATATCATTTCTATTCATACCAACTTGTATACTAATTTGCACAACCAATTCACATATAAAACTAATCATGTTTCATCCTCAATTTGCCACATTCATAGAACCATCTCATTGTTCAAACATATATACTCATATTGCATCCATATGCTTACCATAACCTTGACCATTTAATAGGCATAAGATTATACCAAAACCAAACTCTTATAGCATAGCATTACATACAAAACAAAATCACTTATCTAGCCACATCACATGGCTATATATATACATGTCATAAACATACTCCAAAACAACTAGCCTATACATGCCATATTTAGCTATTTACACATTCAAAAGTACCAAAGTTGAGTTTGATAGTGTGGTGATGATCCTCGACGGTCCCCGAGCCTTTCGTAGCTTTAACGATCTATAAAACAAAACAAACACACACAAAGTAAGCTTTCAAAAGCTTAGTAAGTCATATACAAATAAACTTAGCATAAAATGCACATAACCATATTGATACATTGACATTAATGTTTCTCAATGCATATTCATCACATATTCTTTGGCTCATTTACTTAGCCATAGCTTGCCATATTCTTCAACTCAAATATCACATATACACATAGCCCATTCAAGCATATATTCATATATTATCTCATAAGTTCTATACACATATTCACCTTAGTAAGTTCATATAGACACTTACCTTTCATACACACATAGTGTACTTTTCAAACATACCTGAAACGGATATACAACTCACATAGTCGTTCATTTCTTGGACTTGCCAGTTGAACTGTTCAGAATCTAACTCAGAATGCTCGGAATAGTCGTACAACACCAACGTCCCAGATGTGGTCTTACTTGTAATCAGATATCGATGCTACTGTCCCAGATAGGGTCTTACACGAATTAATACGATGCCAATGTTCTAAACATGGTCTTACACGTAAATCTCAAATCGATACGAATGTCCCAGACGTGGTCTTACACAAAATCTCGAATCAATGCCAATGTCCCAGATGTGGTCTTACATGATATCTGTAACACCCCAAACCCGGACAGGACACCACGTCCGAATCTGGTATGCTACGGGGAAAACGTTTTTGAGAGATAGGATTTTTCGTTTAAAAGCGGGGCGAAAACATAGTGAACTTGAAGAAAATTTGAGTAGGCCTGTTTGATTAGATTTTGAAAACTTATCCGAAGTATATAGTTAAAAAAACGAGTTGATTTCATTTAGCATTTCCAATAGTTCCTTAGTGCTATTTTGAAACCTTTCTGACTTAGTCGAATATCGAGTTTGGTTTGAAAATCGTTTGAGTTTACTCTATAGCAAAGCATAGTGAGATACCCGATGGTATGTTTTAAAACACATTGCGTTATCATTTTGAAAACATTATCTTACCAAATTTTTAGTAAAATTTCATACCAAGTTATTTGTTAAGCGTGTTGAGAATCTAATTAAAACATAACCATCATAAAACATAATTTAAAGGCCTTTTACAAATCCAAATTAAACCTCAAATAAAAATAAATAAGCTAAAGTACCCAAAGTGAATAGTCTGGGCAAGACTTTTATTAAAGCATGGCATGTGCACCCCGAGTCCATCCCGGCTCCACGTCCAAGGTCTCACGAGTCACCTGAAATGTCAAAGGAGAGGGTGAGTCGAAAGACTCAAAGCATAAATCCCGCCTCCCGATGAAACAACATGCTAACACACATCATACATAGCAACATGATTAATGCAACCCAATCCTAACCATCCGTATCTCCTTTTCTACCCCGTGTGGTACCAAACCACCGGGTGGTGCCAAACCACCGTGACATATAGTCACAATGTGTTACCTAAAACACCGTGTCCCAAAGACACAATGTGCTACCTAAGCACCGGTGACCGTAGTCACGATAATCGAATGATGGGGCCAACCCATCGTGTGATACCCAATCACTAGCGCATTTATCCCATATCTCAAAGTGGGGCCAACCCACGGTGGTGTCAAACCACAGGGACAAGTCGGAATGAGGTGCCCAACCTCCGTGTCCCAAAGACACAAATGTGCTACCAAAGCACTCGGTGACCCAAAGTCACAAGGTGTGTTACCAAAACACCGGTGCTCGTCAAAGACAAAATATCATGCTCCTCCACTCATATCACCCATCAACATACCATACTCATGTAATCATGCATATCATACAAGTCATGCATATCATGCCAACATGTCTAGCATTACCTCTCATAGCATACATATCATAGATCATAATACCCAAGGTATCCATAATAGAACTTGTAATAAATTAGACTTACCGGATACGCATACACATACCCCGCTTTGGGTATCCAATAATCCATCATACCATGATTTTAATAGGCAAACAGGTTTAATAACAATATCACTAAGTATGGGTGTGTTAGTTACACACACTGTAATTACGAGCCTAAAGATCCCAACGAAACGATCTAAATCCCTCGAGTATCAAGCTCCTACACTCGGCCAACACATAGGGTTAGGCATCTATAACATTCGCCATCATCAATTAACCAAAGGGGGTCAATATCCATCCCTTACCTTGAAGATGATTTGGTTTCCAACCAATCCTCGAACCAACAAAGTGGTTCTTTTGATAATCGGCCACCACCTAAAAAGAAGAACCATTAATCCCTAACTAACTTGGCTTAACAAGATAAAAGAATCAACTAATAGAACTGCCCCTTACCAATACTTACCCCAAATGGTTAACCAAAGGACGAAGGCTCCACTTGATTGTATCCAAAATCCGAATGACCTATAATGAAATCGGTTCCAAAACTAAAGATTAACTCTCCACCTCAAGGCCACATTCGGCTCTTAACCAACCCAACACGATAAAGCACAAGAGAGAGGAGAAATGGCCATTCGGCCAAGCACTTACCTAGCCCCAATCGATTGAAAAACAAACCCCAACCGTGATCAACACTTCTCTAGGATTCGACCAAGATGAACACCACTAGGAGAGAGGGGAAATTCGGCTAACACACTAAGCAGAAGAAAAGAGGATTCGGCCAAGATGCTTAACACACCTATGTTCGGCTTTGAGTGCAAAGAGAGAAGATGAAAAAAATAGGTAAAGTTTCGGCTAAGGGTATAGGGAAGAGAAGGAAAATAAAATGAAGGTTTAAGGGAACAAGATGTTAAGGTTTCGGTTTAATGAAATGATAAGAACAATTAGAAGTTTTGGCTAAAGAGGAGATATGGATTCGGCACAAGAGAGATTGAGCTTTCGGTTTTGCAAAAGAATGTATGAAGAACTCTCTTAGAGTTTCGGCTTGATGGAGTGAAGAGAATGAGAGAAAATGCTTTAGAAAAATCAGCTTACTTGACAAAAAGGAGAACTTCCTTTTACCCAATATGACCGAAAATGCACCAAATGAAAAGTGCATTTCGCACACCCCCTCATGCACTCACCAAACCGGCCATTCCCAAACTCTCTCCTAAAATTCGCCACAATCCCCTAAACACTCCAAGCCACCAATTCAAAAGCATTTGAATTAGTCTCCTTCCACAATTCACTCCTTGCCGTCCATCTCACCCATAGACTAGGTCCAAGGCGAGTTTGAACCGCCTACAAACTCTCCCTTCCTAGGCGCCAAAAAGAAAGCTAAAAAGGTGGCCACTCCGCAGCTTGAACACAAGACCTCTCCTCCCGCAAATGACGCCACACACACAAGCCTTAGTGGCGCCTATCCCGCCACTCCACCAGCTCCTTTCTTGTTCAACAAAACACCAAATAAAACTCTTATACCCCAGCTCCAACAAATTCCCGACTTAACACCCAAAAATCAAAATTTTCCCATTCACTCGAGGCATACACTTAGACTTCAATTAAGCCCCAAAACATAGAAATAGCCACGCAAAGACACTAGACACATGCAATGTCATGCAACAACAAAATGCGACCCCTAACCCGGATATTACGCTCTACCCCCTTAAAAATAATTTCGACCTCGAAATTACCCGATCGAAAGAGTTGCGGGTATTGCTTTGTCTCATCATATCCTCGGGTTCCCACGTAGCTTCTTCTACGCCATGATTCTGCCAAAGAACCCTTAACCAAAGGCACAGACTTCTTACGCAGAACCTTCACATCTCGATCAAGAATCGCACAGGTTCCTCCTCCATGGTCAAATCTGGATTTACCTCGATCTCTTCCACTGCTACCACATGCGACGGATCTGAACGATAACGTCGAAGCATCGAAACATGGGATACGTCGTGAATCTGACTAAGCTCTGCTGGCAACTCAAGCTGATACGCCACTGGTCCAACTCGTCTCAGAACCTTATACGGCCCAATAAACCTCGGACTTAGCTTGCCTTTTCTTCCGAACCTCAACACCTTCTTCCAAGGTGAGACCTTCAGAAAACTTCGATCCCCACAAATAACTCTATATCTCTTCGCTTAAGATCGGCATAAGACTTTTGCCGGTCCGAAGCTTCCTTCAATCGAGACCGAATCGACAACCTTGTCTTCGGTCTCAAAGAACCAACTCGGGTCCCAACAACTGACGTTCACCTAACTCCGTCCAACACGTAGGTGAGCGACATTTTCTGCCATACAACGCCTCATACGGTGCCATCTTGATGCTCGCTTGGTAACTGTTGTTGTAGGCAAACTCAATTAATGGTAGAAACTCCTCCCAACTACCTCTTCAAATCCAAGATACAACCTCTTAGCATATCCTCTAAGACCTGAATAACCCTTTACGATTGACCGCCGATCGCGGGTGAAAAGCCGTGCTGAAATCCAAACGAGTACCCAGAGCCTGATGCAACGCTTTCCAGAACCTTGACGTGAATCGGGATCCCTATCCGAGATGATCGAGATCGCACGCCGTGCAACCTCACTATCTCGACACATATAGCTTCGCTAGCTTCAAGTGAGTAGTCAACCCTCACCGGAATAAAGTGAGTGATTTAGTCACGATCCACCACTACCCAAATTGAATCCTTCTTGCTTGGCGTAACCCAACGACGAAATCCATGGTTATCCTTTTCCACTTCCACCGAGGAATCTTCAAAGGTGAAGCAAACCCGACGGCAACAATCGATGTTCGGCCTTGACTGACTGACGACAAGTCGACACTTCCCAACAAACTCACACACCTCTTTCTTCAAGCCGAGCCACCAAAATCGCTCTCTAAGATCCCTATACATCTTACTACCTCCGGGATGCATAGCATAAGGATCATGCTATGTGCGTCTGAAGAATCTTTGCCTCGGCTCAACATCTTTAGGCATACAAGCCTTACCCCAAAACACGTAACCTCGTCACTAGACAGTGTGTAACCATCCACACCACCATTCTCAGACTGCAACCTTCGCGCACTCGTAACCTTATCCAATAACTGTTTCTCTCTGATCTGCTCAACCCAAGTAGGCTTAACCTGCAACTCTGCCAGAATACTCCCGTCGTCATACAAACTCAAATGGGCAAACAATGCTCTTAAGTCCGAAACGACCTTACGGCTCAACGCGTCCGCCACCACGTTAGCCTTGCCCGGATGATACTCAATCGAACAGTCATAATCTTTCAGCAACTCAACCCATCTGCGCTACCTCAAATTCAAATCCTTCTGAGTCAGTAGATACTTCAGACTCTTATGATCTGTGAAGACTATCGATCTCTCCCCGTATAAGTAGTGCCTCCAAATCTTTAAGGCGAAGACCACAGCCGCTAGCTCCAAATCGTGCGTCGGATAGTTGACCTCATGTGGCCTCAGCTGTCGAGAAGCGTAAGCCACAACCTTACCTTCTTGCATCAAAGACACAACCCAAGCCCGTATGTGATGCATCGCAATAGACTGTGTACTCTCTTACCACCTCGGGTTGAATTAGAACCGAGCCTCGGTCAAAATCTTCTTTAACTTATTGAAGCTTTCCTGCTGTTTCTCGACCCATACAAACGGAACTTCTTTCCTCAAAGAACTTGGTCATCTACGCTATATCAACGAAAACCTCAACAAACCTTCTGTAGTATCCGGCCAAACCTGAAAAACTCGAATCTCCGCCACCGACCTAGGCGGCTTCCAATCCAAAATCGCCTCAATCTTACGAGGATCTACTCGAATCCTCACCGACACTACATGACCCAAGAAAGTCACTTCCTAAGCCGAACTCGCACTTACCGAACTTAGCATAGAGCCTTTTCCTCAAAATCTGCAACACCACTCGCAAATGCTTATCATGCTCTTCCTCCGTCCTTGAGTACACCAAGATGTCGCCTATGAAAACCACGACGAACCGATCCGAGATCTTCGTTGAAACACCCTATTCATCATATCCATAAACGCCGCCGGTGCATTAGTCAACCCGAACGGCATTACCGTAAATTCGTAGTGCCCATACCGAGTCCAAACGCTATTTTATGGATATCGGCCTCCTTAACTCTTAATCGGTGATACCTGATCTCAAGTCGATCTTCAAAATACCGCAGCACCTCTCAAATTTGATCAAACAAATCGCCTATCCGTGGCAACGGATACTTGTTTTTAATCGTCGACTTGTTCAATCAAGCGATAGTCTATACACATCCGCATCGTGCCATCTTTCTTTTTAACAAAGAGTACCGCGCACTTACGGCAAAACGCTAGGCCTAATAAAACCTCGATCCAATAACTCCCGGATCTCGAGCCTTAAGCTCCACCAATTCCTTTGGCGCCATCCTATACGGAGCAATAGACACCGGCGCGATTCCGGTAATAGATCTATTCGAACTCTACCTCGCGATCCGGCGGCAAACCCTAAGCTCCTCGGAAAAACATCAACAAACTCCTTAATCTGCATGCGAACCTTCTCCACAACAGCACTCCTTAGCCTCCAAGGCATACACATGAACCACATACGCTTCACACCCTTCCCGACCATCTTCTCTGCGCTTTCAAAGCGGATACCACATTTGATAAGTAATCCTCCTATTACCTATCATAGCCACCTCTTCACCCTCGACCGTCTTAAGAACCATGCGCTTGGTCGCGCAATCCAACCTCGCTGGTACTTGACCAACCAATCCATCCCAAGAATCGGATCGAACTCCCCAAACGGCGCCCATCGGATCGCAGAAGAAACACTACCCCTTGGAGTTCTAAGGGTACCTCTCTAAACAGTTTATCTACTACTACAGAGTGACCTAGAGGGCTAATCACGGTCATCCGCCTAGAAGATATCTCGAGTCTAAATCCATGGTCTCTACTATACTACGGCAACATAAGAGTGCGTTGAACCCACATCAATCAAAGCGATAAGGAGAACCAAAAATCAAAAACGTCACGGTTATGACGTCCGGTGCGCGCGCTTCTCCTCTCGCGCCTCGCAAAGATACACTAATCCAGCCGTCTAGCATCGAACTACTCGCACCTCTCGCGGTGCTCCACGGCCCCGACGAACCATTACCACCTCTGCCATTACCACGCCCCTCTGCGGTGGCGGTCCACTACCTCTGAACCGACACGGCCCGCCTCTCGCATCGAATCCTAGCCAACCTACGCGGACAATCCCTCACACGATGCTCCAGAGAACCACACTCGAAGCAACCTTTTCCTCCACCCAGCAGCCCACCCCAATGAGATTTTCGCGACCGATCACATCAAGCAAGGTCCTCGCTTAGCAAAGAACAAACCTAGCAGGTGGTTCGGCCCACTCGGTCTAGCCCTCTTCTCGCGGATTACCCGACGACCCGAGAGGACCCAAAGCTCCTCTTATGTCTATTTCTCATCCATACCGCCTCACCGACTCCTTAACACCTCGGCCACCTTAGCCTTCTCAACTAAGACAATAAACTCGCGCTCCTGCCGAGGAGCAATCGCACCTCAAGTCGTCTCAGCACCCATCCTCGAAACGAACACACCTCTCATGCTCAAGGCCACAATGCCCCGGCATACCTACTCACCAGAACTCACTGTACTCGTAAACAGATTTACTCCCCTGAACAAGCCTCGTAAAAGCCTTTCACTGGGAGTCGACATAACTAGCTCCGATGTACTTCTTTTGATATGCACCACAAAATAATCCCATGTTAGATCCTCTATCGCCACATCGTCCCGAACCGTGAGCCACCACCGATATGACTCATCCCGGAGAAGCGATACGATGCCCTTCACTTTCTCTTCACTGTCAAGTCCAGATCGCCCATGATCCGCTCGATTGCCTCTAGCCAATGATTCAGCAGAGGCTGGAGCAACACCGTAAACACTCTCGGAAGAATTCGCCCCATTGGCCCGAAGTCGCCAGAACAATTTCTAACTCTGCGTTACCACCAACACCACCTACTCTTTCCAACACTCGCAAAGATCGCTCGTGACACGCGCGGCGTCCCCGGTCCGATCTTGGAACTCACCACCTCCACCGGTGGCGGAACCGGTATCTCATTTTCTCGAACCCCGACCAGATCCTACGGGCTCGTAAACCGCCATCCTACCACGACCTGCGTCCACGACCACGCCCACCTCTAGCGCTCATGACTAATCTTTCTACGTGATCGATTAAGAATTTTATGCATCAATATTTATTCCACTTGTTTAAAAGCAAGTCTTATGAATATTTTAAGAGGATTTGTTCTCGCGAGTTCACGTAATCCTATCGCTTTCAATCTCTAAAGTAGTATACTATTGCTATTCATCAAACCATATCACATCCAATCAATTCACAAGCAATAGTACGGGTACTTACCGGCGAATCCCAGTGCCGAGACTCGGTGCCATGCCTTTCCAACCATACTTTGAGAATAAAAACTAACAAAACAACCTTTTGAAAACATTTTTGGGCTCAGCCCACAAACAGAGCCTTTGAACTTGGCTCGATATCACAATTGTAACACCCCAAACTCGGACAGACACCACGTCCGAATCTGTATGCTACGGGAAAACGTTTTTGAGAGATAGGATTTTTCGTTTAAAAGCGGGCGAAAACATAGTGAACTTGAAGAAAATTTGAGTAGGCCTGTTTGATTAGATTTTGAAAACTTATCCAAGTATATAGTTAAAAAAATGAGTTGATTTCATTTAGCATTTCCAATAGTTCCTTAGTGCTATTTTTTTGAAACCTTTCGACTTAGTCGAATATCGAGTTTGGTTTGAAAATCGCTTTGAGTTTACTCTATAGCAAAGCATAGTGAGATACCCGATGGTATGTTTTAAAACACATTGCGTTATCGCTTTGAAAACATTATCTTACCAAATTTTTAGTAAAATTTCATACCAAGTTATTTGTTAAGCGGTTGAGAATCTAATTAAAACATAACCATCATAAAACATAATTTAAAGGCCTTTTACAAATCCAAATTAAACCTCAAATAAAAATAAATAAGCTAAAGTACCCAAAGTGAATAGTCCGGGCAAGACTTTTATTAAAGCATGGCATGTGCACCCCGAGTCCATCCCGGCTCCACGTCCGCGTCTCACGAGTCACCCGAAATGTCAAAGGAGAGGGTGAGTCGAAGACTCAATGCATAAATCCCGCCTCCCGATGAAACAACATGCTAACACACATCATACATAGGAACATGATTAATGCAACCCAATCCTAACCATCCGTATCTCCTTTTCTACCCCGTGTGGTACCAAACCACCGGTGGTGCTAAACCACCGTGACATATAGTCACAATTTGTTACCCAAAACACTGTGTCCCAAAGACACAATGTGCTACCCAAGCACCGTGACCGTAGTCACGATAATCGAATGATGGGGCCAACCCATCGTGTGATACCCAATCACTAGCGCATTTATCCCATATCTCAAAGTGGGGCCAACCCACGGTGGTGTCAAACCACGTGGACAAGTCGCAATGAGGTGCCCAACCTCTCGTGTCCCAAAGACACAAATGTGCTACCAAAGCACCGGTGACCCAAAGTCACAAGGTGTGTTACTAAAACACTCGTGCTCACAAAGACAAAATATCATGCTCCTCCACTCATATCACCCATCAACATACCATACTCATGTAATCATGCATATCATACAAGTCATGCATATCATGCCAACATGTCTAGCATTACCTCTCATAGCATACATATCATAGATCATAATACCCAAGGTATCCATAATAGAACTTGTAATAAATTAGACTTACCCGGATACGCATACATACCCCGCTTGGGTATCCAATAATCCATCATAATCACATGATTTTAATAGGCAAACAGTTTAATAACAATATCACTAAGTATGGGTGTATTAGTTACACACACAGTAATTACGAGCCTAAAGATCCCAACGAAACGATCTAAATCCCTCGAGTATCAAGCTCCTACACTCGCCAACACATAGGGTTAGGCATCTATAACATTCGGCCATCATCAATTAACCAAAGGGGGTCAATATCCATCCCTTACCTTGAAGATGATTTGGTTTCCAACCAATCTCGAACCAACAAAGTGGTTCTTTTGATAATCGCCACCACCTAAAAAGAAGAACCATTAATCCCTAACTAACTTGGCTTAACAAGATAAAAGAATCAACTAATAGAACTGCCCTTACCAATACTTACCCCAAATGGTTAACCAAAGGACGAAGGCTCCACTTGATTGTATCCAAAATCCGAATGACCTATAATGAAATCGGTTCCAAAACTAAAGATTAACTCTCCACCTCAAGGCCACATTCGGCTCTTAACCAACCGAACATGATAAAGCACAAGAGAGAGGAGAAATGGCCATTCGGCCAAGCACTTACCTAGCCCCAATCGATTGAAAAACAAACCCCAACCAGATCAACACTTCTCTAGGATTCGCCAAGATGAACACCACTAGGAGAGAGAGGAAATTCGGCTAACACACTAAGCGTAAGAAAAGAGGATTCGCCAAGATGCTTAACACACCTATGTTCGGCTTTGAGTGCAAAGAGAGAAGATGAAAAAATAGGTAAAGTTTCATAAGGGTATAGGGAAGAGAAGGAAAATAAAATGAAGGTTTAAGGAACAAGATGTTAAGGTTTCGATTTAATGAAATGATAAGAACAATTAGAAGTTTTGGCTAAAGAGGAGATATGGATTCGGCAAAGAGAGATTGAGCTTTCGGTTTTGCAAAAGAATGTATGAAGAACTCTCTTAGAGTTTCATTGATGGAGTGAAGAGAATGAGAGAAAATGCTTTAGAAAAAATCAGCTTACTTGACAAAAAGGGAGAACTTCCTTTTACCCAATATGACCGAAAATGCACCAAATGAAAAGTGCATTTCGCACACCCCCTCATGCACTCACCAAACCGGCCATTCCCAAACTCTCTCCTAAAATTCGCCACAATCCCCTAAACACTCCAAGCCACCAATTCAAAAGCATTTGAATTAGTCTCCTTCCACAATTCACTCCTTGCCGTCCCATCTCACCCATAGACTAGGTCCAAGGCGCAGTTTGAACCGCCTACAAACTCTCCCTTCCTAGGCGCCAAAAAGAAAGCCAAAAAGGTGGCCACTCCAGCAGCTTGAACACAAGACCTCTCCTCTCGCAAATGACGCCACACACACAAGCCTTAGTGGCGCCTATCCCGCCACTCCACCAGCTCCTTTCTTGTTCAACAAAACACCAAATAAAACTCTTATACCCTAGCTCCAACAAATCCCGACTTAACACCCAAAAATCAAAATTTTCCCATTCACTCGTGCATACACTTAGACTTCAATTAAGCCCCCAAAACATAGAAATAGCCACGCAGCACACTAGACACATGCAATGTCATGCAACAACAAAACAGCCCCTAACCCGGGATATTACAATATCACATTCCGAACACCTATGTCATGACATATGCATTCCTATCTATTCCTAGGTTCAGACGGGACTTCTCGGACACTGATACCTTATTGATATATATACCTCGAATTCAGATTTCATACACATTCCATCTCAATGGATTTTCATAGCAATTCAAATTTCATATAGGTACAAATAATTCAATTCAAGAAAATTTATTTGTATATCGACTTATCTCGGATTCGATTAATGGAAACGGATACAGCTACTCGATTACTTTCGATTTCCCGCGATCTAAGTCTGTTTTTTTCGGTTCTTGATCTATACATATTCAAATTTAACCATTTTATTCATCAACTCATTCAATTCAATCCAAGAACACATATTTGGGGCAATTTGCAAATTAGCCCTCACATTTTCACATTTGGACAATTTAGTCCCTATTTCACAAAATCACAAAATACACATAATTTCAAGTTACTCTTGCTTAGCCGATTGTCACCCATGCTCATTCAAGTCCACACATTTCATTTATTTCACAATATAGTCCTTCAAAATACTATTTTCTCAATTAAGTCCAAAATACTCAAATTTATCAAAACTCCAAAGACAAAACTTATTAATCTATCACATATCATTCATAATCCATCCTCAAACATCATAAATCTCATGAATTCATCAAGGGCTCAAGTAAAAAACATCATCAATTTACAAAATTGAGACATGGGTTTTGAAGTATACGGAGCAATGGTTTCAAAAACGTAGAAATTATCGAAAACCGATTGAAAACATACCTTGAATTGAATCAAAAGCTAGCCGAAACTTTAGGGTTCTTCCTTCTTTTTATTTTATTTGTTTTTCGGCACTAAAAGATGATAATCTTCATCTTTTAATTTTTTGTTTTATTAATAACATGTTACTATACTATTTACTTTATTATCCTTTCCATTAATATTAAAAACAAATATACATTAAGGGCATACTTTTCCTTTGTCATCCACTAACTTCATTAATGGGCTAATTGCCTCATAAGGCCCCCACATTTAAAAGCCACATCGATTTAGCCATTAATCAAATAGAAAGCAACTTTTATGCTTTATGCGATTTAGTCCTTTGGTCAAATTAAGCGCACAAACAGACAAATTTAATCACGAAACTTACACACATGCTTAATCACATATCATAAACACAGAAAATAATATTAAAATATTTTTTTGACTCGGATTTGTGGTCTCAAAACCACTGTTCCGACTAGGGTCTAAACCAAACTGTTACAAAGTATGTTCATAAGTTAGCAAATTACCGAGTTGCCGTGAATTTAATCGTAACAACATAAACATGAGTTTAATAATTCTAAGTTAAGAAATGTAATTAATCTAGCACAATTATGTCATCTTGATTAAAATCATCTTTTGAAATCGTGCATTGGAACTTTTATTTTATTTTATTTTATTTTATTTTTGATAAACCGTAATATATACATATTTTAATCCCACATTTAGCATACTTTTTGGATGATTAATCCCTTGATTTGTGGAATTCGATGCTCCTAATCCTTTAATTTCATGTTTTATACTTAGGAAAGCATAGGAGGATGAAAAGAACGAGAAACGGACTAAAAACGGACCAAATGGGCCAAAGTAGGAAATCAACACGGCCTGGGCCCAAGCCACACGACCGTGCCCCTTTAGCAGGCTCAACCACGGCCTGGATTCGATTCACATGGGCGTGTCCCTGCCGTGACAAAGAGGAATTTCACTCAGAATAGGGTACTTAGAGGCAAAGAAAGACATTCCAAAAGCCTATATAAACAACCTAAAGGCCAACCTAAAGGGGAGTCGACAGAGGCCTTCTGTCGGGGGCGTCCAGCTAGGCCAAGGAGCCGAGCCAGAGAGGTCAGAATTGTGGAATTTACTCGAAGAAAGCCAGTTGATTCATCTCAAGAAGCCGAAATCATACTCAAGACGGAGGATCTCTCCTTCAATTCCTTCAGGGGGTTTTAGGGTTTTCTTATGTTCTGTTTTATATTTTCTTCTGAGATGTATTCTTTTATGATTATGAACTAAACCCCTCAAATACCTGAGGGGGATGAAACCTAAGATGGATCTTGTTATTGTTTTCTGAACTACATGATAAATACTTGATTTGTTCTTAATTATGTGTTCTTAATTCTTGTTTTGATATTTCAGGATATTGATTCAAGTATTGATGTGCTTAGGCAGAGGAGGAATAGACCCTGCCTAAGAGTAGATCTAGCATAATTAAGCGGAGTTGATCGCAACCCCTGAGATAGGATGACAAAAATCTGTTGGATTAGGGTCAAACCTAATATGGGAGTCCATAGATCGAGTTAATGCAACCTTAGGGGTTTTAATTAGAAATAGATTTCAATTAATCAACCTAGGGTTAGACATTAGTAGCCTCGAGAGAAGTATTAATATAAATTAGGGAATCCTACGGATCAGGTCAAGTGAATAAATTGTCTGGTTCAGAGTTAAATAACAAGTGAAGTCTAGGTGGATTCCTCCTTGGGTATTGTCTTAATCAATTGGTTTTTCCCACAAGTATTTTCCCCAATTCATTCTCTGAGTCTTAGCGTCTTTAGTTTAGTAGTTAGTTAATTTTAGATTAAACAACAATTCCTTTCATTCTTAGGCTAAATAATAAGAAGAAAAGTCAGTATTAGTACTTTTGGTTCCTTTGGGTTCGACAATCCGGTCTTGCCACTAAGCTATAATATTGTTCGATAGGTGCACTTGCCTCAATCGTGGTGATAGTTAGTTTCTAGGCTAGATCATTCATTATATAAATATTAAGACTATCGACAACTATGTTCAAGTTTTTGGTGCCATTGTCGGGGAACCAAAATATTAAGAACGCTTAATTTTTATTACTTTAGCCATTTTTATTTTTGCGATTTACTTTTATTTTATTTTTAACTTTGCTAATTTTTCTTGTTTTATTTGTTCTTTGCAGGTACCCCTAGTTTATGACTAGAAGGAACCCAACAGGACCCTTAATTTTTGACAGTGAAATAGAACATACCACTTGCAGAAATTGAAGAGATGTCACTGAATAATTATCAATAGCAAGACATGAGGACAATGCCTAATGAAGCAGCTGGTGTTTTCAACCTTGACGCGGTCACCATGTTATCTAACCAGGTAGAGCTTTTAAATAAAAAAATTGATGGTTGGTATGGTTCTACGCAGGTACATCCGGTAATACAGTACGATACAAATAGAGGAAGGGTGAACAACACAAAATATCTATCCTACAACCCTAGCACAGAGAACGAACAAGTCAACTATATGGGTAACTATTCTAGACCTCAAAATAATCTTTATAGTAACACATATAATGCAGGTTGGAGGTACCATCCCAATTTCTCGTGGGGTGGTCAAGGACCGCAACTTCCTCCAGGTTTTCAACAACCACCTTACTAACAGGAAAAGAAGCCGAACCTTGAGGAGATGCTAACGGACTTTATCTCGGTATCAGAAACACATTTCTAAAACACTGAAACAGCACTTAAAAATCAGCAAGCATCGATTCAAGGGATCGAGAATCAAATAGGTCATCTTGCTAAGCTGATCTCAGAAAGACCACAAGGTATCTTGTGTAGCAACACCGAAACTAACCCAAGAGAGCAACCTCAAACAATAAATGCTCACGAAAGTGAAGGGTTAGATGAACCAAAATTGAAACAAGAGAATGTGGTAGAGGAAAGTAAGGTTGAGGTAAGCCATGATAAGCCAAACCCGGTAATTACAGAGTACCAACCTCGTGTGCCATACCCCAATGCGATAAAGAAAGACCACACAGAGGAACAATTCGGTAAATTTCTTAAACTTCCAAAGAAATTACATATTAACTTGCCGTTTCTTGAAGCTCTTTCGCAGATGCCAGATTCAAGGAAATTTTTAAAAGAGTTTTTGACAAACAAACGAAAGTTAGACGATACATCGCATGTGGAGCTAAACACAGTATGCCCAACAATTCTACAAAATAAACTACCACGTGAGCTCACATTTCTTGTAAGTGACGAAACGACCACTCTTCATGTTCTTGACACGGCTAGGACATTGAGTATTAAAGGTGGAACCAATCACTTCAAAGTTGGGGACCAAGTACTGCCAGATATAACCGACCCTCGAATAGCCGCTTTAGAGCTTAATACAAATGGTGCAACTCCTTTTACGGTACTTAAGGTCTTTCCATACGGAACGGTCGAGGTAACTCATTCTAATTTCAGCACTTTTAAGGTAAATATTACCCGACTCAAACCATATGTTGATAGAATTGATAGTAAGAAAAAGGAGTTTCGACTCCGTGAACCATCATGGCCATACGAATAATAGGTAAGTCTAGCTCAAGACTTTAAACGAGCACTTCTCGGGAGGCAACCCGAACACTAACCCCGTTAATTTTCATATTTTCAAATTTTAGCATCTAACTAAAACACTAACCAAATTTTTAAGGCTCATGTTTCTCTACCCACACGGCCTTGAACACGGACGTGGCTGTGGCCGTGTGGAGACAGGGCAAAACTTTTCCCCAAAACACGGGCTGCGATAAAATGCCACGACCGTGTGATTTGGTCGTGGTCGAAACTAAGAAATCTACACGGGCGTGCGACACGCCCGTGGGACATTTGAGTCTATTTATTTTTTTTCTCTTTTTCTCTTATTTTCATTTTTAATTTCTTTTCTTTTATCCTTCTTGTCTTTAATTTATATTATTATATTTTGATTTCTTTAATTTAGGTTCAAGGGGCTGTTAAGGAATGACCACACCACCACCGGAGTATCCTCCCCACCTTCACCTCTCTCCAACTTTACCGTTTCTTTTCATTGACTCCATCCAAAATTCAGGAAGTTTCACTTCTCTCCCTATCTTATGATTTTATTACTATATTGCTATTATCTATCTTTGTACATTGAGGGTAATGTACATCTTAAGTGTGGGGGGGTTAACTACAGTATTATTTGAAAATCCCTGAATTATGTCTTATTCTTAAGTAATTTTCTCATATCACTGTTAGAATGAAATTTCCTTTGATTTATGATTTTCATTGATATGTTTTGGATTAAGTCATAGTTAATTATGCAGTGATGAGTTAAACTTTAGGAGACTAGAGAATCAAGTATGATAAGTCTATTTTTCAGAATTAAAAAAAAAATTAGGTTGTCTACCTGAATCTAATTATTACCTTGAAGTTTGAAATTTATAATGTTGATATCAAAAGCCCATAATTTTTGGGAGATCTTGAGCCTTTTAGAGCATACATTCCTTTTCGTGCTCACTTTATTGATTATGAGTGTCTCAACATTGATCTGTTATTCTAGAACTTGCTTCGATTATACATGTCGAGACCACACCTTTGATTTGATATACAGAGATGATAAAGGCACTTAGGTTTTAACCCACTTACTCCATAAAAAGCCTACCTTCACAATTAACCCCTAGTGAACCCCTTTGATCTTAACAAACCATTTATTGACTCACCCACTAATATTAACCCAAAACCCATCTTGTATTTGTTATCACCACTTCTCTTGACTAACCCTTTTTGTCGAGATTTGATTTGAGAAGTTGCCTAACTATGTTTTCCATTTCAGTTGTTAAATTCTTTATTATTATTGTATGATTTGTTCTTAAAAAAATCGAAGTATATTCGTTATTAGTTCTATGATTAAGTGAGCTTATACATTTAAATTCTACATCTTGAAGTAGAAGTTCGTAATTATTAGTAATGAAGTTTTAATTGATGTAATTATTCAGGATTAGTTCATTTTTCTAGTTAGGTAAACTGTCAATTCAATCTAAATTCTAACCCTCTAATTCAAGCATTTATCCACACCTTTAACCCGAGCCCCGTTACAACCCATAAAAGACCTTTTGATTTGTGTATCATATCATTTTACAGTGGTGGAGATTTGATTTTCATGCAAGCCTATGGGATTAACTTTTCATGTTCGACTCTTGAGTGCTTATTTTTGAACCTTAAACACCTTGAGTGATTTGAGTGAACCTTTAAGTGAGGATGTCAATTTTTGTTGATTTTGAATTAAAGGTAATTATTTAGGTAAGAGAAAACACCTATTTTTCGTACTATAAAAACTATGACTTTGATTGTTTGAATCTTTAGGAACCTTCTGGTTAAATTATCAATGTATGAATTACCTATGAATTATGATGAAACATTATTGATGAGAATTATGAATTGAAGGAAGTTAATTCTAATTGTGAGTTGAGAATTTTGCTTGAGGACAAGGAAATGCTTAAGTGTGGGGGTATTTGATAAACCGTAATATATACATATTTTAATCCCACATTTAACATACTTTTTGGATGATTAATCCCTTGATTTGTGGAATTCGATGCTCCCAATCCTTTAATTTCATGTTTTATACTTAGGAAAGAATAGGAGGATGAAAAGAATGAGAAACGGGCTAAAAACAGACCAAATGGGCCAAAGTAGGAAATCAACACGGCCTGGGCCCAAGCCACACGGTCGTGCCCCTTTAGCAGGCTCAACCACGGCCTGGATTCGATTCACACGGGCGCGTCCCTGCCGTGACAAAGAGGAATTTCACTCGGAATAGGGTACTTAGAGGCAAAGAAGGACATTCCAAAAGCCTATATAAACACCCTAAAGGCCAACCTAAAGGGGAGTCGACAGAGGCCTTCTGTCGGGGGAGTCCAGCTAGGCCAAGGAGCCAAGCCAGAGAGGTCAGAATTGTGAAATTTACTCGAAGAAAGCCAGTTGATTCATCTCAAGAAGCCGAAATCATACTCAAGACGGAGGATCTCTCCTTCAATTCCTTCAGGGGGTTTTAGGGTTTTCTTATGTTCTGTTTTATATTTTCTTCTGAGATGTATTCTTTTATGATTATGAACTAAACCCCTCAAATACCTGAGGGGGATGAAACCTAAGACGGATCTTGTTATTGTTTTCTGAACTATATAATAAATACTTGATTTGTTCTTATTTATGTGTTCTTAATTCTTGTTTTGATATTTCAAGATATTGATTCAAGTATTGATGTGCTTAGGCAGAGGAGGAATAGACCCTGCCTAAGAGTAGATCTAGCATAATCAAGTGGAGTTGATCGCAACCCTAGAGATAGGATGACGAAAATCTGTCGGATTAGGGTCAAACCTAATATGGGAGTCAATAGATCGAGTTAATGCAACCTTATGGGTTTTAATTAGAAAGATATTTTAATTAATCAACCTAGGGTTAGACGTTAGTAGCCTCGAGAGAGGTATTAATATAAATTAGGGAATCCTACGGATCAGGTCAAGTGAATAAATCGTCTGGTTCAGAGTTAAATAACAAGTGAAGTCTAGGTGGATTCCTCCTTGGGTATTGTCTTAATCAATTGGTTTTTCCCACAAATTTTTTCCCCAGTTCATTCTCTGAGTCTTAGCGTCTATAGTTTAGTAGTTAGTTAATTTTAGATTAAACAACAATTCCTTTAATTCTTAGGCTAAATAATAAGAAGAAAGTCAGTATTAGTACTTTTGGTTCCTTTGGGTTCGACAATCCGGTCTTGCCACTAAGCTATACTACTGTTCGATAGGTGCACTTGCCTCAATTGTGGTGATAGTTAGTTTCTAGGCTAGATCATTCATTATATAAATATTAAGACTATCGACAACTACGATCAATTTTACTTAGTTAAAATCCTAGTTTTTAATCACCTCCTCAATTCAAAATATTTTTCTTCACCAAAGTGTTTTTAATTGCATTCATAAATAATTCTTTTCACTGTCCCTGTGTGTATGATAACTCAACATTTACTTGTCACTTTATTACTTGTTGCGATTGTGTACACTTGCACATTTCCATCGTTCCAACTTCTCACTTATATGGCCCAAACGGCAATGCCAAAGATAAGTTTGATTAGTGTCATTTATTCTTGATCTTTTAGTATTTATGTTATAAATGGGCATAACTTGATCTAAAATATAGTGTTTCCAGATCGTCTACCTCTCTGTGAGGTTGCTTCAGGCTTATTTGTTTGATTGCCAAAATCATTCTACCTTTTTAGACAATCACAAAGGAAATGATCAGTAGATCCACAATGGAAACAAGCTCCCGACTTTGACCGACACTCACCAAAATGCATTTTGTTGCAATAATCATAAACAGGAACAGTTCTCTCAACATTCCTTACACTTCTGATACTAGCCACTGGAGAATTAACAGACTTAAAATTGCTTTGCCTTGGTTTATCTCTGCCAGTGAACTCTAAAGGGGCAGTTGATTGACTTGTCTCATTTTTAAATTTCTTCGATGGAGACATTTGAGCAGGCTGGAATGACCCTCTTTTGTTAAAATCTCAAAATTTTAAATTTTATTGTCGTTTACTTTTGCAAATTTCTTCAGTTTTCTGGGCTAATTCTGAAAGTTTTACGAATTCCCATAACTTTAATGCTGCCACAAACATATGAATATCATCATTCAACCCATCTTCAAATCTAATACACATTTCCTCTTCATTTGACACTATATTACGGGCATACTTGCTTAACTGTACAAATTCCTGTTCATACTCAACTACAAATCGATTCCCCTATTTTAATTCAAGAAATTCTTTCTTTTTTCTTGTCAATAAACAACGGACTTACATACTTCTTCTTGAATTCCATTTGAAAGAAGTCCTAATTAATGTAATCATTTGTAGTCATCGTGCTCAAAGTGTCCCACCATAAGTACGCTTAATCTTTTAACAACGATACAGAACATCTTAAACAATCTTGCACAACAATTTTGCGAAGACTCTCTTCGTATTTATTAGCAAGTACTTGACTTTTGCAATATCATCATCAACCTTGCCTTTAAATTCCTCCGCTCCACATTTCTAAATTTTATCTATAGATACTCGAGTAACTGTCCCAGGTACAAGATTTTGAGGACCTAGGGGTGCCAGAAGAGGTACAATAGGGGGTGGAGGTGGTAGAGTTGCAGGATTTGTTTGCTTAAATTCATTGAACCACTGGTTCATCATCCCGAGAAACACATTTCTCATTTAATCACCAAAAGGACCGTGGAATTGATGCACTATTACTTGCTTTAGGATTCGAAGCTTACACATTACTTTCAGCTTCGTTATCTACAGCCTGATTCGGCTCAGCTGACATCTTGAATCAGTAAGAAAATACAATATTAGAGCGGATCAAATGCATTACACTATCACAGGGTATATGTGGTATGTATATACTAAACTCTACACTGCTACGTTAGTCCTAGAATCGACTAAACCGTGACTCTGATACCACTAAATGTAACACCCTTAACCTGTCTCTATTGCCAAATTATGGTTACGGAGCATTACTAAACAATTGAGAATCATTTACCTATATAACATTAAAATAAATACATGACATTCAAAACATATCAATCATAGGCTTTTCATCCTTAAATTGAGCCTTTGAAGCCCTGAAAATAGCTTTGAGACAATTCGAGACTAATTTGAAACAAATCAGAAGTTTTAAAAAAAAGTTGAAAAAAATTGGAAAACAGGGGTCACACGCCCGTGTGGCAAGGCCATGTGAAATCACCCCAGGCTGTGTAACTTTCAAACAAAGGACACACGGCCGTGTTCCAGCCCGTGTCCTCATCTGTGTAACTCATCGAGTAGCCCCACATACTCGTGTGTCAGGCCGTGTAACTCACTGACTTGAACACTAAGAAATTCTCAAATGACACACGGGCGTGTCGCCAGGCCGTGCGAGATGTGACGGCTCGTGTGAACCTAAAATTTTACCTAAAATCAAGCCATTTCATAACTAATTCATGCATAACTAACCCATCCATTTATGCACACTTTCAAAGGACCTAAGCATCATTAAAATACACATAATCATGCCATTTCAGACAACCTAATTCATCTAAAAAATGTTCCATTCAAAGGCACCACAAATACATCAAAACATTACATACCAAAACAAGCCAACATTACCTTAGTTCATGCATAACATCTAGTTCAAACACTTACCAAAACTTATCATAAATAACCATTTTCAAGTCATCATAAAATACCAAAAAGGAACCTTGTATACAAGCATTTGAAAGTGCCCGAAATGACAATACTTGGTGAAGCATTAAAGCACACCAAACGAAACATAATCTGTAACAGCCCGTTTTTAGACAAATCGGAACAGTGGTTTCGGGACAAAAAATCCGAGGTCAAAATAATTATTTTAAGGTCTAAGTATGATAATGTGATTGTGTGAAAATTTCGTTAAGAAATTTTATCGTTTGAATGCTCAATTTGATAAAAAGGACTAAACCACATAAAGTGTAAAACTTGAGTTCTATTAGCTAAAAATGTCTAATAGCTATGGAACATTAAAGTGTAACAGCCCGTTTTTAGTCAAATCAGAACAATTGTTTTGGGACCACAAATTCGAGGTCAAAATATTTATTTTATTATTATTTTAATGTTTACAGCATGATATTATGATTGTGTGAAAATCTCGTTGAGAAATTCTATCGTTTGAGTGTTTAATTTGATAAAAAGGACTAAATCGCGTAAAGTGTAAAACCTGAGTTCTATTAGCTAAAGGTGTCTAATAGTTATAGAACCTTAAAGTAAAGGTCCTTATGTGATAAATAGCCCATTAATTAGATAGTGGATGATAATGGCTTGACATAATTGAAATTTTGAATTAGTAATAAGGTTAATTTTGGTATTTAGTAAATTAAGTTAATTAGTTAAAACAAAACAAAAAATTTAGCACATTCATCTTCTTCATTGCCGTTTCTTAAGGAAAGAAAAACACCATATCTAGGTTTTCCTTCGGCCATGCTATCTTTCCTCATTAAGGTACGATTTTTGTCGTGTTTTAATGATTTCCATGTTTTAGAGATCGTTGTAGCTTAGTCTAGCTAGCCCAGGGACTAATTTGCAAAATTTTTAAAGGTTTATGGTTTGGCCATTGATGAATGTTGATGTATTTTGATGTTTGATGATAGAAAACACATGCTTGTTGTTAGATAAATAACATTTGTAAAGTGATTTTTGACAAAATTGTCAATTAGGGGTTAAATTGTGAAATGTGTAAAATTCATGGTTAAATTGTGAAATAAATGAAAAATATGGGCTTCTAGGAACCTAATTGAAATTCGGCTAGCATGGGTTTTGGTTGAATTGCATGAATTTGTAAGTTTATGAAATAAGGACTAAATTGTAAAAATGTTAAAATGTTAGGGGTAAAAATGTAAATTTTTCTTAATGTGTATTTTGGGACTAAATTGAATAGAGAGATTATTAAATATGTTAATTTTGATTATATTTATATCAAGAAAGGCGAAATACGGATTTAGATCGAGGAAAGAATAAGGTTTTGGACTAATCAACTTATTTCACGTTTTTGCATTCGAGGTAAGTTCGTATGTGTTAAACATTATTATACTTTTGTTTTAATGTTTTGATATTGCATAAATTGTGAATACGACACTGCAGACATGTTCAACGATGATTCGACAAGTGAGAAAGTCCCGGTTGAACCTTAGGAATAGATTAGGATACGAATGACATGTCATTAGGGATTATATGGTGTGAGTGCTGGTCCGTACGTCCTACCGGTGGCTGAGTTATTTGGCATGTGTTACGGATACTCATCAGGTTGTGTGAGCAGCACTGTGTAGCTTTGTCGTGACCGTCAGCTTGTGTGAGCAGACCTATTAATAGCTCGAGAGTGAGCATTATATGTGATACAAGATTGTGATAGCTTCGGCTATGTATGTGGCACTTAGGGTGCGATTTTCTCGAGTATTCGATAGTATTTTGAAGGGTTCAATGGGTATATCAAAGATAAGGATGAGTATGAGATTGATACCAAATGGTATATATATGTACATGAACTGTATAAGCTTTGAATCAAAGAAACTTGTGAAGTTCAATTCTAACCTTGTGATTTAAAATGTGATAGGTTTGTATATTTATATGAATTGTATATAGATATGTTCAATTGTTGATTGGTATATTTTGTTAAGTTGTGTTTATTATCATACGAGCTTACTAAGCTACATATAGCTTACTTTGTTTGCTTTTCCGTGATTTATAGTGAAATCAAAGCTAGCTCGGATTTGGGAATCGTCGAAGACTTCATCACACTATCCAACTATCACCTTGGTACCTTTGAACTTAAGTATTTTGAGTATATGGCATGTATAGGAACTTTGGTCATTTTGGTTATGGATTAATAATGAATTTAGCCATTTAAATTGGCTTGTTAATGTAAATGTTTTGGTTTTGTATATATGTGTGTATATGGCTTTGGTTAGGTGTTTAAATATGGTTATGTTATGCTTATTAATATTTGGTAACTATAGGTATTAAAAGGTTGAAAATTCAAATTGGTATGCTTGTGGGATTAGGCTAAATGATGCAAAATTGGGAGTGTTCATATTAATGATTTGAGATTATGAGTTTTGGTATGAAATTGAATGAGATATTGTGATATTGTTGTGATATGTATTGGTTGGCATTGAAATGGTATGATTTATGATTAGTTGAGTATAGATGAATGCCTATATATGCCATGTTTTGGTGCCAATTGGGTTGGTTTAGGTGTGTACAAGTTTGGGTGGCAAAATGGCTTGGTAAATAGCCTATTTTTGTCCACACGGGTAGAGACACGGGCGTGTGTCTCAGCCGTGTGTGACACACGGTCGTGTGTCCCCTAGTGTTGAATTAAAAATCAAGTCAGTATGCTCCACAAGACTTAGCACACGGGCGTGTGACTTGGCCGTGTGGCATAAGTCAGTATACCCTACAGGATTGGCACGGCCTAGCATACGGCCTGGCACATGAGCGTGTGTGGCCATTTCTTAGGGCACACGGGCTAACCACACAGGTATGTGTATTGGCTGTGTGACCCAAGTCAGAGAGTTACACGGGGTCGAACACGGGTTGGGACATGGCCATGTGATCCTATTTCGAATGTCCACACGGCCTGTGACACGGGCGTGTCTTTGGCCGTGTGAGACACACGGTCGGACCACACAGACGTGTGTCCCCTGTATTTTGCAAAAAATTTCTAATTATTTTAAAAGTTTCCTAGGTTATCGGTTTAGTCCCGAACCACTCTGATTGCATGTTTTGGGCCTCATAGGCTCATAATAAGGACAATATGATTGTTTGTGAATGATGTTTGTATGGATTTGGAAAATGTATGAGAAATTTATGTTTAAATGTGTTATAAGTCAGGTAATGCTCCGTAACCCTATTCCGGCGTTGAATATGGGTGAGGGGTGTTGTAACATCCTCGAATTGGAAGCTTGGCATTTTTTTTTGTATGTTGCTGTGTGTTGGCATGTTTTGTTTGTGGTTTTGATATGCTTAGGGGTCCCAGGAAGGCCTGGGGTTGAGTTTGAGCCTTGGTGAAAATTTTACTTTTAGGCACTTTAGGGGAGAACTGACTGGAGCAGGACTTAGGAGTTGTTGCTTGGGGTTTGATGGCACAGAATGTGCAGTGGTAAAGTGGCAAGGAGACGCCACCTAGCATACAGGAAAGTGGCGTCACAAGAGGAACAGTGAGGGAGGGGGTTCGAATCCCTCAAGCTGCACTCAAGGATATTATTTTTTGGCTCAGGCAAGGGAGGCAGCTGGATGGTAATCAAACTCTGTAGGAGAGAGACAAGACTTGGTCAAATAATTCGAATAAGCGGTGGAGAGCCATTTGGGGAGTTTGAATCATTCAAACTGATTCAAATGTGGGATGGAGAGAAAAAGGTGGAGAAAATTTTAGGATTTGGAGAGTGGGAGAGTGGGGGACGAATCTTATTTAGTTTTGGTTCATAGATGTGGCATTCTCGGCCAGCTAAGGGAAGTGCCGAATTTTGTTTTCCAAATAGGTGCTTAAGGGTTCCTTCCTTATTTTGTTTGTTTGAATTGTACTCTTCCATTTTGTTGGGATCATTGTCGAATCACCTAGCCAAATTCTTTTCCTCCATATTGTTTCTTTTGGTGCCAATCAAGGTTCTTCCATTTTTTTCTTCTTCTTGACCGAAAGCCCTTTGGGACTCTCATATTTTTTTGGCAACCACTCATTCACTCATCCATTCTTCTTTCCTCTAGAAGCCGAAATATTCATTTGCTTTTCTTCTCTCTTTCCCTCACCCCATAATTTCTTCATAGCCGAAACTCATCTATCAATTCTTCTTTTCGAGATCTCTTAATCTTTCTCTTCCATTCCTTCTTCTCAAGGCCGAATCAATTGCTCCTATCTCTTTTTTAGTTACATTTATTTTTCATTCTCTTTGAGCTGAATCTTCTTGTGTGTTATTCGGGTCTTCTGTGTTAGCCGAATACTGTGGAACAAGGTGTTAGGAATCTGCCAGTATCTTCATCGATTTGGTTGTTAAGGTAAGAGGGACTCTGCTATCATTTCTCGATCTTCTTTCGGTATTTGGTATCAAAAGCTGAATGGCTAATTGGCTTAGTGTTGCAATTTAATTGACTTCTCTTCTCTTCTTCTATCATTGGGGGCGCTTATTCCGGAAAACATTGCTAGCCGAACCATTTGAGTTCCAAGTCTGAGGATCAGCCAATCTCCGAATCCTACCTCTCTATTCGGGACCTCAAGGTAAGGGATTCCTCTCTAGTTATTCAGTTGGGTTCTTCTTTCGTTATTCGCTGCCTTAACCCAACGTTTTTGTTAAACAATCACTGCTTCATTATAGTATCTTCTGACCAAGATCCCTTTCATGGAATCAAATGCCAGCCAAGCAAATGAGGGGGTTGGACTAGTAGTCCCTACCCTTAAGTTCAAAAAGCGTGCGGTGTCTGCCGTTCGTGACTTTCCACCGGGTTGTGGGCCGACTTCGGAGAGGGATAAGCAGATCGTTGTGATCCCTGCGAGTGAAAGTGTTAGCGAGATCGATAGTATAATCCTTCGTGTTTACAGGTGTGTAAATTCCACACTCTGTTATTAGTTGTATTATTAATCAGATGGGATGAAAAGCCTGGAAAGATCGTGGTAGACGAAATGTAGTACCCTTGTGGGTAAAGCTAGGGATGCCAGGTACGTGACTCTAACATTCCCTTTGTGTTTATGGATGTATATGGTAATCTATTACTTTACTTGATAACATGGTGCATTCATTATGATATGTATGTTATGCATGGGTTGGGATTATGATGTAAAAGGGGAAGTATTTGAGACTGTCACGGTGGTTTGGTACCACGAGTGGGTTGGCCCCACATATATCTGATTTAGTGACCATGTCTCGGTGGCTTGATGCCACGGTGGTTTAATACCACGTATATACGATTTAGTGACTCGTCCCAGTGGTTTGGTACCACAGTGGGTTGGCCCCACATATATTCATCAGGGATTGTCACGGTGGTTTGATACCACGGTGGGTTGGCCCCATGTATGATAATAGTCACTCTGTCACGGTGATCTAGTATCACGGTGGTCTGGAACCATGAGTGGCTTGGTGCCACGTATGAGGCGTGCAGCGGATGAAGGGTTGATTGTAGAAATCCCCACGGTGTGATGGGCTGGTACGGGTGGCGTGTAGAGGATGGAAAAACTAGGTTGGGCTAGAACATATTGCATTCAATTACTTCGTATGCAATCTTGAGTGGGCTAAGGGCCCAATATGCGGCTGTGGGCCATGAGTCGTTTATGTGATATAGGGGATTTACACACTGAGTCTGGGTGACTCACCCCTCTGCTTAATTTTGCAGGTAATCAGTAGCTTGTGGATCTGGGAGTCGAGGCGGACTCGTGGAGGCAATAAATTGTTTCTTCCGTAAACTCATTTCTTTTTACAAATTTATTTTAATTGGGGATTTTGTTATGTAATAAGGCTTTCTTAACCTTAATATTTGGTTCTTCTTAGTTATTATTTATTTAAGATATGACTTTATTATATTTTAACACGAAAGCTAAGATGGAGTTTTCAAAACATAAGTATCATAAAACAACTGTTTTCTCTCAAGTGCCAACAAAGATAACAAATTTTCGATTAACCCAACTCGGAAATATTTCTTAAACTACAAATCTCTGTTTTTATACTATCACCTAAAACGAAAAGTTTCAAACCTTTGGTTTCATTAAAATTTCCAAAGTCTTGTGACGTTCTAGATCTGGTCGTAACGTCTAGACTGGGTTTGGGGTGTTACAATTTTGGTATCAGAGCCTGGGTTGCAAAACTCGGCTGTGGGATGGGTTCGGTAAACGTTTTGAAAAAAATCAATTTGGAATATTATTTAAGGAAATGATTTATTTTGAAGTATGGCACCCGAGTCCACCGGCACCAGAACCACGCGGTAAGTGTTTCAATCATTGATTGCTCAGGTATGAAATAAATATGTTGTGTTGTGATTTTTAGGAGATTCAAACTTTAGAGACTGAAACCTCTAGGCCTAGATGTGAAACCGCGAGAATTACTTCCTAATGCTATTTCTCATAAAACTGCACGGTATTAAACAGTGAAAGAAAGTACTAATTCATAAAACCCTTAAACAGATTAAGTCGTATCGATAGCCATGAATACTAGTGGACGTGGATGTGCTGTGCGCGACCGTGGTAGAGGCTGAGGTGTTGGGTCTAAACCCTCAGAATCAGGACATGGGCCAGAAAATGAGATGCCAGTACTGCCAGCTGCGAAAGCAGAGTTCCAGGATCAAACGGGCGGAGACGATGCAGTGTCTCAGGTGATGTTGTGAGTTTTGGAGAGGGTTGCTGGAGTGAGCACAGGATCAGTGGCTCGGAAATCTGTGTCTGAACGACTTCGAGCCAGTGAAGCAGAAGTGTTTAGGGGTGTGTCTGGTGTAGCTCCTAATGTAGCTGAGTATTGGCTAGAAGCAGTAAAGCGCATTATGGATGATCTTGATTTTACGGTGGAAAAGAAGTTGAAGGGAGTTGTGTCTCTTCTTCGGGACGAGGCGTATCAATGGTGGCTTACGGTTAGGGATGGTACAGTGGCTGACCGTATTACCTGGGATTTCTTCAAATCGGTATTTCAAGGGAAATAAATTGGGTCAAGTTATGTGGATGCTCAGCGTAAGGCTTTTCTAAATCTGGTTCAAGGGAATAAGTCAGTGGCCGAATATGAGGCGGAATTCTTACGTCTAAGTCATTATGCCCGGGGTATTATTGCTACAGACTATGAGCGTTGTGTTCGGTTCGAGGATGGTTTAGGAGACGAGTTACGAGTACTGATAGCTCCGCAGTGAGAAAGAGAATTTGTTGTTCTAGTGGAAAAGGCTAAGATAGCCGAGGAGGTGAAGCGGTCCGAAAAGCAAAATCAAGATAGGGATAGGGGTAGAAATAAAAGGAATTTTGGATCGTCAGGGACAGCTGGGGGTATCAGAAAAAGCCTAGGTTGGATGGGCCGAGTCGGGTTACGAGATCTATTGTTGATAGTCAGCCTCAGAGGTGTTTTCGATATGGTAAATTTCATTTGGGTGAGTGTTTGACGAGAAACAGAGGATGTTTCAGGTGTGGGTCTACTGATCATCGGGTGAGAGACTGTCCACAAGAACTGGGCAGAGCACGGCCAGTAGGTCAGGGTTATGCTTAGCCGGGTAGAGGTGGTCAGTAACCATAGAGAGGTCGTGGTCCAGCCAGAGGAGGTAATGGTTTCGGTCGGGGCCGTGGAACACCAGGCAGAGGTGCAGGGAGCACAGATGCGAGACAGTCGGGGTTGGTCTATGCAGCTAGACGCCGAGAGGAGGGCAATGCACAGGATGTCATAACCGGTACGTTCTTAATTTTTGGATTGTCTTTTACTGCATTGATTGATATTGGGTCGACACATTCCTATGTTGCTAGTGTGGTATCTGGAACTTTAAACTTAGACTTCGAGATTGCTTCTAGGGAGATGATTGTACTTAGCCCCTTAGGACAATCTGTAGTGGTGAACAAACTCTTTCGGGATGTACCTTTAGAAGTTCAGGGGATGGTTTTTCCGGCTGATCTGATGGAACTGCCGTTCGGGGAGTTCGATTTAATCTTAGGAATAGATTGGTTGGTAAAATATCGAGCAAACTTGGATTGTGCTGCTAAGCGCATGGTGTTAAGGACTCTTGAGAATGATGAAGTTTTAGTGATGGGAGAAAGGAGGAACTATTTGTCCAATGTAGTGTCTACCTTAAGGGCAGAAAAAATGGTGAGAAAAGGATGTGGGGCATTCTTAACTTTTGTTCGGGCTCTGGAAGCCAAGGAGCTAACCGTAAGAGATGTTAGAACTGTGAAGGAGTTCTCTGATATTTTTCTAGAAGAGCTTCCAGGATTACCTCCGAATCGTGAGGTGGAATTCGGTATTGATCTTCTTCCGGGAACAGCGCCAGTGTCTATTGCCCCATATAGAATGGTACCGAAGGAGTTAGTGGAACTGAAAGCGTAGATTCAAGAACTGTTGGATCGGGGTTTTATCCGACCGAGTGTGTCACCTTGGGGAGCGCCGGTGCTATTTGTTAAGAAGAAAGACGGGTCAATGTGGATGTGCATCGACTATAGACAGTTGAACAAGTTGATTATGAAGAATAAATACCCGCTGCTGAGGATTGACGATTTGTTCGATCAATTGAATGGGGCTTCAGTCTTCTCAAAGATAGATTTGAGGTCAAGATATCATCAGCTTAAGGTCAAGGAAGCAGATATTAATAAGACGGCGTTTCGTACTCGCTACGGTCACTATGAGTTTTTAGTGATGCCATTTGGGTTGACCAATGCACCAGCAGCGTTTATGGATATGATGAACCGGGTATTCCAACCCTATCTGGACCGGTTTGTTATGGTATTTATAGACGATATCTTGGTCTATTCAAGATCGGTAGAGGAGCATGATTCGCATCTTCGGGTGGTTTTACAAATCCTCGAGGAGAAAGCAGGTTACGCACGCTAAATTCGATGAAGTGCGAATTTTGGTGAAGCGGTTACTTTTTTGGGCCATGTTGTGTCTGCTGAGGGGATTAGGGCTGATCCCCAGAAAATTGAAGCTCTGTTGGACTGGAAGCCGCCTAAGTCGGTGGCAGAAACTCAGAGTTTTCTTGGTTTGGCCGGGTATTACAGAAGGTTTGTTGAGGGATTCTCGTTAATTGTGACACCATTAACTAATTTGTTGCGGAAAGGGGTACCGTTTGTCTGGTCTGAGAAGCAGCAGGAAAGTTTTGAAAAGCTAAAAAGAATCTTGACTGAGGCTCCAGTGTTGATACAGCCTGAGGCTGGGAAGGAGTTTGTTGTTTACTGTGATGCGTCACACATAGGTTTAGGATGTGTGTTGATGCAAGAAGGGAAGGTGGTAGCATATGCGTCTCGGCAGTTAAGACCACATGAGGTGAATTATCCCACACATGATTTGGAATTGGCAGCGGTAGTATTTGCCTTGAAGATCTGGAGACATTATCTGTATGGGGAGAAGTCCGTCATCTATACAGATCATAAGAGCCTAAAATATCTCCTTACCCAGAAGGAGTTGAATTTAAGGCAGAGAAGGTGGATCGAATTGCTAAAGGATTATGATTGTTCGATTGAGTATCACTCGGGTAGAGCTAACGTGGTGGCGGATGCGTTGAGTCGTAGGGTGATCTCTGACTTGAGAGCAATGTTTGCACATCTCAGCCTATATGATGATGGAAGTTTACTAGTTGAACTCCAAGTAAAGTCTTCTTGGGTCAGCCAGATTAAGGAGAAGCAGTTGACTGATGAGTTGTTGAGTTCGAAGTTCCAGTTGACGGCAGGTGGTGGGATAAATGATTTCAGTGTGAACGGTGATGGGGTATTGTGTTTTCGTGGAAAGACTTGTATGCCAAAAGATGTTGAATTAAGACGGAAGATTCTGCAAGAAGCGCATAGTAGCCCATACGCTATGCATCCTGGAGGAAGTAAGATGTATCGAGATCTGCGGGAATAGTTTTGGGGGCCGGGTCTGAAGCAGGAGGTAACCGAATTTGTAAGTAAATGCTTGACGTGTCAGCAGGTGAAAGCAGAACATCAATTGCCTTCGGGGTTATTACAGCCGGTAAAGATTCCACAGTGGAAGTGGGAAAGGATAGCGATAGATTTTGTGAGTGGGCTACCTCTTACGCCTACTAAGAAAAATTCGGTATGGGTGGTTGTTGATCATTTGACGAAGTCCGCTCACTTCATACCTGTTCGCATTGATTACTCTCTACAGAAGTTAGCCAAGCTGTATGTAGCAGAAATTGTGAGATTGCATGGGGTACCCGTGTCTATCATATCTGACAGAGACCCCAGGTTTACATCGAGGTTCTGAAAGGCGTTACATCAAGCATTGGGTACAAGATTGGACTTCAAAGACAACATTCACCCACCTGCATCGATGGTCACCGAGAGGGTAATTCAGATCTTGGAAGATATGTTGAGAGGCTGTGTCATAGACTTCAGGGGTAGTTGGGAAGAGTTTCTACCGTTGGCAGAATTTGAATACAACAACAGCTACCAGTCTAGTATTCAGATGGCACCGTATGAAGCGTTGTACGGTCGGAAGTGTCGCACTCCTACTTGCTGGACAGAGTTGGGTGAGTGACAGTTGCTGGGTCTGGAATTGGTTTCTGAAACGGAGGACAAAGTTAAATTGATTCGGACTCGGTTGAAAGAAGCTTCCGACAGGCAAAAATCTTATGCAGACTTGAAGCGTAAAGACATAGAATTTGCAGTAGGTGACTGGGTATTCTTAAAGGTTTCACCGTGGAAGAAAGTCTTAAGCTTTGGACGGAAGGGCAAGCTGAGCCCCAGATTCATCGGACCGTATCGTGCGTTAAAGCGTGTGGGACCGTGAGCTTACCACTCGAGTTACCTTCGAATGAGTCGATTCATGATGTGTTCCATGTTTCAATGTTAAGACGCTATCGTTCAGATCCATCTCATATTGTGCCAGTGAAAGAAATCGAAGTAAAGCCTGACTTATCTTTTGAGGAGGAACCGGTTCAAATCTTGGATCGTGACGTTAAGGTATTGCGGAGGAAGACGGTTCCGTTGGTTAAAGTATTGTGGAGGAACCACGGTTCAGAAGAAGCCACGTGGGAGCCATAGGATGTGATGCGACAACAATACCCTCATCTCTTTTGATCAGGTAAATTTCGAGGCTGAAATTTCTTTAAGGGGGTAGAACTGTAACATCCTGGAATTGGGGGCTTGGCATTTTTTTTTGTATGTTGCTATGTGTTGGCATGTTTTGTTTGTGGTTTTGATGTGCTTAGGGGTCCTAGGAAGGCCTGGGGTTGAGTCTGAGCCTTGGTGAAAATTTTACTTTTAGGCACTTTAGGGGAGAACTCACTGGAGCTGGACTTAGGAGTTGTTGCTTGGGGTTTGATGGCACATAATGTGCAGTGGTAAAGTGGCAAGGAGACGCCACCTAGCATACAGAAAAGTGGCGTCACAAGAGGAACTGTGAGGGACGGGGTTCGAATCCCTCAAGCTGCACTCAAGGATATTATTTTTTGGCTCAAGCAAGGGAGGCAACTGGATGGTAATCAAACTCTGTAGGAGAGAGACAAGACTTGGTCAAATAATTTGAATAAGCGGTGGAGAGCCATTTGGGGAGTTTGAATCATTTAAACTGATTCAAATGTGGGATGGAGAGAAAAAGGTGGAGAAAATTTTGGGATTTGGAGAGTGGGAGAGTGGGGGGCGAATCTTCTTTTTGTTTTGGTTCATAGATGTGGCATTTTCGGCCAGCTAGGGGAAGTGCCAAATTTTGTTTTCCAAATAGGTGCTTAAGGGTTCCTTCCTTATTTTGTTTGTTTGAATTGTACTCTTCAATTTTGTTGGGATCATTGTCGAATCACCTAGTCAAATTCTTTTCCTCCATATTGCTTCTTTTGGTGCCAATCAAGGTTCTTCCATTTTTTTCTTCTTCTTGACCGAAAGCCCTTTGGGACTATCATATTTTTTTGGCAACCACTCATTCACTCATCCATTCTTCTTTCCTCTAGAAGTCGAAATATTCATTTGCTTTTCTTCTCTCTTTCCCTCACCCCATAATTTCTTCATAGCCGAAACTCATCTCTCAATTCTTCTTTTCGAGATCTCTTAATCTTTCTCTTCCATTCCTTCTTCTCAAGGCCGAATCAATTGCTCCTATCTCCTTTTTAGTTGTATTTATTTTTCTTTCTCTTTGAGCCGAATCTTCTTGTGTGTTATTCGAGTCTTCTGTGTTAGCCGAATACTGTGGAACAAGGTGTTAGGAATCTGCCAGTATCTTCATCGATTTGGTTGTTAAGGTAAGAGGGACTCTGCTATCATTTCTCGATCTTCTTTCGGTATTTGGTAGCAAAAGCCGAATGGCTAATTGGCTTAGTGTTGCAATTTAATTGACTTCTCTTCTCTTCTTCTATCATTGGGGGCGCTTATTCCGGAAAACATTGCTAGCCGAACCATTTGAGTTCCAAGTCTGAGGATCAGCCAATCTCCGAATCCTACCTCTCTATTCGGGACCTCAAGGTAAGGGATTCCTCTCTAGTTATTCAGTTGGGTTCTTCTTTCGTTATTCGCTGCCTTAACCCAACGTTTTTGTTAAACAATCACTGCTTCATTATAGTATCTTCTGACCAAGATCCCTTTCATGAAATCAAATGCCATCCAAGCAAATGAGGGGGTTGGACTAGTAGTCCCTACCCCTAAGTTCAAAAAGCGTGCGGTGTCTACCGTTCGTGACTTTCCACCGGGTTGTGGGCCGGCTTTGGAGAGGGATAAGCAGATCGTTGTGATCCCTGCGAGTGAAAGTGTTAGCGAGATCGATAGTATAATCCTTCGTGTTTACAGGTGTGTAAATTTCACACTCTGTTATTAGTTGTATTATTAATTGTATGGGCTGAAAAGCCGGAAAGACTATATAGACAGTCGTAGTACCCTTGTGGGTAAAGCTAGGGATGCCAGGTACGTGACTCTAACGTTCCCTTTGTGTGTATGGATGTATATGGTAATCTATTACTTTACTTGATAACATGGTGAATTCATTATGATATGTATGTTATGCATGGGTTGGGATTATGATGTAAAAGGGGAAGTATTTGAGACTGTCACGGTAGTTTTGTACCACGAGTGGGTTGGCCCCACATATATCTGATTTAGTGACCATGTCTCGGTGGCTTGGTGCCAGGGTGGTTTAATACCATGTATATACGATTTAGTGACTCGTCCTAGTGGTTTGGTACCACAGTGGGTTGGCCCCACATATATTCATCAGGGATTGTCACGGTGGTTTGATACCACGGTGGGTTGGCCCCACGTATGATAATAGTGACTCTGTCACGGTGATCTAGTATCACGGTGGTCTAGAACCACGAGTGGCTTGGTGCCACGTATGAGGCGTGTAGCGGATGGAGGGTTGATTATAGAAATCCCCACGGTGTGATGGGCTGGTACGGGTGGCGTGCAGAGGATGGAAAAACTAGGTTGGGCTAGGACATATTGCATTCAATTATTTCGTATGCCATCTTGAGTGGGCTAAGGGCCCAATATGCGGTTGTGGGCCATGAGTCGTTTATGTGATATAGGGGATTTACACACTGAGTCTGGGTGACTCACCCCTCTGCTTAATTTTGCAGGTAATCAGTAGCTTGTGGATTTGGGAGCCGAGGCGGACTCGTGGAGGCCATAAATTGTTTCTTCCGTAAACTCGTTTCTTTTTACAAATTTATTTTAATTGGGGATTTTGTTATGTAATAAGGCCTTCTTAACCTTAATATTTTGTTCTTCTTAGTTATTATTTATTTAAGATATGACTTTATTATATTTTAACACGAAAGCTAAGATGGAGTTTTCAAAACATAAGTATCATAAAACAACTGTTTTCTCTCAAATGCCAACAAAGATAACAAATTTTCGATTAACCCAACTCGGAAATCTTTCTTAAACTACAAATCACTGTTTTTATACTATCACCTAAAACGAAAAGTTTCAAACCTTCGGTTTCATTAAAATTTCCAAAGTCCTGTGACGTTTCAGATCTGGTCGTAACGTCTAGACCGGGTTTGGGGTGTTACAGGTGTTACATTTATTGGAGGTCCTTATATGGTAAGTAGCCCATTAATATGTTAGTGGATGATAATGGCTTGGTAATTTTGGAATTTGTGATAATTTTAAAGGTTAATTTTTGTATTTCGTAAATAAATGTTAAATAAATAAAACAAAACAATTTTATATTCTCTTATTATTTTCTCCAACCGAAACTAGGGTGTAAAGAAGCCATTTTTAAGCTTCAATATTCGGCCAAGCTTCCATTGTCCATTTAGGTATGATTTTTGTCCCATTTTTAATGATTTCTTTGTTTTTGAGATCGTTGCAGCTTAATCTAGCTAGCCCAGGGACTAATTTGCAAAACTGTTAAAGGTTTAGGGTTTTTCCATTAATGAATATAGGTGTTTTTTGATGTTTTATGATAGAAAATTTATGCTTGTTAGATAAACAACATTTGTAATGTGACTTTTTTGGTTAAATTGTTAATTAGGGATTAAATTAAGAAATGTGGAAATTTTGTGGTAGAAATGAGAAATAAATGAAAAATATGGGCTGCTATGGTAATAAGAGAAATTCGGCTAGCATGGGTAGGGATTTAATTGCATGAATTTGTATTTTTATAAGCTAAAGACTAAATTGTAAAAATGTTGAAATATTAGGGGCAAAAGTGTAAAGTTGCCTTAAGATACATTTTGGGCTAAATTAAATAGAATGATAATTAAATAAGTTAATTTTGATATTATATAGATCAAGAAAAATGAAGTTCGGATCTAGATCTAGGGAAAAACAAAGTGTTGGATTAATCTATTCATTCCGTCGTTTTTGTGAATCGAGGTAAGTTCGTATGTTAATAAGCATTAATATAATTGTGTTTTAAATGCTTTATTATTGGATTATTTGTGAATATGACCTTGCGGATATGTTCGACGATGATTTGGCAAATGTGAAATCCCAGTTGAACCTTAGGAATAGATTAGGATACGAATGACATGTCATTAAGGGTTATGTGATTTGGGTGCTAGTCCGTACGTCCTACAAGTGGCTGAGTTATCCGGTATGTGTTGTGAATTCTCGTCAACTTATGTGAGCAGCATCATGTAGCTCCATCATGACCGTCAGCTTGTGTGAGCAGACCCGTTGATAGCTCGAGAGTGAGCATTTTATGAGATATGAGATTGAGATAGCTTTGGCTATGTATTGGCACTTAGGGTACGAGATTCCCGAGTATTTGATAGTATTCCAAATGGTTCAACAGGTATATCGAAGATATGAAATGGTGAGATATAGATACGTATCAGTTCAGGTATGTACGGAAACTATATGATCAGTAAACCTATGAAAAGTATGAATTCATGATTACTCATGTGACAGAATATTTGTTAATCTTATGATTTAATGACTTTGTAGTGTATTATGTTCATACTACTTGACTTGTGAATGAATGGTGAGCTTTACTTATTAACTATACGAGCTTACTAAGCTTTATAGCTTACTCTGTTTACTTTTCCATGTTTTATAGTGTTTATCGAAGCTAGCTCGGATTGGGAGTCGTCGGAGATTTGCATCACACTATCAAACTTTCACTTTGGTACTTTTTGAAATTATGTTTTGGTTATATGGCATGTATAGGAGTTGGTCATTTTGGTATATGTGAGTAATGCACTTAGCCCTTTGAATTGGCATGTAAATAATGAATGGTTGTTATGTGTATAGCCATGAGACTTGGCTTATTTTTGGTATACTTGGTGATGTATATATTTTTGCAAATAGCCTTTTGTGGTATGGTTGATAATTGCCATTTATATGCTTATTGTGAATTTGCATTATGGATGTCAAATGGAAGAAATTGGAAGTTGATATGCTTGTGGTTTTAGGCAAAATTTTGCATAATTGAAAGAGACTATTTAAGTGATTTGAGAATGTGAAATTGGTATGAAATTGAATAGCATATTGTGGTACTTGTATGCTTTGTAGTTGTTGGTATTGATTTAGCATGAACTGAACTTGGTTTAGATGAGTTTAAATGCCATTTGAAGTTTTGGTCATATTCTATTTGATTTGTGTAGGTGATTGAATAATTAGGTGAGAAAGATGGCTTGGTAAATAGCCTATTTTTGTCCACACGGGCAGAGACACAGGCGTGTGTCTCTGTAACAGCCCGGTTTTAGCTAAATCAGAATAGTGGTTTCAGAACCACAAATCCAATGTCAAAAAATTATTTTAATAATTATTTTATGTGTTTACAGCATGTTATTTGATATTTGTGAAAATTTCGTGAGTTAATTTTATTGTTTAATTGCTCAATTTGAGAAAAAAGACTTAATCGAGTAAAATGCAAAAGTTGCATACTATTTGTTTAAAGTGCTTAATTGCTATGATTTAATAAATTAAAAGTCCTTATGATGATATTAGACCCTTAGTAGTGTTAATGGGCATTAATGGACATGGTTTATGTGTTTTTGATGTTTATTAACTAAGGTTAATTTAGTAAAAATATTAATAAGCATATATTAATAAAACAAAGTAAAAATTTGTTATCATCTTCATCTTTTTGAACTGAAATTAGAGAAGAAGAAAGCCAAGGAATTAGGTGTAACATCCCAGTTTAGGGCCTAGTCGGAATAGTGGTGCGAGACCACAAATCCGAGGGTTATAAATAAGTTATTGAGGTTTATGCCTTGTATGCATGCTAGTGTGAAAGTTTCATGAAGCAATTTTGTGAAATTGTGGTTGAATTGTCCAAAAGGACTAAATTGCAAAGGTTGCAAAATGTGTGTTTCTAGAAGCTATATGTGTGAAATAGCTTTAGATTATTAATTAGAGGTCCTTAATGAGCAATTTTCCCAATTTTTAGTTTTTGGACAAAAATGGGCATGGATGAGTTAAAATAGAAAGTTTATCAAAAAGGCCATTTTAGTCATTTAACAAATAAGTGATTTAAAAGGAGAAAAGATGACAAAATCATGCTCATCTTCTTCCCCTCATTGCCGAAAATTTGAAGGAAGCCATAACTAGGGTTCTTCAATTTTTCAAGCTTGCTAGTAAGTGCATCTAGCCTCGTTTTTGATATTCTTTGCATTTTTAAAGTCCCGGTAGCATGAGTAAGCTATTTTTTAGCTATTTGGTGAGCTATGAAAGATGTTCAAAAATGTGGTCATGTATGACATGCATGTATTTTGTTGTTTTATGGAAGATTATGAAAGCTTGATGTAGTAGAAACATCTTTTGTTAAGTGATTTTCCATGAAAATGCATGTAGGGACTTGATTGTGAAAATCTTAAGTTTGGTCATACATGTGTGTTTTAGTGAGAATTGATGATAGCTTTAGTTGAATAAGTTGTTCGGCTAAGCATGAAAGACTAGAAAGTTGAATAAAAATCACTTTACGAGCCTTTGGGGCTAAAGTGTAAATATGAGGAAGTTTAGGGGCAAAATAGTAATTTTGCTAAAGTATGAGATGTGGGTCAATTTAGTCAATGTATGTATTGAATAAGCTGATTTATTCATTATATATCAAGAAAGACGAAGCCCGGATCGAAACCGAGGCAAAAGCAAGGTGGTGGACTAAATTGCAAGTCTCAATACTTTTGTGTACCGAGGTAAGTCTATGCATAAACAATGCATTCATACTTACAATTTGTTGATGATAGCTAGTGTGTAGCTTGTTCGAGATTGATTGAGAACCTATGTGGTCCAAGTAGAATGAATGTAGTAGAATTGTGAATGGATGTTTAATTGAGTAAGTAGACATGTGAATGTGTAGTGATAATGATAGATTGTAGGCTAAGTGCGATACCATCCTAATGCATATTGACGATGAGCTGGCTATGTGCAATGCTATCGTGAGGTATATCGTTTAGTGGGCTAAGTGAGAAACCCCTATGATTACCTTTGTGGTAGGCTAAGTGCGATACCACCTTATTAATCGATTGTGGTGTGCTAAGTGCGAAACCACTGAGACATTTGCTGTGTGGGTTAACTGTGTGGATTAGCCATGTGATTACATTATTGAGTAAAATAGCTGTGTGGATGTATTATTAAGTTAATTAGCTGTTTGGATGAATTATTGAGAAATAATGATGTGTTGTAAATTGTGTAAATGTTACATTGAATGCAGGGGTGCATTTCGATGGTTATGAGTATGTGACTCATGATGTGTTGGAAATGTGGTAAGGGATAGAAAGAGTAAGCACAGTTGTTCATTATTTTTGGTAGTATAATGCTAATTATCGTTGACCTTATACTATGATGCTTAATTGTTTATGTGTAAACTTACTAAGCTCAAAGCTTACTCCCTTTCTTTTCCCTTATCTTATAGAGTAAAAGTGTTGAACCGAGATACGAGGATCAATTGGAAGATCGCCCACACTATCAGCACACTCTAGTACATGAGACTCAATGTTTTGTATATGGCATGTATAGGGGCTAGACAAGTTAGTGAATTTTGTTGTAAATGGCTAAGATGTGTTGGCCTTTAGATGGATAGCTTATTTTGTATAATGCCATGGTTGTTGGCTATTACATTATATGAAAGAAAGTTATAGTTGTCTATGTGAGATTGCAATTCAATTTGAGTTGATTATGGATGTGTTGTATGAGTGCATGTTGTGTAAGCTATAAGGGTGAGAAGAGCTTAGCAAATAGCTTTGTTCTTGGCCATGTGGATAGACACACGGACATGTGTCTAGGCCATGTGTGACACACGGTTAGCCCACGGGCGTGTGCTTTGGCCGTGCGTCCCCTGCATATTAGTATTTTAAAACAGAATAGACCACGGACTAGCCACACGGACGTGTGTCTAGGGCGTGTGGGATTAATCATTGTTGGCCACGGGCTAGCCACACGGGCGTGTGTCTAGACTCTAGTCCGTGTTAAAGTAGTCAGTGTGCACCACGGGTGGTAAGCACGGGCGTATGCCTTGGCCGTGGGGCATTGGCAGAATGCTGGGTTTTTAGGCACAGTTTGGCGACATGGGCGTGTGTGCCCATGCACGGGCTTGTCTAATCTTGCACGGGCGTGTGAGACCTGTATAAAAGAGAAAAATTTTAAGATTGGAAAAAGTTCTGGTTTAGTCTCGAGAGCCCTCGTGTGTATGAGTGAGGCCTCGTAAGTTGAGAATGAGGTTTTTGAGATGACTTCAGAGAGTAGTTACGATGAGCCTAAGTGGCAATCAAGTGGTTTGAGTTCGGTAACGCCTCGGGCCCGATTCTAGCGTAGAACTCGGGTAAGGGGTGTTACATTTAATGGTATCAGAGTTATGGTTTAGTCGGTTCTAGGACTACCGTAGCGGGTGTAAGAGTCTAGCTATACATGCCATAAGTGTACAATGATAGTGTGGTGGTTTCTGATGATTTTAAATCTTGTTTTATATAGTATATGGATTCCGATCCATCGACTACTGATGAAGCAGCTAGTAACGCGCCGGCTCCTGCGTAAGGAACCGCGCCTGTTGAAAGTGGACCCGAGGTTAGGGGTCAAGGGGAACGAGAAGCCTTTCTCCCGATGATGAGTAATTGGTACTCAGACTATGTTCGAGCGAACCCTAATGCTCAACCTCCTCCACCTCCTCCTCCTATACCTCAGCCAAATCCAGTGGCTATTCAAGGTATAGATGTAGTGAGGATATCGAAGCCCCCGGTGGATAAGATTAGGAAGCACGTGGCTGAGGAGTTTAGAGCTAAGGTGATGATGACCCAGAGAGGGTGGAGTTCTGGTTGGAGAATTCGATGAGGGTGTTCGATGAACTCTCATGTACGCCTGAAGAGAGTTTGAAGTGTGCCGTATCCTTGCTGAGAGATTCGGTATACCATTGGTGGAAGACGTTGACGCTAGTGGTCCCGAGAGAGCGGGTGACGTGGGACTTCTTTCTGGAAGAGTTCCGGAAGAAGTATATAAGCCAGAGGTTTACTGATCGAAAAAGGAAGGAATTCCTTGAGTTGAAACAAGGAAGAATGACGATTGGCGTAATATGAGCGTGAGTTTGTTAGGCTTAGCAAATACGCTCAAGAATGTGTATCGACTGAGACCATCTTGTGTAAGAGGTTCGAAGATGGGCTGAATTAGGACATCAAACTCCTAGTGGGCATTTTGGAGTTGAAAGAATTTGTGGTATTAGTTGAGAGGGAAAGTAAGGCCGAAGAGCTGAGTTCAAAAAAGAGGAGGGCTGTGAGTGAAGCCCGAGATGCTAGAAAGAAGCCGATGGGCAAGTCATACCAAGCCAAGTCGAAAAGATCCAAGGAAGTGAATCCTCAGACGACAGCACCAGTGGGTTATTCGCATCGACACTTGGGCAATAATCGATTGGGTTTGAGAGTCCAAGCTCCCTCGATGGAAAGTGTAGGCAATACAAAGAGTAAACCGGAGTGTCCAAGTTGTGGTAGGTATCACACCGGAGAGTGTTGGGGAAATATTCGAAAATGTTATAAGTGTGGTTCCCCTGACCACTTTATCCGTAACTGTCCCGAGAGGGATGAAAGGGAAGAGAGGCAAGAGCTGAGACCTAGTGATGTGTCTACGAGGGGTAGACCACCAAGGAACCCGAGAGGCGAGAATAGTGGTAGAGGTGCGCCCAGAGATTCTACTGTGAGACCAGAGGGTCGGGCACCTACGAGGACGTATGCTATTCGCGCTCGCGAAGAAGCATCCTCCCTTGATGTGATAACGGGTACTTTTTCTCTCTATGACACCTTTGTTATTGCTTTAATAGATCCAGGGTCTACTCATTCTTATATTTGCATGAGATTAGCATCTAGTTTGAGTATGACCGTTGAGTCTACGGACATAGTGGTTAAGGTGTCAAACCTGTTAGGAAAGCTTGTGTTAGTGGACAAAGTGTGTAAGAATTGTCCTTTATTGATTGAGAATCATTGTTTTTCGGCAAACCTTATGTTGTTGTCGTTTGATGAGTTTGAATTAATCCTAGGCATGGATTGGTTGACTACCCATAGTGTCTTAGTGAACTGTGGTAGTAAGTTCATTGAATTGAAATGTGAGAGTGGAGATGTGGTTCGGGTTGAATCAGGTGGATCGGATAGTCTCCCAGTGATGATTTCTTCCCTAGTGGCTGAGAAATGTTTGAGAAAAGGATGTGAGTCCTATCTTGCTTTTGTTTTGAATACTCGAGAGATTAGAGTAGAGTTTGAAACAGTGCCAGTGGTATGTGAGTATCCAGATGTATTTCCGGAAGAGTTACCCAGATTACCTCCAATGAGAGAGGTCGAGTTTGGAATTGAGTTGGTTCCGGGAACGGCACCTATTTCAATTACTCCATATAGAATGACACCTGTAGATTTGAAAGAATGAAGGTTCAGTTGCGAAAGTTGACAGATAAAGGTTTTGCAAGACCGAGCTACTCACCGTGGGGTGCCCCGGTATTATTCGTGTAGAATAAAGATGGGTCTATGAGGTTGTGTATAGACTATAGACAACTGAACAAGGTGATGGTGAAGAATAAGTATCCTTTACCAAGGATTGATGATCTTTTTGATCAACTAAAGAGAGCTACAGTGTTCTCCAAGATAGACTTGAGGTCTAGCTATTATCAGCTCAGAGTGAAAGAGCAAGATGTGTTGAAAACTGCATTTCGGACAAGGTATGGCCATTATGAGTTTTTGGTTATGCCGTTTGGTTTGACGAGTGCACCTGCGATTTTTATGGATCTGATGAACTGTGTTTTCAGACCGTATGTGGAGAAGTTTGTAGTTGTCTTCATTGACGACATATTGATCTATTCTCGGGATAAGAACGATCATGAAGAGCATTTGAGAATTGTCTTGCAAACTTTGAGAGATAAGCAGTTGTATGCTAAGTTTAGCAAGAGTGAGTTTTGGCTCCGAGAGGTCAGATTCCTAGGACACATGGTGTCAGGTGATGGTGTCAGAGTTGACCCGAGTAAGATATTATCTGTTGTGGATTGGAAACCACCGAGGAACGTGTCAAAAATCAAAAGTTTCTTGGGATTAGCGGGATATTATAGACGTTTCGTAAAGGGGTTCTCTGTGATTGCCACCCCGATGATGAAACTATTGCATAAAGATGTCAAGTTTGAATGGACTGAGACATTCAATAGAGCTTCGAGAGACTGAAAACAATGTTGACTTAGGCACCGGTTTTGGTTCAACCAGAATCGAAGAAAGAGTTTTTCGTTTACAGTGATGCGTCGTTTAATGGTCTCGGTTACATGTTGATGCAAGAGGGTAAGGTAGTCACTTACGCCTCGAGGCAGCTAAAGCCGCACGAGAAGAATTATCCGACTCATGATTTAGAGTTGGCTGCGATTGTTTTTACGTTAAAGATTTGGCGACATTACTTGTATGGTGAGAAGTGTCAAATCTTTACGGATCACAAGAGTTTAAAGTGTTTGATGGATCAGAAGGATCTGAATCTGAGACAGAGACGGTGGCTTGAGTTGTTGAAAGACTATGAGTTAGTCATTGACTACCACCCAGGAAAAGCGAATGTGGTTGCGGATGCCCTGAGTAGGAAATCCTTGTATGCTCTAAGAGTTATGAGCACGAGTTTACCATTTCCTGACGATGGTGCTATTTTGGCAGAGTTGAGAGCTAAGCCGCTATTTGTTCAACAGATATGTGAGGCTCAGAAAAATGACAGTGAGATACAAGCTAAGATAGCTAAGTGCGGATCAGAAAGTGATTCTGATTTTCGAGTGGATTTGAATGGTTGTCTGATGTATCGTGACAAAATTTGTGTTCCTAAAGATGAGGAGTTGATTCGAAAGGTTTTGCATGAGGCCCACAGTGGATGTTTGTCAATACATCCGGGCAGTACGAAAATGTACGACTTGAGGAAGTTGTATTGGTGGATGGGTATGAAAAGAGATATTTTAGAGTTTGTGACAAAGTATTTAATTTGTCAACAAGTGAAAGCTGAGCATCAAGTGCCTTCGGGATTGCTTTAGCCAGTAATGGTACCCGAATGGAAGTGGGATCAGATTCCCATGGATTTTGTAATGGGGTTGCCGATGACTCCGAGAAAGAGAGATTCTGTGTGGGTTGTTGTGGATAGATTGACAAAGTCGGCTCACTTTATTCTAGTACGTGTTGATTATTCACTGGATAAGTTAGATGAGTTGTATGTGGCAGAGATAGTGAGATTGCATGGTGTACCTGTGTCTATTATATCGGATAGAGATTCGAGGTTTACTTTGAGATTTTGGAAGAAGTTGCAAGAGGCCATGGGTACGAGATTGAATTTCAACATTGCGTTCCATCCATAAACCGATGGTCAGTCTGAAAGAGTGATTCAAGTTCTGGAAGATATGCTTCGATGCTGTGTGCTAGAATTCGAAGGTAGTTGGGAGAGATATCTACCTTTGGTCGAATTCGCCTATAACAACAGTTATCAGTCGAGTATATAGATGGCACCGTATGAGGCTTTGTATGGTCGTAAGTGTCGGACTCCTTTGTATTGGACCGAGCTTAGTGAGAAGCGGATCCATGGGGTCGATCTAGTGAAAGAAATTGAAGAGAAGGTGAAAGTAATCCGTAATAGTCTGATAGCTGCTTCGGACTGACAGAAGTCGTACGCGGATTTGAAAAGAAAAGAAATTGAGTTTGAAGTGGGCGACAAAGTGTTTTTGAAAGTGTCCCCGTGGCAGAAGATTATGAGATTTGGACGAAAAGGGAAATTGAGTCCAAGGTTCATAGGGCCGTATGAGATTACAGATAGAGTTGGGCTCAGTAGCATACCTGGCTTTGGCTTTGCTTGGTAGAGTTGGAAAAGATTCATAATGTGTTCCATGTGTCGATGTTGCGACGGTATCGCTCCGATCCTTCACATGTGATTCCTTCGACGAAAATTGAGATAAGATCCGATATGTCTTATGAAGAGGAGCCGATTAAGATCTTGGCTCGAGAAGTGAAACAGTTGAGAAATAAGAGCATAGCACTAGTGAAAGTGTTATGGCGAAACATGGTGTGGAAGAGGCTACGTGGGAAACGGAAGAAGCTATGAGAGAGCAACATCCAAACCTCTTTCTTCGGTAAGATTTTCTGGGGACGAAAATCTCTAAAGGGGGAGAGTTGTAACATCCCAGTTTAGGGCCTAGTCGGAATAGTGGTGCGAGACCACAAATCCGAGGGTTATAAATGAGTTATTGAGGTTTATGCCTTGTATGCATGCTAGTGTGAAAGTTTCATGAAGCAATTTTGTGAAATTGTGGTTGAATTGTCCAAAAGGACTAAATTGAAAAAGTTGCAAAATGTGTGTTTCTAGAAGCTATATGTGTGAAATAGATTTAGATTATTAATTAGAGGCCTTAATGAGCAATTTTCCCAATTTTTAGTTTTTGGAAAAAAATGGGCATGGATGAGTTAAAATAGAAAGTTTATCAAAAAGGCCATTTTAGTCATTTAACAAATAAGTGATTAAAAAGGAGAAAAGATGACAAAATCATGCTCATCTTCTTCCCCTCATTGCCGAAAATTTGAAGGAAGCCATAGCTAGGGTTCTTCAATTTTTCAAGCTTGCTAGTAAGTGCATCTAGCCTCGTTTTTGATATTCTTTGCATTTTTGAAGTCCCGGTAGCATGAGTAAGTTATTTTTTAGCTATTTGGTGAGCTATGAAGGATGTTCAAAAATGTGGTCATGTATGACATGCATGTATTTTGTTGTTTTATGGAAGATTATGAAAGCTTGATGTAGTAGAAACATCTTTTGTTAAGTGATTTTCCATGAAAAGGCATGTAGGGACTTGATTGTGAAAATCTTAAGTTTGATCATACATGTGTGTTTTAGTGAGAATTGATGATAGCTTTAGTTGAATAAGTGGTTCGGCTAAGCATGAAAGACTAGAAAGTTGAGTAAAAATCACTTTACGAGCCTTTGGGGCTAAAGTGTAAATATGAGAAAGTTTAGGGGCAAAATAGTAATTTTACTAAAGTATGAGATGTGGGTCAATTTAGTCAATGTATGTATTGAATAAGCTGATTTATTCATTATAGATCAAGAAAGATGAAGCCCGGATCGAAACCGAGGCAAAAGCAAGGTGGTGGACTAAATTGCAAGTCTCAATACTTTTGTGTGCCGAGGTAAGTCTATGCATAAACAATGCATTCATACTTACAATTTGCTGATGATAGCTAGTGTGTAGCTTATTCGAGATTGATTGAGAACCTATGTGGTCCAAGTAGAATGAAAGTAGTAGAATTGTGGATGGATGTTTAATTGAGTAAGTAGACATGTGAATGTGTAGTGATAATGTTAGATGGTAGGCTAAGTGCGATACCATCCTAATGCATATTGACAATGAGCTGGCTATGTGCGATGCTATCGTGAGGTATATCGTTTAGTGGGCTAAGTGAGAAACCCCTATGATTACCTTTGTGGTAGGCTAAGTGCGAAACCACCGAGACATTTGCTGTGTGGGTTAACTGTGTGGATTAGCCATGTGATTGCATTATTGATCGTTGTTTTCGCGATGTCAATGTCTTAAAATTTATAAAAAGAATGATCGAACCTGGAAACTAACTATGACAACGATTTGAGGCAAGCGCACCTATCGAAGAGTAGTATAGCTTAGGCAAGACCGGATTGTCGAACCCAAAGGAACCAAAAGTACTAATACTAACTTTCTTTTTATTATCTAGCCTAAAATAAGTGAAGTTGTTATTTAATCTAAATTTAACTAACTACTAAGCTAAAGACGCAAAGACAAAAAGAATGAATTAGGGAAATACCGTTGGAAAAACTCAGTTGATTAAGACGATACCCTTAGGAAGAATCCACCTAGACTTCATTTGTTATCTAACTCTGAACCGCACGATTTATTCACTTGACTTGATCCGTAAGACTCCTAATGTATTTTAAACCCTCTCTCGCGAATAACGTCTAACCCTAGGTTGATTAATTGAAATCTCTTTCTAATTAAAACCCCTAGAATTGCATTAACTCGATCTATGGACTCCCATATTAGGTTTCACCCTAATCCGGCAAAATCACACCCTATCTCTAGGCGCGATCAACTCCGCTTAATTATGCTAGATCTACTCTTAAGCAGGGACTTTGCTCCTCCACCTAAGCACATCAAACTTGAATCAATATCCCTAAAATATCAACACAAGAATTAAGAACACATAATTAAGAACAAATCAAATATTTATCATATAGTTCAGCAAACGATAACAAGATTCATCTAAGTTTCATCCCTTTTAGGTATCTGAGGGTTTAGTTCATAACAATAAAAGAAAACATCTCAGAAGAAAAGATAAAATAAAACATAAGAAATCCCTAAAACCCCCTGAAGGAATTGAAGGAGAGATCCGCCATCTTTTGTAGAATTCTAGTTTCTTGAGATGGATCAACTGGCTATCTTCGCGTGTTTCCCACAAATCTGACCTTTTTGGCTCGGCTCCTTGGCCTAGCTCACCGCCCCCTTCTAGGTTATACTTAGGGTGTTTATATGGGCTTTTGAAATAGGTTTCTTTGCCCCTAAGTATCCTTTTTCGAGTGAAATTGCTCTTCTCTGTAGCAGGGACACGGCCATGGTACACGCCCGTGTGAATCGTCTTTAGGCCGTGTTCAGACTTTTAATAAGGTGACACGCCCGTGTAAATTGTGACCAGGTCGTGTTCTAGTCTATCAAGGAGACACGGCCGTGTTGGCTCATTTTGAGGCCGTGTCAATTTTCACTTTGGCCCGATTTGGTCCGTTTTAAGCCCGTTTCTCATTCTTTCCATCCTCCGGTTCTTTGCTGACTATAAAACATGAAAAGAAAGGATTAAGAGCACCTTTTTACATAAATTAAGGGATAAATCATCCAAAAGTATGCTAAATGTGGGATTAAAATATGTTTCTTTTACGGTTTATCACATACCCCCACACTTAAGCTTTTGCTTGTCCTCAAGCAAAATTCTCAACTTACAATTAAAACAAACTTTTCATGATTCAATAGTCCTATCAACAATGTCTCATCATAATTCATAGATAATTTATACATGGATAATTTAACTCAAAGAGTCCTAAAGATTCAAACAATATAAGTCATACATTTGTAGCACAAAACATAGGTGTTTCCCCTCATCTAAATAATTACCTCTGATCCAAAACCTACAAGGATTGACATCCTTACAAAAGATTCACTCAAATCACTCGAAGTGTTTTAAAGTTCAGAATTAAGCACTCAAATGTCAAACCTGAAAAGTTAATCCCATAGGCTTGCATGAAAATCAAATCTCCACCACTGTAATATGAGATGATGCACAAATCAAAAGGTCTTTGAAAGGGTTGTACCGGGCTTGGGTTAAGGTGTGGATAAAGGCTGAGTTAGAGGGTTAGAATCGAGATCGACCTGAAAAATTACCTAACTAGAAACAACGAACTGAAAAATAAATAATTACATGAATTGAAACTTTGAAACTAATAATACGAGCTTCTTCTTCAATAAATAGACGCTAACTGTACAAGCTCGCTTTTCATCATACTAATACTGAATATACTTCGATTTTTTTAAGAACAAATAATCAAATATTTACAATAATAAGAAAGTACTTTAACAACTAAAATAAAGAACATAGTTAGGCAACTGCTCAAAATCAAATCTCGACAAAAAGGGTAGTCAAAAAGGATGGTGATAACAAATACAAAGGGTTTTGGGTTAATATTAGCGGGTAAGTCAATAAATAGGGTTGTTAGGATCAAAAGGGGTTCACTAGGGGTTAATTATGAAGGTAGGCTTTTTATGGAGTAAGTGGGTTAAATCCTAGGTGCCTTTATCATTTCTGTATATCAAATCAAAGATGTGGTCTCAACATGTATAATCGAGGCAAGTTCTAGAATAACAGTTCAATGTTGACACACTCATAATCAAAAAGTGAGCATGAAAAAGGATATATGCTCTTATAAGGTTCAAAAGCTCACAAAAAAAAAATTATGGGTATTTTGATATCAACCTTGTAAATTTCAAACTTCAAAGTAATATTCAAATTCAGGTAGACAACCTAGAAAAAAAAATTATTCTGAAAAATAGACTTATCATGCTTGATTCTCTAGTATTCTTAGAATTCAATTATCAATGCACAATTATCAATGACTTAATCTAAAACATATCAATAAAAATCATCAATCATGGAAATTTCATTCTAATGATAATATGAGAAATTTACTTTAAGACAATGCATAATTCAGGGATTTGAGAACAATGCAAAAAGTTTGGCACCTAATTTCAGAAATTTGAGCATAATGGAAAAAAAATTAGGCACCTTTTTAGGTTGTTCACCCCCCACACTTAAGATGTACATTGCCCTCAATGTACAAAGATATATATATAGATAGTTAAGTATAAATTCAAAAGATATGGAGAGAAGTGAAACTCCCCGAATGATGGATGAAATCCTTGCGTTGGAGGTAAAAGATAAGTTGGAGGGTCGTTCTTTATGACGATCCTGCGCTAGATGAAGAAATTGGGTAGCTCGTGGATGATTAGCCAGGAAATAATAATAATAATTAAAACTATACTAATTAAATAATTAAAGAAAAGCAAGCTAAAGTGAAGAAAAATAAAAAGTGAACTAAAATTAAAAGAAAAGATAAATGGACCGTAGAGTCCTTATTGATGGGTGTGATTTCTAAGGCTGTGGATGTGGTGGTGGTCGTGGTGTGATTCCCAAGCAGCCTGAAGAACCTAAAACCAAGAAACTAAAATAAAATGAGTTAAATTAAGCAGAAGAGAAGTAAAGATAAGGAAATTGAAGCAAAAGAGAAAAACGAAATAAAAACTAAATGGCCTCAAATATCCTTGGCTCGTCGAATGATTGAAGCAGCCGGCATGAACTTATATAGATCAGTCTCCCTCTGGGAGACTATGCTTGATTCCTTCCGCTTCTTCGGCATTTGGTGTAGCTCAAGGGTTTTGGGAATGTATTGGAGAAGAAAAGTAGGGAGAGGGTTGAGAAAGAAAAGAAAAACTAAATGGGCTGAAAAGGTGAGAAGAGGGAGGGGTGGGTGGTTTAAATAGAATTTTCAAGTCAGGTACATTCCCACGCCCGTGTACCCTGGGCGTGTTAATTCACATGGTTACCTTGCACGGCTGTGTTATGCATCGTATCGTTTCTCCCACACCCATGTTCTGATTGCCATGCCCGTTAGTGATAAGTCAGTGTCATCCGCGGCCGCGTCGCACGGCCGTGGCATTTTGTCGGTGCCCGTGGGGTAGTGGTTGGAGTCCGTGACTTGAAGATTTGATTCTTTCTGACTTGTACCTCTTCTGCCATTGTCAGTATGGAGATTTTGTACCTCCACACGGCTACGGCCACGGCCGTGTGCAAGGCCGTGTGGGCTGGAAATCTGCACTTTTGGTTAGTTTAAAACTAGGTGTTTAAGACTAAGATAAGAGAAGAAAATAAAATGAAAACAAATACGAAAGTAATTAGGGTTAGTGCTCGGGTTGCCTCCCGAGAAGCGCTCGTTTAAAGTCTTAAGCTAGACTTTCCTCGTATTCGCAACAAATCAAGGTGGTTTAAAAATTTGAATATCTTCCCTCATACTATCAGTTCTATTTCCTTAATAAAGTTTAAGTCGAGAAGCGTTTATATTGAAAGTACCAAAAATATGATTACTTACCTCGACTGTTCCGTATGGGAAAACACTGGTTACCCTAAACGGTATTTCTTTGTTTGTGTTAGGGTTAGGAGGAGATGTTTGAGGGTCTGTTTTTTCTATCAATACCTGATCTCCGATTTTGAACTTGTCTACTTCGTGGAGTGGCTCTGGTTCTGCTCTCGTGTATTCCTAATTTTTCCTTGAAATTCGTCTTCCACTCGTCTAGATCATCGATCTGAGTCCTTCGTTCCTCACGAGTTATTTCTTTGTAAACACTAGGTCGAGGATCAAGTTCAGTTGTATTCTTTTGTGGTGCTTCCTGAAAAGAAGGTTTAACCGAATGGTTATCAATAGAATTTGTTTTCTCACCTTGGTTACTCGATGTTCTAGCCGAATCAAGAGCTTGGAGAGTGACTGTCTCATTACCTACACGAAGTATTAGTTCTCCTGCATCAATGTCAATTTTAGTCCTGGCGGTTGCTAAGAATGGTCTTCCTAAAATTAGGGGGATATTGTTGTCCTCATCCATGTCTAAAACGAAAAAGTCTACTGGGAATACAAATTTGTCAATTTTTACGAGTACATCTTCAATTATGCCCCTAGGAATTCTAACAGTTTTATAAGCTAATTGAATGCTCATCCTAGTTTGTTTGGGCCTCCCTAGACCTAGTTGTTTAAACAATTTATAAGGCATGACATTTATGCTTGCCCTAAATCACTAACGATTATCAATAGGTAAACTACCAATTAAACATGGAATCGTAAAACTCCCTGGATCTTTTAATTTCCGTGGTAGTTTATTTTGCAAGATTGTCGAGCACATTGCGTTTAGTTCCACGTGTGATGCTTCGTCTATCCTTCACTTTTTCGTCAACAGCTCTTTTAGGAATTTTCTAGAGTCTGGCATCTGTGTAAGAGCTTCAAGTAACGGTAAGTTAATATGCAATTTCTTTAAAAGTTTAAAAAACTTACCAAACTGTTCCTCTATGTCGTCTCTCTTTAATGCTTCGGGATATGGTATGCGAGGTTGGTACTTTTTGATTACCAGTTTTGGCTTTTTATTACTTACCTCAACCTTACCTTCTTTGACCACATTCTCTTGCCTTGAATTGGGCTCGTCTAACCCTTCACTTTCTTGAGCTGTTATGGCTTGAATTTGCTCATTTGGCTTAATCTCAGTATTGCTTGGTAGACGCCCTTGCGGTCGTTCGGAAATTAACGTTGCAAGTTTTCCAACTGTCCTAGTAAGTTCCCTGACTTGATTCTCGATCCCTTTGATCGACACTTGTTGATTCTTAAGGGTGGTTTCAGTGTCTTGGAGACGGTTATTTGTGGCTGCCATGAATTTTGTCAGCATCTCTTCAAGGTTCGGCCTCTTTTCCTGTGGATAGGGCTGATTTTGGAAATTTTGAGGAGGTTGTTGTCTTTGAATTCCTTGATTTCCTTGTCCTCCCCATGAAAAATTTGGGTGGTTCCTCCAACCTGGATTATAAGTATTGCTATAAGAGTTATTATTAGATCTGAAATTATTACCTATATAGTTCATCTGTTCACTTTCTGTGCCCGGTTGGTAGGGTGGGTACTCAGGATTCGCCATAGTTCCACTTGCGTCGCACTGCATTACTGGATGTACCTGCGAAGAACACAAACTATCAAGCTTTTTATTCATCATCTCTACCTATGTTAATAGCATGGTTACTGCGTCGATGTTGAAAACTCCGGCTGATTTTGTTGGTTTTGTCCTTGTAACCTGCCACTGATAGTTATTCAGTGGCATCTCTTCAATAAACTCGTGAGGTCGCTTTAGGAGTTCTATTGTTCGAGGTTCCACTGCGCAATGAATCAATTAGTTGCCTCGTTGAGGGGTTTACACCGTTATAGAAAGTTTGGACTTGGAGCCACAAGGGTAAACCATGGTGCGGACACCTTCTTAAGAGATCCTTGTATCTCTCACATGCGTCGTATAATATCTCTAAATCTGTAATATCCCGGGTTAGGGGTCGTTTTGTTGTTGCATGATGTTGCATGTGTCTAGTGTGCTGCGTGGCTATTTCTATGTTTTGGGGGCTTAATTGAAGTCTAAATGTATGCCTGAGTGAATGGGAAAATTTTGATTTTTGGGTGTTAAGCCGTGGAGCCGTTGGAGCCGGGGTATAAGAGTTTTATTTGGTGTTTTGTTGAACAAGAAAGGAGCTGGTGGAGTGGCGGGATAGGCGCCACTAAGGCTTGTGTGTGTGGCGTCATTTGCGGGGAGGGAGGGTCTTGTGTTCAAGCTGCTGGGGTGGCCACCTTTTGGCTTTCTTTTTGACGCCTAGGAAGGGAGAGTTTGTAGGCGCTTCAAACTCGCCTTGGACCTAGTCTATGGGTGAGATGGACGGCAAGGAGTGAATTGTGGAAGGAGACTAATTCAAATGCTTTTGAATTGGTGGCTTGGAGTGTTTAGGGGGATTGTGGCCGAATTTTAGGAGAGAGTTTGGGGAATGGCCGGTTTGGTGAGTGCATGAGGGGGGTGTGCCGAAATGCACTTTTCATTTGGTGCATTTTCGGTCATATTGGGTAAAAGGAAGTTCTCCTTTTTTGTCAAGTGTTTCGATTTTTCTAAAGCATTTTCTCTCATTCTCTTCACTCCATCAAGCCGAAACTCTAAGAGAGTTCTTCATACATTCTTTTACAAAACCGAAAGCTCAATCTCTCTTGTGCCGAATCCATATCTCCTCTTTAGCCAAAACTTCTAATTGTTCTTATCATTTTATTAAACCGAAACCTTAACATCTTGTTCCCTTAAACCTTCGTTTTATTTTCTTTCTCTTCCCTATACCCTTAGCCGAAACTTTACCTATTTTTCATCTTCTCTCTTTGCACTCAAAGCCGAACATAGGTGTGTTAAGCATCTTGGCCGAATCCTCTTTTCTTCTGCTTAGTGTGTTAGCCGAATTTCCCCTCTCTCCTAGTGGTGTTCATCTTGGCCGAATCCTAGAGAAGTGTTGATCTGGTTGGGGTTTGTTCTTCAATCGTTTGGGGCTAGGTAAGTGCTTGGCCGAATGGCCATTTCTCCTCTCTCTTGTGCTTTATCGTGTTGGGTTGGTTAAGAGCCGACTTTGGGTTCGTTTGGAAGGAATTAACCTTTTGTTAATCATCGCATTATAGGGCTTTTGGATTGTGGAAGCAAGCAAGAGGAGCCGTTTTCTTCTGCCAATTAATTGGTAAGGGGTAGGTAATTGGTGTTAGTATTGTCAGTTCAATCTTTTGTTTCCGATCAAGTCAAAAGTGATTAGGGATTAATTATTTGTCTTATAGGGTGTCGATTGCTGGAAGGAGAACCACTGTTGGTTCGAGGTTTGGTTGGAAACCAAACCATTCGCAAGAGTAAGGTAATGGCTTAATATTAACCCCTTTGGGTTTATATGTCTTTGGCCGAATGGTCTTAGTGCCTAACCCTGTGTTGGCCGATTGTTTTAGGAGCTTGATACTCGAGGGATTTAGATCGTTTCGTTGGGATCTTTAGACTCGTAATTACCAGGTGTGTAAACTAACACACTATACTTAGTGATATTGTTATTAGACCTGTTTGCCTATTAAAATCATGACAGTATGATGGATTATTGGATACCCAAACGGGGTATGTGTACGTATCCGGGTAAGTCAGTATTGTTACGAGATTACTGATGATCTATATGGTATCATGACTATGTATGTATGTGATATGGGGCATGAGTCAAACATATTAACATGATATGCATAATTTGTATGATATGCATGATTACATGAGTTGGTTTGTTGATGGGCGATATGAGTGGAGGGGGCAGTGATGATTTGTGCTGACGAGCACCAGTGTTTTGGTAACACACTTTGTGACTTTGGGTCACCAGTGCTTTGGTAGCACATTTGTGTCTTTGGGACACCAGAGGTTGGGCACCTCATTGCGACTTGTCCCTCGTGGCTTAACACCACCGTGGGTTGGCCCCACTTTGAGATATGGGATCGTCACTAGTGATTGGGTATCACACGATGGGTTGGCCCCATCATTCGATTATTGTGACTACGGTCACCAGTGCTTTGGTAGCACATTTGTGTCTTTGGGACACCGTGAGGTTGGGCACCTCATTGCGACTTGTCCCTCGTGGTTTGACACCACCGTGGGTTGGGCCCCACATGAGATATGGGATCGCCTCGCTAGTGATTGGGTATCACACGATGGGTTGGCCCCATCATTCGATTATCGTGACTACGGTCACCGGTGCTTGGGTAGCACATTGTGTCTTTGGGACACCAGGTGTTTTGGTAACACATTGTGACTATATGTCACCAAAGGTTTTGGCACCACCAAATGGTTGGGTACCACACGGGTAGAAAAGGCGATACGGATGGTTAGGATCGGGTTGCATTAATCATGTTGCTATGCATGATGTGTGTTAGCATGTTGTTTCATCAGGAGCGGGATTTATGCACTGAGTCATTCGACTCACCCTCTCCTTGACATTTCAGGGGACCCGTAGACGCGGACATGGAGCCGGGGTGGACTCGGGGTGCACATGCCATGCTTTAATAAAAGTTTCGCCCAGACTATTCACTTTGGGTACTTTAGCTTATTTATTTTTATTCGAGATTAAATTTGGATTTGTAAAAGGCCTTTAAATTATGTTTTATGATGGGTATGTTCTAATTAGATTCGCAACCTGCTTAACAAATAACTTGGCATGAAATTTTACTAAAACTTGGAAAGACAACGTTTCCAAAATTATATCGCAATGTGTTTTAAACTATACCATCGGGTATCTCGCTATGTTTTGCTATACAATAAACTCAAATGATTTCCAAATCAAACTCGATTTTCTACTAAGTCTAAAATGTTTCAAAATGGCACTAAGAAACTATTGGAAGTGCTAAATGAAATCAACTCGCTTTAACTATATACTTGGATAAGTTTTCAAAATCCAATCAAACAAGCCTACTCAAATTTTCCTCAAATACACTATGTTTTCACCCCACTTCTAAACGAAAAAAAATCGATCACTCAAAGACGTTTTCCCGTAACATACCGGTTTCGGGCGTGGTGTCTTGTCCGAGTTTGGGGTGTTACAATTGTGGTATCGAGCCAAGTTCAAAGGCTGTTACTGTGGGCCCGAGGCCCAAAATGTTTTCAAAAGGTTGTTTTGTTAGTCTTTATTCTTAAAGTATGGTTTGAAAGGCATGGCACCGAGTCTCCTGCACTGGCCGCCTGTGTAAGTACCCTTACTATTGCTTGTGAATTGATTGGATGTGATATGATTTGATGAATAGCAATAGTATACTACTTAGAGATTGAAACTCGATAGGATTTTGTGAACTCATGAGAACAAACCCTCTTAAAATATTCATAAGACTTGCTTTTAAACAAGTGGAATAAATACTTGATGCATAAAAATTCTTAATCGAATACGTAGGAAGATTAGTCATGAGCGCTAGAGGTGGACGTGGTCGTGGACGCAGGTCGTGGTAGGATGACGGTTTCGAGCCCGTAGGATCCGGGTCGGGTTCGTAAAATGAGATACGTGCATCGCCACCACCGGAGAGGTGGTGAGTTCCAAGATCGGGCCCGGGGACGACGTGAGTGTCACGAGCGATCTTTGCGAGTGTTGGAAAGAGTAGCTGGTGTTGGTGGTAATGCAGAGTTAGAAATCGGTTCTGAGCGACTTCGGGCAAATGGGGCCGAATTCTTCCGAGGTGTTTCGGTGTTGCTCCCAAAGATCGCTGAATATTGGCTGAGGCAACCGAGGCGGATCATGGACGATCTGGACTTGATCGGCAAGAGAAGTCAAGGGCATCGTGACGCTTCTCCGGGATGAGTCATATCGCTGGTGGCTCACGGTTCGAGACAATGTGGCGGCGCAGAGGATCTAACATGGGATTATTTCGTGGTGCATATCAAAAGAAGTACATCGGAGCTAGTTATGTCGACTCCCAATGAAAGGCTTTTCGAGGCTTGTTCAGGGAGTAAATGCATTTCGAGTACGAGGTGAAGTTCCTGGTGAGTAGGTATGCCGGGGCATTGTGGCCACCGAGCATGAGAGGTGTGTTCGTTTCGAGGATGGTCCGCGAGACGACTTGAGGTCGCTGATTGCTCCTCGCCAGGAGCGCCGAGTTTGTCGTCTTAGTTGAGAAGGCTAAGGTGGCCGAGGGTGTTAAGAAGTCGCGAGGCGGGGCATGGATGAGAAATAGGCATAAGAGGAGCTTTGGGTCTTCTGGATCGTCGTGTAATCCGCAGAAGAGAGCTAGACCGAGTGGGCCGAACCACTGCTAGGGTTGTTGTTCGCTAGGCGTGGACCGCCGTAGTGTGATCGATGTGGAAATCTCATTGGGGTGGTTGCCGGATGGAGGAAAAGGTTGCTTCGAGTGTGGTTCTCTGGAGCACCGTGTGAGGGACCGTCCGCGTAGGGTTGGCTAGGATTCGATCCGAGAGTCGTGGCGTGTCCGGTTCGAGGTAGTGGACCGCCACCGCAGAGGGCCGTGGTAATGGCAGAGGTGGTAATGGTTCGTCGGAGCCGTGGAGCACCGGCGAGGTGCGAGTAGTTCGATGCTAGACAACCCGGATTAGTGTATGCCGCGAGGCGCCGAGAGGAGGGCGACGCACCGGGACGCCATAACCGAATGCGTTTTTGATTTTTGGTTCTCCATATCTTGCTTTGATTGATGTGGGTTCAACGCACTCTTATGTTGCCGATAGTATAGTAGAGACCATGGATTTAGACTCGAGATGTCTTCTAGGCGGATGACCGTGATTAGCCCTCTAGGTCACTCTGTAGTAGTAGATAAATCATTAGAGAGGTACCCCTAGAACTCCAAGGGGTAGTGTTCGCTGCTGATCTGATGGAGCTGCCGTTTGGGGAGTTCGATCTGATTCTTGGGATGGATTGGTTGGTCAAGTATCAGGCGAGGTTGGATTGCGCGGCCAAGCGCATGGTTCTTAAGACGGTTGAGGGTGATGAGGTGGCTATGATAGGTAGTAGGAGGGATTACTTATCAAATGTGGTATCTGCTCTGAAGGCAGAGAAGATGGTCAGGAAAGGCTGTGAAGCGTATGTAGTTCATGTGCATGCGTTGGAGGCTAAGGAGTCTGCTGTGGAGAAGGTTCGTACCGTTAAGGAGTTTGCTGATGTTTTTCCTGAGGAGCTTCCAGGTTTGCCGCCAGATCGCGAGGTGGAGTTCGAAATAGATCTATTACCGGAATCGCGCGGTGTCTATTGCTCCGTATAGGATGGCGCCAAAGGAATTGGTGGAGCTTAAGGCTCGAGATCCGTGGAGTTATTGGATCGAGGTTTTATTAGGCCTAGCGTTTGCCGTGGGTGCGCCGGTACTCTTTGTTAAAAGAAAGATGGCTCGATGCGGATGTGTATAGACTACCGCCAGATTGAATAAGTCCGACGATTAAAAACAAGTATCCGCTGCCACGGATAGACGATTTGTTTGATCACCGAAGCGCCTGCGGTATTTTCAAGATCGACTTGAGATCCGGGTATCACCGATTAAGAGTTAAGGAGGCCGATATCCATAAAACAAATAAGTTTCGACTTCGTGTATGGGCACTACGAATTTCGCTAATGCCGTTCGGGTTGACTAACGCACCGCAGCGTTTATGGATATGATGAATAGGGTGTTTCAAAGAAGATCTGGATCGATTCTGGTCGTGGTTTTCATAGACGACATCTTAGTGTACTCAAGGACGAGGAAGAGCATGATAAGCATTTGCGAGTGGTGTTGCGATTTTGAGGAAAAGCAGCTCTATGCTAAGTTCAGTAAGTGTGAGTTCTGGCTTAGAGAAGTGACTTTCTTGGGTCATGTAGTGTCGGCTGAGGGAATTCGAGTAGATCCTCGTAAGATTGAGGCAGTTTTGGATTGGAAGCCGCCTAAGTCAGTGGCTGAGATTCGGAGTTTTCTGGGTTTGGCCGGATACTACCGAAGGTTTGTTGAGGGTTTCTCGTTGATAGCAACACGACCGATGACCAAGTTGCTGAGGAAAGAAGTTCCGTTTGTATGGACTGAGGAACAGCAGGAAAGCTTCGATAAGTTAAAGAAGATTTTGACTGAGGCTCCGGTTCTAATTCAACCTGAGGCTGGTAAGGAGTACACAGTCTATTGCGACGCATCACATACGGGCTTGGGTTGTGTGCTGATGCAAGAAGGTAAGGTTGTGGCTTACGCTTCTCGACAGCTGAGGCCACATGAGGTCAATTATCCGACGCACGATTTGGAGCTAGCAGCTGTAGTCTTCGCTTTAAAGATTTGGAGGCACTACTTGTACGGAGAGAGATCGATAGTCTACACAGATCACAAGAGTCTGAAGTATCTACTGACTCAGAAGGATTTGAATTTGAGGCAGCGCAGATGGGTTGAGTTGCTGAAAGATTACGACTGTTCGATTGAGTATCATCCGGCAAGGCTAACGTGGTGGCTGACGCGTTGAGCCGCAAGGTTGTTTCGGAGTTAAGAGCATTGTTTGCCCATTTGAGTTTGTATGACGATGGGAGTATTCTCGCGAGTTGCGTGTTAAGCCTACTTGGGTTGAGCAGATCGTAGAGAAACAGATTATTGGATGAGGTTCCGAGTGCGCGGAGGTTACAAGTGCGAGATGGTGGTTTGGAGGGTTACGACTTGTCCGTGATGAGGTTCTGTGTTTTCGAGGTAAGGCTTGTATGCCTAAAGATGTTGAGTCGAGGCGAAGATTCTTCAGACGCACATAGCGCCTCCCTCATGCTATGCATCCCGGAGGTAGCAAGATGTATAGGGATCTTAGAGAGCGCTTTTGGTGGCCTGGCTTGAAGAAGGAGGTGACAGAGTTTGTTGGGAAGTGTCCGACTTGTCGCAGTCAAAGGCTGAACATCGATTCTGCCGTCGGGTTTGCTTCACCGTGTGAAGATTCCTCGATGGAAGTGGGAAAGGATAACCATGGATTTCGTCGGTTACCGCTACGCCAAGCAAGAAAGATTCGCTTTGGGTAGTGGTGGATCGACCGACTAAATCACCACTTTATTCCGGTGAGGGTTGACTACTCACTTGAAGCTAAGCGAAGCTATATGTGTCGAGATAGTGAGGTTGCACGGTGTGCGGTTTCGATAATCTCGGATAGGGATCCTAGATTCACGCCAAGGTTCCGGAAAGCACCGCATCGTGCTCTGGTACTGCTTGGATTTCAAAGACGACTTTTCACCCGCAGTCGACGGCCAATCGTAGCGGTCATTCAGATTTTAGAGGATATGCCGAGAGGTCAGATCTTGGATTTCGAGGTAGTTGGGAGGAGTTTCTACCATTAGTGAGTTTGCCTACAACAACGATTACCAAGCGAGCATTAAGATGGCACCGTATGAGGCGTTGTATGGTAGGAAATGTCGCTCACCCACGTGTTGGACTGGAGTTAGGTGAACGCCGCTTGTTAGGACCCGAGTTGGTTGTCGAGACCAAGACAAGGTTAAGCTAATTCACCCCGATTGAAGGAAGCTTCGACCGCGTAAGTCTTATGCCGATCTTAAGCGAAGAGATATAGAGTTCACGTGTGGGGATCGAGTGTTTTCGAAGGTCTCACCTTGGAAGAAGGTGTTGAGGTTCGGGAAGAAAGGCAAGCTAAGTCCGAGGTTTATTGGGCCGTATAAGGTTCTCGAGACGAGTTGGACCAATGGCGTATCGCCTTGAGTTGCCGCCAGAGCTTAGTCGATTCACGACGTATTCCACGCTTTGATGCTTCGACGTTATCGCCCGCATCCGTCGCATGTAGTAGCATGGAAGAGATCGAGGTTAATCCAGATTTGACCATGGAGGAGGAACCCGTGCGATTCTTGATCGAGATGTGAAGGTTCTCATGCGTAAGAAGTCCGTGCCTTTGGTTAAGGTTCTTTGGCGGAATCATGGCGTAGAAGAAGCTACGTGGGAACCCGAGGATATGATGAGACAAAGAATACCCGCAACTCTTTCGATCGACGTAATTTCGAGGTCGAAATTATTTTTAAGGGGGGTAGAACTGTAATATCCCGGGTTAGGGGCTATTTTGTTGTTGCATGATGTTGCATGTGTCTAGTGTGCTGCGTGGCTATTTCTATGTTTTGGGGGCTTAATTGAAGTCTAAATGTATGCCCGAGTGAATGGGAAAATTTTGATTTTTGGGTGTTAAGCCAGGAGCCGTTGGAGCTGGGTATAAGAGTTTTATTTGGTGTTTTGTTGAACAAGAAAGGAGCTGGTGGAGTGGCGGGATAGGCGCCACTAAGGCTTGTGTGTGTGGCGTCATTTGCAGGAGAGGAGAGGTCTTGTGTTCAAGCTGCTGGTGGCCACCTTTTTGGCTTTCTTTTGACGCCTAGGAAGGAGAGTTTGTAGGCGCTTTAAACTCGCCTTGGACCTAGTCTATGGGTGAGATGGACGGCAAGGAGTGAATTGTGGAAGGAGACTAATTCAAATGCTTTTGAATTGGTGGCTTGGAGTGTTTAGGGGATTGTGGCCGAATTTTAGGAGAGAGTTTGGGGAATGGCCGGTTTGGTGAGTGCATGAGGGGGTGTGCCAAATGCACTTTTCATTTGGTGCATTTTCTATCATATTGGGTAAAAGGAAGTTCTCCCTTTTGTCAAGTGTTTCGATTTTTCTAAAGCATTTTCTCTCATTCTCTTCACTCCATCAAGCCGAAACTCTAAGAGAGTTCTTCATACATTCTTTTGCAAACCGAAAGCTCAATCTCTCTTGTGCCGAATCCATATCTCCTCTTTAGCCAAAACTTCTAATTGTTCTTATCATTTCATTAAACCGAAACCTTAACATCTTGTTCCCTTAAACCTTCGTTTTATTTTCTTTCTCTTCCCTATACCCTTAGCCGGAAACTTTACCTATTTTTCATCTTCTCTCTTTGCACTCAAAGCCGAACATAGGTGTGTTTAGCATCTTGGCGAATCCTCTTTTCTTCTCGCTTAGTGTGTTAGCCGAATTTCCCCTCTCCTAGTGGTGTTCATCTTGGCCGAATCCTAGAGAAGTGTTGATCTGGTTGGGGTTTGTTCTTCAATCGTTTGGGGCTAGGTAAGTGCTTGGCCGAATGGCCATTTCTCCTCTCTCTTGTGCTTTATCGTGTTGGGTTGGTTAAGAGCCGACTTTGGGTTCGCTTGGAAGGAATTAACCTTTGTTAATCATCGCATTATAGGGCTTTTGGATTGTGGAAGCAAGCAAGAGGAGCCGTTTTCTTCTGCCAATTAATTGGTAAGGGGTAGGTAATTGGTGTTAGTATTGTCAGTTCAATCTTTTGTTTCCGATCAAGTCAAAAGTGATTAGGGATTAATTATTTGTCTTATAGGTGCCGATTCTTCGGAAGGAGAACCATCGTTGGTTCGAGGTTTGGTTGGAAACCAAACCATTCGCAAGAGTAAGGTAATGGCTTAATATTAACCCCTTTGGGTTTATATGTCTTTGGTCGAATGGTCTTAGTGCCTAACCTCGTGTTGGCCGATTGTTTTAGGAGCTTGATACTCGAGGGATTTAGATCGTTTCGTTGGGATATTTAGACTGCAGAATTACTGTGTGTGTAAACTAACACACTATACTTAGTGATATTGTTATTAGACCTGCTTGCCTATTAAAATCATGACAAGATGATGGATTATTGGATACCCAAACGGGGTATGTGTACGATCCCGGTAAGTCAAGATTGTTACGAGATTACCGATGATCTATATGGTATCATGACTATGTATGTATGTGATATGGGGCATGAGTCAAACATATTAACATGATATGCATAATTTGTATGATATGCATGATTACATGAGTTGGTTTGTTGATGGACGATATGAGTGGAGGGGCAAGTGATGATTTGTCTTGACGAGCACCGGTGTTTTGGTAACACACTTTGTGACTTTGGGTCACCAAAGCTTTGGTAGCACATTTGTGTCTTTGGGACACCGGAGGTTGGGCACCTCATTGCGACTTGTCCCGTGTGGTTTAACACCACCGAGGGTTGGCCCCACTTTGAGATATGGGATCGTCGTCGCTAGTGATTGGGTATCACACGATGGGTTGGCCCCATCATTCGATTATTGTGACTACGGTCACCAAAGGCTTTGTAGCACATTTGTGTCTTTGGGACACCGGAGGTTGGGCACCTCATTGCGACTTGTCCCCGTGGTTTGACACCACCGCGGGTTGGCCCCACATGAGATATGGGATCGTCTGCTGGTGATTGGGTATCACACGATGGGTTGGCCCCATCATTCGATTATCGTGACTACGGTCACCGTTGCTTGGGTAGCACATTGTGTCTTTGGGACACCAGTGTTTTTGTAACACATTGTGACTATATGTCACCAAGTGGTTTGGCACCACCAAAGGTTGGGTACCACACGGGGTAGAAAAGGCGATACTGGATGGTTAGGATCGGGTTGCATTAATCATGTTGCTATGTATGATGTGTGTTAGCATGTTGTTTCATCAGAGCGGATTTATGCACCGAGTCATTCGACTCACCCTCTCCTTGACATTTCAGGGACCCGTGAGACGCGACATGGAGCCGGGTGGACTCGGGTGCACATGCCATGCTTTAATAAAAGTTTCACTGCACTATTCACTTTGGGTACTTTAGCTTATTTATTTTTATTCGAGATTAAATTTGGATTTGTAAAAGGCCTTTAAATTATGTTTTATGATGGGTATGTTCTAATTAGATTCGCAACCTGCTTAACAAATAACTTGGCATGAAATTTTACTAAAACTTGGAAAGACAACGTTTCCAAAATTATATCGCAATGTGTTTTAAACTATACCATCGGGTATCTCGCTATGTTTTGCTATACAATAAACTCAAATGATTTCCAAATCAAACTCGATTTTCTACTAAGTCTAAAATGTTTCAAAATGGCACTAAGAAACTATTGGAAGTGCTAAATGAAATCAACTCGCTTTAACTATATACTTGGATAAGTTTTCAAAATCCAATCAAACAAGCCTACTCAAATTTTCCTCAAATACACTATGTTTTCACCCCACTTCTAAACGAAAAAAAAAATCTGATCATTCAAAGACGTTTTTCCCCGTAACATACCAGATTCGGGCGTGGTGTCTTGTCCGAGTTTGGGGTGTTACAAAATCCATCGGCACAAAAGAAGAGATATCATTCCGTAATTTGGCTGTTTTGGCCGGTGGGAAATATTTTAATAAAAAAATTTCGGTCATTTGATCCCATGTAGTGATTGACCCAGTGGTAACGAAGTTTAGCCAACTATTTGGCTTTATTCCTTAATGAAAAGGGAAATAATCAAGACGGATGGCATCATCGAAACGCCATTTATTTTAAAGGTATCACGTAACTCTAAAAAATTAGCTATATGAGTATTTGGGTCTTCGCCCTCAGAAACCATCAATTTGAACAAATTGTTAAATCATTTGTATAGTGTTAGGCTTTAATTCAAAATTATTAGCACCTATAGCAGCCTAACAATACTTGATTCTCGCCATGTTAAATGAGGTTTAGCATAATCATACATAGTACGCGAGCATTATTTTCTCGCCACATCTTGTGGTGGTGGATTATTCTCGTCCATCCCTTCAAGAGGGATTGGATCCGCTTTCTCGCTCTTTTACATGTAATTTAGGGCTCGCCTAATTTCTCTACGATTCTATGAGCGGTAGCTTCAATATCACTATCGTATACTAGTGGTCCTCTCGAGTTCCTTCTAGTCATAAACTAGAGGTACCTGCTAGGAAAAGAAAGAAATAAAATTTAGCAAAGTTAAAAAACAAAATAAAAATAAATTGCGGAAAATAATGGCTAGAGTAATAAAAATAGAGCTTTCTTAATATTTTAGTTCCCCGGCAACGGCGCCAAAAACTTGATCGTTGTTTTCGCGATGTCAAAGTCTTCAAATTTATAAAAAGAATGATCGAACCTGGAAACTAACTATGACAATGATTTGAGGCAAGCGCACCTATCGAACAGTAGTATAGCTTAGGCAAGACCGGATTGTCGAACCCAAAGGAACCAAAAGTACTAATACTAACTTTTTTTTTATTATCTAGCCTAAATAAGTGAAGTTGTTATTTAATCTAAATTTAACTAACTTCTAAGCTAAAGACGCAAAGACAAAAAGAATGAATTGGGGAAATACCGTTGGAAAAACTCAGTTGATTAAGACGATACCCTTAGGAAGAATCCACCTAGACTTCACTTGTTATCTAACTCTGAACCAGACGATTTATTCACTTGACTTGATCCGTAAGACTCCCTAATATATATTAAACCCTCTCTTGAAGCGAATAATGTCTAACCCTAGGTTGATTAATTGAAATCTCTTTCTGATTAAAACCCCTAGAATTGCATTAACTCGATCTATGGACTCCCATATTAGGTTTCACCCTAATCCGGCAAAATCTCGTCACCCTATCTCTAGGCGCGCGATCAACTCCTCTTAATTATGCTAGATCTACTCTTAACCAGGGACTTTTTCTCCTCCACCTAAGCACATCAAACTTGAATCAATATCCCGGAAATATCAACACAAGAATTAAGAACACATAATTAAGAACAAGTCAAATATTTATCATATAGTTCAGCAAATGATAACAAGATTCATCTAAGTTTCATCCCCTTCAGGTATCTGAGGGTTTAATTCATAACAATAAAAGAAAACATCTCAGAAGAAAAGATAAAATAAAACATAAGAAATCCCTAAAACCCCCTGAAGGAATTGAAGGAGAGATCCGCCATCTTGAGTAGAATTTCAGCTTCTTGAGATGGATCAACAGGCTATCTTCGCGTGTTTCCCACAAATCTGACCTTTTCGGCTCGGCTCCTTGGCCTAGCTCACCGACCCCTTCTAGGTTATACTTAGGGTGTTTATATAGGATTTTGAAATAGGTTTCTTTGCCCCTAAGTATCCGTTTTCGAGTGAAATTGCTCTTCTCTGCGGTAGGAACGCGGCCATGGCACACGTCCGTTTGAATCGTCTTTAGGCAATGTTTGGACTTTTAATGAGGTGACACGCCCGTATAAATCGTGATCAGGCCGTGTTCTAATCTATCAAGGAGACACGGCCATGTTGGCTCATTTTGAGGCCGTGTCGATTTTCACTTTGGCCCGATTTGGTCCATTTTAAGCCCGTTTCTTGTTCTTTCCATCCTCCAGTGCTTTCCTGAGTATAAAACATGAAAAGAAAGGATTAAGCGCACCTTTTTACATAAATCAAGGGATAAATCATCCAAAAGTATGCTAAATGTGGGATTAAAGTATGTTACTTTTACGGTTTATCAATTATTGAGTAAAATAGCTGTGTAGATGTATTATTAAGTTAATTAGCTGTGTGGATGAATTATTGAGAAATAATGATGTGTTGTATATTGTTTAAATGTTACATTGAATTCAGGGGTGCATTTCGATGGTTATGAGTATGTGACTCATGATGTGTTGGAAATGTGGTAAGGGATAGAAAGAGTAAGCACAGTTGTTCATTATTTTTGGTAGTATAATGCTAATTGTTGTTGACCTTATACTATGATGCTTAATTTTTTATGTGTAAACTTACTAAGCTCAAAGCTTACTCCCTTTCTTTTCCCTTGTCTTATAGAGTAAAAGTGTTGAACCGAGATACGAGGATCAATTGGAAGATCGCCCACACTATCAGCACACCCTGGTACATGAGACTCAATGTTTTGTATATGGCATGTATAGGGGCTAGACAAGTTAGTGAATTTTGTTGTAAATGGATAAGATGTGTTGGCCTTTAGATGGATAGCTTATTTTGTATAATGTCATGGTTGTTGGCTATTACATTATATGAAATAAAGTTATAGTTGTCTATGTGAGATTGCAATTCAATTTGAGTTGATTATGGATGTGTTGTATGAGTGCATGTTGTGTAAGCTATAAGGGTGAGAAGAGCTTAGCAAATAGCTTTGTTCTTGGCTATGTGGATAGACACACGGATGTGTGTCTAGGCCATGTGTGACACACGGTCAGCCCATGGGCGTGTGCTTTGGCCGTGTGTCCCCTGCATGTTAGTATTTTAAAACAGAATAGACCACAGACTAGCCACACGGGTGTGTGTCTAGGGCGTGTGGGATTAATTAGTGTTGGCCACAGGCTAGCCACACAGGCGTGTGTCTAGACTCTCGGTCGTGTTAAAGTAGTCAGTGTGCACCACGGGTGCTAAGCACGGGCGTGTGGCTTGGCCGTGGGGCATTGGCAGAATGCTGGGTTTTTAGGCACGGTTTGGGGACATGGGCGTGTGTGTCCATGCACGGGCCTGTCTAATCTTGTACGGGCGTGTGAGACCTGTATAAAAGAGAAAAATTTTAAGATTGGAAAAAGTTACGGTTTAGTCTCGAGAGCCCTCGTGTGTATGAGTGAGGCCTTGTAAGTCGAGAATGAGGTTGTTGAGATGACTTCAGAGAGTAGTTACGATGAGCCTAAGTGGCGATCAAGTGGTTTGAGTTCGGTAGCACCTCGGGCCCGGTTCCGGCGTAGAACCCGGGTAAGGGGTGTTACATTAGGTTTTCCATTCGGCACACTCCTAGCTTGATTAAGGTATGGTTTTAGCTCGGTTGCTCGATTTTTGATGATTTCTATGTTTTTGTAATCATTGCAGCCCAATATAGCTAGCCCAGGGACTAATTTGCAAAACTGTTAAAGATTTTAGATGATGCCATTGGTGAATATATGAGTATTTTGATGTTTAATGATAGATTATGAATATTTGATGTTAGTTAAACAAGTTTTGTTAAGTGATTTTTGGTTAAAATGCAAATTAGGGGCTAAATTGAGAAATGTTGAAAATATGTGGTTGAAATGTGAAATAAATGAAAGTTTTGGGCCGCTAGGGACCTATAAGTAATTCGGCCAAGCTTGGGTTTAAAGAAATTATGTGAATTTTTTGTATTTGTGAAATAGGGACTAAATTGATTAAATGTGTAAGTTCAGGGGCTAATGTGTAAAAATGCCCAAATGTGTATTTTTGGACTAAATTGAAAGAATATGTGATTGAATAAGTCAATTTTGAATTCATATAGATCAAGAAAGAAAGAATTCGGATTTAGATCAGGGGAAAAGCAAGGTTATCGAGTAGTCGATCCGATCCGTCAATTCTGAATACGAGGTAAGTTCATATAATTAAACTTAAATGTGTATCTATTTAGTTGATGGATGAAATTGAGATAGTAATTATTCTACTGGATAAATGTTGAGATATTAAATGAAATGTACAAATTGAATAAGACAAGTTGCCGAATAAGACCATAGTTGGGCTATGGCAATCGAATAATAAGACCTTAACCGGGTTATGGCATATGAATGAAAGACCACGGCAAGGCTTTTGCAATATATGTGTAATACTATAGTTGGACTATGGCATCAGAAAATCAATGAATTTGTATCGTAGGCATTTGTAAACCGAAGGTGTTTGATAAGAGTATTGATGAGAAATAGACATCTATCGATACAGGTATGTACGGAAAACTATTCAAATATCGAGTTAGATGAAGTTGAGAACTTATGAATGATGATATGGATAAATTTTATGTTAGTTCATGAATTGATCCTTTAAATGTTCATGATATTATCTATTTTGAATTTCTAAATGAATGTTGTGATTATTTCATGTTCACATACGAACTTACTAAGCTTTAAAGCTTACTTTGTTTAATTGTTCATATGTTTTATAGTTCTACGAAGCTAGCTCGGATCCGAGAATCGTCAGAGACTTCATCGCACTATCGAACATCTATTTTGGTACTTTTGATGTTATGTGTATATGATATATGGCATGTATAGGCTTGAGTTGTTTCGGTATGTTTATTGATCATGTAATTAGGCCATTTGAGTTGGCTGGTAATGGTGAACTTGATGATGTTTCTAAAATGCAAATAGTTCTAATTTTAATGTTTGGTAATTGACCTATATTGAGTGAAAGGGTTGAATTGATTATGTATGTTTGGATTGGTTTAGTTAGATGAATTATACATGTTAATTATGCTTAGTAAAGCAAGTTAAGTTGATAGGAAATTGAATAGGTAAATGATATTGAATTGAGTGTTGAAATGGATTTAGTATGATTGTGTATTGGTTGATGATATTTGGCTGCACAATTGTGTTTTGAAATGGTACAATTTGTGATTATGTAGGTATGTGCAAATTGCGTGGCAAGATGGCTTGGTAAATAGCCTATTTTTGTCCACACGGGCAGAGACACGGGCGTGTGTCTCAGCCGTGTGCAACACACAGTCATGCTACACGGCCGTGTGTCCCCTGGTGTTGAAATTGAATTGAAGTCAGTATACTCCACACGGTCTCACACACGAGCGTGTGACCGATCGTGTGGTACAAGTCAGTATACCCCCTAATTGGCACATGGCCTAGCACATGAGCGTGTTACATGGCCGTGTTATATAAGTCAGAATACCCTATAGGTTTGGCACGGCCTAGCGCACGGCCTGGCACACAGGCTTATTGATAGGTAATAAAATGTAACACCCTAAATGTTGTGTATTGATCAGTAATACTGATCAATACGCCCGTGTGACAAGCCGTGCGCTAGGCCGTGCCAAACCTGTAGGGTATACTGACTTATGCAACACGGCCAAGTCACACGCCCGTGCGCTAGGCCGTGTGCCAATTAGGGGTTATACAGACTTGTACCACCTGGCCAGTCACACGCCCGTGCGTGAGACCGTGTGGAGTATACTGACTTCAATTCAATTTCAACACCAGGGGACACACGGCCGTGTAGCATGACCGTGTGTCACACACGGCTGAGACACACGCCCGTGTCTCTTCCCGTGTATACAAAAATAGGCTATTTACCAAGCCATTTTGCCACCCAATTTGCACATACCTACATAATCACAAATGGTATCATTTCAAAACACAATTGTGCAGCCAAATATCATCAACCAATACACAATCATACTAAATTCATTTCAACCATTTCAACACTCAATTCAATATCATTTACCTATTCAATTTCCTATCAACTTAACTTGCTTTACTAAGCATAATTCACATGTATAATTCATCTAACTAAACCAATCCAAACATACATAATCAATTCAACCCTTTCACTCAATATAGGTCAATTACCAAACATTAAAATTAGAACTACTTGCATTTTAGAAACATCATCAAGTTCACCATTACCAGCCAACTCAAATGGCCTAATTATATGATCAATAAACATACCAAAACAACTCAAGCCTATACATGCCATAAATCATATATACATAATTTCAAAAGTACCAAAATAGATGTTCGATAGTGCAATGAAGTCTCTGACGATTCCCGGATCTGAGCTAGCTTCGTAGAACTATAAGACATAGGAACAAATAAACAAAGTAAGCTTTAAAGCTTAGTAAGTTCGTATGTGAACATGAAATAATCACAACATTCATTTAGAAATTCAAAATAGATAATATCATGAACATTTAAAGGATCAATACATGAACTAACATAAAATTTATCCATATCATCATTCATAAGTTCTCAACTTCATCTAACTCGATACTTGAATAGTTTTACGTACATATCTGTATCGATACATGTCTATTTCTCATCAATACTCTTATCAAACCACTTTGGTTTACAAATGCTTACGATACAAATTCATCGATTTTCTGATGCCATAGTCCAACTATGGTCTTACACAAATATTGCCAAGGCCTTGCCGTGGTCTTTCATTCATATGCCATAACCCGGTTAAGGTCTTATTATTCGATTGCCATAGCCCAGCTATGGTCTTATTTGGCAACTTGTCTTATTCAATTTGTACAATTCATTTAATATCTCAACATTTATCCAATAGAATAATTACTATCTCAATTTCATCCATCAACTAAATAGATACACATTTAAGTTCAATTATACGAACTTACCTCGTATTCAGAATTGACGGATCAGATCGACTACTCGATAACCTTGCTTTTCCCCCAATCTAAATCTGAATTCTTTCTTTCTTGACCTATATGAATTCAAAATTGACTTATTCAATCACATATTCTTTCAATTTAGTCCAAAAATACACATTTGGGCATTTTTACACATTAGCCCCTAAACTTACGCATTTAATCAATTTAGTCCCTATTTCACAACTACACAAAATTCACATAATTTCTTTAAACCCAAGCTTGGCCGAATTACATATAGGTCCCTATCAGCCCAAAACTTTCATTTATTTCACATTTCAATCACATATTTTCAACATTTCTTAATTTAGCCCCTCATTTGCATTTTCACCAAAAATCACTTAACAAAACTTGTTTAACTAACATCAAATATTCATAATCTATAATTAAACATCAAAATAATCATATATTCATCAATGGCATCATCTAAAATCTTTAACAGTTTTGCAAATTAGTCCCTGGGCTAGCTAGATTGGGCTGCAACGATTACAAAAAACATAGAAATCATCAAAAACCGAGCTAAAACCGTACCTTAATCAAGCTAGGAGTGTGCCGAATGGAAAACCTAATTCCTTGGATTTCTTCTTCTCTAATTTCGGTTCAAAAAGATGAAGATGATAACAAATTTTCACTTTGTTTTGTTAATATATGTTTATTAATATTTTTACTAAATTAACCTTAGTTAATAAACATCAAAAACACATAAACCATGTCCATTAATTTCCATTAACACTACTAAAGGTCTAATATCATCAGAAGGACTTTTAATTTATTAAATCATAGTAATTAAGCACTTTAAACAAATAGTATGCAACTTTTGCATTTTACGTGATTAAGTCCTTTTTCTCAAATTGAGTAATTAAACAATAAAATTAACTCACGAAATTTTCACACATATCAAATAACATGCTGTAAACATAAAATAATTATTAAAATAATTTTCTGACATCGGATTTGTGGTTTCGAAACCACTATTCCGATTTAGCTAAAACTGAGCTGTTACAGTCTCAGCCGTGTGTGACACATGGTTAGGTGACACGGCCATGTGTCCCCTGGTGTTTAATTAGAAACCAAGTCAGTATGCTCTACACGGCCCAGCACACGGGCGTGTGACTTGTTCGTATGGCATAAGTTAGTATACCCTACAGGTTTGGCACGGTCTAGCACACAGCCTGGCACACAGGCATGTGAGGCCATTTCGAGAGTTAGTATACCCTACAGGTTGGCCGTGTGACCCAAGTTAGAGAGTTACATGGGGTCGGATACGGGCTGGGACACGGCCATATGATCCCAATTCGAATGTCCACACGACTTGTGACACGGGAATTTCTTTCACGGTCGGGCCACATGGGCGTGTGTCCCTGTATTTTGTAAAATTTTCTAAGTGTTCCAAAATTTTCTTGAGATATCGGTTTAGTCCCGAACCACTTCTAATGCATGATTTGGGCCTCGTAGGCTCGTATTAGGGACTATGTGATTGATTATGAATGACTTGTATTTGATATTGATAATTATATGAGAAATGTATGTTCAATTGTGTAATAAGTCCGGTAATGCTTCGTAACCCTATTTCAACAATGAATACGGGTTAGGGGTGTTACATAATCTTCAAAGCATAAACCTACCAAGAAACCATTACAAAACATCTTATACATTTCAAAACCACATATTTATCTATATATACATGCCACTACCCTAGGAGATACAAAAACTACCAACTTAGATGGATAGTGTGAGCCAGTTGATTGATCCTTCCAAAACGTCAACAACGATTATCTACAAAACAGTCCACAAGAACTGATAAGCTTACATAACTTTGTAAGGACATAGTATAACATTTAATCTAAATATAATTAGACACAGTCCATATACTATTTGATTCAGGGTTACCAAAGTATAAATAGAGAACGTATGTGTGTTTAGGGGTACCGAAGTACAAACAGGGGCACATATGTGCATTCAGGGGTACCGAGGTACAAACAGGAGCACGTATGTGCATTCGGGGTACCAAAGTACAAACAGGGGCATGTTTGTGCATTCAACAATAATTATCTATAAATATATTAACTAAATAACAATAATATAAGATTACAAGTCGAATGTTATTTACATATTGAAATACTATGGACTTACCTACGATCCACTTGCGATTCAAACACAGGGACTACTCTGTAATTTTTCCCTTTCCTCGATTATTGTCTTTATGACTTTTGTATTGATCTATATAGTAATAAAACACATTCTATTAATTTCACATACATTTCATACTCAATTTAATTCTTAAGACCCTTAACTTTTCATTAATTACATATTTTCTCTAAACTTTTACATTCATCACACTTTAGTCCTTATACTCAAAATTTCCAGATTTAACCAATTTCACAACTTCCCAAGGCTAACCTAATTTCAATCTAATCTAGGGCAGCCCACCTTTATACACTAATTACTCAATTTCCATAAAATTTTAAATATTTAATCAATTTAATCATTTACTCAAGAACTAACAAAACCACTTTATAAAATACTCATAATGAACAACTAATAAATCAAATCCATTATTTAACATCATGAACATCAACAACTCATCAATGGTAACATCAAAATTCTTTGACAGTTTTGAAAACGAAGCTATGGGTTAGCTGGACCTAGTTGCAATGATTCCAAAAACATAAAAATCACAATAAACAGGTTGGAAATTACTTACATGCAAGCAAAGAACATAGCCGAACCTCAAGCTTGATAAAAATGGTGTTTTAATAACCTAATTTTTGGTTGCTTCCTTGTGAAAGATGATGATACTAATTGTAATTAATTTTCTTTAGTTTTGTTTTTATTACAGTACCATTTTACCCTTAAATTTAAACATATAACTTGGCAACTAAAAGGCCCTTAACCGTCCATCCAAAATCTTATGGACTAATTACTTCATAAGTCCTCTTTTATCTTAAAGTTAGACTATCAAGTCAATACATTTTAATAATTACTCATTTTTGCATCTTTCACAATTAAGTACTTTTTATTTAATTAACTATTTAAATGATAAAATTTCTTAACCAAAAATTAATACGACTCTAATGACTCCGAAAATACTCTGTAAATAATATTTACAAATCGACACGACAATAATTTTTGGCCCCGAAACCACTGTTCGGTCACCATTGAAAAACGGGCTATTACAAAAACTATTTGAAAATGATTGCAGGATGACATCAGTGGCCAAGTCCTGTAACACCCCAAACCCGGCCCACAAGCCCTGACCGGATCTGGTATGTCACTGCGGAAAAACGTTTGAAAATATTTTGACTTAAAGTTAAAGTAAATAAATTTATAGTCTTTAGACGGGAAACCTTGTGTAATTAAAATTTCGAAATAACTTAAGTTGTTACCAAATTCCCGGTTTGAAATTTTATCATATACATATTTAAGGAAAAATAATCATTTGTAGTTAATATTTAAATTGTCAATCCATAAAAAAAACATAATAATAAAAATGCTTGGTAAAAATACTTAAAACTTTCAGGGGCCCTATTACAACTCAAATAAATAAAATAAGATTAAAATAAAAATGAACCAAGGTCCATGTAAACTAAGTTTCCCACTGCATGGCCACATCGAGTCCCTCCGGCTCCTCATCCGCGATCTACGAGTCACCTAAAAAAGTTAAGGGAGAAGGTGAGTCACCAAGACTCAATGTGTAACCCTTCCCCGGTTAATGCAACAACCTTACACAAATCATAACTAAGTATGGAATGCACCCAACCTAGCCATCCATCACTCCTTTTCTACCCCGTGTGGTACCAAACCACTGGTGGTGCCAAACCACTGGTGACCCAAAGTCACGATATCCATCAATATTGTGGTGCCAAACCACTGGTGACTCGAAGTCACGAATAATAGCTTGTGGGGCCAACCCACGTGTGATACCAAATCACTGGCGCCAATCCCGTTATGTCAATCGTGGGGCCAACCCACTGTGGTGCTAAGCCACTGGGACGAGACGCTATGAGGTGCCAAACCTCTGGTGACTTAAAGTCACGAAACGTGGTACCAAACCACTGGTGTCCAAAGACACGGATATCACTTCCCCCTCCACTCATATCACCCACAATAATACAATGTACATATAAAAGAAATCATGCCAATCATGCTTAAATAATAACATACACCGAATTTATCAAAGGCCATATTTTCATATATCACATATACCAAATATGTCATGCATCAACATGCATCATATAACAAGCTCATATCGAAACGGACTTACCCGAATCCTTGCCATACCCTTACGGTATCCATCCGCATCTACACATATCCGATTTAACACATACAATTTATTAACAATTTATTAGCTATGAAGTGTGTAAGTACACACCGTTATTAACACGAGTCCTAGATCCCGAGGATCCGATCTCATCGCGCTAGATCCTTTGACCCATGAACCGATTTGGTTTCCAACCAAATCCCAAGCCACACACCCCACTTGTATTCGGCTACACCTAGATCGATCACCAAATCCCGAATATCCACGGCGTTAGATTGTGCTCCTTCCTACAATCGATCACATTAACATGAGTCATAGGCCATTCGGCCATAACCATAAATCCCAAAACCAAACAAAAGTCATTCGCCATGTCCACTTACCCTTTTTGAGAGCCGATTGGAGAAGGAAACTCAAAAGATTTATGCCAATCTTGATATTCGGTAAAAGTAAAGAAAAGAACAGAAAAAGGGTTGGTGGTTGAGTAATACGGCAATGGTGGAAAAAGGGAAGATTCAAGCACAAAAATAAAAGAAAGGAATTGGGAAAGGGATATAGATTCGGCCAAGGACAAGTAGAAGAGAAAGAGCACTAATGACCTTATTGGTCCTTGAAGTCTCGGTCACTAAAACAAAGAGGAAGAAAGTCGAACTAGATTGTTCTAGCACAAAAAGAGAATGGCACACAAAGAGGAAAAAAGAACAAAAATTCGGCACACCCTCCTTATAAACTTCAAAGCCGAAAATTCCCAAGCTAGAGAGTCCCCCATTCGGCCACTTTATCTCCTTATCAACTCCCATTTAATTTCCTATGTTATCTCTTCATTTAAAAAAAAATACAACCATTATCCCTTATCACCTCTTCAAAAATAATTAAAAATAAAGCCACCCTTGTCTTCTATCTTAAAGTAGATAAATAAATAAAAAATAAAAGCTAGCATTTATCCAACATCCCAACCGAATTTAAAAAACAAAAACTAGCTTAAATATTTATCTATTTGAGGATCCCATGTGCCGTCCACCTTCACTCCACCTCTTCACGCCAAGATAAAAAAAAAAACTCCAAATTGCCGCCCCACGATTCGAAGTTGAGACCTCTTTGAAACACCATGCGCACGCCACCACTTTGCCAAGGCGTCGTTTGTGATATAACCTCCCAGCATTTCTTTTAAACCCTCCATAGCCAAGCTCCTTCTTGACGCAAAAAGAAATAAAATCCCATTCGCTTCCCCGCAACTCAGAACCAAGGCCCTTATTGCCTCAAGCCGCATATAACGCCCCAAGCCACTCTGCCAAGGCGTTTTCTGTGATATAAACTCGCCACAATTTATTTTAAATCCTCCTTCACCTAGCTCCCCTTAACGCCAAAAAGCAAAAATAAAAACTACTTGCCGCCGTGAATCGATCGAACCAAGGCCCCCTGGCAACATTCCCGTGCCTTAAGTGGCGCCCTTAAGCCACTTTGCCAAGCTCACTTTCATGTCCAAAAGTCCTTACATTTATTCTTAAGGCCTCCTTAGCCCATTTCCCCTTTTAACTTAAAATTTCCACATTTTTCCAAAGCTTCCTCTTCCATCCTAGAGCTTCCAAAGCCCCTCACACACCTCCAAACACACTCACTGAGCCTATTAACACATGAATTATGCACTAAATGCATAACCCCTAATCTAGGATGTTACAAGTCCACACCTAAAGCGAATACTAGTTTTTCAAGGCATTCAATATAGCCTATCATCTTGGGAACGTGAGTTCCCATTACAGTTACCTCTACCATTTTGTATCGAAATAAAGCTTTAGAGGTCTCGTACCTCCCTTGATGTGCTTGCCCCTCCATATAATTCATTAAAGTGTTGGATCATATCACATGCAACCATATCCTCATGTTGCATTTGAAGCTCAAGAGTCATGGTTGTAACACCCTTAACCCGTATCCGTTGTCAGAACAAGGTTACGGAGTATTACTAGAGTTTACAGTACAAACGAATAGAATATCGAACATTTCATAACATATCAATAATCACATTAAAACGAAGTCAAAATATACATATTATCCCTTATACGAGCCCTTGAGGCCCAAAATATGTGTTAGAAACAAGTCAGGACTAAATCGGAAACTCGGAGAAATTTTTAGAAAATAGTAAAAATTTTCAACACTGCAGGGGTCACACGGCCGTGTGGCAAGGCCCTGTGACTCACACAGTCAAGAGACAGGCCTGTGTCTCAGGCCGTGTGACTCACACGAAAATAGGCTATTTTACAAGCCATTTTTCTCACCCAAAATAGCATGTACCTACAAGAACTTTTGCACATATAACCAAGCCATAATAAGGCATCCAAATCAAGCATAAACATGACATATACATATGGTAAAGTTCACACAACCAATATGCCCTTAGGCACCTCAAATGACAACATGTAAATGTGTTCAATTATGCACTCTATTTGTTCAAAATACCCAACTAACTTATAAGCACATTAGTATCAATACATAACATTTGGTTACCTTACCAAAGTATACCAAATGGTACCAAATAACCACTCAATCAATAACCTTAACATACATATATGTCTTCTATATCAAAATACCAATTCACTACAAGTTACAAGACATATATAATATGCACATTCAACTATTATTTCCCTTTCATCATTCAAAATTAAGCAAATTATCAACCATATTCTGGCTAACATTTACAAGCCAAAACTAAGCTCATAACATCATCAAATGCCAAATCACAAGCCAAACCAAATGGAAATATTCACAACCAAACATATAGGCCAACATTAGCCAAAATACCTATACATGTCATTATAACAAAAATTAAACATCCAAATATACCAAAAGAGCCGATGGATAGTGTGATATTGTAACGCCCCGAATTTAGGCCTAGAAGGAAATAGGTCTTGAGCGTGGGAACACATAAAAGTTTATGTGTGCAAGAAAATGACACAATTGATTGTTTTCTTTGATGGTTAAGTGATTTAGGAGTGTTTGGGAGTGTCTGAAAAGTCCTGGGTTCAAGCCCTGGCTTTTGCAAAATTTTGGTTTTCTCTTACGTGAACCTTGGTGTTGGCTTGTAGGATTTAAAAGAAATTATGGCGGAATTATGACACAAGTTGAGCTTGTATTCCAGTGGCAGTCGCGTGTTTAAGACTGCAAGAGAGCTCAAGTTCGAGTCTCATGATGCGCAAAGGAGTATTTATTTTACATTCTCGTTATATTAGAAGTAGAGTTTGACTGAAACTCTACAAGGTGGAGTTTGAATAAGTCTTATATGGAGAAAATCAGGGAGGAGATAAAGGAGGATTTTTAGGGGGAAATTGTGGAGAAAATCAAGGAATATTGGTTTAGGGAAAAAAGTTGTGCCCTATGGGGAGTGTGGGAACTGAAGAAAACATTTTGGGATTTGGTGTTTTCTGCATTTTGGTTTTCCATCATACTTTGTTGCCTTTTGTTACTATACTGACTACTGTTAGGGGTTTTGGCCTTTGGTTTTACTTGTTCCTCCAATACCCCGTTTAGCGATTTGTTTTGCTCTCTTTTCTGCTCTCTCCGTTTACTCAATTTTATTCTCTTTCCATAATACTTTTTTAGGCCGAATACTATTATCTGGTGAGAATGGAATTCCTTTCCTTGCTAATATTTATGGTGGCCGATTCTCTGTTTTCCTTTTCCTCTCCATTTCCTTTTCTCTCATCTTTTCTTCCCTCTTCCAAACTATCTAGCCATTCTCTGAACGCTAATCCTTTGTTCTTCCATATTGGATACTTGGTCGAATTCCATATCCCTCAACTTGGGCCGATTGTCTCCCTTATTTTTTTCCTATTGGTGTTGTGATTTCGGTTCTGCAAAGGAGGTAACAAACCGGTAGGTACTCATATTTTCCCTTTTCTGTTTCCCTAATCTTTCTTTATGTCTACAATTTTATTCTTTTTTATTTTCTGAAAAGCCGAATGTGACTTCCTTTTATGTTCGTTGATTGCGGTTCTTTCCCTTCCTCGCGATTGGAGGTTCATTGGGTTCTAGGTATTCTCGAGAAGTGAAGGAGTGCAAGTGTTACTCAGGCAATCAAAACCCTTTTCTTCTATTACTCAATTAAGGTAAATACTTTACCTTATTTTCCTTTGGGTTTATGCCGAATATGTTCTATTATTCCTTCAGCTGATATTGGTGGTTTTAAGCCACACATATGATCGATCTTGGTTAATAAGATTTGTGTATTGTAATATAGAAAATCAACAAGGGCGTGTGATCGTTTCTGAATAGCGGTGTTAGAGGACTAAAGTCACCCTCGTTTAAACAAGGTTTGGTGCTCGTGGATCTTAGCATGGTTTTGCAAAACAGGTGTGTAATCGTACCCTGCAAACAGTAATAGGTGTAAAAGCCGGTAAAGTGTGTACGCACACACTGATTAGACTGTAGAAAGGCGAAAGTCGAAAAGCCAAAAGGTTGGGTATTGAGCGTGCGAACGCTCGTATGGTAAACCGAGCCCACGAAATGTGGGCGTATGACGGAAAAGGTCGCCATGAGCGATTTCATGGGCTTAGGCCATAATGGGCTTAGGCCATAATGTGCTTTGGGCCCATTTACACTGTCTGTATTGCTATGGTCGCTCGAGTCGCTCAAGGCGACTGTGGGCTTACTGGTGGGCCTAAGTGTACTTAGGCCCAAACTGGTAAAATGACCGTAATGCCCCTGTAGGGTAAAATGACCGTAATACCCCCATAGGGTAAAATGACTGTTATACCCCTAGGAGATGAAATAACTGTTATGGCCTTATGTTATGTATGACTGATTTGTATGTGAATTAAATGACTGATTTGTCTGTGAATTAAATGACTGATTCTGAGCATGGCATTCTGCATACACGACATACTACATGGGGTTGGGGTACTGTTACGGAGGAAGTATACTCTACTGGTGCCTTTGCCACATATAGTGTTATTGGCAGCTTTGCTGTGATATTGGAGTGCTGGCTGGGTGGGTCGATTTTATCCCCATAAGGCGTGTTGGTTGGTACGGGTGGTGTGTTGGCTGGATTGGGGTGGGTTGCATATTTGCACCATACTGATACTGTATTGGGCTTAGGCCCACATCATTCATCGAAATGGGCTATGGCCCACACCGCATCATTCTTGAATAGGCCAAGGCCCATCTTTATTCTCGCATATATTGTTATTGACTGACTGATAGGGGATTACACACTGAGTTTTCATAAACTCACCCTTTCTTTTAACTTTACAGGTAATCCCCAGCCTTAGACGATTTAGAGCCGCGAGAGACTCGGAGGTGGCCACACGATCGCTAATGTTCTGCTTTAGACTTACTTATTTAAATTTCATATTGGGCTATTGATTATGTAATAAGGCCTCCTAAACCTAAGTTATGTTATTTTGGCTTTATTTATTTGATACTTAACTGATAGTGATAGAACGCTGGTTTTCAAAAAGATTAACTGTTTTCAAAACACCGCATTTTCGTAACATTTTTGGATATTGCTTCCGTAACAAACAATGTTTTTAAAGTAAAGACGTTTTAAATGGTTAGTAAATGGTTAAGATGTTTTGAGTTTTAACAAAGAGCTTTCAACTCAGAAACGAATTTCTACCAACAAGTCTAATTTTCGAAAGACACATCAACGTGACACGCCAGATTCGACCATAATGTCTAGGCCGGGTTTGGGGTGTTACATTTAGTGGTATCAGAGCCAAGTTACAAAACTCGGGCGTGGAATGGGTTTTCAAATTTTTGGATTTCAAAAGGTTGTTTTCGAATATGTGAAGTGTTTTGCGATACTTCTTCTGAAAAGTGTGGCACACCGAGTCTCCGACGCCGAATCCGTAAGTTTTCTGAATACTTTTGTCTATTTAGAAATTGAAATGCAGTAAGTTAGGAAATACTGTGACTACTTTAGAAATTAGACTATACCACTCTCAATAGAGTAAACTGAAGCTAAAGGGGATTGAAACTGTAGTGAAACTTTGATCTACATAAAACTATTAGTTCTGATAAAACACGAATAGAAAATGGGCACAAGAGATACATGCGGACATGGTTCAAGAGGCTGTAATAATGTTTTGAAATCAGAGTGCGCAGCGGGAGCGTCGTGGTGAAGTCTGTGTGGTGCGACTATTCTAACAGTTGGAAATTTCGGGGACAAAATTTCTTAAAGGAGGGGTGAATTGTAACGCCCCGAATTTGGGCCTAGAAGGAAATAGGTCTTGAGCGTGGGAACACATAAAAGTTTATGTGTGCAAGAAAATGACACAATTGATTGTTTGCTTTGATGGTTAAGTGATTTAGGAGTGTTTGGGAGTGTCTGAGAAGTCCTGGGTTCAAGCCCTGGCTTTTGCAAAATTTTGGTTTTCTCTTAAGTGAACCTTGGTGTTAGCATGTAGGCTTTAAAAGAAATTATGGCGGAATTATGACACAAGTTGAGCTTGTAGTCTAGTGGCAGTCGCGTGTTTAAGACTGCAAGGGAGCTCAAGTTCGAGTCTCATGATGCACAAAGGAGTATTTATTTTACATTCTTGCTGTATGAGTAGTAGAGTTTGACTGAAACTCTGCAAGGTGGAGTTTGAATAAGTCTTATATGGAGAAAATCAGGGAGGAGATAAAGGAGGATTTTTAGGGGGAAATTGTGGAGAAAATCAAGGAATATTGGTTTGGGGAAAAGAGTTGTGTCGTATGGGGAGTGTGGGAACTGAAGAAAACATTTTGGGATTTGGTGTTCTCTGCATTTCGGTTTTCAATCATACTTTGTTGCCTTTTGTTACTATACCGACTACTGTTAGGGGTTTTGGCCTTTGGTTTTACTTGTTCCTCCAATACCCCATTTAGCGATTTCTTTTCTTCTCTTTTCTACTCTCTCCGTTTACTCAATTTTATTCTCTTTCCATAATACTTTTTTAGGCCGAATACTGTTGTCTGGTTAGAATGGAATTCCTTTCCTTGCTAATATTTGTGGTGGCCGATTCTCTGCTTTCCTTTTCCTCTCCATTTCCTTTTCTCTCATCTTTTCTTCCCTCTTCCAAACTATCTAGCCATTCTCTGAACACTGATCCTTCGTTCTTCCATATTGGATACTTGGTCGAATTCCATATCCCTCAACTTGAGCCGATTGTCTCCCTTATTTTTTTCCTATTAGTGTTGTGATTTCGGTTCTGCAAGGGTTGTAACAAACCGGTAGGTACTCATATTTTCCCTTTTCTGTTTCCCTAGTCTTTCTTTATGTCTACAATTCTGTTCTCTTTTATTTTTTGAAAAGCCGAATGTGACTTCTTTTTATGTTCGTTGATTGCGGTTCTTTCCCTTCCTCGCGATTGGAGGTTCATTGGGTTCTAAGTATTCTCGAGAAGTGAAGGAGTGCAAGTGTTACTCAGGCAATCAAACCCCTTTTCTTCTATTACTCAATTAAGGTAAATACGTTACCTTATTTTCCTTTGGGTTTAGGCCGAATATGTTCTATTATTCCTTAAGCTGATATTGGTGGTTTTAGGCCACACATATGATCGATCTTGGTTAATAAGATCTGTGTATTGTAATATAGAAAATCAACAAGGGCGTGTGGTCGTTTCTAAACAGCGGTCTTAGAGGACTAAAGTCACCCTCATTCAAACAAGGTTTGGTGCTCGTGGATCTTAGCATGGTTTCGCAAAACAGGTGTGTAATCGTACCCTGCAAACGGTAATAGGTGTAAAAGCCGGTAAAGTGTGTACGCACACATAGATTAGACTGTATAAAGGCGAAAGCGGAAAAGCTGAAAGGTTGGGCGTTGAGCGTGCGAACGCTCGTATGGTAAACCGTGTAACACCACACACTCAAGACCGTTTCCAGATTTGAGCACGAGGCGTTATTTAACTTATCTTACTACTTCGGGTATAAAAAATAATAATTTATTTCATCATTAACAATAAATCTGTCCATCTGCGCAACAATCATTCATTTAATTATAACTCGAGTTAAAAAACTCAAAATTTAGATCCGTAAATTTTCCCTGAAACTAGACTCCTATATATTCTCACCATAAAATTTTCACAATTTTTTGTTTGGCCAATTAGTACAGTTTATTCATTAAAGCCTCCCCTGTTTCACAATCCAACGGTTCTGACCACTCTTCACTAAAAATCAATTTTATCATTGTACAATTTTTATATGTTGTTCCTACTTATTTCTACTGAAAGTAGACTCACTAAGAAATCTAGAAATAAAAATTATAACTCATAAATATTTTTTTGAAATTTTAAATATTTTTCTAAAGTCTAAACAGGGGACTTCAAATACTATTCTGACCCTGTTTTACTAAAATTCAAATATCACAGAATATAGAATTCCTTTGCTTACAATATTTCTTTCATATGAAAGTAGACACAATAATATTTAATTATATATCTTATTCACTTTTTAATTCCATTTCTCCTATTTTTGGTTATTTTTCAAAGTCATGTTACTGCTGTTGTCCAAAAACTGTTTCATTGCAAATTTTTACTTTTTCATGCTTTCTTTGTAGTAAACATCACTTAGGTATCCATATAAAATAATTCGATCCCTATACAAGCCATAACTTAAAACATTTCAAAAGCATTTATATACCAAATTAAAGGCTTGATAGTGTGATACGAGGCTCTGACGATCTCCAATCCAAGTAAGTTCAACACACTATAAAACAAAGGAAAGGAAAAGAACGAGTAAGCTATTAATAGCTTAGTAAGTTACATGTAAACAATAAGCACTCAATCAATAATTAACATTTTCACATACAATTAATTAATATCCTTCTTAGCAAATTTAATCACTTAAACATGTACAATCTTTCCAGTTCACTTGCACATACATTTAAGTACTTAATCATTATCACGTATGCTCATTCTTTTAATTATAGCTGCATACACACTTCATCTCATATTCACTTTAATTTATTATTAATCCCGTTGAACACTCGGAATATACACAGATACGTAAAGAATTAGCACATAAGTGCCACACTGATATGTAGTCGAAGTTACCACTGATATGTAGCCGGCTACCACTGATATGTAGCAGAAGCTACCACTGTAATGTAGCCGAAGCTACCACTATAATGTAGCCGAAGCTACCACTGTAATGTAGCCAAAGCTACCACTGATCAATAACACTGGAAATATCCACGGGCCTGCTCACACAAGCTGTCAGGTGTCTGCAATACATGCTAGATCACCCAGCACCCGGGACTCACTGTAGAACATCAGTAACAATCGGGTCTCTAGTGATATATCACTTGTATCCACTTCTATTCCTAAGTTCAACCGGGAATTTACTCTTAACACTTATTTTAAAAACTTTATCACTTGAATAATTCATGAGCAATTTTCCTTCCACATTCAATATTAATTCACATATCAAATACAATTCACAATTTATAAAAATATATTGCTATTATTTACACATAACTTACCTCGGATGCAAAACGACTATTTTCGTAAATTAGTCGATAACCTTCTCTTTTCCCTGATCACCTTCACTATTCCTTCTTTATTGATCTATATTAGCACAATTTAATACATTTTATCAACATTCCATTCAAATACAATTCATACACAATATTTTGGTAAAATTACATTTTTGCCCCTAAAGTTTCATATATTTACACTTTTACCCCAAAGCTTAGAAATTAAAATTTATCCCTTATTCTTATTTTTTATGACATGCTGATCATTTTTCCCTTCTATGACAACATAAAATTCTCACTCTAACATGTACTTATGAACATTAGGTATTTTTACCGATAAAGTCGTTTTACTCGTTTTCACTTAAAATCGCTTAGCAAAAGTTGTTTAACATAATTTCAAACGTCATATTCTATCATAAAACATCAAAATAAACACATTTCACCTATGGGTATTTTTCCAAATATGAACCCTAGGTTAAATTATTGCTAGTATAAGCTAAATCAAGTTACCGGGACTCCAAAAACGTAAAGAACATTAAAAACGGGGCTTGGAATCACTTACTATGGAGCTTGGAAGCTTGAAACAAACCCTAGCTATGGAGAACCCTTGAAATTTATTCCTAATGAAGAAGATGGACATATTTTTCCATCTTTTTCCCTTTTAATTTCTTTTTAATACCAAATGACTAAAATGCCCTTCATTAAAACTTTAGTTATTTTAATCTATGTATGTCCATTTTTGTCCATGGAAATATAATGGTCTAATTACCATTTAAGGACTGCTACTTCAAACCCCATTACAATCAAGTACTCTATGAATTAGAACCCCTATTTAGCAACTTTTGCAAACAAGTCCTAATAGGCAATTTAAGCATGCAATCAATAAAATTTCTTATCGATACTCTAACACATGTATTTAATCACTCGGTAAATCATAATAATTAATCGTAATAAACTTTTATATCTCGGATTCGTGGTTTCGCAACCACTGTTCCGATTAGGCCCTATTTCGGGCTACCACAATTCTCCCTCCTTTAAGGATATTCGTCCCCGAAAATCTTACCAGTGAATAAGTTGGGATATTGTTTCCTCATAGCCTCCTCATTTTCCCATGTTGCCTCTTCCACTCCATGTCGTTTCCATAACACTTTCACTAAAGCAATTTCTTTGTTTCTCAACTGTTTCACTTCTCGTGCTAAGATTCGAATCGGCTCTTCTTCGTATGTCATATCCGATCGAATTTCCACTTCAGTTGGTGAAATCACATGCGATGGGTCTGATCGATATCGCCTCAACATAGAAACATGAAACACATTATGAATTCTTTCTAATTCTAATGGTAAAGACAATCAATAAGCCACTGGATCGATTCTTTCTATCACTTCATATGGACCAATAAATCTTGGACTTAATTTACCTTTACGGCCAAATATCAAAATTTTCTTCCATGGAGACACTTTCAAAAATACTTTATCACCCACTTGAAATTCAATCTCTTTTTTTTTCAAGTCCGCATACGACTTCTGTCGATCTGATGCAGCTTTCAAACAATCACGGATTATCTTCACTTTTTCTTCGGTTTCTTTTACCAAATCAACTCCATGCAACCGATTTTCTTTAAGTTCAATCCAGTATAATGGAGTCTGACACTTTCGTCCATACAATGCTTCATAAGGTGCCAATTTTATGCTCGATTAATAACTATTATTATATGCAAATTCCACCAAAGGTAGATATCTTTCCCAATTACCTTCAAATTCAAATACACAACATCTCAACATGTCTTCAAGTACTTGAATTACTCTTTCAGACTGTCCATCGGTTTGGGGATGGAATACTGTACTAAAATTCAATTTAGTACCTAATGCCTCTTGTAACTTCTTCCAAAACCTTAAAGTAAACCGTGGATCTCAATCAGATATAATAGACATAGGCACACCATGTAATCGGACTATTTCAGCAATATACAATTCGGCTAACTTGTCAAGTGAAAAATTTATTCGCACAGGAATGAAATGAGCCGAATTAGTCAATCGATCAACTATCACCCAAATTGAGTCTTTCTTTTTTGGTGACAATGGTAATCCCGACACAAAATCCATAGTAATTCTTTCCCATTTCCATTCCGGTATAGTAATTGGCTGGAGTAATCCCGAAGGTACCTGATGTTCTGCTTTGACCTATTGACATATCTGACATTTTGATACAAACTCAGAAATATCACGTTTCATACCTGGTCACCAGTACATCTTCTTCAAATCATTATACATTTTATTACTTCTCGGATGTACGGACATAATACCACTGTGTGCCTCGTATAAAATCTTCTGTACAAGCTCTGAATTTTTCGGTACACAAACTCTGCCTCTGAATAATAAACAACCATCAATCCCAATCTGAAATTCTGAATCATTACCTGACTCACTTTGTACCCGTTTATCCTGTAATTTCTCATCATTCTTCTGAGCTTCACATATTTGCTGTAGAAATGTCGGTTTAGCTCTCAATTTAGCTATAATTGAACCATCATATGTCAGTGAAAACCTGGTATTCATAGCTCGTAAAGCAAACAGAGATTTCTAACTCAAAGCATCAGCTACAACATTAGCCTTACCCGGATGGTAATCAATAATCAAATCATAGTCCTTTATCAGTTCAAGCCACCTACGATGTCTCAAATTCAAATCTTTCTGTGTCATCAAATATTTCAAGCTTTTATGATCAGTATAAATATGACATTTCTCACCGTACAAGTAATGCCGCCATATCTTCAGCGCAAATACAATAGCAGCTAATTCAAGTTCATGTACTGGGTAATTTCTTTCGTGTGGTTTAAGTTGTCTTGAATCATAGGTTATTACTTTACCTTATTGCATCAAGACACAACCTAAACCATTTAATGAGGCATCACTGTAAATAACAAATTCCTTACCCGGTTCAGGCTACACTAATACAGGTGCTTTCGTTAGTAGATCTTTCAATCGGTCGAAACTCCACTGACATTCATCAGTCCACTCAAACTTCACATCTTTCTGCAATAATCGAGTCATCGGAGAAGCTATCATAGAGAATCCTGCACAAATCTCGGATAATAACCAAATAAACCCAAGAAACTTCTAACTTCGGATACATTCTTCTGGACTCCAATTGACAATAATAGTGAGATTTTACTTGGACCTACCCCGATGCCTTCTAAGGGATACAATATGTCCAAGAAAACCCACTTCTCGAAGCCAAAATTCACATTTACTGAATTTAGCATATAACTGCTTCTCACGCAGAATTTGCAACACAATTCTCAAATGTTCTGCGTGTTCTTCTTCATCTCGAGAATAAACCAAAATATCATCAATGAATACTACCACAAATCTGTCTAAGTACAGTCTGAATATCCGGTTCATCAAATCCATGAATACTGCAGGTGCATTAGTTAACCCAAACGGCATAACCAGAACCTCATAATGCCCATACCTGGTTCTGAAAGTAGTCTTTGGCACATCTGACTCTTTAACCCTCAATTGGTAATATCCGGATCTCAAATCAATTTTGGAAAACATAGTGGCATCATTTAACTGATCAAACAAATCATCTATTCGAGGCAATGGATACTTATTTTTCACTGTCACTTTGTTAAGTTGACGATAATCAATACATAATCTCAATGTCCCATCCTTTTTCTTCAAAAATAGCACGGGAGCACCCCACGGAGAGTAACTTGGTCTCACAAATCCTTTATCAGTCAACTCTTGTAATTGCACTTTTAATTCTTTCAGTTCAGTTGGTGCCATTCTGTAGGGAGCAATCAATATTGGAGCGGTACCGGGCATTACTTCAATACCAAATCCCACTTCTCTAACCGAAGGCAAACCTGGCAACTCTTCCGGAAACACATCTAAATATTCACATACCACCGGCACTGATTCGATCTTTATTTCAGACACTTTTGTATTCAACACATAAGCAAGATATGCTTCACAACCATTTTTTAAACATTTCTGAGCAGACATGGTAGAAATCACAATTGGCATCACATTTGACTTATCTGTCTTAACCCGAAGAACTTCATCGCTACTACACTTTAACTCAAGAATTTTCTGACTACAATCTATCTTGGCCTTATGTAATGTCAACCAATCCATTCCCAAAATAACATCAAACTCATCAAATGGAAAAAACATCAAGTTGGCAGAGAAACAATGACTTTGTATCATCAAAGGACAATTTTTACATATTTTATCAATTATCACATGCTTTTCTAAAGGATTCGACACTTTAACCACATACTCAGTCGATTCAACACACAAATTCTTATCAGACACTAAATTCATGCATACATACGAATGAGTAGAACCAAGATCAATCAATGCAAGAACATTAGTGTCGTAAAGAGAAAATATACCACTGATCACATCAGGGGAAGATGCTTCTTCTCTAGCTCGGATGGCATAAGTTCTTGCTGGAGCTCTCGCTTCGGATCTTACGGTGGTGTCTTTTATTATAGCTTTACCACTACTTCCAGTCCCCACATTTCTTGCTGGAGCTCGATTTCACATTTTGAAACTTTTCTATCTCTTCTCTTTCTGGACAATCTTTCACAAAATGATCTTGAGATCCACACTTAAAACATAGTCGGCTGATAAAATAACATTCTCCCAAATGTCGTTTTCCACAATGTTGACATTCCGGTCTAATAGGTTTAACACTACCTACACTTGCCATAGAAGTCGCTTGAGCTTTAGAACTTGGATTTTGTCTTCCTCGATCTCTTTGAAAATTCACCCTAGAAACATTCGATCGAGTATTCATTTCTCTAGACTTCTTTGCTTGAGACTGGAATGACTTGCCCATTGATCTTTTTTCTTGCATCTCTTACTTCACTTTCCACCTTTCTTTTCTATTCGCTCAACTCTTCAGCCTTGATAGCTCTTTCAACTAGTACCACTAATTCTTTAATTTCAAGAATTCCCACTAACAATCGGATATCCTTGTTCAATCCATCTTCAAACCTCTTGCACAAAGTAGCTTCATTAGATACACACTCTTGGGCATACTTGCTTAATTTGACAAATTCTCGTTCATATTCAGCTACCGTCATGCGCCCTTGTTTCAATTCAAGAAACTCTTTTCTCTTTTGATCAATGAAACGCTGACTTATGTACTTCTTCCGGAATTCCTCTTGAAATAAATCCCATGTAACTTTCTCTTTAGGCACCACTGACACTAAAGTTTTACACCAATTATAAGCCGGATCCCTCAACAATGAGATATCACATTTGAGACTTTTTTCTGGAGTACAAGATAATTCATCCAACACTCTGATGGTATTTTCAAGCCAGAACTCTGCTCTCTCAGGATCATCATTTACATTAGCTCGGAACTCTTCAGCTCCATACTTTCAAATTTTATCCACTGGAGGCTTTGACAATCTTAACACTTCAGTTTGTTGAGGAGCTATGGGAACAGCTTGAGGAACAGGAGGGGGCGAAGGAGGTCGAGCATTAGGATTAGTTCTAACAAACTCGGTATACCAATTGCTCATCATATGGAGAAAGGCTTCCCGAGCCTCATCTCCTTGACCTTGAGTCTCGGGTCAATTTTCATCTGGCGCCGTCCCTTGCGCGGGAGCAGGCACATTACTTTGAGCATCATCAGCTGTAGCTCCATTAGGATCCATTACTATATAAAAGAAAACATTTTAAGATGTCAGGAGTCGTCACACTATCATTATTCAATTATGGCATGTATAGGTAATCTATTACACTCACTACGTTTGTCCGAGAATCGACTAAACCGTAACTCTGATACCAATAAATGTAACACCACACACTCGAGACCGTTGCCAGAGTCGAGCATGAGGCGTTATTTAACTTATCTTACTACTTCGGGTATAAAAAAATAATTTATTTCATCATTCACAATAAATCTGTCCATCTGCGCAACAGTCATTAATTTAACTATAACTCAAGTTACGAAACTCGAAATTTAGATCCGTAAATTTTCCCTGAAACTAGAATTATATATATTCTCACCATAAAATTTTCAGAATTTTTGGCTTGTCCAATTAGTACAGTTTATTCATTAAAGTATCCCCTGTTTCACAGTCCAACGGTTCTAACCGCTCTTCACTAAAAATCAATTTTATCATTGTAAAATTTTTATATGTTGTTCCTAATTATTTCTACTGAAAGTAAACTCACTAATAAATCTAGAAATATAAATTATAACTCATAATTATTTTTGTAAAATTTTAAATGTTTTTCTAAAGTCTTAACAGGGGACTTCAAATACCATTCTGACCCTGTCTCACTAAAATTTAAATATCACAAAGTATAGAATTCCTTTGCTTACAATGTTTCTTTCATATGAACTTAGGCACAATAAGCTTTAATTATATATCTTATTCACTTTTTAATTCCATTTCTCCTATTTTTTGTGATTTTTCAAAGTCATGTTACTGCTGTTGTCCAAAAACTGTTTCATTGCAAATTTTTACTTTTTCATACTTTCTTTGTAGTAAACATCACTTAGGTATCCATACAAAATAATTCGATCCATATACATGCCATAAATTAAAACATTTCAAAAGCATTTATATACCAAAGTAAAGGCTTGATAGTGTGATACGAGGCTCCGACGATCTCCAATCCAAGTAAGTTCAACACACTATAAAACAAAGGAAAGGAAAAGAACGAGTGAGCTACTAATAGCTTAGTATGTTACATGTAAACAATAAGCACTCAATCAATAATTAACATTTTCACATACAATTAATTAATATCCTTCTTAGCAAATTTAATCACTTACACATATACAATCTTACCAGTTCACTTGCACATACATTTAAGTACTTAATCATTATCACGTATGCTCATTCTTTCAATTATACCTGCATACAAACTTCATCTCATATTCACTTTAATTTATTATTAATCCCGTTGAACACTCGGAATATACACGGATAGGTAGAGAATTAGCATATAGGTGCCACACAGATATGTAGCCAAAGCTACCACTGATATGTAGCAGAAGCTACCACTGTAATGTAGCCAAAGCTACAACTGATCAATAACACTGGAAATGTCCATGGGCCTGCTCACACAAGCTGTCAGGTGTCTGCAACACATGCTAGATCACCCAACATGTAACACCCCTTACCCCTATCCGTCATCGGATCAGGGTACAAGGCATTACAACAATCTTATACACTTCTCCGATACATACATTTCAATTATACATTAAAACCATTCATAGTCACACTCTATGTCCCTATTATGGGCTTATGATGCCCAAAACAATCATTAAAGTTGGTTCGGGATCAAACCGGAACTGTAACATCCTAAATTGGGGGTTAATTTTAGATTGCATTGTTTGCTTGTGTTTGGGCTGTGGTGTCGTTGTTTAAGATGTTTCAAGACTTAGTTGTAAGTCTAGAGCAGGCCTGAGTAGTAGAAAATTTTATTTGTAAGTTTTAAAGATAGGGAGCCTTGGTAAGTAGGGGTTACAAGTTAAATGAGGGGAAATTTGTCACTAAAAAGGCCTTGGAAAAGTGGCAAAAGGGAGGCCACTTAGGAGCTGGAATTGACGCCACAAGGGGAGCCTATGTTCGAGTCACAGAATCTCCTTTTCTGCTCTTTATTTTGACGGCAAGAGAGAGAGATGAGTGCTCAATTCAACTTCTTTTAGATAAATAAGGATTTAATTAGATTTTATGTGAATAATCTTTAATAGTTGGCAAAGAGAAAATATAGGCATTTTATTAATTTAAATTTGTTTGAATTAGTGGCCAGGAGAATTTTTAGGAGGTGGCCGAATTTTGAACTCCTTGTTGAAGAGGAGTGGACGGCAAGGAGACTAGGTGAAGGGGGGGTGCCGAATTCTCTTAAGGCACATACTCCTCATTTTGTTGTTTTTCTTTTCTCCATTTGCAAGTAGCCGAATTTCTCCACTCCATCGTCTTTGATTTTCTTTCTTTCTCTCCTTTTTCATTCTCTCAAAACTGAAAACCATTGATCCTCTTCTCTTTTCTTTGGCCGAATCCCCTACACCCTCATCTCCCACCTATTTCTTTTCTTCTCTTATCAAACCGAAACCCCCATATTTCTTTCTTTCCATCTAGCCGAATATACTCCTTTGGTGTGTCGAAATTCCCCTCTCCTATTTTGAAGCACTTTGGCCGAATGTTAAAGGAGGTATAGATCTCTTCGGATATTCTTTGGCAATCAATTTGAGAAGGTAAGTGTTCTAGCCGAATGCTTACTGTTCTTCTCTCTTATGATCTGTCGATTTGGGATGAATAAAAAAATGGCCGAAATATACTGATGATTTGGGCTAATCAGTGTGTGAAACCGATTCTGTCTAGGTGCTTTGGGATTTCGAGGTATTCAAACCAAGCCTTCATTCGCTAGCAATCGGTTGGTAAGTGGTGGTAAGGATCTACTTAAATAGACTATATTTTTAGTGATCGAAAAGTCGAAGGCTATTAATATGGGTGGTTGTCGATTGTAGGGAAGCAGAAACACTTGGTGTGTGGTGGCTAGCATTCAAAGGACGTGTAGGTAAGGTCTCGGGTTTCAAATATTAACTCCTTGGATTTATTTGGTTTGGCCGAATGGTCTAGGACACTAACTTCCATGGTTGGCCGAATATAGGAGCAAGAAATCTAGTGTGGCCGATTGACTCTTTGGGGATTTAGGGTTATCGTTGGTAACAGGTGTGTACATACACACTTTATAACTAATAACTGTGCTAAAGGCATTGTATATGCTAAATTGATTTGATGTAGAAGGGGATTTAATACCATCATGGTATAGGCAAGGATTCGGGTAAGTCCTTGTTGTTATGAGTTTTCTTTATGATGCTTTTGGGAAGCATGACATATTTGGTATATGTTGTTAAATAAACATGTTGGCATGATTTTTGTTAAATGCATATCATTGGTGATGTGGGTTAAACGAGTGGAGGGGGAAGTGATATCCGTGTCTCACGGACACCAAAGTGGTTTGGTACCACATTTCGTGACTACGGTCACCGAGGTTTGGAACTTCATAGCGCCTCGTCCCGTGGTTTGGTACCACAAAGGGTTGGCCCCACGAGATAATACAACGAGATTGACGCCAAATGATTTAGTATCACACGATGGGTTGGCCCCATCACTACTATTCATGACTTCGAGTCACCAGTGGTTTGGCACCACAATATTGATGGATATCGTGTCTTTGGACACCAGTGGTTTGGCACCACCAGTGGTTTGGCACCACACGGGGTAGAGAAAGGAGCATTGGATGGCTAGGTTGGGTGCATGTTAAATTTAGTGCATGTTAACTTAGTTGTAAATTGTGTATGATGTTGCACTAAACTGGGGGAAGGGTTACACATTGAGTCTTGGTGACTCACCTTCTCCTTTAACTTTTTCAGGTGACTCGTAGATCGCGGATGAGGAGCCGGGTGGACTCGAGGTGGCCATGCAGTGGGAATGTGATTTAAACGAACTTTGGGTTATTTTTATTTTATTTTGGATTTATTCGTTCAAGTTGTAATAAGGCCTCCTAATATTTTTATTTTGCTTACTTTACATATTTTGGATAATTTGTTTAAATTACTAAATGACTTTAAAATGGGTACACACGGTTTCTTAAATTTAACGAAAAATGTTTTATTGTGCCATCGGGTACATTCAAAATCGGTAACAACCTGACTTAATAGATCTTTAAATAAAACTAAGTGAGGTTTCTTCACACACTTCCATAGTTTTAACAAAACCATATAAAATGAAACGTTTTTGACAAAACTTAAGTCGACTAGAAGGGATTTTACAAAATGTTTTCCTCTGTAACATACCAAATTCGGTCGTAATGTTTGGGACGGGTTTGGGGTGTTACAAAATTGGTATCAGAGCCCAGTTCAAAACTCGGCTGTGGGGGCCCAAGGCCCAAAATGTTTCGGTAGGCCTTTTTTTGAAATATTTTTGGTTTTGAACAGCATGGCCCGAGTCTCGGCACCAATCCGCCTGTAAGTACTTACTTCGACTTCAGTGTGAATTATTATTGGTAGAAGGGTAGGTATGGAACGTAGATAGTGTGATAGGTGTTTGAACTTTAGGACTAGCCCACTCCAACAAAAGACATAAGACTTTAAATGCTTAATTAAACAAACCTACGACCAAGTCGCCGAGTTAGGGTGTGGTAACCCTTGTGCGCATGTCTAGGACTGGATTCGGAAGAGCTTGGTACTTAGCGGTCCTCGTGACTCACCTCCTCTTCGCAGATTCCTACAGTGCGTAGCTTCGGTTCACCCAAACCAAGAGGACTCGGTCATAGGCCAAACACAATAAATAATACCCTGAATTTAGAAATTTATGAAAATACCCCTGTAGGAAAAAGACGAAACTACCCCTGGGATGAGTGAATAAGTATGAAAGGTATTAGGGAATGGATGTGCCCTTCTGTGTAAACTAGGATAGAGGACTTAAACCTTTGATTGATCGAAAGAATCTCTATTAAACTCTCCTTATAAATTTTTTTCGCAGGATAACCTAGTGAAACAAGTACTAATCCATGAAATTTTCTTAATCAGATTAAAGTGCAATAGTTAGAATGAGCTCTAGAGGACGTGGCCGTCGTGGACGCGGTGGAGGTAGGATCACCGTGTCGGAACCCGTTAGGTCAGGTCAAGGATCGGACAATGAGGCACCACCGCCACCATCACCCCTAACTGTGGGCGTTGAGCAGCAAGCCCAAACGGGGGATGACGCTGTATCGCAGGCTGTGCTGCGAGTTCTAGAGTTAGTGGCTGGTGCGGGAGGAAATTTGGGAACTCGTGTCAGCACGGCGACTACGATCCAACGGAGCGGAGGTATTCGGGTGTATCGGGAGTGGCACCCAGTCACGGTGGAATATTGGTTAGAATCGACCGAGAGAATCATGGATGATCTTGACCTGACGAATAAGGAGAAGCTGAAAGGAGCGGTGTCACTTCTAAAGGATGAGTCATATCAATGGTGGCTCACGGTTCGGGATGGTGCTACGGCAGATGATCTGACTTGGGAGTATTTCAAAACTACTTATCAGAAGAAGTATGTGGGCACCAGCTACACCGATGCACGAGAGGAAAGCTTTTTCAGGGTTGGTACAAGGAAATAAGTCCGTGGTCGGAGTATGAAGCGAGAATTCTTAAAGCTGAGCCGCTATGCTCGGGGAATTGTGTCAACAGAGCATGATCGTTGTGTCCACTTTGAAGACGGACTTAGGGATGAGTTAAGGTTGTTGATTGCTCCACAGCAGGAGCGTAAGTTTGCTGTTCTGGTGGAAAAGTCTAAGGTAGCCGAAGGGGTCACGGAGTCCATGAGACAGAACTATGATAGGAATAAGCAGAAAAGAGGCTTTGGGTCGTCTGGATTGGGTAGTAATGCACAGAAGAGGGCTAGGCGAGTGGGTCGAATCAGGCGGGGGCCCATGGTCGCTGTCGAGACCACTTCGTGTAATCGTTGTGGGAAATCACATTGGGAGGTTGTTGGACCGGTGAAAGGGGATGTTTTTAATGTGGATCGTTGGATCACCGTGTAAGGGACTGTCCTCGGAAGTTATGTAACATCCCCAAACCCGGCCCATTCACTACGACCGAATCTGGTTATGTCACTGGGAAAAGACGGTTGAAAATCTTCTTAATTTAAAATAAAACATCGTAGTTTGCTGAATTTTGGAAAACATATCTTTGGAATAAAACTTTGCTATTAAACTCATTCATTTTTAAAACTTTAGTTTATAATATCCAATTTGAATAAATAGGTTGCGAACCATAAATCATTTTCACGTAGCAATTTAATTTAAATAAACCATAGTTAAACTAATACCAAAAACATAAAATGGCCTTTATTACAACCCAACAATTCAAACAAAGTACTTATATCAAAATCAAGCATGAAATAATTGAACATCATCTTCGGCATGGGCCACCTTGTCCTCTCCGATCCCTCGACTTTATGCACTACTGAAATGGTTAAGGAAAAGGTGAGTCACCTGCACTCAAGTGTGCTACCCTTTTTCCGGGATTAGCAAAATATCACATACAAACATAATCATGATCATCATGCATCCCAATCATATGCACCCAATCCTAACCGTCCATACACCTTTTCTACCCCGTGTGGTACCAAACCCACCGGTGGTGCCAAACCACCGGTGACGTATAGTCACAATGTGTTACCAAAACACCGGTGACCGGTCACAAATCCAATGATGGGGCCAACCCATCGTGTGATACCAAATCACCGGCGACAATCCCGTATCTCAAAAGTGGGGCCAACCCACGGTGGTGTTAACCACGTGGACGAGTCGCAATGAGGTGCCAAACCTCCGGTGTCCCAAAGACACAAATGTGGTACCAAACCACCGGTGACCGTAGTCACGATAATCGAGTGATGGGGCCAACCCATCGTGTGATACCAAATCACCGGCGCCAATCCTCAATACCGCCTTGTGGGGCCAACCCACCGTGGTGCAAAACCACGGGGGCGAGACGCCGAGGTGCCAAACCTCCGGAGGTGCCAAACCTCTGGTGACCCAAAGTCACAAAGTTGTGTTACCAAAACACTTTGGTGCTCGTCAAGACAAAATATCATCGCCCCCTCCACTCATATCACCCATCATCATACCAACTCATGTATAGTATTCAAATCATGCAAACATGTTTAACGTTGCATCTCATAGCACATACATCATAAATCATGACATCATGTATCAATAATAAATACTCATAATGAAATGGACTTACGAATCAATCCGCACACATACCCCATAGGGTATCATATCACTCAACCATACTATTTCGGTTTTACCAATCAATCGAGTTCATCAAACATATACAAAGCAAGAAGTGTGTTAGTTTACACACCGATTACTAATGCGACTATCAAATCCAGTAGATCAAGATCTAACGCACTAGATCCCCTTCCTTAACACTTTTCGAGCACTAGCCACAACCCGAGATATGCGAGATCAAGCCTTCCCCTACAATCGGCCAAAACTAAACAACACAATCATGCTAATCAACCTCTAAGGGTATAATCGTAATTTTACCTACTAAGGGTATTTTCGTAAATTCACACCTGCAATGGCCTTTACGAAGGCCTAATGTCGCCACTAGCGACTCAATACCACTTCCGGTTGTATTTTACGATTGGGCCTAAAACCCGATTTCGCCCATCCGGACCCCACACGCCGTGTGGCCCACCTAACACGAATCTAGCCACGTATATAACTTCCACCTAGTCTAGTTCAACATATACTAACCAATCATGCAATTTACTCATATGGGCCCACGGGCCCATTGGGCCCACTTCGCCCATCGAGGCCCAAGCAACCCAACCCACGAGAATACTACGATGGCCTCAACTATCGCGTCGAAGCCCCACACGTGCGCGCCGCGCGCTCGTGTAACTACTAATGCCGTGTGGCCGAGCATTTCGGCATTTGCCGCTCTACAACTAGAGTAGAGAGTTACACACCGATAGGACTCTGGGGCTAATCCGCGCTTGATCACTCTTGTGCCCAAACGCCCCAAGATGTGTTTACTCTCCTCCTAGGATGCTCCTTATATAGCTAGCTCTTCACCTTCATTCTTTGTGTCTTTCCGATGTGGGATCCTTCGTCGAGAGAGTTTAAATTCAATCAAACTCTTGCCGTCCAATCCATAAAATAAATACTCCATTGCTTGTCATGAGATTCGAACCAGTGCTCCTTGCACGCACGCCTTACTTCCAACGCCCGGTGCCACTCGGCCACTTTGATTTTTATGCCATAAAATCACACCTTTTAATCTTTAAAGGCTTCCTACTCAAGCCCCCATCGCATAAGAAAAATAAAACACGCAAAAGCTGCCCGTCGCTCGAACCAGCGCCCACGCGCGCACCTCCACTCCTAAGTGCCGCACAGAACCACTTGGACAAGTTGTTGCTTGCGCCAAAACACGCCCTACTCCTTTTTAAGGCCTCCTCCTTGTAACGCCGTAACCCAAAAATATTAAAACCCCTTGTAGCCGCTGGACTCGAACCTGTGCCTCACCACCGCGTCCTCCCAAGCTCTTAAGCGCGCGCCGAGACCACTCTACCACCGCCTTCCCTTGTGCCAAAAATTACGAGAAAATTATTCTTAAGACCTCCCTTGGCCCGATTCCCTTTTCCACTAAAAATCCAAAATTTTCCAAAGTCTCCCCTTTCATCCAAGCATTCTTAAAACCTCTAAAACTCACCCAAGCACTCCCAAAACCTACTAACACTTGATTTATACCCCATATGCACAGCCCCTAAACCAGGGTGTTACAAGTTAGCTAAGAATCAGCCAGAGGGTCAGAATCGTACTCAGGTTAGAAACGAAGGACCACCACAGAGGGGTCGTGGTAATGGTAGAGGAGGCAATGGTTCTAGTCGAGGTCGCGGTACACCGGGCGGAGGTGCAGCAAGCGACAGGAGAGAGAGACGGCTGGTTTAGTCTACGCAGTGATGGCGTCGAGAGGAGGGTGACGCACCGGACGTCATAACCGGTACGTTCCTAATTTTTGGTCTTCCATATGTTGCATTAATTGATGTTGGTTTGACACATTCATACGTTGCTAGTAGTGTGGTAGAGACTATGAACTTAGACTTTGAGATCGCTTCTAGGAGATGACAATGAATTAGCCCTCTAGGTCACTCTGTAGTTGTGGACAAGCTATATAGAGATGTACCCTTAGAACTCTAAGGGGTAGTATTTATGGTCGATCCGATGGAACTGCCGTTTGAGGAGTTCGATTTGATTCTTGGAATGGACTGGTTGGTTAAGTATCAAGCAAGGTTGATCACACGCTAAGCGCATGGTTCTAAAGATGGTGAGGGTGATGAAGTGGTCATGATAGGCAATAGAAGAGATTACCTATCTAACATGGTATCCGCTTTGAAGGTGAGAAGATGGTCAAGAAGGGTTGTGAGGCGTTTACGTTCGTATATGTGCCTTGGAGGCTAAGCGATCAACAGATTGAGAAGGTTCGAACAGTAAGGAATTCACCGATGTATTTCCGAAGAACTTTCGTCCGCCTCCGGATCAGGAAGTTGAGTTTGGTATAGACTTGTTGCCCGAAACGGCACCTGTGTCTATAGCACCGTACCGAATGGCACCAAAGGAATTGGTGGAGCTGAAGGCTCAAATTTAGAAACTCATGGACCGAGGGTTTATCCGACCAAGTATATCTCCATGGGGAGCACCTGTGTTGTTTGTCAAGAAAAAGGACGGTTCAATGCGAATGTGTATCGACTACCGTCAGCTAAACAAGTTAACGATCAAAACCAAGTATCCGTTGCCTCGGATTGATGACTTGTTTGACCAACTGAAGGGTGCATCGGTGTTCTCGAGGTCGGGTTATCATCAACTTAAGGTGAAGGAGGTTGATGTGCACAAGACGGCATTCCGTACTCGGTATGGGCATTACGAGTTTTTGGTAATGCCATTTGGATTGACCAACGCACCGGCAGCATTCATGGACTTAATGAATAGGGTGTTTCAGCAGTACTTGGATCAGTTTGTCATGGTGTTTATAGACGACATATTGGTCTATTCAAAGATGAAGGAGGAGCATGACAGGCATTTGCGTATAGTCTTACAAGTGCTAAGAGAGAAGCAGTTATATGCCAAATTCAGTAAGTGCGAATTTTGGCTTAGGGAGGTGGCTTTCTTAGGTCACGTAGTATCAGCTGAAGGGATTAGAGTGGACCCTCGTAAGGTTGAGGCGGTGTTGGAATGGAAACTGCCTAGGTCAGTGGCATAAATTCGAGTTTTAGGTCCGCGGTACTATCGAAGATTTGTGGAAGGATTCTGTTTAATCGCAGCACCGTTCACTAAGTTATTACGGAAAGGAGTTCCATTTGTATGGTCGAAGAAGCGCAGAAAGCTTTGACAAGCTAAGGAAGATTCGACTGGAAGCTCGGGTTACGGTTCACCTTTGAGGCCGGAAAGTTGTTCACGGTTTATTGTGATGCATCCCATCTTGGTTTGGGGAGTGTGTTAATGCAAGAAGGGAAAGTAGTGGCTTATGCATCCCGTCAGCTAAGACCGCATGAGGTTAACTATCCAACTCACGATTTGGAGTTAGCGGCAGTAGTCTTCGCTTTGAAAATATGGAGGCATTACTTGTATGGGGAGAAGTCGATAGTCTACACGATCACAAAAGTCCGAGGTAGCTTTTGACCCGGAAGGATTTAAACTTGAGGCGTCGTCGATGGATTGAGCCGTTGAAGGACTACGACTGCTCAATTGAGTACCATCCGGGCAAGGCTAACGTGGTGGCTGAGGCGTTGAGCCGGAAGGTCGTGACGGACTTAAGAGCGATGTTTGCTCACCTCAGTCTATACGATGATGGAAGTCTTTTGGTAGAGCTACAAGTTAAGCCAACTTGGATCGAGGAGATTAAGGAAAAACAATTGGTAGATGACAGTTTGAGTGCGCGGAGGTTACAAGTTCAAGATGGTGGTTTGGAAGGGTATAGTTTGTCTGGTGATGGTGTACTATGTTTTCAAGGACGAGCCTGTATGCCAAAGGATGTGGAATTGAGGCAAAGAATTCTTCAAGATGCACATAGCAGCCCATACGCTATGCATCCTGGAGGTAGCAAGATGTATGGAGATTTGCGGAAGTAGTTCCGTGGCCGGGTCGGCGTGAGAGGTAACGAATTTGTGGGAAAGTGTTTGACGTGTCGCCAGTTAAGGCCGAACACCAGCTGCCATCGTGGTTACTCCAACCGGTGAAGATCCTCGGTGGAAATGGGAAAGGATCACTATAGACTTTGTCGATGGGCTACCCCTCACGCCCGAGCAGAAGGACTCGGTTTGGGTGATTGTGGACTGCTCGACTAAATCACTCACTTCATACCGGTAGAGGGTGGATTACTCACTTGAAGCTAGCTAAGCCGTATGTGTCGAAATAGTAAGATTGCATGGCGTGCAAGTATCAATTATCTCGGATAGGGATCCGAGGTTCACATCAAGGTTCTGGAAAGCGTTGCATCAAGCTTTGGGCACACGATCGATTTCATCTGACATTCCATCCATCCACACCGACGGCAATCGAAAAGGGTCATTCAGATTTTAGAGGATATCTTTGAGAGGATGTGTTTTGGATTTCAGTGGTAGTTGGGAGGAGTACCTACCGTTAGCAGAATTCGCTTATAACAATAGTTATCAAGCGAGTATCCAGATGGCACCATATGAGGCACTGTATGGACGAAAGTGCCGTACTCCTACATATTGGACGGAGTTGGGTGAACGACAAGTTTTGGGTCCAGAGTTGGTGACAGAAACTGAAGATAAGGTTAAGGTAATTCGAGCTCGTCTCAAGGAAGCGTCGGATAGGTAGAAGTCCTACGCTGATCTTAAGCGCAAAGAAATGGAGTACGCAGTAGGGGATAAAGTTTTTCTGAAGGTGTCGCCTTGGAAGAAGGTATTGAGATTTGGGCGAAAAGGAAGCCGAGCCCAAGGTTCATCGGCCCATATCAAAGGTCAAAGCGAGTGGGACCAGTAGCTTATCACTCGAGTCCGGCAGAGTTGAGTCGATTCATGACGTCTTCCATGTGTCAATGCTTAGGCGATATCGGTTAGATCCATCACACGTTGTGCCGATGAGCGAGATTGAGGTAAACTAGGACTTATCTTTCGAAGAAGAACCAGTCCAGATCTTGGGCCCGAGATGTCAAAGTTCTGCGCAGAAAGTTAGTACCTTTGGTGAAAGTACTATGGCGAAACCATGGTACGGAAGAAGCCACGTGGGAACCCGAGGATGTGATGAGGCAAATACCCCACTCTTCTAATCGTGTAATTTCGAGGCCAAATTTATTTTAAGGGTAGAACTGTAACATCCTAAATTGGGGTTAATTTTAGATTGCATTGTTTGCTTGTGTTTGGGCTGTGGTGTCGTTGTTTGAGATGTTTCAAGACTTAGTTGTAAGTCTAGAGCAGAGCTGAGTAGTAGAAAATTTTATTTGTAAGTTTTAAAGATAGGGAGCCTTGGTAAGTAGGGGTTACAAGTTAAATTAGGGAAATTTGTCACTAAAAGGCCTTGGAAAAGTGGCAAAAGGAGGCCACTTAGGAGCTGGAATTGACGCCACAAGGGGAGCCTATGTTCGAGTCATGAGAATCTCCTTTTCGCTCTTTATTTTGACTGAAGAGAGAGAGAGGAGTGCTCAATTCAAATTCTTTTAGATAAATAAGGATTTAATTAGATTTTATGTGAATAATATTTAATAGTTGGCAAAGAGAAAATATAGGCATTTGATTAATTTAAATTTGTTTGAATTAGTGGCCAGGAGAATTTTTAGGAGGTGGCCGAATTTTGAACTCCTTGTTGAAGAGGAGTGGACGGCAAGGAGACTAGGTGAAGGGGGGTGCCGAATTCTCTTAAGGCACATACTCCTCATTTTGTTGTTTTTCTTTTCTCCATTTGCAAGTAGCCGAATTTCTCCACTCCTTCGTCTTTGATTTTCTTTCTTTCTCTCCTTTTTCATTCTCTCAAAACTGAAAACCGTTGATCCTCTTCTCTTTTCTTTGGCCGAATCCCCTACACCCTCATCTCCCACCTATTTCTTTTCTTCTCTTCTCAAACCGAAACCCCCATATTTCTTTCTTTCCATCTAGCCGAATATACTCCTTTGGTGTGTCGAAATTCCCCTCTCCTATTTTGAAGCACTTTGGCCGAATGTTAAAGGAGGTATAGATCTCCTCGGATATTCTTTGGCAATCGATTTGAGAAGGTAAGTGTTCTAGCCGAATGCTTACTGTTCTTCTCTCTTATGATCTGTCAATTTGGGATGAATAAAAAAAGGGCCGAAATATACTGATGATTTGGGCTAATCAGTGTGTGAAACCGATTCTGTCTAGGTGCTCCGGGATTTCGAGGTATTCAAACCAAGCCTTCATTCGTTAGCAATCGGTTGGTAAGTGGTGGTAAGGATCTACTTAAATAGACTATATTTTTAGTGATCGAAAAGCCGAAGGCTATTAATATGGGTGGTTGCCGATTGTAGAGAAGCAGAAACACTTGGTGTGTGGTGGCTAGCATTCAAAGGACGTGTAGGTAAGGTCTCGGGTTTCGAATATTAACTCCTTGGATTTATTTGGTTTGGCCGAATGGTCTAGGACACTAACTTCCATGGTTGGCCGAATATAGGAGCAAGAAATCTAGTGTGGCCGATTGACTCTTTGGGGATTTAGGGCTATCATTGGTAACAGGTGTGTACATACACACTTTATAACTAATAAGCGTATAAAGGCATTGTATATGCTAAACTGATTTGATGTAGAAGGGGATTTAATACCATCATGGTATAGGCAAGGATTCAGGTAAGTCCTTGTTGTTATGAGTTTTCTTTATGATGCTTTTGGGAAGCATGACATATTTGGTATATGTTGTTAAATAAATATGTTGGCATGATTTTTTGTTAAATGCATATCATTGGTCGATGTGGGTTAAACGAGTGGAGGGGGAAGTGATATCCGTGTCTCACGGACACCATGGTTTTGGTACCACATTTCGTGACTACGGTCACGAGAGGTTTGGCACCTCATAGCGTCTCGTCCCGGTGGTTTGGTACCACGATTGGGTTGGCCCCACGAGATAATACAACGGGATTGACGCCAGTGATTTGGTATCACACGATGGGTTGGCCCCATCACTACTATTCGTGACTTCGAGTCACCAGTGGTTTGGCACCACAATATTGATGGATATCGTGTCTTTGGAAAACAGTGGTTTGGCACCACCAGTGGTTTGGTACCACACGGGGTAGAGAAAGGAGCATTGGATGGCTAGGTTGGGTGCATGTTAAATTTAGTGCATGTTAACTTAGTTGTAAATTGTGTATGATGTTGCACTAAACTGGGGGAAGGGTTACACATTGAGTCTTGGTGACTCACCTTCTCCTTTAACTTTTCGGTGTGACTCGTAGATCGCGGATGAGGAGCCGTGTGGACTCGAGGTGGCCATGCGAAGTTGGGAATGTGATTTAAACGAACTTTGGGTTATTTTTATTTTATTTTGGATTTATTCGTTCAAGTTGTAATAAGGCCTCCTAAGATTTTTATTTTGCTTACTTTACATATTTTGGATAATTTGTTTAAATTACTTAATGACTTTAAAATGGGTACACACGGTTTCTTAAATTTAACGCAAAATGTTTTATTGTGCCATCGGGTACATTCAAAATCGGTAACAACCTGACTTAATAGATCTTTAAATAAAACTAAGTGAGGTTTCTTCACACACCTCCATAGTTTTAACAAAACCATATAAAATGAAACGTTTTCGACAAAACTTAAGTCGGCTAGAAGGGATTTTACAAAATGTTTTCCTCTGTAACATACCAAATTCGGTCGTAATGTTTGGGCCGGGTTTGGGGTGTTACAGGAACTTTTCGGGCATTTAGAAAATTTTTACCAAAACAAGGTCACACGCCTGTGTGACATATGACACGACCGTGTGAGTAGACCGTGTGGTCCTCACACGCCCATCTCTGGACCCCGTATTTAATTCACTTGTATCCTAATCATTTCCTAAGGTTCAATCGGGACTTTTTCACACTTGTTAACACTTAGTCAATATTCACTTAATCACTTGTCTCATGATAACACTAATTCACAATTACTCATAACATTCACAATCATAAAAGTCACATTTAAGTACAATATTTCAATGCACTTCCATGTACCATCAACATATTTTAAATCAATTTATAAACTTGGCACATTAAACATTTAATTCAACATAATTCAATTAATTCACTAATTTAGCTTTCAAGTATAAATTACAACATTATTGCATTATTATTAACACACCAACTTACCTCGAATGTCGAAACGGCTAATTTTCCCGACTTAGCCCACAACTTTGTTCTTCCCCAATCTTAGTCCAAATTTCATGTTTTCTTGATCTAACATGTCAAATTAACACTCATTTAATACATTTTATCAACACACTAATCAATTCAATTCACATATTAAATTATGGTAAATTTATAATTTTGCCCCCTAACTTTTCAAAAAATTACACTTTTACCCCTAAACTAGTAAATTAAACTTTATTCCTTTTTCTTATGTTTTATGACATGCTGAACATTTTTCCCTTCTATAGCAACTTCAAATTCTTACTATAACACATACTTATGAACAATAACAACTTTTACCGATTAGCTCGTTTTACTCGTTTTCACTGAAAATCACTTAGCAAACATCGTTTTCCTAACCTCAAACATCCATATTCTACCATTAGATATCAAAATACATGCTTATCTAGCATGGGTATATTTTTTAAACTTTGATTACACTTCAAATTAAGGGTAGAAATAGACAAATTAAGCTTCAAGGATCTCAAAAATACGAAAATCATTAAAAACGGGACAAAAAACGTACCTATATAAGCCATAGAAGCTTGGCTGAATGGACCTCATCCATGGCTGCCATTTTTGGTTTTTACAATCGGTTGAAGAAGAAAGAAGAAAAAAAAGATGATAGCTTTTATCATTTTGTCTTATTAGGCCATTTTAGCTTAATTATAAAATTACCCTTTTTATTTCAACCAAATTTCAAAAATACCAAACAAATATCTCCCATTAACTCATTAATGGGCTAATTATCTTATAAGGACTTCCAATTTAAAAACACCTAACAATTTAACACCTTTAACAAATAGAATTCAACTTTGCACTTTTTACAATTTAGTCCTTTTGACTAAATTAAGTGCCCAAACGTTAAAATCTTTCTAACGAAATTTTTACGAAATTTTTCCGTAAAATTATAGGTTATAAAATATAATAAAAATAAAATTTTCCTCATCGAATTTGTGGTCTCGAAACCACTGTTCCGACTAGACCCAAATTTGGGCTATTACAACTCTCCCCCCCCTTTTAGGGATTTTCGTCCCCGAAAATCTTACCGGAATGAAGTTTAATATCTTTCTCATAATTTCCAACATCACTAAATAATCTTTTTCAAGACAATACTTTCAGAAACACTCTGTCATCGATCTGATTCCCAATAGAACTCAGTGAACTCTATCAAATAAAGAATCGATACATATTGAAATTATTATACTAATTCCGTCAAACGTTCGAAAACAACCCACTAGCATTTCTCTTGATCTGAAGATTGAGGAAAACCCGATACGAAATTCACAATAGTCCTGCCTTATTATCATTTTAATATTATCACTGATATCATTAATCCTGAATACACTTAACATTCAACTTAATTCTGTCGACATATCAACATCTGAATACAGAGTCAGAAGTACCAGATTCATATTCGTATGCCCAAAACATTTACTTCAAATCACTGCACTTATTGGTTACTCCTTGAATGGATAAACCAAATATTACTACTAATAACTCTGAAAAGAATTTTCTGCATAAATCCAGAGTTCCACAGTACATAAAGTCCACCTCAGAATAATAATAATAATCAAATTCAACTTGAAGTTCAGGATCAATAGTTGATCCTCACTATACTTATTTAGCTGATCACCCACTAACACATCCTGAGTTTCTCAAGTTCACAAGTATACATCACTTTAGCTTTTTTACTAAACCAAAAACAAACTATCATTTAATATGATCTATCAGGTAATCAACTCACACAAAATAAATGAGGACTTTTCATATAAGCATCTGTAATTACACTTGGTTCCCCACAGATCAATAGATAATCACTCACAATCTTTCAATAGCTTAATTTCATCACCACTGTCTTAAACTCAAATTTTGTTGTGCCATCAGATATATTAAACTCTCGAAACCAGGAAACATATGAAAATCCTCGTTAAACAAATAGTGTCATCAAATTTTTCAATACCGACATAATAATAACCATCTCTAAATTACTAACCGAACAGCTCTTTTTAATGTAATATTAACCGTCTGAAAACATGAACCATTACTTTACATTCTAGCGAATATACACATTCAAATCCGTTCACTAGTGCGTCACTGAAAAATCATAATTCCATTGCTCAATGCAAACTAAATTCAGAACTAAAGCTTCAGTTAATCATACCTTCAATTGATTCAACTTTGTTAGCATGCCTAAATTGTTCAAACTTTCACAATTGGAATAACCTTATAAACAGAACAACTTTATTTCAGAATAACATCACCTATTTAAGATAAATCCAATAGGTTTTAACTCAAACGAAACGTAACATCTTACTTGAGCTTACTGAAAAATATCATAATTACCCGAGGAAACAAAATCATTATATCATTGGAATTTGACTGTCACAATTCACACTTTCGTCGATACCAATTCAATGATAAGTCACACTTGATAAGTAAACAATAAGGATGGAAAAGAAAACCAAAATAATGAAATCCGAGATACAAGACCACATTGAATATCCTGGAATACCATTCATACTAAATAATAGAAATCCTGACAATTCCGTAAAGAAAACCAAAAGAGAAAGAGACTTGGTTCATATGTTCCGAAGTCGATTATAACAGAGATAAAACATATTCTATACAGATATAAATAGAACAATAGCCAGAAGAAATAGTGGAATCATTTCATATAAGTTCATTGTCAACTCTTATCTCAGACGTAACGGAATTGAATTCCAACAAAAGATAGTGGAATACAAATCATAGATCAACCAAACTGACGATTCTTTACTAAAAAAACAAGCAATCATAATGGTCTCTGAAAAGATACGAACACATAGAATGCTCAGAAGAGATAGTCGTAAATTGCTCAACTATGACTGTCATACTTAAACATCTTCACATGTCAAACATAATTCTTCTGACTAATTCTGCCCTCACTAATTTCCACATTATTCCTTTCACTAAAGAAAACCAGTTCAGAAAAAATTCAGTTAATACATCCTTTCAGTATCGTATCCGAATAAATCGATTTATCAACGTTAACTTCTTTACTATTTATGATATTGTATAAATCGAATAATTCTTGGGTCAATCTAGTATCTTTCTAACTCTGTCCTTCACTTGTCAATCATTTTCAGTCTCTGATCATATCTATAGTTATTCTATCACTGAACTCTTTGATTCCACACTTAGGAACCTAATCAACATGATTCTCATGAATTTCCGTTATAAACACTTTATCGGTAAGGGGGTGAGGTCGTACAGCCTCTAACTCGATTCTCACACATATATATACACATATGACACATCTTTCATTATCAACATATGTTATTATAACTATACTACCCACTTCGAACAATTTATCATTCATATTTGCCTTACATAAAATTTCCAATTATCTCATTCAAACAAGTGCACTCATTCATACATTCTACGAAATTTGAATAACTTACTTATCACATTCACTAATCAGTTTTAGTCAGCATGCAATAGCATATGAAGGCCAAACAAATATGAATAAGCATATCACTATATAAACTTTCATTTCACACATTATCACATATCCACATTACGAATTCTTATTCATACCTGTCCGAGTTTAACTTATCATAACTACACTTTTTTCAAATACTTCAGTATCACTATCAAATGGTCGGATATAGCTCGGTTGGAGAGTACTTCTCTTGTAAAAAGAGTGTCCTCAATCGCATCAGAAGACATCACACTATCACATATTGGTGGCATGTATAACTAGACTCTCACACTTGTTATGTTCATCCGAGAACCGACTAAACCATAGCTCTAATACCACTAAAATGTAACACCCCTTACCCCTATCCGTCGTCGGATCAGGGTACGAGGCATTACAATAATCTTATACACTTCTCTGATACATACATTTCAATTATACATTAAAACCATTCATAGTCACACTCTATGTCCCTATTATGGGCTTACGATGCCCAAAACAATCATTAAAGTTGGTTCGAGATCAATTCGGAACTTTTCGAGCATTTAGAAAATTTTTACCAAAACAGGGTCACACGCCTGTGTGACATATGACACGGCTGTGTGAGTAGACCGTGTGGTCCTCACACGCCCATGTCTGGACCCCGTATGTAATTCACTAGCATTCTGTTTATGCACCACGGCCAAACCACACGCGCGCAAGTGGTGGTGTGTCCTCTACTCTCACTGAGACACTAGACCGTGTCTCTAGCCCGTGTGGCATACATTAGGCTATTTTTCAAACCTTTTGTGTTCTTAATTCTTTGTACTAATATACAATATATCGATCTTAGTTATACCTTTAGCTAATTTTAACTTACCCACATCAAGACATTTCTTCATGCATGCATAAAATAGGTTTACTTACTTATAGACATTATGAGCCACATCTCATGGCTCTATTCAACGAAGCAATATAAGCATAAACATTTGGCTAATTCATAATGATACATACAACCAATAACTAAATCTCTATACATGCCATCCACTTGAAAATAATTAGGAATTGTCGTGATTCCAACTTGACAAATTGATAGTGTGATGATACCTCCAACGATCTCCAACCCCGAGCCAACCTGACAACACTAAGAGAAATGGGAAAATGGTGTAAGCTTTATAGCTTAGTAAGTTGGCATATTAATAATAATAAGCAATTTAATTAACAATATTAACCCATTTCTCAATAAATATGCTCAAGGAAATAGAATCAATATTCACATAGTTTCACCTTTTTCTTAAGTTCAGCTTAGGCTATTTTTTTGAGTCATAGTCACTAATTTAATTATTTCATAAGCTACAGAACTCAAAATTAAGTTCCGTGAATTTTCCCTGAAATTCAATCCATATACCTTCTTTCCATAAAATTTCCAGAATTTTTGGTCTGGCCAATCAATACCAGATTCTTCTTAAAGTTTCCCTTATTTCACTGTTCGATGGTTCTTACCTATCTTTACAAAAACTCAGTTATCTCATTGTACAAAATTCAAATAATGTTCTCGTTTATTCCAATCAAATATAGACTCATTAAGGATTCTAAGTATATAAACTATACTCCATGATTATTTTTTTACAATTTTTAATAATTTTTCCAAGATAGAATAGGGGATCACGAAGTCATTCAGAACTAATCTCACTAAAATTTAAATATCTCATAATTTCCACTTCTTTTGCTTACTCTATTTCTTTTATATAAAAATAGACTCAATGAGATTTCAATTAATATCTCATTCACTTTCTATTTTAATTTCCACTATTTTTAGTGATTTTTTAAAAGTACACAATTACAGTTGTCCAGTACTGTTTTAATGCAAATTTCACTTTTTCATGATTTCCATGTATTCACTTTCTTTATTTTCTTTTTGTTTTACACATATGCACTAAAACAACATATACCTTGGCACATAACTATCACTTGATCATATGCACATCTCACTCATTTGCATCCTTACTATTAATGCTTCATAATCTAAGCATTTTATTCAACATATAAATCATACAATAACAATTTTGTACACATACCAGTACTACTTATTCAAACGATTCTCTACTTAGTTTCATACCTGCACTTCACTTCTACAAACAATTTCATATTGACACTTACTCATATAAATGCATCAAACACAATGTTCACTTTCTCATTATTATCACATGATTAAATCCTTTTCACATTCAATCACTTTTCATTATATCAATTCAATACCCGTTGAACCATACGGAATACTAAAGGATACGCGTAATAAGGCACAGAGTGCCACACTGTAATAGAGCCGAAGCTATCACTGTAATGTAGCCGAAGCTACCACTGTAATGTAGCCGAAGCTACCACTGTAACACTGGGGATACCCTCGGGCCTGCTCACACAAGCTGTCAGGTGTCTGCAACACATGCACAATCACCTAGCCACTGATATAACACAATGAACCTGCACCCGGGGAACACTTTCACACTGAAAACACTGAAATTCCTAGTGACATGTCACTTGTATCCTAATCGTTTCCTAAGGTTCAATCGGGACTTTTTTACACTTGTTAACACTTAGTCAAAATTCACTTAATCACTTGTCTCATGATAACACTAATTCACAATTACTCATAACATTCACAATCATAGAAGTCACATTTAAGTACAATATTTCAATGCACTTCCATGTACCATAGACATATTTTAAATCAATTTATAAACTTGGCACATTAAACATTTAATTCAACATAATTCAATTAATTCACTAATTTAGCTTTCAAATATAAATTACAACAATATTGCATTATTATTAACACACCAACTTACCTCGAATGTCGAAACGGCTAATTTTCCCGATTTAGCCCACAACTTTGTTCTTCCCTAATCTTAGTCCAAATTTCATGTTTTCTTGATCTAACATGTCAAATTAACACTCATTTAATACATTTTACCAACACACTAATCAATTCAATTCACATATAAAATTATGGCAAATTTATAATTTTGCCCCCTAACTTTTCAAAAATTACACTTTTACCCCTAAACTCGTAAATTAAACTTTATTCCTTTTTCTTATGTTTTATGACATGCTGAACATTTTTCCCTTCTATAGCAACTTCAAATTCTTAGTATAACACATACTTATGAACAATAACATCTTTTACCGATTAGCTCGTTTTACTCGTTTTCACAGAAAATCACTTAGCAAACATCATTTTCCTAACCTCAAACATCCATATTCTACCACTAGATATCAAAATACATGCTTATCTAGAATGGGTATATTTTTCAAACATTGATTACACTTCAAATTAATGGTAGAAATAGACAAATTAAGCTTCAAGGATCTCAAAAATACGAAAATCATTAAAAACGGGACAAAAACCGTACCTATATAAGCCATAGAAGCTTGGCCGAATGGAGCTCATCCATGGCTGCCATTTTTGGTTTTTACAATCGGTTGAAGAAGAAAGAAGAAAAAAAAAGATGATAGCTTTTATCATTTTGTCTTATTAGGCCATTTTAGCTTAATTACAAAATTACCCTTTTTATTTCAACCAAATTTCAAAAAATACCAAACAAATATCGCCCATTAACTCATTAATGTGCTAATTATCTCATAAGGACTTCCAATTTAAAAACACATAACAATTTAACACCTTTAACAAATAGATTTCAACTTTTGAACTTTTTACAATTTAGTCCTTTTGACTAAATTAAGTGCCCAAACGTTAAAATTTTTCCAACGAAATTTTTACGTAATTTTTCCGTAAAATTATAGACCATAAAAATATAATAAAAATAAAATTTTCCTCGTCGAATTTATGGTCTCGAAACCACTGTTCCGACTAGACCCAAATTTGGGCTATTACAACTCTCCCCCCTTTTAGGGATTTTCGTCCCCGAAAATCTTACCTAATGGAGTTTAATATCTTTCTCATAATTTCCAACATCACTAAATAATCTTTTTCAAGACGATACTTTCGAAAACACTCATCATCGATCCGATTCCCAATAGAACTTCAAACTCTATCAAACAAAGAATCGATACATATTGAAATTATTATGCTAATTACACAAACGTTCAAAACAACCCACTAGCATTTCTCTTGATCGAAGATTGAGGAAAACCCGATACTGAAATTCACAATAGTCCCTTATTATCATTTTAATATTATCACCGATATCATTAATCCACGAATACACTTAACATTCAACTTAATTACATGCGACATATCAACATCTCGAATACAGAGTCAGAAGTACCAGGTTCATATTCGTATGCCCAAAACATTTACTTCAAATCACTGCACTTATTGGTTACTCCTTGAATGGATAAACCAAATATTACTACTAATAACTCTAAATGAATTTTCTCGCATAAATCCAGAGTTCCACAAAGACATGAAGTCCACCTCAGAATAATAATAATCAAATCCAACTTGAAGTTCAGGATTAATAGTCGATCCTCACTATACTTATTTAGCTGATCACCCACTAACACATCCTGAGTTTCTCAAATTCACAAGTATACATCACTTTAGCTTTTTTACTTAACCAAAATCAAACTATCATTTAATATGATCTATCAGGTAACCAACTCACACAAAATAAACGAGGACTTTTCATATAAGCATCTGTAATTACACTTGGTTCCCCACAGATCAATCGAAAATCACTCACAATCTTTCAATAGCTTAATTCATCACCATTGTCTTAAACTCAAATTTTGCTGTGCCATCAGATATATTAAACTCTCGAAACAAGGAAACATATGAAAATCCTCGTTAAACAAACAGTGTCATCAAATTTTTCAATACCGACATAATAATAACCATCTCTAAATTACTAACCGAACAGCTCTTTTTAACATAATATTAACCGTCTGAAAACATGAACCATTACTTTACATTCTAGCGAATATACAAGTTCAAATCCGTTAACTATTGCGTCACTGAAAAATCATAATTCCATTGCTCAATGCAAACTAAATTCAGAACTAAAGCTTCAGTTAATCATACCTTCAATTGCTTCAACTTTGTTAGCATGCCTAAATTATTCAAACTTTCACAATTGGAATAACCTTATAAACAGAACAACTTTATTTCAGAATAACATCACCTATTTAAGATAAATCCAATAGGTTTTAACTCAAACGAAACTTAACATCTTACTTGAGCTTGCTGAAAAATATCATAATTACCCGAGGAAACAAAACCATTATATCATTGGAATTTGACTGTCACAATTCACACTTTTGTCGATACCAATTCAATGATAAGTCACACTTGATAAGTAAACAATAAGGATGGAAAAGAAAACCAAAATAATGAAATCTGAGATACAAGACCACATTGAATATCCTGGAGTACCATTCATACTAAATAATAGAAATCCTGACAATTCCGTAAAGAAAACCAAAAGAGAAAGAGACACGGTTCATATGTTCCGAAGTCAATTATAACAGAGATAAAACATATTCTATACAGATATAAACAGAACAATAGCCAGAAGAAACAGTAGAATCATTTCATATAAGTTCATTGTCAACTCTTATCTCAGACGTAACGGAATTGAATTCCAATAAAAGATAGTGGAATACCAATCATAGATCAACCAAACTGACGATTCTTTACTCAGAAAACAAGCAATCATAATGGTCTCTGAAAAGATATGAACACATAGAATGCCCAGAAGAGATAGTCATAAATTGCTCAACTATGACTGTCATACTTAAACATCTTCACATGTCAAACATCATTCTTCTGACTAATTCTGCCCTCACTAATTTCCACATTATTCCTTTAACTAAAGAAAGCCAGTTCAGAAAAAATTCAGTTAATACATCCTTTCGGTATCGTATCCGAATAAATCGATTTATCAAGGTTAACTTCTTTACTATTTATGATATTGTATAAACCGAATAATTCTTGGGTCAATCTAGTATCTTTCTAACTCTGTCCTTCACTTGTCGACCATTTTCAGTCTCTGATCATATCTATAGTTATTCTATCACTGAACTCTTTGATTCCACACTTAGGAACTTAATCAACATGATTCTCATGAATTTTCGTTATAAACATCTTATCGGTAAGGGGGTGAGGTCGTACAGCCTCTAACTCGATTCTCACACATATATATATATACATATGACACATCTTTCATTATCAACATATGTTATTATAACTATACTACCCACTTCGAACAATTTATCATTCATATTTTCCTTACATAAAATTTCCAATTATCTCGTTCAAACAAGTGCACTCATTCATACATTCTACGAAATTTGAATAACTTACTTATCACATTCACTAATCAGTTTTAGTCAGCATGCAACAGCATATGAAGGCCAAACAAATATGAATAAGCATATCACTATATAAACTTTCATTTCACACATTATCACATATGCACATTACGAATTCTTATTCATACCTGTCCGAGTTTAACTTATCATAACTACACTTTTTTCAAATACTTCAGTATCACTATCAAATGGTCGGATATAGCTCGATTGGAGAGTCCTTCTCTTTTAAAAAGAGTGTCCTCAATCGCATCAAAAGACATCACACTATCACATATTGGTGGCATGTATAACTAGACTCTCACACTTGTTATGTTAGTCCGAGAACCGACTAAACCATAGCTTTGATACCACTAAAATATAACACCCCTTACCCCTATCCGTCGTCGGATCAGGGTACGAGGCATTACAACAATCTTATACATTTCTCTGATGCATACATTTCAATTATACATTAAAACCATTCATAGTCACACTCTATGTCCCTATTATGGGCTTACGATGCCCAAAACAATCATTAAAGTTGGTTCGGGATCAAACCGGAACTTTTCGAGCATTTAGAAATTTTTACCAAAACAGGGTCACACGCCTGTGTGACATATGACACGGCCGTGTGAGTAGACCGTGTGGTCCTCACACGCCCATGTCTGGACCCCGTATGTAATTCACTACCATTCTGTTTATGCACCACGGCCAAACCACACGCCCGTGCGTTGGCCGTGTCCTACCCCACGGCTGAGACACACGACCGTGTCTCTAGCCCCTGTGGCATACATTAGGCTATTTTTCAAACCTTTTCTGTTCTTAATTCTTTGTACTAATATACAATATATCGATCTTAGTTATACCTTTAGCTAATTTTAACTTAGCGACATCAAGACATTTCTTCATGCATGCATAAAATAGGTTTACTTACTTATAGACATTATGAGCCACATCTCATGGCTCTATTCAACGAAGCAATATAAGCCTAAACATTTGGCTAATTCATAATAATACATACAACCAATAACTAAATCTCTATACATGCCATTCACTTGAAAATAATTAGGAATTGTCGTGATTCCAACTTGACAAATTGATAGTGTGATGATACCTCCAACGATCTCCAACCCCGAGCCAACCTGACAACACTAAGAGAAATGGGAAAATGGTGTAAGCTTTATAGCTTAGTAAGTTGGCATATTAATAATAATAAGCAATTTAATTAACAATACTAACCCATTTCTCAATAAATCTGCTCAAGGAAATAGAATCAATATTCACATAGTTTCACCTTTTTCTTCAGTTTAGCTTAGGCTGTTTTTCTGAGTCACATTCACTAATTTAATTATTTCATAAGCTACAGAACTCAAAATTTAAGTTCCGTGAATTTTCCCTGAAATTAGATTCATATACCTTTTTTCCATAAAATTTCCAGAATTTTTGGTCTGGCCAATCAATACCAGATTATTCTTAAAGTTTCCCTTATTTCACTTTTTGATGGTTCTGACCTATCTTTACAAAAACTCAGTTATCTCATTGTACAGAATTCAAATAGTGTTCTCGTTTATTCCAATCAAATATAGACTCATTAAGGATTCTAAGCATATAAAATATGCTCCATGATCATTTTTGTACAATTTTTAATAATTTTTCCAAGACAGAACAGGGGATCACGAAGTCATTTAGAACTAGTCTCACTAAAATTTAAATATCTCATAATTTCCACTTCTTTTGCTTACTCTATTTCTTTTATATGAAAATAGACTCAATGAGATTTCAATTAATATCTCCTTCACTTTCTAATTTAATTTCCACTATTTTCAGTGATTTTTCAAAAGTACACAATTACAGTTGTCCAGTACTGTTTTAATGCAAATTTCACTTTTTCATGATTTCCATGTATTCACTTAATTTTTTTTCTTTTTTTTTTTCACATATGCACTAAAACAACATATAACTTGGCACATAACTATCACTTGATCATATGCACATCTCACTCATTTGCATCCTTACTATTAATGCATCATAATCTAAGCATTTTATTCAACATATAAATCATACAATAAACATTTTGTACACATACCTGTACTACTTATTCATACTATTCTCTACTTAGTTTCGTACCTGCACTTCACTTATACAAACAATTTCATATTCACACTTACTCATATAAATGCATCAAACACAATGTTCACTTTCTCATTATTATCACATGATTTAATCCTTTTCACATTCAATCACTTTTCATTATATCAATTCAATACCCGTTGAACCATACGGAATACTAAAGGTTACGCGGAATAAGGCACAGAGTGCCACACTGTAATATAGCCGGTATCATCACATGTAATGTAGCCGGCTACCATCAGTAATGTAGCTGAAGCTACCACTGTAACACTGGGGTTACCCTCGGGCCTGCTCACACAAGCTGTCAGGTGTCTGCAACACATGCACGATCACCCAGCCACTGATATAACACAATGAACCAGCACTCGGGGAACACTTTCACACTAAAAACACTGAAATTCCTAGTGACATGTCACTTGTATCCTAATCATTTCCTAAGGTTCAATCGGGAATTTTTCACACTTGTTAACACTTAGTCAATATTCACTTAATCACTTGTCTCATGATAACACTAATTCACAATTACTCATAACATTCACAATCATAGAAGTCACATTTAAGTACACTATTTCAATGCACTTCCATGTACCATAGACATATTTTAAATCAATTTATAAACTTGGCACATTAAACATTTAATTCAACATAATTCAATTAATTCACTAATTTAGCTTTCAAAGATAAATTACAACATTATTGCATTATTATTAACACACCAACTTACCTCGAATGTCGAAACGGCTAATTTTCCCGACTTAACCCACAACTTTGTTCTTCCCCGATCTTAGTCCAAATTTCATGTTTTCTTGATCTAACATGTCAAATTAACACTCATTTAATACATTTTATCAACACACTAATCAATTCAATTCACATATCAAATTATGGCAAATTTATAATTTTGCCCCCTAACTTTTCAAAAATTACACTTTTACCCCTAAACTCGTAAATTAAACTTTATTCCTTTTTCTTATGTTTTATGACATGCTGAACATTTTCCCCTTTTATAGCAACTTCAAATTCTTACTATAACACATACTTATGAACAATAACAACTTTTACCGATTAGCTCGTTTTACTCGTTTTCACCGAAAATCACTTAGCAAACATCGTTTTCCTAACCTCAAACATCCATATTATACCATTAGATATCAAAATACATGCTTATCTAGCATGGGTATATTTTTTAAACTTTGATTACACTTCAAATTAATGGTAGAAATAGAGAAATTAAGCTTCAAGGATCTCAAAAATACGAAAATCATTAAAAACGGGACAAAAACCGTACCTATATAAGCCATAGAAGCTTGGCCGAATGGAGCTCATCCATGGCTGCCATTTTTGGTTTTTACAATCTGTTGAAGAAGAAAGAAGAAAAAAAAGATGATAGCTTTTATCATTTTGTCTTATTAGGCCATTTTAGCTTAATTACAAAATTACCCTTTTTATTTCAACCAAATTTCAAAAATACCAAACAAATATCTCCCATTAACTCATTAATGGGCTAATTATCTCATAAGGACTTCCAATTTAAAAACACATAACAATTTAACACCTTTAACAAATAGAATTCAACTTTTGCACTTTTTACAATTTAGTCCTTTTGACTAAATTAAGTGCCCAAACGTTAAAAAATTTCCAACGAAATTTTTACGAAATTTTTTCGTAAAATTATAGACCATAAAAGTATAATAAAAATAAAATTTTCCTCGTCGAATTTATGGTCTCGAAACCACTGTTCCGACTAGACCCAAATTTGGGATATTACACAACACCCGAGACTCACTGTAACACTGTAACACTGGTCTCTAGTGATATATCACTTGTATCCACTTCTATTTCTAATTTCAACCGGGAATTTACTCTTAACACTTATTTTAAACACTTTATCACTTGAATAATTAATGAACAATTTTCCTTCCACATTCAATATTAATTGACATTTAAAATATATTTCACAATTTATAAAAATATATTGCTATTATTTACACATAACTTACCTCGGATGCAAAACGACTATTTTCGTAAATTAGTCGATAACCTTCTCTTTTCCCCGATCACCTTCACTATTCCTTCTTTCTTGATCTATATTAGCACAATTTAATACATTTTATCAACATTCCATTCAAATACAATTCATACACAATATTTTGGCAAAATTATGTTTTTGCCCCTAAAGTTTCATATATTTACACTTTTGCCCCAAAGCTCGGAAATTAAACTTTATCCCTTATTCTTATGTTTTACGACATGCTGATCATTTTTCCCTTCTATGACAACATCAAATTCTCACTCTAACATGTACTTATGAACATTAGGTATTTTTACTAATTAAGCCGTTTTACTCGTTTTCACTTAAAATCGCTTAGCAAAAGTTGTTTAACATAATTTCAAACCTCATATTCTATCATAAAACATCAAAATAAACACATTTCACCTATGGGTATTTTTCCAAATATGAACCCTAGGTTAAATTATTGCTAGTATAAGCTAAATCAAGTTACATGGGACTCCAAAACGTAAAGAACATTAAAAACGGGCTTGGAATCACTTACTATGGAGCTTGGAAGCTTGAAACAAACCCTAGCTATGGAGAACCCTTGAAATTTCGTCCTAATGAAGAAGATGGACATATTTTTCCATCTTTTTCCTCTAAAATTTCTTTTTAATACCAAATGACTAAAATGCCCTTCATTAAAACTTTAGTTATTTTAATCTATGTATGTCCATTTTTGTCCATGGAAATATAATAGTCTAATTACCATTTAGGGAATCCTACTTCAAACCCCCATTACAATCCAGTACTCTATGAATTAGAACCCCTATTTAGCAACTTTTGCAAAAAAGTCCTAATAGGCAATTTAGGCATGCAATCAATAAAATTTCTTATCGATACTCTAACACATGTATTTAACCACTCGGTAAATCATAATAATTAATCGTAACAAACTTTTATATCTCGGATTTGTGGTTTCGTAACTACTGTTCCGATTAGGCCCTATTTCGGGCTATCACAAACTGAGCCCACAAACGTGGGCGTATGACGGAAAATGCCTCAATGAGCGATTTCATGGGCTTATGCCATAATGGGCTTTGGGCCCATTTACACTATCTGTATTGCTATGGTCGCTCGAGTCGCTCAAGAAGACTGTGGGCTTACTGATGGGCCTAAATGTACTTAGGCCCAAACTGGTAAAATGACCGTAATGCCCCTGTAGGGTAAAATGATCGTAATGCCCCTGTAGGGTAAAATGACCGTGTAACATCCCCAAACCCGGCCCATTCACTACGACCGAATCTGGTTATGTCACTGGGAAAAGACGGTTGAAAATCTTCTTAATTTAAAATAAAACATCGTAGTTTGCTGAATTTTGGAAAACATATCTTTGGAATAAAACTTTGCTATAAAACTCATTCATTTTTAAAACTTTAGTTTATAATATCCAATTTGAATAAATAGGTTGCAAACCATAAATCATTTTCACGTAGCAATTTAATTTAAATAAACCATAGTTAAAGTAATACCAAAAACATAAAATGGCCTTTATTACAACCCAACAATTCAAATAAAGTACTTATATCAAAATTTAGCATGGAATAATTGAACATCATCCTCGGCATGGGCCACCTTGTCCTCTCCGATCCCTGTCCCACTTTATGCACTACTCGAAATGGTTAAGGAAAAAGGTGAGTCACCAAGACTCGATGTGTGCACCCTTTTTCCCCGGATTAGCAAAACATCATATGTAAACATAACATAATCATCATGCATCCAATTAATATGCACCCACTCCTAACCATCCATTCACCTTTTCTACCCCATGTGGTACCAAACCACTGGTGGTGCCAAACCACTGGTGACATATAGTCACAATGTGTTACCAAAACACTGGTGTCCCAAAGACACAATATCCGTCAATGTGGTACCAAACCACTGGTGTCCCAAAGACACAAGGTGCTACCAAAGCACCGTGACCAAGTCACAAATCCAATGATGATGGGGCCAACCCATCGTGTGATACCAAATCACTAGCGAGACGATCCCATATCTCAAGTGGGGCCAACCCACGGTGGTCAAACCACAGGGACAAGTCGCAATGAGGTGCCAAACCTCTGGTGTCCCAAAGACACAATGTGCTACCAAAGCACCGTGACCGTAGTCACAAATCGGTGATGGGGCCAACCCATCGTGTGATACCAAATCACCGGGCGTCAATCCCGTATCTCACAAGTGGGGCCAACCCACGGTGGTGTTAACCACAGGGACGAGACGCTGAGGTGCCAAACCTCTGGAGGTGCCAAACCTCTGGTGACCCAAAGTCACAAAGTTGTGTTACCAAAACACTGGTGCTCGTCGGCACAAAAATATCACCCCCCTCCACTCATATCACCCATCATCATACCAACTCATGTATAGTATTCAAATCATGCAAACATGTTTAACGTTGCATCTCATAGCACATACATCATAAATCATGACATCATGTATCAATAACAGTACTCATAATGAAACGGACTTACCTGAATCCGTGCACATACCCCATAGGGTATCATATCACTCAACCATACTATTTCGGTTTTACCAATCAATCAGTTTATCAAACATATACAAAGCAAGAAGTGTGTTAGTTTACACACCTGGTTACTAATGCGACTATCAAATCCCGTAGATCAAGATCTAACGCACTAGATCCCCCTTCCTTAACACTTTTCGAGCACTAGCCACAACCCGAGATATGCGAGATCAAGCCTTCCCCTACAATCGGCCAAAACTAAACAACATAATCATGCTAATCAACCTCTAAGGGTATAATCGTAATTTTACCTACTAAGGGTATTTTCGTAATTTACCCACCAAGGGTATATCGGTAATTTCGTACCTGGAATGGCCTTTCTAAAGGCCCAGTGTCGCCCCGAGCGACCCAACTACCATTTCTGGTCGAAATGGACTATTGGGCCTAAAGCCCAATTTCGGCCCATTTGGGCCCACACGCTCGTGTGGCCCACCTAGCACAAATCTAGCCATGTATATAAGTTCCATCTAGTCTAGTTCACTATATACTACACAATCGCACAATTTACTCATAAGGGCCCACGGGCCCATTGGGCCCACTTCGGCCCATCGCGGCCCAAGCAGCCCCAACCCACAAGAATACTACTTATGGGCTCAACTATCGCGTCGAAGCCCTACACGTACGTTCGCACGCTCGTGTGGCTACTAATGCCGTGACCGGCACTTCGGCATTTGCCGCTCTACAACTAGAGTAGAGAGAGTTACACACCTGATAGGACTCTGGTGTTAATCCGCACTCCGACCACTCCTGTGCCCAAACGCCCTCCAAGATGTGTTTACTCTCCTCCTAGGATGCTCCTTATATAGCTAGCTCTTCACCTTCATTCTTTGTATCTTTCCGATGTGGGATCCCTTCGTCAGTAGAGTTTAAATTCAACTGAAACTCTTCCAGTCCGCATCATAAAATAAATACTCCCTTGCTTCTCATGAGATTCGAACCTGGCTCCTTGCAACATAATCCACGCTGCTAGCCACTTGGCCACAAGCTCCTCTTGTGTCTTAAACCATGCGCAACTAAATATAAATCTATAGCCAAATTCTGAGGTCCAAGTAAAAAGAAAACCAAAATGCAAAAGCCAAGACTTGAACCTTGGACCTCCTTCCTTCCCTTGTGGCGTCACTCCCTTGCCTCTTAAGTGGCGTCACTTTGCCACTACACCACACACTCCACTTGTGTCATTTTTCCCCACATTTTATTCTTAAGGCCTACTCGCAACTTCCGTGGTTTTTTGCACCTAAAACCAAAATTTCCCCAAAGCTAATATTTGATCCCGGGACTTCATAGAAGCCCTCTAACCTTCCAAAATAACTTACCTAATAAGTCTAACTTGCATTTAAGCCGGTCTCTTGTTCTCCAAAAATTTAAACGCTACTACGCCTAAGGCCCATTGGGCTCAATTCTCCTAGGCCCAATTCCTTTTTACCCTAAAAATCTAAATTTTCCAAAGCCTTCCCTTCTCATCCCAACATTCTTAGAGCCTCTAAAACTCAACCAAGCACTCCCAAAAACCTACTAACACTTGATTTATACCCCATACGCACAGCCCCTAAACCAGGGTGTTACAATTCTACCCTCCTTAAAATAATTTCGTCCTCGAAATTACTTGTCTAAACTAACAGTCCAATTCTCTCCACTACGCTATCGTTGCGCACTCTGATCTCCAAGAGCTAACATACTTTACGAGCAACAAAATAAACAAATACCAAAACTGCCTCTACCACGTCCACGAGAAGTACGACCACGCCCCCTAGAACTCATATCTAGCGTCGCGATTTAATCTGATTAAAAGTTTTATGCATTAGAAATTTTGTTCCACTGTTTAATCCACGAGCAAATTTTATGAACAGTTTTCGGAAGTCGTTCTTCGAGCAATCAAAGTTTCGGTTTCTAAAGTAATCCACTATTGCAATCATCCGATCACATCAATAACTCACAAGCAATAGTAAGGGGTACTTACAGTGGACTTCGGTCGAGGTACAGTGCCATGCCGAATAACTTCAAAAGTTTCTTAAAAACCCATATTGCAAAAACCCATTTTGAAAAATGTTTCGAGCCCAAAACCCTCAAAGCCGAGTTTTGAACCGGGCTCTGATACCAAACTGTAACATCCCCAAACCCGGCCCATTCACTACGACCGAATCTGGTTATGTCACTGGGAAAAGACGGTTGAAAATCTTCTTAATTTAAAATAAAACATCGTAGTTTGCTGAATTTTGGAAAACATATCTTTGGAATAAAACTTTGCTATAAAACTCATTCATTTTTAAAACTTTAGTTTATAATATCCAATTTGAATAAATAGGTTGCAAACCATAAATCATTTTCACGTAGCAATTTAATTTAAATAAACCATAGTTAAAGTAATACCAAAAACATAAAATGGCCTTTATTACAACCCAACAATTCAAATAAAGTACTTATATCAAAATTTAGCATGGAATAATTGAACATCATCCTCGGCATGGGCCACCTTGTCCTCTCCGATCCCGGTCCAGCTTTATGCACTACCTGAAATGGTTAAGGAAAAAGGTGAGTCACCAAGACTCAGTGTGCAACCCTTTTTCCCGGATTAGCAAAACATCATATGTAAACATAACATAATCATCATGCATCCAATTAATATGCACCCACTCCTAACCATCCATTCACCTTTTCTACCCCATGTGGTACCAAACCACTGGTGGTGCCAAACCACTTTGACATATAGTCACAATGTGTTACCAAAACACTTGGTGTCCCAAAGACACAATATCCGTCAATGTGGTACCAAACCACTTTGGTGTCCCAAAGACACAAGGTGCTACCAAAGCACCGTGACCAAGTCACAAATCCAATGATGATGGGGCCAACCCATCGTGTGATACCAAATCACTAGCGAGACGATCCCATATCTCAAGTGGGGCCAACCCACGGTGGTCAAACCACGGGGACAAGTCGCAATGAGGTGCCAAACCTCTGGTGTCCCAAAGACACAATGTGCTACCAAAGCACCGTGACCGTAGTCACAAATGCGGTGATGGGGCCAACCCATCGTGTGATACCAAATCACCGCGTCAATCCCGTATCTCACAAGTGGGGCCAACCCACGGTGGTGTTAACCACGAGGGACGAGACGCCGAGGTGCCAAACCTCCGGAGGTGCCAAACCTCTGGTGACCCAAAGTCACAAAGTTGTGTTACCAAAACACTGGTGCTCGTCGGCACAAAATATCATCACCGCCTCCACTCATATCACCCATCATCATACCAACTCATGTATAGTATTCAAATCATGCAAACATGTTTAACGTTGCATCTCATAGCACATACATCATAAATCATGACATCATGTATCAATAACAAGTACTCATAATGAAACGGACTTACGAATCCGCACACATACCCCATAGGGTATCATATCACTCAACCATACTATTTCGGTTTTACCAATCAATCGATTTATCAAACATATACAAAGCAAGAAGTGTGTTAGTTTACACACACGTTACTAATGCGACTATCAAATCCCGTAGATCAAGATCTAACGCACTAGATCCCCTTCCTTAACACTTTTCGAGCACTAGCCACAACCCGAGATATGCGAGATCAAGCCTTCCCCTACAATCGGCCAAAACTAAACAACATAATCATGCTAATCAACCTCTAAGGGTATAATCGTAATTTTACCTACTAAAGGGTATTTTCGTAATTTACCCACCAAGGGTATATCGGTAATTTCGTACACTGGAATGGCCTTTCTAAAGGCCCGTGTCGCCCGAAAGCGACCCAACTACCATTTCTCGTCGAAATGGACTATTGGGCCTAAAGCCCAATTTACTCGCCCATTTGGGCCCACACGCTCGTGTGGCCCACCTAGCACAAATCTAGCCATGTATATAAGTTCCATCTAGTCTAGTTCACTATATACTACACAATCGCACAATTTACTCATAAGGGCCCACGGGCCCATTGGGCCCACTTCGCCCATCGCGCCCAAGCGACCCCAACCCACAAGAATACTACTTATGGGCTCAACTATCGCGTGAAGCCCTACACGTGCGTTCGCACGCTCGTGTGGCTACTAATGCCGTGGCCGGCACTTCCGGCATTTGCCGCTCTACAACTAGAGTAGAGAGTTACACACCGATAGGACTCGGTGTTAATCCGCACTCAGACCACTCCACGTGCCCAAACGCCCTCCAAGATGTGTTTACTCTCCTCCTAGGATGCTCCTTATATAGCTAGCTCTTCACCTTCATTCTTTGTATCTTTCCGATGTGGGATCCCTTCGTCAGTAGAGTTTAAATTCAACTGAAACTCTTCCAGTCCAGACCGCAAAATAAATACTCCCTTGCTTCTCATGAGATTCGAACCTGTGCTCCCTTTGCAACATAATCCACGCTGCTAGCCACTTGGCCACAAGCTCCTCTTGTGTCTTAAACCATGCGCAACTAAATATAAATCTATAGCCAAATTCTGAGGTCCAAGTAAAAAGAAAACCAAAATGCAAAAGCCAAGACTTGAACCTTGGACCTCCTTCCTTCCCTTGTGGCGTCACTCCCTTGCCTCTTAAGTGGCGTCACTTTGCCACTACACCACACACTCCACTTGTGTCATTTTTCCCCACATTTTATTCTTAAGGCCTACCTGCCAACTTCCAGGGTTTTTTGCACCTAAAACCAAAATTTCCCCAAAGCTAATATTTGATCCCGGGACTTCATAGAAGCCCTCTAACCTTCCAAAATAACTTACCTAATAAGTCTAACTTGCATTTAAGCCGGTCTCTTGTTCTCCAAAAATTTAAACGCTACTACGCCTAAGGCCCATTGGGCTCAATTCTCCTAGGCCCAATTCCTTTTTACCCTAAAAATCTAAATTTTCCAAAGCCTTCCCTTCTCATCCCAACATTCTTAGAGCCTCTAAAACTCAACCAAGCACTCCCAAAAACCTACTAACACTTGATTTATACCCCATACGCACAGCCCCTAAACCAGGGTGTTACAGACCGTAATGCCCCTATAGGGTAAAATGACCGTAATGCCCCTGTAGGGTAAAATGATCGTAATACCCCCATAGGGTAAATTGACTAAAATAACCCCATAAGGTAAAATGACCAAAATACTACCATAGGGTAAAATGACTGTTATACCCCTAGGAGATGAAATAATTGTTATGGCCCTATGTTATGTATGACTGATTTGTCTGTGATTTAAATGACTGATTTGTCTGTGAATTAAATGACTGATTCTGAGCATGGCATTCTGCATACACGACATACTGCATGGGGTTGGGAGTACTATTACTGGCGAAGTATACTCTCTGGTGGCTTTGCCACATATCTCGCCATCGCGACTTTATCGCCATATCATTCTCGGCTGACTTTGCTGCGATATTGGTCTGCTGGCTGGGTGGGTCGATTTTATTCCCACATGGTGTGTTGGTTGGTACGGGTGGTGTGTTGGCTGGATTGGGGTGGGTTGCATATTTGCACCATCTTGATCTCAGATTGGGCTTAAGCCCATCTCATTACTAAAATGGGCTATGGCCCACACCGCATCATATCAATAGGGCCAAGGCCCGCATCATCTTGCATATATTATTCTTCGACCGATAGGGGATTACACACCGAGGTTTCGTAAACTCACCCTTTCTTTTAAGCTCGTCTGATGTAATCCCACCTTAGACGATTTGGAGCCACGAGAGACTCGGAGGTGGCCACCACGATCGCTGATGTTCTGCTTTAGACTTACTTATTTAAATTTCATATTGGGCTATTGATTATGTAATAAGGCCTCTTAAACCTAAGTTATGTTATTTTGGCTTTATTTATTTGATACTTAACTGATAGTGATAGAACGCTGGTTTTCAAAAAGATTAACTGTTTTCAAAACACTGTGTTTTCGCAACATTTTTGGATATTGCTTCCGCAACAAATAATGTTTTTAAAGTAAAGATGTTTTAAATGGTTAGTAAATGGTTAAGATGTTTTGAGTTTTAACAAAGAGCGTTCAACTCAGAAACGAATTTCTACCAACAAGTCCAATTTTCGAAAGTCACATCAACGTGACACGCCAGATTCGGCCATAACGTCTAGGCCGGGTTTGGGGTGTTACAGATATAGCTCCGACAAGCTTCCAACCCGAACGAGCCTCTAAATTCACTATAAAACACGAAAAATAACATAGAGTAAGCATTTAAGCTTAGTAAGTTCGTATAACTTAGAACTTAACTTACCATTTAATCAAGTAATAGGTAAGTACAAAGCATATCGAACATATTTTGGCCAAATGCCTAAGCACATATACACCAACCATATTACCCATGTAAATCCATATATATGAACCAAATATCATAGATGAGCTCAACAATTAAACAAGTTCCATATACATAAATCATCCATTTCATATATTTATATATCATGTAACACAATTTCCATGTATTTCATGTTTATACCTGTAATAGTTCATATCGAACTCTTATCATTTCGTATCAGAACATTGCCTGTTGAACCGTTTAGAATACCGTTAGATACTCGGGATAGCTTACACATAGTGTGCTAGCTCATTAACTGTAATTTTTCAATTCATGTACATGTATGCTCATACGAGCTGTGAATCAGTATGCTCATTTGAGCGAAAGATCGGTATTCTCTCATGAGCTATAAATTAGTATACTCTCATGAGTGGTGGAGTATCCGCAACACATGCAGGACCTCAGCCAAATCGATAACCCTAATGACATGTCATTTGTATCCTACGGATTCCTATGGTTCAAACGAGGCTCGGTAATCATCGTACGTTGTTGGATATTGTAACACCCCTAACCCGTAACCATCACCGGTCTAGGGTTAAAGGCGTTACCGAACATATCAGAAACTTTTACAGACATTTCATAATATAATTCATCAAATCCTATCAAAGTGTCCCTTAAATAGGTCTACGAGACCTCAAGTATGTCTTAAGAAAGGCCTGGGACTAAACCAAATACATATAGAAACTTTCAAAAATTTAAATTTTTTTCTAAGTTACAGAGGTCACACGCCCATGTGGACTGGCCGTGTACCTCCCACAGCCTCAGACACACCCGTGTGTCTAAGCCGTGTCAAAACAAGGCATACATACTGACTTGTCCACACGGTCGTGGACACGCCCGTGTGCCTCACCCATGGTCGCTACTGATTTGCACCACACGGCCAGTCACACGCCCGTGTGTCCAGCCTGTGGTCGAGCCTGACTTGTTTTAAAATGCAACCACAAAGGACACGGTCGAGCCACACGCCCGTGTGCTCAACCGTGTGGGCAATTATAGGCCATTTGCAAGGCCAAAATGCCACCACACAATGAGTCATCCCTACAAGCACATACAAGTATCTTTCCATACATCAATGACAACCAAAACATATCAAATTGTGCATCAGTTCTTCCCATTTATAAACATCACAAACACTCCTGCTTAGGAACCATTTAACTCAATATAACCACAAGCATTTCAAAGTATAATCCATCTCAAACTTGCCATCAATAATATGCTAACTATGCATCAATAAGCTTACCATATTTTGACCATTTCTTAACCATGGAACCATACCAAAACCAAGCATCATATAGCATGACTCTTCATTCATAAAACATTCATCTTATCTAGCCATATCACATGGCTATATGTACATCTCAAGAAAAATTCAAAGTGACTAGCCTATACATGCCATACTTTAGTATATACACTTTCAAAAAGGTACCAAAATATGATCGAGTAGTGTGATGACGATCCTTGACGATCCCCGAGCCTTTTAGTAGCTTTGACGATCTATAAAATAGAGCAAACACACACAAAGTAAGCTTTCCAAAAGCTTAGTAAGCCATATACAAATAAACTTATCATATAACCATATATAAGCATAGCCAATCCAATTCATTAACATATAATCATTTCAAACATATAGATTTCTCTTTGGCTCAATTGAGTTACCATTGCTTACCCACATAACATATCTCAAACATCTCTTTTACTCATATCTCAAACATACATATATCACATTTCATTCATTGCATCTAGGAACATATAATCACCTTTCATGCTTATACCAACCATACACATCAAACGTACCTGAAACGAATATACATTTCACCTTGTCTTTTGTTTCTCGAAATTGCCCGTTGAACCGTTCGAAATCCAATAGGATACTCAGAATGCTCGGAATAGTCATACAATGCCAACGTACCAGATGTGGTCTTACATGTACTCAGACATCGATGCCACTGTCCCAGACAGGGTCTTACACGAATCAAGTACGATGCCAATGTCCCAGACATGGTCTTACACGTAAATCTCAAATCGATGCCAAAATCCCAGACGTAGTCTTACACGATATCACTTATCAGAAACCTATGTCATGACATATGTAATCCTATCTATTCCTAGGTTCATACGGGACTTCTCGGACATTATTACATTGTCGATACATTCCTCGGATTTCATGTATATGTCAACTAATACACATTCATCACAATTAGATTTCATATGTACATGCATAAATTGACATAAATACATTTATTTGTGTATAGACTTACCTCGGATTTGAATAAACGTACGGACTCGACTATTCGATCACTTTCGACTTTTCGCGATCTATATCCATTTTCTTCGGTTCTTGATCTATACATATTCAAATTTAATCCATTTATTCACCAAATCATTCAATTCAATCCAAAAACACATATTTAGGGCAATTTACAAATTAGCCCTCACATTTTTACATTTTGATATTTTAGTCCCTATTTCACAAAATCATAAAATACACATAATTTGCTTATACCCATGCTTAGCCGAATGTTCACTATAATCATACAAGTCCATACATTTCATTTATTTCACATTTTAGTCCCTCAAAATCTTATTTTCTCAATTAAGTCCAAATTACTCAAAATCACCAAAACTCCAAAGACAAAACATGTTAATCTAACACATATATTTCATATTTCATCATCAAACATCACAAAAATCATGAATTCATCCATGGCACTTTTCAAAATCTTCATCAATTCACAAAATTGAAGCATAGGTTTTGAAGAACACAAAGTAACGATTACAAAAACATAGAAATTATCAACAACTGATAAAAACACATACCCGATTTATGCTTAGACCATGGCCGAATGTTCAAATGCTTCAAACCTTATTTTACTTTTCTATTTTCGGTGAAGAAAACAAAAGATGAGCATTAATTTAAGCTTTTGTTTTATTATACATTAACTTAATTAACAAATTCCATTTTTAACCTTTTTATTATCATTCATTTTCCACTAACATATGGCATTAATGTCCATCCATAATTCAAATGGTCCAATTGCATTATAAGGACCTCACATTTATAAAGACATGACTCATAGGTGCCTTTAACATATGGCATGCTAATTTAGCATATTTCACAATTAGGTTCTTTTCTCAAAATAAGCACACAAACAGCAAAATTAATTCACAAAACTTTCACACATGCTTAATCATATACTGCAGACATAGAAAATTATATTAAAATATTTTTATGACTCAGATTTGTGGTCCCGAAACCACTATTTTGACTAGGGTCTAAACCGAATTGTTAAAGATATGCATTCAGTAATTACATATGACAAATGATAACATTTATAAATTTCAATTAAAAACATATAAATACAATTTAATTGCACGGACTTACCTCGACGACTGATAAATCAAAATAGTAACATATTTTAGGCCCACATTTAGCATACTTTTGGATGATTTATCCCTTGATTTATGTAAAAAGGTGCTCTTAATCCTTTCTTTCATGTCTTATACTCAGGAAAGCACCCAAGAATAAAAAGAACGAGAAACGGGCTCAAAACAGACCAAAATGGGCCAAAGAAGAAATCGACACGGCTTGAACTAAAGCCCACACGGCCGTGCCTCCTTAAATATACTAAAACACGGCCTGATGTCGATCTACACAGCCGTGCCTCACTAACAGAGTCCAACACGACCTGACCACGATTCACACGGGCGTGTGCCATGGCCGTGCCCCTACCGTGGAGGAGAGTAATTTCACTCAGAAAAGGATACTTAGGGGCAAAGAAACACATTCCAAAAGCCTAAAAGGGGGAGTCAACGGGCAGTCAGCTAGGCCAAGGAGCCGAGCCGAAAAGGTCAGATTTGTGGGAAACTCTCAAGGGATAGCCAGTTGATCCATCTCAAGAAGCCGAAATTCTACTCAAGACGGAGGATCTCCTCTTCAATTCCTTCAGGGGGTTTTAGGGATTTCTTGTGTTTTGTTTTATCTTTTCTTTTGAGATGTTTTCTTTTACTATTATGAACTAAACCCTTCAGATACCTGAAGGGGGATGAAACCTAGATGAATCTTGTTATTGTTTTCTGAACTATATGATAAATACTTGATTTGTTCTTAATTATGTGTGCTTAATTCTTGTGTTGATATTTCGCGGATATTAATTCAAGTTGAATGTGCTTAGGTGGTGGAGCAAAAGTCCCTGCTTAAGAGTAGATCTAGCATAATTAAGCGGAGTTGATCGTACGCCTAGAGATAGGGTGACGAGATTTTGCTGGATTAGGGTGAAACCTAATATGGGAATCCATAGATCGATTTACTGCTATTCTAGGGGGTTATTAATGGGAAAGAGATTTCAATTAATTAACCTAGGGTTAGACGTTATTCGCCTCGAGAGAGGGTTTAATATAAATTATGGAGTCCTACGGATCAAGTCAAGTGAATAAATCGTCTGGTTTAGAGTTAGATAACAAGTGGAGTCTAGGTGGATTCTTCCTAAGGGTATCATCTTAATCAACTGAGTTTTTCCCAAGTATTTCCCCAATTCATTCTTTTTGTATTTGCGTCTTTAGCTTAGTAATTAGTTAATTTAGATTAATAAACAACTTCACTTATTTTAGGCTAAATAATAGAAAGAAAGTTAGTATTAGTACTTTTAGTTCCTTTGGGTTCGATAATCCGGTCTTGCCTAAGCTATACTACTATTCGATAGGTGCACTTGCCTCAATCGTTGTCATTGTTAGTTTCCAGGTTCGATCATTATCTTTATAAATTTTAAAACTCTGACTTCACAGCAATCAAGTTTTTGGCGCCGTTTCCGGGGAACTAAAATATTAAGAAAGCTCTATTTTTATTACTTTAGCCATTTTTTTTGCAATTTTTTTATTTTTTTATTTTTTTTTCTTTGCTAATTTTTCCTCTATTTTGCTTTTGGCAGATAATTTTATTCTATAGAGAAGATGGCACTGAATAATTATCAGTGGCAAGCGATGAGGACAATTCCTTCTAAAGCAGCCAGTGTCTTCAACCTCGATGTGGTCACCAGGTTATCTAATCAGTTAGAGATGATGAATAAAAAAATTGATGGTTTGAATAGTCTCTCGCAGGTACACCTAGAAATAGAATATGATTCGAATTTGGGAGGCCTGGCGAATCCTGAATACCCACTCTACGAATATGGCATGGAAAACGAGCAAGCTCACTATACGGGTAACTATTCTAGACCACAAAATAATTTTTATAATGACACTTATAATGCAGGTTGGAGGTACCATCCCAATTTCGCGTGGGATGATCAAAATAGCCAAAGACCGGAACTTCCTCCAGATTTTCAACAACCACCTTACCAACAGGAAGAGGAGTCGAACCTCGAGGAGATGCTGATAAAATTCATGGCAGCCACAGGTAACCGTCTCCAAGACACTGAAACCATCCTTAAGACCCAACAAGCATCTATCAAAGGGATCGAGAGCCAAGTTAGGGAAGTCACTAAGTCAGTTGAGGAAGTTTCTAAGTCAGTTGGACAACTTGCGAAGCTGATTTCCGAACAACTACAAGAAAGCTTGCCAAGCAACACTGAAACTAACCCAAAAGAGCAAATTCAAGCCGTAACAGCTCATGACAGTGAAAGGTTAGTGGAATCTGACCCAAGGCAAGAGCCTGTGGTAAGTGAAGGTAAGGTTGAGGTAAGCCATGATTTACCAAACCCGATAATTACAGAGTACCAAGCTCATATGCCATACCCCAATGCGACAAAGAAAGACCACACAGAGGAAGAATTCGGTAAGTCTCTTAAACTTCCAAAGAAATTTCATATTAACTTGCCGTTTCTTAAAGCTCTTTCGTAGATGCCAGATCCTAGACCTCGTGTCAATAAAGAAGAAATTCATGAGAAACGAAAGCTTCGGATCAATGAACTAGACAAGTGGAAGATACACTTCAAAGAAATACACGAAGCAAAAACGAGGCAACTCCACGAGAAACTTAACGATGGGACAACCCAGCATAAGATAGGAGATCAGGTACTCAAAATCTTCCCAGATGGAACAATCGAGGTAACTAATCCTAAATTTAGCACTTCTAAGGTAAACATTACTCGACTTAAACTTTATATCCACAACCGAATTGATCGCATGAGAAAGGATTTTCACCTCCTCAAACCACCATGACCATACGAATGAGAGGTAAAGTCTAGCTTAAGACTATAAACGAGCGCTTCTCGGGAGGCAACCCGAGCACTAACCCCATTAAATTTTACATTTTTTATTTTTACTTTTATTTTTCCTTTTAGCACCTAACCATAAACTAACCAAGGTACAGATTTCCATACCACACGGCCGTGTGGCCATCACAGGGGAAGGTAAAGGGGCGGGGCAACCACCGGATCCATAATCTCTATTTAGACCCCCTTCTTCCTTTTTCTTGTTCAGTTGTCTTTCTTCTTTCATTTTCCATTATTTACTTTTATTCTTATTTTTATTTACTTCTATTTTTATTTTTATTTTATTTATTATTTTCTTCTTATTCTTCATACCATTTAGATTTAGCTTAGGATACAATAAAATCAGACCGGCTACCTTGAGGATTCAAGTTCAAACGGTTCGAGGCACTTCCCCACGTTCACCTCCAATCCTATCCGGTTTCTTTTCATTAATTTCATCCATAATTCAGGAAGTTTCACTTCTCTCCATATCTTTTGAATTTCTACTTAATTGTCTATATATATATATATATCTTTGTACATTGAGGACAATGTACATCTTAAGTGTGGGGGGTGAACAACCTAAAACGGTGCCTAACTTTTTTTCATTATTCTCAAATTCTTGAAATTAAGTGCCAAACTTTTTCCATTATTCTCAAAATCCTGAATTTAGTCTTGTTTTTAAGTAATTTCCTCATATTACTAATTAAGATGGAATTTCTGATGATTTATGATTTTTATTGATATGTTTTAGATTAAGTCATTGATAATTGTGCATTGATAATTAAATTCTAAGAATACTAGAGAATCAATCATGATAAGTCTATTTTTCAGAAATTAAAAATTTTCTAGGTTGTCGAACCGAGTTTAAATATTACTTTGAAGTTTGAAATTTACGAGGTTGATATCAAAATACCCATAATTTTTGTGAGTTTTTGAGCCTTATAGAGCATATATTCTTTTTCATGCTCACTTTATTGATTTTGAGTATGTCAACATTGATTTGTTATTCTAGAACTTGCCTCATTTATACATATCGAGACCACACCTATGATTTGATATACAGAGATGATTAAGGCACCTAGGTTTTAACCCACTAACTCCATTAAAAGCCTACCTTCACAATTAACCCCTAGTGAACCCCTTTGATCCTAACAACCCTTTTTATTGACTTAACCGCTAATATTAACCCAGAAACCCTTTGTTTTTGTTGTCCCCATTCCTTTTGACTTCCCTTATATCGAGATTTGATTTGATTAATAGCATAACTATGTTTTTATTTCAGTAATTTATCATTTGTTATGTATTTATGATTTGTTCTTAAAAAAAATCGAAGTATAATCGTTATTCATTATTAGTTTTGTGATTAAGTGAGCTTATACATTTGAATTCCAAATATTGAAGAAAAAGCTCGTATTATTAAGGTTTCAATACATTATGTAATCATTCAGTTTATTGTTTCTAGTTAGGTAATTTATCAATTCAATCTCGATTCTAACCCTCTAATTCAGCCTTTATCCACACCTTAACCCTAGCCCCGTTACAACCCTAATTAAAGACCTTTTGATTTGTTCATCATCTCATATTATAGTGGTGGAGATTTGATTTTCAGGCAAGCCTATGGGATTAACTTTTCATGTTCGACTTTTGAGCGCTTTTTCCTGAACCTTAAACACTTTGAGTGATTTGAGTGAATCTCTAGTGAGGAGGTCAATCCTTGTCGGTTTTAAATTAAAGGTAATTATTTAGATAAGGGGAGACGCCTATATTTTCGAGCTACAAATCTATGACTTAGATTATTTGAATCCTTAGGACTCTTTGAATTGAATTATCCATGTATAAATTATCTATGAATTATGATAAGACATTGTTGATAGGAATTATGAATTATAGAAAGTTCGTTTTAATTGTAAGTTGAGAATTTTGCTTGAGGACAAGCAAAAGCTTAAGTGTGGGGGTATTTGATTAACCGAAATAGTAACATATTTTAGGCCCACATTTAGCATACTTTTGGATGATTTAACCCTTGATTTATGTAAAAAGGTGCTCTTAATCCTTTCTTTTCATGTCATATACTCAGGAAAGCACCCAAGAATAAAAAAGAACGAGAAACGGGCTCAAAACGAACCAAAATGGGCCAAAGAAGAAATCGACACGGCCTGGACTAAAGCCCACAGGGCCGTGCCTCCTCAAATATACTAGAACACGGCCTGATGTCGATCTACACGGTCGTGCCTCACTAACGGAGTCCAACATGGCCTGACCACGATTCACACGGGCGTGTGTCATGGCCATGCCCCTGCCGTGGAGGAGAGTAATTTCACTCGGAAAAGGATACTTAGGGGCAAAGAAACACATTCCAAAAGCCTATAAATACACCCTAAGTATAACCTAAAAGGGGGTCGACGGGCGGTCACTAGGCCAAAGAGCTGAGCCAGAAAAGGTCGATTTGTGGGAAACTCTCAAGGGATAGCCAGTTGATCCATCTCAAGAAGCGAATTCTACTCAAGACGGAGGATCTCCTCTTCAATTTCTTCAGGGGTTTTAGGATTTCTTATGTTTTGTTTTATCTTTTCTTCTGAGATGTTTTCTTTTACTATTATGAACTAAACCCTTCAGATACCTGAAGGGGGATGAAACCTAGATGAATCTTGTTATTGTTTTTGAACTATATGATAAATACTTGATTTGTCCTTAATTCTTGTGTTGATATTTCAAGGATATTAATTCAAGTTGAAAGTGCTTAGGTGGTGGAGCAAAAGTCCCTACTTAAGAGTAGATCTAGCATAATTAAGCGGAGTTGATCGCACGCCTAGAGATAGGGTGACGAGATTTTGCCGGATTAGGGTGAAACCTAATATGGGAATCCATAGATCGATTTACTGCTATTCTAGGGGGTTATTAATGGGAAATAGATTTTAATTAATTAACCTAGGGTTAGACGTTATTCGCCTCGAGAGAGGGTTTAATATAAATTAGGGAGTCCTACGGATCAAGTCAAGTGAATAAATCGTCTGGTTCAGTGTTAGATAACAAGTGGAGTCTCGGTGGATTCTTCCTAAGGGTATCATCTTAATCAACCGAGTTTTTCCCAAGTATTTCCCCAATTCATTCTTTTTGTCTTTGCGTATTTAGCTTAGTAATTAGTTAATTTAGATTAATAAACAACTTCACTTATTTTAGGCTAAATAATAGAAAGAAAGTTAGTATTAGTACTTTTAGTTCCTTTGGGTTCGACAATCCGGTCTTGCCTAAGCTATACTACTGTTCGATAGGTGCACTTGCCTCAATCGTTGTCATTGTTAGTTTCCAGGTTCGATCATTATCTTTATAAATTTTAAAACTCTGACTTCACAGCGATCAACGACTAAACTTAGATATGGAGGAGATTAATCCGAGACTTTCTCTTTGCCCCGATCTAACTCCGTACGAGGTCTAACTGGATCTATACATATAAATTTAACTCAATTCAACATGTAATTTATTCAATTTAATCAAAACATATTTTTGGCAAAAATACCATTTGCCCCTATACTTTTAATTCTATGCAATATAGTCCCTAGACTCGAAAAATAAAATTCATGTAATTATATCCTTACCCAAGCCTAGCCGATTATTCTACATACTTATAACAACCCATATATTTCATAAATTCACAAATTATACCATGTAAAATTTCTATTGTTTCCAATTTAATCATTATTTGAGATTTTTACCAAAAATTACTTATCAAAAATTGTTTATCTATCAACAACTATCTATTTTCTACCATCAAAAAACAAAAGAAACCAATATTCATCCATGGCAAAACTCAAATCCTTAAAGATTTTTACAAATTTGTCCTCGGGCTAGCTAGATTAAGCTACAACGACCCCGAAAACATAGAATTCATTAAAAACGGGATGAAAAATCTTACCATGCAAGCTAGGAGAGGTGACCGAATGTTAAAGCTTCTCCCATGGCTATCTTAAGCTAAATTTTCAGTTGAAGATAAAATGAAAGATGAAAGCTTTAATTTTGTTTTGTTTATTTTGTTATTAATAACCAAATTACATAATTAACCGTTTTTAAACATTATTTATTACACAAAATGCCAAGCCATCATATTCCACTATCTTATTAATGGTCTAATTACACATAAGGACTCTTTCATTACAGTTCTATAGCTATTTAATACCTTTCACTATTAGAACTCAACTTTTGCACTTTACGCGATTTAGTCCTTTTTATCAAATTGAGCATGTAAAGGGTAAAAATTATTAACAAAATTTTTATATGGTATTAATATCATACTGTAGACAATAAAATAATAGTAAAATAAAATTTTTGACTTCAGATTTGTGGTCCCAAAACTACTATTCCAATTTCACTGAAAACGGGCTATTAGAACTCTCCCCCTAAAGAGATTTTCGTCCCCGAAAATCTTACCAGAAAAGAGGTTCGAATATTGCTTTCTCATAGCTTCCTCGGGTTCCCAGGTGGCTTATTCTATTCTGTGTCATTGCCAGAGAACTATTACTAAAGCTATGTTCTTGTTTCTTTATTGTTTCAACTCTCGAGCCAGAATTCTGTTCGGTTCCTCACTGTATGTCATATCAGACTGAATCTCAACATCTGTCAGAGAGATAACTTGTGAAGGGTCAGATCGGTATCGTTGTAACATAGACACGTGAAAGACATTATGAATCTTTTCTAGTTCTGACGGTAAAGCAAATCGATACACAACAGGTCCGATTCTTTCAATAATCTCATACGGCCCGATAAATCGCGGACTCAGCTTTCTTTTACGGCCGAACCTAAGAACTTTCTTCCATGGTGATACTTTCAAGAATACTCTGTTGCTGACTTGGAACTTTGTCTTTACGTTTAAGATCCGCATATGATTTCTAACGATCTGAAGCTACTATTAAACTATCTCGGAATACTTTTACTTTTTCTTTAGTCTCGCAAATCAAATCAACCCCGTGTATGTTTTTCTTACTGAGCTCGTTCCAGTATAACGGAGTTCGAAATTTATGGCCATATAAAGCTTCATACGGTGCCATCTTTATGCTCGACTGAAAACTGTTGTTGTACGTGAATTCAACCAACGGTAAATATTTCTCCCAGTTGCCTTCGAACTCTAAAATACGAAAACGAAGTATATCCTCAAGAACTTGAATTACTCGTTTGGACTGACCATCGGTCTGAGGATGAAATGCAGTGCTAAAATGCAACTGCATACCAAGAGCTTCCTATAACTTTCTCCAAAATCATGATGTAAACCGCGGATCTCTATCTGAAATAATGGAGACTGGCACTCCGTGTAATCTAACAATCTCAGAAACATATAACTCAGCTAATTTGTCAAGAGAGAAATCTGTACGTACCGGAGTAAAATGTGCAGACTTCATCAAACGATCATTGATAACCTAGATGGCATCTTTCTTTCTCGGAGATAAGGGTAAACCCATTACAAAGTCCATAGTAACTCGATCCCATTTCCACTCCGGTATCATCACTTTGTCAGAATGATCTTTGAAGGTACCTGATGTTCAGCTTTAACTTGCTAACATATTAGGCATTTAGACATAAAATCAGAAATCTTGCGGTCCATTCCCGGCCACCAGTACATCTATCTCAAATCACTGTACATTTTATTGCTTCTCGGATGAATAGAGAAGCTACCACTATGAGCTTCGTGTAAGATTCTCTAAATGAGATCTCGATTCTTCGGTACACAAACTCTACCTCTGAACATTAAATAATCATCAGGTCCTATCTGAAATTCTGAATCAGAAGTCAACTCACACTGTACCCGTTTAGCTAACAAATCATTATCACATTTTTTAGCTTCACAAATCTGCTATAAAAACATCAGTCTAGCTTTAAACTCAACTAAGATCAATCCAACGTCAATCACGTGTTCATCACTCGTAGAGTAAACAAAGAATTTCTACTCAGAGCGTCAGTAACTACATTCGCTTTCCCCGGATGATAATCAATGATCAACTAATAATCTTTTAATAATTCGAGCCATCTGCGCTGTCTCAGATTCAAATCTTTCTACAACACTAGATACTTCAAACTTTTGTGATCTGCATTTTTCACCTTACAAATGATGTCGCCAAATTTTCAACGAAAACACGATAGCTGCCAACTCTAGATCATGTGTCGGATAATTCTTTTTATGTGGCTTTAACTGTCTAGAAGCATAAGCGATTACTTTGCCTTCCTGCATCAAAACACAACCTAAACCATTTAAGGATGCATCACTGAAAATCACGAATTCTTTATCAAGTTCAGGCTGAACCAAAACTTGTGATTCGGTCAATAGTGCTTCCAACTAATTAAAACTTTACTGACATTTCTCGGACCATTCAAATTTCACATCTTTTTGTAATAGTCTCGTCATCGGTGTAGCTATCATCGAGAACCCTTTAACAAACCATCAGTAATAACTAGCTAATCCCAGAAAACTTCTGACTTCAAATACATCTTTCAGTGGTTTCCAATCAACAATTGCTGAAATTTCACTCGGATCAACTCTGATGCCTTCAGCCGATATTATATGTCCTAGAAAATCGATTTCTCATAGCCAAAACTCACATTTGCTAAATTTAGCAAACAATTGTTTATCTAGCATAGTTTGTAACACAATTCTTAAATGCTCGACATACTCGTACTCGTCTCGATAATAGATTAGAATATCATCAATAAATACCAAAACAAATCTGTCTAAATACGGTTTAAAGATTCTGTTCATCAAATCCATAAATACTACAGGTGCATTAGCTAAACCAAACGCCATTACAAGAAATTCATAGTTTCTGTACCTGGTTTTTAACGCAATTTTCGGTGCATCCGAATCTTTCACTCGTAGTTGATAATAGCCAGAACGAAGATCAATCTCCGAGAATACTGTGGCACCTTTCAACTCATTGAACAGATCGTCAATACGAGGTAGTGGATATTTATTCTTGATTGTAACCTTGTTGAGCTGACAATAGTCTATACACAATCTCATCGATCTCTCCTTTTTCTTAACGAACAGAACTGGTGCACCTTAAGGTGAAAATTTGGGTCTACCAAAACCCCTATCTGTCAACTCTTGCAGCTATGCTTTCAACTTTTTCAACTCGGTAAGAGCCATTCTATAGGGTGCTATTGATATCGGCAATGTCCCCGATACAAGTTAAATAGCAAACTCAACTTCTCTGATTGGTAGTAATCCAGGTAACTCCTTCGTAAATACATCAGGATACTTGTAAACCACTGGTACAGTTTCAAGCTTCGATTCAAACACTTTAGAATCTAGTACATAAGCAAGATAAGCATTACAGCCTTTTCTCACATATTTTTGTGCTAACATACCTGAAATAACCATAGGCAATCCACTCGAACTATCTGATTCAATACAAAGTGTCTCACCGTTCTGACATTTCAATATAATAAGCTTTCTTCTACCATTTACAATCGCATCATGTGGAGTTAACCAATCCATGCCTAAAATCACATCAAATTCATTAAACAGTAATAGCATCAAATTAGTTGGAAAACTGTAACCCCGAGTCATTAAAGGAAAATTCTTGCAGACTTTATCAACTAACACATGCCGACCTAAGGGGTTTGATACTTTAACCACAAATTTAGTGGACTCAACAGGTTAATTCTTACTAGACACTAAATTCGTCAACACATATGAATGAGTGGATCCCGGATCAATCAAAGTAGTAATATCAGTATCAAAAATAGAGAAAGTACCAGTAATAACATCTAGCGTAGAAGCATCCTCTTGTGCGCGAATAGCATAAACCATAGCTGGTGCCCGTGCATTAGATCTCACAGTAGAATCTTTTGTAACACCACGGCTACCACACATATTTTCGGGATTACGAGGTGGCCTACCTCTCGTAGCACTATTGCTTGGCCTCGTGGTCTGAGCTTTCTCTTTTTCAGATTTCTCTATACAATCTCTAAGATAGTGGTCTAAGGAACCACACCTGAAACACGCTTCGTTTTAATCGACACTTAATACAATGTGGTTTCTTACAGTGCTTGCACTCGGGCCAAACATCTCCGACACTTTCCACACTTGCAACAGATGTAGCTTGAGGTTTTAACCTGGAGGGTCGGTACCTTTGTCTCTACTAGAATATCCCACAGAAGCTGTAGAACGATTGTGATGTTCTTCTGATTTCTTTGATGCTGACTGATATGACTTCCCAGTCGATCTCTTTCTCGAGTCTCTAGCTTCAAAATCAGCGCGTCTTTTCTCTTTACTCATTTCCTCCGCCTCCGCCTTATGTGCTATTTCAACCAGTACAACGAATTGTTTTAACTCAAGAATTCCAACTAGAAGTTTTATGTCTTCGTTTAACTCTTTTTCGAATCTCTTAGTATTCCTGGTTGGAATACACTCCCGGGCATATTTTCTCAATCTAACAAATTCCCGCTTGTAACACCCCTAACCCATATCCATCGTCGGACGAGGGTTAAGAGGCATTACCGGACATATCAGAACATATTACAAACATTTCACTAATATCAAACATTCACAATCATTCCATAGCGAAAATATACACATAGAGTCCCTTTAGAAGGTCTACGAGACCTTAAACATGCTTTAGAGAAGGTTTGGGACTAAACCGATCTCGTACGGGAACTTTGCGGAACTCAGAAAAATTTTCTTTTAAAACAGGGCACACGCCCGTGTAGCTTGGCCGTGTGCCTCACACGGCCGTGCCTTGGACCATGTCTCAGCCCGTGTGCAACACTGACTTGGGTCACACGGTCTGGCACACGCCCGTGCTTCTTGCCCATATAGCAAACTGACTTGAATCACACGGCCTGTCACACGCCCGTGTGTCTGGCCCGTGTACAAGTCTAACTTGCTTCGAATTGGAGCATTGAAAGACACTATCGAGACACACGCCCGTGTGCTCAACCGTGTGGACAATTATAGGCCATTTGCAAGCCCAAATTGCCACCCATTTTGGGTCATTCCTATAAGCATCACTCTATACTCAACTCATACCCAATTAATGGTCAAAATCTTACCTAAACATGCACAATTTATGTTACAATATCCTCATTCATTTCTATATACAATTCCATACTAAAACCATATGATTCACATCTCATTTCAAACCATTTCAAACATGCAATATATTCACCATCTCAACTACCAAATCAAGTACGAAACATACTATTTTTATTTCACTAGAGCATACCATAATGGCCATTCACACAAGACCATTATAGCCCCTCACATACACCATTTTCACATAGCAAAACATATACCAAAATTAATCCAAGTCTCATCTATTATTAAGCCATATCACATGGCTATATTTACACATTTCAAAACATAATAAAAATTCTCTAGCCTATACATGCCATACTTCAATATGTACATTTTCAAAAGGTACCAAAATATAGTTCGATAGTGTAGTGATGATCCTCGACGATCCCCGAGCTTTCAGTAGCTTTGATAATCTATAAAACAATGCAAACACACACAAAGTAAGCTTTCAAAAGCTTAGTGAGCCATATACAAATAAACTTATCACATAGAACAATTATAAACCATTACATATGTAACACCCCTTACCCGTATCCGACGCCGAGACAGGGTACGAGGCATTACCAGACTTAACTTACTCAAACATACAACTTCGAGCTATAAAATTTTGTTTCAACTTTAAAACTTTTCATTCATATTCTTAACATCCTCATTATGGGCCTATGAGGCCCTAAACATACATTTAGGAGGTTTCGGGATTAAACCGCATACTTTTGAACACTTAGAAATTTTTTACCTAAAACAGGGCCACACGCCCGTGTGAAATGGAATACGCCCGTGTGGGTAGGCCGTGTGGTCACACGCGCCAATTTTCCCAGCCCGTGTGGAATTTATTTTGAACCTTCAGGGGTTTTCACACGGCCGGGCACACGCCCGTGTCTGTGGCTTGTGTCCCTCACACGGCCTAGACACGCCCATGTCCTCACCCGTGTGTGAAAACCTGGGTATTCTATTTATGACGTCAGCATACCCTAAATAGCACACGGCCTAGGCACACGCCCGTGTTCTGGCCCGTGTGGTGAATCGAATTCTCGCAAATTTGATGCAGGGGACACACGGCCTATCAACACACCCATGGGGTTGGCCGTGTGTCACACACGACCTAGACACACGCCCGTGTGTCTACCCGTGTGGACAGTTAGAAGGCTATTTTCCAAGCCTATTGCCACCCTAAAACATAAACAAGCATATACCAACACAAGCAACACATAACATGACAATAATACACTATGAAGACTCACAAATCATCATTCATGCCCAACATAGATCTTATCATCATTAAGTTATAAAACTTGACAAATCTTGGCCAATTCTTAATGGCCATTTACAAAATGAGTGAATAAAATTAATAGCCAACACTTTGGCTTTCAAATATGACATAACACAAAATGACCAAGTTCCTATACATGCCATACTCAAAATAAATCAACTTTAATATACCAAATGAATAGTTGATATTGTGATCCGAGCTCTGACGTTCTATGATCTCCAAGCTAGCTTGGCGATGCTACAAGGAAAAGGGAAAAGAGAGGGGTAAGCATATAGCTTAGTAAGTTTGCATGAATTAAAATAGCAACATAAGTACTCATGGTAAAAAAAAACCCATTCATCTCATAGAACAATAATAATAACACAAGTTCTCAAGTACTTTGACATACTTACTCGTACTTATGCTTACTCAATTACATATCACATTAGAGTTTCATAACTCGTATTTTACTCGTGGTACATGTACCACTTCATCACATACTTTAGCACTTATGCTATCATAAACATAAACTTAAATCGTAACTATCTTTCACTTAAATGTAACTCTTTGTATAGCTTAACTCTAACCATTTTTGTATACTTAGCTCTCTTGCCCGTTGAACTACTCGGAATGTCGGAGGATACTCAATCTCATCATACATGTATCACGATGCAAATGCCATATCTTAGATATGGTCTTACATGGGATCACCTCTTGATGCCGATGCCATATCCCAGATATGGTCTTACACAGGATCTCTTAGCTCGATGTCGATGCCATGTCCCAGACATGGTCTTATACAAGATCGTACATAGATGTCGATGCCATGTCCCAGACATGGTCTTACACGAGATCTTCCTTTGGTGCCGAAGCCATGTCCCATACATGGTCTTATATGGGACCTTCCTTATTCGGTGCCGATGCCATGTCCCAGACATGGTCTTATACGGGACCGTCCTTATCTCATGTAGTGGCATAGGTATCCTCGTTATTCCGAATCTTCAACCGGGACTTCAACTTAGCATAATCTCATTATAATCTCATTAAAACATCATAAATCAATTTGATGTAATGTATATTCATTTCTCATGAATTAAGGTAATTAAAAGCATAGTGATATCACGTAGCTATAAATCCACACAAACTTACCTCGGTACTCAAAATGTGTAAAGATGTCCGATTTAGTCCAACACATTGTTCTTGCCTCGGTTTCAGCCCGAGCTTCGTGTTTCTTGATCTATAATAACAATTTAACTCGTTTAATACTCACACTAACTAAATTGACTCATGAATCATACTTTGGCAAAATTACAATTTTGCCCCTAAACTTTTACATACTTACACTTTTGCCCCTAGGCTCGTAAAATGATTTTTATTCAACTTTCTTGTATTTTAAGCCTAGCCAAATCTTTTTCTTAACTACAACAACCTCTAATTTCCACTATTTCACCCATGTATGACCACTTTCATAACTTTTACAATTTAGTCTTTTTTATGAATTTCTCATGAAATCACTTAAGAAAAGATGTTTATCATACATCAAACTTTCATATTCTTCCATAAATCATCAAAATACATGCATGCCATACATGGGTAAATTTTTGAACATAAACCCTAGCTCAAAATATAGCTAGAAATAGCTAAATCGAGCTATGAGGATCTCAAAAATACGAAAAACATTAAAAACGGGGCTAGGATGCACTTACTATCAAGCTTGAAAGTTGAAGAAACCCTAGCTATGGCTCCTTAGTGATTTTCGGCCATGGGAGAAGAAGATGGACACAATTTTGACTTCTTTTTCCCTTTTTAATCTTTTATTTACCAAATGACAAAAATGCCCTTAATGGTCCTTTCTTGAGATTTTTCCTTCCCATGTCTATTTTTGTCCATCATAATCTATATTGGTCTAATTGCTAATTAATGGCCTCTAATAATTTTTATAATTCTATTTCATACTTGAATCTTCTAGAATCTCATATTTTCTAATCTTTGCAATTCAGTCCTAATGAACAAATCGATCACTAATAAATAAAATTTTCTCATGAAATTTTCACATAATCATGCAAACATATTATAAGCCTCATAAAAATCATAAAACACATATTTTTACTTCGGATTTTTGGTTTCGCAACCACCATTCCGACTAGGCCCTAAATCGGGCTGTTATAACATACATATGGTTCTTGGCATAACACAATTACAAGTCATATTTCTCTTATATCTCAATTGATCATGTTCACTTGCTCATAATCACATATAATGTAATATAGCTCACATATCAAATGATCATATTCATACATACCTTTCATTTCCAAATTTCATATACATACATAAGTACCAAAATTCGGATGCCCATTCGTATACTCATTCATTTCTCGGAATGCCCGTTGAACCATTCGGAATCAATAAGGATACTCAGATATCTCGTAAAGCTCATACAACGTCAATGTCCCAGACGTGGTCTTACATGTAATTAAATATCGATGCCTCTGTCCCAGACAGGGTCTTACACGAAATCATATACGATGCCGATGTAACACCCGAAACCCGGCCCAAAAGTTAGGCCCGAATCTGGCGTGTCACACAAAAAAAAACTCTTTTGAAAATTTCAGCCTCTTTGTTAAAACCCAAAACACTTAAGCAATTTATTAACTACTTGAAAACGTAATTATCTTTAAAAAACTTTTCGGTGGCAAAAGCATATTTGAGATAAACAATTTACAAAAATGTGATGTTAGAAATAGAGTTGCGTATATTCGATATCGTTTGAAACGTAGATAAAATACAAATATTTTTGAGAGATTGATTGATGAGTCAACAATCAAGGTAGTGAACTTAAACCGTGACTTTTGAAAATATTGTTTGATAGTTCGAGAAAATAACTTCCGTGTTAAAATATTTATAAAGTTTATTATGAAATCCATTTGTTAATCGATTTTGGAAAACCTTTATTTAAGTTTTAGAAAAATTCTCGTTTTAAACAATTTAAGCAAAATAATAAGTATATCAACCATAAAGCGATAATAAAATACTCCAGAGGCCTTATTACAACTTAAACCAAAATAGCAAATAATAAAATAAACGGAAATAGAAATTTAAAATTCAATAACACCATTTCTGAAGTATGGCCTCCACCGAGTCATCCATGGGCCCAAGTCCTGGTCACTGAGCATTACCTACAAGGGTTAAGAAAAAGGGGGGTGAGTTACAAGAACTCAATGTGAAATCCCCTTACCGTAATCCACTGGGTCTGAACCCATATAACAAAATTCTTGGGTCGGAGCCCATATAGCAATCATCTTGGGCCTAAGCCCTTTTACAAAACAATCTTAGAATGAATGAAATGTATGAATGTAATGCAATCCCAAACCAACCTAATAATCCATCCGCTACACACCACCCGTACCATCCAACACAAATGTGGAGATCTTTTGTCAACCCACCCCGCTAACACACCAATCATAGGCATTTAGCCATTTATATCAAATTCGAATTGTGGACAAGCCACCAGAATAACAGAATATACGTGGCTTAGCCACTATACAAATTGTGACAGAGTCACCAGAATATGTGGCAGTGCCACCAAATTTCGCTTCCCCGATCATCAATATCCCAATCCCATGCGGCTTATGTAAATGCAACATACATCGTAAATCATGATATTTACAATATAACAATGATAATTAATACTCAGGGATTTATTACAAACAATTTGGCCCATTAACACTTTACAAAATCGGCCCATTAGGGCATTTTATCAAATCGGCCCATTAAGCCATGTATCAAATTGGCCCATTTAACATTATATCAGATCGGCCCACTAAGCAATGTATATCAAATCAGCCCATTAAGCAGTATATCAATTCGGCCCATTAAGGCAATCAATCAATTCGGCCCATTAAGGCAATATAACAAATTGGCCCATTAAGCAATATATCAAATCAGCCCATTAGGGCATTTTCGTAATTCGGCCCGTTAGGGGCATTTTCGTAATTCGATAATCTTACACACTAAGGGTAATTCAGTAATCTTGCAACCCAGGTGTATTTCGATAATTTACCTTCCAAAGGTAATTTGGTAAATTCGCAACCCAGACTTAATTACTAATTTGGGGCAAAAAGATTGAAACTGTCCATCTGCGTCATACTGACTAAACTGACTATAACTCGAGTTAGAAACCTCGAAATTTAGATCCGTAAATTTTCCTTGAAACTAGACTCATATATATTCTTACGATAATTTTTCCGGAATTTTTGACTTAACCATTTAGTACAGTTTATTCCTTATAGTTTCCCTTGTTTCACTGTCCAACGATTCTGACCTCTCTTATCTTAATTTCAAATATCTTACTGTACGGTTTTCATATGCTGCTCCCACTTGTTTCTATTGAAAATAGGTTCACTAAGGAATTCATACATATTAATTATAACTCATAATTACCTTTGTAAAATTTTAAACAATTTTTCCAAGACAAAACAGAGAACCGCGAAGTCGATCAGAACCAGTCTCACTAAAATTAACATATCACTGAATATAAAATTTTTCTTCCTACTCCGTTTCTTTCATATGAAAATAGACACAGTAAGCTTTAATTCGATATCTTATTCACTTTTTAATTCCCTTTATCCTATTTTTCGTGATTTTTTTCAAAATCACGTCACTGCTGCTGACCAAACTGTTTCATTGCAAACTATGGTTATCACTACAAACATACGCAAGCCCGAGTGGTCACGGATGCCGATTTCCAGTTTTCTTCGGTATTTCGACCGAATCATAGAATATTTCATGCAAACCATCAGAGAGATGTGAGAACACACACCATTTCAACATGTATTCGGAAGGGTACGGGATTACACACCTTATTTGGATTTCCTTAAGAACCACTCTTCTTTGATCCACTATATCCGAAGGATTAGCAAATAGAATATATCGAGTGATTTCGTCCCTAAAACATAATCGATTAGTCAAAACTTCAATCTGATTTGCAACATAGCCAAATAGAGATATAACAAAAAATCCGAAAATGAACCCCTTACCTTAATGATGATAGATCCGACTTCAATCGTTTGACTCAAGACTAGAGAGGGATCAACAAGAATGTACTTTACGACTACACACTAGAACACTACGAAAGGAAAGATGATCATGCTTAGAGAGAATAGAAGAAATGATGTTTTCGGTTAAGAAAACCATCCAAAGACAAGGGCACAAAATTCGGCATGGAGAAAAGAAAAATACAATGATAGAATAGAGTCTCTTACCGATCTGATTAAGAAGAGTTTTTTCCCACACGATGGTGAACGAAATGATGAAGGAATAGGATGATAATGGGTTCGGCTATCAAAGGGAAAAGAAGCAAAGATGCCTTGAGGGTTTCGGTCAAAACAAGAGAAAAAGATGCTCTCTTTTTGGCTTTGGAGTTTCGGCAAAGAGGGAAAAATTGGAGAAAGCAAAAGACACCAAAATGCTGAGGAGAAAACAACCTCTTCAAGCACCAAAAATTTGCAAATTCGTATAGAAAATTCAGCTATCACAAACCCCTCCCTCCAAAATCATTATCATCTTTTCCAAAAGATGAACATTAACCAATTAAAATCTTTCCAAAACACCTTCCACACTATATGCCAACATGTTCCCTTATCCTTATTTTTCTTTCATTTCTTTCCCCTCTTTTTCCCTTATCTTCCTCCTTACCATATTCCTTAGCCTTCCTTCCGAAATTAAAAAGTCTTCCATACCATATTAAAGCCTTGGCTGAAACTTACCTTATTAGTACAAAAAATTAATCCAAAATATTTGCACTTGGTGGGATTTGAACCTCTTCCCTTAAAGTCCTTCATGTGGCATCATATCCTCTTTACCAATTGCTCATTTATGCAAGCAAATTACTCTCTTATTTCCATAAGCCTTGATGCCACTTACTATCTCTCCTTAAAGTGCTTAAACACAAAATTTTTCCTATAACTTAACTTGAACCCGGAACTTCCTAGAAATCTCGTAACTCTCCAAAATCACCTTAATAATAAGTCCAACTTGAAATAATGCCGTTCTCAAATTCCCATGAATTTTAAAACGCTTCTACGCTCAAGGTCCAATGGGCCCAATAGGTCCAATTCTACTAGGACCAATTTTGGGATGTTACAGCCGATGTCCCAGACATGGTCTTACAGGTAAATCTAAAATCGATGCCAACGTCCCAAACGTGGTCTTACACGATAACTCATATTGGAATCCTATGTCATGACATATGTATCCTAATTATTCTTATGGTTCGTACGGGGCTTTTCGGACGTCATCATATTATCAGAATTTTCTCGGATTTCACATATTCAGCTCCAATAGCCATTTATCACATTTCATTAACATATAAGCAATAATAATTCAATTCAAAGACATTTATTTGTATATAGAATTACCTCGTACGGAAATGAACGGAAACGAACGACTATTCAACTACTATCAATTTTCCCCGATCTAATTTCGTTTTCTTTGGTTCTTGATCTATACACATTCAAATTTAACTCTTTTATTCACCAGCTAGATCAATTTTAACATAAGCACTAAAATATGTAATTAGTACTTTAGATTCAATTATAGTACTCAAAAAATAAAAATAAAGGATTTTTGGGGTTTTTATAATGATAAAAATAAAACAATATAAAAAGATAAAATGTAAGAGATTAAAATGGTAGAATAAATTAGATCTAATTATGGGTGATTAGCTCACTTCGGTAATCTCCATCAACTGTCACTTTGGGTTTCTTGTAACACCCCTTACTCGTATTCAAAGCCGGAACAGGGTACGAGGCATTGCCAGACTTAAACACAAGCAAATATACAAAACCAAGACGTAATTTCCATCCAAATTTAAAACTTTTCACATACATTCATATCGTCCCTAAAACGAGCCTCGGGGCTCAATACATGCTTTGGAAGTGGTTCAGGACTAAACCAAGAACTTTAGAAAATTTTACAACACTTAGATTTTTTTTTCATGTTACAGGGGTCACACGCCCGTGTGGTCCAAGGGACACGCCCGTGTGACCCTTAGACACGCCCGTGCTACAGGCCGTGTTCAAAATAGGGTGCTCTCTGACTTGTGCCACACGGCCGTGCTACACGCCCATGTGCTAGGCTGTGTGGTCGATTTAATTACTATAATTTTTCATAAAATAAGTGTAGACTTCACACGGCAGACACACACGCCCGTGTCCAAGGCAGTGTAGGACACACGGCTGAGACACACGCCCGTGTCTCTGCCCGTGTGCTATATTCTAGACATTCTATTTTGCAACAATTAAGGTGCAGGGGACACACGGCCGGAACTCACGCCCATGGGGCAAGCCGTGTGTCACACACGGCCTAGACACACGCCCGTGTGTCTACCCGTGTGGACAAAAATAAGGCTATTTACCAAGCCATTTTGCCACCCTTACTTGCACCAACCTAGACAACAACAAACAACACCAATCCAAGCATATTCATACAACCAAATCAGCCACAAATAAGATATCAATACATCATTTACACATACTATAACACCTCTAACCCGAAACCATCGCCAGAATAGGGTTAAGAGGCGTTACCGATCAATCAGAGCATTTCACATCCATTTCACGACACAAAGTCAATCATTAATCAAACATATACAAATACAAACATATAGTCCTTTATCGAGGTCTACTAGACCTTAAACATGCTTTAGAATAGGGTCGGGACCAAACTGAATACATACGGAAATTCTCAGAAATTTAAAAATTTTTCTAAACTACAGAGGTCACACGCCCGTGTGGGTAACCCGTGTGCCTCACATGGCCATGGACACGCGACCGTGTGGGCAATTATAGGCCATTTTCAAGGCCAAATTTGCCTCCCACACATTGACTCACCTACAAGCTTCAAATCTCATGCATTTATACCCCAATTGGCAACCAAAACATACCATTTTATACTTCAATTAATCCTCAACAATACCATCTATTCATGTTCTCAATTCCTACTCAAATAAATCCATTCAAGCACCATGATCACAACTCAATTCATATAAACCAAGCATCATGTAATTCTTACTACAAGTTCACATTTATCCATCATTCTTATCAAACAATTAACATATATAACATACCATTTCCATTCTTGCTATCTCATGCCATATTCATCATTTCCATAGCTCATATAAGTATCAACATTATTCAACTTCCAAGCCAAATCACATGGCAAGGTTCCAACATCACAAAATGTACCATAAATACTAGCCTATACATGCCATATACCATCTATATACATCTTTCAAAAGTACCGAAATAGAAAGCCGATAGTGTGATAGAGCCGCTGACTATCCCCGAATCCGAGCTAGCTTTTACAGACACTGTAAAACAGAGAAACAAATCACACAGTAAGCTTTCGAAGCTTAGTAAGTTCGTAACATAATACATATTGCTCATTAATACCATTACATTATACCAAAAACAATCCATCACATAGATTAATCCACAATCACATTTACCATATCATCCAAGCTAATATGCTCAATTAACCTTCATAAACTCATCTATAATTTCATCAACCACATAGGTTCCAAACGTACCTTAGCCAACACCTAATTATCGATCACATATACTACTTAATGCTCAATATTTCATTTCGATCAACTTTCGTCATTTCCTCAATTCAATCGCACACTTAGTGCCCAAATCATAGCCGAAGCTTAATTAACATCTCACACTTAGTGCATCTATATCAAACCGATCTTAAATCGGTATCGCACACACAGTGCCAACATCAAAGCCGAAGCTTATATTATTTCGCACACACAGTGCTAATCATCTCGATCACATTTCCAAATACGCACACTTAGTGCCAAACAACTCGATTCCTCACATAGCATTTACAATTCAATAATACCATACTATTCATTTCATAACATTAAACATAGTTAAATACACGTATTATGTCCGAAATTACCTCGGACATCGAAATATCGAAACTGGCCGATTAATCGAGTACTTTGTCTTTGCCTCGATCTCGATCCGAATCTCTCCTTTCTTGGTCTAAACACATTAAAATTTAACTCATTCAATTACCAATTCATTCAATTTAGTCTTAACACATATATTTAGGACATTTTACAAAATAGCCCTCACATTTTCACATTTCCACACTTTAGTCCCTATTTCACAAAATCATCAAATTCACAAAATTTCTTTTCACACATGCCTAGCCAAATTTTCCTTATGTTCATACAAGCCCACATATTTCATTTATTTCATATTTTAGTCCCTCAATTTACACTTTTCTCAATTTAGCCCAAATTACTCAAATTCACCAAAAATTCAAAGACAAACTATGTTAATCTTTCACATATCTTTCATATTTCATCAACAACTATCACAAAGCTCAAGCATTCATCAATGGCATATCTCAAAATCACCATCAAATTCTAAAATTAAAGCATGGGCTAGCTAGAACACTAAGCAACGATCACAAAAACGTAGAAATTATCAAAAACCGAGTCAAAAACATACATCAATCAAGCTAAACCCTAGCCGAATATTTCAAAGCTCAAAATATTTCTTCTTCTTTCAATATTCGGTGGAAAAAATGAACATTCATGGCTTATTTTTAGCCTTTTGTTTTATTAATTAAGCTTTAATAATTCATTTACCAAATTACCCTTTTAAATTAATATTTGAAACATTTAAACATCAAGGTCATAATGGTCCATTGCCATCCACTAACTTATTAGTGGGCTATTTGCATCATAAAACCTCCCAACTATAAAGACAACAACAATTAGGCAATTAAACAATCAGCACACAGCTTTTACATTTTATGCGATTAAGTCCTTTTTACAAATTAAGCACACAATCGATAAAATTTCCACACCAAATTTTCACACATACTCAATCACATATTATAAACACCAAAAATAATATTAAAATATTTTTCCAACCTCAGATTTGTGGTCTCGAAATCACTATTCTGACTAGGGTCTAAACCAGGCTATTACAACTCTCCCCCTTAAGGATTTTCATCCCCGAAAAGCTTACCAGTGAATAGGTGTGGATATTGCTCTCTCATATCATTTTCAGGCTCCCACGTAGCCTCTTCTACTCTATGTTTGTGCCATAACACTTTCACTAACGAAATTCTTTTGTTTCTCAACTCTTTGGTCTCTCGTGCTAAAATTCGAATCGGTTCTTCACTATACGACAAATCTGACTGAATTTCAACCTCAGTAGGGGCAATCAAATGTGACGGATCAGATCTGTACTGTCAAAGCATCGACACATGAAACACATTATGAATCTTTTCTAACTCGGGTGGCAACATCAATCTATAAGCAACCGGCCTAACTCGTTCAATGATCTCATACGGCCCGATGAACCTCAGACTCAACTTGCCCTTTCGGCCAAATCGAAGTATTTTCTTTCACAGAGACACTTTTAGAAATAGTTTGTCACCAATCTCAAATTCGATATCCTTCCATTTCAAGTCTGGATAAGACTTCTGACGATCTGAAGCGGCTTTCAAACTGTCACGAATCACTTTTACTTTCTGCTCAGTCTCTTTTTGTAACATCCTGAAAAGGGCCTATGCATTTTTGGTTTAATTGTACGAAATGACATATCTTATGTGTTATGAATATATTTTAAACACTTTTGGAAACCTGGAAATGTATGGAAATGTTAAGTTTAAAAGAGGAAAGTGAACATTTTTAGAACCTTGGAAATGTAAGGAAATGTCTTGTAAGGAAATGTCATGGAAATGTAAGGAAATGTCTTGGAAATGTCTTGTAATGAAATGTCATGGAAATGTAAGGAAATGTCAAGTTTACAGAGCCGATCGAAAATTTTTGGAAACTTAGAAATGACCTAGAAATGACGAGTTTTAAGGTTTAAAAGGGGAAATTAAGGCAAGGTGGCCTTAAAAGAAAAAGTTTGTGAAATTTGACACACAAACAGGCTTGGAAAAGTGGTCTGAAGATGCCACTTAGGGCCTATGGAAATGGCGCCATATGCAAGAGGAATGGGCCTAAGTTCGAGTCACATGGGAAGCAAATAAAAGAAATTTTATTTTGCTACAAGGAGCAGAGAGGTGGGACGGCACATGGCTATAAATTAGGAGCTTTTATTATTTTATAAATAGTGGATAAATAAGGGATTTATTTATCATTATTTTCAAGAGATAATTGTTGGATTAAATTCTTTTAATTTGAATAAAGAGATAAAGAGGAAAATAAGGGAGAAGTGATGGCCAAGTAAGGGACTTTGAGTTTAATAATTTCTGGCTAAGTAAGGATAGTTGCTGAATTATCTTTTATTTTAAGTGATAATTAAAGAGATAAAGCTATTAAAATAGAAGAGTGATGGCCAAGTAAGGGATTCTAAGTTAGTAATATCGGCTATAAAAGGAAAAGAGAGGCCATTCTGCATTATTTTCGGTTCTTTGAAAGCCTCTGCCGAATTCCCTTCACCAAATCTTCTTCTTCTTTTATTTTTGCCAAGCCGAAATACCTTGTGTTCTAGCCGAATCCTCCATCTTTATTCTTCCTTTTCTTTTCTTTCTAATCCCTCGAAAAGCCAAAAGTTGTGAGATCATCATCTAGCCATAGCCGAATCTCTGAAGGTTGAAGTGAAGGTGCAATCGATTTCTTCAAGTAAGGGTAAGATCTCATTCGGTTTCATCCTTTTTCTTAAGATTTGCCAAATCTAGGACTAACCCCATTAATATCTTGTTGCCGAAACTTTGAAGAGATCTTTCGGGATTTACCAAGTGTCGACTACAAGGAAGGAGAAGTTCTTTTCCGAAAGGTACACCATAGGCCACGTGTTCCCTAGTTATTCGGTGAGTTTCGGATTTAAAATCCACAAGGTAAGTGTCTATAGCATTCGGCCAAGGCCATGTTTGGTAAATATATGTGTTCATTAATTATTCAAAAGCCGAAAACTAACCAAGTTAATTGATTCAATGCTTGGCCGAATGCAAGAAGAGTATAGCGAGAGATTTCAAGACTTGATTCTTAAGTCAAACGGCAACAAGGTAAGTTTAAGTATACTAATCCTACTAGGATTTGGATTTATGGCGAATGGCTTTTTATTAAAGTATTAGGTGATTAATCAAATGTAGGGATTAAGGATCTAAGCATTAGATCAAGCTTTTCGGATTTCAAGACCCTTCCTAAGTATGATAAGTTGTGGATATTTGGTTAAGAATTCGTATATTGATGATTAAATTTATTGTTCTGATTAAGTGTGTTGATGGAGGTGAATACCATTCAAGAAGGGAAAGGGAAGGTCCCTATCCCGAACTTTAAGACGAGATCTGTCTCGGCGGTTAGGGATTGGCCACCGGGTGTGGACCAAATCGTCGAAACAAGAAAGTAGGCAAATAGCCGTAGTATCGCCTAGTGATAGCATCGATGCTCGAAAGCATAGTTCTCCAAGTAATCAGTGTGTGATTAACCCACCGTTTTCGGGTATATGATATGTATGTGAAATGTGTATGTGTTATGAATGTGCTAACTAGTGCGATGGAAATTGTGATAAGGATACCCTCAAGGGGTATGTCGATAATCCGTGAAGTACCAAACCTGATGATATGTGATTATTAATATGAATATGTGATAATATGCTTGATGAACATGCTCATGCATCATTACATTGTATCATTATTTTATGTGGCATGTGCATGGGTTGGGATATGAAAGAAGGTGCGGGTGTACTTGAGTCACGTGGTTTGATGTTAGCCTTGAGCTACATCGTGGATTGACGTTGGTCGAGGTCACGTTGTGGATTAATTGCGATTTAGTTTGCGTGGCTTGATGAGTGGCTATATGCCTCATCGTGGTTGATATCGGCTATGTGCCATATCGTGGTTGATGAGTGACTATGTGTCCCATCGTGGTTTTGATGTTAGCCTTGAGCTACATCGTGGATTGACGTTGGTCGAGGTCACGTTGTGGATTAATTGCGATTTAGTTCGCGTGGCTTGATGAGTGGCTATGTGCCTCATCGTGGTTGATATCGGCTATGTGCCATATCGTGGTTGATGAGTGACTATGTGTCCCATCGTGGTTTGGCGCTGACTGAGGTCGCGTTGTGGACTATTGTGCTTAATTGCATGTGGACGGGAGTGATTGCCTTTGGAGTGAAAAGGAGAGGGTGATTTGATAATCCCCTGGTGTGTGGTAGGCTGGATAAGGGGGTGTGTAGCGGATGGACCCTAGGTTTGGGTTGGGCTTCATAATTGCATGATTTCGTATGTGAACATATGTGGAAATGGGCCAAGCCCAATATGATATGTAGATTAATGTGGAAACGTGCAAAGCCCAGTATATGAATGTGGATCAGTGTGGAAATGGGCTAAGCCCAGTATGTGGAAATTATGTGGTTAACTACCCTATTAGATGAATGTGATATGAATATGGGCCAAGCCCAGAATGTGTTAACATGTGAATATGATATTTGTTATCTCGATATATGGGTTAATCTGTGGTTAACATGTGGGTGGAATTCGGTGGATTAATTACACCGAGTCCGTATGACTCACCCAATTTTTATTAAACATCGCAGATGATTCGTGGTGATTGGACTGTAAATACCCCAAACCCGGCCTAAACGTTACGGCCATCGAATCGGCATGTCACATGAAAGGAATGTCTAAAAACTGTGCATTCGTTAAAAGCTCATATTCTTTATAGTTGTGGTGAGAAATTGAGTTTAAGTAATTTTGAATAAGAAATGGTTTATTATCATTTTAGGAAAATCCCATATTGATCATTTAATAATAAGCAATAAGCAAATTGAAAGTGAAACCAAATAAAATACCCAAGGCCTTATTACATAACAAAAACTCAAATAAAAATAAGTCCAAATAAAAGAAACGAATTTACGAGTGAACATATGTATGGCCTCCACGAGTCCACCTCGGCTCCCAAATCCAGCGATCTAATGATTACCCGCAAAATTTAACTAAGGGTGAGTCATCGAGACTCGGTGTGTAAATCCCCATCCAACAGGCCCTTACACAATTTCATATGAAAATATGCATATCATGCACCCAAACCTAGCCATCCGCAACTCCTTCGTCTACCCCGTGGTACCAAACCACTGGTGGTGCCAAACCACCGTGACCCAAAGTCACGATATCCATAATTGTGGTGCCAAACCACTTTGACCCAAAGTCACGAATAATCCAATGATGGGGCCAACCCATCGTGTGATACCAAATCACCGGGCGTCAATCCCGTATAATCAATCAGGGGCCAACCCACCGTGGTGCTAAGCCACTGGGACGAGACGCTGAGGTGCCAAACCTCTGGTGACCCAAAGTCACAATAATCAATCTGTGGTACCAAACCACTGGTGGTGCCAAACCACTGGTGTCCCAAAGACACGGATATCATATTCCCCCTCCTCTCATCATACCCATGCAATATGACATAATAATTCGTGTATGCGTTATGTCATGTATGCTAGACATATATCAAATATAAGTATAACATGAATTACCATCATAATCAGATAGACATAAAACAACATAATCACCCTAATCAACCTCTAAGGGTATAACCGTAATTTTACCTACCAAGGGCATTTTCGTAATTTACCCACCAAGGGTATATCGATAATTTACCCACCAAGGGCATTTTCGTAATTTACCCACCAAGGGCATATCGGTAATTTCGTGCACTGGAATGGCCTTTCCCAAAGGCCCAAATGTCACCCCGCGACTCACTACCATTTCCTGGTCAGATGCTGGACGATTGGGCCTAAAACTCGATTCCGGCCCATTCGGCCCACACGCTTTCGTGTGGCCCACCTAGCACAAATCTAGCCATGTATATAAGTTCCATCTAGTCTAGTTCACTATATACTACACAATCGCACAATTTACTCATAAGGGCCCACGGGCCCATTGGGCCCACCGCGGCCCAGCGCGACTCACCACAAGAATACTACTTATGGCCTCAACTATCGCGTCGAAGCCCCACACGTGCGCTCGCGCGCTCGTGTAACTACTATTGCCGTGGACCGGCACTTCGGCATTTGCCGCTCTACAACTAGAGTAGAGAGTTACACACCGATAGGACTCTAGTGTTAATCCGCGCTCGACCACTCCTGTGCCCAAACGCCTTCCAAGGTGTGTCAACCCTCCTCTGGAATGCTCTTTATATAGCTAGCTCTTCACCTTCCTTCTTTGTATCTTTCCGATGTGGGATCCCTTCGTCGATGAGAGTTTAAATTCAATGAAACTCTTCCCGTCAGACCATAAAATAAATACTCCATTGCTTGTCATGAGATTCGAACCCGTGCTCCTTGCAACATAATCCACGCTTGCTAGCCACTTGGCCACAAGCTCCTCTTGTGTCTTAAACCATGCGCAACTAAATATAAATCTATAGCCAAATTACGAGGTCCAAGTAAAAGAAAACCAAAATGCAAAAGCCAAGACTTGAACCTTGGACCTCCTTCCTTCCTTGTGGCGTCACCCCTTGTCTCTTATGTGGCGTCACTTTGCCACTACACCACACACTCCACTTGTGTCATTTTTCCCCACATTTTATTCTTAAGGCCTACCCGCCAACTTCCGGGTTTTTCACCTAAAACCAAAATTTCCCCAAAGCTAATATTTGATCCCGGGACTTCATAGAAGCCCTCTAACCTTCCAAAATAACTTACCTAATAAGTCTAACTTGCATTAATGTCGTTCTCAAAAAATTTAAAATCAAGGCCCATTGGGCCCAATCCTACTAGGCCCAATTTCGGGATGTTACAAATCTACCCTCCTTAAAGAAATTTCGTCCTCGAAATTTCCAACTACAGGAACATTCGTACCACCTAACCTACAACGCTGTGCTCACGCTGCGCACTCTGATTCCAATAACCCTAATATACTTTTAACTAGAATTTAGAAATGCTACACATACTAAAAAAACCTAACCATTAAAGCAGACAAATATTTGGATTTCTATGTGAAAATGGTTTTAATTCCAGTACCCTATTTATAAAAGTATGTTTAATAAAGTATTTTCAGACAACTTGTAACTTCTAAAGTTTGCATATTGCTTTAAATGAACATGGTTTTCAAAAATTGAATTCTTTCATGCTTTATGCTAAGTTAATAAAGATTTTCATCCGACTTTCCCCAGTGACATAACCAGATTCGGTCGTAGCGAATGGGCCGGGTTTGGGGATGTTACAGGACCGGGTTGGAGTGGATTCGAGGTGGCCCATGCAGAAGACATCTTCTTTATTTTATTCAGTTTATTACTAAGAACTACTGTTTAATTATTTATTGTAATAAGGCCCAGTTAAAGTATTTAAGTATTTCTATTTGAGCATTTTTATTATGTTTAAGCTAGACGACCATTAAATTATTATTTGGAAGTGCTTTTAATTTGGATATTTTTGTCAAGCTTATATTATTTAGAATTTTTAATTGGACATGGTTTTCAAATGACAAAATTTTTAATGTTTTTCCCAAAAGTGAAATCGATCTTCAAACGTTTTTCCGCGATGGCATCTCAAATTCGGTCGTAACGAATGGGCGGGTTTGGGGTGTTACAAATTGGTATCGAGCCCGGTTCAAAACTTCGGCCTTGAGGTTTTGGGTCCAAAAATATTTTTTTCCAAAGATGGGCTTTTCAAAAGTATGGGCTTTCATAAACTTTTCAGTTATTCTCGGCATGGCACTGTATCTCCGGCCCGAAGTCCACCAGGTAAGTACTTCTAATTGTTGAAGTGACTTGTTTACGTGAACTGTTATGGGCTTATTTGGGCTCGTAGATTAGAATATTAGGGCTATTGAACCCTAGGGCTAGTGCACTCAAACACATGCATAAGACTTAAGGACTATTAAACAAACCTGTGAAGTAAGTCACCGAGCTAGGGTGTGGCAACTATTGTGCGCATGTCTAGGAGTGGATTCAGTAAGAGCTTGGTATTTAAGCAGTCCTAGCGACTCACCTCCTCTTTACTCAAATCCTGCCTGGTGCGTAGCTTTGGTTCACCCTGACCAAGAGGACTCGGTCATAGGCTAAACACAATAACTAAAACCCGAAAGGGAATTAGCGTGTTTTTAAAAACAACAAAACCCTAGTTTTAGAATTCTTAAAACTTTCTTCTAAATTCATGAAAACCATCTTTACAAAATTTTCCGAAAGATTTCCGATTTATACAAAAATGCCCCTAGTGGTAAAATTACCAAAATACCCTTGGTTTATAAAATGACCAACTACCCAACAATTTTGCCAAAATTTCATTATTTTATCAATGTTCAAAAACCCTAATTTGCAAATTATCAAAAATACCTTGAATTTTGGAAATTTCAAAATTGCCCCTAACTTATAAAATTACCAAAATGACCCTGATTTCCAAAATTTTTGCAACATCACCGTTTTGAAAATTACAATTCTCAAAAAGAACCCTCAAAGTTTTGCAACCTTTGAAATATCCCTGATTTATAAGATTTTACAAATTTACCCCGGCTTTGAAAACAAAATAACCCAGAGATTTTGTAAATTCTGAAATACCTTTAATTTGAAAAATATTTTCGAATTGACCCCGATTTATTACCAAAATACCCTGTAGGAAAAAGAGGAAATTACCCACAGGTAGGGAAATGGATGGAATGGCCATAAAAGTGTAGTGAATGATGTTGTGAATGAATGTGACTTCATGGAAAAATGAATGTGTCTCTGCTTATGAATGTGAATGTGACTCCACTGAGTTAGAGTAGTGAACTTGAACTAGAAACTTTGGTTGATCGAAAGAACTACTTACGAACATCTCTTTTCATAAAACTGTTTCGCGAATAATCGGTGGAACAAAATTTACGATGCATAAAACTTTTTAATCAGTTAAATCGCGACGTTAGAAATGAGTTCTAGGGGCGTGAACTTAGAGACGTGCCTAGAAAGTATGATGGTTCTATTAAGATCAGAGTGCGCAACATAAGCGTAGTGCGGTGAGTTAAGATGTACGATTATTCGTTAATAAGTAATTTCGAGGACGAAATTATTTTTAAGGAGGGTAGAACTGTAACATCCTCGAAAAGGGCCTATGCATTTTTGGTTTAATTGTACGAAATGACATATCTTATGTGTGTTATGAATATATTTTGAACACTTTTGGAAACACGGAAATGTATAGAAATGTTAAGTTTAAAAGAGGAAAGTGAACATTTTAGAACCTTGGAAATGTAAGGAAATGTCTTGTAAGGAAATGTCATGGAAATGTAAGGAAATGTCTTGTAAGGAAATGTCATGGAAATGTATGGAAATGTCAAGTTTACTGAGCCGATCGAAAATTTTTGGAAACTTAGAAATGACCTAGAAATGACGAGTTTTAAGGTTTAAAAGGGAAATTAAGGCAAGGTGGCCTTAAAAGAAAAAGTTTGTGAAATTTGACACACAAACAGGCTTGGAAAAGTGGTCAGAAAGATGCCACTTAGGGCCTATGGAAATGGCACCATATGCAAGAGGAATGGGCCTAAGTTCGAGTCACATGGGAAGCAAATAAAAGAAATTTTATTTTGCTACAAGGAGCAGAGAGAGTGGACGGCACATGGCTATAAATTAGGAGCTTTTATTATTTTATAAATAGTGGATAAATAAGGGATTTATTTATCATTATTTTCAAGAGATAATTGTTGGATTAAATTCTTTTAATTTGAATAAAGAGATAAAGAGGAAAATAAGGGAGAAGTGATGGCCAAGTAAGGGACTTTGAGTTTAATAATTTCGGCTAAGTAAGGATAGTTGCTGAATTATCTTTTATTTTAAGTGATAATTAAAGAGGTAAAGCTATTAAAATAGAAGAGTGATGGCCAAGTAAGGGATTCTAAGTTAGTAATATCGGCTATAAAAGGAAAAGAGAGGCCATTCTGCATTATTTTATGTTCTTTGAAAGCCTCTGTCGAATTCTCTTCACCAAATCTTCTTCTTCTTTTATTTTTGCCAAGCCGAAATACCTTGTGTTCTAGCCGAATCCTCCATCTTTATTCTTCCTTTTCTTTTCTTTATAATCCCTCCAAAAGCCGAAAGTTGTGAGATCATCATCTAGCCATAGCCGAATCTCTGAAGGTTAAAGTGAAGGTGCAATCGATTTCTTCAAGTAAGGGTAAGATCACATTTGGTTTCATCCTTTTTTCTTATGATTTGCCGAAATATAGGACTAACCCCATTAATATCTTGTTGCCGAAACTTTGAAGAGATCTTTCGGGATTTACCAAGTGTCGACTACAAGGAAGGAGAAGTTCTTTTCCCGAAGGTACACCATAGGCCACGTGTTCCCTAGTTATTCGGTGAGTTTCGGGATTTAAAATCCACAAGGTAAGTGTCTATAGCATTCGGCCAAGGCCATGTTTGGTAAATATATGTGTTCATTAATTATTCAAAAGCCGAAAACTAACCAAGTTAATTGATTCAATGCTTGGCCGAATGCAAGAAGAGTATAGCAGAGATTTCAAGACTTGATTCTTAAGTCAAACGGCAACAAGGTAAGTTTAAGTATACTAATCCTACTAGGATTTGGATTTATGGACGAATGACTTTTTATTAAAGTAGTAGGTGATTAATCAAATGTAGGGATTAAGGATCTAAGCATTAGATCAAGCTTTTTCGGGATTTCAAGAACCTTCCGGTAAGTATGATAAGTTGTGGATATTTGGTTAAGAATTCGTATATTGATGATTAAATCGATTGTTCGATTAAGTGTGTTGATGGAGGCGAATACCATTCAAGAAGGGAAAGGGAAGGTCCTATCCCAAGTTTAAGAAGAGATCTGTCTCGCGGTTAGGGATTGGCCACCGGGGTGTGGACCACTTGAGAACAAGAAAGTAGGCAAATAGCGTAGTATCGCCTAGTGATAGCATCGATGACGAAAGCATAGTTCTCCAAGTGGTCGGTGTGTGATTAACCCACCATTTTCCGAGTATATGATATGTATGTGAAATGTGTATGTGTTATGAATGTGCTAACTAGTGCGATGGAAATTGTGATAAGGATACCCTCAAGGGGTATGTCGATAATCCGGTAAGTACCAAACACGATGATATGTGATTATTAATATGAATATGTGATAATTTGCTTGATGAACATGCTCATGCATCATTACATTGTATCATTATTTTATGTGGCATGTGCATGGGTTGGGATATGAAAGAAGATGCGGGTGTACTTGAGTCGTGGTTTGATGTTAGCCTTGAGCTACATCGTGGATTGGCGTTGATGAGGTCACGTTGTGGATTAATTGCAATTTAGTTCGCGTGGCTTGATGAGTGGCTCGTGCCTCATCGTGGTTGATATCGGCTATGTGCCATATCGTGGTTGATGAGTGACTATGTGTCCCATCATGGTTTTTGATGTTAGCCTTGAGCTACATCGTGGATTGACGTTGACCGAGGTCACGTTGTGGATTAATGCGATTTAGTTCGCGTGGCTTGATGAGTGGCTATGTGCCTCATCGTGGTTGATATCGGCTATGTGCCATATCGTGGTTGATGAGTGACTATGTGTCCCATCGTGGTTTTGGTGTTAGGTATGGCTACATCGTGGATTGGCGCCGATCGAGGTCGCGTTGTGGACTATTGTGCTTAATTACACGTGGGGCGGCGGTGATTGCCTTTGGAGTGAAAAGGAGAGGGTGATTTGATAATCCCACGGTGTGTGGTAGGTTTGGATAAGGGGTGTGTAGCGGATGGACCCTAGGTTTGGGTTGGGCTTCATAATTGCATGATTTCGTATGTGAACATATGTGGAAATGGGCCAAGCCCAATATGATATGTGGATTAATGTGGAAATGGGCAAAGCCCGGTATATGAATGTGGATCGGTGTGGAAATGGGCTAAGCTCGGTATGTGGAAATTATGTGGTTAACTACCCTATTAGATGAATGTGATATGAATATGGGCCAAGCCCGAGAATGTGTTAACATGTGAATATGATATTTGTTATCTCGATATATGGGTTAATATGTGGTTAACATGTGGGTGGAATTCAATGGATTAATTACACACTTTGAGTGCAGTATGACTCACCCAATTTTTATTAAACATCGCAGATGATTCGTGGTGATTGGACCGGGTTGGAGTGGATACGAGGTGGCCCATCACGAAGACATCTTCTTTATTTTATTCAGTTTATTACTAAGAACTATTGTTTAATTATTTATTGTAATAAGGCCCAGTTAAAGTATTTAAGTATTTCTATTTGAGCATTTTTATTATGTTTAAGCTATACGACCATTAAATTATTATTTGGAAGTGCTTTTAATTTGGATATTTTTGTCAAGCTTATATTATTTAGAATTTTTAATTGGACATGGTTTTCAAATGACAAAATTTTTAATATTTTTCCCAAAAGTGAAATCAGTCTTCAAACGTTTTTCCGCAGTGGCATCTCAAATTCGGTCGTAACGAATGGGCCGGGTTTGGGGTGTTACACTTTTATCAAATCAACTCCGTAAATTTTATTCTCACTCAGCTCAGTCCAATATAATGGAGTTCGGCATTTTTATCGTAAAGAGCCTCATACGATGCCATTTTAATGCTAGATTGAAAACTGTTCTTGTACGCAAACTCAATTAACGGCAAATGCTTCTCCCGCGTACTTTCAAATTCAAGAACACAACACCTCAACATATCTTCGAGAACTTGAATGATCCGCTCGGATTGTCCATCTGTTTGCGGATAAAATGCAGTCCTAAAATGCAATTTTATGCCTAAAGCCTCTTGCAATTTCTTCCAAAATCGCGAGGTAAATCTCGGATCTCTGTCAGATACAATAGATAATGGCACCCCGTTCAATCTCACAATCTATACAATATATATTTCAGCCAATCTACCGAGTGAATAATCTGTTCTCACCAGAACAAAATGAGCCGATTTCATCAATCTGTCAACTATCACCCAGATTGCATCTTTCTTTCCTATGACAAAGGTAATCCCGACACAAAGTCCATTTTGATTCTTTCCCATTTCCACTCAGGAATCATAATCGATTGTAACAAACCAGACGGAACTTAATGTTCAGCTTTAATTTGCTGACATATTAAACATTTTGACACAAAGTCAGAAATATCTCTTTTCATACCATGCCACCAATAAAACTGTTTCAGATCGTTATACATTTTCGTACTCCTCGGATGAACAGTCAAGCGACTATTGTGAGCTTCATTCAAAATTAACTGAATTAACTCTGAATTCTTCGGAACATAAATCCGATCTCTGAATCTCAGACAATCGTTATACATAAATCTCGTCGTCACTTTTCTGGGCATCACAAATCTGACGTATGAACATTGGTCTCACTTTCAACTAAGCCAAAACTAAGTCATCATCACATAGATTTATCTGAGTACTCATAGCTCGCAAAGCATTTAAAGACTTTCGACTCAAGGCATCAGCAACAACGTTAGCTTTGCCCGGATGATAATCAATCACAAGCTCATAATCTTTCAACAATTCTAACCATCTCCTCTGTCTCAAATTCAATTATTTCTGAGTCATCAAGTACTTTAAACTCTTATGATCGGTATAAATATGACATTTCTCACCAAATAGATAGTGACGCCAAATTTTCAATGCAAATACAATTGCGGCTAATTCAAGGTCGTGCGTCGGATAGTTCTTTTCATGTGGCTTTAACTGCCTCGAAGCATAAGCAATGACTTTGCCTTCTTGCATCAGCACACAGCCCAAACCATTCAACGATGCATCACTATAAACTATGAATTCTTTACCCGATTCTGGTTGAATTAACACGGGTGCCTCTGTCAACAATGCTTTCAATGTTCAAAACTCTGCTCGCACTTTTTTGACCACTCGAATTTAACATCTTTCTGTATCAACTTTGTCAACAGAGTCACAATTATCGAGAAACCTTTCACAAACCACCTATAGTATCCTGCTAGTCCCAGGAAACTACGGACTTTAGACACATTTCTCGGAGGCTTCCATTCTAAAATAGCTGAGATCTTACTCGGATCAACTCGTATTCCCGCAGCTGACACAATATGCCCCAAAAAACCAACCTCATGCAACCAAAACTCACATTTCCTAAATTTTACGTACAATTGCTTCTCACGCAGAGTCTGTAGTACAATTCTCAAATGCTCGGCATGTTGCGTCTCATCACATGAATAAATCAGAATGTCATCAATGAACACCACAACAAAACGATCCAAATACGGTCTGAATATCCGGTTCATCAAATCCATAAACACTGCAGGAGCATTCGTTAGTCTAAAAGGCATAACTAAAAATTCATAATGTCCGTACCTCGTTCTGAAAGCAGTCTTCGGTCAATCTGATTCTTTAACTCACAACTGATAATAGCCCGATCTCAAATCTATCTTAGAAAACACTGTAGTTCCTTTCCGCTAATCGAACAAATCATCAATACGAGGCAACGGATATTTATTCATTATTGTCACTTTGTTCAACTGTCGATAGTCAATACACATTCTCATAGTGCCGTCTTTTTTTCAAGAACAACACAGTAGCACCCCAGGGCGAGAAATTCGGTCGTGCAAATCCTCTATCGGTCAAATCTTATCGATGCCAATAGCCCAGCTATGGTCTTACACGAAGTCTCATATCGATGCCATATCCCAGATATGGTCTTACACGAAATCTCAAATAACCTTAATGTCATGACATTCGTATCCTACCTATTCCTAAGGTTCAACTGGGATTTCTCACTTATCAAACTTTATCGATTATATCCAAGGAGTCAATTATAATTTATACAATATTAAAGCATTTAAAACATAAATAAAACAATGCATTATTTACATACAAACTTACCTCGGTACCAAAATAGTAGTAAGGACTTAATCGTCAAACACCTTATTTTTCCCACGATCTAGGTCGGAACCTCGTTTCTCTTGATCTATAATAGCAAATTTAACTCATTTATTATCCACATTTCTCAATTCAGTCCAAAAATCACAATATGGAAAAATTAAATTTTTGCCCCTAAACTTTGACATTTTTACATTTTAGTCCCTAGGCTTGTAAAATGAAATCTATTCAATTTCATCAAGACCCAAGCCTAGCCGAACCTCTTTCATGCTTATAACAGCCCACATTTTTCATTAAATCATATTTTTATTACTCATTTTAAAACTTTTTACAAATAGGTCCTTTTTAGGTATTTTCATGAAAAATCACTTAGTAAAAGTTGTTTATCTAACATTAAACTTGCATAATCTACCATTAAACATCAAAACACATACTTGTATAACATGGGCCAAACCCTAGACATCAACCATAACTCAAATTAATGGTAGAAATAGATAGATCGAATGATAACGACTTCAAAAATGTAAAGAGCGTTAAAAGCGGGGCTAGGATGTACTTACAATCAAGCTTGGAAGTTGAACAAACCCTAGCTATGGTGACCTTCAAATTTTCGGCTATGGTGAGGAAGATGGACAAGGATTTTGGCTTGATTTTGCTTTTTAATTCATTTAATTACAAAATGACCAAAATGCCCTTCTCTTAAAACTTTTAAATTTTATCTCACCATGTCCATTTTTGTCCACTAACTTAACAAATGGTTTAATTACCATCTAAGGACCTTCAATTTAAAATTTCATAGCAATTAGACACCTCTAGCATGTAGAACTCAACTTTTGCACTTTTTACAATTTAGTCCTTTTTACTAAATTGAGTGCACAAACGTCAAAATTTTCGAATGAAATTTTTGCAAAATCATTTCATAAAAATGGAGACCATAGAAATGTAATAAAAATGAATTTTACTATGTCAAATTTGTGGTCCTGAAACCACTGTTCCGACTAGAGCCAAAATCGGGCTGTTACATTTCACGTCAATCAACTAGTCGCTACCCTAGCTAGATATTCCGATCTTCCACTAAAATAATGAGCCAGCAAGAACTATTTATCTTCTAACCTCACAGTCAAGACTGATTTATGGTTAAGGTGTTCATGGATGGGCAATACGAATTTTGGTTTGTTTCACGTTTTCCCTTTCCCAAATAGCTGATCAGCTGAGTAACCCTACAAAATAGTTAATAGATCATAATTCCATTAGCTAATCCCCCATACAATGATCAGTTCCTCATGTCGTTAATAAACTATATATAATCGATGTAAAGAGAAAGCATGCTAATTAAATTGAGAAGATAGAGTAAATGAAAGAGCCTGATTGTATTGATGTTAAACGTAAATCCACAGAGTTGAATGATTCCACAATCCCGATTTCTTGAAAGAAAACAATGAAAAAATAAACTAAACTGTAGAAACCTAAGAAAGAAAATGAAACTAAATCATAAAGAAAGAAACTAGGTTAATGGAAATGTGTCTATAACATGTGCCAAATGAGCCTATTTATAGCCTTCAGGTGGTCGTCATCCTTAACCCTAGGTTAGCTGGCGTTCCTAAGCTTTAAGTTTGTTTTTGTAAACAAAAATGTCATTGCTTCGTGTTTAATTTCTGTCCCAAAGTTGAATTCGCTACACAGAAGGACCTGTGTGGCAACATAGCAACCAGTATGCTCCTCTGTAGCCATCCTCAGGGTTATGTCGCAACACCCTCAGTCTGTGTCGCAACATCGAAGGCAGACTTGAATTTTCTTCATTTTGTTTCCTATGTTGCGACACCAGTCATCCCGTGTTGAGACATAGCATCCAATATCATCCTAAAATGCCTTCTAATTGACTCCTGTACACTCATAAAGTACGTTAGCTCTCTCTTAGGCCTCATTCGGCCCTTAGGGTCAATAAAAGACTCAATTTGCATATTTTATTGAATGTAAGTAAAACAAAAGAAACTTAACTAAAATGTAATGAAAATGCTTGTATTCAGGCTCATTAAGTGTGAAAACTAGTTTAATCTGCTACATTAAATTTCGACAGATCACATTCTTTTATTTAAATAGTCGAAAGGCTTCCTTTGTATTCTTCACAAGAGCTTTCTTTTACAGAGTTTCCACCAAGACATCCTGCCCTTAGGTTTCACCACGAAGGCTTCCTTTACGGATATTCCCATAGAGGGTTTCCTTTGATAGAGATCGCCACAAAGGCATTTTCTTTCAGAGATTTGCTAGAAAGATGTTCCTTAAGAGGTTCGCCATAAAGGCTTACCTTTCCAAAGTTTTGCCGCAAAGGCGTCCTTAAATAGAGGTTGCCAAAAAGGCTTACCTTTCCAGAGTTTTGCAACAAAAGCATCCTTTACATTTAGTACTCGCCACAAAGGCTTTCCTACCTAAAGTTTTTCCGCAAAGGCATCTTTTAACTGGTGTTTTTAAACAATAGGGATTTGCCTAAACTCGCACTTAATGAGGTTTTCCCCTCATTATTCTAGGACATACAGAGAACCACGTTATGTAATAACCTTCCTTAAACTTCCCCATATGATGCCATAACCCTCTAGTTACGACCTTACAAGATATGATCTTCTTTCCATATGATGTCATAACCCACCAGTTATAGTCTTAGACGATATGGTCTTCTTTCTATATGATGTCACAACCCACCAGTTACGGTCTTACATGATATGATCTACTTTCCATATGATGCCATAACCCATCAATTACAGTCTTACACGATATGATATTCTTTCCATATGATGTCATAACTCACCAGTTACGATCTTTGTAACACCCTAACCCGTCTTCGTCATCGGATTAGGGTTACATAGTTTTACAGTACATATCAAATCAAATGACAACATAAAACCATTCAATTATTAAATTAAATACCAAATTTTCAAAACCAATCATCATTCATAGCATATATACGATTATGAGCCTTATATCGAGCTTACAGAACCTAAAAATCAATTCAAGAACAATCAGCGACTTATTTGAAACAAAGGAAAAAAAATATAGAAAACTTTCAAATAGGGGTCATGCGGTCGTGTGACATAGCCCAAGATGTGTGGCTCAATGACATGGTCATGTGGCCAAACCGTGTACAATTCGAAATTAGGGTCACACGGCCTTCTCGGCAGACCATGTGCAATTCTATATAGGGTCACACGGTTGTATCTCCAGGTTGTGTAACAACCTGAGACAGTGTGGGACAAACTTGCACTAAAATTAAATAGTTCACATGGCCGTGTGGTGTGACTGTGTGTGGCACAGGCCGTGTAATAGCTCGTGTCCCAAGTCGTGTGCACCTAAATAGCTGCCTAAACAAGGCAAAACAATACCAATTCCTTAGGTGTCAAGCCAAACCAAAATCAACAATTAACATGCCTTCAAAACACATTAAAAAAAGCTTAAAACATACAAAAACATTTAACCTAAGTGCCTAACCAATATGCCTTCATTGGAACCACATTTCATACACCAAACTAATTCACATTCAAAAGATCACAAGTCCTTACCTTGTACACATGCCAAATACACAAACTTCATCCATTTTATTCATAAACAAATTATCACATTTCATCCACTTTCAAGAGGCACCAACTGAATAGCCAAAGACATATATATATATATATATATATAAACATTTACTAGCCACAACAAAATATACACACAACCATAATATGCCTTAACAAAAGTTTAACAAAAACTTCATAACAAAAGGACTTTAAAGATCCTAGTACATGCCATTTATAACCAACTCAAAAATGACCAAAACTTCAACCAAGATGAAAGGCAAATAGTGTGTGTGCTCCAACTTGAATCCAACCTATTGAGATTCCCGATGATCTACAGAAAATAAAACAACTAACATAAGCAACTAGTGCTTAGTAAGCTCGTATAAATTATAAACGTAAACTTACCAAATAGGCTCAATTTATACAATTCATGCATAGTTCCATTAACATGCTTATGAGTTCATTCAATTCCTATTCACATCACAAATCTCACAAGTTAGTGTGTTCAATAATGAAACATATACTATTTCCATATCATGAATCATAAATTAGGAACATATCAATATTCATTTCATTCATCACATCTCCAACATGTATCATTCACTCATTTCCCAAGCATTTATACCAACGGTTTCCATTTCATCCATCAAAATCATATAACATATCATATAATTAAGTTCACTCGATTTAAGCTTTTATTACTCGTTGAACCAAATGAAATAACATCGGATACTAGGGAAAATGCTTACACAAGCTGTGACTGTAATCATATATGCTCACACGAGCTATGAAATGGGCTTGCTCACACGAGCTGTGGGTCAAGATGTTAAGCTACACGATGCTGCTCACATGAGCTGTGGAGAATCCATAACAAATGTAGGATCTCAGCCATCATTAGGACATCCAAGACCAACACTTGAAACTGTAAATAACCCCTAATGACATGTCATTTGTATCCTAAGTATTCACGAGGTTCATACGAGTCACATAACATATCTGAATCATTTAATCCTATTTTCACTATACCATTTCAAGCTCACATCCATATATTTCACATTTTCTAAACATACTCATCAATTTAATCAACATCACAATTTAGTCAAAAACCACTAATTGACATATATCATGCAATTTAACTATACCTATCATGAATAATAGTCAACATGTTACCATAAGCAAGAATTAGTAAGTTTAAACAATATACAAACTTACCTAGACCAAAAATGATTGCAAAAATAAGGCCGAGGACTATTCCGTTACTTTAGCTTTTCTGCAATTCGAGTCCGATTGATTTGTTTATTGATCTAAATAATAATTTTCGTTCAATTACTCAATTAAAACATCTCAAATAATTCAACTTAATCTTATAACCTTTTTAATATAAAATTACAAAATTACCCCAATAATTTACTCTTTTTGCAATTTAGTCCCTAAACTCAAAACTTACCAATTAGCAAAATTTAAGCAAAATACAAGCTAGTTGATTTCTATATAGTCCCTATTCAGCTCACCTTTATCAATTTTTCACAAGAATTTCATATAATTTTACCATTTTAACAATTAAACCCTTAAACATTAAAGTTGCTAAAAACTACTTTACAAAATAGTCCTATTTCTCAACCAAGCTTAAGTAATCTACCATAAAACATCACAAACACCTCAAACTCATCAATGACATAATCTAAAATATTTAACAATTTTACAAATTTGCCCCCACATTAGCTAGATTAAGCTAAAACGATTACAAAAACATAAACATTACTAAAAACAAGACCAAAAATCACTTACATGCACAAAACCTAGCTTGGTTGAACCTTTTACTTCAAAAATGGTGTTTTCTTCCTTCTAATTTTCCTTATTTTTAGTTAATGTTTTCTTAATTACTAATTTACTATTTTACCCTTATAAATTTAACTTAATAATTAACAAAGCTTTGTCCATAATTGTCCACTAACTTCTATATGGTTTATTTACCATTTAAGTCCATTAATTTACATTTCCATAGCCATTTACACATTGACCTAATAGAAACTAACTTTTGTAGCTTTTATGATTTAGTCCTTTTTACTTAATTAACTAACTAAACATTAAAATCTCTTAACCAAATTTTAATATGACATTGTAATAACCCTATAAATAATAAATAATTAATAAAACACTGACACACTAGTCAGAATTGTGGTCCCGAAACCACTGTTTTTGACACCACTAAAAATGAGTTATTATAGTTTTACATGATATGGTACTTCAATGCCATAGCCATGGAATATTCTTCATGAGGTTCATTTTTTAGTCCCGACAAACCTCTTTAGATGACTCTGGAGACAAACATAGACTCTTCATACTTAGAACCATCTTTCATGAACTCATCATATCTTGACTTACTCATAACAGACACATCCAAACCTTTCAAACACTTTAACACATTTCCATTATCTAAACACAATAATCCTTTAACCTCAAGATTCATGTTATCCATACATCCAATTTCATAAATCGTATGTTTCTCATCAGAGTCATCACATCATACTTTACTAGTTTCTATTTCACAATTTGGTTACTTAGCATAGAAATTTCTAGAACATACATACTACATGTAAGAGTCAGCTTAGGGACTCACCTGATGACCTCAAATGTAGTTTAAACATCAGATCTAGACTTTCCTTGTGAAATCAACAGTTTGGGCTCTAGATCCATCATTCAGCCAGATGCTACGGTCTCCTCTGCCTTGATAAATAGAGACACTTTGTTGGAACCCATTCGGGTAATTTTTATCATCATTTTAAAACCCAGACATATCACTAAGCCCTATTTCTCCAAGCACACTTACAAATTTGTGTTCCCTTGACCAGCAAAGTCATGGAACGTACCTTGATGGGAGGGAAAAATCACTAACAAAAATCAGGGTTTCAGACTCATCTTAGAGAGATATTTCCATTTGCTCTTAGCCTTAGTTCTTGAGAAGGAAGATAACTCTCCCTTAACTTAACCCGAGTGTCCTTTTAACTTAACTCAAGTCTTTATGGGAACATGGTAAACGTCACATCAATATTGAGTGAGGTTATCAAAATCTGCCACCTCTAAAAACTTACTCGATTACTCCTTTAGCCTTTAACCCTTTTAGTTCATGTTCGGTTAATTTCTTACCACCTTTCCTCACAAATTAGCAAGCTCGGGACCATAACGGCTATAGGGTGTACTATGCCACTGGCGTGAACTCACATCCTAAAGGTCATTTTACATAACCATAAGTCTCATTTCACCACTCATAGTAATCAGACATGAAATCCTTACTTACTTTATTCTCATATTGGAGTCTGCCTATTCTAAACGCCAAAAAGTGCATTTGGACGAATACTATTTCTCCAACCGTACCCTTCTATGACTATGCGCTATATCCGTATATTCGTACATTCATACCATGATTTCTTGTTTGGTTATACCTTATCCCTTTCACAATTTCCCTTAACTATTCCTATTACAAATGGCCTCACAAATAAAATACTTTTGGTTCGCCATAACACTTTTTACAAAGCTTTTCTTTCAGAATCCACTGAGCTGGGATGTACATGCGTTTTCAAGGAGTTTCTTATGATTAGCCAAATCCTTATGGCTTATTCGCTTAAATCTTACTCTTTGCACCTTGCTTCTAATATCATCGTTCGATCATTGGGACTTCACCGAGCGAGATGTTAAAATATTTCAATAGACAGCTAATTCCCAATGAACTATCTCTTACTTAGGTATCTCTTAACAGTTTCCACCCCTGGTAGACCTACAAGATCTTTCTAGTACTTCATGGTCTTGATGGACTTCCGCTTCTCACTATTCTCTGGGGGGCTTTTTTAATCATTCAACCTTGAGCTGTCATTTCCTCCCATGAAGACTTTTCTCGGTCAACTTATTCTTCCCTCTACCTCTTTCTTAATTACCAAATTAGAATTTTAACTTGTGGTAACTTATTTTGCACCAAGTTAACAAATGTGGGGTTCGTGACTTCTCTAGCGGACTCTTATTGGTAGGCATCACGTTTATTAGGGGTGAGCAAAACTCTATTCGATTCGAAAAAATAAAAAAAATCAATTTTTGAGTTAAACGAATCAAGTTATTCGAGTCAACTCAAATTTTTTTTGAATTGTCACACACGCTGTGTGGAAGAAAATAGGCCATTTTACAAGCCATATTTCTCACCCAATTTGGCATAAACCTACACCCAACATTATGCATATAAGCAAGCCATAATGGTACCTAAACCATGCATTTTTTAGCCTTATATAAATGGTATGATCACATACAACCAATATGCCCTTAGGCACCTCAAATGACAATTTATAAACATGACTAACCATGTATTCAATATAACCAATTGATCAACTAACATATACACATATTTGCACCAAAACTTACCATGTAGATTAATTATCAAAACATACCATTTGGTACCAACTTTACCACTTAATCACTAGCATCAAATGGTGTCATACAATTCACATATAACTTGTACACTAAAAACACAAAATGAGTCATTCAAACAAGTACCAATTCACAACATTTCTATCAAGCTTCAAAGATTATACAAAATGCATATTTGATCGTTATGTCAAAGTCTTAAAATTTATATAATGAATGATCTAGCCTAGAAACTAACTATGACAACGATTGAGGCAAGCGCACCTATCGAACAGTAGTATAGTTTAGTGGCAAGACCACCAAAAGTACTAATACTAACTTTCTTTCTATTATTTAGCCTAAGAATTGAAGTGAATTATTATTTAATCTAAAATTAACTAACTACTAAGGTAAAGACGCTAAGACAAAGAGAATGAATTAGGGAAATACTTGTGGGAAAAACAAATTGATTATGACAATATCCAAGGAAGAATCCACCTAGACTTCACTTGTTATCTAACTCTGAACCAGACGATTTATTCACTTGACTTGATCCGTAGGATTCCCTTATGTATATTAATACCTCTCTTGAGGCTACAAACGTCTAACCCTAGGTTGATTAATTGAAATCTCTTTCTAATTAAAACCCGTAGAATTGCATTAACTCGATCTATGGACTCCCATATTAGGTTTGACCCTAATCCGGTAGATTTTCGTCACCCTATCTCTAGGCGCGCGAGCAACTCTGTTTAACTATGCTAGATCTACTCTTAGGCAGGGTCTATTTCTCCTCTACCTAAGCACATCAATACTTGAATCAATCTCCTGAAATATCAAAATAAGAATTAAGAACACATAATTAAGAACAAATCAAGTATTTATCATATAGCTCAGAAAACAATAACCAGATCCGTCTTAGGTTTCATCCCCCCAGGTATCTGAGGGTTTAGTTCATACTAATAAAAGAATACATCTTAGAAGAAAAGATAAAACAAAACATAAGAAAAACCCTAAAACCCCCTGAAGGAATTGAAGAGAAGATCTTCCGTCTTGAGTAAGACTCCGGCTTCTTGAGATGAATCAACTGGCTTTCTTCGAGTAAATCCCACGATTCTGACCTCTCCGGCTTGTCTCCTGGGCCTGGCTGGACGCCCCCTGAAGGTTGGCCTTTAGGGTGTTTATATAGGCTTTTGGAATGTGTTTCTTTGCCTCTAAGTACCCTAATCCGAATAAAATTCTTCTTTTCCACGGCAACGACACGCCCATGGCACACGCCCGTGTAAGTCGAGTTGTAGGCCATGTTCGAGCCTGCTAAAGGGGCACGGCCGTGTGGTGAAACCCCAGGCCGTATCAATTTCTCACTTTGGCCTATTTGACCCGTTTTAAGCTCGTTTCTTGTTTTTTTCATCCTCCTATGCTCTCCTGAGTATAAAACATGAAATTAAAGGATTAAGAGCACCAAATTTCATAATTCAAGGGATAAACCATCCAAAAGCATGCTAAATGTGGGACTAAAATATGTTACTATTACGGTTTATAAAATACCCCCACACTAAAGCCTTTGCTTGTCCTCAAGCAAAATTCTCAACTCACAATTAAAATGAACTTCCTCAATTCATAACCTTCATCAATAGTGTTTCATCATAATTCATAGGTAATTCATACATTGATAATTTAACCGGAAGGTTCCTAAAGATTCAAACAATCAAAGTCATAGTTTTTATAGTACGAAAAATAGGTGTTTCCCCTTACCTAAATAATTACCTTTAATTCAAAATTGAAAAAAGTTGACATCCTCACTAAAGATTCACTCAAATCACTCAAAGTGTTTAAGGTTCAAAATTAAGCACTCAGAAGTCGAACATGAAAAGTTAATCCCATAGGCTTGCATGAAAATCAAATCTCCACCACTGTAAAATGATATGATACACAAATCGAAAGGTCTTTTATGGGTTGTAGCGGGGCTTGGGTTAAAGGTGTGGATAATGGCTGAATTAGAGGGTTAGTATCGAGATTGACCTGACAAATTACCTAACTAGAGACAACGAACTGAATAAAGAATAATTACATCAATTGAAAACTTGTAATATTAATACTAATAACACGAGCTTCCTCTAACGATGTGAATTTAACTGTATAAGCTCAATTAATCACAGAACTAATAAATATACTTCGATTTTTTTTATATTTTTTTAAGAACAAATCAAGTAATAATAATAAGATAGAATTTAACAACTGATATAAAGAAACTAGTTAAGTAACCAATCAAATCAAATCTTGATGTAGGGGTAGTCAAGAAGAATGGTGATAACAAATACAAAGGGTTTTGGGTTAATATTAGTGGGTGAGTCAATAAAATGGGTTGTTAGGATTAAAGGGGTTCACTAGGGGTTAATTGTGAGAGTAAGCTTTTAGTGGAGTAAGTGGGCTAAATCCTAGGTGCCTTTATCATCTTAGTATATCAAATCAAAGGTGTTGTCTCGACATGTATAATCGATGCAAGTTCTAGAATAACAGATCAATGTTGACACACTCATAATCAATAAAGTGAGCACGAAAAGGAATGTATGCTCTAAAAGGTTCAAAATCTCACAAAAAATATGGGCTTTTTGATATCAACCTTGTAAATTTCAAATTTCAAAGTAATAATTAGATTCTGGTAGACAACCTAACAAAATTTTTACTTCTGAAAAATAGACTTATCCTGCTTGATTCTCTAGTTTCCTACAGTTTAAATCATCACTGTACAATTATCAATGACTTTATCCAAAACATATCAATAAAAATCATAAATCAAAGGAAATTTTATTCTAATAGTGATATGAGAAAATTACTTAAGAAATAAGATATAATTCAGGATTTGAGAATAATGAAAAAAGTTAGGCATTTTTAAGATTCACCCCCCCACACTTAAGATGTACATTGCCCTCAATGTACAAAGATAGATAGGAATTCATAAAAGATAGGGAGAGATGAAACTTCTTGAATTTTGAATGGATTCCTTGAGTTGGGGGTGTGGAAACTTGATTCGGAGGTGAAAGATAAGTTGGAGGAGGCGTCTGTGGTGGTGGTATGGTGGCTGCCCACTACTACTGCGCTAGATGAAGAAATTGGGTAGCCCGTGAAGAAATAGCCAGGAAATACTAAGAAAAATTCAAAATAAACTAATTATTTATTTAGGACAAGGAAGATAAAGAGAAGGAAAATAAATGAGAAGAAAAAAGAAAATTAAAAACTAAATGGCCTCAAATATCCTTGGCTTGTCGAGTGGATGAAGCGGCCGGCATGAACTTATGTAGATCGGTCTCACAGAGGAAGATTGTGCTAAGGTCCTTTCGCTTCTTCGACATGGATATGGTGTACATCTAGAGTTTGGAAAAAGGGCCAAGAAAGGAGAATATGGAAGGGGGGTCTGAGAATGTATGGAAGAAGGGGAATGGGGAGTAGTTGAGAAGAGGGAGGGGGTGGTTTAAATAGAGTTTTGATGTCTGGTACATCTCCACGCCCGTGTACCAAGGGCATGTTGGGTCACACGGCCATATCGCACGGTCGTGTTGTGCTTCATTCGTTTCTCTCACGCCCGTTTTGTGGTCACCACGCCCATGTTTGATAAAACAGTGTCGACCACGACTGTATCGCATGGCTGTGGTGTTTAGTTGGAGCCTGTGTGACTTCCCTTAGTGTCGGGCACGGCCATAGCGCACGGCCGTGGCAATTTATAGTCGTCCATGATCTGGGAATCTTTCGTCATTGGCTCGTACTACCTCTGCTATGTCAGTACGGAAGTCCGTAGTATCCACATCGGCCGCAGCCCACTGTAGTGTGCAAGGCCGTGTGGTATGGAAATTTTTGCCTAAATATAAATAAAAGAAAAGAAATAAAACTATACTTAATTATTAGGGTTAGTGCTCAGGTTGCCTCCCGAGAAGCGCTCGTTTAAAGTCTTAAGCTAGACTTACCTCTCATTAGCATAATCAGGGTGGTTTGAAGAGTTGAACATCCTTCCTCATGCTATCTATCCTATTATTAGTATATAGTTCAAGTCGAGTAGCGTTTATTTTAAAATTGCCAAATGTAGGATTACTTACCTAGACTGTTCCGTATGGGAAGACATTGATTACCCTAAAAGGGATTTCTTTGTTTGTATTCGGGTCAGGAGGAGATATTCGAGGGTCCGCTTTATCTAACAATACCTGATCTCTGATTTTGAATTTGTCTGTCCCATAGAGTGGCTTTGGTTCTGCTTCGTGTGATTTTGATTTTTCCTTGAAATGTGCCTTCCACTCATCTAGTTCATCAATATGAAGCCTTCGATCCTCATGAATTATTTCCTTGTTGTTATGAGGTATAGGATCGGGCTCAGGTGTGTAGTTCCGTGGTGCTTCCTGAAAAGAAGGTTTAACAAATTGGTTATCAATTGAATTTACTTTCTCACCTCTATCACTTGATGTCCTGGTTGAGTCGAGAGCCTGAAGACTGATTGATTCGTCACCTACACGGAGTATGAGTTCTTCTGTACCAACATCAATTTTAGTTCTGGCAGTTGCTAAAAAGGGTCTTCCTAAAATTAAGGGGATACTATTGTTCTCATCCATGTCTAAAACTACAAAGTCTACTGGGAATACAAATTTATCAATCTTTACGAGAACATCTTCGATTATACCCCTAGGAATTCGAATAGTCTTATCAGCTAATTGAATGCTCATCCTAGTTTGTTTGGGTTTCCCTAGACCTAGTTGTTTAAACATTTTATAAGGCATAACATTTATGCTTGCCCCTAAATCAGCTAAAGCGTTACCAATAAATAAACTACCAATTAAACATGGAATCGTAAAACTCCCTGGATCTTTTAATTTTTGTGGTAGTTTGTTTTGTAGAATTGCTGAGCACATTGCGTTTAGCTCCACATACGATGCCTCGTCTAACCTCCGTTTGTTTGTCAAAAGCTCTTTTAAAAATTTCCTTGAATCTGGCATCTGCGAAAGAGCTTTGAGAAACGGTAAGTTAATATGTAATTTCTTTAAAAGTTTAAGAAACTTACCGAACTGTTCCTCTGTGTTATCTTTCTTCATTGCTTCGGGATATGGTATGCAAGGTTGGTACTCTTTGATTACCGGTTTTGATTTATCATGACTTACCTCGAACTTACCTTCCTCTACCACATCCTCTTGCCTTAATTTGGGCTCATCTAACCCTTTAATATCATGAGCGGTTATGGCTTGAAGTTGCTCCTTTGGGTTAGCTTCAGTGTTGCTTGGCAATCTACCTTGTGGTCGTTTTGACATGATCTTAGTAAGTTGACCTACCTGATTCTGGATCTCTTGAATCGATACTTCTTGCTTTTTGAGTGCTATTTCGGTGTTTTGGAAACGTGTTTCTGACACCGCTATGAATTTTGTCAACATCTCCTCAAGGTTCGACTTCTTTTCCTGTATGTAGGGCTGTTATTGGAAGTTTGGAGGGGGTTGCTGTCTCTGATTTCCTTGACCTCCCCACGAAAAATTGGGGTGGTTCCTCCAACCTGGATTATAATTGTTACTATAGGGGTTATTTTGAGATCTAAAATTGTTACCCATATAATGAGCTTGCTCATTTTCAGTGCTCAAGATGTAAAGTGGATATTCTGTGTTGCTTATTCCTCCTCTATTTGTATCGCACTGCATAACTGGATGTACTGTGAAGACCCACAAAAACCATCAATTTTTTTATTTAACATCTCTACCTGATTTGATAGCATGGTCACTGCGTCGAGGTTAAAAAAACTAGTGGCTTTTGTCGGCCTTGTCCTCGTGACTTGCCACTGATAATTATTCAGTGACATCTCTTGAATAAACTCGTAGGCAGCCTCAGGTGTTTTGTTATTCAAGGTTCCGCCGGCGGCTGAATCAATCAACTGCCTGGTTGAAGGATTTACACCGTTATAAAAGGTTTGGACTTGTAGCCACAATGGTAATCCATGGTGTGGGCACCTTCTCAATAGATCTTTGTATCTCTCCCATGCATCATAAAGTGTCTCTAAATCCATCTGCATAAAAGAAGAGATATCATTTCTTAACTTAGCCGTTTTAGCCGGCGAAAAAAATTTTAATGAAAATTTTTCGGTCATTTGCTCCCATGTAGTGATTGATCCTCGTGGAAAAGAAATCAACCACTGTTTGGCTTTATTCCTCAAAGAAAAGGGAAATAACCGAAGACGAATGGCATCATCAGAAATGCCATTTATTTTGAAGGTATCACAGAATTCAAGAAAATTCGCTAAGTGTGTGTTAGGATCCTCATCCTGCACACCATCAAACTGAACAAACTGTTGTATCATTTGAATTGTGTTAGGTTTCAGTTCAAAATTATTTGCAGCAATAGTAGGTCTAACAATACTTGATTCAGTACCAACTAAACTAGGCTTAGCATAATCATACATAGTACGAGGAGCATGATTTTCGGCCACCTCTGGAGGTAACGGATTATTCTCAGCCATCTCTTCGGTAGTATTGTTCTCGTCTTCTTTCTCTTCTTCTATGTAAGTTAAGCTTCGCCTTATTTCTCTATGATTTCTGCGAACGATTCCTTCAATATCACTGTCGTAAATTAAGGGTCCTGTCGGGTTCCTTCTAGTCATAAACTAGAGGTACCTGCAAGGGATAAAGAAAGAGAAAAATTAGCAAAGTTAAAATAAAAATAAAATAAAAGTAAATTGAAAAAATAAAAAAATGGCTAAAGTAATAAAAATTGAACGTTTTTAATATTTTGGTTCCCCGGCAACGGCGCCAAAAACTTGATCGTTATGTCAGAGTCTTAAAATTTATATAATGAATGATCTAGCCTAGAAACTAACTGTGACAACGATTGAGGCAAGCGCACCTATCGAACAGTAGTATAGTTTAGTGGCAAGACCGGAATACCGAACCCAAAGGAACCAAATGTACTAATACTAACTTTCTTTTTATTATTTAGCCTAAGAATTGAAGTGAATTATTATTTAATCTAAAATTAACTAACTACTAAGCTAAAGACGCTAAGACAAAGAGAATGAATTGGGGAAATACTTGTGGGAAAAACCAATTGATTAAGACAATACCCAAGGAAGAATCCACCTAGACTTCACTTGTTATCTAACTCGAACTGCATTTATTTATTCACTTGACTTGATCCATAGGATTCCCTAATGTATATTAATACCTCTCTCGAGGCTACTAACGTCTAACCCTACGTTGATTAATTGAAATCTCTTTGTAATTAAAACCCTTAGAATTGCATTAACTCGATCTATGGACTCCCATATTAGGTTTGACCCTAATTTGGCAGATTTTCGTCACCCTATCTCTAGGCGCACGAGCAACTCCGCTAAACTATGCGAGATCTACTCTTAGGCAGGGTCTATTCCTCCTCTACCTAAGCACATCAATACTTGAATCAATATCCTGAAATATCAAAACAAGAATTAAGAACACATAATTAAGAACAAATCAAGTATTTATCATATAGCTCAGAAAACAATAACCAGATCCGTTTTTGGTTTCATCCCCCTCAGGTATCTGAGGGTTTAGTTCATAGTAATAAAAGAATACATCTCAGAAGAAAAGATAAAACAAAACATAAGAAAAACCCTAAAACCCCCTGAAGGAATTGAAGAGAAGATCTTCCGTCTTGAGTATGACTCCGGCTTCTTGAGATGAATCAACTGGCTTTATTCGAGTAAATCCCATGATTCTGACCTCTCCGGCTTGGCTCCTTGGCCTAGCTGGACGCCCCCTGAAGGTTGGCCTTTAGGGTGTTTATATAGGCTTTTGGAATGTGTTTCTTTGCCTCTAAGTACCCTAATTCGAATAAAATTCTTCTTTTCCACGGCAGGGACACGCCCATGGCACACGCCCGTGTAAGTCGAGTTGTAGGCCGTGTTCGAGCCTGCTAAAGGGGCACGGCCGTGTGGTGAAACCCCAGGCCGTGTCGATTTCTCACTTTGGCCCATTTGGCCCGTTTTAAGCCCGTTTCTCGTTCTTTTCATCCTCCTATGCTCTTCTGAGTATAAAACATGAAATTAAAGGATTAAGAGCACCAAATTCCATAATTCAAGGGATAAACCATCCAAAAGCATGCTAAATGTGGGACTAAAATATGTTACTATTACGGTTTATCAATATTCAAACCACTATTTTACCTTCCATCATTCTACCATATCAAGCCACACATGAACATGATAAGGCTACCTATATACATACCAAAATATACCAGGACACAAGCCAAATCATGTGGCCACAATCAAAACATCACATATAGGCCAACATTAGCCAAAATAACCTATACATGCCATTATAACTAAAATTAAACAACCGAAAGTACCAAAAGAGCCGATGGATAGTGAAATATAACTCTGACAAGCTTTCAACCTGAACGAGCTTTCGATTCACTATAAAATATGAAAAAATACACAAAGTAAGCATTTAAGCTTAGTAAGTTTGTATAACATAGATTTTAACTTACCATTTAGTCACAATTTAGGTAAATAAACATAGCATATTCCAACTCAATTTGGCCAAATATCTAAGCACATATTCACCAACATGTTAGCCATCTAAAACACATATAATAGCCAATAAGCATGGATGAACATAATAATTAAGCAAGTTTCATATACATGTATCATCCATTTCATGTTTCAATATATCATATATTATCATTTCCATATATTTCATGTATATACCTGTAATAGTTCGTATATAACTCATACCATCTCGTAATAGAACATTGCCCGTTGAACCATTTAGAATATCATTGGATACTCGGGATAGCTCACACATAGTGTTCTAAACTATAATCCGTCAATTCTTGTACATGTATGCTCATAGAGCCATGAATCGGTATGCTCTCACGAGCTGTAAATCAGTAAGCTCATACGAGCTGAGAATCGGTAAGCTCTCAAGAGCTACAAATCGGTAAGCTCATACGAGCTGAGAATAGGTAACCCTAATGACATGTCATTTGTATCCTACAAATTCCTAAGGTTCAACTAAGACTCGGTAATTGTCATACGTGTAACACCCCTAACCCTTATCTGTCGCCAGAATAGGGTTACGGAGCATTATCGGAGTTTACAGATCAATTACAAAAAATTTCTTATCATTTACTATTCATATCCAAAATCAATCATATTCAATCATATTGTCCCTTAATTGGACCCTCGAGGCTCAATTTATACATTAGAAACAAGTCAGGATTAAATCAAGAACTTAGAGAATTTTTCGTGAAATTTCAAAAATTTCCTTATATACAGGGGTCACACGCCCGTGTGATCAGGCCGTGTGGCTCACACGACCAAGTGACACGCCCGTGTCTTAGGCCGTATGGCCTTTCGATGTAAGGCAAACGGCCGTGTCCTAGCCCGTGCCCAAAATTAGGGTAGCTACTGACTTGGGTCACATGGCTAGCCACACACTCGTGTGCTAGGCTGTGTGGACAATTAAATTTTCAAAAATAGGTGCAGGATTTACACGGCCAAGACACACGCCCATGTGTTGGGCCGTGTGACCAATTCTGAGCATTCTGTTTCTCAATTTTTAAGATACAGGGGACACACAGCCAAACTACACGCCCGTGTACATGGTCGTGTGTCACGCACGGTTGAGACACACGCCCGTGTGTCTACCCGTGTGGACAAAACAAGGCCATTTCCAAGCCTTATTTCTCACCCGAATTTTACCTTGTACCTACATTGACATTTTAATACCTTTCCAAGCCAATTCAAATCATTTGAATCAAGCCAAATAAGAGAACTGTGTATAACATATTAGCACATATGTTCGAATGATAAAACTTGCCAAGTTTGCACTTATGTTTATATATAAATTTTATCAATTATACTAATTCCATTCCATTCATCATATGGTTTATATACCTTTCATCATAAAACCATTTTTAACACATATCAAACATGATAAGGCCTTATATAATTACATCAAAGTATGTTTAACACTAGCCATTCCAATGGCTAGATACAACCAAAATATTTTATCATTTAATCTATTTAACCTATGCATGCCATTATATCAAAAGTTAGCTTAATTCATATACCGAGAGATCCAAGGGATAGTGTGATGTTTCTCTAACAGATTCCAACCTTTACGAGCTTCTGAGCACTATAAAATAGAGAAAAGAAAATCGAGTAAGCATTTCAAATGCTTAGTAAGTTCGTATAACGGGAATTTAACTTACCATTCATTTACATTTAAGGTAAGCATACAAAAATGCATCCAAGCAATTTAGCTGATAGCCTAAAATACACAACTTCATCAAACATGTTAGTCATTATTCCACATAAATTTCAAGAATCAAAGATGAGCTCATCATATAGTAACTTTCATATTACATGTACATTTCTATGACATATCATTTCAAATTCAAGTTAGCCATGTCAAAACTTTACCCATTGAATTTATTTGAAATATCGATGGATATGCTCATGTAGTACACTTAAAGTGTACAAAACTGAAAATCCATCAATTCATATCCAGGGGACCCATTAGGGCAAATAATCAGGAAGCACTCTCTCGAGCCAAATAACATGATGCTCATGTGAGCCATATAACAGGAAGCTTATACAGGCTATAACAGGAAACTCATAAGAGTTTAAAACAGGAAGCTCATTGAGCTTCACAGGTAACTCCGAAGAGTTATTATCAGGGAGCTCCGGATAACCATATAATAGGATGTTCAAACGAACCATACCAGGAAGCTCAAGAAGAGCCTATATTAGGACGCTCATAAAGAGATGCATTTGTGTCCGCAATATATACAGGATCACAACCGATCGTATAACAGGACACTCACAAAGAGCTGCAGTAGTCTGCAACACATGCAAGATCACTACTAATCAGGATGCTCGCAGGGACCATATAGCAGGAAGCTCGAGAGGGCTTATAACAGGATGCTCTTTCAAGTTATGGTGTGCCTGCAACATATGCAAGACCACAACCAATAGGGAAATCCTGTATCCATCGAATTCCATCTATTCAAGCGAGACTTATACTTATCGAGCAATATCAGACATGTAATTAATTTTATACATTAAACATTTAAAAAATTCACACATATTCAACATTCAATTCCAAGCATATTAATATATATAATCTAGTTACACGAACTTGCCTCGATAAACGTTCGTATACAAGGATCTACTAATCCGATACTTTTTGTTTTCCTCGATCCAACTCAGTACTAGGTCTTTCTGGATCTATATAAATGAATTTAACGTCAATTTAATCCATTTCATACTCAATTTAATTCAATTCACATCCTAGGCAAAATTACCATTTTGCCCCTATACTTTTCATAAATGACGATTTCGTCCCTAGGCTCGGAAAATAAAATTCGTGCAATTTAATCCTTATTCCAAGCCTAACCGATTTTTACATATAACATTTGCAGCACATATATTTCATAAAAATAAGAAATTTTCCATGAATTTTACATCTTTACAATTTAGTCCCTAAATCACAATTTCATGAAAATTCACTTTACAAAAGTTGTTTATCTATCAACAACCTTTCAATTTCTACCATAAATTTCAAAATTTCAGCATATTCATCCATGGAAAAATTTTAATACTTTCATAACTTTACAAATTGATCCCCAAAATAGCTAGATTAGATTATTCCGATCTCAAAAATATAAAAATTACTAAAAACAGGAAAAGATTACTTACCCAATTAGGCTTGCTTGATTTTCTTTCTCTTTCCTAGGGTTTCCATAGAATTTGGGGAAGAAGATGATATAAAATGATGATATTATATATTTATTTTATTTATCATCTTTTATTTATTTCAATTTCCAATTTAGTCCTTTTCTTTTTCTAATTTTCCATGATGAATCATAAAAAATATCTACTAACTTCTCTTAATGGTCTAATTACCATATAAGGACCTCAAATTTTGAATTCCATAGCTATTTGATACTTATAGCTACTAGAACTCAACTTTTGCATTTTATGCAATTTGGTCCTTTCCATAATTAAACATGAAATCGGTAAAATTTTCTTATCAAAATTTTTATACGTCTTTTCTATCATGATGTAGACCATGCAATAATTTTAAAATAAATTTTCTTTCTGACTCGGATTTGTGGTCCCAAAACCACTGTTCCGATTTTACTGAAAATGAGCTGTTACAGTACGTCGTCGGATATGCGATCGGTATTTATACATGTCAATTATACAAATCACATAGATATAATTAAATTAAAACATATAAATACTCAATTTAATTATACGAACTTACCTCGACGAGTATTCGTAGATACGGAGGCGATTAATCTGAGACTTTCTCTTTGCCCCGATCTAACTCCATACGAGGTCTAACTAGATCTATACGGGTAAATTTAATTCAATTTAACATATAATTCATTCAATTTAATCCAAAACATATTTTGGCAAAATTACCATTTTCCCTATACTTTTAAATTCTTTGCAATTTAGTCCCTAGCTCATAAAATGAAAATTCATGCAATTCATGCTTAACCCACTATAGCCGAATTTCATATAGGTCCCTAGCAAACCCTACATTTAATTTATTTCACAAATTTACCATGTATAATTTCTATTTTTCAATTTAATCCCTATTTAATAATTTCATCAAAAATCACTTAACAAACGTTGTTTATCTAACAACAATCATTCATTTTATAACATCAAATTTCAAAAGTCATATACATGCATCAATGGTAAAACCCTAATAGTTTAACAATTTCACAAATTAGTCCCCGGGCTAGGTATATGAAACATAGAAATCAGCAAAAAAGTGGACTAAAACACATACCTAATCAAGCATGCAAGATTGCCGAATGCCAAAACTCAAAAATGGCTTCCCAAGATTTAAATTTCAGTTGAAAATGAAAGAAATATGATAACCTAATTTTTTTTATTTTAATTAAACTTAAATTACTTAATTACTAATTAACCTTTAAAAAACATTAAAATTTACACAATTGTCAAGCCATGTACATCCACTAACACCATTAATGGTCTATTTACCATATAAGGACTTCCACTTTAAAGTTCTATAGCTATTTAATACCTTTAGCTATTAGAACTCAACTTTTGCACTTTATGCGATTTAGTTCTTTTTATCAAATTAAGCATGTAAACGGTAAAATTTCTTAACGAAATTTTTATACGGTACTTATATCATGGTGTAGGAAATAAAATAATAATAAAATAAATTTTTTGACATCAGATTTGTGGTCTCGAAACCATTATTTTGATTTCACTAAAAACGGGTTGTTACACGAATTTTGAGTTCGAATCGAGTTGAATTTTCGAATTCAAATTACTCGAATAATTCTAATAAACTGAATATCAATGTAATATCCTGAAATAGGGGTTATCTGTGGTTGAATTGTTTTGCATGAGAGTTGGACTGTTGTGTTATTATTTGTAGTGTTTTAAGACCTAGTTATAAGTTTAGAGTGGGCCCGAGTTGCAGGAATTTTTTTGTTTTTAAGTTGTAAGTAAGGGGAGCTGAAGGAGCTAGGGCTTAAGTGTAATTCGTGGGGTATTTTAGCACAAAAAGTGCCTTGGTAAAGTGGCAAGGAGACGCCACTTAGGGCCCTGAGAATGACGCCACAAGCAGGTGGGAGAACTCAGGTTCGAGCAGTAGAAATCACATTTTCTGCTTTGCATTTTGACGCCAAGGGGAGAAGGAGTTGTGCTCAGCACAAACTCTGTTAGATTAGTTTGGACTCAGTCAAATTAATTCAAATAGGTGGCAAAGATAAAATTTAGGAGTTTGATGAGTTCAAACTCATTTGAATTGTTGGCCAAGAGAGAATTTAGGTGGTTGCCGAATTTTGAACTCCTGCTTTGAGAGGAGTGTTCGGTTTAGAGGCTAAGGGGAGGAGAGTGCCAAATTTCCTTGGGTGCCTTATTGTGCAATTTCGACTAGCTTAGACATCCTTTTGAGTTGTGCCGATTTCTCCCTAGTGCACCATAGTGAACCAAAAGCTAAAACTCCATAGGTATTTGCCGATTTTTCCCCTAGGCACTTGGCCGAATCTCCTTAGGAGCCTCCCTCTCATCTCTTATTTTTTTTGTAGCCAAAAAGAACCCTTATTCGCTTCATCTTTTCTTTCTTCCTTTGTTGCTCAACGCCGAAAGTATCCCTCTTCCATTTGATTTTCTTTCTTCTTTCTTCTTCTCCTAGCGAATCTTCCCTCTTCTATTCTTATTTTTCTTTCCCTTTCTCTTTTTCCCACTCTAGCCGAATCTTAATTGTTTGTTTTCAAGCAGCCATAGCCAAATCTTCTTCTTTCTTTTTTTTTGTTATTTTAGCCGAATCTCAATTAAGCCTTGATCTCTTTTGGTTGTTTCTTCAATCGGTTTTAAGAGAAGGTATGTATCCATGGCCGAAACCCATTACTTCTTCTCTCTTTTCTCTGTCGATTTTCATAAAGGTAAAAGCCAATTTCGGCATCTGTTAACAAGGTTCTAATCATCTATAGGAACCGATTTCTCCTAGGTTCTTCGAGGTTTTGGAAGCAGACGATCTAAGCATCATTTCTCTGTAAATCAGATTTGGTAAGTCAAGTGGTAAGGATCCATGATGTTTTAATCAATCTTGTTGTTATTTGGTTAAGCCGAAGGCTATTGAAAGTGAGTTTGGTTGTTGACCGATTGTAGGGGGAGGAGCAGTCTCGCATACCTTGCGTTGTGATTTGTTTTCGTAAGGCAGAAAGGTAAGGGTGGTGTAGTTTATGCGTAATCTCACCCTTCGGGATTTGTTGGTATAAGTCGAGTGGCCTATGTTACTAACCTTAGTGTTGGTCGAATGTAGGATAAAGGGATTTGGTGCAGGAGATCGGTCCTTCGGGATTTAGTTCTTACGTTAGTGACAGGTGTGTAACTTACACACTTTATAACTAAGTAAATATGTTAATAACCTAAATGTGTTAAAAGCCAAAACTGTGTAGATCTTAATATGATGCCTTATGGGTATGAGCAAGGATTCGGGTAAGTCCATTTCGATATGACTTTTGTGATATGGTGCATAATAATATGATTTATGATATATTTGCTTTATGTTGCACGTTAAAGCATGATGGCATGATTTGCACTTGTAATGCATTGGTATGGGTGATATGAGAGGAGGGGGAAGATGATATCCATGACTTTGGGTCACCAGAGGTTTGGCACCTCCAGTGGTTTGGTACCACAGATTATTTTGTGACTTTGGGTCACCAGAGGTTTGGCACCTCATAGCGACTTGTCCCAGTGGCTTAGCACCACAATGGGTTGGCCCCACAGATGATATTTTGGGATCGTCGCCAGTGATTTGGTATCACACGTGGGTTGGCCCCACACTCAGATTATTGATATTTCGTGACTTTGGGTCACCAGAGGTTTGGCACCTCATAGCGTCTCGTCCCAGTGGCTTAGCACCACAGTGGGTTGGCCCCACATTTGATATAACGGGATTGAGGCCAGTGATTTGGTATCACACGTGGGTTGGCCCCACAGATGGATTACTCGTGACTTTGGGTCACCAGTGCTTTGGCACCACATTATTATTGGATATCGTGACTTTGGGTCACCAGTGGTTTGGTACCACACGGTGTAGAAAAGGAGTTATGGATGGCTAGGTTTGGGTGAATTATATATATTGCTTGGTTATGATTTGTGTAAGTACGTTGCATTAATCGGGAGGGGGATTATGCACTGAGTCTTGGTGACTCACCTTCTCCCTTATCTTTTCAGGTGATTCATAGATCGCGGATGAGGAGCCGGATGGACTCGAGGTGGCCATGCATTAAATAAACTCGATTTTTACTTCGACTTTTGTTGGGTACTTTATTTCATTTTAATTTGCTTTCACTTTTACTTTGGGTTTGTAATACGGCCTTTTGATTATGTTTAGATTATTTTTATGCTTCGGAATTGTGTTAAAGTTAGCTAAGTAAGTCACATGGTTAACTTAATAATTTGAGCCAAGGTTTTCTAAACTAAGGAACGCAATGGTTTTCAAATCTTTACCATTGGGTAAAACAAATCAACTGATAACAACAACAACTCAAATGGATTTCAAACTCAAGTTTTCAACATTCAACTTAACTGATTTCTAAATAGTTAAGGAAGGAACAACGGGTTTTAAAATGACATAAACATTTTCTAAACCTATGGGTCGACAACTAAGTTTTAAAGATTTATTACCGGGATTTCAAAGTATATCATGGGTTTTAACTAATCATGCACCTGGTTTCTACAAACATAAAACAACAAATAGTTTTTCACTGAAAACAAACCGGTAACCTGTTTCCTTCAAAATGATTTCCTCTGTGACATGCCAGATTCGGTCGTGGTGTGTTGACCGGGTTTGGGGTATTACATTTTTGGTATCAGAGCTAAGTTCAAAGGCTCGGCTGTGGGCCCGAAGCCTAAAATGTTTTAAAGTATGGTATTATTGGAAAATACATGGGTTGAAACGCATGGCACCGAGCCTCCGGCACCAATCCGCCCCAGGTAAGTACCCCTAACTGATGTTTGCATTTGATTATGATGATATGCTATGAATGACTAGTGATAGTGGACTACCCTAGAGACTGAAACCTATAGGATTCTATGAACTCGCGAAAAACAAAACTCTTTAATAAGAACTATTCATAAGACTGTGCTTTAATAACAGTGGAATAAAGACTGACGCATAAAACTTGCAAATCAGATAATTCGAGACATTAGACATGAGCACTCGAGGTCGTGGTCGTAATACACGTGGACTCGGTCGGGGTAGGATGATCGTATGCAACCGATGGGATCCGTCGTGGTCGAGAATGAGATGCCACCACCACCAACTCACCGTGTTGAGTTTCGAGGATCGGGCGCGGATGATGATGCGTATCGCAGCGATCTTTGCGAGTTCTTGAGAGGGTGGCTGGAGCAGGTGGAGGCACGGGAGCTCGTAAGTCTGTATCTGAGTGACTCCGAGCCAATGAAGCCGAGGTTTTTCGAGGTGTTTCTGGTGTGGCTCCCAGTACGGCTGAGTATTGGTTAGAGGCGACGGAGCGAATCATGGACGATTTAGATTTGACTGCTAAGGAGAAACTAAAGGGGATAGTATCGCTCCTGCGAGATGAGTCATACCAGTGGTGGCTCACGGTTTGGGATAGTGCTGCAGCGGATGATCTCACTTGGGAATATTTTAATGCAGCGTATCAAAAGAAATATATTGGATCTAGCTACATTGATGCACAACGAAAGGCGTTTCTGAGACTGGTTCAGGGGAGTAAGTCCGTATCGGAGTACGAGGCAGAATTCTTAAGGTTGAGCCGGTATGCTAGGGGTATCGTGGCTACAGAACATGAGCGGTGTGTCATGTTTGAGGACGGTTTGAGAGATGAGCTGAGGTTGCTGATTGCTCCACAACAGGAGCTTGAGTTTGCTGTTCTGGTGGAAAAGGCTAAGGTAGCCGAAGAGGTTAAGGAGTCGGTGAGGCAGAATACGGATAGGAATAGGCATAAGAGAGGTTTTGGATCATCTGGGTCAGCCGGTAATTCCCAGAAAAGGGCTAGACATGGTGGGCCGAATCAGTCTGGAAGATCTGTTGCTGCAAATCAGGGACCAGCGCAGTGTAACCGATGTGGGAAATCTCATTGGGGAGGATGTTGGACCGGTGGAAAAGGATGCTTTGAGTGTGGCTCGTTAGACCATCGTGTGAGGGACTGCCCACGTAAGCAAGCCGGGATTCAGTCTGAGGGTTAGGGTCGTGCTCAGTTCAGAAATGAGGGACTGCCACCGCAGAGGGGTCGTGGTAACGGTAGAGGAGGTAATGGTTCTGGTCAGGGCCACGGAGCACCGAGCAGAGGTGCAGGCAACACTGAGGCAAGATAGCCTGGGTTGGTATATGCAGCGAGGCGTCGAGAGGAGGGCGACGCACCAGACATCATAACCGGTACGTTCTTGATCTTTGGATTACCATATACTACTTTGATTGATGTGGGTTCGACGCATTCGTATGTTGCTAGTAGCATAGTAGAGACCATGAACCTAGACTGTGAGACTACTTCTAGGGAGATGACAATAATTAGCCCTCTAGGTCACTCTGTAGAAGTAAATAAGCTGTATAGGGATGTACCCCTAGAACTCCAAGGGGTAGTGTTTGTAGCTGATCTGATAGAACTACCGTTTGGGGAGTTCGATCTGATTCTTGGGATGGACTGGCTGGTGAAGTACCAGGCAAGTTTGGATTGCGCGGCTAAGCGCATGGTTTTGAAGACGGCTGAGGGTGAAGACGTGGTTATGATAGGTAATAGAAGAGATTATCTATCCAACGTGGTATCCGCTTTGAAAGTCGAGAAGATGGTCGGGAAGAGTCGTGAAGCATTTATGGTTCATGTGTGTGCCTTGGAGGCTAAGGAGTCTGCTGTGGAGAATGTCCGAACAGTAAAGGAATTTGCTGACATATTTCCAGAGGAACTTCCGGGATTTCCTCCAGATCGTGAGGTTGAATTTGGCATAGACTTGCTACCCGGAACTGCACCAGTGTCTATTGCCCCGTATAGGATGGCGTCGAAGGAGTTAGTGGAACTAAAGGCTCAGATTCAGGAGTTGTTGGACCGGGGTTTCATTCGGCCAAGTGTTTCGCCTTGGGGAGCACCGGTACTCTTTGTCAAGAAAAAGGACGGTACGATGCGGATGTGTATAGACTACCGCCAATTGAATAAGCTGACGATCAAAAACAAGTATCCGTTGCCCAGGATAGATGACCTGTTTGATCAGCTAAAGGGTGCATCGGTTTTCTCAAAGATTGACTTAAGGTCAGGATATCATCAGCTAAAGGTGAAAGAGGCTAATATCCATAAGACGATGTTTCGCACTCGGTATGGGCACTACAAATTCCTGGTGATGCCGTTTGGGTTGACTAACGCATCGGCAGCATTCATGGACATGATGAATCGGGTGTTTCAGCAGTATTTGGACCAGTTTGTCGTGGTGTTTATAGACGACATATTGGTGTATTCGAAATCGGAGGATGATCATGATGCGCATTTGCGAGTAGTGTTGCGGACTCTAGGGGAGAAGCAGTTATTTGCTAAATTTAGTAAGTGCGAGTTTTGGCTTAAGGAGGTGACTTTCTTGGGTCACGTAGTATCAGCCGAGAGGATTAGAGTAGACCCTCAAAAGATTGAGGCAGTGTTGGATTGGAAGCCGCCTAAGTCAGTTGCAGAGATTCGAAGTTTTCTAAGTCTGGCAGGGTATTATCGGAGGTTTGTAGAGGGATTTTCTTTGATCGCAGCACCGATGACCAAGTTGTTGAGAAAAGGGGTTCCATTTGTGTGGTCTGAGAAACAGTAGGAAAGTTTTGACAAGTTGAAAAGGATTCTGACTGAAGCTCCGGTTTTGATTCAGCCGGAGGCAGGGAAAGAATTCACGGTATATTGCGATGCATCACATACTGGCTTGGGATGTGTGCTGATGCAGGACGGGAAGGTAGTGGCTTATGCATCTCGACAGCTAAGACCACATGAGGTTAATTATCCGATGCACGACTTGGAACTAGCAGCAGTGGTTTTTGCCTTGAAGATATGGAGGCATTACTTATATGGAGAAAGGTCGATAGTCTACACAGATCACAAGAGTCTAAAGTATCTTTTGACTCAGAAGGATTTGAACTTGAGACAGAACAGATGGATTGAGTTGTTGAAGGACTATGACTGTTCAATCGAGTATCATCCAGGCAAGGCTAACGTGGTGGCAGACGCGTTGAGCCGTAAGGTTGTACCAGACTTAAGAGTGATGTTTGCTCGTCTTAGCTTGTATGACGATGGGAGTCTTTTGGCGGAATTGCAGGTTAAGCTGACCTGGGTAGAGCAAATCAAGGAGAAACAATTAGTGGATGAGGGTTTGAATGCGCGGAGGTTGCAAGTTCAGAATGGTGGTTTAGAGGATTACAGTTTGTCCAGTGATGGAGTACTGTGTTTTCAAGGAAAAGCTTGTATGCTGAAGGATGTCGAGTTAAGGCAGAGGATTCTTCAGGACGCACATAGCAGCCCATACGCTATGCATCCTAGAGGTAGTAAGATGTGCAGGGATTTAAGAGAGCAGTTTTGGTGGCCAGGTCTGAAACGGGAAGTAACGGAGTTTGTAGGAAAGTGTCTGACGTGTCAGGAGGTTAAGGCTGAACATCAGTTGCCGTCAGGTTTGCTTCAGCCGGTGAAGATTCCACAGTGGAAGTGGGAGAGGATCACTATGGATTTTGTCAGTGGATTACCCCTTACGCCTAGTAAGAAGGACTCAGTCTGGGTAATTGTGGATCGTCTGACTAAGTCAGCTCACTTTATACCGGTAAGGGTTGATTACTCGCTTGAGTTAGCTAAGCTGTATGTGTTAGAGATAGTGAGGTTGCATGGTGTGCCAAGATGTCGATCATCTCGGATAGGGATCCCGATTTACGTCGAGGTTTTGGAAAGCGTTGCATCGGGCTTTGGGTGCGCGGTTGGATTTCAAGATCGGCATTTCATCCACAAATCGACAGCAAATGGAAAGGGTTATACTGATTTTGGAGGATATCTTTGAGAGGTTGTGTTTTGGACTTGATGGTAGCTGGGAAGAGTTTTTACCATTAGCTGAGTTCGCATACAACAATACTTACCAAGCAAGCATCAAGATGGCACCATACGAGGCGTTGTATGGTAGGAAGTGTCGCACACCTACATGTTGGACGGAGTTGGGTGAACGTCAGATGTTGGGACCAGAGTTGGTTGCAGAGACTGAGGACAAGGTTATGTTGATTCAGGCTCGATTAAAGGAAGCTTCGGACAGGCAGAAGTCATATGCCGATCTCAAGCGGAGGGATATAGAGTTTGCCGTGGCCGACAAGGTCTTTCTGAAGGTCTCGCCGTGGAAGAAGGTATTGAGGTTTGGAAGGAAAGGAAAATTAAGTCCAAGGTTTATTGGGCCGTATGAGGTACTGAGACGAGTGGGACCAGTAGCCTATCAGCTCGAGTTGCCAGCAGAGCTGAGTCAGATTCACGATGTGTTCCATGTCTCCATGCTTAGGCGTTATCGTTTAGATCCATCTCATGTTGTAGCAGTGGAAGAAATAGAGGTGAGTCCAGATATGACCATGGAAGAGGAACCAGTGCAGATTCTAGATCGAGATGTGAAAGTCTTGCGTAAGAAGTCCGTTCCACTGGTGAAAGTATTATGGCAAAACCATGGCGTGGAAGAAGCTACGTGGGAACCCGAGGATGTGATGAGACAGCAATACCCTCAACTCTTTTAACCAGGTAATTTTGAGGCTGAAATTATTTTTAAGGGGGGTAGAACTGTAATATCCTGAAATAGAGGTTATCTGTGGTTGAATTGTTTTGCATGAGAGTTGGACTGTTGTGTTATTATTTGTAGTGTTTTAAGACCTAGTTATAAGTTTAGAGTGGGCCCGAGTTGCGGGAAATTTTTGTTTTTAAGTTGTAAGTAAGGGGAGTCAAGGAGCTAGGGCTTAAGTGTAATTAATTGGGGTATTTTAGCACAAAAGTGCCTTGGTAAAGTGGCAAGGAGACGCCACTTAGGGCCCCGAGAATGACGCCACAAGCGTGGGGAGAACTCAGTTCGAGCGGCAAAGAATCCCATTTTCTGCTTTGCATTTTGACGCCAAGGGGAGAAGGAGTTGTGCTCAGCACAAACTCTGTCAGATAAGTTTGGACTCAGTCAAATTAATTCAAATAGGTGGCAAAGAGAAAATTTAGGAGTTTGATGAGTTCAAACTCATTTGAATTGTTGGCCAGGAGAGAATTTAGGTGGTTGCCGAATTTTGAACTCCTGCTTTGAAAGGAGTGTTCGGTTTGGAGGCTAAGGGGAGGAGAGTGCCGAATTTCCTTGGGTGCCTTATTGTGCAATTTCGGCTAGCTTAGACATCCTTTTGAGTTGTGCCGATTTCTCCCTAGTGCACCATAGTGAACCAAAAGCCGAAACTCCATAGGTATTTGCCGATTTTTCCCCTAGGCACTTGGCCGAATCTCCTTAGGAGCCTCCCTCTCATCTCTTATTTTCTTTGTAGCCAAAAAGAACCCTTATTCGCTTCATCTTTTCTTTCTTCCTTTGTTGCTCAAAGCCGAAAGTATCCCTCTTCCATTTGATTTTCTTTCTTCTTCCCATTTTCTTCTTTCTTCTTCTCCTACCGAATCTTCCCTCTTCTATTCTTATTTTTCTTTCCCTTTCTCTTTTTCCCACTCTAGCCGAATCTTAATTGTTTGTTTTCAAGCAACCATAGCCGAATCTTCTTCTTTCTTTTTTTTTATTTTAGCCGAATCTCAACTAAGCCTTGATCTCTTTTGGTTATTTCTTCAATCGGTTTTAAGGGAAGGTATGTGTCCATGGCCGAAACCCATTACTTCTTCTCTCTTTTCTCTGTCGATTTTCATAAAGGTAAAAGCCAATTTCGGCATCTGTTAATAAGGTTCTAATCATCTATAGGAACCGATTTCTCCTAGGTTCTTCGAGGTTTTGGAAGCAGACGATCTAAGCATCTTTTCTCTGTCAATCGGATTCGGTAAGTCAAGTGGTAAGGATCCATGATGTTTTAATCAATCTTGTTGTTATTTGGTTAAGCCAAAGGCTATTGAAAGTGAGTTTGGTTGTTGGTCGATTGTAGGGGGAGGAGCAGTCTCGCATACCTTGCGTTGTGATTTGTTTTCGTAAGGCAGAAAGGTAAGGGTGGTGTAGTTTATGCGTAATCTCACCCTTCGGGATTTGTTGGTATAAGCCGAATGGCCTATGTTACTAACCTTAGTGTTGGCCGAATGTAGGATCAAGGATTTGGTGCGGAGATCGGTCCTTCGGGATTTAGTGCTTACGTTAGTGACAGGTGTGTAACTTACACACTTTATAACTAAGTAAATATGTTAATAACCTAAATGTGTTAAAAGCTGAAACTGTGTAGATCTTAATATGATGCCTTATAGGTATGAGCAAGGATTCGGGTAAGTCCGTTTCGATATGACTTTTGCGATATGGTGCATAATAATATGATTTATGATATATTTTCTTTATGTTGCACGTTAAAGCATGATGGCATGATTTGCACTTATAATGCATTGGTATGGGTGATATGAGAGGAGGGGGAAGATGATATCCGTGACTTTGGGTCACCAGAGGTTTGGCACCTCATAGCGACTTGTCCCAGTGGCTTAGCACCACAAAGGGTTGGCCCCACGGATGATATTTTGGGATCGTCCCGGTGATTTGGTATCACGTGGGTTGGCCCCACACTCGATTATTGATATTTTGTGACTTTGGGTCACGGAGGTTTGGCACCTCATAGCGTCTCGTCCCAGTGGCTTAGCACCACAGTGGGTTGGCCCCACATTTGATATAACGGGATTGACACCAGTGATTTGGTATCACACGTGGGTTGGCCCCACAGATGGATTACTCGTGACTTTGGGTCACCAGTGGTTTGGCACCACATTATTATTGGATATCGTGACTTTGGGTCACCAGTGGTTTGGCACCACCAGTGGTTTGGTACCACACGGGGTGGAAAAGGAGTTATGGATGGCTAGGTTTGGGTGCATTATACATATTGCTTGGTTATGATTTGTGTAAGTACGTTGCATTAATCGGGAGGGGGATTATGCACTGAGTCTTGGTGACTCACCTTCTCCCTTATCTTTTTAAGTGATTCATAGATCGCGGATGAGGAGCCGGACGGACTCAAGGTGGCCATGCATTAAATAAACTCGGTTTTTACGTGGACTTTGGTTGGGTACTTTATTTCATTTTAATTTGGTTTCACTTTTACTTTGGGTTTGTAATATGGCCTTTTGATTATGTTTAGATTATTTTTATGCTTCAGAATTGTGTTAAACTTAGCTAAGTAAGTCACATGGTTAACTTAATAATTTGAGCCAAGGTTTTCTAAACTAAGGAACGCAATGGTTTTCAAATCTTTACCATTGGGTAAAACAAATCAACTGATAACAACAACAACTCAAATGGATTTCAAACTTAAGTTTTCCACATTCAACTTAACTGATTTCTAAATAGTTAAGGAAGGAACAACGGGTTTTAAAATGACATAAGCGTTTTCTAAACCTATGGGTCGACAACTAAGTTTTAAAGATTTATTACCGGGATTTCAAAGTATATCATGGGTTTTTAACTAATCATGCACCTGGTTTCCACAAACATAAAACAACAAATAGTTTTTCACTTTGAAACATACTGCAGAACTGTTTCCTTCAAAACGATTTCCTCTGTGACATGCCAGATTCGGTCGTGGTGTGTTGACCGGGTTTGGGGTGTTACATTCAAACTATAATTTACATTTTTACCCCAAAAACCCAAACCCTTTTACTTTTTCCCCAAAACTTTACTCCTTTCCACTTTCCCCCCAAAACATTTGCCCTCCTCCCATCCCAACCCCTCATCTATCCCAAATCCATTTCCCAACAATTCTTTTTTTTAATATTTTCCCTCTAAAATTTTACTCCACCCATCTATTTTCCCTAAAAATTTTACTCCAAAAAACCCTAACTTTTTATTTTCCCCCAAAAGTTTTACTCCCTCCCACTTTCTCCCTAAAACTTTTACTCCCCTCACCTCCTATCCCACCCCACCCCATCTACCCCCTAATTTTTTTAATATTTTCCCTCCAAAATTTTACTTCCCCTATTTATGTTCCCTCAAAATTTTACTACCCCAAACTTTTTATTTCCCCCCCAAAATTTTACTTCTCACTTTTTATCCCCAAATAAAAAATCAAAATCATCCAAAAAAATCCCTAAACCTAAATATTAATAATTTTATTTCTATCTACTATTTATATTATTAAATTAAATTTTACATTTTGTACTACTTATATTATTGAATTGTTTAATCATATTGAATATTTATATTAAAATTGAAATATTAATGATTCCATAAAATATTCGTGTTAAAATTTTATGTTGGTATCAGTTTCATATTTTATCTTTAAAATATCTTTTATTAAAAAAATCACATTTTTACATTTAATATATTTTTTAATTTCAAAATACATAGTGACAATAATTAGAAGACAATTGAAGCAACTAATCAAGCAAAGAAGCTAACCTGTATACAAAAGATTAATAAATAAATTATGAGGTGATGAAAGTTAATAACAAATTTGATTACGGTGGGTGATAATGGTTACATGGATCCAAAATTATTTTTTCCCATTTAACTCAAAAAAATATATTTGATTTGATTCTATTTGAATTCCATCTCACTCGACTCGATTCAAGAAAATTTAATCAAGTTAGGATGATAAAATATGATTCGTCAACTCAATTAACTCAAAATGTTTTCATTCAATGCGATTTGATTGAACGCTCACCTTTAACGTTTACCATCTTGCCTAAGGAGTCTCTCCCTCCTTTCATGCATAGCTAAGTTAAGATGCTTCCTAGGCTCCATTCATCATTGCCTTTGGCGAATCCCCTAGTTGTCTCATTAGCCTGTGTCCCTAGATGCACCAAGTCCTTTCTATTTTTTGACTTGGTGCGCAAGTCACAATGTGACTTCTTCTTTTATACCTTGGTTGTCTCTTGGTTTACCGGTCTACAGACTTCACATGCTACCATAGTCGAGCTATGGTCTTACACTTGTAACCCCATGTTTAATTTCATGTCGGACTACCCTATGTTTACTGTCCCGGTGGACTACTGATCTAACACAATTCGTTGAGGTAAATTAGACTATTTTCGAAACTTAATGAGCTTGATTACAAGTAGTTTTATGTTAGTTTGTTTCATTTTCTATTTTAGTAGCTTAGACATAATTATTAGCAAAAAAAGCATTTTTATGCATTTTCTAGTATTTCGATGACCCATTAGGCCGACTCAAGCCTCAGGAATGACTAACGGGTTATCACCTTATTAGCGAGAAAAGCCCGCCGAATAAGGTCCTCACCCTACTGTAATCTTCCTAACACTAGGTCTGGTACTTTGCATAGTTGGCGAAGTTCTTCGTAACTCTCCGCCATAATGTTATCACTTTTACTATTCTAAGTTTTGCAACTTAGGCGGCCTCTACTAGGATACTGGGGTGTGAAAACTCCCCTACCTTAAAAATGAATTTTGTCCACAAAATTTCATACCTAAGAAAAGGTACGGGTATTGTTCCCTCATGGTGCTTTCTCTCTCCTATGTAGCTTCTTCTACCTTATAGTTTCTCCACAACACTTTAACTAACGGAATCTCTTTGTTTTGGAGTATTTTAACTTCTCTATCCAAGATACGCATTGGCTCTTCTTCATATGACAGATTCAGTTCTACCTCAAACGTTTCCACTTGTACCATATGATCCAAATCTGAGCAATACCTTTGCAACATTGATACATAAAATATGTCGTGGATTTTGGATAGTTCCAGTGGAAGTGGTATTTCATATGCCACTAGTCCAATGTACTCTAATACCTTTTAAGGACCAATGAATCGCGGGCTAATTTTCCCATTTAGTCCAAAGCGAATGATATTCTTCCACGGTGAAACTTTAAGGAATACCTTGTCACCAACTTTATATGATAATTCTTTCCTCTTTCTGTCTGCATATGCTTTTTGGAAATCTTGAGCTACCTTCAAGTGGTTCTTAATAGCCATCACTTTTTCTTCCATTTCACAAACTAAGTCTAGCCCAACTAGCTTCCGCTCACTAAACTCCATCTAGCAGATTGTCAATCTACATTTTCTTCCATACAATGCTTCAAAAGGTGACATGCCCAAGTTGGCATGATAACTATTGTTGTAGGAGAATTCCACCAAAGGTAGATACTTATCCCAATTCAACCCAAAGTCAATTACTTAACTTCTGAGCATGACCTCTAGTACTTGGATCATTCTCTCCGATTTTCTGTCTATATGGAAAGCGATACTAAACTGGAGCTTGGTTCCTTGAGACTTCTTCAACTATTTCCAAAACCTCGACATAAACCTAGGATCTTGATTGGACACAATTGTAGAGGGTATGTCGTGCAAGCAAAGTATTTCTGATATGTACAACTCCACTAACCTTTCCAGCGGGTAGTTCATTCACACCGCTACAAAGTGAGCTGACTTCGTCAATCGATACACAATTACCCAAACAACATTTTTCTTGGTTGCACCAATGAGAAACCCTAAGAAAAAATCCATCATGATTCTATCCCACTTCTATTACGGGATTTCTAATGAGCACAATTTACCAGAAGGAACCTAATGTTCTGCCTTGACCCTCGAGTAAGTTTGACTCTTCATTCCAAACTCTGATATCTCTCTTCTCATTCCCGACCTCCAAAATAGTTGCTTCAGATCCTTACAAATCTTTACACTTCCAAGATGAAGGGAATAGGGTCCTTGATGTGCTTTCTCAAAAATTTATTTCCTCAACTTTCATTGGGAACATACATTCTTCCCATGAAGCATAATTCTTCTTCTTTGCCCAGGTTGAAACTATTAACATTTTCAGACTTAATGTGCTCCTGTTTTCCTCACATTGTGCATATTTTAGCTGAGACTCCTAGATTTGAGATAAGAACACAGGCCATGCTCTTAACTCAGCGAGAATTGACCCATCTTTCTCTAAACATACACTTGCTCTCAATGAGGCTAAAGTCACTACAGTCTTCCTGCTCAAGGCATTAGGAACCACATTCGTTTTTCCAGGATGATATTCAATGGTCAAGTCGGTATCCTTTAACAGCTTGATCCATCTTCGCTGACATAAATTCATCTCCTTCATGGAGAGCAGATACTTCAGGCTTTTATGATCAGAGAATATACGACACTTCTCCCTATAGAGATAATGGATCCAAATCTTCAAATCTAGTACTACAACCGCTAATTCCAAATCATTAGTTTGGTAGTTATTCTCATGTGGCTTTAGTTGGAGTGAAGCATAAGTTATCACCTTCCCCTTCTACATGAGTATACACCCTAACACATTCAAAGTTGCATCCGTAAATACAACATATTCCACTTTTGATTCTAGTTTACTCAGTGCTTGGGCTTCAGTCAACGCTTTCTTCAACTCATCCAAACTATGTTGACATTCTTCAGTCCAATTGAACTTCATGTCTTTCCACAGTAATCGGGTTAGTTGTGTGGCTGTAGTAGAGAATCCTTTCAAGAACCTCCTGAAATATCCCGCCAACCCAAGGAAACTACATACCTTAGTGACGCTTTTTTGCTGGATTACACTCAAGTATAGCTCAGATCTTCCCGGGGTCTACTTTGACTCCTTCAGCGGAGATAATATGGCCTAGGAAATGGACTTCCTTTAGCCAAAATTCACACTTGCTGAATTTGGCGTACAATCTATTCTCCCAAAAGACACTTAGAACTATCTGCGAGTGTTCCTTATGCTCTCCTCACTCTTTGAGTAGACCGAAATGTCATCTATTAAGACAATGAAACAATGATCAAGATAAGTTTAGAATAATCTATTCATCAGATCCATGTAGACAAAAGGGCATTACAAAAAATTCGTAGTTTCCATAGCGTGTGCAGAATGTAGTCTTCGGAATATCATCTCCTTTTATCTTCACCTGATAGTATCCAAATCATATATCGTTATTCGAAAACACCTTAGCTCCACTGATCTGGTCAAACAAGTCCTCAATCTTGGGTAACAGGTACTTGTTCTTTATGGTCACCTTGTTTAGTTGCCTATAATCAATACAAAGCCGAAGGGTTCCATTTTTTTCTTAAAAAATAGTATACGTGCACTCCAAGGTGAAATGCTTGGTCTGATGAACCCCTTGTCTAACAATTCTTACACCTAAGTTTTCAACTCCTTTAACTCTACTGGGGTCATTCTGTAAGGTTCACTTAATATAGGAGCAGTTCCTAGTGCTACATCAATAGAGAATTCAACATCCTTGTTCGGCGGAATCAATGGTAATTCCTCGGGAAAGACTATAACAGCCCATTTTTCAAAGGTGTCAGAAATAGTGGTTTCGGGGCCACAAATCTGAGATACGAGCCCATAAATATTATTATTTAATATTTACGAGTTAATTATAGTATTAAAATATTTTTTTATTGGCAAATTATGTTATTTGAATGAATAATTAGGTTCAAGTGGTATGACCTTAAAGTCAAGTGGTTTTAGAAAATGAGGTATTGAGACCTCGTTTTTTATAAACCGAGCTGTAAATATTTTATTAAATATTTACGGAGTGTTATTAAGGTCGTATTAAAATTTGATTAAGAAATTTTAATGTTTAGATAATTAATTAATTAAAAAGGACTAAGTTATAAAAGGTACAAAAGTTAAATGCTATGGTGTTATATATGTTAATTTACTATATTGCATAAAAAATAGGGTCTAGTAAAGTAATTAAACCTTAATGTAATTTAAGGGTCGATTGGTGGTAAAGATATGTATTATTATATGTTAAAAATATAATTAAATAAAAATAATATATGTTAATTAATGAAAGAAAAGAAAAGAAACATGAGCATCTTCATCATTTTTATTCTTCAAACCAATTCACCATTAAAGGAGAACAACAAGCTTCGGTCAAGGCTAGTCCTCATTGCATGGTATGCAATTCAATCCCATTTTTAGTAATTTTTATGTTTTTGACATCGTATTAGCTTAATCTAGCTAGCCTGGGGGTCAATCTGTAAAGTTGTTAAAAGTTTAGGGGCTTATCATGATAGATTTAGCATGTGTTTTGAATTTAAATGATGGATTATTAAATTTGGTTGCTACATAAATAAGTTTTGTTAAGTGATTTTTGATAATTTTAATGTTTAAGGAGTAAATTGTAGAAATTGGGCTGATTATTGTGAAATGATATAAAATTGGGCTGTAACACCCCAAACCCGGCCCATGCATTATGAGCGGATTTGGTATGTCACACGAGCAAAACATGTTAAACCCTTTTTGATCGTACTAAAATATTGCTATGTTAAAAATCAAGAAAACAAGTTTGATTTGATAAAATACTACTAACCTCAAAGATTTGATTGATAAATCGATAAATTTGAACTAATGATCTTACAAAACCGTGACTTTTGAAAACGACATTGAAAATTCGAAAGAGAATCCAAGTCTTTTGAAAATATCGTTAATAGTTCGAGAGAAAATATCCGTGTTAAAAATATTTGTCAAAGTTTATTTTAAAATCCATTTGTTAATCGATTTTGGAAACCATTATTTAAGTTTTTAGAAAATTCCCCTTTTTAAACAATTTAAGAAAAATAATAAAAACATCCCAACCAAAAAGCAAAAATAAAAATAGTCCAGAGGCCTTATTACAACATTTAACCCAAAATAGTAAAGTAATAAAATAAACGAGAAAGAAGTCTATAGTCCAAATAAACCATTTCCGAAGTATGGCCTCCCTCGAGTCATCCATAGCCCAAGTCCATATCATCAAGCATTACCTACAAGGATTAAGAGAAAGGGGGGTGAGTTACAAGAACTCAGTGTGAAATCCCCTTACCGTTATTCATTGGGCCGGAACCCAATTAGCAATATTTTGGGCCTAAGCCCATTTACAACAACAATAATGTATCAATTATAATATGCATATGATATGCAATTCCCAAACCAAACCTAGTTTTCCATCCACTACACACCACCCGTACCAACCAGCACACCTGTGGGGAGCTTTAGTCACCCACCCCGCCAACACACCAAACGTAGGCATTAAGTCGATTATATCAAATTTGTGGACAAGCCACCAGATTAACAGAATTTAAATGGCATCGCCATTTTTCATATTTATGGCAGAGCCACCAGAATTATGTAGCAGAGCTACCAGAACTTCTCTTCATCATTATCCCATCCCATGCAAATCATGTATATAATGCATAGCCATTCACAACAATTTATTCAGATATTTATTACAAAATTATGGCCTATTACAAAGAATTAATCAAAAGGCCCATTAAGCAAAATATCGATTTGGCCCATTTAGCAAAATATCGATTGGCCCATATAGCAAAAGATCGATCGGCCCATTTATCAAAATATCGATTGGCCCATATATCAAAATATCGATTGGCCCATTTATCAAAATATCGATTGGCCCATATAGTAAAATATCGATCGCCCCATTTATCAAAATATCGATTGGCCCATTTATCAAAATATCGAGTTGGCCCATATAACAAAATATCGATTGGCCCATTTATCAAAATATCAGATCGGCCCATGTATCAAAATATCAGATTGGCCCATGTATCAATATATCAGATTGGCCCATTTATCAAAATATCAGATTGGCCCATATAACAAAATATCAGATCGGCCCATTTATCAAAATATCAGATTGGCCCATATAATAATTTATCAGATCGGCCCATTTATCAAAATATCAGATCGGCCCATGTATCAAAATATCAGATTGGCCCATGTATAAAAATATCAGATTGGCCCATTTATCAAAATATCAGATATGCCCATATAACAAAATATCAGATCGGCCCATTTATCAAAATATCAGATTGGCGCATATAATAATTTCGTAATTCGGCCCTTTAGGGGCATTTTCGTAATTTCGACCCATAGGGGCATTTTAGTAATTTCGATAATTTACCCACTAAGGGTAATTCGGTAATTTCGCAACCTAGACTTAACTACTAATGTGGAGTATAAAAATCGAAACTGTCCATCTGCGTCGTACTAACTAAATTGACTATAACTCGAGTTAGGAATCTCGAAATCTAAATCCGTAAATTTTCCTTGAAACTAGACTCATATATCTTCTTACTACTAGTTTTCCAGAATTTTTGGCTTAACCATTTAGTACAGTTTATTCCTTAAATATTCCCTTGTTTCACTGACCAACGATTCTGACCTCTCTTACCCAAAATTCAAATATCTCACTGTACAGTTTTCATATGTTGCTCCCACTTATTTCTATTGAAAATATACTTACTAAGTAATCTATACATATAAACTATAACTTATAATTCACTTTGTACAATTTTATACAATTTTTCCAAGACAGATCAGAAAACCACGAAGTCATTCAAAACCAGTCTCACTCAAATTAACATATCTCAGAATATAAAAACCTTTTCCTTCTCCGTTTCTTCCATATTAAAATAGACACAGTAAGATTTAATTTTTCGTGATTTTTTAAAAACACGTCACTGCTTCTAACCGAAACTGTTTTATTACAAAATACGATTACCACTACGATCATACGCACGCTCGAGTGATCACGGATGCCGGTTTTCGGTTTTCTTCGGTATTTTGACCAAACCACAGAACATATCATACAAACTTTCAGAGATATGTGAGATTACACACCATATCAAACATGTATACGAAAGGTACGGGATTACACACCTTGATTAGGATTCCCTAAAGAACCACTCGTCGATGACCTAGAACAATACCAACCAAAAGTTAGCCTCGGATTTCCAAAAGATTTCGTATCACTTACACTTGAATCACTTACCATTATGTCTGAAGGTAGAATATATCGAGTGATTCCGTCCCTAAAACAGAATCGATTAGTCACAACCACTATTATCCTTTAAACGAATAAAGAACGATTTCAAATAATCCATGAAGAACTCCTTACCTTATTGATATTGGATCCAATTTCCACCGTTTGACTTAGGGATAGAATGATACACGGCCACCAACTTAGAACACTACGAAAAAGAGAAAATAATCTCGTTTGAGAGGGTATAATAAAATGATGGTCTCGGTTAAAAGGACCATTCCCTGCCAAGACATATATTCGGCTAGGAGAAAGAAAAACTAAAAAAATGTTTGAATAGAACCACTTACCGATTGATCAAAGGAGTGAGTGTTAATACGGATGAGAAGAACGATAAAGAAGAAATGAAGGGTTTGGTTTTTCCAAAGGAAAACGAGTGAACAATTTGATCTCCAAGGCTTAGGTACTTTCGGTAACAAGGAAGAAAAGAAGAAACAAAAATGCACACTAAAGGCTTGAAAATTCGGCAAAGAGAAGAGGAAATTTGGAGAGAAAGAGAATGATACAAAAAACTAAAGAGAACAACCTCTCAAGCACTAGCTTTGCCAAAAACTCCTAGCAAAATTCGGCAATCACCCCCTTTAGCCCCAAAACCGTCCACATTCATGTCCCTAATAGTCAAAAATTTGCCAACCACCCTTTCCATAATACATCCCTTGAAAAATGCCACATGTTCCCCCTACTTTCCCCTTTCTCTTGATTCCTTTCCCCAACTTCAACCTTGCCTTTTTATTTTAGCCACCTTACCAAAATAATAAAGTCAACCTTGCCATGAATGCCTCTTGGCCGACACTTAAGGAAAGGGTGCAAAAATATAAGTCAAAATTTGCACACAAAGTGATTCGAACCTCTTCCCTCAAGGTACTTCATGTGGCGCCATAACCACTTTACCAATAGCTCATTTATACTAGCAATTTACTCTTTTATTTCCATAAGCCTTGATGCCACTTACTATCTCTCCTTAATAGGCTTAAACACAAAATTTTACTAAGGCCCAACTTGAACCCGAAACTTCATAGAAACCTCGTAACTTTCCAAAATTACCTTCTTAATAAGTCCAACTTGAAATAATACCGTTCCCACTTGAATCAAATCTTAAGACGCTTCTACGCTCAAGGCCCATGGGCCCAATCCTACTAGGCCCAATTTTGGGATGTTACATGTGTAACACCCTGGTTTAGGGGCTATGCAGGTTAGATGTAATTCAGGTGTTGGTAGGTTTTTAGGTGTTTTTGGATGTGTTTTAAAGTTTTAAGAATGCCTGGATGAAAGGGGAGTACTTTGGAAAATTTTAGATTTTTGGGGTAAAAAGGGGAAATGGGGCAGGAAGGCCTTAAAATAATTTTATGGAGTTTAAGACACAAGAAAGGAGTTGGCAAAGTGGCTTCATGCTGCTGCTTAAGGGGGCCGGAAGTAGCGCCATGGAGGGCACAGGTTCGAGACCAAGCGGTAGCAAAGTGGTTTTAATATTTTTGGATTCTGGCGTTACGGGTGGAAGCCTTAAAAGGAGCCGAGGCGAGTCTTTGACGCAAGCGACACCTTGGCGAGTGGTTTCGTCACGGCACTTAGGAGCTGGAGGTGTGCGTGGGCGCTGGTTCGAGCGACGGGAGCGACTTTTGCGTGTTGTATTTTTTTATGTGCGGTAATGGGCTTAGATAGGTAGATGTTATAATTAAATGTTGGGGATTTATGGCATGAAATTCAATGTGGCCGAGTGGCTTGGGGCTTTGGAGGAGAGGCGTACAGCAGCAGGGGTCCTGTGTTCGAACCTTGGAGGCTGCAAGTGGTTTTTTTTTATTATTTCTTTGGCTTTTGCTAATTGGACGGCACATGGGAGCTTCATTGGATAAGGATTAAACTAAGGTGGTTTTTGAATTAATTTGGTGGATAGTTTTGTTAGCATAAAAATAGAATTATTTTAGTTGGTTTTAAATTAGAAATAAGGGATAATGGCTGCTATTGGATTGGGTTTTTTTTAGGAGTAGGTGATAAAATAGGAGTTTAAGATAGGAAGGGAATTTGGTTTAGAATTCAAAAGGAGTAGTGGCCGGCCAAGGGGTGGTCTTTTATTTTGAATAAAGTGGTGATATTGGATAAAGTTCTATTAGTATTTTATTTATTTATCTACTTAGTTAGTTTAAGTATAGGATTATTATTATTATTATTATTTTATTTTATTTATTTATTTTTATTTATCTATTATTAATTAGATTAAGTAGGGATAATTATTATTTATTTGGTTTTTTATGATAAGTGGGATAATAGTAAAACAATTCAAGTTGTTTTGAACTAATTCAAATGGAATTGAATTAGTGAGGTGTTAGCCAAATCTTGGAGACTTCAAGGGGGTTGGTAGAATGCTATAAATAGGGGAGGGTAGAGTGCTAGTTATTCATCAAGTCTTTTGCCTCTCCCTCTTAGTGTGCCGAAATTCCCTTCCCATATTTAGTGTCATCTTGGCCGAATAGTGGAGTGGTGCTGATCTCCCTTGGTGTCCTAGTGTGGTTGGCCGAATCTTAAGCAAGAGTGGTAAGTATGTTCTTCCTTAGTAATCGATTTATGAATTCCTTGTTGTAGTGGCCAAAACCGAATGGTTGGCCTTAGTTTTGGCATGGCCGAATGTCATAGTGCCATTAAGTATGTTCTCTTGTGTGTGTAGCCGAAAGAAGGAAGCATTGAGGAAGTCTCTTGGATTCGATCATCTAAGGGCATATCGACAAGAGCAAGGAAGCCTTCGGGATCTCGATTATTTCGGTAAGGATATTAGTAAGTGACTTAGAATTAGTTGATTATGACTTCGTTGATTAATCGTGTGGTTCGATTAAGTGACTTTCGATGGAGGCGAAAACCGATCAAAGTGGGCAAGGGAAAGCTCCCATCCCAAAGTTCAAGAAGAGATCCGTTTCTGCTGTTCGAGATTGGCCACGGTGGTGTGGGCCAACAAAGAAGAAACGTTAGCGTAGCGGCGAAAGTCGTAGTTTCGCTAGACGATAGCGTCGAGGATCGAGAGTCTAGAACTCCTAGTGATAAGGTGTGTAGTTAGCCATTGTTTCCGGGATTTGCGTGATAAATGTCTATTTTATATGTATGCTAACCAGTGCAGATAAATGTGAAAATGGTACCCTTAAGGGGTATGAAGATGATCAGGTTAGTAGCAAAGTTTGTAAATATGTGATCACTGATCTTATTATGTGAGTATGCCTATGATTGTGTTTAATATGTACATGCACCACCTTATCATCATTTTATGTTACATGTGCATGGGTGGGTTTTGAAAGAAGGCACGTGTACTTCAGTGCGTGGTTGATGTCGACTTTGTGCTACATCGTGGATTGGCGCTGATCGAGGTCGCGTTGTGGATCTTTGCGATTTAGTTCGCGTGGTTACCTTGGTTGATATGGGCTTTATGCCATATCGTGGCTTGATGGATTGCTGTGTGCTCCATCGTGGTTTGATGTTAGCTATACGCTACGTCGTGGATGGCATTGGTTGCCTTTTTGGAGGGAAAAGGAGAGGGTGACTCGATAGTCCCCGGTGTGTGGTAGGTCGATAAGGGGTGTGTAGCGGATGGACCCTAGGTTGGGTTGGGAATCATGTTGCATTATTTTTGTAATAATATGGAAATGGGCCAAGCCCAATATGACATGTGGATAGGTATGTTTTGGGGAACATACGTGGAAATGGGCCAAGCCCGGATGATATGTGGTTTATTGAGAAATGGGCCAAGCCCGAGTATGTGATGTGATTTGAATGTGGGCCAAGCCCAGTTGTAGTAATTGTTAAAATGATATATATATTACTTGTTGCATTTGATAATTGGGATATTATGTGGCTAGCATGTGGGTGGATTTCAGTGGTTAACTTACACATTTGAGTCATTGTGACTCACCCAATTATTTATCCATCATCGCAGTGAGTCGTGATTAGTGGACGGGTTGGAGTGGATACAAGGTGGCTCATGCGACGATTTTCATGCGAAGTTGACGTTTTGAATATTTTTATTTCAAGCATTTTAATTACTTGGTTTCAATTTATTTGATGTAATAAGGGCCACTATGATTACAAGATTTCTATTTAATTTTGTTGAAGTTTACATTATATTCGAAATATTTTTTTATTAAAAAGGTTCATATTATAGTAATTTATAACAATGTTTTAATTCGAAATTTTCAACAAACTTATATTGTGTATTAAATTTTTGTGGACATAATTTTCCAAAGATAATAAATTTTCATGTTTTAAATTCTAAGTAAAGAAACATATTTTCACTAACATAACCAGATTCTGGTCGTAGTGAATAGGCCGGGTTTGGGGATGTTACTGATTAATATCGAGCCCTGTTCAAAACTCGGGCTTTGAGGGTTTTGGCCCAAGAACATTTTCAAAATGGGCTTTTCAAAGATATGGGTTGTGTTAAAAGGTTTTGGTATTCGGCATGGCACTGTACCTCAGGCAGAAGTCCACTGTAAGTACTTGGACTTTTGAAGTAATTTGTTATATGAATCTGTTATGGGCTTAGTTGGGCTCGTAGATTAGTGAACTAGGATCTGTTGAACCTTAGGACTAGTCTACTCAAACATATGCATAAAACTTAAAGCTACTAAACAAACACTGTGATTAAGTCGCCCAGAGTTAAGGTGTGGTAACCATTGTGCGCATGTCTAGGAGTGGATCCTAAGAGCACAGTACTTAAGCGATCCCTAGTGACTCACCTCCTCTTCACTGAATCCTACAGTGCGTAGCTACGGTTCACCTTAACCAAGAGGACTTGTTCATAGGCTAAACCAAATAATAAAACCCGAAAGGGATTTGCCTCACTGTTTTAAAACCCCTAGTTTTAAAATTTACAAAAATACCCCTATGTTGAAAATTACTAAAATGCCCCGACTTTTAAAATTTCTGGTTTAACCCCAAACTTAATAAAATTTTCTTACATTGCAAAAGTACCCAATTTTCTGTATGGCAAAAATAATAACCCTGACTTTGGAAATTCACAAAATTACCCTGATTAACAAAATTACCAAAATACCCCTGGTTACCAAAATCCTGTTATACCTTTAATTTGCGGAATTTTCGAAAATACTCTTCAATTCTGAGAATTTCAAAAAGATCCTGACCTATTAAAGTTTTTGAATCGCGCTGGTTTATGGCGGAAATGTCCCTGTAGGACAAAATGACGGAAATACCCCTGGGGTAGAAACGGGCAGAAAGGTCCGAATAGTGAATGTGGGTTGAAGATATCACTGAGTGCGCCTTTACTGAGGAAGGAATGTGTTCTTGTGGACGAACGGATGTGTGTGTGAATATGATTCTTGAACTAGAGTAGTAAACTTGAATTGAAAATTTGTGTGATCGAAAGAACTACCTCTAGAAATTCTTTTCATAAAATTGTTCGTGGTTAAACAAAGGGAACAAATACTAATGCATAAAACTCCTTAATCAGTTAATTGCGACGATAGAGATGAGTTCTAGGAGACGCGGTAGAGTAGAATGGCGACCTTCGAACCCGTAGGGTCCGCCATGAGTCGAGAAAGTGAAGTGCCGCCACCGTGTGGGCGTGAAGGGCAAGATCGGATAGAAGAAGATGACGCAGTGTGTCGCGGGCCATGTTACGAATTTTAGAGCGTGTAGCAGGAGCTAGTAGAGGAAATGGAACTCGAAAGTCGGTGTCGGAAAAGCTTAGATTGAACGGAGCTGAGATCTTTAGAGGAATATCTGGAGTAGCTCCGAACGTAGCGGAGTATTGGCTAGAAGCAGTCGAAAGAATCATGGACGATTTGGACTGTACCAACGAAGAAAAGCTGAAAGGTGTTGTTTCATTACTTCGCGACGAAGCTTATCGTTGGTGGCTCACTGTCAAACAAGGTGTACCGGCAGATCGATTGGATTGGGAGTACTTTAAGGAAAAGTTTGAAGGAAAGTACGTTGGAGCAAGTTACCTAGACGCGCAAAGGAAAGCGTTTCTAAATCTAGTACAAGGAAGTAAGTCGATAGCTGAGTACGAAGCGGAATTCGTGCGACTAAGCCAGTATGCTAAGGGAATTGTGGCCACTGATTATGAGAGGTGCGTCCGGTTTGAAGACGGATTGCGAGATGAACTTCGAATGGTGATTGCTCCGCAGAGGGAGAGAGACTTCGCGGTGCTAGTAGAGAAAGCTCGGATCGCCGAAGAGGTTAAGAAGACTATAAGGGAAAACCGAGAAAAGAATAGGAGCGAGAATAAGAGAAATATTGGACCGTCGATCGCTTGGTAATGTCCGAAAAGACCAAGGACCGAGAACCCTGTAAGTGTACTTGTACCAATGGATCGGAATCGTTCTTGTGTTCGATGTGGAAGACCTCACACAGGAGAGTGTTGGGGAAATAGTAAAGAATGTTTTCGGTGCGGATCTAAGGCACATTTGGTTAAGAATTGTCCACGAGCAACGAGGGGTCGTCAAAGTCAACCAAGGATGTGATATCGGGTAAGCTCCTTTGTTTTGGAATACTCTTTAATTGTTCTCCTTGTTTGTAAGTTAATTCTTTCCTGTATAATTTGGATCTTGAGTGAGAACTTAGAGAATACGTTTGGGAAGTATGATGAGTTGAAATCGTGAGTGCGCAATGAGGCGTAGAGTAGGGAGTTAGGATTGCATGGTAGTAAGTAATTTCGAGGACGAAATTATTTTTAAGGAGGGTAGAATTGTAACACCTCGGTTTAGGGGCTATGCAGAGTTAGATGTAATTCAGTGTTGGTAGGTTTTAGGTGTTTTTGGATGTGTTTTAAAGTTTTAAGAATGCCTGGATGAAAGGGGAGTACTTTGGAAAATTTTAGATTTTTGGGGTAAAAAGGGAAATGGGCGGGAAGGCCTTAAAATAATTTTATGGAGTTTAAGACACAAGAAAGGAGTTGGCAAAGTGGCTTCATGCGCTGCTTAAGAAATTTGGAAGTAGCGCCATGGAGGGCCGGGTTCGAGACCAAGCGGTAGCAAAGTGGTTTTAATATTTTTGGATTACGGCGTTACAGGTGGAAGCCTTAAAAGGAGCCGAGGCGAGTCTTTGACGCATAGCGACACCTTGGCGAGTGGTTTCCGTCGCGGCACTTAGGAGCTTTGGAGGTGTGCGTGGCGCCGTTCGAGCGACGGGAGCGACTTTTTTGCGTGTTGTATTTTTTTATGTGCGGTAATGGGCTTAGATAGGTAGATGTTATAATTAAATGTTGGGATTTATGGCATGAAATTCAATATGGCCGAGTGGCTTGGGGCTTTGGAGGAGAGGCGTCATGCAGCAGGGTCCCGTGTTCGAACCTTGGAGGTCGTAAGTGGTTGGTTTTATTATTTCTTTGGCTTTTGCTAATTGGACGGCACATGGGAGCTTCATTGGATAAGGATTAAACTAAGGTGGTTTTTGAATTCTGGTGGATAGTTTTGTTAGCATAAAAATAGAATTATTTTAGTTGGTTTTAAATTAGAAATAAGGGATAATGGCTGCTATTGGATTGGGTTTTTTTTAGGAGTAGGTGATAAAATAGGAGTTTAAGATAGGAAGGGAATTTGGTTTAGAATTCAAAAGGAGTAGTGGCCGGCCAAGGGGTGGTCTTTTATTTTGAATAAAGTGGTGATATTGGATAAAGTTCTATTAGTATTTTATTTATTTATCTACTTAGTTAGTTTAAGTATAGGATTATTATTATTATTATTATTTTATTTTATTTATTTATTTTTATTTATCTATTATTAATTAGATTAAGTAGGGATAATTATTATTTATTTGGTTTTTTATGATAAGTGGGATAATAGTAAAACAATTCAAGTTGTTTTGAACTAATTCAAATGGAATTGAATTAGTGAGGTGTTGGCCAAATCTTGGAGACTTCAAGGGGGGTTGGCCGAATGCTATAAATAGGGGAGGGTAGAGTGCTAGTTATTCATCAAGTCTTTTGCCTCTCCCTCTTAGTGTGCCGAAATTCCCTTCCCATATTTAGTGTCATCTTGGCCGAATAGTGGAGTGGTGCTGATCTCCTTGGTGTCCTAGTGTGGTTGGCGAATCTTAAGCAAGAGTGGTAAGTATGTTACGCCCTTAGTAATCGATTTATGAATTCCTTGTTGTAGTGGCCAAAACCGAATGGTTGGCCTTAGTTTTGGCATGGCCGAATGTCATAGTGCCATTAAGTATGTTCTCTTGTGTGTAGCCGAAAGAAGGAAGCATTGAGGAAGTCTCTTGGATTCGATCATCTAAGGGGCATATCGACAAGAGCAAGGAAGCCTTCTGATCTCGGATTATTTCGGTAAGGATATTAGTAAGTGACTTAGAATTAGTTGATTATGACTTCGTTGATTAATCGTGTGGTTCTGATTAAGTGACTTTCGATGGAGGCGAATACCAGTCAAAGTGGGCAAGGGAAAGCTCCCATCCCAAAGTTCAAGAAGAGATCCGTTTCTGCTGTTCGAGATTGGCCACCGTGTGTGGGCCAACAAAGAAGAAACGTTAAGCGTAGTCGTAGTTTCGCTAGACGATAGCGTCGAGGATCGAGAGTCTAGAACTCCTAGTGATAAGGTGTGTAGTTAGCCATTGTTTCCGGGATTTGCGTGATAAATGTCTATTTTATATGTATGCTAACCAGTGCAGATAAATGTGAAAATGGTACCCTTAAGGGGTATGAAGATGATCGAGTTAGTAGCAAAGTTTGTAAATATGTGATCACCGATCTTATTATGTGAGTATGCCTATGATTGTGTTTAATATGTACATGCACCACCTTATCATCATTTTATGTTACATGTGCATGGGTGGGTTTTGAAAGAAGGTACGGTGTACTTCGAGTACGTGGTTGATGTCGACTTTGTGCTACATCGTGGATTGGCGCTTGATCGAGGTCGCGTTGTGGATCTTTGCGATTTAGTTCGCGTGGTTACCTTGGTTGATATGGGCTTTATGCCATATCGTGGCTTGATGGATTGCTTTGTGTGCTCCATCGTGGTTTGATGTTAGCTATACGCTACGTCGTGGATGGCATTGGTTGCCTTTTGGAGGGAAAAGGAGAGGGTGACTCGATAGTCCCCGGTGTGTGGTAGGCTGGATAAGGGGTGTGTAGCGGATGGACCCTAGGTTGGGTTGGGAATCATGTTGCATTATTTTTGTAATAATATGGAAATGGGCCAAGCCCAATATGACATGTGGATAGGTATGTTTTGGGAACATACGTGGAAATGGGCCAAGCCCGGATGATATGTGGTTTATTGAGAAATGGGCCAAGCCCGAAGATGTGATGTGATTTGAATGTGGGCCAAGCCCGATTGTGGTAATTGTTAAAATGATATATATATTACTTGTTGCATTTGATAATTGGGATATTATGTGGCTAGCATGTGGGTGGATTTCAGTGGTTAACTTACACATCTGAGTCATTGTGACTCACCCAATTATTTATCCATCATCGCAGTGAGTCGTGATTAGTGGACGGGTTGGAGTGGATACAAGGTGGCTCATGCGATGCATTTTCATGCGAAGTTGACGTTTTGAATATTTTTATTTCAAGCATTTTAATTACTTGGTTTCAATTTATTTGATGTAATAAGGGCCACTATGATTACAGTACTCTATTTAATTTTGTTGAAGTTTACATTATATTCGAAATATTTTTATTAAAAAGGTTCATATTATAGTAATTTATAACAATGTTTTAATTCAGAAATTTTCAACAAACTTATATTGTGTATTAAATTTTTGTGGACATAATTTTCCAAAGATAATAAATTTTCATGTTTTAAATTCTAAGTAAAGAAACATATTTTCACTAACATAACCAGATTCGGTCGTAGTGAATAGGCCGGGTTTGGGGATGTTACAACATGGGCTGATTATGAACCCTATGAAAACCGACTAGCATGAACTAAAAATGGTAAATTTGCAAGTTTTGAGTTTAGGGAATAGTATTAATTGAATGAAAAATTATTATTTAGATTAAAAAACAAATCAAACGGATCTAAACAGAGGAAATAGTCTTTTAACCTAGCACTTTACAATTTAATCCAACCCAGTACATATTTTTCTATTTTTCAAAATAGACATTATTTATTAATTTAATTTAAACTTATTAAGTTTTCCAATTAAATAATTTTCTCACCCGATTCTAATTCCGTTAACTTGGTGAAAACTTTAATGTAAAACAACCTATGAGAAAATATATTTAATTTCTACATTTAACAGATTCACTATAACACCCCACGCCCAACCCGTCTACTGGATCAGGGTCTGGAGCGTTACAAAATGGACCTAAACTTAACTTGGTTAGCTTAGCTGCTATAAAAAAGTCTAAATATGAAAATATTAATTAATAAGATTTAAAATAATAATTCTTCAAATTATAATCATTCCTAATCAGACTACTTATTTACAAAGAATTTCTTAATTTTTTTGCAAAGGACTATATGTCCTAAAGTCCAAATTCTAGGTATACTATCTAGTTTCATTGTTAATGATCCCATGGCGAAGCCTCCAATGGTACTCCCTTTTTTATGTGCGTGACTCTAAACTTCTTTCGATCCTCGATTGCTTTTCATTTGGCTTGGACTCTCCTTCGAGTCCTCCATCAACCTAACAAATCCTGTGAACATCTGTCAACTTTGTAAGTTTGAATGAACTTAGTGAGTTCCCTTACTATATCATAAATAAATAAACCCTATCATACGAAGGCAACCAATGTAAAATAAATTGAATATAAGTTTACTCTCTGTTTGCCCATGAAAAGTTTGCTTTGTCAGGGTAGCGGACCCCACCTGAGCTTTTGAGCTACTTGGCTCGCCATGAGACCTTCACCGGATCAGACTCTCCTCTGGTCCATGATTGAGACACCTCACCACATCCCTGAGTCTTACCCTAACTTCTCGTAATTCCTGCATTACACTTTCCCCCTTACGCACATTGACCTTAACTACCTTGGTGGTTCGCCAACTTCCCATCACAAACCCTTATGGTAGCTTCTAACTATCTGCCATGAATGCTTAGAAAATGCCTTCCTTGGCGGACTCTTCCTATCCATACCTTAGTCTCGGTGGACACCTTGTCATTTCCATATTATGTTGACCTTCAACATGTCTCGCCACACTAGCAAAGCCATTCTCATTTCATTCATCACTTAGGACCTCACTTGTCTTGTACTTGAAAATCTATCTATCTTGCTAGGCTAGTAGTTTATCGCCTATACAATGATGTGAGCCTATCGTCTCACTCGTTTCCTCTCTTAAGAGCTATCCTTTCTGAGGTTGTAAACTCTAAATTATATATAGTTTTTACAATTGTTTATGACACCTTTTTACTTAAAAAATTATGTTAATCCAAAATTTTTGATAGTTGATTAGGTAATTTTTTTATATTGAGATAATGGACATGATTTAGTAAAGTATGCAATTTTATGCTTTTATGTATTAATTTTGTGCATAATTTAATTAATTCATGCTACATATTAATTTCCTCCATTTAATTGTTGCAGTGGGACCATGGAGTTAATAATTTGTGAAGCTTATTTTAATTTTGCATGGACATGAGTTTTATTCTACCATAGTTGGACGACAAAGTCATGCAAATTGGGTCAAGAGGAAGCCACTTCGATCCAATTAAAGATGATTTAATTAAAGGACAAGTCTAACAACTAATTGGGTCACAAAATCCTCCAAGTAAGGGGGAAAGAAGCCCAATTCAGCAAGGGCATATGAGAAGCCCAAGATAAGCTTTTGGGAGAATGATTCAGACCTACACTTGGAAAATAATTAAAATTCAGCACACAACTTTTACCCATGAAACCCTCCACCTCATTGCTTGATTCATGCATGAAATCAAGCATGAATCAAGCAACCATCAACCTCCCCTTTCCACAATTCATGGTTGGCCAAGAGTGAGAGAAACTTAAGGGAATTTAAAACCATTTTTAGTAAACCTATTAGCCATCCCTCAAGTATAAATAGACATCCCATTTACCTTTCATAACACATCTCATATCTCATCTCTCATTTCCTCTCATCATTCACTAACTTCTCATTTTTCTTTCCACTTCCCATTCCCTTTCACGCATAAACCCTCCATTTAGCGAGCAATTCCTTGAGATAATTCTCTCTTGGCTGGCCACATTGAGGAGCATCTTGCAAAGGAGCAATTACAAGGATCAAAATAAGCCATCGCGATTAATTTTTAGATGACTACCGAGATTACTTTAGAGTTTCTTCTTCCTTAATCTTTATTGTTGTTCTACATGTTTGCAATTGTAGAGATTGAAATACACCAAGAGGGGGTGAATTGGTGTATTAAAATGTTTTTAGGAAATGGTGAAAATAAAATGACTCAAGTATTTATAGTGGTTTGCCCTCAATTTGCCTGCCTCCACTACCGTATCTTTCCTCAACTAACGATTTCCCAAATCCACTAGATTTGAACCTTTAAGAACAAGGTTTAACCTTACAAATTCATATCTTTTCAAAGGTAAGATAGAACCACTTCCCCTTAAGGTTTTCTACCCAAAACCTTAAGTAACACCTCACAAATGAGAGAAATAATGATGAATAAGATGGTACATCTAAAAGGTAGATAATCAATAATTAAGAACTCTCACACAAAGTTACAACACTTGAAAGAATGATAGAAAACTTAACCCATAAGTGTGTACAAGAAATATTTAGTAAAATATTGAGAAAGATTGAAAATTGAGTTCTTCGAATTTAGGCACTTTTTTCTATATTTTTAATGATGAGCCTTAACATTGTATTTAAATCCTCTAACAACCTTGGGGACTTTTGTAGTCGTTAGAAACAAAATAGAGTCATTGCAACCATAAAAACTAGCATTAAATGTAGTCTGCAGCTTTGTTGTATCGGTAGAAGGGCACTTGTATAGGTAGAAGTCCTTCCAAAATATGACCGTTGGGCTCCTTATATCAGTAGAGGTCCTCTTGTACTGGTAGAACTCTGAGGGTTTCAACTGGTATCAGTAGAACACATGAGAGTATCCGTAGAAGTGTAGGGGAGGCTGAACTTTGGCTACTACCTTGACTTATCTCGGTAGAAGTCCTTAAGGTATCAGTAGAACTCTTATTGTATCGATAGATCGGACCAGGGTATCGGTAGAGATTCCAGGCCAAAACTACCTTGCACACTAGAGTGAGTTCTATTGATAAAAGTCTGAGTTGTATCGGTAGAACCAAGAGTTGTATCAATAGAACTCCCAGTTCTAGCAGTAGAATTCTATAGCCTTTTCAAGGTCTTTCCATCTTAAGTTCTACCGATACTTGTCCACCTAAGTATTGGTAGAAGTCCTTCAGACTTTAAAAACTCATTAAAAATTAAGTTAATTTAAGGATTATTAAATGTTTATCTTGTCCAACACTTTGAAAATAATTTAAAATACTTATAAATAATTTTTGAAAATTTAAGTAGGGGATTTTTCATATACTTTTTATTATATCAAAATACTTGAAAAACTAGAGCTAATAATCTCCCCCTTTTTGATATAACAAAAACACTTTTAAAAAAATTGCTAACTCTCCCTATCTTAAACATTATCTTCAAAATAAGGTACCTTTTTGAAAAAATATTTTATATGTAGTTTCATCTAAAGTTCCAACTTAAATAATTTGGCTTTAAGATTAAGTTGAAAGAAATTGTTTTGATTTCTAACTAAGGAGAATTTTGCTTTTAAGTTTAATTTGAAAATTATAATATGCAAATTTTGCTTTTTCTCCCCCTTTTTGTAATATAAAAAAGATTGCATGCTTGAAAAACTAGGGGAATAAGTGCACACTACTTAAACAAATGGGGGCAAAAGTGTAACAACCCGTATTTAGTGAAATTAGAATAGTGGTTGTGAGACAACAAATCTGACGAGAAAACTTTTATTTTATTATTATTTTAATGTTTATGAAATATGAGAAAGGTCGTATAAAAATTTTGTTAAGAAATTTTGACGTTTGCATGCTTAATTAAGTGAAAAGGACTAAATCGTAAAATGTGCAAAAGTAGAGTTCTATAAGTTAAAGGTATCAATTAGCTAGGAAATTTTAAAGTAAGGGGATTTATATGGTAATTATACCATTGATAAACCATAATTTATACATACTCTAACCCCATGCTTGGCTTATTTTTGGATGAATTTTCATTAGATTTAATGAATTCGATGCTCCTAATCCTTTAATTTCATGTTTTACACCCAGGAGAGCTTAGGGAGTCGAAAAGAATGAGAAATGGGCCAAAAAGGGACAAAATAGGCCTACCTTAGAAATCAACACGGCTTGGACTACCTCACACGGGCATACCACATGACCGTGTGTGACGAGCAGAAGCGAACACGGCCTGGACTATCGTACACGGGCGTGTCACACGGGCGTGTCCCTACCGAACCAAATCATAATTCTATTCGGAAAAGGCTACTTGTGGGCCAAGAAAGGTGCTCCAAAGCCTATATAAACACCCTAGGGGAGGACCTAAGAAGACACGCAGAGTAGAAGTGTAACATCCCGAAATTGGGCCTAGCAGAATTTGGCCTATTGGGCCTGAGCGTAGAAGCCTTTTAGAATTTTTGAGAATAAGGAATAGCATAATTGCGAGTTGGACTTAGTGGGAAAGTCAATTTGGAAGTTTATGGTGTAACATCCTGAAATTCAAAATTTTATGTTTTGCATTATACTATGCGATAGGCTAGTTAAAAATATTAATTGTGTATGTTTAAGGGTCCTAAGAAGGCTTGGGGTTAAGTTGGGCCTTAGAAAATTTTTTGTGTTTAAGCCCTTAAGGGGAGAAGGCAAGTGGCATCAATGCTTAAAGAAATAAGTGCGTATTTTGCTAGCATAAATGAGCATATGGCAAGGAGGTTATGGCGTCAAGTGAATAGCATGGAGGGAAGAGGTTCGAATCCCACCTAGTGCAAATTATTTTGACTAATTTTTGTGATTCTTCCCAAAGTGTCGGCCATGGTGGTAATTATGGTAAGGGAGACTTTTTAATTATGGAAAAATGGCTAAAGAAATATGGTATGGAGGAAAGCAAGGGAAAATGAAGGAAAGAATCAAAAGAAAAAGGTAAGAGAAGGGAACATGTGGGCCTATTATGTGGGTGATGTTTTGGAAAGATTATTTTGGTCAACATTCATCCCCTTAGCAAAAGTGATACACGGTTTTATGGGGTAAAGAGGGGGAGCCGAAATTCTTGAGGCATTTGGTAAATTTTTGGTGCATGAGGGGTTGTTTTCTTCTTAGCATTTTAGTGTCTTCTTTTCCAATTTTTCCCTCACTTGTCGAAACCCTAAAGAAAATATTGTGCACCATTTTCCTTTGTTTTAGCCGAAACACTCAAGCAAATTGTGCATTTTCTTCTTTTTGTGTTGTTTTGCCGAATCACTAAATCCATTTGGTTCACCCTAATACCTCTTTGTCCATCACCTCTTTTCTTTTTTTTCACCTTTTCTTCAATCTTTCTCCTTTTCTCTTATACCGACATTTCTTTGTGGCCGAAACTCTTTGGTCTCTTTCTCTCCATTAACCGAATCTTGATCATCTTCTCTTCTTCATATTACAAGTTGGACATTTCTTCCTTGATTAAATCGGTATTATAGTGGGAAGCCGAATCTTACATCCTTGATAATTCATCCGTAGTCATAAGTTCAAACGGTGGAAATTGGATCTATCAACGTTAAGGGACTAGATCGTCCGTTCTTATTCACTCGTGAATCCTTCAGAAATAGTGGCAAGTGGAACCAATTTGAAAGGAAAGGCATTTGTAGGAGACAAAAGGAGTGGATTTGTATTTCCTACTCCTAAGTTCAAACGAAGGGTGGTATCGGTGGTTCGGGATTTTCCACCGGGTTGTGGACCATCATCCGGTGAAAATAGACAAATCATGGTCGTTCACGATACTAAAGGTGCCGACGATAAAGAAGGATTAATCCTTACCGTAATCAGGTGTGTAATCTCACACCGAAATCTCGTAAATTTGTGATTTATCATCATGTTAGAAAATCGATCAATGTTGTTTAAGAACTTAATAACGGTATTATGGTATAAGTCGAGTGATTTGCTTAAACATCGTTAATACTAAGATTTGACAAAATCAGAGTTAATTTATAGAATTATGAAAATGCCCTTATAGGCTGAATTACGAAAATACCCTCAATGGGCCGTTTTTATCAAAATGCCTTAACGGGCCAAATTGCTTAAATGCCTTTAAAGTGTCGATTTACGAAAATGCCCCTATGGGCCGATTTACGAAAATGCCCCTATAGGCCGATTTATTAGAATGCCTTAATGGGCCTGATTAAAAAGTTCTATGATGTGCCGATTCACCGTGATAAATTATTGGGTTAATGATTGTTGTAAATATATGTGGATATTATGCTTTATTATGTATGTTGCACGTTACATATCGCATGGGTTGGGAAAATGTATGAAGAGCAGTGTAGCCTGGTGGCATTGCCACAAAATATTCATTATAATGTTTACTTATGATTTCGGTGGCTTGACCCCGAAAATACTATATGAAAGCAGCTTGACTGCAGCGATACTCCGGTGGCTCTGCCACAAATATTATAAATGGCAACTTGCCTGCGAATTGGTGTGAACGGTGGGGTGGGTTGACTTGATCCCCACAGGTGTGATTGGCTGGTCGGGGTGTGATGGATGGATGGGTTGGGTTGCATTCATATCATTTTGAGTTATTACTATGTAAATGGGCTTCGGCCCAAGTTTATGCTATATGGGCTCAGGCCCAAGTTTATGCTATATGGGCTCAGGCCCAAGTTATTGCTATTAAGGTTCAGGCCCAGTGGATGACGGTAAGGGGATTATGCACTGAGTTCTAGTAACTCACCCCTTTTCCTAAACCTTTGCATGTAATGCTCAGTGAGGTGGACTTGGGCTATGGATAACTCGGTGGAGGCCATACTTCAGAAATGGTGTTTTCGAACTTTAGATTTCTATTCACGTTTACTTTATTATTTTTACTATTTTGGGTTTAAAGTTGTAATAAGGCCTCTGGGATAAACTTTAATTTGCGTTATGTTTGGACGTATTTATTATTTTACTTAAATTGTTTAAAACGGGGATTTTTCTAAAATCATAAATAATGGTTTCCAAAATTGATTAACAAAAGGTTTTTCTTTTATAAATATGTACAAATATTTTAACTTGAATTCTCTTTCAAATTTCCAACGACATTTTCAAAAGTCACGGTTTTAACGTTCACTACCTTGATTTCTGATTCATCAATCAACCTCTCATAAATAGTTGCATTTTAGAATTTATATCCAAACTTGTTTTCTTAACCATAACCGAATAATACCTATTTTAGTACGAATCACAAGGTTTTTATACGTTTTCCCTTATGTGACATGTCAGATCCGGTCGTAACGCATGGGCCGGGTTTGGGGTGTTACATTTTATGGTATCAGAGCCAAGTTGCAAAACTCGGCTGTAGTTTGGGTTCAAAAGCGTTTTCCAAAGCTGTTTAAAATTTTAATTTATAAATGCATGTTCTAAAAGAAGTATGGCACCACGGGTATCCGTCACCAAGTCAAGTAAGTTTATGTTTTCATTTTAGAAATTATTGTGGTATGAGTGTAGAAATACTCTAGAACTTTTAGTTTTAGGAGTTGAGAACTATAGGGATTGAGACTTTAGGATACGTTGTGCGAAAGCAACTTTTCTTTCTAAACTCCATAAAACATTGTTTAATAAACACTGAAATAGCATACTAATTCATAAGACTTTTAATCAGATTAAATCGACTTAGCAATCATGAGCGCTAGAGGACGCGGACGAGGTGCACGCGGCCGTAGTATAGGTCAAAATGTTTGGGTTAGATTCTCAACATCAGGGCATAAGCTTGAAAGGGAGGTGGTGACATCGCCAGTGGCTGAGACGGGGGTTTTCGACGGAGCTGGAATGGGTATGCTGACTCAGCTAGTTAGGGAGGTATTGGAAGAGGTTAAAGGAATTGGGGAAACACTTCGAGTTGGGCGCGTGGACTGTAAGAAGAAATTAGATCACGGTTCTCTAGGGCCGCAGTCTCGTTCTGTGAAGCATACAAAGGCACGCCCAAACTTTCCGGTTTGCGAATATTGCAAAAGGCGTCATCCGGGTGAATGCTGGAGGAGATCAGGAGCATGCTTGAGATGCGAGTCTAAGAAGCATAAGGCTCGGGATTGTTCCATCACCATTAAGTCAGGTATGTCTTGGTTGAATGGGGTGTTTGAATGTAGAAAATCTTATGAATTCGATATAAGTACTTGTCTGCTTCTATGGTTGGATATCTGGTTGAGTAAAGAGATTTCTAGATAAGGTTAGAAGTGTATTAGTGTTTTGGGAATAAGAGTGCACAGCGGTAGCGTGATAGAGTATTCGATGCTAAATCATTGTTAGATAGCCGGAAATTTCGAGGACGAAATTTCTTTAAGGGGGTAGATTTGTAACATCCCGAAATTGGGCCTAGCAAAATTTGGCCTATTAGGCCCGAGCATAGAAGCCTTTTAGAATTTTTGAGAATAAGGAATAGCATAATTGCGAGTTGGACTTAGTGGGAAAGTCAATTTGGAAGTTTATGGTGTAATATCCTAAAATTTGGAATTTTATGTTTTGCATTATACTATGCGATAGGCTAGTTAAAAATATTAATTGTGTATGTTTTGGGGTCCTAAGAAGGCTTGGGGTTAAGTTGGGCCTTAGAAAAATTTTTGTGTTTAAGCCCTTAAGGGGAGAGGGCAAGTGGCATCAATGCTTAAGGAAATAAGTTCGTGTTTTGCTAGCATAAATGAGCATATGGCAAGGAGGTTATGGATTCAAGAGAAGAGCATGGAGGGAAGAGGTTCGAATCCCACCTAGTGCAAATTAATTTGACTAATTTTTGTACTTCTTCCCAAAGTGTCGGCCATGGTGGTAATTATGGTAAGGGAGACTTTTTAATTATGGAAAGATGGCTAAAGAAATATGGTATGGAGGAAAGCAAGGGAAAATGAAGGAAATAATCAAAAGAAAAAGGCAAGGGAACATGTGGGCCTATTATGTGGGTGATGTTTTGGAAAGATTATTTTGGTCAACATTCATCCTCTTAGAAAAAGTGATACACGGTTTTGTGGGGTAAAGAGGGGGAACCGAAATTCTTGAGGCATTTAGTAAATTTTTGGTGCATGAGGGGTTGTTTTCTTCTTAGCATTTTAGTGTCTTCTTTTCCAATTTTTCCCTCACTTGTCGAAACCCTAAAGCCAATATTGTGCTCCATTTTCCTTTGTTTTAGCCGAAACACTCAAGCAAATTGTGCATTTTCTTCTTTTTGTGTTGTTTTGCCGAATCACTAAATCCATTTGGTTCATTTTCTTTTGGTGATAGCCGAAACACCCTAATACCTCTTTGTCCATCACCTCTTTTCTTTTTTTCACCTTTTCTTCAATCTTTCTCCTTTTCTGTTATATCGACATTTCTTTGTGGCTGAAACTCTTTCGTCTCTTTCTCTCCATTAACCGAATATTGATTATCTTCTCTTCTTCATCTTACAAGTTGGACATTTCTTCCTTTATTAAATCAGTATTATAGTGGGAAGCCGAATCTTACATCCTTGATCATTCATCCGTAGTCATAAGTTCAAACGGTGGAAATCGGATCTATCAACGTTAAGTGACTAGATCGTTCGTTCTTATTCACTCGTGGATCCTTCGGAATTAGTGGCAAATGGAACCGATTTGAAAGGAAAGGCGTTTGTAGGAGACAAAATGAGTGGATTTGCAACTCCTACTCCTAAGTTCAAACGAAGGGCGGTATCGGTGGTTCGGGATTTTCCACTGGGTTGTGGACCATCATCCGGTGAAAATAGACAAATCGTGGTCGTTCACGATACTAAGGGTGCAAACGATCAAGAAGGATTAATCCTTACTGTAATCAGGTGTGTAATCTAACACCGAAATCCCGTAAATCTGTGATTTATCATCATGTTAGAAAATCGATCGATGTTGTTTAAGAACTTAATAACGGTATTATGGTATAAGTTGAGTGATTTGCTTAAACATTGTTAATACTAAGATTTGACAAAATCAGAGTTAATTTGTAGAATTACGAAAATGCCCTTTTGGGCCGAATTACGAAAATACCCTCAATGGGCCGTTTTTATCAAAATGCCTTAACGGGCCAAATTGCTTAAATGCCTTTAAAGTGTCGATTTACGAAAATGCCCCTATGGGCCGATTTATTAGAATGCCTTAATGGGCCTCATTATAAAGTTCTATGATGTGCCGATTCACCGTGATAAATTATTGGGTTAATGATTGTTGTACATATATGTGGACATTATGCTTTGTTATGTATGTTGCACGTAACATATCGCATGGGTCGGGAAAAATGTATGAAGAGCAGTGTAGCCTGGTGGCATTGCCAAAAAATATTCATTATAATGTTTACTTATGATTTCGGTGGCTTGACCCCGAAAATACTATATGAAAGCAAATTTTGATGCATAGCTGATATCTCGGTGGCTCGCCACAAATATTATAAATGGCAACTTGCTGCGAATTGGTGTGAGCGGCGGGGTGGGTTGACTTGATCCCCACAGGTGTGATTGGCTGGTCGGGGGTGTGATGGATGGATGGGTTGGGTTGCATTCATATCATTTTGAATTATTACTATGTAAATGGGCTTCGGCCCAAGTTTATGCTATATGGGCTCAAGCCCAAGTTTATGCTATATGGGCTCAGGCCCAAGTTATTGCTATTAGGGTTCAGGCCCAGTGGATGACGGTAAGGGGATTATGCACTGAGTTCTAGTAACTCACCCCTTTTCCTTAACCTTTGCATGTAATGCTCAGTGAGGTGGACTTGGGCCATGGATAACTCGGTGGAGGCCATACTTCAGAAATGGTGTTTTCGAACTTTAGATTTCTATTCACGTTTACTTTATTATTTTTACTATTTTGGGTTTAAAGTTGTAATAAGGCCTCTGGGATAAACTTTAATTTGCTTTATGTTTGGACGTATTTATTATTTTACTTAAATTGTTTAAAACGGGGATTTTTCTAAAATCATAAATAATGGTTTCCAAAATTGATTAACAAAAGGTTTTTCTTTTATAAATATGTACAAATATTTTAACTCGAATTCCCTTTCAAATTACCAACGACATTTTCAAAAGTCACGGTTTTAACGTTCACTACCTCGATTTCTGATTCATCAATCAACCTTTCATAAATAGTTGCATTTTATAATTCATATCCAAACTTGTTTTCTTAACCATAATCGAATAATACCTATTTTAGTACGAATCACAAGGTTTTTATACGTTTTCCCTTATGTGACATGTCAGATCCGGTCGTAACGCATGGGCCGGGTTTGGGGTGTTACATTTTATGGTATCAGAGCCAAGTTGCAAAACTCGGTTATGGTTTGGGTTCAAAAGCATTTTCCAAAGCTGTTTAAAATTTTAATTTATAAATGCATATTCTAAAGAAAGTATGGCACCACAGGTATTCGGCACCAAGTCAAGTAAGTTTATGTTTTCATTTTAGAAATTATTGTGGTATGACTGTAGAAATACTCTAGAACTTTTAGTTTTAGGAGCTGAGAACTATAGAGATTGAGACTTTAGGATACGTTGTGCAAAAACAACTTTACTTTCTAAACTCCATAAAACATTGTTTAATAAACACTGAAATAGCATACTAATTCATAAGACTTTTAATCAGATTAAATCGACTTAGCAATCATGAGCGCTAGAGGACGCGGATGAGGTGCACGCGGCCGTAGTAGAGGTCCAAATGTTTGGGTTAGATCCTCAACATCGGGCGTAAGCCGAAGGAGAGTGCCGACATCGCCAATGGGTCGAGACGGAGGTTTTCGACGGAGCTGGAACGGGTATGCTGACTCAGCTAGTTAGGGAGGTACTGGAAGAGGTTAAAGGAATTCGGGAAACACTTCGAGTTGGGCGCGTGGACTGTAAGAAGAAATTAGATCACGGTTCTCTAGGGCCGCAGTCTCATTCTGTGAAGCATACAAAGGCACGCCCAAACTTTCCGGTATGCGAATATTGCAAAAGGCGTCATCCGAGTGAATGCTGGAGGAGATCAGGAGCATGCTTGAGATGCGGGTCTAAGAAGCATAAGGCTCGAGATTGTTCCATCACAATTAAGTCAGGTATGTCTTGGTTGAATGGGGTGTTTGAATGTAGAAAATCTTATGAGTTCGTGATAAGTACTTGTTTGCTTCTATGGTTGGATATCTGGTTGAGTAAAGAGATTTCTAGATAAGGTTAGAAGTGTATTAGTGTTCTGGGAATAAGAGTGCGCAGCGGTAGCGTGATAGAGTATTCGATCCTAAGCCATTGTTAGATAGTCGAAAATTTTGAGGACAAAATTTCTTTATGGGGGGTAGATTTGTAACATCCCGATATTTGGCCTAGCAGAATTTGGCCTATAAGGCCCGAGCGTAGAAGCCTTTTAGAATTTTTGAGAATAAGGAATAGCATAATTGCGAGTTGGACTTAGTGGGAAAGTCAATTTGGAAGTTTATGGTGTAACATCCTGAAATTCAGAATTTTATGTTTTGCATTATACTGTGCGATAGGCTAGTTAAAAATATTAATTGTGTATGTTTTGGGGTCCTAAGAAGGCTTGGGGTTAAGTTGGGCCTTAGAAAATTTTTTGTGTTTAAGCCCTTAAGGGGAGAGGGCAAGTGGCATCAATGCTTAAGGAAATAAGTGTGTATTTTGCTAGTAGAAATGAGCATATGGCAAGGAGGTTATGGCATCAAGTGAAGAGCATGGAGGGAAGAGGTTCGAATCCCACCTAGTGCAAATTATTTTGACTAATTTTTGTGCTTCTTCCCAAAGTGTCGGCCATGGTGGTAATTATGGTAAGGGAGACTTTTTAATTATGGAACGATGGCTAAAGAAATATGGTATGGAGGAAAGCAAGGGAAAATGAAGGAAATAATCAAAAGAAAAAGGCAAGAGAAGGGAACATGTGGGCCTATTATGTGGGTGATGTTTTGGAAAGATTATTTTGGTCAACATTCATCCTCTTAGCAAAAGTGATACACGGTTTTGTAGGGTAAAGAGGGGGAGCCAAAATTCTTGAGGCATTTGGTAAATTTTTGGTGCATGAGGGGTTGTTTTCTTCTTAGCATTTTAGTGTCTTCTTTTCCAATTTTTCCCTCACTTGCCGAAACCCTAAAGGTAATATTGTGCTCCATTTTTCTTTGTTTTGGCCGAAACACTCAAGCAGATTGTGCATTTTCTTTTTTTTGTGTTGTTTTGCCGAATCACTAAATCCATTTGGTTCATTTTCTTTTGGTGATTTCCGAAACACCCTAATACCTCTTTGTCCATCACCTCTTTTCTTTTTTTCACCTTTTTTTCAATCTTTCTCCTTTTCTCTTATACCGACATTTCTTTGTGGCCAAAACTCTTTCGTCTCTTTCTCTCCATTAACCGAATCTTGATCATCTTCTCTTCTTCATCTTACAAGTTGGACATTTCTTCCTTGATTAAATCGGTATTATAGTGGGAAGCCGAATCTTACATCCTTGATAATTCATCCGTAGTCATAAGTTCAAACGGTGGAAATCGGATCTATCAACGTTAAGGGACTAGATCGCTCGTTTTTATTCACTCGTGGATCCTTCGGAAATAGTGGCAAGTGGAACCGATTTGAAAGGAAAGGCGTTTGTAGCAGACAAAAGGAGTGGATTTACAATTCCTACTCCTAAGTTCAAACGAAGGGCGGTATCGGCGGTTCGGGATTTTCCACCGGGTTGTGGACCATCATCCGGTGAAAATAGACAAATCGTGGTCGTTCACGATACTAAGGGTGCCGACGATCAAGAAGGATTAATCCTTACCGTAATCAGGTGTGTAATCTCACACCGAAATCCCGTAAATCTGTGATTTATCATCATGTTAGAAAATTGATCGATGTTGTTTAAGAACTTAATAACGGTATTATGGTATAAGTCGAGCGATTTGCTTAAACATCGTTAATACTAAGATTTGAAAAAATCAGAGTTAATTTCTAGAATTACGAAAATGCCCTTATGGGTCGAATTACGAAAATACCCTCAATGGGCCGTTTTTATCAAAATACCTTAACGGGCCAAATTACTTAAATGCCTTTAAAGTGCCGATTTACGAAAATGCCCCTATGGGCCGATTTATTGGAATGCCTTAATGGGCCTAATTACAAAGTTCTATGATGTGCCGATTCACTGTGATAAATTATTGGGTTAATGATTGTTGTACATATATGTGGATATTATGCTTTATTATGTATGTTGCACGTTACATATCGCATGGGTTGGGAAAAATGTATGAAGAGCGAGCAGTAGCTCGTGGCATTGCCACAAAATATTCATTATAATGTTTACTTATGATTTCGGTGGCTTGACCCCGAAAATACTATATGAAAGCAGCTTGACTGCAACGATACTCCGGTGGCTCTGCCATAAATATTATAAATGGCAACTTGCCTTCGAATTGGTGTGAGCGGTGGGGTGGGTTGACTTGATCCCCACAGGTGTGATTGGCTGGTCGGGGGTGTGATGGATGGATGGGTTGGGTTGCATTCATATCATTTTGAATTACTATTATGTAAATGGGCTTCGGCCCAAGTTTATGCTATATGGGCTCAGGCCCAAGTTTATGCTATATGGGCTCAGGCCCAAGTTATTGCTATAAGGGTTCAGGCCCAGTGGATGACGGTAAGGGGATTATGCACTGAGTTCTAGTAACTCACCCCTTTTTCTTAACCTTTGCAGGTAATGCTCAGTGAGGTGGACTTGGGCCATGGATAACTCGGTGGAGGCCTGTAACATCCCAAGTTAGGGGGGTTCTGCATTTTATGTTTCTGTGTGTTTGGCTTGTTTCACTTGCTTTTTGGATGTGTTTGGAGGTCTTAAGAAGACCCGGGTTCAAGCCGGAGCCTTGGTTAAACTTTTGCTTTAGGGGGCTTTAGAGGAAAGCTTGTGGGAGTAGGTCTTATATGTAAAGTGGCAAGGTGACGCCTAGGAAGCAAGGGGGATGACGCCTCAAGGGGAGCTTGGAGGAGGTGGGAGCAGGTTCAAGTCTCATAGTAGTCTTTTTAGAGTTTATTTTGGCGTTGGGATGGAGAGGTGGTGGATTCAGCTTGGACTTTGAAGAGTGGGAGTTGAATGGGTCAAATGTTTTGAAAGAGTGGACAAGAGAAAATGTAGGAGGTTTGAATGGGTCAAGGTGGTTGGGAGATTTCAAATGTGGGATGGAGAGTAAAGGATGGAGAAAATTGTGGGATTTGGAGAGGGGGAGAATGGTGGCTGAATTGAGGAAAAGTGGGGAAGGTTGTGTGTGTGCGGTTTAAGCTTGTTGCTGGGGGCCGAATCTTCTTTTTGGTTTATAGGCAAATTACATTTGTTTTGCATTTTCGGTCAACTAGAGTGAGGCGCCGAAATTCTTCCAAATAGGTATTTGTTGTTGCATTCCTCCATCTCTTCTTATTTCGTTCTCTTTCACTTGTGGGCATTGCCAAATTTCCTAGCTGATTCTTCTGCTTTTCACATCGTTTCTTTTTTGCCAATTAAGTCTACTTTCCTTTCATTCCAATTGTTTTTCATTCCTTCCTTCTCTTGACCGAATCATCTCCTACATTCATCCATTTTCTTTGACACCCTAATACCTTAGCCGAATGTTTCTCCTCCTATTTCTTCTTTTCTTTTCGTCACTCTCTCTTATTTTACTCTTGAGCCAAAATTCTCTTGTGACTATTTTGATACGCTACATGAATTGGGCTTGGGCCGATTGAGATATGGGGCTTAGGCCCACTTGTGGTTTATGTGGTCTAATTGTACACTGAGTCTTCGTGACTCACTCCTTCTGTTTACTCTTGCAGGTGACTCTTAGTTCTTGGAATTGGGCTAGAGCAGACTTTGAGGTGGCCATGCATGTTTTTCTTTAAACTAAACTTACTACCTTTAAATTTTCGTTATATTGGGGATTTTATGCTGTAAGAAGGCCATTAACTATTTGGGTTATTTCTGGTTTGAACTTCAATTTCTTTAATTTATGCATTAATTGGTAAAATGTTTTCTTTACAAAGTTTAAGTAAAAGTTTTCTCACAACTTAACCAACATTTTCATATCCGGAACTAAGTAACAAATCTTAAACTAACTTAACACAACTCTTGGTAAAAAGAACCCCGAGTTTACAGACGAACTACTGATTTGGAAGTTTACAGAAAACAAAATTTTAGCTTTTTATTTCAAACGATCACAAAGTTTTATAAAAATCTCTCCATGTGACATACCAGATCTGGTCGTGGTGTTTGGGCCAGGTTTGGGGTGTTACAATTATGGTATCAGAGCCAGGTTGCAAAACTCGGCTATGGGTTTTTGGGTTCAAAAACATTTTCCAAATTGGTTTAAAGATGGTTTAGAAAGAATATATATATACATGTTTTCTGGAAGTATGGCACCCGAGTCTCCGGCACCAAATTTGTACGGTATGTTTTTCTGATTGAGTTAGGTGAATTACATGGAGTGGATATATTGTGCTATGAAATTTAGAATTAGTAAACCCTACTATAGAAATGGAAACCTTTAGGTATACGTGTGTTTTGCGGAAAACTACTTATAACTCCACTCTCATAAAATTACTCGTTAATAAACAGTGAAAAGGAATACTAATGCATAAAAATTTATAATCAGATTAAGACGAAGCGTTAGACATGAGTGCTAGAGGACGTGGACGCGTTGCACGTGGCCGTGGTAGAGGCCGAGGTATAGAGACTAAGTTTTCGAAAGCAAGGCATGAGCCTGAAGGTGAAGTGCCAGCATCACCCGTGGTAGAAGCAGGGTCTCAAGATAGAACTAATGGAGATGATGCCCTGTCTCAAGCAATGTTGAGGGTTTTGGAGCGAGTTGCTGGGGCGAGCTCTGGGACAGTATCTCGGAAGTCTATTCCAGAGAGGCTTCGAGCAAATGGAGCTGAAATGTTTAGGGGTATTTCTAGTGTGGCTCCAAATGTAGCTGAGTATTGGCTAGAGGCAGTCGAGCAGATTATGGATGATCTAGACTGCACGGTAGAGGAGAAATTAAAAGGAGCGGTGTCTCTTCTTCGGGACGAGGCATATCAATGGTGGCTCACAGTAAGAGAGGGTACTCCAGCGGATCGCGTTGACTGGGATTTCTTCAAAACTGCATTTCAAAGGAAATACGTTAGGGCAAGTTATGTGGATGCTCAGAGGAAAGCATTTCTAAATTTGGTACAAAGGGGTAAATCCGTGGCTGAGTATGAGGCGAAATTTCTGCGGTTGAGTCATTACGCTCGAGGAATAGTTGTGACTGATTATGAGCATTGCGTACGGTTCGAAGATGGGCTGCGAGATGAGTTGAGAGTGTTGATAGCTCCGCAGCGCGAGAGGGATTTTGCTATCTTGGTTTAAAAGGCTAAAATAGCCGAGGTAAAGCAGACGGAGAGGCAAAATAAGGATAAGAAGAGAGGTAAAAATAAGAGGAGTTATGGATCGACGGGATCAGCTGGGGTTTCTAGAAGAGGCCTAAGATTGATGGGACGGGTCGAAGTGCAGTGCCAGTTGCTGTTGGATAGTTTCGACAGTGTGCTCGGTGTGGAAAATCACATTCAGGAGAGTGCTGGGGGAGAGATAGGGGATGTTTCAAGTGTGGGTCGAAGGACCATCTAATAAGGAATTGTCCGCAAGAAATGACTAGGGCATGGACGGTAGGTCAGGGCTATGTGCAGCCGGGAAGAGGTGGACAGAAGATGCCAAGAGGTCGTGGTCCAATCAGAGGGGGGAATGGTTTTGGTCGGGGTCATGGAGCACCGGGCAGGGATGTCGGTGATACAGATGCAAGACAGCTGGGTTTAGTCTATGCAGCACGACAGCGAGAGGATGGTGACGCACCGGACGTCATAACCGGTACGTTTCTTATAGCTAATAAACCATTTCTTGCTTTGATTGATATTGGATCGACCCATTCTTATGTTGCCTACACTGTTTCTGAGACTTTAAGTGTAGAATCTGAGACTGCTGCTAGAGAGATGACTGTGGTTTGTCCTTTAGGACAATCCGTAGTAGTGAACAAGATGTTTAGGGATGTGCCTTTAGAAATTCATGGAGTAGTATTCCCGGTAAACTTGATGGAGTTACCATTCGGAGAGTTTGACCTTATCTTAGGCATGGATTGGCTGGTTAAGCATCGTGCTAACTTGGATTACGCAGCGAAGCGAATGGTGTTGAGAACTCCAGAGGATAAAGAGGTGGTTGTGATAGGTGCAAGAAGGGATTATTTGTCTAGCGTGGTATCTGCATTAAGGGCTATTAAGATGGTTCGAAAAGGGTGCAAGGCATTCCTAGATTTTATCAATGCTTTGGATGCAAAGGAAGTAACTGTAGAAGGAGTGAGAACAGTGAAAGAATTCAGGGACGTCTTTCCTGAAGAGCTTCCGGGGTTGCCTCCAGATCGTGAGGTAGAATTTGGAATTGAACTACTTCCTGGTACGGCTCCGGTGTCCATCGCCACATATAGGATGGCGCCGAAGGAGCTGGTAGAACTTAAGGCTCAGATCCAAGAGTTGTTGGATCGTGGTTCCATTCGACCAAGTGTATCTTCGTGGGGAGCGCCGGTGCTATTCGTGAAGAAAAAGGACGGGTCGATGCGTATGTGCATTGACTACCGCCAGTTGAATAAGTTGACAATTAAGAACAAGTACCCGCTACCAAGGATTGACGATTTGTTCGATCAGCTAAAAGGGGCTTCAGTCTTCTCGAAGATAGATCTGAAGTCGGGTTACCATCAGCTTAAAGTCAAGGAGGCAGACATATATAAGACGGCGTTTCGAACTCGTTATGGACACTATGAGTTTTTGGTGATGCTGTTTGGATTGACGAATGCACCAGCTGTGTTTATGGATATGATGAATCGGGTTTTACAACCCTATTTAGACTGATTTGTTGTGGTGTTCATAGACGATATTCTGGTTTACTCAAAAATGGAAGAGGAGCATGATGCACATCTTCGAGTTATTCTGCAAGTATTGAGAGAGAAGCAACTGTATGCCAAATTTAGCAAGTGTGAGTTTTGGCTGAAAGAAGTAACTTTCTTAGGGCATGTGGTTTCTGCGGAAAGAATTAAGGTGGATCCCCGAAAAATCGAAGCTATTCTGGATTGGAAGACGCCGAAGTCAGTAGCAGAGATTCGAAGTTTCTTGGGTCTGGCTGGGTATTATAGGAGGTTTGTTGAGGGATTCTCTTTGATTGCGGTACCCTTAACAAAGTTGTTGCAAAAAGGGGTACCTTTCGTTTGGGGTGATAAGCAGCAGGAAAGTTTTGAGAAGGTGAAAAAGATCTTGACGGAGGCTCTGGTTTTGATTCAACCCGAGGCTAGGAAAGAGTTTGTTGTCTATTGTGACGCTTCACACACGGGGTTAGGGTGTGTGTTAATGCAAGATGGGAAGGTAGTTGCGTATGCGTCTCGGTAGTTAAGATCGCATGAGATGAATTATCCCACGCATGATCTGGAGTTGAATGCGGTAGTGTTCGCTTTGAAGATTTGGAGACACTACCTGTATGGGGAGAAGTCCATTATCTACACTGACCACAAGAGTTTGAAATATCTCCTCACTCAGAAGGAGTTAAATTTAAGGCAGCAGAGGTGGATTGAACTGTTAAAGGATTATGACTGCTCGATCGAGTATCATCCGGGAAAAGCTAACGTGGTGGCGGATGCGTTAAGCCGGAAAGTGATATCGGATTTAAGGGCAATGTTTGCTCACCTCAGCTTGTACGACGATGGAAGTTTATTAGCTGGACTTCAAGTAAAGCCGACGTGGGTAAGCCAGATTAAGGAGAAGCAGTTATCGGATGAGGTGTTAAAGGCTCGACTTTTGCAAATTCAGGATGGTGGGGTAGATGACTAAAGTTTGAACAACGAAGGGGTATTGTGTTTCCGTGAGAGGGTTTACAAGCCGAAGGATGTTGAGTTGAGACAAATGATTCTTCAGGAGGCGCATAGTAACCGCTACGCTATGCATCCTGACAGGAGTAAGATGTATCGAGATCTGCGTGAACAGTTTTGGTGGCCTGGGTTGAAGCTAGAAATTACTGAGTTTGTGGGTAAATGTTTGACGTGTCAGCAGGTGAAAGCAAAATATCAGTTGCCTTCGGGGTTATTACAGCCGGTGAAGATTCCACAATGGAAGTGGGAGAGGATAACGATGGACTTTGTTAATGGGCTACCTCTAACGCCTACTAAGAAAGATTCGGTATGGGTAATTGTAGATCGGTTGACGAAGTCCGCTCATTTCATACATGTTCGTGTCGATTATTCATTGCAGAAGTTAGCTAAGCTGTATGTGGCAGAGATTGTGAGGTTGCATGGGGTACCAGTGTCTACCATATCGGACAGAGACCCTAGGTTCACGTCGCGATTTTGGAAAGCGTTGCATCAGGCATTAGGCACGAGATTGGATTTCAGCACGGCATTTCATCCACAGACTGATGGTCAGTCTGAAAGAGTAATTCAGATCTTGGAAGACATGTTGAGAGGCTGCGTTATCGATTTCAGGGGTAGTTGGGAGGATTTCTTATCGTTGGCAGAATTTGCTTATAACAATAGTTACCAATCCAGCATTCAGATGGCACCCTACGAAGCGCTGTATGGTCGAAAATGTCGAACCCCTACCTGCTGGACGGAGTTAGGTGAGCGACAGTTGTTGGGTCCGGATTTGATTTCAGAAACAGAGGAAAAGGTTAAACTGATTCAGGCTCGGTTGAAGGAAGTATCCGATAGGCAGAAGTCATATGCAGATCTGAAGCGTAAGGAAATAGAATTTGCAGTGGGTGATTGGGTTTTCTTGAAAGTCTCACCGTGGAAAAAGGTAATGAGGTTTGGATGGAAGGGTAAGTTAAGTCCCAGGTTCATCAGGCCTTATCGGGTATTGAAACGTGTAGGACCAGTGGCGTATCAGCTTGAGTTACCTTCGGAGTTGAAACAGATACATGATGTGTTCCATGTCTCGATGTTGAGGCGCTATCATTCGGATCTGTCTCACATTGTGCCAGTGGAGGAGATTGAGGTAAGACCAGACCTGTCTTTCGAAGAAGAACCCGTGCAGATCTTAGAGCGAGACGTAAGGGTCCTGAGGAGGAAATCAGTTCCTTTGGTCAAAGTCTTATGGCGAAATCATGGTACAGAAGAAGCTACGTGGGAACCTGAAGATGCAGTGCGACAGCAATACCCTTATCTCTTTTGACCAGGTAAATTTTGAGGCCGAAATTTTCTTAAAGGGGGTAGAACTGTAACATCCCAAGTTAAGGAGGGTTCTGCATTTCATGTTTCTGTGTGTTTGGCTTGTTTCACTTGCTTTTTGGATATGTTTGGAGGTCTTAGGAAGGCCCGGGTTCAAGCCGAAGCCTTGGTTAAACTTTTTTTTAGGGGGCTTTAGAGGAAAGCTTGTGGGAGTAGGTCTTATATGTAATTGTGTGTGATCGGTAACACAAGATGAAGTGTGGTAAAGTGGCAAGGTGACGCCTAGGAAGCAAGGGGGATGACGCCCCAAGGGGAGCTTGGAGGAGGTGGGAGCAGGTTCGAGTCTCATAGTTGCCTTTTTGGAGTTTATTTTGGCGTTGGGATGGAGAGGTGGTGGATTCAGCTTGGACTTTGAAGAGTGGGAGTTGAATGGGTCAAATGTTTTGAAAGAGTTGACAAGAGAAAATGTAGGAGGTTTGAATGGGTCAAGGTGGTTGGGAGATTTCAAATGTGGGATGGAGAGTAAAGGGTGGAGAAAATTGTGGGATTTGGAGAGGGGGAGAGTGGTGGCCGAATTGAAGAAAGGTGGGGAAGGTTGTGTGTGTGCGGTTTAAGCTTGTTGCTAGGGGCCGAATCTTCTTTTTGTTTGATAGGAAAATTACATTTGTTTTGCATTTTTGGTCAACTAGGGTGAGGCGCCGAAATTCTTCCAAATAGGTATTTGTTGTTGCATTCCTCCATCTCTTCCTATTTCGTTCTCTTTCACTTGTGGGCATTGCCGAATTTCCTAGCTGATTCTTCCTCTTTTCACATCGTTTCTTTTGTGCCAATTAAGTCTACTTTCCTTTCATTCCAATCGTTTTTCATTCCTTCCTTCTCTTGACCGAATCATCTCCTACATTCATCCATTTTCTTTGACACCCTAATACCTTAGCCGAATCTTTCTCCTCCTGTTTCTTCTTTTCTTTTCATCACTCTCTCTTATTTTACTCTTGAGCCGAAATTCTCTTGTGTTAAGTAAACCCGTATCATTTATCCCTTGTGAGCCGAACCTCTGACTGATTGTTTCTCTTTTCTTCTCCTAGAGATATCATCCTTGAACCGAACCTTCTTGACTTTTGGTGACTTGTGTCGAATCTTTGGGCATCATTTGGTTTCTCTTGGCTTAAGTGGCCGAATATCTGATAGAGAGGTGCTAATAGTTCTTGGTTGTTGAGGGTTCCTGTTCAAGCAGTCGTGTGGATTTGCGTTAGTAACAAAGGTAAGGGATCGCTCTCTAGTTTTTTCGATCGGACTTTCTCTTCGTTGTTCGTTGCCTTAACCTAACGTTGTTGTTAAACAACCGTTGTTTTCGTTATAGTATCTTATTGATCAAGGTTCTTTCATGGACTTGAATGCCAGTCAAGTAAAGGAGGGGGTTGGACTCGTAGTCCCTACCCCTAAGTTTAAACGGCGCGCAGTGTCAGCTGTTCGGGATTTTCCACCGGGTTGTGGGCCGGCTTCGGATCTGAATAGACAGATTGTGGTTGTTCCCTCTACTGAGAGTGTCGATAATATTGAGAGTTTAGTTTCCTCGTATACAGGTGTGTAATTACCACACTTTTCCTTGTTTGTGTAAAAATGTTTATGTGAACTGTTTGAAAGCCGAAAACTCGGTAATGGCTATTGAGTTACCCATGAAGTGTGAAATCGTAACACCAAAGTTAGTTGTTCTTCGATTAAGCTCATTAAATATTATTGTTAGCATGATTGTGCATGTGCTCTAAATAATAAGCATATGATATTATATGACATGTTCATTATACTACGTTTTGCATGTGCATGGGATTTGGGAAATGATTATGATATGAAGGGGAAGTGTATATCGGTGACTCTGTCACACTATTTTGATGGCTCGGTGCCTCATTGTATATCGATGACTTGGTCACATTTTTATCGGTGGCTAGACCACATTATATCAACTTTGAGCAAAGATGATCACAAAGATGACTGCCAAAGAGGAGTGTAGAGGATGGAGGGTTGATTGTAGAAATCCCCACAGGAGTGTTGAGGATGGATATATGGAGCGGAGTGTAGAGGATGGAATATTAGGATGGGTTGGGTTATCATATTGACTATTTTGATACGCTACATAAATTTGGCTTGGGCCGATTGAGATATGGGGCTTAGGCCCACTTGTGGTTTATATGGTCTAATTGCACACTGAGTCTTCGTGACTCACTCCTTCTGTTTACTCTTGCAGGTGACTCTTAGTTCTTGGAATTGGGCTGGAGCAGACTTTGAGGTGGCCATGCACGTTTTTCTTTAAACTAAACTTACTACCTTTAAATTTTCGTTATATTGGGGATTTTATGCTGTAATAAGGCCATTAACTATTTGGGTTATTTCTGGTTTGAACTTCAATTTCTTTAATTTATGCATTAATTGGTAAAATTTTTTCTTTACAAAATTTAAGTAAAAGTTTTCTCACAACTTAACCAACGTTTTCATATCTGGAACTAAGTAACAAATCTTAAACTAACTTAACACAACTTCTAGTAAAAAAAACACCGAATTTACAGACGAACTACTGATCTGGAAGTTTACAGAAAATGAAATTTTAGCTTTTTATTTCAAACGATCACAAAGTTTTATAAAAATCTCTCCATGTGACATACCAGATCTGGTCGTGGTGTTTGGGCCAGGTTTGGGGTGTTACAAGGCCATACTTCAAAAATGGTGTTTTCGAACTTTAGATTTCTATTTACGTTTACTTTATTATTTTTACTATTTTGGGTTTAAAGTTGTAATAAGGCCTCTGGGATAAACTTTAATTTGCTTTATGTTTGGACGTATTTATTATTTTACTTAAATTGTTTAAAACGGGGATTTTTCTAAAATCATAAATAACGGTTTCCAAAATTGATTAACAAAAGGTTTTTCTTTTATAAATATGTACAAATATTTTAACTCGAATTCTCTTTCAAATTACCAACGACATTTTCAAAAGCCACGGTTTTAACGTTCACTACCTCGATTTCTGAGTCATCAATCAACCTCTCATAAATAGTTGCATTTTAGAATTTATATCCAAACTTGTTTTCTTAACCATAACCGAATAATACCTATTTTAATACGAATCACAAGGTTTTTATACGTTTTCCCTTATGTGACTTGTCAGATCCGGTCGTAACGCATGGACCGGGTTTGGGGTGTTACAAGAAGGCAGAAAATACTTGAAGACAGCCATCGGGAGCAGCTCGGAAGAAGGATCTCCATCAAGACTGAAGATCTCCTATCAATTTCTCTTGAAGTTTTTGGGTTTTCTTATGTTTTGTTGTTTTTCCTATTTTAAGATGTTTCCCTCTATCAGTATGAACAAAATCCCTTAAATACCTGAGGGGATGAAACCTAAGATGGATCTTATTACTATTTGATTTATAAGATAAATACTTGTTCTTATTCTTAATTGTGAGTTCTTATTCTTGTTTTGATAATTCAGGTTATTGATTCAAGTCGAATGTGCTTATTCAGAGGAGCAAAAGTCCCTGTTTAAAAGTAGATCAACACAATTAAACGGAGTTGATTGCAACCCTAGAAATAGGGCGACATAAATCTGCCGGATTAGAGTCAAATCTAAGAAGGGAATCCATAGATCGAGTTAATGCGATGATAGGGGTTTTAATTAGAAAGAAATTTCAATTAATCAACCTAGAGTCAGTTGTTTTTAGTTTTGAAAGAGATATCAACATAAATCAGGGATTTCTACGGATTAAGTCAAGTGAATAAATCATATGAATCAGAAGTAATAAGTGAAGTCTAGGTGGATTCTTCCTTGGGTATTGCCTCTTTTATAAAGTTGTCTAAAAGTATTTTCCCAATTCATTCTCTATCGTGTTTTTAATTAATTTTATTTTAAAAGAAACCACTCTAATTCTTAGGCTAGATAATAGGAAGATAGTAATTACTAGTACTCTTGGTCCTTGTGGATACGATATTTTCGGTCTTACCATAACTATACTACTGTTCGATAGGTGCGCTTGCCTTTATTGTGATCGTAGTTAGTTAGAGACACATCAAGTTTTTGGCGCCGTTGCCGGGGACTAAGATATTAGGAACACTAATTTTTTATTACTTTAGCCATTATTATTTTTTATTACAATTTATTTTATTTTAATTCGCTAACTTTTCTTTTACTTGCTTCTGGAAGGTAATTCTAGTTTATGACTAGAAGAAACCCGTCAGGACCCTTTCTTTTTGACAGTGAGATAGAAAGTACCACTCGCAGAAATCGTAGGGAGATAAGGTGAAGTCTACAATACATAGAGGAAGAGCAAGAGGACGATACTAATACTACCGAGGATATGGCTGATAATAATCCGCTTCCTATGGTGGTTGCCAAAAATCCTGCCCCTCGTACTATGTACGACTATGCTAAGCCTAATTTAGTTGGGGCTGAATCGAGTATTATTAGACCTGCTATTGCTGTAAATAATTTTGAACTGAAACCTAACACTATTCAAATGATTCAACAGTTTGTTCAATTTGATGGTTTGCAGGATGAAGACCCAAAACTCATTTAGCAAATTTTCTAGAATTCTGTGATACTTTCAAAATAAATGGCATTTTTTACGATGCCATTCGCCTTCGGTTGTTTCCCTTCTTGTTGAGGAACAAAGCTAAACAGTGGTTGAACTCGTTACCACGAGGACCAATCACTACATGGGAACAAATGACCGAAAATTTTTTGCTTAAATATTTTCCGCCGGCTAAAACAGCTAAGTTGAGGAATGATATCTCTTCTTTTATACAGATGGATTTAGAAACACTTTACGATGCATGGGAGAGATACAAGGATCTACTAAGAAGATGCCCTTACCATGGGTTACCATTATGGCTACAGGTTCAAACCTTTTACAATGGTGTGAACCCCTCAACTAGGCAATTGATTGATGCAGCCGCTGGCGGTACACTAAATAACAAAACCCCTGAAGCGGCTTATGAGTTTATAGAGGAGATGCCACTGAATAACTATAAGTGGCAAATCATGAAAATAAAGCCGACAATAGCTGCCAGTGTTTTCAACCTCGACACAGTTACCATGCTATCAAACGAGGTAGATCTTTTAAATAAAAAGATTGATGGTTTGTGTGGTTCTTCGCAGGTACAACCAGTGATGCAGTGCAATACGAATGGAGGAGGAATGGGCAATACAGAATATCCATCCTACAACCCTGGCATAGGAAGGGAATAGATGAACTATATGGGTAATAATTCTAGACCTCAGATTAATCCCTATAGTAACACTTATAATCCAGGTTGGAGGAACCATCCCAATTCTTCATGGGGTGGTCAAGGAAATCAGAGACAACAACCCCTTCCAGGCTTCTAACAACAACCCTACCAGCAAGAGAAAAAGCCGAGCCTTGAAGATATGCAAGCAAAGTTTATTTCGGTGACAGAGACTCATTTTTAGTATACCGAAACAGCGTTGAAAAATCAGCAAGCATCAATTCAAGGGCTTGAGAATCAAATTGGACAGCTGGTTAAGTTAGTTTCCGAAAGGTGACCAGGTAGTTTACCTAGTAACACCGAACCTAACCCGAAAGAGCATGTGAAGGCAGTTACACTAAGGAGTGGGAAGGAGTTGGTTGAAGCTGAAAAGAAGATGCCACAAGAAACTGATAAGGCAATGGGTGAGGAAGTAGAAGAGAATTTAACACCGGTACTTAAAGAGTATAAACCACCAATCCCATATCCAATAAAGTTGAAGAAAGACCGCATGGACGAACAATTCGGTAAATTTCTTGAACTTTTTAAACAATTACATATTAACTTACCTTTTGTTGAAGCTATTTCGCAGATGCCTACGTACGCAAAATTCTTAAAAGTGCTTTTAACAAATAAAAGGAAGTTTGAAGAGCTATCAACCGTGGAGCTTAACGAGGAATGTTCAGCTATTCTCCAAAATAAGCTACCAACCAAATTGAAAGATCCAGGAAGTTTCACTATTCCCTGTTTAATTGGTAATTTAAATATTGAGAAATCATTAGCTGACTTAGGTGCCAGTATTAATTTAATGCCTTATAAAATGTTCAAGCAGCTTTGTCTTGGGGAACCAAAACCCACTAGGATGAGTAGTCAATTAGCTGATAGATCTGTTAAATATCCTAGGGGAATTATTGAAGATGTTTTGGTAAAAGTTGATAAATTCATATTCCCTGTTGATTTTGTTGTGCTTGACATGGATGAGGACGTTGAGGTACCTCTAATTTTAGGACGCCCATTTTTAGCTACTGCTAGGGCTGTTATTGATGTAGGTGATGGTAAACTTGTGCTTAGGGTAGGTGACGAGGAAATTATTTTTAAAATTTATGATGCTATGCGATACTCTAGAGAGCAAGATGGTTCTTGTTATTTTATTGACACTATTGATCATTCTATTCAAGATTCTTTTCAGGAAATCATACATAAAGACACGTTGGAACTGTGTCTTGTCCAAGGTAAGGAGGCAGATGACGATACCACTGAGATTGGGGAGATAAAAATTGAATTAAACTCTAGTAGTTCTTCCCCAAGACTAAAGAAGTATGAGGGTATTGAAATAAACGATGAATTAAAATAAAAACCCTCTATTGAAGAACCTCCCAAATTGGAATTGAAACAGTTACCAAACCACTTAGAGTATGCATTCCTCAGAGACAATTCTACACTACCTGTAATTATTTCTTCAGACTTGGAACCCAATGAGAAAGATGAGTTACTACAGGTACTAAAGAAGCATAAAAGAGCCATAGCTTGGAATATTTCTGACATTAAAGGGATAAGCCCATCGTTTTGCACCCACAAAATTTTAATGGAAGATGAATACAAACCATGTGTGCAAACTCAAAGACGTGCAAATCCCAATATGAAGGAAGTTGTTAAAGCTGAGGTAATTAAACTTGTAGATGCTGGAGTTATTTATCCTATTTCTGACAGTTCTTGGGTAAGTCCTGTGCAGGTTGTTCCAAAGAAAGGAGGCATGACTGTTGTAGCTAACGAGAAGAATGAATTGATTCCAACAAGAATAGTCACAGGTTGGAGAGTTTGCATTGACTATAGGAAGTTGAACGATGCCACGAGAAAAGATCACTTTCCCTTACCCTTCATTGTTCAGATGTTAGAAAGATTATCTGGGCATATGTACTATTGCTTCCTAGACGGACTCTCTGGCTACTTCCAAATCCCAATAGCTCCGGAGGATCAATAAAAGACAACATTTATATGTCCATATGGAACGTTTGCTTATCGTAGAATGCCTTTTGGATTATGTAATGCTTCTGCTACTTTTCAGCGATGCATGCTAGCCATCTTCGATGAACTTGTAGAAGACATTGTGGAGGTATTTATGGATGAATTTTCGGTATTCGGTAATTCTTTCCACCTTTTCCTTAAAAAATTAAAACAGGTTCTAAAGAGATGTGAGGAAATGAACCTTGTGCTTAATTGGGAAAAGTGTCACTTCATGGTTCGAGAAGGGATTGTGTTAGGTCATAAGATTTCTAGTAAAGGGATTGAGGTCGATAAAGAAAAAAATGAAACCATAGAAAATTACCTCCTCCCAGTTCAGTTAAGGCTATTAGAAGCTTTTTAGGACATGCTGGATTTTATAGAAGATTTATTAAGGATTTCTAAAATAGCTAAGCCTTTAACAAAATTACTAGAAAAAAATGTGCCTTTCAATTTTAATCAGGAATGTTTAGATGCATTTAATACCCTCAAACTTAAATTAATAAATGCCCCAATTATAATTACACCTGATTGGAATCTACCCTTTGAACTAATGTGTGATGTGAGTGATTTTGCAGTAGGTGCAGTTTTGGGACAGCGAAGAGACAAGCATTTTTAGCCGATTTATTATGCTAGCAAGACATTGACGGCCGCACAAGAAAATTACACCACCACAGAAAAAGAGTTGCTAGCTGTGGTTTTTGCATTCGATAAATTTAGACAGTATTTGGTATTATCTAAAGTTTTCATTTACACTGACCATTCAGCTATTCGTTATCTTTTAACTAAATCTGATGTAAAACCTCGACTCATAAGATGAATTTTACTATTACAGGAATTTGATTTGGAAATTCAGGATAAGAAAGGAGCTGAGAATCTTGAAGCACACCATCTTTCTAGGCTTGAAAATCCACATCTCAAAGAACTCAATGAAAGTGAGATAAATGACTCCTTTCCTGAAGAACAACTCTTGGCTATATCTGACTCCTAGGTACCCTGGTTTGTAGATATTGCAAATTACTTAGCTGCTAACATCCTACTGGGGGGTTGACACATCATCAAAAGAAGTGATTCTTTGCTTTGATGTGAAAAACTATTTTTGGAGGACCCTTTCTTTTCGTATATGCGGCGGATCAAGTAATTCAGAGATGTGTTACAAAGGCGTATAAGCAAAATCCTAGAACATTGCCATTCAGACCAGGTAGGAGGACATTACAAAGGGGACAAAGACAAAGACATGAAACGATCGAATCCGCTTTTTATTGGCCCACTGCTCAAGGACGCTAATGTGTATGTTACTTCATGTGATAGATGTCAGAGAACAGGTAATATCTCTAAACGCGATGAAATGCCTCAAACATATATGCTATCATGCAAAATATTTGATGTATGGGGTATTGATTTTATGGGTCCATTCCCTAGCTCATTTGGAAATAAATACATCTTAGTAGCTGTTGATTATATGTCAAAATGGGTGGAAGCTCAAGCTTTACCTACTAATGATGCTAGAGTAGTAGTGAGATTTCTTAAGAAACTCTTCTCTCGATTCGGAACACCTAGAGCAATTATTAGTGATAGGGGTACTTATTTTTGTAATACTCAATTTAATAAAATCTTAAAAAAATATGGAGTACACCACAGAACAGCTACCCCTTATCACCCAAAACTAGTGGACAAGTTGAAGTAGCCAAACGAGAGCTTAAGCGTATTCTAGAGAAAACTGTAGAATCAAACAGGAAAGATTGGGCATTAAAAGTAGACGACGCTTTATGGGCCTATAGAACAGCTTTTAAAACCCCATAGGAACATCCCAATACAGACTTGTTTACGAGAAGAGTTGCCATCTACCATTTGAATTAGAGCACAAAGCATTTTGGGCTATAAAATTCTTAAACTATGATCTTAAACTTGTAGGTGAGAAAAGATTGATGCAGTTGAACGAGCTACATGAGTGGCGAGCGAGTTCCTACGAGAACTCACGTTTATACAAAGAAGCAACAAAACGATGCCATGACTCTCGTTTGAAGCAACCTAAGCAATTCAAAGTTGGAGATCTTGTTCTACTATACAATTCAAAGCTCAAATTGTTCCCTGAAAGCTGAAATCAAGATGGTCAGGTCCATTCATAATCAAAACCATTTTTCCATATGGCACAATAGAGTTAACTCATCCGACTTATGGTACATTCAAGGTAAATGGTCAACGACTTAAACTATATAATGGTGAGGATTTTAGGTATATTAGAGAGGAGCTTCAGCTCCGTGAACCTTCATAAAGAGATGAATACAAGGTAAGTATAGCTTATGACTTTAAACAAGCGCTTCTCGAGAGGCAACCCAAGCACTAACCTCATTAATGTCCATATTTTTTATTTTTAGCACCTAACTAAAAAATTAACCAAGTTAATAGGCGCAGGATTTCCTACCCACACGGCCTTGCACATGGGAGTGGCCGTGGCCGTGTGGACACCACGGGTAAGTACATCGGTGTGGCAAAAACCGTACGAAAACATGACAAAAATTTTCCCCAAAACATGGGCTGCGATACAATGCCACGGCCATGCGACGCGGCCGTGGATGACACTGGCTAAAGAACACGGGCTACGATAAAATGCCACGACCGTGCGATACAGAAGTGGTCAATACTGAGTAAACGACACGGGTGTTCGACACTCTCGTGCCCATAAGCCATGGTTGAAACTGAGTAAGTCACACGGGCGTGCGACACGCCCGTGCCTATAGGCCGTGGTCGACACTGACTAATTAACATGGGCGTGCTAACCTCTACAGGGGCATGGGAGAAATGAATGAAGCATCACACTGCCGTACGATTCGGCCGTGTGACCTATCATGCCCAGGGAACACAGGCGTGGGCCATGACTCAGACACGCCCTAATCCAACAAATATGAAACACACGGGCTAAACACAAGGCACACGGGCGTGGGCCTCGACTGTGTGCCCCAATCCCTATTTAAAACCCCCAAACCCTTCTTCTTTCTTCTCCCTTCTCTTTTCCAAATCCCCCCAAACCCTAGCCTCTCTAACCTATGCCACAACTCCGGCCACAAGCCACCGACGACCCCCTCCTTTTCCCTCACTCTTTCTTCCCCCATTCCCTCCCAAAACCCCCCCTCCATCCCACTTCCAGCTACCATAGATCCCCCTCCTCCCTTTTTCTTCACCCTCCCTTTTTCCCTCATTCTTTCTTCCCTTTCCCTTCTCTTTTCACCACCACATACCAACCCTCGAAATCACCGTCCTCTCTGCCCAACACGTCGTCTGCCCGTCGCCGACTGCTCCTCCCTCCAACCAGTCCCTTTTTCTCCTATTTTATTATGATTATTTTTATTTAGTTAATTAATTATTGATTATTATTTTTATTATTATTTTCTTTATTTCTTTATTTCGTTGATTATTATTTCATTATTTAGGACTATTTCGATATTACTTGTGGTGATGCTTGAATTATTTAGTGCAAATCGTTTTTAGGTACACGATGACTAATACTCCAGGCAAGACCAAGCCCACCATCCCTGCTTTAAAAAAGCGGAAGGATCCCGACGCGGTCTCCCTATGCACAACCACTTTACAACAGATATGCCACCACTCCCTCATAGACCAGTTCATGCCGGCTGCTTCATTAACTCGATTTCAAAAGGTGTAAGGTGCTACCGAAGTATCCTTCCCCACCTTCACCTCTGCCTAGTTCATCAAGCTTCTTTTCACAGATTCCATCCAAAATTCAGGAAGTTTCACTTCTCTCCCTCTCTTATGATTCTCTTACTATATTATCATTATCTATCTTTGTACATTGAGTACAATGTACACCTTAAGTGTGGGGAAGTTTATTATATCATTATCAGAAAATCCCTGAATCATGTCTTGTTCTTAAGTAATGTTCTCATATTACTATTAGAATGAAACTTCTATTGACTTATGACTTTCATTGATGTGTTTTGGATTAAGTCATAGGTAATTGTGCAGTGATGGTTTAGACTTTAAGACATTAGAGGATCAAGCATGATAAGTCCATTTTCAGATTTAAAAATTTATTAGGTTGTTTTCCTAAATTTAAATTTTACCTTGAAGTTTGAAATTTGCAAGGTTGACATCAAAAATCATAACTTTGTGAGATTTTGAGTCTTTTAGAGCATATTATTTTCTTGCTTTATTGTTGGTTATGAGTGTATCAGTATTGATTTGTTATTCTAGAACTTGCTTCGATTATGCAGGTCGAGACCACACCTTTGATTTGATATACTGAGATGATAATGGCACCTAGGTTTTAACCCACTTACCCCCTCAAAAAAAAGCCTACCTTCATAATTAACCCCTAGTGAACCCCTTTGATCCTAATAAACCGTTTCTTAATACACCCTTAACATTAACCCAAAACTCATTCTTTTTAATTCATTAAGAATTTTCCCTATTGTATTAACCCCTTTTTGTCGAGATTTGATTTGACCAGTTGCCTGACTATGTTCTCTATTTCAGTTGTTAATTTCTTTGTACTTGTTCTTATTCTTAAAAAAAATATTAGTTTTATGTATTTGAGCTTAAACAGTTAATTTCACATTTTAAGGAGAAGCTCGTGTTATTAGTGATAAGTTTTAATTGATGTAATTATTCAGTATTAGTCCATTTTTCTAGTTAGGTAAATTGTCAATTCGATCTCGATTTTAACCCTCTAATTTAGCCTTTATCCACACCTTTAACCCAAGCCCCGTTACAACCCTTTTTAAGACCTTTTGATTTGTGTATCATCTCATTCTATAGTGGTGGAGATTTAATTTTCATGCAAGCCTATGGGATTAACTTTTCATGTTTGACTTTTGAGTGCTTAATCTGAACCTTAAACACGTTGAGTGATTTGAGTGAATCTTTAGTGAGGATGTCAATTCTTGTCGATTTTGAATCAAAGGTGATTATTTAGGTAAGGGGAAACACCTATGTTTTCGTGCTATAAAAATTTATGACTTGGATTGTTTGAATCTTTAGCACTGTTTTAGTTAAATTATCAATGTATGAATTATCTGTGAATTATGATGAGACATTATTGATGAGAATTATGAATAGAGGAAGTTAATTTTAATTGTGAGTTGAGGATTTTGCTTGAGGATAAGCAAAGGCTTAAGTGTGGGGATATTTGATAAACCACAATTTATACATATTCTAACCCCATGCTTGGCTTATTTTTGGATGAATTTTCATTAGATTTAATGAATTCGATGCTCCTAATCCTTTAATTTCATGTTTTACACTCAAGAGAGCTTAGGGAGTAAAAAAGAACGAGAAAAGGGCCAAAAAGAGACAAAATAAGCCTACCTCAGAAATCAACACGGCCTGGACTACCTCACACGGGCAGACCACACGGCCGTGTGTGACGAGCAGAAGCGAACACGGCCTGGACTATCGTACACGAGCGTGTCACACGGGCGTGTCCCTGCCGAACCAAAGCTTAATTCTATTTGGAAAAGGCTACTTGTGGGCCAAGAAAGGTGCTCCAAATCCTATATAAGCACCCTAGGGGAGGACCTAAGAAGACACGCAGAGTAGAAGGTAGAAAATACTCGAAGACAGCCATCGGGAGCAGCTCGGAAGAAGGATCTCCATCAAGACTGAAGATCTCCTATCAATTTCTCTTGAAGTTTTTGGATTTTCTTATGTTTTGTTGTTTTTCCTATTTTAAGATGTTTCCCTCTATCAGTATGCACTAAATCCCTTAAGTACCTGAGGGGATGAAACCTAAGATGGATATTATTACTATTTGATTTATAAGATAAACACTTGTTCTTATTCTTAATTGTGAGTTCTTATTCTTGTTTTGATAATTCAGGTTATTGATTCAAGTCGAATGTGCTTATTCAGAGGAGCAAAAGTCCCTGTTTAAGAGTAGATCAACACAATTAAGCGGAGTTGATTGCAACCCTAGAAATAGGGCGACATAAATCTGTCAGATTAGAGTCAAATCTAATAAGGGAATCTATAGATCGAGTTAATGCAACAATAGGGGTTTTAATTAGAAAGAGATTTCAATTAATCAACCTAGAGTCAGTTGTTTTTAGTCTTGAAAGAGATATCAACATAAATCAGGGATTTCTACGGATTAAGTCAAGTGAATAAATCATATGAATCAAAAGTAATAAGTGAAGTCTAGGTGGATTCTTCCTTGGGAATTGCCTCTTTTATAAAGTTGTCTAAAAGTATTTTCCCAATTCATTCTCTGTCGTGTTTTTAATTAATTTTAGTTTAAAAGAAACCACTCCAATTCTTAGGCTAGATAATAGGAAGATAGTAATTACTAGTACTCTTGGTCCTTGTGGATACGATATTTCCGGTCTTACCATAACTATTCTACTGTTCGATAGGTGCGCTTGTCTTTAATGTGATCGTAGTTAGTTAGAGACACATCAACCATTTTTATTAGTAGTGGACAAAAATAGACACAAATTAGGCAATTTTTAACGTTAATTAGCAAGGTTAATTTGGTAAATTAATAAATAGGTTAAAGTAAAGTTAAAGAAACAAAAGCTATCATCTTTTTAGTCCATCTCTTCCACCAAAAATAGGGTTAGAAATTTCCATTAAAGAAGGTTGAAGGTTGGACCAAGCTTTCTCTTTGCATGTGAGTAATTTTTTATCTCGTTTTTAATGATTTCTATGTTTTTGAAGTCGTAGCTTAATCTAGCTAGCATAGGGACTAATTTGCAAAATGGTTAAAGATTTAGGGTTTTTCCATGAACATATTTGTATGATTCTTAAAGTTTAATGAAAGATTATTAATCCTTGTTGTTAAATAAACAAGTTTTGTAAAGTGATTTTTGATGAAATTGTCATTTAGGGACATAATTATAAAAGTAGTAAAATTCCATGGTAAAATTGTTAAATACTAATTCGTATGGGCTGATATAGGTCCCTAGTGCATTCGGCTAGCTTGAAGTGTGGATGAAATTGTTTAAATTTCAATTTACGAGCTTAAAGACTAAATTGTAATGAAGTTAAAATATTAGGGGAAAAGTGTAATTTTGTAAAAGTATGAATTTTGGACTGAATTGAATTGTATAAGTATTAAATGGATTGAGTTTTCTTAGTTAGATCAAGATAGACCTCGTACGGATCTAGATCGAGGAAAATCTAAAGCCTCAAATTAGTTGATCTTGTTTCTACGTATTTGTCATCGAGGTAAGTTCATATGATTAAATAACATTTTAATGTTATTTTGATCTACATGTTATTGTGTTCTTTATCATGTAAATAAATAATGGAAAATCCAACGATGTCACGATGGTTATCGAGCCCCGTTTGAACCTTAGGAATACGTAGGATAAAAATGACAAGTTATTAGGGTTACCATGTTTCAGCTGCTGGTCTTGAATGTCCTACCGATGGCTGAGGTTTTGCATTTGTTGCGGATACTCTACAACTTGGTTGAGCAGCACCGTGTAGCTTACATTCTGACCTACAGCTTGTGTGAGTAGACCCATTTCATAGCTCGAGTGAGCAACGACATAAAGGAAAAGGAAAGGTTACGACTATATGTTTAGCACACTTCATGTGAGCTTCATTCCAACAATTGGATGATGAGTCTTTATACGAGGTGTAGGAAAGATTCAAGGAATTGCTTCGTAAGTGTCCTCATCATGGGATTCCTCATTGTATCCAATTGGAGACATTTTATAATGGTCTCAATGCACATACAATATTAATGGTAGATGTTTTTGTGAATGATGGGATTTTGTCTATATCTTATAATGAGGCTTATGAAATCATCGAAAGGATCGCTAGCAACAATTACCAATGGCCGACAAATCGAGCAGTTTTTGAAAGACGAATAACTAGAGTGCATGAAGTGGACGCACTGACTTCATTCTCTACTCAGGTATCTTCTATTTCCTCAATGTTAAAACAATTTACCACTAATGGTTTGAATAATTTTGCAGCTCAATCACAAAGTCAGTATAATGTTATTTCCTGTGTGTACTGTAGGGATGTCATTCTTTCGAGAATTGCCCTTCACACCCTGAGTCGGTTTGTTATGTAAGGAATCAGTATCAAAATAGAAGTGGACTAGGACCATAGTCCAACTTCTACAATCCATTGTGGCGGAATCATCTGAAATTTTCCTGGAGTAACCAAAGAATTTGACTGACCAACAACCATATGCAGCAGAGACCCAATCAATCCCAAGGGTTTAGTCAACAAGCCCCAAAACCACTTCAAACTGTGTCATCAAAAAGTTTGGAGGATTTGTTGAAAGCATACATGGAAAAAAAATGACGCACTAATCAAAAGTCAAGCAACAACACTGAAAAATCTGGAGAACTAGATGGGTCAGTTAGCTATCGAGCTTCGTAGTAGACCACAAGGAGCCTTGTCGAGAGATACATAAAATTCGAGAAATTTGGGTAAGGAGTTGTGCAAAGTGGTCGCATTACAAAGTGGTAAGATTTTGGAACCCAAGGAGGTTGTGGTTGAAGATGAGCCTATTGAAAAGGAGGAAAGTCAACCAACAGTTGAAGTTCCTACAATAGAAACCTGGATGCTGAAAAATCTTATGAGGTAAACCCTAAACTAGTGAACTCTGAAAAGCTAACACACTCTTTTACAGATTTGCCTCCTTAGAAAAGTTGTCCATATCAACTCAGAGTTCCATATCCTCAAAAACTTCAGCAAAATAAGCAGAAATAAGAGGTACAATTCAAGAAGTTCTTGGATGTTCTAAAGAAACTTCACATCAATATTCTGTTGGTAGAGACTTTAGAACAGAAGCCCAACTACATGACGTTTATGAAGGATATCTTGTCTAAGAAGAAAAACTTAGTGAGTATGAGACTATTTCTTTGACAGAGGAGTGGAGTGGGTTCTTACAGAACAAGCTAAGCTTTACGATACCCTGTAACATCAGAGAATCTTTGTGTGATCTAGTAGCAAGCCCAAATATATTTTAAAGTTGTTGGGAATAGGTGAAGTAAGACCTACTATTGTGACAGCTCAACTAGCAGATCATTCGTTAGCATATCCCGAAGGAAAGATCGAGGATGTTTTGGTAAAAGTTGACAAATTTATTTTTCCTGCTGACTTTATTGTTTTAAACTTTGATGCAGATAAGGAAGTTCTGATCATCCTTGGGAGACCTTTCCTTGCCACGGGAAGAACGTTGATAGATGTGTAAAAAGGAGAACCCACTATGCGAGTTCAAGATGATAAGGTAACATTTAACATTCTGAAGGCGATGAAATTTCCCGATCCGATGGAGAAATGTTCAGTAATGGAGGAATTAGAAACCTTAGTTTCTATGGAAAGCAATTCTGAAGAAGGCCCGTTGGACAACACTTTAGGATGAAAAAGGTAATGAAGGTTTGGCTTTGATGGAAGCCAATCTGAGGAGTTATGATCAACCACTGCGGTTCGAACTGCTAGAGTTGGAAGTTTGGGGATTTACACAACCCAAGTTGTCAATTGGGGAACTGCCTAAGCTTGAACTAAAGGTACTTCTGTCCCATTTAAAATATGTTTATTTAGGTAACTGTTCTACTTTTCCTGTGTTTGTTTCAACAGAATTGACATAACACCAAGAGGAGCAACTTATTTCTATTATAAAGAAGTTTAAAAAAGTAATTGGTTGGACCACAGCTGATTTACGAGGTATAAGCCCTTCCTTCTGTATGCATAAAAATATTTTAGAGGAAAGTGAGCGAGGTAGAATAGATGGGCAAAGGAGACTTAATCCTATCACGAAAGAGGTAGTACAGAAGGAAGTGATCAAATTGTTAGATGCGGAAATTATTTATCCCATCTCAGATAGTTCTTGGGTAAGTCCAGTACAATGTGTACCAAAAAAAGGTGGAATCACGATTGTCGAGAATGAACGTAATGAGTTAATCCCGATAAGAACTGTCACGAGTTGGAGAATCTGTATTGACTACAGAAAGTTGAACAAAGCCACTCGTAAGGATCATTTTCCATTGTCGTTTATGGATCAAATGTTAGATTGACTGGTAGGTAACGAATTTTATTACCCTTTTGATGGATATTCGGGATACAACCAGATAGTTGTAGCCCCGGAAGACCAACATAAAACTACTTTTACGTGCCCATATGGTACATTTGCTTTTAGGCGAATGCCTTTCGGCTTATGTAATGCACCTGCCACATTTCAGCGATGTGTGATGGCAATTTTCACTAATATGGTTGAAAGTTATGTTGAGGTTTTCATGGATAATTTTTCTATTTTTTGAACACTTATGATGCTTGTTTGAGTAATTTGGGTAAGGCACTAAAAAGATGCGAGGAGACGAGTCTTGTCCTTAATTGGGAGAAATGTCACTTTATGGTTAAGGAGGGAATTGTCTTAGGACATATAATTTCCAAAAACGAGATTGAAGTGGATAAAGAAAAGGTGGACATAGTTGAAATATTACCACCTCCAGTTAGTGTGAAAAGAGTTAGAAGTTTCTTAGGCCATGCCGGTTTTTGTCGTAGATTTATTAAGGACTTTTCAAAAAATTTCTAAACCTTTGTGTATGCTTTTAGAAAAATATATTATTTTTTTATTTAAAAAAAACATGTTTAGAAGCTTTTGAAGAATTAAAAAGCCGGTTAATCTCAACCCCAATAATTGTTACACCTGATTGGAATTCACCTTTTGAGTTGATGTGTGGTGCAAGCGATTTCGCTGTTGGATCTGTGATGGGTCAAAAAAGAAACAAAGTGTTTCACCCTATCTACTATGCAGCGGAACTTTGACAGGAGCCCAAATCAATTATACGATAACTGAAAAAGAACTTTTTGCTATAGTTTTTACTTTTGACAAGTTTTGTTCATATCTTATAGGTACCAAAGTTACAGTGTTTACCGATCATGTAGCTATTAAGTATTTACTAACGAAGAAAGATGCTAAATCGAGGCTAATTTGTTGGATGCTTTTACTCCAAGAATTTGACCTTGAGATCCAAGATAGAAAAGGTGTTGAAAATCAAGTAGCTAATCATCTGTTGAGGTTGGAACAAAATGAGGTAACTTCTTCACTTGTTCTAATTAATGAGAATTTTTCTGATGAGCATATCTTCGAGGTAAGTCGAATTCATGAAACACCTTGGTTTCCTGATTTTTCCAATTATTTAGCATGTGGAATAATTCCTCGAGAAATGACATACCAGCAAAGGAAGAAATTCCTTCATGATAGTTGGTATTATTTCTGGGAGGATCCATTTTTGTTTAAACAATGTGCAAATAACATAATCAGGAAGTGCGTAGCTGGAAGTGAGATTGATGAGATTCTGTACCATTGCCATTCATATCTGAGTGAGGGACACTTTGGTGGTTCTCATACCGCAGCGAAGATTTTACAAGTTGGATTCTTTTGGCCTATAGTGTTTAAAGATGTGTACGCGTATGTGAAGAACTGGGATAGATGCCAAAGAACCGAAAATACATTAAGGAGGAACAAGATGCCCTTAACAAATATTTTAGAGGTAGAACTATTTGACGTATGGGGCATTGATTTTCTAGGCTCGTTTCCTTCTTCGTATGGTAACAAGTATATTTTTGTAGTTGTGGACTATGTATCTAAGTGGTTTAAAGTTGAGGCGTACCCAACAAATGATGCTAAGGTAGTCATGCGATTCCTACCCAAGCATGTGTTTACACAGTTTGAGACTCTTGGAGATATAATTAGCGATGAAGGATCTCACTTTGTAAATAAGTGGTTTAAGTGGTTGCTTGACAAGTATGATGTAAAGCATAAGATTGCTACTACCTATCACCCACAGTCTAATGGGCAAGTTGAAAGGGTGAATCGAGAAATCAAAGGTATCGTTGAGAAGGTGGTGCACCCTAAAAGAAAAGATTGGTCTCGAAGGCTCGATGTTACTCTATGGGCCTATCAAACTGCTTTTAAGACACCGTTAGGAATGACTCCCTATCGGCTAGTTTTTGGAAAGGCATGTCATTTGCTGCTTGAATTGGAAAATAAAGCTCATTGGGCTTTGAAACAATTAAATTTGGATCTTAAGCAAGCCGGTGAGAGAAGGATGTTACAACTTGATGAGTTGGAAGAATTAAGGTTATTTTCATATGATAATGCCAAGATGTGTAAAGATAAATATAAGAGATGGCATGATAGTCATATGCAACCTCGTGAATTCAATGAAGGACAGAAAGTGTTGTTGTTTAATTCGAGGCTAAGGTTATTTCCTGAAAAACTCAAGTCCCGATGGAAAGGACCTTATACTATCCACAAAATTTATCCATATGGAATAGTAGAATTGTACGACAACTATGGAGGTACGTTTAAAGTTAATGGTCAACGTCTCAAGCACTATTGGGATGGTGAAGTTAAGCGAGTTAAAACCTCGTTCAAATTATTAGACCCTTAATTTTTCATAAACCTACCTTTTAATAAAAATTTAGAAATTATTTTCTTAAATTAGTACATTTAAATAATTCTGTCTAAGGAGATTGGAACTTAAGTGGGACCGTTGTGACCCCCTCCAACATTTCTTGGAAATTAATTTAATGTCATTTTTTGAGAAGAAAATTTCTAATTAATTTTAAAATTTTTATTTTTAGTTTTATTTTTATTTTTCAATTTTATCTTTTCCTTTAATTTTAATTTTAATTTAATTTGTTTATGTTTAATAAAGGGGGTTAAATTGGCCCAAGTACTAATCAGTTTATTTATTTTTAATTAGTCTAGTTTGTAAATACAATTTGGGCTTAAGGCCTAAACAACAAAGGGGAGAAATTTACCCATTGATTGCCATCCATAAGGGTTCCCTAAAACCCTAATTTTGCCACCACTTTTTCCCTCCAATTTTACTTATCCCCCAAGTCATATTAAGTAGATAAAATTTTGCTACAAGTTTTCCCTAATTCACCATTATATAAACCCCTCTCTACCACCATAATTCTCACAACCCTTCAAGCAATTAGCTTAAACCCTAGCCACTCATTCTTTTTCTTCTTAGCCATCGGCCTAAATCCAGAAAATCTCCCCAAATTTCCTTCATTTGTCGCAAAAACCTAGCTTACTGCCGCCGCAAGCCATTTGCCAGAGTAACCCTATCACTGTCACACGCCTATCGTTGTCGCAAACCCATTGCTACTGCAAGTCGATCGTCGCTACAAACACCTTGTTCCATCCATTGTCGATTCTTCTCCCTTCCTTTTGCCAAAATTCTACCTATTTTTTGGGAAAAATCACCATGTCTCGCAAAAGAACTAAATCTTCTAAGACCTCTGCCAAAAATCCCATTGTGATTCAAGATGAGGAAGTGAAAGAAAGGTTTGATTCTATCTTTAAGAATCAACCTATGATGCCGGAAAAAGGTTTCAACTTGGAAAGCAATGATAAGACGGTTGTGCCTTTTCTTATTCAAAAGACAATTAACGCCATCAATTGGAGCTATTTTTGCGATACATGATCATTACCCGAAGAAGAGTTAGTTTGAAAGTTCTATGCCAATTTGACTAAGCCAGATACTACTGAAGTTATTGTTCGTAAGAAGAAGGTACCCCTAACTTCGAAATCCATTAATGATTTGTTTAACCTACCTGATGTTGAAGTAGATGAATATTTTACCATGATGACAAACATAAATTGGGATTTTCTTCAACAAGTGCTTAATGTTGTGACAAATCCGAGATCCCAATGGATTATAAGAAAGTATGGTAGTCATTCTTGCTGAAGAGACTATCTAAAACCTTTGGCTAAGGTATGGTTTTACTTTGTTCGATATAGTTTCATGCCTATCTCACACAATTCCACCATCTCGATAGAGCGAATACTTTTATTATATGCAATTATGAAAGAAATGTCTATCAATGTTGAGAAGATCATTTTTAAGGAGATCCATGATTGTGCTAGAAATAAGATCGAAAGTGCGTACTTCCCATCATTGATAACATCAATTTGCTTAAGGGCCCAAGTTAAAACAAAAGCAAACCTGAAGGGCTCGTATGTTCCAGGTTGCATCACAGTCTATGATATTGAGATGTTGTTGGAGAATGTCCATGAGCTAAACCCAATTGAACCAAGTGAACCAACAGAACCAGAAACTGATGAGTCATCAAACAAATCTGAAATGGAGGCTAACTTAGTTACTGAGATAGAAGAAGCATAATTTGAGGAAGAACCGAACAATACAAAACTGATAAAGGAATTGGAAGTCTCTGAACCAAGAGAGGAGCAGAATACTGATGAGCCAGTAAAACCAAGTGTTGATCCTAAGTTGACTATTCCTATGCCCACTTCTTCAAACACTATGAAGAAATCAGAATTTTCAATTATGATGGATATGATGAAATTTATGCATAACCAACAACATGATTATTGAAAATATGCAAAAGTTAGAGATGATTCTATAAGAAATACTTCTAAAATATCTTTAAATTTTTTTTTCCTGAGTTTCCAGATTATATCTTCGAGTCAGGGAAGGAAGACGAGAATGAAAGCAAGGATGAAACATCAAAAGAGGAAGACGAGGAGGATAGTCAAATAAATAAAAGGGGAGAATTTCTTGTCTTTAATTTTTATTTCTTTTTAGGTTTTTATTTTTATTTTTAAGTTAGAATTTTGCTTCCACATAATAAAATAGCAAGCATGAATAAATAACCTCAATGTTGCTTCATTTGGAAAAAAAATAAAGTGATGTGGTAATGGGACTGAACATGTCTAGGATTGGATTGTTGAGAAAGACTTGGTACTTAAGCAGTCTTTATGACTCCCCTCTCTTTTCTTGCAACCCTACCTGGTGTTCAGTTTTCATTCATTACTTTATTTTCCCAATGAGAAAATTGATTATTTTTAAAGGGGGTAAGGCATTTTGCATGAATTTTAAAGTATGTTTCAATCTTTTTACCTAAGTATGCTGAAATAAATGAATGTTTAGAAATAATTTTTTTTCATAAGTTTGTTCAAATGCAAGCATGATTTTATCTAAGCTATTCATATGTTATCTTGAGTGATGGAATGCTTGTATGATCTTTAGACTTATGTAGTATTTTCCATGAAAAATTGATTTTTTTTTTTATAAATAGACATGTATGTAGGTTTAAGTCTTTTGAATTAACTTAGTAACTTTCTTGAGGTGAAATCCTAGCAGGTATGAAAATATAATATGATATAGGCACACATTCTTTGGATCGTTTGAGCCTTTCAAACCGACCTTAATAATTCAACCCTTGAAACTTAATTTTTTGAGCTTAATGGTCTGTTTATTGCAAATCACCTACATTATAAGCCACATTATCATCTTTTTGATTTTGTCCTATTCTTTTACACCTATCTGAACTAAATTTGTCTTGGTAATCAAAGTTTGAGGAAAAATATGAAAAGATGTACTTACTTTTCACATGTTTAAAAACATAAAAAAAACAAGAGTAAAGAAAAGAATGCTCAAATTCTAAAAAATAAAGAGCAAAGTCTGCTCAAAGTCCGAAAAAAAATTTGAGCATGAGTTCAAAATAAATTTGGGGGGTGTTCCAAAGACACAATTTTATAAAGGTTGTGACACAGAAAGATCTAAGACAAGTTTGGGCTAAGATGATTGAACGTAGAAATTTACTTCTCTTTATCCCTACCTTTAGTCTAGCCCAATTACAACCTAATAAAAGACCTATTGATTGGATGATTATACCGACTACATTAGTGGAAAGGAATTACTAAGCTCAACTTATGAAGTCCACTAATTAAACCTTAGGATTACTATATTTAGTTGATAAGGAAAGCATATTGATTGGTGAATGTTATGTATGACTTTGAAAATGCATGCAAACTATGATTCATGTTGACATTATGATGTACTTAGTATAAAGATGGAAATACTATTTGCATTCGAGCGACTTATCAATAAAAACTATTTTTTGAGCATGATTTTTTTGATGCATGATTATGTGTGAAGATTGATGCTGCTTTATCATTTTGCAAATTTGCCTTAGCAAAAGTTGTGTTCTGCATGAACATTACTCGGGTTGAGAAATGGTTTAAGTTTGGGGGTGTGTAAACTCAAAATTATATAGGATTTTTCTATATATTTTTACCACCTTTTTACTTAATAAATATGTTAATCTTGAGTAATTGTAATTAAAATAAGTGAATTTTACTTAATTAATAATATAGGCCATGAATTTATAAAGTATGTGAAATTGTGCTTAATTACATGATTTTTGTAAATATTTTATATTATTTCATGCTAAATTATTAATATGTGATTTTTCACTATGTAAGAGAACCATTGAAGATGTGATTAAACATGGATATGCACAAATCAATTCATATGGACGGCAAGACAATGCAAACTAGATCATGAGGTTAATAATGTAACATCCTAAAAATTGAGTATCGATATGTTGCATAATTTTGGTGCTTAGCTTGTGAATGATTCAATTTGTGTGTTTAATATAGTCTTGAGAAGGCTCGGTATTTATTTGGAATTAGAATAAATTTTAGTAATGAATACTTTATTGAAGTGGAACAAGTAACCTTGATGTTTAAGGAAATTAAGTGATAAAAAGATAGCATAAAAGAGCCACTAGTGAAGAGGTTATGCGCTACATGTATGGTCTTGAGGGGAGAGGTTCGAATCCCCTAGTATGCATTTTGTGAATATTAATTTTTGCTCTTTCCTAGCAAGTGTCGGCCAAGCATCATATTCATGGTAAGTTAGACTTTTATTTTTATGGTATGATGGCTAAGAGATATGGTAAGAGTGAACTTAAGGAAAAGAATCATATGGAAAAGGCAAGTAAGGGGGGACATAAGGCATGAAACAAGGGTGATGTTTTGGAAACTTTGGGGTGGCTAAACTTTGACTTTTGGCCAATGTACTTGGACGTTTTTGGGGTTAGAAGGGGTTGGCCGAATATTGGTAAGGATTAGGAGCTAGTTGGCCATAATGCTTTAGCAAATTAGTGCATTTTTCCTTTTCTCTTCACAACTTCTCTCCCTAGCCGATTGTGTCTTGTGCAATAGGTAAATTTTGTTTTGGTTTTGGTCATTTCTTCCAGACCAAATTAATATCATCTTTCATTCTTCCCAAGTTGCTCCTTTTTGTGCCGAAACCATACCATCTTGAAAGGTCATATTCTTTTTCTTTCTTTTTGGCCGAATATACACCAACCCCAAGATCATTTATTTGTTCATCTTCCATCATTGAAAATTGACACATAAACGCTTTCTCTTTTATTTCTTTTTCTCCTTTCTTTGTTCTTGTAAAGAACTCTTAACATCACTATTTCTTTTCCAAAATCTTTCACCATGGCCGAATATTAATAATCATCTTCATAGCTGAAATTTCCATTTCTTATATATTTTCTTATCAATCATTTTCTTTGCATTCGTTTTGATTAATTGGTAAGAACCCTCTTCGATTTCTTTATTTATCATCCTTTCTTTTGCCGAATCTACTTTTGTTCGGGAGGGTCTTTTGACCGAAAGTATCCTCTATCTCTTTCTCTTAGACAATCTTTCTCGTCTTTATAGTGATATAGAGAAGGCCGAACCTCGGAGTGTTCGTAATCATCGTGGATCACTAGGATTCGGTTCAAAGTGTTAAGGTAAGGGTGTCTATCAAGGACTTCCATATTACTCGTTATTTCGTCAAAGATGGGTTACTAATCGATTTTATCTTAGGAACGTTATCGCTCGATTTTCATCCCGTGAACGTAAGATTTTGTGGTAAGCTGATTTCACCCTTAAAACCTATAAACTAAATTTCCAAAATATTAGTTGGACTAATATTCTTTTGTCAATGGAGGCAAGCAAGATAGGGTCGAAAAGGGTGGTGAATAGTGTTCAGAAGAGGGGCAGATTTGCTATTCCCTCTAGATTCAAGCGAAGGGCTGTTTCGGTAATTCAGGAATTTCCACCAGGTTATGGACCCTCATCTGGGGAGAATCAATTATTCGAAGTTGTTCGTAGTTCAGAGCCATTAGCTAACCAGGATTTTCCACCGGATTGTGAATCGTCAACCGGGGAGAACTGCCAAATAGTAGTTGTTCGAGATTCTGAGGGTAAGGATCTAGATCGCTTATCTTTAGCATAGATTTATATTAAGTATTAGTGTTCTAATCGAGCGTTATAACGTTTTTAGGTGTTGACGATCAGGAAAGTGTAGTGCTCACTGTAATCAGGTGTGTAATCTTACACCATATCTCGCGGGTTAGATAACCACATCGTAATAATGCTAGATTAAAATCACAAAGTTGGTGAAATTGGGTAAAATGGTTTATTTTATCACTTTAATCGTAAAAACTATGAAATTGGTATCAAGATTATGAAAATTTCAAAATTTCCCTTAATGGGCTAAATCGATAAAAGTGACTTAATGGGCCATATGTGATATTTGATAAATGGGCCATATGTGATATTTGATAAATGGGCCATATGTGATATTTGATAAATAGGCCATATGTGATAATTGTTAAATGGGCCATATGTGATATTTGATAAATGGGCGATATGTGATAATTGTTAAATGGGCCATATGAGATATTTGATAAATGGGCCATATGTGATAATTGTTAAATGAGCCAAATGTGATATGAGATTATGTGAGCCAAAATGTGAAATGGGCCAGTTTGTGATAACTTTTATAATGAGCCTTATGTTGAAATTATTATATATGAATGAATTGTTATGCATTTTATATACATGATTGCATGGGTTGGGATATTTGACGAAGAGAATATGGCTTCATGCCCAGTTAATGGCTTCGTGCCCAGTTAATGGCTTCGTGCCTAGTTAATGGCTTCGTGCCCAGTTGATGGCTTCGTGCACAGTTAATGGCTTCGTGCCCTGTTAATGGCTTCGTGCCCAGTTGATGGCTTCATGCCTAGTTTAATATATGGCTTAATGCCCAGTTGGTGTGTTGGCGGGGTGGGTGACTAAAGCTCCCCAAAGGTGTGCTGGTTGGTAAGGGTGGTATGTAGCGGTTGGAAATTTAGGCTTGGTTGGGAATTGCATATCACATACAGTTTTATACTTGTTATATTGTACATTTGTAAATGGGCTCAAGCCCAATTAAATGCTTAAATGGTTTTGGCCCAGTGGACTTGGTAAGAGGGTTCACACTGAGTTCTAAGTAACTCACCCCGTTTCCTTTACCCATCTGAGGTAACGATCATTAATGGAGGCTTGGGCCGGGGGATGACTTCGTGGAGGCCATACTTCAAATGATGGTTTTTGTGAACTTTGAACTACTCTTAAGTATTTTTATTTAATTACTATTTCAGCTATGATGTAATAAGGCCTCTGGTATTATTTTTATGGATTTTTACTTGTGGATGGATTTTAATTATGTTTAAATACTAAAATGGGACTATTCTATTTTTAATAAATGTTTTCTTAAATTCTCGTGCAAAAAGGGGTTTTTCTTAAATATTTTATTCTCGTAAATTTTTCTGTAAAATTCTTTAAGAATCTTGTTTTTTAAATTTCCTTTTGAACTCTTTTAAACTTCTCGTAAAATTGTTACCAATTAATTTCTAAGTTTTAATTTATAAACTCTTATGTCTTAAATAATAGATTTTAAATTAACCTCGGTTTTTAATAAACTTCAATTCCAAAATAGTTTTGAGGATCTGTTTTATTTAAATCAATAAATGACTAGATGTATGTTCATTTTGTGTCACGTACCAAATCTGGTCTTAACGCATAGACCAGGGTTTGGGGTGTTACATTTTATGGTATCAGAGCCAGTTTCAAAACTCTGCTGTGGTTTGGGTTCAACAACAATTTTTGCTTAAAGCTATTTCGAATTTATAGAATTTATGTTTTAAAGGTAGTATGGCACCACGAGCATCTGGCACCAAGTCAAGTAAGTATTCGTATATTGAATGTTTATTATTGTGATAGGATCATAGGAACACTCTAGAACTTCTAGTTTTAGGTGTTGAAACTGTAGAGATTGAGACTATAGGATGTGATTGCGAAAACAACTCTATCTCTTATATATCTCATAAAATATCGTTAATAAACACTAAAATAGTATTCTGATTCATAGAACTTGTAATCAGATTAAACCAAATTAGCTATTATGAGTGCTAGAGGACGTGGACGTGGCATCGGGACATATGCCGAAAATGGATGCACCGGCATCACCTGTGTCGGATATTGGATCCCACGACCGTATGAGGGAAGACATTGCTTTGCCTCAGGCAATGTTACGAGTTTTGGAAAGGGTTGCTGGGGCTAGAACGGGGCCAGTGGCTCGAGGATCAATATTGGAGCGGCTCAGATCTAACGGTGCTGAGACTTTTAGGGGTATTTCTGGTGTAGCCCCAAATGTTGCGGAATATTGGCTCGAGGCTGTAGAGCGGATTATGGATGACCTGGAGTGTACTGTCGAGCAGAAACTAAGAGGAGCCGTGTCCTTGTTGAGGGACGAGGCATATCAATGGTGGCTTACTGTGCGAGAAGGCACCCAGGCTGAACGTGTTACTTGGGATTTCCTCAAAGCTGTTTTCGAAGGGAAGTATGTCGGGGCAAGCTATGTGGATGCCCGGAGGAAGGAATTCCTGAATCTAGTTCAAGGGAATAAGACAGTGGCAGCTTACGAGGCAGAATTTCTTTGCTTAAGCCGATATGCTCGCGCAATAGTGCCAACTGATCATGAACGCTATGTACGTTTTGAGGATGGGCTGAACGATGAGTTACGGGTACTGATAGCCCCGCAACAAGAAAGGATTTTTTCCACGCTTGTGGAAAAAGCCAAGATAGCCGAAGAGGCTAAAAACTCAGAATGCCAGAACCGGGAAAGAGTCAGAGGCAAGAGGGATTTTAAGTACTCAATTTCTGCTAAAAGGTTCCAAAAGAGGCCTCGGAATGATGAGCCAGCTCAAGCTAGAGCACCTGTGGCTACCAATCAGATTCGAGAATGTGCTGACTGTGGGAGACGACACCCCGGGGAATGCTGGAAGAGAACCGGTGGTTGTTTTAAATGTGGTTCTAAGGACCATCAGTTTAGGAATTACCCTCGACGGACTGCTCCGACTCAAGAAGCTCGTAACTCTGATGCACAGCCAGCTAGAGGCGCTCAGCAGCCACCGAGAGGCCGTGGACCAGGTCGTGTTGGTAATGGTGCTGGACGGGGTCAAGGTGCACCGAGTCGAGGTAATGGCTTTAGAGGTAACGCGGAGGCAAGACAGCCGGGGTTGGTCTATGCGGTCAGGCGTCGGGAGGATGGCAATGCACCTGATGTGATAACTGGTACGTTCTTCATCTTTGATGTACCTGTTACTGCTTTGATAGATATCGGGTCTACCCACTCGTATGTTGCTAGTGCCATATCTGGAAACCTGAATATTAGATCTGAGATTACCGATAGAGAGATGACGGTAATTAGTCCTTTAGGACAGTCTGTGATTGTGAATAAATTGTATAGAGACGTGCCTTTAGAAATTCAAAGAAATATACTTTTGGCGAATTTGATGGAATTGCCTTTCGGCGAGTTCGATCTTATTTTGGGCATGGATTGGTTGGTAAAGCACCGGGCGAAATTGGATTGTGCTGAAAAGCGGATGTCAATAAGGACTTTGGATGATAAGGAGGTAGTAATGATAGGCGAGCGAAGGAACTTTTTGGCAAATGTGGTATCTGCTTTAAAAGCAGAAAAGTTGGTGCGAAAAGCGTATGGAGCGTTCCTAGCCTTCATTAGTGCTTTGGATGCCAAGGAATTATCAGTGGAAGGTGTGAGAACGGTGAAAGAAATTTCAGATGTCTTTCACGAAGAACTTCCTGGTCTACCTCCGATCGGAAGTAGAATTTGGCATTGAGCTTTTGCACGAACGGCTCCGGTGTCCATTGCTCCTTACGAATGTCGCCAAGGAGTTAGCGAGCTTAAAGCACAAATTCAAGAATTATTGGATCGAGGATTTATCTCGACCGAGTATGTCTCCGTGGGAGCACCGATTTTGTTCGTCAAGAAGAAGGATGGGTCGGCGTATGTGTATTGATTATAGGCGGTTGAATAAATTGGCGATTAAGAATAGGTATCCACCTGCAGAGAATCGACGACCTATTTGATCGATTGAGAGGAGCTTGATTTTCTCAAGATTAATTTGCGATCGGGTTATCATCAACTCAAGGTTAAGGAGGCGGATATTCATAAGACAAAGATTCGAACTCGTTATGGGCATTATGAGTTTTTGGTGATGCCGTTTGGTTTGACCAATGCGCCAAATTGCATTTATGGACATGATGAATCGAGTTTTCAACCCTATCTAGACCGGTTCGTGGTGGTGTTCATAGATGATATATTGGTATACTCGAGGAATGAAGAAGAGCATGACTCACAGTTGCGCATAGTATGCAAATACTGCGAGATAAACAACTTTATGCCAAATTCAGTAAGTGTGAATTTTGGCTGAAGGAAGTGACTTTCTTGGGTCATGTGGTGTCATCTGAAGGAATAAGAGTTGATCCTCAGAAGGTAGAGGCTATGTTGGATTGGAAACCACCGAAGACAGTGGCTGAGATTCGGAGTTTCTTAGGTTTGGTTGGTTATTATAGGCGCTTTATTGAGGGTTTCATTGATTCTTGCACCCCTAACTAAGTCATTACAAAAAGGAGTACCGTATGTGTGGACCGATAAACAACAAGAGAGTTTTGAGAAATCAAGAAGATTTTGACTAAGCGCCAATCTTGATTCAACTTTGAGGTTGGAAAAAAGTTCATTGTTTCTTCGCGATGCGTCACACACGCTTGGGATGTGTGTTGATGCAAGGTGGTAAAGTGGTAGCTTATGCATCTCGTCGATTGAGGCCGCATACGAAGTAAACTATCCTACCCATGACTTGGAGTTGGCTGCGGTGGTTTTTGCTTTAAAATTTGGAGGCACTATCTCTACGGTGAGAAGTCGATCATTTATACGGATCATAAGAGTCTTAAGTACCTCCTTACCCAAAAGGAGTTGAACTTGAGACAACGGAGGTGGGTGGAGCTGTTAAAGGATTATGACTTCTCAATCGAGTATCATCCTGGAAAGGCTAACGTGGTGGCAGACGCGTTGAGTCGTAAGGTGATATCGGAGTTGAGAGCAATGTTTGCTCATCTTAGTTTGTTTGAAGATGGTAGTTTGCTAGCGGAACTTCAGGTGAAGCCTATGTGGTTAGAACAGATCAAGGAGAAGCAGTTATTAGATGAAAAGTTGGGACCCTTAATTCAGCAAGTTAAAAGTGGTGTAATAGGGGATTTTGGATTGAATAAGGATGGAGTACTGTGTTTTCGCGGAAGAATTTGTATGCCCAAGGATTCAGATTTGAGACTAATGATTCTGCATGAGGCGCATAGTAGCCCTTATGCATGAGGCGCAACTTTTCTTAAAAATAAATCTTTAAATGTTTTAACACGTAACACAAATGATTTTCAATTTAAATAGTAAACTCTAAAAACTCGACTTTTCCTTTAACTTATGGTTTTGAAATGTAACAATAAAGTCTTAATAAAGCCTAATCTTCGAGAATAACGATGTTTTCAATTTGAACCCAATCCAAATTTTTCTCCTAAATCACCCAAAGTTTTCCAAAGAAACAAACAAGTTTTTAACCGTTTTACTCAAGGAACATACCAGATCCGATCAAGGCTCGTGGGCCGGGTTTGGGGTGTTTCAGCTTGGTATCAGAGCCCATTTTTAAACTCTCGGCCTTGGGTTTAAAGCCCATAACATTTTCAAAATCAAGCCCAAATAAGTTTTGTGAAAATTTTCGTGAAATGAGCGAGTTTTTACGGCATGGCACCAAAGTCTCGACCAAGTCCACTGTAAGTACCCTAACCGTTGTGTGAATTAATGTATGATTTGTATATGGGTATAACGGGAACGTAGATTAGTATATTAAGTTATGGAACCCTAGGATTAGTTTACCCCAACACAAGAACTACATAAAATTTAAGGCCTAACTAAACAAACCTCGTGACTAAGTCGCGAGTTAGGGTGTGGCAACCATTGTGCGCATGTCTAGGATTGGATTCGGAAGAGCACAGTATTTAAGCGATCCTAGTGACTTACCTCCTCTTCACTCGAATCCTACAGTGCGTAGTAACGGTTCACCCTAACCAAGAGGACTCATTCACAGGCTAAACTCAATAATTAAAACCCGAAAGGGACCTGCTACATTGTTTTATAAAGCTTAGTTTTAAAATCACCAAATTACCCCTTTGATTTGTAAAAACTATTTTAGACCTTAAAAAGAAAATTTTTCAAAATATTCCCGATTTACAAAAAAATTACCCAAATACCCCTGGTTTGTAAGATTACTAAAATACCCTTGGTTTATAAAGTTACCATATTATCCTCGACTTTTATTAAGATATTCCTACTTTACCAAAAATACCAAAAACCCCTATTTTTGTAAAATATCAAGATACCCTGATTTGAAAATTTACCAAAATACCCCTATAGGACAAATTACGAAAATACCCCTGGGATTAAAACGGACAAAAATGTACAAGTGATTAATGCGTGTAGTAGATACTACTGAATGAAGGTGCATCTTTCTCTGAACTAGGATAGAAGACTTGAAACAAAACTCTGAAATGATCGAAAGAACTACTACTAAACTTCCTTACATAAAACTTGTTCGTGGATAATTAGTGGAACAAAGACTAATGCATAAAACTTTCTAAAACAGATTAAATTGCGATCGTAGACATGAGTTCTAGGGGATGTGGTCGTAATATGCAAGGGCGTGGTAGAGGCAGAATGGCCGTATCGGAACCCGTTAGGTCTGGTCAAGGGTCCGAGAATGAGGTACCACCACCACCAGCTGCTGGCACTGAGCATTAGGATCAGACGGGGGATGATGCAGTATCGGAAGCGATACTGCGGGTTCTTGAGATGGTGGCTGGAGCAGGTGGAGGTGGGGGAGCTCAAAAATCTGTACCCGAGCGGCTCCGAGCCAATGAAGCTGAGGTGTTCCGTGGTGTATCCAGTGTGGCGCCCAATACGGCTGAGTATTGGTTGGAGGCGACGGAGTGGATTATGGACGAGTTGGATCGACTGCGAGGAGAAACTGAAGGAGTGGTTTCGCTTACTTAGCGATGAGTCATATCAATGGTGGCTCACGATTCGGGATGGTGCTATAGTGAGGATCTCACTTGGGAGAATTTTAAGGTGGTGTATCGGAAGAAGTATGTTGGGACTAGCTATATTGATGCGCAGAGGAAGGCATTTCGAGGTTGGTTCGGGGAATAAGTCCGTAGCGGAGTCTGGTGCGTAATTCTTAAGGTTGAGCCGGTACACTCGAGGAATCATGGCTACGGAGCATGAGCGATGTGTGCAGTTTGAGGACGGACCGAGGATGACTGAGGTTGTTGATAGCCCCACAGCGGGGCGGGAGTTTGCGATGTTGGTAGAAAAGGCTAAGGTAGCCGAAGGGGTTAAGGAATCTGTGAGGCGAGAATCTGAGATAGGAGAGCAGAGCAAAGGAGAGGTTTTGGAGCCTCAGGGTCATCCGGGAATGTTCAAAAGAGATAGAGAGTTGATGGGCCGCGAGGTCAGTAGGTTGCTACAGGAGGGCAGTATCGTACTTGTGATCAGTGTGGGAAGAGGCACCTAGGAGAGTTTTGGAAGAAGATAGGGGGATGTTTCAAGTGTGGGTCCAAGGACCACATGATTAAAGACTGTCCTATAAAAATAGACAGGGGCCGACCAACAGGTCAAAATTTCAATCAGGCTGGAAGAGGTGGACCGTAGCCACCACGGGGTCGTGGTCCGAATGGCAGAGGAAATAGTGCTGGAAGAGGACGGGGAACACCAGGCAGATGTGTTGGTAACGCAGAGGTAAGGCAAAAGAGTGCGTGTGTATGCGATTCACGGAGGGAGGATGGAGACGCACCGGATGTTATAACCGGTATGTTCCTTATAGCTGATAAGCCTTACTTTGCTTTAATTGATGTTGGCTCGACCCACTCTTATGTTGCATGTAGAGTAGTCGAAATGCTAGGCATAGCATCTGAACTATCTAGTAGGGAGGTGACTGTAGTAAGCCCGTTAGGTCAAACCACAGTGGTGAATAGAATATTTCGCAATGTACCTCTAGAGATTCAGGGAGTGATATTCTCTGCCGACTTGATGGAGCTACCTTTCAGAGAATTTGATCTCATACTTGGCATGGATTGGCTAGTGGAACATCAGGCTATATTGGATTGTGCAGCTAAGCGAATGGAGTTAAGGACCCCGGAGGATGAGGAGGTAATTATGATAGGAGAAAGAAGAAACTACTTGTCTAACATAGTTTCTGCATTAAAGGCTGATAAGATGGTTTGGAAAGGGTGCAAGGCATTCTTGGCTTTCGTTAGTGCGTTGGATGCATAAGAAGGAGTTAGTGGAGTTAGAACCGTAAGGGAATTTGTGGATGTTTTCCCGGAGGAGTTACCTGGAATACCCCCTGATAGGGAGGTGGAGTTTGGAATTGACTTACTGCCTGGAACGGTGCCAGTATCTATAGCTCCGTATAGAATGGCACCAAAGGAATTGGTGGAGCTCAAAGCTCAAATTCAGGAGTTGCTTGATCATGGGTTCATCCGACCTAGTGTGTCTCCATGGGGAGCACCGGTTCTGTTTGTGAAGAAGAAGGATAGAACTATGCGTATGTGCATAGATTATCGTCAGTTGAATAAGCTGCCCATCAAGAATAAGTACCCGTTGCCAAGGATAGACGACTTGTTCGATCAGCTTAAGGGGGCCGCGGTGTTCTCGAAGATAGATTTACGGTCGGGATATCATCAGCTTAAGGTGAAGGAAGCGGATATCCATAAGACAGCTTTCCGAACAAGATACGGGCATTATGAGTTCGTAGTAATTCCGTTCGGATTGACTAACGTCCCAGCCGCGTTCATGGATATGATGAACCGGGTTTTTCAACCCTACCTGGATCGATTCGTCGTTGTGTTCATAGATGACATCCTAGTGTATTCTAAGTCGGAGGAAGAACATGACGAGCATCTCCGAACAGTGTTGCAAGTGTTAAGGGAGAAGAAGCTCTACGCCAAATTCAGCAAGTGTGAATTTTGGCTTAAGGAGGTTGCATTCTTAGGGCATGTAGTGTCTGCAGAAGGGATAAGGGTGGATCCTAGGAAGATTGAGGCGGTGTTGGATTTGAAACCACCTAAGTCTGTGGCTGGGGTTCGTAGTTTCTTGGGATTGGCAGGTTACTATAGAAGGTTCGTAGAAGGGTTCTCATCAATACCCGCACCTTTGACAAAATTGTTGAGAAAGGAAGTACCTTTCGTATGGACAAATAGGCAACAGGAGAGCTTTGAGAAGCTTAAGAGGTCTTGACCAAAGCTCAGTCTTGATTCAGCCTGAGGCAGGGAAGGATTTTGTGGTGTACTGTGATGCTTCCCACACAGGATTAGGATGTGTCCTGATGCAAGACGGGAAGGTAGTCGCTTATGCGTCTCAGCAGTTAAGGCCACACGAGGTTAACTATCCGACGCACGACTTGGAATTGGCGGTGGTGGTCTTTGCTCTTAAGGTATGGAGGCACTATTTATATGGAGAAAAGTCGGTAATCTACACAAACCACAAGAGCCTTAAGTATCTGCTGACTCAGAAGGAGTTGAATCTGAGACAGCGAAGGTGGGTGGAATTATTGAAAGACTACGATTGTTCCATAGAGTATCACCCGGGCAAGGTGAATGTAGTAGCAGATGCCCTAAGTCGAAAAGTGGTGTCAGATCTGAGGGCAATGTTTGCACATCTGAGCTTGTATGACGATGGAAGTCTGCTGGAAGAGTTGCAAGTTAAGCCGACATGGCTGAATGAGGTGAAGGAAAGTCAGTTAGTGGATGAGGATTTAAGTGCTAAGCTACGGCAAGTGCAGATTGGAGAGTTGGAAGGTTATGGTATTAATGATGAAGGAGTATTGAGTTTCAAGGGTAAGGTCTGTATGCCGGAGAACAAGGAGTTAAGGCAGAGGATTCTTCAGGAATCGCATAGCAGCCCTTATGCTATGCATCCTGGAGGTACTAAGTTGTACAGGGATTTACGTGAACAGTTTTGGTGGCCTGGTCTTAAGAGGGAAGTTACCGAATTTGTAGGGAAGTGCTTGGCGTGTCAGTAAGTTAAGGCTGGACATCAAGTTCCGTCAGGATTACTTCAGCCGATAAAGATTCCGCAGTGGAAGTGGGAGAGAATCACCATGGACTTCGTTAGTGGGCTTCCCCTTACGCCTACTAAGAAGGACTCGGTATGGGTGATAGTGGATCGATTGACAAAGTTCGCGCATTTCTTACCGGTGCGGGTCGATTATTCTTTGCAGAAGTTGGCGAGGTTGTATGTGGCTGAAATTGTAAGGTTGCATGGAGTTCCGGTATCGATTATCTCAGATAGGGATCCGAGGTTTACGTCTCAGTTTTGGAAAGCACTACATTAGGCTTTAGGCACCAGATTGGATTTTACTACGGCATTTCATCCACAGTCGGACGGTCAATCTGAGCGAGTGATCCAAGTGTTGGAAGATATGTTGAGGGGTTGTGTAATAGATTTTAGAGGAAGTTGGGAAGAATACTTGCCTTTAGCCGAATTTATATATAATAACTATCAAGCCGATGTTCGGATGGCACCGTATGAAGCGTCAGTATGGGCGGAGGTGTCGCACTCCTACGTGTTGGGCGGGAATTAGGAGAACGTCAAGTTTTGGGTCCGAGATTGTGGCGAGAATCCGAAGAAAGGTTAAGTTAATTCGGGAGCGATTAAAGGAGGCATCCGACGGCGTAAGTCGTATCACGCGATCTTAAGCGAAAGGAAATAGAATTTCTTGTGGGATATCGAGTGTTTCTTAAGGTTTCGCCTTGGAAGAAGGTGATGAGATTTGGTCGCAAAGGAAATTAAGTCCAAGGTTTATATGACCTTATCGGGTATTGAAGCGGGTTGGACCAAAGCCATACCGATTAGAGTTGCCTCTGCAGATTGAAGCGGATGCACGACGTGTTCCATGTTTCTATGCTACGTCGTTACCGATCGGATCCATCTCATGTAGTGCCGGTTGAAGAGGTGGAGCTAAGGCGATTTGTCCTACGAGGAGGAGCCGGTCCGCATCTTAGAACGAGATGTGAAGGTATTACGAAGGAAATCAGTTCCTTTAGTCAAAGTGTTATGGCGTAATCATGGATCGGAAGAAGCTTCTTGGGAGCGAGGAAGAAGCAATGCGACAAAGAATACCCTCACCTATTTCAATTGAGTAATTTCGAGGACGAAATTATTTTAAGAGAGTAGAAGCGTAATATCCGGGATTTTTGGCTTGTGCATTATTGCGTAATTATGTGAAGTAGCATGCTGTGTGTGTTGTAAATATGTTTTATGAATTTTAGAACCTTAAGAGTGTAGGTGAATGCCTTATAAAAATATTGAATTTTAAGTTTTAAAGGGAGCTAAGCTGAGAGGCCTTAAGAGAAATTGTAGGGGAAATTGGACATAAGAATCGACTTGTTAAAGTGGCAGGAGGCGCCACTTAAGGCATTGGTAAGTGACGCCTCAAGCGGTGGAGAAGGGCTTGAGTTCGAGCCACAAGGGAAGCAAATAAAGAGTTTTATTTTGCAGCAAGGAGCAAGAGAGGTAGACGGCAATGGGGCACTAAGGGATGAGTTTAAGATATGGTTTAATCCTTTTGAAATTTCGACTAAGTAGAAGATAAATGAGGATTTATTTTAAATTATTTTGAATGTGCAAGGAGGAGGAAAAATAGGAGTAAAGGAAGGGATGAGATAGGGGGAAGGAGTTGGCCGGCCTAGGGACTCCTTTAAGGTGATTTTCGGCCAAGTTTAGTAAGGGGAATAGCCAAATTTCATTAAGGCATTGTAGCCTCTCTTTCGTTTTCTTTTTCTCTCCAAAACCATCATCGTTCTCTTCTTTTTCTTTTAGTCTAGCCGAAATCTTCTTTTCCCTAATCCACCATTGCCGTAACCCCTAAAAAGATTCATACCCTTCCTCTTGTGTTCCTTGTTGAAGCCGAATCTCATATGTGGGTGACCATAGTTGAATGCTCCCCTATCCTTTTGGAGCCGAAAATTGTTGATCAACATCTAGCTATAGCCGAATCTCTTAAAGTGGTGCTAGGCAGGAATACAGTCGATCCCAATATTAAGGGTAAGATCAATTGTCATTCGATCTTCAATCTTTTTCTTTTAGTCGAAAGTTAAGGACTAATCCCATTAATATTCTTGTTTGCCGAAACTTGGAAGGATCTTTTGGGATTTCTAGTGTAGCCGACTCTAGGGGAGGTCTTCGGGATTTGTGTCGTAACCAATCGGCAACAAGGTAAGAAGTTGGTTGCGTTAATCCTTTGGGATTTGGTTATTTGGCCGAATGGCTTGTTGCTAACATGCTTAAGGTGGCCGAATATAGGAACGAGAGATCTAAAGCATTAGATCGGGATTTTCGGGATTTCAGTGAAAGCATTAAGTAAACCAGGTGTGTACCCCACACTAACTCTTAATAGATTTATGGCATCAATTTAATATATGTGTTTATAATAATGTGAAAAGTGGGCAAAGGTACCATGTGATGGTACAAAGTACTCAGGTAAGTAACCTTAACATTATGTTAATAAATGATATGAATAATATTATGATATGAATATTTGGAATATGGTACATATGTGAATATCGATAAGAATGTGGAATAAGGCATAAGGCATGATATTGCATATTACATTGTGACATGGGGCATATGGGTTATATGGAAAGGGAAGTGATCCGGTGGTTTATACCACAATATCGAATGTGGTGACTCATGTCACGAAATCGAATGTGGTGACTTATGTCACAAAATAATGTCAGTGGCTATGCCACAAAATTTATAAGGGCGATGAGCAAGTCGTGCGCAAATGACCCTTCGATGATGTGTAGCGGATGGAGGGCCGACTTAGTAGTCCCCATGGTGTGATGGTTGGTACGGGTGATGTGTAGCAGATGGTTATCTAGGTATGGGTTCGGGTTTGCATCATTATTTCTATCTGTTATATATACGTATGATATGATATGATATGCCTGAATCGTTGGGACTTAGTGTTGGTTATACACACCGAGTCTGCTTTGACTCACCCCCGTTGTGGGATATTTTTCAGTGACACTCGATGAACGGACCGGGTCGGCGGGAGCTTAGTGGTGGCCATGTTCAACTCAGACTTTATTTTAATTTTGGACTTTTTATTTCTAAGTATTTTGGATTTATTCGGGTTTTGTTTTAATGTAATAAGGCCATAGCTATAAACTGATTATGCATGCATTTTTATTTATTTTATTATGATACAATTTTTATCAATTTAAAGTTTAAGCAACTTTTCTTAAAAATAAATCTTTAAATGTTTTAACACCTAACACAAATGATTTTCAATTTAAATAGTAATGTAACATCCCCAAACCCGGCCCATTCACTACGACCGAATCTGGTTATGTCACTGGGAAAAGACGGTTGAAAATCTTAAAATAAAACATCGTAGTTTGCTGAATTTTGGAAAACATATCTTTGGAATAAAACTTTGCTATTAAACTCATTCATTTTTAAAACTTTAGTTTATAATATCCAATTTGAATAAATAGGTTGCAAACCATAAATCATTTTCACGTAGCAATTTAATTTAAATAAACCATAGTTAAAGTAATACCAAAAACATAAAATGGCCTTTATTACAACCCAACAATTCAAATAAAGTACTTATATCAAAATTAAGCATGGAATAATTGAACATCATCCTCGGCATGGGCCACCTTGTCCTCTCCGATCCCGGTCCACACTTTATGCACTACACGAAATGGTTAAAGAAAAGAGTGAGTCCACCGACTCGGTGCATAACCACAACACATATTTCCATCCGTATGGGCTTGGCCCATACCCACACTCATCCATCGAAACAAATCATGCAAGAATGCATCTCACCCAACCTACTATCCAACGTGACACCAACCTTAGCGGACTCCACGCCTAAGGCCGTGGCTAATCCACCGATCACAACCGAGTGATCCCACATATGTTACCTCGGCGGACTGCTTTGCACAAGGCCGTGGTGAGCCACCGATCACATCGTGATCCATAAATCTTACCTCGGCATTCTCGCCGCTCGAGTCCGTGGGTGAGCCACCGATCAACCAAAGTGATCCAAATATCGTAATCTGTCTACGGTGATGCACATAGCAATCAACCGCCGAGATGGGCACCTAGCCAACACCTCCTTGAGGTAGCACAAAGCTAACCCTCAAGCGCTAATGTAGCTGAGCTATCATTAGACCACGTACATCCTGTGTACACTTCTTCCTTCTTCAATCCAATCCCATTCCCATGTGTCAATAAATCATGCAAGAATATCATATAGAATGAGTATTTATCACTTATCACTACCACATTGTACATATATAAATGTATATCAAGATTAACTTACCATCACGATTACTCATCACTTATGCCATTATAAACGGCTATTACACATAATACACATATAAACATGTTAGCAAACCAAACCACGAAAATAGTGCGATGATTACGCACCTAAATGATACCAAAACCGGCGCTTCATACCTTACACTGCACTGGACTAACGGACTTACAAAAGGTTCCCGGCGATGAGCTCTTCTTCCCTACAATCGGCCTTGGCATAAAAACAATGAACACTTAGGCCATTCGGCCAACACAAAAACTATAGCACAAAGAAAACTAACACGCCCTTACCTTGCTAATCAACCTTTAAGGGTAAAATCGTAATTTTACCTACTAAGGGCATTTTCGTAATTTACCCACCAAGGGTATATCGGTAATTTCGTACTGGAATGGCCTTTCCAAAGGCCCGGTGTCGCCCGGCGCGACCCAACTACCATTTCTGAGGTGAAATGGACTATTGAGCCTAAAGCCCAATTTCGGCCATCCGGGCCCACACGCTCGTGTGGCCCACCTAACACAAATCTAGCCATGTATATAAGTTCCATCTAGTCTAGTTCACTATATACTACACAATCGCACAATTTACTCATAAGGGCCCACGGGCCCATTGGGCCCACCGGCCCATCGCGCGGCCAACGACCCCAACCCACAAGAATACTACGATGGCCTCAACTATCGCATCGAAGCCCCACACGTGCGCTCGCCGCGCGCTCGTGGCTACTATTGCCGTGTGGCCAGGCACTTCGCATTGCCGCTCTACAAACTAGAGTAGAGAGTTACACACCGATAGGACTCGGTGCTAATCCGCGCTCCGACCACTCCTGTGCCCAAACGCCTTCCAAGGTGTGTTTACTCTCCTCTAGGATGCTCCTTATATAGCTAGCACTTCACCTTCCTTCTTTGTGTCTTTACGATGTGGGATCCTTCACAAGATGAGTTTAAATTCAATCAAACTCTTGCCGTCCAATCCATAAAATAAATACTCCATTGCTTGTCATGAGATTCGAACCCGGGCTCCCTTGCAACATAATCCACGCCACTAACCACTTGGCCACAAGCTCCTCTTGTGTCTTAAACCATGCGCAACTAAATATAAACTATGGGCCAAATTCTGAGGTCCAAGTAAAAAGAAAACCAAAATGCAAAAGCCAAGACTTGAACCTTGGACCTCCTTCCTTCCCTTGTGGCGTCACCCCCTTGTCTCTTATGTGGAGTCACTTTGCCACTCCACCACACACTCCACTTGTGTTATTTTCCTCCATATTTTATTCTTAAGGCCTATCTGCCAACTTCCAGGGTTTTTTCCACCTAAAACCAAAATTTCCCCAAAGCTAATATTTGATCCTGGGACTTCATAGAAGCCCTCTAACCTTCCAAAATAACTTACCTAATAAGTCTAACTTGCATTTAAGCCGGTCTCTTGTTCTCCAAAAATTTAAACGCTACTACGCCTAAGGCCCATTGGGCTCAATTCTCCTAGGCCCAATTCCTTTTTACCCTAAAAATCTAAATTTTCCAAAGCCTTCCCTTCTCATCCCAACATTCTTAGAGCCTCTAAAACTCAACCAAGCACTCCCAAAACCTACTAACACTTGATTTATACCCCATATGCACACCCTAAACCAGGTGTTACAATTCTACCCTCCTTAAAATAATTTCGTCCTCGAAATTACTTGTCTAAACTAACGATCCAATTCTCTCCACTACGCTATCATTGCGCGCTCGATCTCCAAGAGCTAACATACTTTACGAGCAACAAAACAAACGATCACCAAAAGCGCCTCTACCACATCCACGAGAAGTGCGACCACGCCCCTAGAACTCATATCTAGCGTCGCGATTTAATCGATTAAAAGTTTTATGCATTAGAAATTTTGTTCCAATTGTTTAATCCACGAGCAAATTTTATGAGCAGTTTACGGAAGTCGTTCTTTCGAGCAATCAAAGTTTCGAGATTCTAAAGTAATCCACTATTGCAATCATCCGATCACATCAATAACTCACAAGCAATAGTAAGGGGTACTTACTTACACAGTGGACTTCGGTCGGAGAATGCAGGTGCCATGCCACCTAACACAAAAAACTTGTTATAAAAGCCCACATCTCAAAACCCATTTTAAAAAGCGTTTGGACCCAAAACCCTCAAAGCCGAGTTTTGAACCTGGCTCGATATTAAATCGTAACATCCCCAAACCCGGCCCATTCACTACGACCGAATCTGGTTATGTCACTTTGGAAAAGACGGTTGAAAATCTTAAAATAAAACATCGTAGTTTGCTTTGAATTTTGGAAAACATATCTTTGGAATAAAACTTTGCTATTAAACTCATTCATTTTTAAAACTTTAGTTTATAATATCCAATTTGAATAAATAGGTTGCAAACCATAAATCATTTTCACGTAGCAATTTAATTTAAATAAACCATAGTTAAAGTAATACCAAAAACATAAAATGGCCTTTATTACAACCCAACAATTCAAATAAAGTACTTATATCAAAATTAAGCATGGAATAATTGAACATCATCCTCGGCATGGGCCACCTTGTCCTCTCCGATCCGGTCCACTTTATGCACTACAAAATGGTTAAAGAAAAGAGTGAGTCCACCGACTCGATGCATAACCACAACACATATTTCCATCCGTATGGGCTTGGCCCATACCCACACGGACCATCGAAACAAATCATGCAAGAATGCATCTCACCCCAACCTACTATCCAACCGTGACACCAACCTTAGCGGACTCCTGCCTAAGGCCGTGGCTAATCCACCGATCACAACCGAGTGATCCCACATATGTTACCTCGGCGGACTGCTTTGCACAAGGCCGTGGGTGAGCCACCGATCACATCGTGATCCATAAATCTTACCTCGGCATTCTCATTGCTCGAGGCCGTGGTGAAACCACCGATCAACCAAAGTGATCCAAATATCGTAATCGTCTCTGGTGATGCACATAGCAATCAACCGCCGAGATGGGCACCTAGCCAACACCTCCCTTGAGGTAGCACAAAGCTAACCCTCAAGCGCTAATGTAACTGAGCTATCATTAGACCACGTACATCCTGTGTACACTTCTTCCTTCTTCAATCCAATCCCATGCCCATGTGTCAATAAATCATGCAAGAATATCATATAGAATGAGTATTTATCACTTATCACTACCACATTGTACATATATAAATGTATATCAAGATTAACTTACCATCACGATTTACTCATCACTTATGCCATTATAAGCGGCTATTACACATAATACACATATAAACATGTTAGCAAACCAAACCACGAAATAGTGCGATGATTACGCACCTAAATGATACCAAAACCCGAACGCTATACTTACTTCGCACACATGACTAACGGACTTACAAAAGGTTCCCAAATGACAGGCTCTTCTTCCCTACAATCGGCCTTGGCATAAAAACAATGAACACTTAGGCCATTCGGCCAAGACAAAAACTATAGCACAAAGAAAACTAACACGCCCTTACCTTGCTAATCAACCTTTAAGGGTAAAATCGTAATTTTACCTACTAAGGGCATTTTCGTAATTTACCCACCAAGGGTATATCGGTAATTTCGTACACGGAATGGCCTTTCCAAAGGCCCGATGTCGCCCGAAGCGACCCAACTACCATTTACGGTCGAAATGGACTATTGGACCTAAAGCCCAATTTCGCCCATTGCCCATCGGGCCCACACGCTCGTGTGGCCCACCTAACACAAATCTAGCCATGTATATAAGTTCCATCTAGTCTAGTTCACTATATACTACACAATCGCACAATTTACTCATAAGGGCCCACGGGCCCATTGGGCCCACTTCGCCCATCGCGCCCAAGCGACCCCAACCCACAAGAATACTACGATGGCCTCAACTATCGCGCCGAAGCCCCACACGTGCGCTCGCGACGCTCGTGTGGCTACTATTGCCGTGGCCGACGCCCGGCATTGCCGCTCTACGACTAGAGTAGAGAGAGTTACACACCGATAGGACTGCGGTGCTAATCCAGCGCTCAGACCACTCCTGTGCCCAAACGCCTTCCAGGTGTGTTTACTCTCCTCCTAGGATGCTCCTTATATAGCTAGCACTTCACCTTCCTTCTTTGTGTCTTTCCGATGTAGGATCCCTTCGTCGATGGAGTTTAAATTCAAGCTGAAACTCTTGCCGTCCAATCCGCAAAATAAATACTCCATTGCTTGTCATGAGATTCGAACCCAGGCTCCCTTGCAACATAATCCACGCCACTAACCACTTGGCCACAAGCTCCTCTTGTGTCTTAAACCATGCGCAACTAAATATAAACTATGGGCCAAATTCTGAGGTCCAAGTAAAAAGAAAACCAAAAGGCAAAAGCCAAGACTTGAACCTTGGACCTCCTTCCTTCCCTTGTGGCGTCACCCCCTTGTCTCTTATGTGGCGTCACTTTGCCACTCCACCACACACTCCACTTGTGTTATTTTCCTCCATATTTTATTCTTAAGGCCTATCTGCCAACTTCCAGGGTTTTTTCCACCTAAAACCAAAATTTCCCCAAAGCTAATATTTGATCCCGGGACTTCATAGAAGCCCTCTAACCTTCCAAAATAACTTACCTAATAAGTCTAACTTGCATTTAAGCCGGTCTCTTGTTCTCCAAAAATTTAAACGCTACTACGCCTAAGGCCCATTGGGCTCAATTCTCCTAGGCCCAATTCCTTTTTACCCTAAAAATCTAAATTTTCCAAAGCCTTCCCTTCTCATCCCAACATTCTTAGAGCCTCTAAAACTCAACCAAGCACTCCCAAAAACCTACTAACACTTGATTTATACCCCATATGCACAGCCCCTAAACCAGGGTGTTACAAGTAAACTCTAAAAACTCGACTTTTCCTTTAACTTATGGTTTTGAAATGTAACAATAAAGTCTTAATAAAGCCTAATCTTCGAGAATAACGATGTTTTCAATTTGAACCCAATCCAAATTTTTCTCCTAAATCACCCAAAGTTTTCCAAAGAAACAAACAAGTTTTTAACCGTTTTACTCAAGGAACATACCAGATCCGGTCAAGGCTCGTGGGCCGGGTTTGGGGTGTTTCAGCATGTGTTTCGGATACTCCGCAGCTAGTGTGAGCAGCAACGTGTAGCTTACATTTCGACCCACAGCTCGTGTGAGTAGGCCCATTTCACTGCTCGTGTGAGCATACCCATTTCACAGTTCGTATGAGCAACGATGTAAATGAAAGGAAAGGTTATGATTATATGTTTAGCACACTTTGTGTGAGCTATCCCGCGAATCCGATGATATTCTAAACGGTTCAACAGGCTTGGAAAAGGAAAGGAAAGGTATGTGTTCAATATGAACCAAGACATGTATTTATGAAGTACATTGAAATGGTGAGACACATGAAAAGCATGCTATATTATGATGAATGATAAATCCAATTGAATCATGCTCAAGTATAATGGTTATCCATGTTAAATTCATATGAGTCATGTTCAAATGAACTAACATGTAACACCCCAAACTCGGCCTAGACGTTATGGCCGGATCTAGCATGTCACATCGCAAGGTTATTTTAAAAACTACGCATTCAAAGAAAACCCTTTCTAAATTTAAAACCTTCTACCATTTGTAAATCCCGAGTTTCATTGCTTTCAAAAACATGATTTACTTAAATTTATTTTCCTTGCAAACATAATATTATTTCTAAAAACGTTGTTTGTTGCAGAAGACTGACTTTAAAAGTTGCGGAAACGTGATATTTTGAAAACAACAGTTATTATTGTTTTAAAAACCCGTGCTTAATTATTTAGCAGTTCATAACTAAAAGAGTTACCAAATGAAAGTTAAAAAGAAAATCCCAATGGCCTTATTACATAAATTATTAAACCAAAAATAATATAAAATAAATTAAACCCAAAATTGTTAAGTTCTGTTTATTAACAAATCCGACGTATGGCCACCTCCGAGTCCTCCGCAGCTCCAAATCCTCTAACGCTGGGGATTACCTGCACGGTTAAAAGAAAAGGGGTGAGTTACGAGAACTCAGTGTGTAATCCCCTATAACGGTCATAGTCTGGGCCCGAGCCCATACGGTGTCGGTTTGGGCCTAAGCCCTATTCTGTAACAATCTGGGCCTAAGCCCTAAATCATATCAATGCAATGGATATGTACCCACCCCAATCCAACCAAACTCTCCACTCGTACCAACCAATCTCTCCATGTGGGGACCATGTCGACCCACCCAGCCAAAACTCTCCCATAATGCAGCCAAGCTGCTAACAACGGTATATGTGGCTGAGCCACTAAATTAAGCATATGTGGCGATGCCACTATAACGGTATGTGGTGATGCCACTAGAACGGTATGTGGTGATGCCACTAGAGCGGTACTTCCTCCAATCACCAAACCCAACCCAATGCAATATGATATGTATGCAATGTATTACGATCATAAACAGATGTATAAAATCACATAAACAATATTAAAACTACCACTGAGAGTATAATGGTTATTTCGTCGCTTAGGGGTAAAACGGTAATTTCACCCCTTGGGGGTATTTCGGTAATCTACCCCCTAAGGGTATTTCGATAATTTACCCACTAAGGGTATTTCGGTAATTTACCCACTAAGGGTATTTCGATAATTTACCCACTAAGGGTATTTCAGTCACGGTTCTGTGGACTTCGCAGTCGCATCAACCATCCGGCACTTACTATCGATTTCACTCATGTGGGCCCGTTAACCCATTAGGCCCACTTAGCCCACTTCGGCTCAACAAGGCCCACTATAGCCTCAATCTCACAAGAGTGTTTGTGACACTCCCAACGGTCTAACGCCATCACTAGTGGCTCGGTTTATCTCTACGAGCGCTCGAACGCTCGAGTGATCTCAGTTGTCGATACTTCGGCTTTTCGGTATTTCGGCTTTTGGCCGATTCACAGAACGTTGCACTATCAGAATAAACACAAGTGTGAGATTACACACCTTGATTACGAGACGCGCGATTAGCCCTTCACCTCCAACCTTGTTTGAGAAAACGGCCTTAAACACCCAAGATTACAAAGCACACTTAGCTTCACGTCCTTAACAAGAATATGTACCAAAAAGATACTCATAAGTGTGGCTAAATCTGCACACCACACATCACAAACATATGGCACATTCGGCCAAACCAAATATTATGACAACGTTCTTACCTCACTTGATCGGTGAGTCAACAATAAAGGTTTGATTAATTCAAACCACTTGTGCTCCTTCACTCTATTGAAAACCCTAAGCCCAACGATGGCCAAATCACAGAAAAGAACGCATTTTAGACACAACGAGAAAAGGAAGAACATACGATTATTAAGGAAGGAACCGAATGGAAACAGAGTTATTGACAAAGAGAGAACTATAACTTACCGATTCTCAAATTCCTTGCAGAGCCACATTAGTAGAGAACAGAACTGTGATTCGGCTAAGGACTAACTCACAAGATGCAGTGAATATGCCCAACAAAAAGTGATAGAGGGTGTTCGGCCGAACCAGAATCAACTTTAAGAACCAGAGACGAGCGTTGAGACAAAGGGAAGAATAGGTTCGGCTATGAGAGTTAAACTGAAAAATCAAATGATGTGTAAAGAAAAGAAGAAGAGTCAATTGAAGAATAAAGAAAAGGAAAAAGATTCGGCTATGGAGAGGAGGCGGTTCAAGAGAGGAAAAGAGTAGTGAGAAAAAGAAAAAGAAACGGCAAGGTGAATTGAGAAGAAAAGAAATGACCCGAAATGCTAGAGAGAACAACCCAAAATGCAAAACTCACAAAAGAAATTCAGAGGAAATTTGGCATCCTCTCCCATCTCCCAACCGAATATGCTACCAATGACCCCTCTTCAGCTGAAACTCCCCCTTAGCTAGACTCCCACTTTCGTCCAACACTTCCCACACACATCAACTCCTTGATTTTCTCCCTTTTTTCCTCCTACAATTCCTCTCCTCCATCCATTTTAATTATTTGACCAAGTCTCCACTCCCCTTGAAGAGTTTGATCTGAACTCTGCTTCCTCCACTATCAAGCCACAAAATAAAAGCTTCCATTTGTAATCTGTGGGATTCGAACCCCTCCCCTCCTTGATCTCCACTTGACGCCACACCACCACACCACATGCTCCACTTGTGACTTCTAAATGCACACGAATTTATTTAAGTCCTACAACCAGCAGCCCTCTCCACTAAAGGGGCCAAAAACTAAAATTTTTCCAAGGCTCAGACTCGAACTCAGGCCTCCCTAAAACCCCCAACTACACTCAAATAGCCAGTTGAGCAAGCACAACATGAAATTACGCAAATAAATTACAACCCCTAATTTTTGGGACGTTACAACTCTACCCCCCTTAAAAAAATTTTCGGCCTTGAAATTTACTTGATCGAAAGAGATGAGGGTACTGTTGTCGCATCGCCTCCTCAGGCTCCCACATGGCTTCCTTTGAACCGTGATTACGCCACAAAACCTTGACTAACAGAATAGATTTCCTTCTCAGCACCTTAACATCATGATCCAAAATTTGCACCGGTTCTTCTTCAAAAGTCAGATCAGGTCTTACCTCGATCTCCTCCACCGGCACTATATGAGAAGGATCAGAATGGTATCGCGTCAGCATAGAAACGTTGTAACACCCCTAACCCAAAACCGTCACCAGAACAGGGTTAAGAGGTATTACCGATCAATCAAAACATTTAACATCTAGAATTTACGACACAAAGTCAATCATCTTCAATCTCATTCAATTACAATCATGGTGTCCCTTATCGAGGTCTACGAGACCTAATTCACATGCTATAGAGGGGTCGGGACTAAATTGAAACACATACAGAATTTTTCCGAAATTTAAAACTTTTCTAAGATACAGGGGAGACACGCCCATGGGAGGAGGCCGTGTGCCATCCACGGCTACTAGACACCCCCATGTGTCCATCCGTGTCTACATACTGGATATTTCAACATGGTCACTAGGCACGCCCGTATGCCCATTCGTATCTATATACTGGCTATTTTAACACGGCCACTAGGCACGCCCGTGTGCCATGGCCGTGTATAACTAAGCTACATACTGCCAATTCACCCACGGTCTTAGGCACGCCCGTGACCCTCAACCGTGTGACATTATAGGCCATTTTTGCAAGGCCAACATGCCAGCCACTTAGGTCAAACCTACAAGCAACACATACCAAAACATATCATGCACATAAGGCAACCAAAAACTTACCAATATGACTATCCAATCTATGCATTCAGTTCCCATTCCAATTATAATAAATTCAATACCAAAATCTATCTCGTCACAAGTATAATACATTCAATATCAAACATCATTCCTTCTCAATTTCACTAATCCTTACTAACATCTTACCAACACAAAATTTGCCATTCAATAGTCAATTTCTCAACCCACAAACCATGCCAAAAGATGCATCACATATATCAAATTCATTCATGTTAAGACTAGCACATATCTAGCCACATCTCATGGCTACTTACAAACATCAAACATGATTCAAATGACCAGCCTATACATGCCATATTTTAACTATGTACATCTTTCCAAAATACCCAAAATAGATTGCCGATAGTGTGACTGAGATGCTGACGATCCCCTAATCCGAGCAAGCTTTACTGACACTGCAAAGCAGAGAAACAAATCACACAGTAAGCTTTATAAAGCTTAGTAAGTTCATAACATAATACATAATATCAACATGTCATCACATAGATTAATTTTACTATTACAAATAATACCATTCACAACTAATATGTTCAATTAACTCATTCATATCCACATTCATAGCTTCACCAACCACATAGATTCCGAGCGTACCTTAGCCAACACTTAGTTGTCAAATACTTTTGCTAATCAATAATCACAATTCATTTCGATCCACGTTCGTTTCTTCCTCGATTCATTCACACACTTAGTGCCTAAATAGTTAGCCGAAGCTTAATTAGCATCGTACACTTAATACATCCGTCTCAAATCAATCTTAAATCGGCATCGCGCATTGCTGATTGCCAACCACAAAGTGAAGCTTATCTTTGCTCCGCACACACAAGTCTTTGTTTATCCCGATCATGTTTTCGAATCACGCACACTTAGTGCCATTTAACTCAATCTATCACATAGCATCCATTTTGTAATAATATCACACCACTTATTTCATAGCATTAAACATAGTTAAATACGGGTATTATGTCCGAACTTACCTCGAACGTTGAACTATCGATACGGTCGATTAATCGAGCACTTTATCTTTGCCTCGATCTCGATCCGAACCTCTTCTCTCTTGGTCTATACACATTTAAAATCAATCCATTCAATCATCATTTCATTCAATTTAGACCACATACACACATTTAGGGCATTTTGCATAATAGCCATCATATTTTCACATTTCGACACTTTAGTCCCTAGTTCACAAAATCATCAAATTCACCAAATTCCACCTAGCACAATCTTAGCCGAATTTTACTAATATCCAAACAAACCCACACATTTCATTTATTTCACCTTTTAACCCTTTAATTTGCTATTTCTTCAATTTAGCCCTATTTAGCTAAATTCATCAAAAATTCATGAATAAAGTATATCCATCTAACTCATATATTTCATTTAATACCATAAAACATCACAAAGCTCAACATAGCATCAATGGCATCTCACACAAACATCATTAATTCACAAAATTTCAACATGGGTTAGCTAGAGCACAAAGCAACGATTACAAAAACGTAGAAATTATCAAAAACGGATAAAAATCTAACCTTGAATTAAGCTTGAATGTGCCGAAAATTAAAAAGGATAAAACCTTTCTTCTTCCTTCAACTTTCGGTGATAGATGGATGAATAAAATCCACTATCATGCTTATTTCTTTCATTAACTATTAACATAATTATACATTTACCCTTTTAATAATCATATAAGACAAATATATATTATGGTTATCATGACATTCCACCATCCACTAACTTAAAATGGATTAATAACAACATAAGGCTTCCACCTTAATAAGCCAACAACATTTAAGTACTTATAATTCAGCACATAGCTTTTGCTCTTTACGCGATTTAGTCATTTCTCTTAATTCGTCACACAAACGAGTAAGTTATCACATAGAATATTCACATAGACTATGTCACATATCATTCACACAGAAAATATCATTAAAATATTTTTTTACGACCTCAGATTTGTGGTCTCGAACCACTATTCCGACTAGGGTCTAAACCGGGATGTTACAACTCTCCCTCCCTTAGGGATTTTCGTCCCCGAAAATCTTACCAATGAATAGTTATGGATGTTGCTCTCTCATAACGTTCTCAAGCTCCCACGTAGCCTTTTCAATTCCGTGTTTGTGCCATAATACTTTCACTAAGGAAATTTTTTTGTTTCGCAACTCTTTAGTCTCTCGTGCCAAAATTTGGATCGGTTCTTCACTATACGACAAGTCTGATTGAATCTCAACCTCAGTTGGAGCAATTACATGAGACGGGTCTGATCTGTACCGTCGAAGCATTGACACATGAAACACGTTATGAATCTTTTCTAAGTCAGATGGCAATCTCAATCTATAAGCGACCGGCCCGACTCATTCAATAATCTCGTACGGTCCGATGAACCTCGGACTCAGCTTGCCTTTTTGGCCAAATTGAATTATTTTCTTCCACAGAGACACTTCAAAAACACTTTATCACCGACCTCAAATTCGATATCTTTTCGTTTCAGATCTGCATAAGACTTCTAACGATCTGAGGCTGCTTTCAAACTATCGCGAATTACTTTCACTTTCTGCTCAGTCTCTTTTATAAAATCAACCCCGTGAATCTTATTCTCACTCAGGTCGGTCCAATACAATGGAGTTTGACACTTTCAACCATAAAGAGCCTCGTATGGTGCCATTTTAATGCTAGATTGAAAACTGTTGTTATATGCAAACTCAATCAACGATAAATGCTTTTCCCACGTACTTTCAAATTCAAGTATGCAACATCTCAGCATGTCTTCAAGAATCTGAATGATTCACTCGGATTGACCATCCATTTGCGGATGAAATGCAGTACTGAAATGCAATTTAGTGCCTAAAGCATCCTGCAATTTCTTCCAGAATCGCGAGGTAAATCTCGGATCTCTGTCAGACACAATAGATAGAGGTACCCCAAGCAATCTCACGATCTCATCCATATATATTTCAGCCAATCTATCAAGTGAATAATCTATTCTCACTAGAATAAAGTGAGCTGATTTCGTCAATCTATCAACTATCACCCAGATTGCATCTTTCTTATTCGGAGATAAGGGCAACCCCGACACAAAGTCCATCGTAATTCTTTCCTATTTCCACTCAGGAATCATAATCGGTTGTAACAAACCAGACGGAACTTGATGTTCGGCTTTGACTTGCTGACAAACTAAACACTTCGACACAAAGTCAGAAATGTCTCTTTTCATGCCATGCCACCAATAAAACTGCTTCAAATCATTATACATTTTCATACTCCCTGGATGTACAGTCAAATGACTATTGTGAGCTTCATTCAAAATCGTTTGAATCAAATCTGAATTTCTTGGAACACAAATCCGATCTCTGAATCTTAAACAATCATTACTATCAACTCGAAATTTTGATACAGCATCTGAACCACACTGAACTGTTTTTTCCAACAACTCATTATCAATCTTCTGAGCATCACATATCTGTTGTACAAACATCCGCTTTACTTTCAATTCAGTTACCATCGCACTATCATCACACAGATCTATCTGATTACTCATAGCTCTCAAAGCGTATAACGATTTACGACTCAAAGCATCAGCTACAACGTTAGCTTTACCCGGGTGATAATCTGTCACAAGTTCATAGTCTTTCAATAACTCTAACCATCTTCTCTGCCGCAAGTTCAAGTCTTTCTGAGTCATCAAGTACTTTAAGCTCTTATGATCAGTATAGATGTGACATTTTTCCCCGAATAGATAGTGACGCCAAATCTTCAATGCGAACACAATCGCAACCAATTCAAGATCATGCGTTGGGTAGTTCCTTTCATGCGGTTTTAACTGTCTCAAAGCGTAAGCAATAACTTTCCCTTCTTGCATCAGCACACAGCCCAAACCATTCAACGATGCATCACTGTAAACTATGAATTCTTTGCCTTATTCGGGTTGAATCAAAACTGGTGCTTCTGTTAATAACACTTTCAACTGCTCAAAACTTTGCTGGCACTTTTCTGACCACTCGAATCTAACATATTTCTGTAACAACTTTGTCAATGGAGTCGAAATCACCGAGAAGCCTTTCACAAATCGTCTATAATATCCCACTAATCCCAAAAAACTACGGAATTCAGACACATTCCTCGGAGGCTTCCATTCTAAAATAGCAGAGATTTTACTCGGGTCAACTTGTATCCCAGCAGCTGATACAATATGTCCCAGAAAACTGACCTCATGCAACCAAAATTCACATTTGCTAAACTTTGCATACAACTATTTTTCACGCAGAGTTTGTAGTACAATTCTCAAATGCTCAGCATGTTGCGTCTCATCTCGCGAATAGATCAAAATATCATTAATAAATACCACAACAAAGTGATCCAAATACGGTCTGAATATCTGATTCATCAGATCCATAAACACTGCAGGAGCATTGGTTAGTCCAAAAGGCATTACTAAGAATTCGTAATGTCCATACCTCGTTCTGAAAGCAGTTTTCGGCACATTAGATTCTTTAACTCTCAATTGATAGTAGTCTGATCTCAAATCTATCTTAGAAAATATTGTGGCTCCTCTCAGCTGATCAAACAAATCGTCAATACGAGGCAATGGATATTTGTTCTTTATCATCACTTTGTTCAACTGTCGATAATCAATACACATTCTTATAGTCCCATCTTTCTTTTTCACAAACAACACAGGAGCTCCCTAGGGTGAGAAACTTGGTCGTGCAAAACCTCTGTCAGTCAACTCTTACAATTGAGATTTCAACTCTTTCAATTCGGTTGGGGCCATTCTGTATGGAGATATTGAAATAGGAGCAGTTTCCGGCACTAACTCAATACCAAATTCCACCTCTCGAATTGGAGGTAATCCTGGTAACTTTTCAGGAAATACATTTGGAAACTCACAAACCACAGACACAGATTCAACTTTCTTTTCCGACACCTTTGTATCAATCACGTACGCCAAATAAGCTTCACAACCTTTTCTCACATAGTTCATAGCTTTCATCGCAGATACAATAGCTGGTAATCCCTTCATATCACCGGATTCAATTCGAACTAGCTCACCGTTCTGACTTCTCAATTCAATACTCTTTCTTTTACAATTCACAACGGCATTATGCAGTGTAAGCCAATCCATACCCAGAATTATGTCAAATTCATCAAAGGGAAGCAACATCAAATTAACCAGAAAACATATATCACAAAACATCAATGGCCAGTTCTTGCACACCTTATCCACCAAAACAAATTTCCCTAAGGGATTCGATACTCTAATCACAATTTCAGTAGACTCAACAGGTAGAGTCTTATTCAATACTAAATTTATACACACATAGGAATGAGTTGACCCTGGATCTATCAATGCAATAACATCAATATCAAATAAAGTGAAGGTACCGGTGATAACGTCTGGAGATGATGCTTCCTCTCGTGCACGTATAGCATAGGCTCGGGCAGGTGCTCTCGCTTCTGATCTCACAGTTGTGTCATTTGTCCATCTCTGAATTTCACTCACATTTTTGGTGCTTCTGGGTGGTCTACCCCTAGCTGTCACATTACTCGGTCTTTCATTCTGAACATTTTCTTCTTCGACCATCTTTGGGCAATCCCGAATAAAATGATCTCGGGATCCACATTTGTAACAAACTCTATTGTTGTACTTGCCCCAGCACTCTCCCACATTTCGCCTTCCACACTGTCTGCACTCAGGCTTGTTGCTCTTAACACTGCCAACACTTGATTCATTCGGAGCTTGAATTCGTGGACCAGTACTTTGTTTCAAACGATCTCTACTTGGATGTCCAAATGAAGCATTTGAACGGTTACTTGCATCTCTGTATCTCTTAGTAGAAGGTTGAGAAAATTTATTCATCGATCTCTTTCTTTAATCACGAGCTTTTGAATCGGCTTTCTTCTTTTCCTTACTGAGCTCTTCAGCTTTACACGCTCTTTCAACTAACACAAAAAATTCATTTATATCGAGTATCCCAACCAATAGCTTGATGTCTTCATTCAATCCCTCTATGAAACGTTTGCACATAATAGCTTCGGTCGAGACACATTCTCTCGCATATTGACTCAATTTTACAAATTCTCGCTTGTACTCAGTAACAGACAACCGACCCTGTTTCAATTCTAGAAACTCTTTACGTTTCTGATCAACGAAACGTTGACTGATATACTTCTTTCTGAACTCAGCTTGAAAAAAATCCCAGGTGATTCTCTCTCTCGGAATCACAGATATCAACATTTTCCACTAGTTGTAAGCTGTGTCTCTCAACAAAGAAGCTGCACACTTAATGCACTCATCAGGATTCAACGACATCTCATCGAATACTCTGATTGTATTCTCAAGCCAAAACTCGGCTCGCTCAACATCATCATCAGATGTGGCCCTAAACTCCTCAGCCCCGTATTTTTGAATCTTATCTACAGGTGGTTTATTCAATCTGTTCGGATCTACAACTTAAGGCACAACAGGTACTTGCAGGGGCGGAGGTTGTGGAGTAGTCGGATTCATTCGAACGAACTCCGTAAACCATTCACTCATCATACGGAAGAAGGCTTGCTTAGCCTCTCCTCCCTCACTACCTTTATTCGGCCTAGATGTGGTCGACGCTGTCCCTTGAGCGAGAGCAGGCGCATTACTCTCTACGTCGTCAGCAACTGCTCGATCGGGATCCATTACTATAAGAAAACACATTTTCACCTATCAGCATTCATCACACTATCGCAATTTCATATATGGCATGTATAGCTAGACTCGTACGCACTACGTTAGTCCGAGAATCGACTAAACCGTAGCTCTGATACCAATAAAATGTAACACCCCTAACCCAAAATCGTCACCGGAATAGGGTTAAGAGGTATTACCGATCAATCAAAACATTTAACATCTAGAATTTACGACACAAAGTCAATCATCTTCAATCTCATTCAATTACAATCATGGTGTCCCTTATCGAGGTCTACGAGACCTAATTCACATGCTATAGAGGGGTCGGGACTAAATTGAAACACATATAGAATTTCTCTGAAATTTAAAACTTTTCTAAGATACAGAGGAGACATGCCCGTGGGAGGAGGCCGTGTGCGCTCCACGGCTACTAGACACCCCCATGTGTCTATCCGTGTTTACATACTGGCTATTTCAACACGGTCACTAGGCACGCCCGTGTGCCCATTCGTGTCTATATACTGGCTATTTTAACACGGACACTAGGCACGCCCGTGTGCCCATTCGTGTCTATATACTGGCTATTTTAACACGGTCACTAGGCACGCCCGTGTGCCATGGCCGTGTATAACTAAGCTACATACTGCCAATTCACCCACGGTCTTAGGCACGCCCGTGTGCCTCAACCGTGTGACATTATAGGCCATTTTTGCAAGGCCAACATGCCACCCACTTAGGTCAAACCTACAAGCAACACATACCAAAACATATCATGCACATAAGGTAACCAAAAAGTTACCAATATGACTATCCAATCTATGCATTCAATTCCCATTCCAATTATAACAAATTCAATACCGAAATCTATCTCGTCACAAGTATAATACATTCAATATCAAACATCATTCCTTCTCAATTTCACTAATCCCTACTAACATCTTACCAACACAAAATTTACCATTCAATAGTCAATTTCTCAACCCACAAACCATGCCAAAAGATGCATCACATATATCAAATTCATTCATGTTAAGACTAGCACATATCTAGCCACATCTCATGGCTACTTACAAACATCAAACATGATTCAAATGACCAGCCTATACATGCCATATTTTAACTATGTACATCTTTCCAAAATACCCAAAATAGATTGCCGATAGTGTGACTGAGATGCTGACGATCCCCTGATCCGAGCAAGCTTTACTGACACTGCAAAGAAGAGAAACAAATCACACAATAAGCTTTATAAAGCTTAGTAAGTTCATAACATAATACATAATATCAACTTGTCATCACATAGATTAATTTTACTATTACAAATAATACCATTCACAACCAATATGTTCAATTAACTCATTCGCAACCACATTCATAGCTTCACCAACCACATAGATTCCGAGCGTACCTTAGCCAACACTTAGTTGTCAAATACTTTTGCTAATCAATAATCACGATTCATTTCGATCAACGTTCGTTTCTTCCTCGATTCATTCACACACTTAGTGCCTAAATAGTTAGCCGAAGCTTAATTAGCATCGTACACTTAGTACATCCATCTCAAATCGATCTTAAATCGGCATCGCACACACAGTGCCAACCACAAAGCTGAAGCTTATACTACTCCTTACACACAGTGCTATTTATCCGGATCATGTTTTTGAATACGCACACTTAGTGCCATTTAACTAAATCTATCACATAGCATCCATTTTGTAATAATATCACACCACTTATTTCATAGCATTAAACATAGTTAAATACATGTATTATCTCCGAACTTACCTCGAATGTTGAACTATCGATACGGTCGATTAATCGAGCACTTTATCTTTGCCTCGATCTCGATCCGAACCTCTTCTCTCTTGGTCTATACACATTTAAAATCAATCCATTCAATCATCATTTCATTCAATTTAGCCCACATACACACATTTAGGGCATTTTGCATAATAGCCATCATATTTTCACATTTCGACACTTTAGTCCCTAGTTCACAAAATCATCAAATTCACCAAATTCCACCTAGCACAATCTTAGCTGAATTTTACTAATATCCAAACAAACCCACACATTTCATTTATTTCACCTTTTAACCCTTCAATTTGCTATTTCTTCAATTTAGCCCTATTTAGCTAAATTCATCAAAAATTCATGAACAAAGTATATCCATCTAACTCATATCTTTCATTTAATACCATAAAACATCACAAAGCTCAACATAGCTTCAATGGCATCTCACACAAACATCATTAATTCACAAAATTTCAACATGGGTTAGCTAGAGCACAAAGCAACGATTACAAAAACGTAGAAATTATCAAAAACGGATAAAAATCTAACCTTGAATTAAGCTTGAATGTGCCAAAAATTAAAAAGGATAAAACCCTTTCTTCTTCCTTGAATTTTCAGTGATAGATGGATGAATAAAATCCACTATCATGCTTATTTATTTCATTAACTATTAACATAATTATACATTTACACATTTACCCTTTTAATAATCATATAAGACAAATATATATTATGGTTATCATGACATTCCACCATCCACTAACTTAAAATGGATTAATAACAACATAAGGCTTCCACCTTAATAAGCCAACAACATTTAAGTACTTATAATTCAGCACATAGATTTTGCTCTTTACGCGATTTAGTCCTTTCTCTTAATTCGTCACACAAACAAGTAAGTTATCACACAGAATTTTCACACAGACTATGTCACATATCATTCACACGGAAAATATCATTAAAATATTTTTTTACGACCTCGGATTTGTGGTCTCGAACCACTATTCCGACTACGGTCTAAATCGGGATGTTACAAACATGGAATACATTATGTATACGATTTAGCTCAGGAGGCAGTTCCAACTGATAGGCAACTGGTTCCACACGCTTTACTATCCGGTAAGGTCCGATAAATCTAGGGCTCAACTTGCCCTTCTGCCCGAACCTCAGAATCTTCTTCCAAGGTGAGACTTTCAAGAAGACAAAATCTCCCACTGAGTACTTAATCTCTTTACGCTTTAAATTAGCGTATGACTTCTGCCTATCAGATGCTTCTTTTAAGCGACCTGGATCGACTTCACTTTCTCCTCGCCAAAAATTAGCTCTGGACCCAACAGTCGCCGCTCACCCAATTCTGTCCAACAAGTAGGGGTACGACACCTACGACCATATAACACTTCGTATGATGCCATCTGAATACTAGATTGGTAGCTGTTGTTGTAAGCAAATTCCGCCAACAGAAAATAGTCTTCCCAACTACCTTTGAAATCAATCACACAGCTTCTTAACATGTCTTCCAAAATATGAATTACTCTTTCTGACTGACCATCAATCTGCGGATGAAATGCTGTGCTGAAATCCAACCTCGAACCCAAAGCTTCATGTAACACTCTCCAGAATCGTGATGTGAATCTGAGGTCCCTATTAGAAATGATAGACACTGGTACCCCATGTAACCTCACAATTTCTGCCACATATAACTTGGCCAACTTCTGCATCGAGTAATCAATGCGAACCGGTATGAAGTGGGCAGATTTAGTCAGCCGGTCAACAATTACCCATACTGAATCTTTTTTAGTAGGCGTCAGGGGTAGCCCACTAACAAAATCCATGGTTACCCTCTCCCACTTCCAAAGTGGAATTTTCACAGGTTGCAGCAATACCGAAGGCAGTTGGTGCTCAGCCTTCACTTGCTGGCATGTCAAACACTTACTTACAAAATCGGTAATCTCACGTTTAAGTCCTGGCCACCAGTACAGTTCATGCATAGCGTATGGGCTACTATGCACCTCCCGTAAAATGGACTGCCTTAACTCAGAATCCCTCGGTACACAAACTCTCCCACGGAAGCATAACACCCCCTCAGAATTTAGCCCAAAATCCGCAGTCTCTCCCCTCTTCACCAGTTGAACACGAGGAGCCAACGATTCATCCATTAACTGCTTCTCTTTAATTTGATTAATCCTAGTCAGTTTTACTTGTAGTTCAGCTAACAAACTACAATCCTCAAACAGGCTAAGACGAGCAAACATTGCTCTTAGATCAGATACAACCTTACGGCTCAATGCATCCGCTACTACGTTAGCTTTTCCCAGATGATACTCGATATGGCAATCATAATCCTTCAGAAACTCTATCCATCTTCGTTGCCTAAGATTGAACTCCTTCTGAGTAAGGAGGTACTTGAGACTTTTATGGTCGGTATAGATGATCAACTTCTCCCCGTACAAGTAATGTCTCCAAATCTTTACTGCGAACACCACCGTAGCTAATTCCAAGTCATGAGTGGGGTAGCTCACTTCGTGCGGCCTAAGCTGACGAGACGCATACGCCACCACCTTCCCTTCCTGCATCACCATACAACCCAAACCCGTGTGCGACGCATCACAGTAGACAACAAATTCTTTTCCGGCCTGCGGTCAGATCAATATTGGGGCTTGATCGAATCTTTTCGATTTCTCAAAACTCTCCTGCTGCTTTGCTCACCCGGACAAACGGTACTCCCTTACGTAGTAACTTAGTTAGGGGTGCAGCAACCAATGAAAACCCCTCAACGAACCGTCTGTAATACCCCGACTGCACCAGAAAAACTTCGAATCTCGGATACCGACTTCGGTGGCTTCCAATCTATCTTCGCTCAACCTTCCGAGGATCAACCCTAATCCCCTCGGCAGACACGACATGACCCAAAAATGTCACCTCACGCAGCCAAAACTCGCACTTGCTGAATTTGGCATAAAGCTATTTTTCTCTCAGTATTTGTAGAACAATCCGAAGGTGTGAGTCATGCTCCTCCTTGGTTCTTGAATATACCAGAATATAATCTATAAACACTACCAAAAATCTGTCTAAGTAGGGTTGGAAGACCCGGTTCATCATATCCATGAAAGCAGCTGGTGCATTTGTTAACCCAAACAGTATGACCAGAAACTCGTAGTGTCCATAACGAGTCCTGAATGCTGTCTTGAACACATCTACCTCCTTAACCCTTAACTGATGGTACCCCGATCTTAGATCTATCTTGGAGAAAACCGAAGCTCCTCGCATTTGATCAAACAGATCGTCTATCCTCAGTAAAGGGTACTTGTTCTTAATCGTCAGTTTATTCGATTGACGATAATCAATACACATGCGTATTGACCCATCCTTCTTCTTCACGAACAAAACCGAAGCTCCCCACGGAGACAAACTCGGTCGGATGAATCCTCGATCCAATAGCTCTTGGATTTGAGCCTTTAATTCAACCAGCTCCTTCAGTGCCCTCCTGTAAGGGGCGATAGACACCGGAGCCGTTCCCGGTAAAAGTTCAATGCCGAACTCGACTTCACAATTTGGTGGCAACCCCAGGAGCTCTTCAGGGAATACATCTGGAAACTCCTTTATAGTTCTGACATTCTCAATAGATGATCCCTTAACATCAGATATGCTGACATACGCTAGGAACGCTTCACAACCTTTGCGAACAAGCTTCTCGGCCCTTAATGCTGAGATTAAATTGGATAAATAATCCCTTCGCTCCTCTATCACAATCACTTCCTCATCCTCTGAAGACTTCAATACCATATGCTTAGCAGCGCAATCCAAACTTGCACAGTGTTTTACTAACCAATCCATGCCCAAAATGAGATCAAACTCGCCAAACGGCAGTTCCATCAAATCCGCCGAAAAGATAACCCCTTAAACCTCTAGAGGCACATCTCTAAACAGCTTATTCACTATAACCGACAGTCCTGAAGGACTAATCACCGACATTTGTCTATAAGCAAGTTTGAATTGTATACCCAAAGTTCTAGACACAGTACATGCAATATACGAGTGCGTTGACCCAATATTAATCAAAGCAATACATGGTATATTATGAATGAAGAACGTACCAGTTATGATGTCAGATGCGTCGCCATCCTCTCGATGCCGAGCAGCATAAACCAACCCTGGCCGTCTCACCTCTATATTACCAGCACCTCTGCCCGGTGATCCACGACCTCGTCCTATTCCATTTCCCCCTCTGGGTGGACCACGGCCTCTCGGTGGCTGCTGACCACCTCTCTCTAGCTGCAAATAGCCCTGACCTGCTACTTTCCTCTAGACAGGCTCCCGATGACAGTTTCTGTACTGATGATCCTTGGACCCACATCTGAAGCACCCCCAGTCCATTTCCAGCACTCTCCTGAATGAGGTCTCCCCACACTCAACACAAGGTTGCGGTCGACTAACAACAACTGGAACCCAACTCGGGCTGGCCCATCGAACCTAAGCCTCTTATTAAACCAACCTGAAGAACTTGAGGGCCCAAAATCTCTCTTATTTCTACCTCTTTCCTTCTCCCGATTTTGATGCTCAGAGCGTTTTACATCCTCGGCAATATTTGCCTTTTCAATTAGGGCAGCAAAATCTGTCTCCCTCTGTGGGGCTATCAGCACTTGCAACTCATCCCCAAGACCATCCTCAAATCGTACGCAGCGCTCATACTCGGTCGCGACTATGCCCTAAGCATACTAGCTCAACCGCAGAAACTCTGCCTCATACTCTGCTACAGACTTGTTCCCCTGAACCAGATTCATAAATTCCTTTCTCCGGGCATCCACATAACTTGCCCCAACATATTTTCCTTGGAATGCCGCCTTAAAGAAATCCCATGTTAATCGGTCGGACTGCGTGCCTTCCCTCACAGTAAGCCACCATTGATATGCCTCATCTCACAGTAAAGACACTGCTCCTTTCAGCTTTTGCTCCACCGTGCAGTCAAGGTCATCCATGATCTACTCAACCACCTCCAACCAATATTCTGCTACATTCAGTGCTACACCAGAGATGCCCCTGAAGTTTTTCACCCCATTTGACCGGAGTCGCTCAAAAATTGACCCTCGAGACACTGACCCAGTACTCGCTCCAGCAACCCTTTCCAAAACCCGTAGCATCGCTTGGGACAGAGCATCATCCCCACCGGCTCGGTCGTGAGACCTCGTTTCAGTCACTGGTGATGCCGGCGCCTCCCTTTCAGTCATATGCCCAAATGCTGAGGACCAAGCCCTAGCACCCCGGCCTCTACTACGGCCACGTGTACCCCTTTCGTGACCTATTGTACTCATATCGATGTAACGTATTAATCTGTTTAAGAGTTTTATGAATCAGCTTATAGTTCTCATGGTTACTAACAAATGTTTTATGAAAAACAGTAATAAGAGTTGTTTTCGTAGATCGAGTTTACTATAGTTTTAGTCTCCTATAGTCTCAATTTTCCTAACTAAAGAGTTCAGTATACTACTGCTGTAACAGACTGAATTTGACCTTAATCGGAACGGTGGTTTTGGGACCACGAATCTGAGTCTGAGAAATATTTTAATATTATATTTTGAGTCTTTTATATGTGAATTAATGTGTGTGAAAGTTTCGTAGAAAATTTTTATCGTTTGAGTGCTTAATTTGTTAAAAAGGACCTAATCGCGTAAAGTGAAAAAGTGGTAGACTAAAGTGAAATGTGCTTAATTGATCATGGCTTTATAATATGAAGTATATAATGGGTAAATAACCCATTTTAGATGTTAGTGGCCGGCCATGGACAAGTTTGTCCTTAAGTTAAAATGTTTAGTTATTTTTAATTATAAGGTTAGTTTAGTAAATTGGTATTTATTTATTATATGTTAAAATAACCAAGAAAAGAAAGCCATCATCTTTTCACTCATCCATGGCCGAATGTGGAGGAAGAAATAAGCTTTTGTTTCTTTGAAATTTCGGCACTTTGAAGCTAAAATTCAAGGTGAGTTTTTAGTTAGTTTTCGATAAATTTTACGTTTTGAGATCGTTGCTTCGAATCAGAGTTGACCCATGTTAGAATTTTTGAAAATGAGCATGTATGAGATTCGGCCATTGCTAGGTTCTTGTGATTTTTGGTGATTTATGATTTGAGATAAATGATATGTTAAAGATTTACAAATTTTGTATTAGGAATTTTGGTGAAAATTTTGTATTTAGGGCTAATTTGTAAAAAATGAAATTTTAGAGGGACTTAATTGCAAAATAAATGAAATGTGAGGGCTTGTAAAGTCCCTAGGAACATTCGGCCCTTGTATAGTGTTAGCTAATTTGATGTATTTTGTGTGTTATGCAAAATAGGACTAAATTGCAAGGTAGTGAAATATTAGGGGTAATATGGTAATTTGTCTAATTATGTGATTTGGGACAAAATTGAATTGAAATGTACTTGAATGAGCTGAATTTAATGTGTTTTAGATCAAGAGCAAAGAAAAGCAGAATTGGATCGGGGAAAGACGAAGGTTCTCGAATAGCCGATTTACACGGTTTATCGACAATCGGGGTAAGTCCTTAAGAAAATATACGTTAAATATTTATTTACGACTATGAAGAATAATGAAACTTGAATATTTAAAGTATAATTATAGATAATAGCCGAATGTAGAAGTATGGTATTGAATTGAATTTACTTTGTAAAACGAAAAGTGTATAAATATGTTTTGGTTGGTATGTGAAGGTAATATGATCTATATGAGTTGTTTGCATTGTTGATGTTATGAAATGAGTGTTAAATTAATGATCATATCTATATCGGCCTTTAAGCCTAGCAGGCTTCGTGCCGGTGTTATTTATCGGGCTAAATGCCTAGCAGGCCTTGTGCCGGTGATGTAATTCGGGCTATGAGCCTAGCGTGCCTTGTGCCTGGTGATGTATATCGAGCTTATTGCCTAGCAGCTTAATGCCTGATGTGTTATAAATCCTTTACAAGGTGGGATGTAAATACTTAAATAAACAAAATGCTCGGGTAAATATAAAGGTTTATGAATGCAAGGAACAAGGTATGTGATTATCTTTCCTTTCAAATTACATAAGTGGTAGAATGGTTAAAGTTTTTGATAATGAGTCTTTATGATATGTGTATTTGAATTATTCATTAATAAGTGTGATATGTATATTGAATATAAGCTTGGTGATATCTTTGAGATTCGGTCAAAGGTAAAAATGTCAAAAGTGAAAGTTATTGAAAATGCATATCTGTATATATATATGATTAATCATATATACTTGCGATATATGTTATACTTGTTAATAAGGTAATATGCGAATACTTAAGGCTTAAAGTGCTGGAAGGGTTGTATACCTTCAATGAGGGAATAATAGATGATAAGTTACATAGACGGCTGTTCGACCATATTGAAATTATTATTTGTTAAATTACTTGAATTTACAGATATATTTATATATGTATGTGTGCTAAATGTTGGAATATTTGACTGTTGTTTCGTAAATGCTTAAGACTTACTAAGCTAGTGAGCTTATTTCGTGTGTGCTCTTTGTTCTGTTTATAGATTTTCCATCAAGCTACGAGGCATCCGAGGATCGTCGAGAAAAGTCAACCACACTATCTCCCTTGTGGTATTTAATCTTAGTTTTGAACCGAAGGCATGTATAGGTTAGACTAAGGTTTAGATTAATGACTTTCGGCCTTGTATATATATGAATAGCCTTGCGAAAATGGCTATTTCTTATGATTAAGTTTAATTCCTATGTTCTTGATATAATGGATTGATTATGATATTAAGGGATGTGAAATTTGGCCATGGTTTAATCATGTATAGAATATGGTCAAATAATACGCCTATTATATCTAGATGTGATGCATTTGGGATAAGTATGATATATTGATATGTTTTGCATTCATATTGATTTGGTTCGAATGAGGTGGGTATAGTTGAGATGAAGTTCTTTGGGTTGTAAATTAATTTGGTCTATTTGGATTATTAAAGATGCCATGTTAATGTTGATGAGTAGTAAGTTATTTTAGCCTATATTCGGCCATGGTACATATATATTTGATAAGTATGGTTTGATTTTGTGGTTTAAGGCAATTTGGGCTAAAACAATGAATTGATAAGGTATATTGGTTTAATAGACGTTCATGTATGTATAATATTTCACAGTCTATATGTGCAACCGTTTGATGCGTAAATATATGTTTATAATAATAAAGTGTACATGAAAACATTTGTACATGGATTGATTTCAAAAATGGTATGTGCTAATTTGGTATTTATAAATATTACGTATATATATATATATATATATGGAATGCTTTAAGAGTTTTATTTGATTAAATATGTAGGTGACTATTAGATTTTTGTCTGTGTTCATGTTATAGGTGAATAAATGTCTAAATATTATATACTTATGTAGTCGTTGTTTTTTTTTTTTCAAATGACCATGTGATTTTATAATGCAAGTTGTTATATTAAGACCTGATAGAATATATATATTCATTTGTGATAGCATGAAATGATATGAATTTATCAAGTGTTAGTTGGATGGAGTGTATGGACTTGGTAATTGTTATGGTAAGACCTCGTAACCCTAATCCGGCGACGGATACGGGTTAGGGGTGGTACAACTACTATCCCTAGTAGTTTCTCAATACAGTCTTTATAGCATATAACATAGTATAATGTCAGGAAACTTACGGATTTCGTGCCGGAGAATCGGCACCATACTTTCAGTAACACTATCATTTTCCAAGTTAAAAATTTAAGCAGATTAGAAAAATTTTCAAAACCCATTCCACAGCCGAGTTTTGCAACCTGGCTCTGATACCATTAAATGTAACACCCTAAACCCGGCCTAGATGTTATGGCCGAATCTAGCATGTCACATCGTAAGGTTATTTTAAAAACTACACATTCAAAGAAAACCCTTTCTCAATTTAAAACCTTCTACCATTTGTAAATCCCGAGTTTCATTGCTTTCAAAAACATGATTTACTTAAAGTTATTTTCCTTGAAAACATAATATTATTTCCAAAAACATTGTTTGTTGCAGAAGACTGACTTTAAAAGTTGCGAAAACGTGATATTTTGAAAACAGCAGTTTTTATTATTTTAAAAACCCGTGTTTAATTGTTTAGCAGTTCATAACTAAAAGAGTTACCAAATGAAAGTTAAAAATAAAATCCCAATGGTCTTATTACATAAATTATTAACCCAAAAATAATATAAAATAAATTAAACCCAAAATTGTTAAGTTCTGTTTATTAACAAATCCGACGTATGGCCACCTCCGAGTCCTCTGCAGCTCCAAATCCTCTAACGCTGGGGATTACCTGTACGGTTAAAAGAAAAAGGGTGAGTTACGAGAACTCAGTGTGTAATCCCTTATAACGGTCATAGTCTGGGCCCAAGCCCATACGGTGTCGGTCTGGGCCTAAGCCCTATTCGATAATAATCTGGGCCTAAACCCTAAATCATATCAATGCAATGGATATGAACCCACCCCAATCCAACCAAACTCTCCACCCGTACCAACCAATCTCTCCATGTGGGGACCATGTCGACCCATCCAGCCAAAACTCTCCAATAATACAGCCAAGCTGCTAATAACGGTATATGTGGCTGAGCCACTAAATTAAGCATATGTGGTGATGCCACTATAACGGTATGTGGCGATGCCACTAGACTGGTATGTGGCGATGCCACTAGAACGGTATGTGGCGATGCCACTAGAATGGCACTTCCTCCAATCAGCAAACCCAACCCAATGCAATATGATATGTATGCAATGTATTACGATCATAAACAGATGTATAAAATCATATAAATAATATTAAAACTACCACTGAGAGTATAATGGTTATTTCGTAATTTAGGGGTAAAACGGTAATTTCAGCCCTTGAGGGTATTTCGGTAATCTACCCCCTAAGGGTATTTCGATAATTTACCCACTAAGGGTATTTCGGTAATTTACCCACTAAGGGTATTTCGGTAATTTACCCACTAAGGGTATTTCGGTCATGGTTCTGCGGACTTCGCAGCCGCATCAACCATCCGACACTTACTATCGATTTCGCTCATATGGGCCCGTTAACCCATTGGGCCCACTTCGGCTCAACAAGGCCCACTACAGCCTCAATCCCACGAGAGTGTTTGTGACACTCACAATGGTCTAACACCACCACTAGTGACTCGGTTTATCTCTATGAGCGCTCGCACGCTCGAGTGATCTCAATTGTCGATACTTCGGCTTTTCGGTATTTCAGCTTTTGGGCGATTCACAGAACGTTGCACTATCAGAATAAACACAAGTGTGAGATTACACACCTTGATTGCGAGACGCGTTATTAGCCCTTCACCTCCAACCTTGTTTGAGCAAACGGCCTTAAACACCCAAGATTACTAAGCACACTTAGCTTCACGTCCTTAACAAGAATCTATACCAAAAAGATACTCATAAGTGTGGCTAAATCTGCACACCACACATCACAAACATATGGCACATTCGGCCACACCAAATATTATGACAACGTTCTTACCTCACTTGATCGGTGAGTCAACAATAAAGGTTTGATTAATTCAAACCACTTGTGCTCCTTCACCCTATTGAAAACCCTAAGCCCAATAATGGCCAAATCACAGAAAAGAACGCATTTTAGACGCAATGAGAAAAGGAAGAACATACGGTTATTAAGGAAGGAACCGAATGGAAATAGAGTTATTGACAAAGAGAGAACTATAACTTACCGATTGTCAAATTCCTTGCAGAGCCACACTAGGAGAGAATAGAACAGTGATTCGGCTAAGGACTAACTCATAAGATGCAGTGAATATGCCCAACAAAAAGTGATAGAGGGTGTTCAGCTGAACCAGAATCAACTTTAAGAACCAGAGATGAGCGTTGAGACAAAGGGAAGAACAGGTTCAGCTATGAGAGTTACATTGAAAAATCAAATGATGTTGAAAGAAAAGAAGAAGAGTCAATTGAAGAATAAAGAAAAGGAAAAAGATTCGGCTATGGAGAGGAGGCGGTTCAAGAGAGGAAAAGAGTAGTGAGAAGAAGAAAAAGAAACGGCAAGGTGAATTGAGAAGAAAAGAAATGACCCGAAATGCTAGAGAGAACTACCCAAAATGTAAAACTCACAAAAGAAATTCAGAGGAAATTCAGCATCCTCTCCCCTCTCCCAACCGAATATGCTACCAATGACCCCTCTTCAGCCGAAATTCCCCCTTAGCTAGACTCCCACTTTCGGCCAACACTTCCCACACACATCAACTCCTTGATTTTCTCCCTTTTTTTCCTCCAACAATTCCTCTCCTCCATCCATTTGACCAAGTCTCCACTCCCCTTGAAGAGTTTGATCTAAACTCTAGTTCCTTCACTCTCAAGCCACAAAATAAAAGCTTTCATTTGTAATCTGTGGGATTCGAACCCCTCCCCTCCTTGCTCTCCACTTGATGCCACACCACCACACCACATGCTCCACTTGTGACTCCTAAATGCACACGAATTTATTTAAGTCCTACAACCAACAGACCCTCTCCACTAAAGGGCCAAAACTAAAATTTTCCAAGGCTCAGGACTCGAACTCAGGCCTCCCTAAAACCCCCAACTATACTCAAATAGCCACCTGAGCAAGCACAACATGAAATTACGCAAATAAATTACAACCCCTAAATTTTGGGACGTTACATAACATGTGTTATTAATGTGCTTAGGCTTGTGCCAAGCTTATGGTTATGATTGATGTTTATGCTTAAGCTTGTATTATGCATATGAAACGGGTGAGTGTAACAGTCCGGTTTTGACCCTAGTCAGAATAGTGGTATCGGGACCACAAATTCAAGTCAGAAAAATATTTTAATATTATTTTCTGTGTCTGCAGTATATGATTAAGCATGTGTGAAATTTATGTGAATTAATTTGTCCGTTTGTGTGTTTAATTTGAGAAAAGACTAAATCGCGAAAAAGGTAAAAATGACATTCTATATGTTAAAGTGCTTATTTGAGTTGGCTTTCAAATGTAGTGGCCTTATGAGGCAATTAAGCCATTTTATAAGATAGTGGATGGCTAATGGACGATTTTGGACATGGTTTATATGGTTTTCTTATTTAATTATAAAGGTTAAATAAGTAAAATAGTAACTAAGTAATATTAAGTAAAAGACAAAGCTAAAATATGTTATTATTTTATCATCCATCACCGAATGTAGAAAAGAAAGGAAGGGTTTTAAGCTTTCATGGTATTCAGCTATTACAAGTATCAATTCAAGGTATGTTTTGCTTCAGTTTTTGATAATTTCTATGTTTCTGTAATCGTTGCTTCGTGTTCTTCAAAACCCATGCTTCAATTTTGTAAATTGATGAAGATTTTGAAATATTCCATTGATGGATTAATGAGCTTTGTGATGATTGTTGATGAAATATGAAAGATATGTGTTAGATTAATAAGTTTTGTCTTTGGAGTTTTGATGATTTTGAGTAATTTGGACTAAATTGAGAGAATAATATTTTGAGGGACTAAATTGTGAAATAAATAAAAAATATGGGTTGCTAGGGACCTATAGAGAATTCGGCTAAGCATGGGTGTATTGAGATTTTGTGTATTTTGTGATTTTGTGAGATAGGGACTAAAATGTAAAAATGTGAAAATGTAAGGGCTAATTTGTAAATTTTCCCTAAATATGTGTTTTTGGATTGAATTGAATGAGTTGATGAATAAATGGATTAAATTTGAATATGTGTAGATCAAGAATCGAAGAAAATAAACTTAGATCGCCTGAAATCAAAAGTAATTGAGTAGCCGAGTCCGTTTCCGTTAAACCGAATCCGAGGTAAGTCTATATACAAATAAATGTATTTGTATTATTTCTGTATGTTCATATGAAATCTCAATATGATGAATGTATATGAGAATGATAGTATATGAATTCCAAGGAAGTATCGACAATGTATCAACGTCAGAGAAGTCCCGTACGAACCTAAGAATAGATAGGATTACGTATGTCGTTACATAGGTGTCCGATATGTGATATCATGTAAGACCACGTCTGGGACGTTGGCATTGATTCGAGATTTCATGTAAAACCACGCCTGGGACGTTGGCTTCGATGTGAAATTTACGTGTAAGACCTTGTCTGAGACATTGGCATCGTATTTGATTCATGTAAGACCCTGTCTGGGACAGTGGCATCGATAGATGAGTACATGTAAGACCATGTCTGGGATGTTGGCATTGTAAGATTATTCCGAGCATTCCGAGTATCCTATTAGATTCCGAAGGGTTCAACGGGCAAGTTCGAGAAATGGAAATCTACGTGAAATGTATAAACGAATCAGGTACGTATGATAAGTACACCATGTTAGTGTATGGAAGGTAAGTGTATATATGAACTTACCAAGATGAATATGTGTATTGATGTGATAAGATAAAGTGTGATATATGATTGAAGGTGCTATGAGCAAATGTGTTATACTTGAGCTATGAAATGTGGAAAGTAACGGCTAAATAAATGAGCTAAAGATCATGATATGAAATTGCAAATGAGATACAGTAATGTCATTGTATAAATCTGATTATATGCATTTTATGTTACAGTTATTTGTATATGGATTACTAAGCTTTTGGAAAGCTTATTCTATCTGTGTTTTCTCTGTTTTATAGGTCGTCAAAGCTACGAAAGGCTCGGGAATTGTCAAGGATCATCACCACACTATCAAACTCTACTTTGGTACTTTTGAATGTGAATATAGTTAAATATGGCATGTATAGGCTAGTTGTTTTGGAGTATGTTTAAGTACATAGCCATGTGATATGGATAGATATATGGTTGTGATATGATTGAGTAATCTTGTTATATGATGCCTTGTTTGGTGAGGTTTGATGGCTATTGAAATGGTCATATGAAAGGTAAGCATATTGATGCAAAGTTAGCATGTTATTAAGGGTAAGTTTTGAGATGGATTATACTTTGAAATGTATGTGATTGAGTTGAACCAAATGCCTTATAAGTTGGTGTGATTGTTAAAAATGATGTACATTTTGGTCTGTTTTTAATTGCCTTTGATGTTTGAATTGGTGCTTAATTATGCTTGCAAGAAAGACCCATGTGTGGGTGGCAATTTGGCCTTGTAAATGGCCTATAATTGCCCACACGGTTGAGCACACGGGCGTGTGGCTCGACCGTGTCCCTCGTGGTTGTATTTCAAAACAAGTAAGGTTTGACCATAGGCTGGACACACGGGCGTGTGACTGGTCGTGTGGTGCAAGTCAGGCTCGACCACGGGTGAGGCACACGGGCGTGTCCACGGCCGTGTGGACAAGTCAGTATGTATTCCCTATTTTGACACGGCTTAGACACACGGGCGTGTCTGAGGCCGTGGGAGGCACACGGCCTGCCCACACGGGCGTGTGATCTCTGTAACTTAGAAAAAAAATTTAATTTCTGAGAATTTCCGTATGTGTTCGGTTTAGTCCCGGCCCCTTACTAAAGCATGATTAAGGTCTCGTAGACCTATTTAATGGACACTTTGATTGGATTTGATGAATTATATTTTGAAATATCTATGAATGTTTCTATCTGATCTGGTAATGCCTTTAACCCTATTCCGACGACGGTTATGGGTTAGGGGTGTTACAGTGAGAAAAGGGAATAAAATGGTAAGTTCATAATTTGAATGTATTATGATGTTATAAAAGGTTTGATGTGATAAATGATGTACTTATATGTGAGAAGTCTATTTATGCTATGGAAGAATTTTCCTATATCATGGTTAAATACACTAATTCATGAAATGATAATGTTGTTTAGGCTTATGCTAAGCATTCGGAATGGAAGGGAAAGTAAGTAAATATAATGATTCATAGTCTTATGAGAAGGTTGATGATTATGTATTACGACTTATAAATCCCAATATATTATATATGAAAAGTATAAGTGATGTTGATGAATATACTCAAATGAGAGTTGAATGGTGTTCAATAGGTTTATACCAAGTTTAAAGTATTGGTGTTAGTCTATGTATTATAATATTGAAGTGATAAGTTATGTTTCATGTTCTATGAGCTTACTAAGCATTCATTGCTTATGTAACACCCCTCACCCGTATTCAACGCCGAAATAGGGTTATGGAGCATTATCGGACAAATAATACAATTAAGCATACATTTCTCATACATTTCCATATTTCAAGTAGTCATCATTCATCAACAATCATAATGTCCCTATTACGAGCCTACGAGCCTACGAGCCCCGATAACTCAAGAAATCTTTACAAAACTTAGAAAATTTTCCAAACTGCAGGGGACACGCGCCCGTGTGGCTCGACCGTGTGTCTTACACGGCCAAAGACACGCCTGTGTCACAGGCCGTGTGGACATTCGAAATGGGATCAAATGGCCGTGTCCCAGCCCATGTCCGACCCCGTGTAACTCTCTGACTTGGGTCACACGTCCAACCACACGCCTGTGTGACCAGCCCGTGTGCCCTTCGAAATGGCCTCACATGCCCGTATGCCAGGCCGTGCCAAACCTGTAGGGTATATTGACTTATGCCACACGGCCAATGAAACACCCCAAACCCGGCCCACGAGACTTGACCGGATCTGACATGTTCCTTAGGAAAAACTTTAACTAAATCTTGCTTGCATTTTGGAAAACTGGGATGATTTTGTGGGGTTGCCGATTTTTAGAAATGGTTATTAAGTGGTAAACCGTAGTTACTTAGGTGATAAAACATTTAGAGATTTGCAAGAACAATTGGTTAATTTATGTACCGATTATTAAATGAAAGTTAAAACTTAAAGCATAAAAATTTAAACGTCTAAGTAGTGGCCTTATTACATCGGAAAAATACCAAATAAATCCCGAAAATAAAATAATAGAAAACGTAAGTTCAACCGTTTGAATTCCCAAAATCGTTCAGCATGGCCACCACATAGTCTCCGCTGACCCGGTCCATGTCACTGAGTATCACCTGAAAAGATATCCCACAAAGGGGTGAGTCAACAGACTCAATGTGTAACAACCACACAAACTCCCAAACGATTTAGGCATAACAAATTCATACATATAACAAATACAACAATGATGCAATCCCGAACCCAAACCTAAATAACCATCCTCTACACATCACCCGTACCAGCCAATCACACCGTGGGGATTACTAAATCGACCCTCCATCCGCTACACATCATCGAAGCGATCATTGCCGAGACGACATGCACATCGCCCTTATAAATTGTGGCATAGCCACGATAATGTGACAAAGTCACGGATATTAATATGTGACATAAGTCACCACATTCGATTATGTGACATGAGTCACGGATATTGTGGTAAAAACCACGAGATCACTTCCCCTTTTCAATATCACCCATATGCCCCATCGTCATACAAACATGCGAAAAATAATGCAATTTACCCTATTTCACATTAAGTAACAAATTCTCATATGTGTCATGTTCAATATTCATAATATTATTAACAGAGCGTTAATGGATAACGTACCTGAATCCTCTGTACCATTGAATGGTACCTTTAGCCATATTTTTCATATTTCCATTAACACATACATAATAATAATACCATAGATCTATTAGGAATTAGTGTAGGGCTACACACCTGGTTACTATTGTATTCACTGAATCCCGAAAGTTTGCCGAAACAGCTTATACTCCTCCCTAAAAACCATAGTTAGAATCGGCCAACATTAACACTTAATATGGCCTTGGTCGAATATCATATTCACTTACCTTAGATCTTTAAAATCCCGAAGATCTCCTCCTTATGGTTGACTACCATAGGAATCTCGATATCCCTCCTTAAGATTCCGGCCAACCACAATGATGGAATTAGATTCCTAGTTTCGGTTAATCTAAAGAAAAGGAAGAGAAGAACGACTTTTGATCCTTACCCTATACACAGAAGTCGACTGCTCCCTTGCTTGAATCCACAGAGAAATTCGGCTATATAGACTAGGTAGTGATCAATAGGTTTCGGCTTTTGGATCTACTGAGCAATCGGCTAAGACTACTTTGAGTATTTGGCTTTGAGTGAACTTGCAAAAGAAGAAGAGAAGGTTGATGATGGAGATTCTACCTCATCAAGAATGAAAAGGAAAAGTTTAAGACTTAGGGAGAATCGACAATGGCTAGGAGGACTTACCTTCGGCTTTTGATTAACAGTAGTGATAATGAGAAAGAGATGAAAAAGGAATGATATGGAGGCTCAAGTATAATTCGGCTGGAACAAATAAAAGAAAAAGAGGAGAAAAGTGATAGCTTTAGAGAGAAAAGAGTAAACGAGAGGGAGGCTAGAATGCTTAATGAAATTCGGCTACACACCCCTTACCCCCTTAGCCGAATTTGACACCAAAGACTCCCTTGGCTGGCCAACTCCCCCTCTCTCTATCCAATCTTCTATTTTCTCTCTTCTTTTACTTATTCAAAAATAATTAAAATAAATCAGCAATTATCCTTGCCCTTAGCCGAAAATTTAAAAAGAATTTGACTTGATCTACACTCATCCACTCAGTGCCCCATTGCCGTCCAACACCTCTTCCCCTTGACGCAAAAACAAACTCCCATTTACTTCCTCTGCAACTCGAACCTAAGCCCTTCCTCTCAGCTTATGGCGTCACCTACCAAGGCCCCTAAGTGGCGCCTCTATGCCACTTTACCAAGCCCAATCTTATGTCCAATTTCCCCTACAATTTCTCTTAAGGCCTATCATGCTTAGTTCCCCCCTTAAGACTTAAAACCTAATATTTTCTAAGGCATTCACCTACACTCTAAAGTTCTCAAAATTCATAAAAACACATTCAAAACACTCATAGGCATACTAGCACATGCAAAAATGCACAAGCCCTAAATCTTGGATATTACAGTTCTACCCCCTTAAAATAATTTTGGCCTCGAAATTACCTGGCTAAAATAAGTGAGGTTATTGTTGTCGCATTGCTTCTTCCGGCTCCCACGAAGCTTCTTTCGATCCATGATTACGCCATAATACCTTGACCAGAGGAACTGATTTCCTTCGCAACACTTTCACATCCCGTTCCAAAATCTGAATCGGCTCCTCCTCGTAGGACAAATTTGGCCTTAGCTCCACCTCTTCAACCGGTACTACATGAGATGGATCCGATCGGTAACGGCGTAGCATAGAAACGTGGAATACATCGTGCATCTGTCTTAACTCCGGAGGCAACTCTAATTGGTATGCCACTGGTCCAACTCGCTTCAATACCCGAAAAGGTCCTATAAATCTGGGACTTAACTTCCCTTTGCGACCAAATCTCATCACCTTCTTCCATGGCGAAACTTTAAGAAACGCCTGATCTCCCATATCAAACTCTATTTCCTTCCGTTTAAGATTTGCGTACAACTTTTGCCTATCAGATGCTTCCTTCAACCGTGTCCGAATTACCCTAACCTTCTCTTCAGATTCTGCCATAATTTTTGGACCCAAAACTTGACGTTCCCCTAATTCTATCCAACACGTAGGAGTGCGACACTTCCGTCCATACAGCGCTTCATTTGGTGCCATCCGAATACTGGATTGATAGCTGTTATTATATGCAAACTCCGCTAAAGGCAAATATTCTTCCCAACTTCCTCTAAAGTCTATCACACAGCCCCTCAGCGTATCCTCTAACACTTGGATCACTCGCTCAGATTGACCATCTGACTGTGGATGAAATGCCGTAGTGAAATCCAATCTGGTGCCTAAAGCTTGATGTAGTGCTTTCCAAAACCGAGACGTAAATCTTGGATCCCTATCTGAAATAATCGAAACCGGTACTCCATGCAACCTCATAATTTCAGCCACATACAACTTCGCCAACTTCTGCAAAGGATAATCAACCCACACTGGTATGAAATGTGCGGACTTTGTCAATCGATCCACTATCACCCATACCGAGTCCTTTTTAGTAGGTGTAAGGGGAAGCCCACTAACGAAGTCCATGGTGATTCTCTCCCACTTCCACTGCGGAATCTTTATCGGCTGAAGCAACCCTGACGGAACTTGATGTTCAGCCTTGACTTGGCGACACGTTAAGCACTTCCTACAAATTACGTAACTTCCGCTTAAGACCAGGCCACCAAAACTGTTCCCTTAGATCTCTATACAACTTACTACCTCCAGGATGCATAGCATAAGGGCTACTATGCGATTCCTGAAGAATTCTCCGTCTTAACTCCTCGTTCTTCGGCATACAGACCTTACCCTTGAAACACAATACTCCATCGCTGTTAACACCATAATCCTCTAGCCGTCCATTCTGCACTTGCCGCAACTTAGCACTTAAATCATCATCTGCCAACTGTCCTTCCTTTACCTCATCCAACCATGACGGCCTGACTTGTAACTCTGCTAACAAACTTCCGTCGTCATATAAGCTAAGATGTGCAAATATCACCCTCAAATCCGACACTACTTTCCGACTTAGGGCATCTGCTACCACATTCGCCTTGCCCGGGTGATATTCTATAGAACAATCGTAGTCTTTCAATAACTCCACCCACCTTGTTTGTCTCGAGTTTCGGCTCTTTGCAGGTCGACAAATACTTAAGGCTCTTGTGGTCTGTGTAGATCACTGACCTTTCTCCATATAGATAATGCCTCCATACTTTAAGAGAAAAGACCACCGCCGCCAACTCCAAATCATGTGTCGGATAGTTAACCTCATGTGGCCTTAACTGCCGAGACGCGTAAGCGACTACTTTCCCATCTTGCATTAAAACACATCCTAATCCCGTGTGAGAAGCATCACAGTACACCACAAAATCCTTCCCTGCCTCAGGCTGAATCAAAACCGGAGCTTCAGTCAACACCCTCTTAAGCTTCTCAAAGCTCTCCTGTTGCTTATCGGTCCATACGAAAGGTACTTCCTTTCTCAACAACTTCGTCAACGGTGCGGCTATTGATGAGAACCCTTCTACGAACCTTCTGTAGTAGCCTTCCAACCCTAAGAAACTACGAACCTCCGCCACAGACTTAGGTGGTTTCCAATCTAGCACTGCCTCAATCTTCCTAGGATCCACCCTTATCCCTTCTGCAGACACTACATGCCCTAAGAACGCAACTTCCTTAAGCCAAAATTCACACTTGCTAAATTTGGCATATAGCTTCTTTTCCCTTAACACTTGCAACACTATCCGGAGATGCTCATCATGTTCTTCCTCAGACTTGGAATAAACTAGGATGTCGTCTATGAAAACAATGACGAACCGATCCAAGTAGGGTTGAAAAACCCGTTTCATCATATCCATGAACGCGGATGGGGCGTTCGTCAACCCGAACAGCATTACCACGAACTCATAATGTCTGTATCTTGTCCGAAAAGCTGTCTTATGGATATCCACTTCCTTCACCTTAAGCTGATGATATCCCGACCGTAAATCTATCTTTGAAAACACCGCTGCCCCCTTAAGCTGATCAAACAAGTCGTCTATCCTTGGCAACGGGTACTTGTTCTTGATGGTCAACTTATTCAACTAACGATAGTCTATGCACATACGCATAGTTCCGTCCTTCTTCTTCACAAACAGAACTGGTGCTCCCCACGGAGACACACTGGGTCGAATAAACCCACGATCAAGCAACTCCTGGATTTGAGCCTTGAGCTCAACCAACTCCTTTGGTGCCATTCTATACGGAGCGATAGATACTGGCGCCATTCCAGGCAATAAGTCAATTCCGAACTCCACCTCCACATGTGAAGTATTCCAGGTAACTCCTTTGGGAAAACATCCACAAATTCCCTTACTGTTCTAACTCCACTAACTCCCTCTTCGTTCACATCCAACGCACTAACGAAGGTCAAAAATGCCTTGCACCCTTTCCGCACCATCTTATCAGCCTTTAATGCGGAAACTACATTAGACAAATAGTTTCTTCTTTCTCCTATCATAATTATCTCCTCATCCTCCGGGGTCCTTAACTCCATTCGCTTAGCCGCGCAATCCAACTTAGCCCGATGTCCCACTAGCCAATCCATGCCAAGAATGAGATCAAATTCTCTGAAGGGTAGTTCCATCAAGTCGGTAGGGAATACCACTCCCTGAATCTCTAGAGGTACATTGCGAAATATCCTATTCACCACTACAATTTAACCTAACGGGCTCACTACAGTCATCTCCCTACTAGATAGTTCAGATGCTATGCCTAGCGTTTCGACTACTCTATATGCAACATACGAGTGGGTCGAGCCAACATCAATTAAAGTAAAGTAAGGCTTATCAGCTATAAGGAACATACCGGTTATGACGTCCGGTGCGTCTCCATCCTCCCTCCGTGAATCATATACACGACCATTGTCTTGCCTCTGTATTACCAACACCTCTGCCTGGGGTTCCCCGTCCTCTTCCTAAACCATTACCTCTGCCAATCGGACCACGACCCCGCGGTGGCTGCGGTCCACCTCTACCCGCCTGATTGAAACCCTGACCTGTTGGTCGGCTCCCATCTGTTTTCATAGGACAGTCCCTAATCATGTGTTCCTTGGACCCACACTTGAAACATCCCCCTGTCTTCCTCCAACACTCTCCTAGGTGCATCTTCCCACACCCGAGTACAAGTGCAGTCTTGTCCTCCTGTAACAACCTCTTTGACCTCGCGGCCCATCAACTCTCTCTCTCTTTGGACATTCCCGGATGACCACGATGCTCCAAAACCTCTCCTTTGCCTGTTCCTATCCGTATTCTGTCTCACAGATTCCTTAACTCCTTCGGCTACCTTAGCCTTTTCCACCAACACTGCAAACTCCCGCTCCTGCTGTGGAGCTATCAACAACCTTAGGTCATCCCTCAGACCGTCCTCAAATCGGACACATCGTTCATGCTCCGTAGCCATGATTCCTCGAGCATACCGGCTCAACCTTAAGAATTCCACCTCGTATTCCGCTACGGACTTATTCCCTTGCACCAGCCCCAGAAATGCCTTTCTTTACGCATCAATATAGCTAGTCCCAATATACTTCTTTTGATACGCCGCCTTGAAATACTCCCAAGTGAGATCCTCAGCTATACCACCATCCCGAACTGTGAGCCACCATTGATATGACTCATCGCGAAGTAGTGACACCACTCCTTTCAGATTCTCCTCAGCAGTCAGATCCAACTCGTCCATAATTCGCTCCGTCGCCTCCAACCAATACTCAGCCGTACTGGGTGCCACACCGGATACACCACGAAATACCTCAGCTCCATTGGCTCAGAGTGTAACACCCCAAACCTGGCCCAAACATTACAACCGAATTTGGTATGTTACAGAGGAAAACATTTTGTAAAAATCCCTTTAGCCGCTTAAGTTTTGTCAAAAACGTTTCATTTTATATCGTTCTGTTAAGACCATTGAGGTGTGTGAAGAAACCGCACTTAGTTATATTTAAAGATCTCTTAAGTCAGGTTGTTACCGATATTGAACGTACCCGATGGCACAATAAAACATTTTTGCATTTAAATTTAAGAAAATCGTGTGTACCCATTTTAAAGTCATTAAGTAATTTAAACAAATTATCCAAAATGTGTAAAGTAAGCAAAATAAAAATCTTAGGAGGCCTTATTACAACTTGAACGAATAAATCCAAAATAAAATAAAAATAACCCAAAGTTCGTTTAAATCACATTCCCGCTGCATGGCCATCTCGAGTCCATCCGGCTCCTTATCCGCGATCTACGAGTCACCTGAAAAAAATTAAAGGAGAAGGTGAGTCACCAAGACTCAATGTGTAACCCTTCCCCCAGTTTAGTGCAACATCATACACAATTTACAACTAAGTTAACATGCACTAAATTTAACATGCACCCAACCTAGCCATCCAATGCTCCTTTCTCTACCCCGTGTGGTACCAAACCACTGGTGGTGCCAAACCACTGGTGACGTATAGTCACAAAATCCGTCATATTGTGGTGCCAAACCACTGGTGACTCGAAGTCACAAATCAAATGATGGGGCCAACCCATCGTGTGATCCCAAATCACCGCATCAATCCCATAATGTAAATCGTGGGGCCAACCCACTTGTGGTGCTAAGCCAACGGGGCGAGGCGCTATGAGGTGCCAAACCTGCGGAGGTGCCAAACCTCTGGTGACCGTAGTAACAATGTGGTACCAAACCACTGGTGTCCGTCGACACGAATATCAGTCCCCCTCCACTCATATCCCACATCAATCCATGATATACAACAGATTTCATGCCAACATATATTTAAATAACATATACCAAATATGCCATGCTTCCCAAAAGCATCAAATAGTAACTCATATTGACAGAGACTTACCTGAATCATCGCTTATACCATTACGGTATTAAATCCAAAGCTACATAAACCAGATTTAGCATATACAACATTTAGCACAGTTAATTAATCATAAAGTGTGTATATACACACCTGTCACCAACGTTATCCTTAAATCCCGAAAAGACAAATCGGCCACACAAGCTTTCCTTGCCCCTATATTCGGCCATACCCATGTTAGTGCCTCTGACCATTCGGCCAGACCAACATATATCCAAGGGTTAATATTTGAACCCGAAAACCTTACCTAACGCCCTTGAGTACTAACTTCAGTACTCGATATGCGATTCTGCTTCACTTCCTACAACCGGCCATCATCAAAATTAATAGCCTTCGGCTTAATCGAATACCAAATAAGAATAGATCCTTACCACCTTACCCAAAAACCGATCGATCAAAGATGATGGACTCACTTGCTCGCTTCCAAATCCCGAAGGCCCTATAACAAATCGGTTTCAACATGTGATTAGCACCCTTAACAACAATTGCCGAAACCAACTCTTACCTTTATCAAAGTCGATAAGAAAGGGAAAAGAAGTCATAGGCATTCGGCCAAACCCACCTACCTCCTCCAACTGATTGGAAAGGAAAATCCAAAGAGATCAACATCACACTTAGTATTCGGCCAAGGTGAGTTTAATAGAAAGGAAGAGATTTCGGCACATAGATAGGAACTAGATTCGGCTAAAGGAAAGAAAGGAAAATAATGGAAAAGGGGATGGAGTTTCGGCAAAGGAGAGAGTAGGGAGATTTTGATGTTTCAGCAAAACAAAAAGGAGAGAAAGGTGTTAATGAGAGTTTTCGATTTTGGAGAGGATGGAAAAGAGAAAAAAAGAAAAGATAGAAGATGAGAGAGTTTGGGAATCAAATGAAGGATTTTGGCACTCTCCCCCCTATACTTGCTGTCCACTCCTATCAGTCAAGGAGTTCAAACTTTCGGCAACCTCCTTGAATTGCTCTTGACCAATTGTTTAAAAATATTCAAAATAATTTGAATACTCAAATGCCTATATTTTCTCCTTGGAATTAATCAAATAAAAATCCAATTAAAAAGCTAATATTATCCACATTATCCTTATTATAAAAAAGAGTTCGAAATGAGAAATTCTCTCCCCCCTATGCCGTCCAAATTAAAGAACAAAAAGGGAATTTCTACAGCTCGAACACAGGCTTCCCCTTGCTCATTGTGGCGTCACTTCCAGCTCCCAAGTGGCCTTCCTTTTGCCACTTTTCCAAGGCCTAATTAGTGTCAATTAACCCTCCATTTATTCTTGTAACCCCTACTTGCTAAGGCTCCCTACCTTTAAAGTTTACAAAAATATTTTTCGACCATTCCGAGCCTACTCGAGACCCCTAATTAAGCCTTACTACACCACAATCAATACCATAGCAATTCAAACACAAGAGAATTAATTTAATCACAAATAGCCCCAATTTTAGGATGTTACAGTTCTACCCCCCTTAAAAATAATTTCACCTCGAAATTACACGATTAGAAAGAGGTGGGGTATTCTTTGCCAGTATCACATCCTCGGGTTCCCACGTAGCTTCCTCTGCACCATGGTTTTGCCATAGCATTTTCACCAAAGGTACTGACTTCCTACGGAAAACTTTGACATCCCGGTCTAAGATCTGAACTGGTTCTTCCTCAAAAGATAAATCCGAGTTTACCTCAATCTCAGCCACTGGCACAACGTGCGATGGATTCGACTGATACCGTCTAAGCATCGGCACATGAAAAACGTCATGAATCTGACTCAACTCTACCGGTAGCTCGAGCTAATAAGCTACCGGTCCCACTCGCTTCAACACTGTATATGGGCCGATGAACCTTGGGCTTAGCTTCCTTTTTCGCCTAAATCTCAACACCTTCTTCCAAGGTGACACCTTCAGAAAGACTTTATCTCCTACTGCATATTCCATTTCCTTACGCTTAAGATCAGCATAAGACTTCTGCCTATCTGATGCCTCCTTGAGACGAGCCCGAATTACCTTAACCTTATCTTCAGTTTCTATCACCAACTCTGGACCCAAAACTTATCGTTCACCCAACTCCGTCCAACATGTAGGAGTGCGGCACTTTCGTCCATACAGTGCCTCATATGGTGCCATCTGGATACTCGCTTGATAACTATTGTTATAAGCGAATTCTGCTAACGGTAGGTACTCCTCCCAACTACCACTGCAATCCAAAACACATCCTCTTAGCATATCCTCTAAAATCTGAATGACCCTTTCCATTGCCCGTCGGGCGGTGGATGGAATCTTTATCTTCAAATCGATCGTGTGCCCAAAGCTTGATGCAACGCTTTCCAAAACCTTGATGTGAACCTCGGATCCCTATCCGAGATAATTGATACTGGCACGCCATGCAATCTTACTATTTCTGACACATACAACTTAGCTAGCTTCAAGTGAGTAATCCACCCTTACAGGTATGAAGTGAGTGATTTAGTCGAGACGGTCCCACAATCACCCAAGCTGCGTCCTTCTTCCCGGGTGTGAGGGTAGCCCAGCGACAAAGTCCATAGTGATCCTTTCCCATTTCCACCGAGGATCTTCACCGGTTGGAGTAACCACGATGGCAACCGGTGTTCAACCTTAACCTCTTGACCACGTCGGACACTTTCCCACAAATTCGATTACCTCACGCTTTAACCCGGCCACTGAGCGCTGCTCAAAAATCTCCATACATCTTGCTACCTCCAGGATGCATAGCGTATGGGCTACTATGTGCATCTTGAAGAATTCTTTGCCTCAATTCCACATCTTTCGGCATACAAGGCCGCCCTTGAAAACACAATACACCATCACCAGTCAAACTATACCCTTCTAAACCATCATCTTGAACTTGCAGCCTTCGTGCATTCAAACTGTCATCCACTAATTGCCTTTCCTTAATCTCCTCGATCCAAGTTGGCTTAACTTGCAGTTCTGCCAAAAGACTTCCATCGTCGTATAGACTGAGGTGAGCAAACATCGCCCTTAAGTCTGTCACGACCTTCCGGCTCAACGCGTCAGCCACCACGTTAGCCTTGCCCGGATGGTACTCAATTGAACAGTCGTAGTCCTTCAACAGTTCAATCCATCGGCGCTGCCTCAAATTCAAGTCCTTCTGAGTCAAAAGATACCTCAAACTTTTGTGATCCGTGTAGACTATCGACTTCTCCCCATACAAGTAATGCCTCCATATCTTTAAAGCGAAGACTACTGCCGCTAACTCCAAGTCGTGCGTTGGATAGTTAACCTCATGCGGTCTTAGCTGACGGGACGCATAGGCCACTACCTTCCCTTCCTGCATCAACACACATCCCAACCCAGTATGGGATGCATCACAATAAACCGTGAACAACTTCCCACGCCTCGAGTGTACTGAACCAAGACTTAGTCAAAATTTTCCTTAGCTTATCAAAACTTTCTTGCTGCTTCTCTGACCATAAAAATGGAACTCCTTTTTTTAATAACTTAGTCAACGGCGCTGCGATTAAAGAGAACCCTTCCACAAATCTTCGATAGTACCCTGCCAGACCCAGAAAACTTCAAATTTCTGCCACTGATCTAGGCGGTTTCCATTCCAACACTGCCTCAACCTTACGAGGGTCCACTCTAATCCCTTCAGTTGATACTACGTGACCTAAGAAAGCCACCTCCTAAGCCAAAATTCGCACTTCTTCAATTTGGCATATAAGCTACTTCTCCTTTAGTACACCCAGTAAGACTATACGCAAATGCCTGTCATGCTCCTCCTCCGTCTTTGAATAAACCAATATGTCGTCTATAAACACCACAACAAATTGATCCAAGTATTGTTGAAACACCCTATTCATTAAGTCCATGAATGCTGCAGGCGTTTTGGTCAACCCAAATGGCATCACCAAAAACTCGTAATGCCCATACCGAGTACGGAATGCCGTCTTGTGCACATCAACCTCCTTCACCTTAAGTTGATGATAACCCGACCTAAGATCTATCTTCGAGAACACCGATGCACCCTTCAGTTGCTCAAACAAGTCATCAATCCGGGGCAACGGATACTTGTTTTTTATCGTTAACTTGTTTAGCTGACGGTAGTCGATACACATTCGCATTGAACCATCCTTTTTCTTGACAAACAACACAGGTGCTCCCCATGGAGATATACTTGGTCGGATAAACCCTCGGTCCAAGAGTTCCTGAATTTGAGCCTTCAGCTCCACCAATTCCTTTGGTGCCATTCGATCTGGTGCTATAGACACAAAAAGCCGTTCGGGCAACAAGTCTATCCGAACTCAACTTCTCGATCCGGAGGCAGACCCGGAAGTTCTTCTGGAAATACATCAGCGAATTCCCTTACTGTTTGAACCTTCTCAACTGTTAACTCCTTAGCCTCCAAGGCACATATACGAACCAGAACCGCCTCACAACCCTTCTTGACCATCTTCTCAGCCTTCAAAGTAGATACCACGTTAGATAGGTAATCTCTTCTATTGCCTATCATGACCACTTCATCACCCTCAGCCATCTTTAGAACCATGCGCTTGAAATAATCAAACCTTGCTTGATACTTAACCAACCAGTCCATTCCAAGAATCAAATCGAACTCCTCAAGCGGCGGTTCCATCGGATCGACCATAAATACTACCCTTGGAGTTCTAGGGTACATCTCTATATAGCTTGTCCACAACTACTGAGTGACCTAGAGGGCTAATTCTCATCATCTCCTAGAAGCGGTCTCAAAGTCTAAGTTCATAGTCTCTACCAAACTCATCGGCAACGTATGAATGCATCGAACCCACATCAATTAATGCAACAAATGGAAGACCAAAAATTAGGAACGTCTGATTATGACGTCCGGTCGTCACACCCTCCTCTCGACGCCTTGCTGCGTAGACTAAACTAGGCTATCTCGCCTGCTGTGTTGCTCGCACCTCTGCCCGGTGTACGCGACCTCGACTAGAACCATTACCTCCTCTACCATTACCACGACCCTCCAGCGGTGGTCCTTCGTTCTAACACGAGTGCAGTTACGACACTCTGGTGATTCTTTGCTAACTTCCGAGGGCGGTCCACACGGTGATCCAACGATCCACATTCAAAATATCCCCTTTCACCGGTCCAACAACCTCCCCAATGTGATTTCCCACAGCGATTACAACTGGGCGGTCTCGATTAGTAGCCATGGGCCTTCTGCTGATTTGGCCCACTCTGCCTAGCCCTTTTACGAACATTACCACGGACCTGCACGACCCAAAGCCTCTCTTACGCTTGTTCCTATCACGATTACATCTCACGAGACTCCTTGACCCCTTCGGCTACCTTAGCCTTTTCCACCAGAACGGCAAACTCACACTCCTGCTGTGGAGCAATCAGCAACCTTAACTCATCCCTAAGTCCGTCTTCAAAGCGGACACAACGATCATGCTCTGTTGACACAATTCCCGAGCATAGCGGCTCACCCTTAAGAATTTACGCTTCATACTCCGATCTGAGCACTTATTTCCTTGTACCAACCCCTGAAAAAGCTTTCCTCGAGCATCGCAGTAGCCGGTGCCCACATACTTCTTCCGATAAGCGGTTTTGAAATACTCCCAAGTAAGATCATCTGCCGTAGCACCATCCCGAACCGTGAGCCACCATTGATATGACTCATCCTTTAGAAGCGACATCGCTCCTTTCAGCTTCTCCTCATCCATCAGGTCCAGATCATCCATGATTCTCTCGGTCGATTCTAACCAATATTCCGCCGTACTGGGTGCCACTCCCGATACACCCCAGAATACCTCCGCTCCGTTGGATCGGAGTCGCTCGGGTACAGACTTTCGAGTTCTCGAATTTCCTCCCGTACCAGCCACCAACTCTAAAACTCGCAGCACAGCCTGCGATACAGCGTCGTCCCCCGTTTGGGCTTGCTGCTCAACGCCCACAGCTGGGGGTGGTGGTGGCGGTGGTGCCTCATTGTCCAATCCTTGACCTGACCTAACGGGTTCCGACACGGTGATCCTGCCTCCACCGCGTCCACGACGGCCACGTCCTCTAGAGCTCATTCTAACTATTGCGCTTTAATCTGATTAAGAAATTTTCATGGATTAGTACTTGTTTCACTGGGTTATCCTGCGAAGAAATTTTATAAGGAGAGTTTAATAGAGATTCTTTCGATCAATCAAAGGTTTAAGTCCTCTATCCTAGTTTACACGAAGGGCACATCCATTCCTAATACCTTTCATACTTATTCACTCATCCCAGGAGTAGTTTCGTCTTTTTCCTACAGGGGTATTTTCGTAAATTTCCAAAGTCAGGGTATTATTTATTATGTTTGGCCTATGACCGAGTCCTCTTGGTTTGGGTGAACCGAAGCTACGCACCAGGTAGGAATCCTACGAAGAGGAGGTGAGTCACGAGGACTGCTTAAGTACCAAGCTCTTAGGATCGAGTCCTGACATCCGCACAAGGGTTACCACACCTAACTTCAGCGACTTGGTCGTAGGTTTGTTTAATTAAGCATTTAAAGTCTTATGTCTTTTGTTGGAGTGGGCTAGTCCTAAAGTTCAAACACCTATCATACTATCTATGTTCCATACCTACCCTTCTACCAATAATAATTCATACAGAAGTCAGAAGTACTTACCTGGGCGGATTAGTGCCGGAGACTCGGGCCATGCTGTTCAAAACCAAAAATATTTCCAAAAAGGCCTACCAAAACATTTTGGGCCTTGGGCCCCCACAGCTGAGCTTTTGAACTGGGCTCTGATACCAATTTTGTAACACCCCAAACCCGGCCCAAACATTACGACCGAATTTGGTATGTTACAGAGGAAAACATTTTGTAAAAATCCCTTTAGCCGCTTGAGTTTTGTCGAAAACGTTTCATTTTATATCGTTCTGTTAAGACCATTGAGGTGTGTGAAGAAACTGCACTTAGTTATATTTAAAGATCTCTTAAGTCAGGTTGTTACCGATATTGAACGTACCCGATGGCACAATAAAACATTTTTGCGTTTAAATTTAAGAAAATCGTGTGTACCCATTTTAAAGTCATTAAGTAATTTAAACAAATTATCCAAAATGTGTAAAGTAAGCAAAATAAAAATCTTAGGAGGCCTTATTACAACTTGAATGAATAAATCCAAAATAAAATAAAAATAACCCAAAGTTCATTTAAATCACATTCCCGCTGCATGGCCACCTCGAGTCCATCCGGCTCCTCATCCGCGATCTACGAGTCACCTGAAAAAAATTAAAGGAAAAGGTGAGTCACCAAGACTCAATGTGTAACCCTTCCCCCAGTTTAGTGCAACATCATACACAATTTACAACTAAGTTAACATGCACTAAATTTAACATGCACCCAACCTAGCCATCCAATGCTCCTTTCTCTACCCCGTGTGGTACCAAACCACTGGTGGTGCCAAACCACTGGTGACGTATAGTCACAAAATCCGTCATATTGTGGTGCCAAACCACTGGTGACTCGAAGTCACAAATCGAATGATGGGGCCAACCCATCGTGTGATGCCAAATCACTGGCGTCAATCCCATAATGTAAACTGTGGGGCCAACCCACTATGGTGCTAAGCCACTGGGACGAGACGCTATGAGGTGCCAAACCTCTGGAGGTGCCAAACCTCTGGTGACCGTAGTCACAATGTGGTACCAAACCACTGGTGTCCATCGACACGAATATCAGTCCCCCTCCACTCATATCCCACATCAATCCATGATATACAACAGATTTCATGCCAACATATATTTAAATCACATATACCAAATATGCCATGCTTCCCAAAAGCATCAAATAGTAACTCATATTGACAGAGACTTACCTGAATCATCGCTTATACCATTACGGTATTAAATCCAAAGCTACATAAACCAGATTTAGCATATACAACATTTAGCACAGTTAATTAATCATAAAGTGTGTATGTACACACCTGTCACCAACGTTATCCTTAAATCCCAAAAAGACAAATCGGCCACACAAGCTTTCCTTGCCCCTATATTCGGCCATACCCATGTTAGTGCCTCTGACCATTCGGCCAGACCAACATATATCCAAGGGTTAATATTTGAACCCGAAAACCTTACCTAACGCCCTTGAGTACTAACTTCATTTTCGATATGCGATTACGCTTCACTTCCTACAACCGGCCATCATCAAAATTAATAGCCTTGGCTTAATCGAATACCAAATAAGAATAGATCCTTACCACCTTACCCAAAAACCGATCGATCAAAGATGATGGACTCGGTTGCTCGCTTAGAATCCCGAAGGCCCTATAACAAATCGGTTTCAACATGTGATTAGCACCCTTAACAACAATTGTCGAAACCAACTCTTACCTTTATCAAAGTCGACAAGAAAGGGAAAAGAAGTCATAGGCATTCAGCCAAACCCACCTACCTCCTCCAACCGATTGGAAAGGAAAATCCAAAGAGATCAACACCACACTTAGTATTCGGCCAAGGTGAGTTTAATAGAAAGGAAGAGATTTCGGCACATAGATAGGAACTAGATTCGACTAAAGGAAAGAAAGGAAAACAATGGAAAAGGGGATGGAGTTTCGGCAAAGGAGAGAGTAGGGAGATTTTGATGTTTCAGCAAAACAAAAAGGAGAGAAAGGTGTTAATGAGAGTTTTCGGTTTTGGAGAGGATGGAAAAGAGAAAAAAAAGAAAAGGTAGAAGATGAGAGAGTTTGGGAATCAAATGAAGGATTTTGGCACTCTCCCCCTATACTTGCCGTCCACTCCTATCAATCAAGGAGTTCAAACTTTCGGCAACCTCCTTGAATTGCTCTTGACCAATTGTTTAAAAATATTAAAAATAATTTGAATACTCAAATGCCTATATTTTCTCCTTGGAATTAATCAAATAAAAATCCAATTAAAAAGCTAATATTATCCACATTATCCTTATTATCAAAAAGAGTTCGAAATGAGAAATTCTCTCCCCCCTATGCCGTCCAAATTAAAGAACAAAAAGGGAATTTCTGCAGCTCGAACACATGCTTCCCCTTGCTCATTGTGGCGTCACTTCCAGCTCCCAAGTGGCCTTCCTTTTGCCACTTTTCCAAGGCCTAATTAGTGTCAATTAACCCTCCATTTATTCTTGTAACCCCTACTTGCTAAGGCTCCCTACCTTTAAAGTTTACAAAAATATTTTTTGACCATTCCGAGCCTACTCGAGACCCCTAATTAAGCCTTACTACACCACAATCAATACCATAGCAATTCAAACACAAGAGAATTAATTTAATCACAAATAGACCCAATTTTAGGATGTTACACGGAGTCACTCGGGTACAGATTTCCGAGCTCCCCTACCCCCACCTGCTCCAGCCACCATCTTAAGAACCCGCAGCATCGCTTGCGATATAGCATCATCCCCCGTCTGATCCTGATGCTCAGCGCCAGCAGCTGGTGGTGGTGGTACCTCATTCTCGGACCCTTGACCAGACCTAACAGGTTCCGATAAGGCCATTTTTCCTCTACCACGCCCTCGCACATTACAACCACGTCCCCTAGAACTCATGTCTACGATCGTGATTCAATCTGGTTTCAGAAAGTTTTATGCATTAGTCTTTGTTCCACTGATTATCCACGAACAAGTTTTATGTGAAGAAGTTTAATAGTAGTTCTTTCGTTCAGTACAGGGTTTTCGTTTCAAGTCTTCTACCCTAATTCAGAGAAGCACATCCACTCAATAGTATCTACCACACACATTCATCACTCGAACAATTTCGTCCGATCCAATCCTAGGGGTATTTTCGTAATTTGTCCTATAGGGGTATTTCAGAAATTTTCAAAATCCGGGTATCTCAATATTTCGTAAAATAGGGGTTTTCGGTATTTTTGTAAAGTAAGAACATTTTAGTAGAGGTTGAGGGTAGTATGGTAATTTTTAAACCAAGGGTATTTTAGTAATTTTTTTTTACAAACCAGGGCATTTAGGTAATTTTGTAAACCGGATTTTCTTTTTAAAATCTAGAATAGTTTTTACAAATCAAAGGGGTAATTTGGTGATTTTAAAACTAAGGGGTTTTTTTATTTTATAAAACAGTATGGCTAGTCCCTTTCGGGTTTTAATTATTGGGTTTAGCCCGTGAATAAGTCCTCTAGGTTAAGGTGAACCGTCACTACGCACCAGGTAGGATTTGAGCGAAGAGGAGGTGAGTCACTAGGACTGCTTAAATACCAAGCTTTTCCTGAATCCAATCCTAGACATGCGCACAATGGTTGCCACACCCTAACTCGGCGACTTACTCACAGGTTTGTTTAATTAGGCCTTAAAGTTTTATGTAATTTTGTGTTGAAGTACGCTAATCCTAGGGTTCAATAACTTAATATACTAATCTACGTTCCCGTTATACCCACATATTAATCATACAACAGTTAGGGGTACTTACCTGGTGGACTTCGGGTCGGAGACTTAGGTGCCATGCCAGAAAACTTTCTCAATTTCAAAAATTTTCACAAAAAACTTATTTGGGCTCAATTTTGAAAACATTGTGGGCTTTAAACCCAAGGCCGAGAGTTTAAAACCTGGTTTTGATACCAAATTGAAACACCCCAAACCTGGCCCATGAGCCTTGACCGGATCTGGCATGTTCCTTAGGAAAAACTTTAACTAAATCTTGCTTGCATTTTGGAAAACTGGGATGATTTTGTGGGGTTGCCGATTTTTAGAAATGGTTATTAAGTGGTAAACGGTAGTTACTTAGGTGATAAAAAATTTAGAGATTTGCGAGAATAATTGGTTAATTCATGTACCGATTATTAAATGAAAGTTAAAACTTAAAGCATAAAAATTTAAACATCTAAGTAGTGGCCTTATTACATCGGAAAAATACCAAATAAATCCCGAAAATAAAATAATAGAAAACGTAAGTTCAACCGTTTGAATTCAGAAATCGTTCAAGCATGGCCACCACATAGTCTCCACTAACCCGACCCATGTCACTTGAGTATCACTGAAAAGATATCCCACAAAGGGGTGAGTCAACAGACTCAATGTGTAACAACCACACAAACTCCCAAACGATTTAGGCATAACAAATTCATACATATAACAAATACAGCAATGATGCAATCCCGAACCCAAACCTAAATAACCATCCTCTACACATCACCCGTACCAGCCAATCACACCGTGGGGATTACTAAATCGACCCTCCATCCTCTACACATCATCGAAGGCAGTAGCTGCAGACGACATGCACATCGCCCTTATAAATTGTGGCATAGCCACCAGATAATGTGACAAAGTCACCAGATATTAATATGTGACATAAGTCACCACATTCAGATTATGTGACATGAGTCACCAGATATTATGGTAAAAACCACCAGATCACTTCCCCTTTTCAATATCACCCATATGCCCCATGCGTCATACAAACATGCAGAAATAATGCAATTTACCCTATTTCACATTCGTAACAAATTCTCATATGTGTCATGTTCAATATTCATAATATTATTAACAAAGCGTTAATGGATAACGTACCTGAATCCTCCGTACCATTGAATGGTACCTTTAGCCATATTTTTCATATTTCCATTAACACATACATAATAATAATACCATAGATCTATTAGGAATTAGTGTAGGGCTACACACCTGGTTACTATTGTATTCACTGAATCCCGAAAGTTTGCCGAAACAGCTTATACTCCTCCCTAAAAACCATAGTTAGAATCGGCCAACATTAACACTTAATATGGCCTTGGTCGAATATCATATTCACTTACCTTAGATCTTTAAAATCCCGAAGATCTCCTCCTTATGGTCGACTACCATAGGAATCTCGATATCCCTCCTTAAGATTCTGGCCAACCACAATGATGGAATTAGATTCCTAGTTTCGGTTAATCTAAAGAAAAGGAAGAGAAGAACGACAGTTGATCCTTACCCTATACACAGAAGTCGACTGCTCCCTTACTTGAATCCACAGATAAATTCAGCTATATAGACTAGGTAGTTATCAATAGGTTTCGGCTTTTGGATCTACTGAGCAATCGGCTAAGACTACTTTGAGTATTCGGCTTTGAGTGAACTTGCAAAATAAGAAGAGAAGGTTGATGATGGAGATTCTACCTCATCAAGAATGAAAAGGAAAAGTTTAAGACTTAGGGAGAATCGGCAATGGCTAGGAGGACTTACCTTCGGCTTTTGATTAACAGTAGTGATAATGAGAAAGAGATGAAAAAGGAATGATATGGAGGCTCAAGTATAATTCGGCTAGAACAAATAAAAGAAAAAGAGGAGAAAAGTGATAACTTTAGAGAGAAAAGAGTAAACGAGAGGGAGGCTAGAATGCTTAATGAAATTCGGCTACACACCCCTTACCCCCTTAGCCGAATTTGACACCAAAGACTCCCTTGGCCGGCCAACTCCCCCTCTCTCTATCCAATCTCCTATTTTCTCTCTTTTTTTTACTTATTCAAAAATAATTAAAATAAATCAGCAATTATCCTTGCCCTTAGCCGAAAATTTAAAAAGAATTTGACTTGATCTACACTCATCCTCTCAGTGCCCCATTACCGTCCAACACCTCTTCCCCTTGACGCAAAAACAAACTCCCATTTGCTTCCTCTGCAACTCGAACCTAAGCCCTTCCTCTCAGCTTATGGCGTCACCTACCAAGGCCCCTAAGTGGTGCCTCCATTCCACTTTACCAAGCCCAATCTTATGTCCAATTTCCCCTACAATTTCTCTTAAGGCCTATCATGCTTAGTTCCCCCCTTAAGACTTAAAACCTAATATTTTCTAAGCCATTCACCTACACTCTAAAGCTCTCAAAATTCATAAAAACACATTCAAAACACTCATAGGCATACCAGCACATGAAAAAATGCACAAGCCCTAAATCCTGGATATTACAGCCAATCACACGCCCGTGTGCTAGGCCGTGTGGAGTATACTGACTTGGTTTCTAAATCAACACCAGGGGACACACAGCCGTGCAACATAACCGTGTGTCACACATGGCTGAGACACACGCTCGTGTCTCTGCCCGTGTGGACAAAAATAGGCTATTTACCAAGCCATTTTGCCACTCAATTTGGTACACACCTACATCAAACCAATTTGCACCAATACAAGGCATAAATAAGAATTCTATTAACCTTATTCAAGCATAATTCCTACTATCTCAACACCAACCAATACAAACACATCAATACCATAATATACCATTCAAATTCATACCAAATTTTACTTACTTAAACATCAAAATGGCTAAACTCAAATATGCATTATTTAGCCTAAATTCACAAGCATACTATTATCCACAACTAAACCATTTAACATTCATAATACCTATAGCTATCAAGCATCACACAACCAACCTCAATTTACATAACATAGACTATAGGCACATACACATATACACAAGGAAATTAACTCAAATTAATCCAACTCTCATGGCTATTATATACAAACCAAGACATATACATTTACAAGCCAAAACAAATGGCCAAAATCATTACCAAAACATAACCAACATGACCAAAATCCCTCTACATGCCATGTACTCAAAAGATAAACTTAAAAAGTACCAAATCAATAGTAGGATTGTGTGACGAAATCTCCGACGATCCCCGGATCTGAGCTAGCTTTGAAATCACTATAAAACATAGAAAAATAAACAACGTAAGCTCTATAGCTTAGTAAGCTCGTATGAAATAAACTCGATATAATCATATACATATAATTCAACAATTGATTATAAATACATGAATTCACATCAACTAACAAACCTTTCAACTACTCATTCACAAAACTATATATTTTCTTCACCATTTCTTCGATTCAAAGCTAATATGGTTTGTACACATACCTGTACCATCTCGTACCAATCTCATTCTCAACCACATCATTCATTTACCCGTTGAACCATTTGGAATATAAGTCGGATACTCAAGAGTCTCGCACAATAAGTACCTATACCATGGCCCAAAGCCAAATCAAGGTAACTTATATCTGAAGTACTGATATCATGGCCCGAAGCCAAATCAGCTGATATTTATGGCCCGAAGCCAAATCGGTATAACTCGCACCCGAAGTGCTAATATCATGGCCCGAAGCCAACACAATGTATCCCCTAATGACATGTCACTAGTATCCTAAACTATTCCTAAGGTTCAACCGGGATTTCGAATGTCGAATTACCATCGAGTCATTGTCAAACTTATCCAAAGTCTCGTATTCACAATTTAAACAATATCAAAGTATTTAAAATACATTTATAATTAAATTTATCACATACGAACCTACCTCAGATGTGAAAATGACGAAATAGGTCGATTAGTCGATAACTTTAGTTTTCCCCCGATCCAGATCCGAATTTCGCTTTTCTTGGTCTAAATGTATTCAAAATTAACTTCTTTAATAATCTTTCTATTCAATTTAATCCAAAACACACATTTAAGCACATTTACACTTTTGCCCCTAGAATTTCATAACTTTTACAATTTAGTCCTTATTCCACAAAAATCACAAATTCATGAAATTTAAGTATAACCCATGCTATCCGAAATTCAATTAGGTCCCAAGAAGCCCATATTTTTCATTTATTTCACATTTTAACCACTAAATTTACACATTTCACAATTTAGCCCCTAATTTACATTTTCACTAAAAATCACTTAACAAAACTTGTATATATATCAACAAACATTCATAATCTATCAAGAAACTTCAAAATACATGCTTATTCATCAATGGCAACATTCAAAATCTTTAACAATTTTGCAAAATAGTCCCTGGGCTAGCTTGACCTAGTTACAACGATCTCAAAAACATAAAAATCATTAAAAACGGATCAAAAACACATACTTAATTGATGAAAATAGAAGTGCCGAACCTTAGCCCTAATTTTATCAAGAGATTCGGTTGGTTTTTTCCTTTTGAAGAAGATGAATACAAATTAAACATTTTGTTTTATTTTTTTTACATTAATTAACCAAATTACCTTTTTAACCTTAATTAATAATCATCAAATTACTTAATAATATGTCCATATATGTCCACTCATACTATTAATGGTCTAATTACAACATAAGGACCTCTACTTTAATAATCCACAGCTATTTAATACCTTTAACTAATAGAACATCACATTTACACTTTACGCGATTTGGTCCTTTTTATCAAATTGACCAATCAAACGATAAAATTTCTTAACGAAATTTTCACACAAACATATTTTCATGCCACGGACATTAAAATAACAATAAAATAATAAATTTGACTTCAAATTTTTGGTTTCAAAACCACTGTTCCGATTGACTAAAAACAGGTTGTTACAGCTTACGTAGTTATATTTCTCTTACTTTTCAGATTATTGGAAGCTCAATCTGCAACAGCTCATTTTTAGTGATATCAGAACAGTGGTTTTGAGACCACAAATTTGACGTAAAAAAAATAATTTTATTATTATTTTAATGTCTACAACATGTTAATAGTGTCGTATAAAAAATTCGTGAAGAAATTTTATCGTTTGCATGCTTAATTGGATAAAAAGGACTAAATAGCATAGAGTGTAAAATTAGTGTTCTATTTGTAGAAGGTGTCAAATCACTATGAAATTGAAAGGTGAGTAGCCTTAAATGGTAATTAAACCACTAATATTAATGGTGGAAAAAGTTGGACATCTTGTACTGGTTTTAATGGTTTAATGATAAGGTTAATTTAGTAATTAATAAAATAAACTAAAATTAAAGTAAGAAAAAGAAAGGAATCATCTTTCTTCTTCATTCTTCAACTGAAAATAGCAACTAAGAAGCCATTAGAGACCATCCAAGCATTCGGCCAACACATCCTAGTGCATGTAAGTGCATTTTTGTTCAGTTTTTAGTGATTTTTATGTTTTTAGAGTCGTTGTAGCTTAATCCAGCTAGCCGGAGGACTAATTTGCAAAACTGTTAAAAGTCTAGGTTTTTACCATGAATGTATGTTAGTTTTTTTAATGTTTGATGGATGAAAATGAATGTTTGATGATAGTTGAACAACTTTTGTAAAGGGATTTTTGATGAATTTGCCAATTAAGGATTAAATTGAAAAATGGAAAAATGTTCATGGTGGAAATGTGAAATAAATGAAATGTAGGGCTTGATAAGGGCTTAGGTGATATTTGGCTATAGTGGGTTGGTACTAAATTAAATGAATTGTCATTTTTATGAGCTAGGGACTAAATTGAAATGAATTCAAAACTATAGGGGCAAAAGTGTAATTTTATCGAAACATGATTTTTGGATTAAATTGAATAGAATGAAATTTGAATAAGTTAAATTTGATTATATAGATCAAGAAAACAAACGTACGGATTTAGATAAGGGAAAAGAAAAAGTATTGGATTAATCGATCATATTTCTCTGTTCGTGTTTGAGGTAAGTTCGTTAATTTAAATAGCATTGAATTATGTTCGATTTAAATGCTTTTATGTTATATATATTGATATTACCACTCTATGGAAATATCCAACAAAGTTTCAGCAACTTTCGGAACCCGTTTGAGCCTTAGGAATATATAGGACACTCATGACATGTCATTACGGGTTACCGTGTTACGGGTGTTGGTCTTGTACGTCCTCCTAGTGGTCGAATTTCCGGCATATGTTGCAGTTACTTGATAACTTATGTGAGCAGCACTGTGTAGCTACGTCTTGACCGATAGCTTGTCTAAGTAGACCCACTTATGGCTCAAGAGAGAGCATTTATATGAGATATGAGAAAGTAGTTGTTTCGACCACGTGTTAGCACAATGTATGCGAGATTCCTGAGTGACTAGCTTTTTAACGTCACAACAATAATGTGCAAGTGTACACTGTTGATGCAAGTATAGTAGACAGATGTGAGTCTGTAGGATATCGATCCCACAGGGATGGGTGTCTTTTGTCTATTAATGTCAGTGCAATAATTAGATATAAACGAGATAAATTGTTACGATAGTTGTCAATGTAATAACTTGAAAACAATAAAATAAACTATGATAATGATAAACTGGGATCCCCAACATGAAACTTCAGCAGAATACTAAGTTCTCACAAGGTATAAAAGGATAGGTGATTGTTGAGGCAATAAAATTCAATGTATATCTTACCCAGCATCACTCCTCTATTTAATCTAAAACTTAAACATGCACATTAACCCCACCTTCCGATGATGGCAACATGGCACTATTAAGAACAAGTGGACTAAATTCCTCTAATCTTCACTCAACTTCCATTGTAATGCTTGTTGGCTCGAGCTGTCACTACACTTTCCAGTGTCAGTGACTGCAATAACACTTTCGCGTTGAGAAAAATTCAAACCCCAAGATTAAACTATAAAAGCAAGATTGAATAAGATAACATTTAACCAAGAATTCATGTGTACTTCCATACAAACAAAAAACAGAGAATAATCACTAGCATTTAGAATGAAATAAGAAATAATCAAGTGGAGAATACTATTCCTAGACAACTTGGCTGAATCTCTTTATTCCCTCTTGTCTCGCACTTAGGTCTCCTCGTCAGAAGCTAGTCTGCATCAATTTTCACGTTGGCTTACCCGGGAGAGGCTTAAGCTGCCATAGCCACAAGCTTCAAGGTAGGATGAAGAAGATGATGATCAAGAAAAAGCCCCTATTTACTTCTCACGTCAACCTTTTATGTCCTCCTTCAACAATAAAGGTGTCCTTTCCTAAGAATTATTTTGTCCTTGTACGTACAGGTTGGTTATACCAGACTGGACAGCTCACGTAATTTTAGTTCTTATTCGGATAGCTGTCAGGTGCAGCGATAATTCTGGATGCAATTTGGAATTAACTCATACAGCGACATTAATGCAAAAAGAATGCAAATTATGGATAAAATATGCTAGGATTCTCTGTGTTATAAAATGCAATTTACTAAACTAAAAATGCTAAAATATATGCTAAGGATAACTAAATGGGAACAATTTAACCAATAAGTAAGGGGGAAAACCTATGTTCTTTCTAGTGTTATCACACCCCAAAACTTGAGTTTTTACTTGTCCTCAAGTAAAACAGAAACTAGCAAGGCTACAAAAATTTTACTAAGGCAAATAGTCATTCTAGCAACTTTAACCCTCCAAATTCGCAATAAATGAATCACATTCAGATCAAATAATATTGCATCGAAAATTCATAAGCATGAATGAATAATGTTGCAACTTCAACAATGCTAGCATCATGCTTCAAACCCTAAGTTCTATCTACCATTACAACATTTATTGTAAAATACTAAGTATTTATATATTTTTTATTTTTTTATTTTTCAGAATAAGGGATATCATTGCATTACTCTACCCTTGTTCCTTAGAAGTAATGATGGAGTACAACAAACCCCCAGGGAGTATGTAATTGCACCGACACACACTCATGCAGCGATAGCCTTTGGCTAGATTGATTTTTCTAACGCTTGTATTGGAGTGTTCCCTCTTTAACATTCTATACTACACCCACTTATGAGTGTCTCTAATTTATAACTATATATACATATATAAGTAGCTGTAAAAAGAAGATTCATTCAAGATTTAAGGAATGATAGCAGTCATCTATTACTAATGCAACCTAATCCATTAATCAAAGAATTGAAGCTACAACCTTCTGTAAATTTATCCAACTCATTCATTGATAATTCACATGATTCAAGAATTAAGCATCGAATGTAACAAATATTTTCAAACAAATTTCATTAACTATAATTAAACCTTGCAAGCTTCATTATCGAAAGAAAAAATTGAAATGTGGGTGCATTTCCAAGCCCCATGTACATTCCCCCAAATTTAAAGTTTGCATTGCCCCTAATGCACTATCATGAAAATGTAATGACAATAAAAATGCAATGACAATGTATACTTATCAAAATAAAACTTATAGCTACATGAAATGCATGAATAATAAAACTAAAGCTTAAAATAAACTAACTCAGTTATCCTCAGCCATCGATGTGGCTACACGATGTTTCTTTCTCCTTTTTCTTTTGTTTTTTATCCTTAGAGCGCTTCCTCTTCTTTTCTTTGGGCTTTGCACGGTCCTCGGATTACTCCTCAATTTTCGACTCTTTCCTAGTATCATCGGCTGCTTCCTGTGTAAGAGAGGCCACCTGGAGTGGTCTAATGCAGACCACTATTTCCAATGAATTGCATTGCTCCTCACTGATTATCTCAGCAACTTCTGCTGGTCTCGCTCCATCTGGCTCCAAAGTATCAATAGTTGCACCCACAAACTCGGGTGTGGTGACAATGTTCACAACAGAATCTCCCTCTTCTGTTTCTTTCTCATTTTCAGCAACTTCTTCTTCTTCAGCAGCAACTTCCTCTTCTGCAATAATAACTTCCTTCTCAACAACAGTGTCCTCTTGATTAGGAAAAATACCATCCTCAAACAAGCTATCAATCTTTCGTAAGGATTCTTCAATGTCCCTGGCTTCCTCTTCTTTGTCATTATCAAAAACATGCACAATCAGAGGGGATGCCACCGATCTGTCTCGGTCTTTTAAGTCATTATCAGCGGAAGAGAGGTCATAATTCTGAATGATTGGTGGAAACACTGGGAATTCCGGTAGTAGGGATGGGCTTAGTTAGCCTAATGTGGCTACAATAGAACTATTACTAGCTTTGATGTAAGCATAAAACAAATTCTGGGATTTCTCCATATCCTCTACTGTAGCGACAAGCCTGATCTGCCTATTGTTGATGGAATTGACCATTTTTTCGACATCCTTCAGTTTACGCCATAATGATGTCTTTGCATTCAAGTTTGTTCCTTTGCTGTCGGCTTTGGTTTTTCCCTTCCTTGTCTTGCTCATTTTTGCATCCTTCAGTATCAGCGTGTCCTTCCCATGAGTCATTCTTTCTATAGAGGCTTCATTAATTGGGCCCTTATTTTCCAGGACTTCCTTACCAGCACGGGGAACTATTCCTCTTTGCTGGTACAATAACATCACCAATGATGGGAAAACTAATATTCCAGTTTGCCTTGCGATGCAGTCAGTAATTTACTGGTGAAGTATTGCAGTGACATCAATCTTTCTGCCCTTGACGATGGAATGTATCAGACACATTCTATCGAGGGTGATTGTGGTGCTGTGAGTAGAGGGCTTTAGTCTGCAGTTGACAAAATGAAACCAAAGTTTGATTTGCAGTGTCAGAAAGTGACGGTGCATCGTATAATTCTTTTGATTGAAACCCGTCCACAATACTCCCTCGACACACAAGTCTTTCACCAATAGGTCTCATTTTTCATCTGTGATGTCCTCGATGAACTCTGATTGTTCGTCACATCCACCTTGGTGTTGTACATCTTGTTAATTTTCTTAGCGTCCTATGGTATTAAACCTTCTCGAACAGAAATGAACTCTAACTCATAATTGTAAAGATTAGCATAAAACTCACGTACTAGTGAAAGAGAGTAGCTTCTAGGATGGGTGCAAAAAGTTTCCCACTTTAACTTCGAGATGGTTTTGTAGACTTGCTTACCCAAGTCTTGTTATTGCGAAAGGGAAATACCTTGTTTGGGATGGAAGTTTCGCTTCAACATGTTGTCTTGAAATCGTTCATTTGTCGTTTTATTCAAAAATATTATTGGCTCCTTTGTCTGCACTAGCCTGGGGGATTCCAATTCACAAACTGCGGTAGAAGAGGACGCATGTTCTCGAGCAGATTTGGTGGCTTTCTTGACTGAGCCTCTTGTTTTTGCCATATTTTGTTGAAGGGAAATGGTTTAAAGTTAAAAAGATATGATCTTGAAAAGAGAAAGGAAATAAAAATGGTTGTTTGAATGCGTTACAGTCGGTATAGTGTGGGAGGATTTATAGTGAGTGAAAGAGGAATATGGAGAGGCGTGTTGTTTTGTGGAGAGGTATATAAGGCTGGCAGGAATAGTTGTGTCCAATAGACATTGTGCCCACTCAGAAGGATAAAATGGCTGAGTGATTTTTTATCCAACGGTGGAATCTAAATTTCCCTGAGTTTTGATTAGTTATAAATGGTAGTACAGAATTTCAGAACACGTTGACAGTAAGATTTCAATGCATCGACAATGGTACCTAATTATTCTACAAAAAGGAAGGAAAACAAAATTTAACAAAACATAAATAAAATAAACTAAAATTATGGAGTAGTAATTAAAAATTAAAACTTTTCGACCAATTTAATGGTCCCTGCCTGCTTTTGATCACTATTGCCAAAATAGGGTTTCGGCCTTTATCCATTTACGTTGAACTGGTGTCCATCACGTAAATCTCGAATTGTAACTGCACCATGAGGAACTATAGTGACAACTTCAAAAGGTCCAGGCCAACGTGAACGCAATTTACCTTGGTGCAATTTGAGTCTAGAATTGAATAATAAAACCTGTTCACCTGCGCTAAATTGTCGCTGTAAAATAATCTTGTCATGCCATCGTTTGGTCTTTTCCTTGTAAATTGCAGCGTTTTCATAAGAATTTCTCCTAATCTCCTCTAGTTCAGTGGTATCCAACAATCTTTTCTTTCCAATCACTTCATACTCCATGTTTACTTGTTTAATTGCCCACATTGCTTTGTGTTCCAGTTCAACTAGCAAGTGACATGCTTTCCCAAAAACCAATTGATACGGCGACATCCCTAATGGTTTTTTGTATGCTATCTGCAATGCTCATAAAGCATCATCCAATCAGAAAGACCAATCTTTCCTCGAGGGGTTTACAACCTTCTCAAGAATGTTCTTAATTTGTTGATTCGATAGTTCAGCTTGTCCATTGGTTTGCGGATGATAAGTAATAGCCATTCTATGATTAACTCCATATCTCTTCAGTGCGGTTGCCACTTGGTTGCATTGAAAGTGTGTACCCTGATCACTAATCAATGCTTTTGGTGTGCCAAAGCGGGTGAGTATATGCTGATGAAAAACTTTTAGCACTGTCCTTGCATCATCCTTTAGAACTGCAACAGCTTCAAGCCACTTCGAGACGTAGTCAATAGCTACTAATATATAAGGATTTCCAAATGAACTAGGAAACGATCCCACAAAATCCATACCCCAAACATCAAACAATTCAACTTCCATAATTGGCTGCTACAACATTTCATTGCGTCAGGATATAGAATCAGTGCGCTGACACCTATCACATTGATTCAAAAAATTATGGGGGTCTTTGAATAATGTCAACCTGTAGAATCCTGATTGCAAAACTTTAGTAGCATTTCTCATACTACCGAAATGACCTCCATAGGGAGGATCATGACAATACTTTAGGATTGAAAGCATCTCCTCTTCCGAAACACAACATCGAATGATGTTTTCATTGCATACCTTGAATAAATACGGCTCGTTCCAATGATACTTCACTACGTCACAAAGAAATCTTTCTTTTTTATGGCCTGTGACACCCAATGGGAGTTTTCCACACACTAGATAATTAACAAAATCTGCATACCAAGGAGTTGCATCTACAGCAAATAACTTCTCATCTGGGAATGCATCGACAATTTGAATTATGTTTTCATCTTCGCTGCCAACTTCCAATCGAGACAGATGGTCTGCAACTTGATTCTCTGAACCCTTACAGTCTTTTATCTCGATGTCAAATTCTTGCAATAGTAATATCCAGTGTATCAGTCTAGGTTTGGCATCCTTTTTCTCAAAGAGATATCTCAACGCCAAGTGATCAGTGAATACAGAAACCTTTACGCCGACAAGATATCAACAAAACTTTTTGAAAGTAAAGACTACAACCAGCAATTCTTTCTCTGTGTTGGCATAATTGAATTGAGCCTCTGTAAGGGTTTTGCTAGCATAATAGATGGTGTGAAATATTTTTCCCTTTCGTTGTCCTAGAACCGCACCCACAGCAAAGTTGCTTGCATCGCACATAACTTTAAAAGGTTGAGACCAATCTGGTGCAATGACAATGGGTGCATTCACTAGTTGCTTTTTTAACTGAATAAAGGCATCCAGACATTCATCGTCAAAGAAGTATTTTTTATTCGTTTCCAGGAAAGAGCATAAGGGCTTTGCAATTTTTGAAAAATTTCTAATAAACCTTCGGTAAAACCCCGCATGTCCAAGAAAATTGTGAATTCCTTTCACGTTTGTTGGTGGAGGTAATTTCTTAGTGATTTCCACCTTAGCTTTGTCTACTTGAATGCCTTGACTAGGATTCGATGTCCTAACACAATGCCTTCAGTTGCCATGAAATAACATTTTTCCCTGTAACAGTCTGGTTTGTACCCTAGTCAGAATAGTGGTTTCAGAACCACAAATTTGAGTCTGTATAATATTTTAATATTATTTTCTGTGCCGTTGATATGTGATTAAGTATGTGTGAAAGTATCGTATGAAAATTTGTCTGTTTGTGTGCTTAATTTGAGTAAAGGACTAAATCGCATAATTCATAAAAGTGGTTTTCTATTTTATTAATGGCCAATTTGATGTGGCTTTATTATTGTGAAGTCCTTAAAAGGAAAATAGTCCATTTTTGGTTATAGTGGACGGTATTAAGTGTGGTTATGCATATATTATATGTTTGTATAAGTTTATATTATATGTTAGATTAATATTATATTTTATGATATTATAATAGAATAAAATACATTAAATAAGGCCATTTTCATCATCTTGGCTGAAAAAAAAAAAGAAAAGAAGTTAAGAAAAAGAAAGCTAGGTTTCGGTTGTTTTAAGCTTGATTAAGGTAAGTTTTGACTTCGATTTTTGATAATTTCTACGTTTCTGTAATCGTTGCTTAGTCTACTATCAAGCCCATGTCTCAATTTTATGAATTGATGATGTTTATGAGATGTGCCATTGAGGAAATGGTGAGCTTTGTGACGATTATTGGTGTTAAATGAAAGATATATGTTTAATGAACATGTGTTGTTCTTGAATTTTTGATGAATTTAGCTAATTAGGGCTAAATCGTAGAAATAGTATTTTGAAGGACTAAATTGTGAAAAAAAAATGAAATGTGAGGACTTATATGAGCATGGGTGACATTCGGCTAAGCATGAGTAAAATGAAATTTGGTATATTTTATGATTTTGTGTAATAAGGACTAAAAGGTCCAAATGTGAAAATATGAGGGCTGATTTGTAAATTTCCCTAAATATGTGATTTTGGATTGAATTGAATGTGTTGGTAAATAAAAGGGTTAAATTTGATTATGTATAGATCAAGAACCGAAGAAAATGGACTTAGATCGCGGGAAAGCGAAAGTAGTCGAATAGCCGTCCGTTTCAGCTAAACCGAACTCGAGGTAAGTCGATATACAAATAAATGTATTTTCATTGAATTGTATATGTTCATATGATTATGGATAAGGATGAATGCTCATGAGATGTTGTATACATGAATTCTGAGATAGAATTGATGTAATATCCGGGATTTATAGCTTATGCATTTTTGCTTAAATTATGTGAAGTAGCATGCTTATGTGTGTTTGAATGTGTTTTATGGATTTTTTAGAACTTAGGAATATAGGCAAATGCCTTAGAAATTATTAGATTTCAAGTTTAAAAAGAGGAAGCTAAGCAGGGTGGCCTTAAGAAAAATTGTAAAGGAGATATGACACAAGAACGGGCTTGGAAAAGTGGCTTGGAGGCGCCACTTAAGGCCTCTGGAAATGACGCCACCAGCATGTGTGCAGGGCCAAGGTTCGAGCTACAAGGGAAGCGAAATAAAAGTTTTATTTTGCAGCAAGGATAAGCAGTGATGGACGGCACAGTGACTGTCAGTGGATGAGGTCTAATCCTTTTAAAATTCGGCTAGATAAGGGGATAAATGTTGGATTAATTTTATTAATTTGAATAAGGTGATAATTGAGAGATAAAGCTATCAGAATAGGGAGAGTTGGCCGAATAAGGGTCTCTAGGTAGACTAATTTCGACAGAAAGGGGAAAACAAGGCCATTATTCTTTTTCTCTTTGAAGCCTCTGCCGAATTCTCTCTACAACTACTCTCTTTTCTTTTCAATTCTCCAAAAGCCGAAAATAGGATTCCCCTAGTCTTGCCGAATTTCCCTAAGTCGTATACCTTTCTTTTCTTTCTTTGTTAAAACCGAATCTTTCTAAGTGATCATCAAAAGCCGAAACTTGTGATCAACACTCAGTCTATAGCCGAATTCCAAAGTGGTGTCAAGCAAGTGTGCAATCAACTACAGTATTAAGGGTAAGACCGATTGTTCTTTGTTTGTCAATCTCTCTTTTAAGCCGAAAGTTTAATCTAATCCCTCCTAATCTTGTTGGCCGAAACATGGAAGGTGAATTTCAGGTTTTCCATTGTAGCCGACTTCTAGGGAGATCATCCGGGATTTTAGATCTAAGGTATTTTGGCAACTTCATAAGCCAGAGACCACTTTCGGGTTTTAAAAATGCAAGGTAAGTGTACATGTACATTCGGCCAAGGCCCTATTTAGCAACTAGATCTATTGCTTACCTATTCAAAAGCCGGAAACTAACCTAGTCAATTGATCTAGTGTTAGCCGATTACAAGGAGGAAGGACTACAACGTTTCAGGATTTGATTAGTAATCAAATCGGCACAAGGTAAGAGTTTTGGGTGCAATAATCCTTCGGGATTTGATCGTATAGCCGAATAGGCTTTTTCTAAATATTAAGCGATTGACCAAATGTAGGAACTTGAGATTTAAAGGATTGGATCGGGTTTTCGGGATTTCAATAAAGCGTTAATATCAGGTGTGTACTCCACACTAAATCTTAGTAGATTACGGCTTTAAGTTAATGTATGTGTTATAATAGTATGAATGTGGCCGAAAGGTACCATGTTATGGTACAAAGTACTCAGGTACGTAACTTTAACTCTATGTTAATAAAATATATGCAATTTGGAATATGGCACATATGTGACTATTGATAAGAATGTGAAATAAGCTACAAGGGATGATTTTGTATGTGTTGTAATGTGCATAGGCATAAGGGTGATATTGAAAGGGGAAGTGATTGGTGGTTTTATACCCCAATATATGAATGTGGTGACTTCGGTCACATAATTTGAATGTGGTGACTTATGTCACAAAATATATTATGTGGTGGCTCTGCCACGAATTTATAAGGGCGATGAGCACGTCGACTGCAGCGACTGCCTTCGATGATGTGTAGCGGATGGAGGGTTGACTTAGTAGTCCCCACGGTGTGACGGTTGGTACGGGGTGATGTGTAGCGGATGGCATCTAGGTTTGGGTTCGGGAATGCATCATTATTTGTAAATTGTAATATGTATATGTATGATTTGATATGCCAAAATCATTAGGGCTTAGTGTGGTTGCTATACACTGAGTCTGTTTGACTCACCCCGTTGTGGGAATATTTTTCAGGTGACGCTCAGTGATGGACCGGGTCGGCAGGAGCTTAGTGGTGGCCATGCTCAGTTCGAGACTTTATTTTGGACTTGTTTCATTTTAAGTATTTTGGATTTAATTTGGGTTTAATTTTTGATGTAATAAGGCCGTTAATATGAACTGTTTTATGCATGTTTTTTATTGGATTTTATTACTATACGATTAAGTTAAATCAAGGTTAAATGGTTTACTAAAAAAAATAAATATTAAGTGTTTTTGACCACCTAATCACAAAAAAATTTCCAATTTAAAGTTAAAAAAAATATATACAAGGTTTTCAATTGAATCCAACACAAGCAAATCCTTCTTCAAAACCACACGAATTTTTCCTAAGTAACAAACGGATTTTCAAATGTTTTCTCGAGGAACATACCAGATCCGGTCAAGGCTCGTGGGCCGGGTTTGGGGGTGTTTCAATTGATTTAGAGACAATATCCGAGAAGTCCCGTTTGAATCTAGGAATAGATGGGATTAACTAAGTCATGACATAGGTGTCTGTTATCTGATATCATGTAAGACCATGTCTAGGACGTTGGCATTGATTCGAGATTTTGTATAAGACCACGTCTTGGACGATGGCATCGATATGAGTTTTACGTGTAAGACTATGTCTGGGACATTGGCATCGTATTGATTTCGTGAAAGACCCTGTGTGGGATAGTGGCATCGATATTTGATTACGTGTAAGACCCTGTCTAGGACAGTGGCATCGATATCTGAGTACATGTAAGACCTCGTCTGGGACGTTGGCATTGTACGACTATTCCGAGCTTTCTGAATATCCTATTTAGTTTCGAACGGTTCAACGGGCAAGACTGAGAAATGAACAACTCTGTGAATTGTATATCTGTTTCAGGTACGTTTGAAAAGTACACTATGTGTGTATGAAAGGTAAGTATCTATATGAACTTACTATGATGAATATATGCAAAGTAATAACGAGATTTCATATGAAGACTTGCTTGAGTAAACTTTGAGTATATGTGATATTTGAATTAAAGAATGTGGTAAGAAATGGCTTAACAATTGAGCCAAGGAATGTATGAGATGAATCTGCTATGAGAACCATTAATGTTATTGTATCAATTTGGTTATATACATTTTATGATAAGTTTATTTGTATATGGCTTACTAAGCTTTTGAAAGCTTACTCTGTGTGTGTGTTTTCTCTGTTTTATAGATCGTCAAAGCTACTGAAGGCTCGGGACCGTTAAGGATCGTCATCACACTACTCAAACTCATTTTGGTACCTTTTGGATATGTATATACTAAGTATGGCATGTATAGGCTAGCTATTTGGCACAAGTTTGAGATATGAACTTAGCCATGGGATGTGGCTAGTTATATGTATTGGAAATATGCATGAGTGATGTGGTATATGGTGATGGTTTTGGTTTGATTATATGATCATGTTATGGTAAAATTTGTGATAGGTAAATTGATGCTAAAAGAGCTTTTAATTGTGATCTATGTAATGAATATATGTTTGATAAAATGTGAATGTACCATGCATGGTTATACAAGTGAATTGGCTATACAAGTTAGTATATGAATTGGCATGTTTGTGAATAAGATTGGATGCAAAGCTTTGTCGTTTAGTTTGATGTGTTTTTGAATGTAAATTGTGCATGAAATGAATTGGTTCTTTGCTTGTAGGGATGACCCTTGTGTGGGTGGCATTATGGCCTTGCAAATGGCCTATTTTGCCTACACGGTCGTGGCACATGGGCGTGCCTAGTGACCGTGGGATTTAGTCAGTAGCTAGCTCAAGTATACACGGCCAGGGTACACGGGCGTGCCTGGTAGCCATATTAATTAGTCAGTATCTAGCCTAAGAGTACACGGCCATGGCACACGAGCGTGCCTGGTGGCCGTGGAGTTAAGTCAGCATACCAGCCTTGTTTTGGCACGGCCAGGACACATGGGTGTGTCTAGCAGCCGTGGGAGGCACACAGCCTATCTACACGGGCGTGTGACCTCTGTAACTTAGAAAAAATTTAAATTTTCGAGAACTTTGATATGTGTTCGGTTTAGTCCCGACCCTTCACTAAAGCATGCTTAAGGTCTCGGTGACCTATCTAAGGGACTCAGTGGTTGCAATTGATGACTTGTATTATGAAATGTCTAAAAACATTTCTGATCCGTCCGGTAACACCTTTAACCCTAATACGGGGACTGATACGGGATAGGGGTGTTACATTCCCAATTCAGGACAAGATGTGTGTCCTCACATTGCTTCTATACTTTATCCAAATTGCCAGCGCAATGATCAAAAGCATTCCCATAGACTGAGAAATCATCCATAAACACCTCTAAAGAATCTTCAATCATATCTGAGAATATTGCCATCATGCACCTTTGAAATGTGGCTGGTGTGTTGCAAAGACCAAAAAGCATACGGTGAAAACTGAAAGTAACAAAGGGGCAGGTGAAGGTTGTTTTCTCCTGATCCTTCGGTGCAATAGCAATTTGATTGTATCCAGAATAGCCATCTAAAAAGCAATAATAGTCCTTTCCGGCAAGCCGATCCAACATTTTGTCAATGAAAGGAAGTGGGATTTGATCCTTCTTTGTGGCCGCATTCAATTTGCGATAACCTATACAAACTCACCATTCTATAGAAATACGTGTAAGAATTAATTCGTCCTTATCGTTGCGAACCACAGTGATGCCACTCTTTTTAGGTACGCATTGCACTGGACTTACCCAATTGCTATTAGAAATCGGGTAAATAATTTCAGCATCAAGCCATTTTATGATTTCCTTCTTGACAACTTCCTTCATCTTCTCGTTTAACCTTCTTTGATCGATTACTTTCCTTCATCTTTCAACTTGATTTTGTGCATGCAAAAAGAAGGACTAATACCTTGAATATCAGTAATACCTCAAGTGATAACTCGTTTATGTTGCTTGAGAATATGGACCAATTTATCTTCTTGAGTTACATCCAGTGTTGCGGAGACAATAAATGAGAGAGTATTGTGATCACCTAGAAAGACATATTTAAGACAATGAGGTAGTGGTTTCAATTCTAGAGTAGGAGCTTCTTCAATAGATGGTTTGAAAATTGGGGTTGTTCTATTGGCTAGGTCTAGGGATTCAATCTGCCATCCATGCTTGAGTTCAAGATTATTAGCTTCAACCATACTATCACAATCGCCTAAGGATTCGGTATCAGATGTCACTGCAAACTCTTTAAAAAGTATTGTGCTTTGGTCATTGAATTCTTCCTCAATTAGATCATCTAGTACATCGACAGTATGGCATTGTTCTTTGTCCTTGCATTAAATAGATTCAAAAACACTGAAGGTGACTTACTCATCATTAAGTCGCATGGTTAGTTCATCTTTATAAACATCAATAAGAGTTCGTCCGGTGGCTAAAAATGGTTGTCCAAAGATTATGGGAACCTCATTGTCTGCCTCACAGTCAAGTATGATAAAATCAGTCGAAAAAATAAATTTATCCATATGAACTAAGACATCTTTGATTTGCCCTTCTGGTTGAGCCAAGGATCGATTGGCTAGTTGTAATGTCACTACAGTAGATTTCATGTGACCAATTCCTAACTTTCTGAAAGTAGATAGTGGCATTAGGTTAATGCTAGCTCCCAACTCACATAAAGCCTTGCCCAAATAATTATTGCCAATGGAACAAGATATGGTAAAGCTCCTAGGATCTTTCAAATTAGGGCGCAACTTGTTTGTCAAAACAGCACTACAGCCTTTTATGAGTACAATAGTTTCAATATCAGTGAGCTTCTTCTTCTTGGACAAGAGGCCTTTCATAAATTTCCTATAACTCGAAATTTGTACCAGAGTTTCCACTAAAGGAATGTTGATCTGTAGTTACTTCAGTGTGTCCAGGACTGTTGAAAATGCTTGTCATGCTCATTCTTCCTGAATCTTTGTGGGAAAGGTAAAGGTAGAGATATATCTGCTTGCGCCGACACCTTTGATTGCATTGACATTTTCGAAGATATATCTGTGATAGTTATTTTATGCGATGTAAAAGTCCTAAAATTTATAATGAGAATGATCGAACCTGGAAACTAACTATGACAACGATTTGAGGCAAGCGCACCTATCGAACAGTAGTATAGTTAAGGCAAGACCGGATTGTCGAACCCAAAGGAACTAAAAGTACTAATACTAACTTTCTTTTTATTATCTGGCCTAAAGTAAAGGAAATTGGTTATTTAATCTAAATTAACTAACGACTAAACTAAAAACTCTAAGACAAAGAAGAATAAATTTGGGGAAAATACTTGTTGGAAAAACCAATTGATTAAGACGATACCCGAGGAAGAATCTACCTAGACTTCACTTGTTATCTAACTCAACTGCATTTATTTATTCACTTGACTTGATCCGTAGGATCCCCTAACGTATATTAGACCCTCTCTTGAGGTGAATAACGTCTAACCCTAGGTTGATTAATTGAAATCTCTTTCTAATTAAAACCCCTAGAATTGCATTAACTCGATCTATGGACTCCCATATTAGGTTTCACCCTAATCCAGCAAAATCTCGTCACCCTATCTCTAGGCGTGCGATCAACTCCGCTTAACTATGCTAGATCTACTCTTAGGCAGGGACTTTTGCTCCACCACCTAAGCACATCAAACTTGAATTAATACCCCAGAAATATCAACACAAGAATTAAGAACACATAATTAAGAACAAATCAAGTATTTATCATATAGTTCAGCAAACGATAACAAGGTTCATCTTAGGTTTCATCCCCCTCAGGTATATGAGGGTTTAGTTCATAATAATAAAAGAAAACATCTCAGAAGAAAAGATAAAACAAAACATAAGAAATCCTGAAACCCCCTGAAGGAATTGAAGGAGAGATCCTCCGTCTTGAGTATGATTCCGCCTTCTTGAGATGAATCCACTGGCTATCTTCGAGTAAATCCCCACAAATCTGCCTCCTTCAGCCTAGCTGGACGCCCCCTGGCGAAAGTCCTGGGTCTCCCTTCTTAGGTCATACTTAGGGTGTTTAAATAGGCTTCGAAATGTGTTACTTCGCCTCTAAGTATCCTAATCCGAGTGAAATTTCTGTCATGGTAGGGGCACGGCCATGGAACACACCCGTGTGAATTGTGGCCAGGCTGTGTTCGAGGCTGCTGAAGGAGCATGGCCGTGTGGTCTCGGGCCCAGGCCGTGTCGATTTCGTGATTTGGCCCATTTGGTCTGTTTTAAGCCCGTTTCTCGTTCTTTTCATTCTCCGGTGCTTTCCTGAGTATAAAACATGAAAACAAAGGATTAAGAGCACCAAATTACATAATTGAAGGCTTAAATCATCCAAAAGCATACTAAATGTGGGCTTAAAATATGTTACCATTGCGATTTATCAAATACCCCCACACTTAAGCTTTTGCTTGTCCTCAAGCAAAATTCTCAACTCACAATTAAAACGAACTTCCTCGATTCATAATATTCATCGATAGTGTTTCATCCTAATTCATAGATAATTTATAAATGGATAATTTAACTCAAAGAGTCCTAAAGATTCAAACAATCTAAGTCATACATTTTGTAGCATGAAAACATAGGTGTTTCCCCTCATCTAAATAAGTACCTCTGATTCAAAATCGACAAGGATTGACATCCTCACTAAAGATTCACTCAAATCACTTGAGGTGTTTAAGGTTCAAGAAAAAGCACTCGTAAGTCAAACATGAAAAGTTAATCCCATAGGCTTGCATGAAAATCAAATCTCCACCCACTGTAAAAATGAGATGATACACAAATCAAAAGGTCTTTAACAGGGTTGTAACGGGGCTTGGTTAAAGGTGTGGATAAAGGCTAAATTAGAGGGTTAGAATCGAGATTGAATTGACAAATTACCTAACTAGAAACAATGAACTGAATATAAATAATTGCATCAATTGAAAATTATAATACTAATACTAATAACACGAGCTTCTTCTAAAGATGTGAATTTAATTGTTTTAAGCTCAACTAATAATGAATATACTTCATTTTTTTAAGAACAAATCAAGTATACATAATAAATGATGAATTTACTATCGAAATAAATAGGCAATCGATCAATTCAAATCTTGATATAAGGGTAGTCAAAAGGAATGGTGATAACAAAAACAAAGGGGTTTTGGGTTAATATTAGTGGGTGAGTCAATAAAAAGGGTTATTAGGATCAACGGGGTTCACTAGGGGTTAATTATGAAGGTAGGCTTTTTAGTGGAGTGAGTGGGTTAAAACCTAGGTGCCTTTATCATCTTAGTATGTCAAATCAAAGGTGTGGTCTCGACATGTATAATCGATGCAAGTTTTAGAATAACAAATCATTGTTGACACACTCGTAATCAATAAAGTGAGCAAGAAAAAAGAATATATGCTCTAAACGCTCAAAATCTCATAAAAATTATGGGTTTTTAATGTCAACCTCGTAGATTTCAAACTTCAAAGTAATATTCAAAATTAGGTAGACAACCTAAAAAAAAATTTAATTTTGAAAAATAGACTTATCATGCTTGATTCTCTAGTATCTTACAGTTTAAATTATCAATGCACAATTAACTATGACTTAATCCAAAACATATCAATGAAAAATCATAAATCAAAGGAAATTTCATTTTAATCATAATATGAGAAACTTACTTTAAGAAACAAGGCATAATTCAGGATTAGTATTGTTGACACCTCTTCATACTTAAGAATAAGAACTAACTCAGGGATTTGAGAATAATGAAAAAAAGTTAGGCACTTTTTAGGTTCACCCCCCCCACACTTAATATGTACATTGCCCTCAATGTACAAAGATAGATATAGATATAGGAAATCGAAAGGTAGGGTTAGAGGTGAAACTCCCTGAATTTTTTTATGGGGTCACAATATTCGGGTCATGTTGGAGGAAGACATTTCAGTAGGGGTGGATATTAGGTCGTTGTGGCGTGATTCCCAAGCAGCCTGAAGAACCTAAAACTAAGAAACTAAAATAAAATAAATTAAATTTAGCAGAAGAGAAGTAAAGATAAGGAAAATAAATGAGAAGAGTAAAGAAGAAGAAAAATTAAATGGTCTCAAAGACCCTTGGCTTGTCTAGTAGCTGAAGCGGCCGGCATGAACTTATGTAGATGGGTCTCCCACGGGGAGACTGTGCTTGGTTCCTTCCGCTTCTTCGACATGGTGTGGCTTGATAGTTGGGGAAAGATTAGAGAAGAAAAGTAGGGAGAGGTCTGAGAAAGAAAAGGAAAAAGAAAATAGGATTGAAGAGATGGGAGGGGTGGGTGTTTTAAATAGAAATTTCAAGTCTGGTACGTTCCCACGCCCGTGTACCATAGGCGTGTTGGGTCACACGGCCGTGTCGCACGGTCGTGTTATGCTTCTCTCGTTTCTCCCACGCCCATGTTTGGGTCACCACGCCCGTGTAGGATCAAATAGTATCGACCACGGCTGTATCGCACGGTCGTGGTGTTCAGTCGGATCCCGTGTGACTTCCTTCAGTGTTGGCCACGGCCATATCACATGGTCGTGGCAATTTATAGTCGTCTGTGATCTGGGAATCTTTCGTCATTGGCTCGTACTACCTCTGCTATGTCAGTACGGGAGTCTGTAGTGTCCACACGGCCATGGCCACGGCCGTGTGTAAGGCCGTGTGGTCTGGAAATCTGCACTTGGTTAGTTTATAGTAAGGTACTGAAATAAAAATAAAAATAAAGGAAATTAATAGTGTTAATGCTCGGGTTGCCTCCCGAGAAGCGCTCATTTATAGTCTTCAGCTAGACTTACCTCTCATTCGCATGATTAGGGTGGTTTGAAGAGTTGAACATCCTCTCTCATGCTATCAGTTCTATTATCATGATAAAGTTTGAGTCGAGTAGTATTTACTTTAAAAGTGCCAAATATAGGATTACTTACCTCGACTGTTCCGTATGGGAAAACCTTGATTACCCTAAAAGGGATTTCCTTGTTTGTGTTAGGGTCAAAAGGAGATATTCGTGGGTCTGCTTTATCTAATAATACCTGATCTCCACTTTTAAACTTGTTTATCTCGTAGAGTGTCTTTGGTTCTACCTCATGTATCCCTAGTTTTTCCTTGAAATGCGTCTTCCACTCGTCTAGGTCATCGATCTGAAACCTTCGTTCCTCGTGAGTTATTTCTTTGTTGGCACGTAGTCCAGGATCGAGTTCAGTTGTGTTCTTTTGTGGTGCTTCCTGCAAAGAAGGGTTAACTGAATGGTTATTAATAGAATTTACTTTCTCACCTTGATTACTCGATGTCCTAGCCGAATCGAGAGCATGAAGGGTGACTGTCTCATCACCTACACAGAATATGAGTTCACCTGCGTCAACATCAATTTTAGTCCTGACAGTTGCTAAAAATGGTCTTCCTAAAATTAGGGGGATCATGTTGTCCTCATCCATGTCTAGAACGACAAAGTCTACTGGAAATACTAATTTATCAACCTTTACGAGTACATCTTTGATTATACCCCTAGGAATTCTAACAGTTTTATCAGCTAATTGGATGCTCATCCTAGTTTGTTTGGGTTTCCCTAGACCTGGTTGTTTAAACATTTTATAAGGCATGACATTTATGCTTGCCCCTAAATCAGCTAACGCATTATCAATAGGTAAACTATCGATTAAGCATGGAATTGTAAAACTCCCTGGATCTTTTAATTTCCGTGGTAGTCTATTTTACAAGACCGCTGAGCACATTGCGTTTAGTTCCACATGTGATGCCTCGTCTATCCTTCGCTTTTTTGTCAACAGCTCCTTTAAAAATTTTCTACAATCTGGCATCTGCGAAAGAGCTTCAAGTAGTGGTAAGTTAATATGCAATTTCTTTGAAATTTTAAGAAACTTACCGAACTATTCCTCTGTGTCGTCTCTCTTCATTGCTTCGGGATATGGTATGCGAGGTTGGTACTCTTTGATTGCCGGTTTTGGCTTGTTATTACTTACCTCAACCTTACCTTCTTCGACCACATTCTCTTGCCTTAAATTGGGCTCATCTAACCCTTTACTTTCTTGAGCTGTTATGGCTTAGACTTGCTCCTTTGGGTTAGTCTCAGTGTTGCTTGGTAAGCTTCCTTGTGGTCTTTCAGCGATCGCCTTATCTATTTGCCCTAACTGATTCTCTATCCTTTGAATCGATGCTTGTTGATTTTTAAATGTTGTCTCAGTATTTTGGAAACGTGTTTCTGTGGCTGCCATGAATTTTGTCAGCACCTCCTCGAGGTTCGGCTTCTTTTCCTATGGAAAGGGCTGTTGTTGGAAGTTTTGTTGCTTTTGATTTCCTTGACCTCCTAATGAGAAATTAGGGTGGTTCTTCCAACCTGAATTATAAGTATTACTATAAGGGTTATTATTATATCGAAAACTGTTACCCATATAGTTCATTTGTTCGCTTTCCATGCCCTGTCCGTAGGGTGGGTACTCAGGATTCGTCACGCCTCCACTCGCGTTGCACTGCATAAATTGTTGTACCTGCGAGGAACCGTATAAACCATCATTTTTTTATGTAACATCTCTACCTGATTTGATAGCATGGTTACTGCATCGAGGTTGAAAACTCCGGCTGCTTTTGTTGGCCTTATCCTTAAGGCTTGCCACTGATAGTTATTCAGTGACATCTCTTCTATAAATTCGTCGGCTGCTTTAGGAGTTTTGTTATTCAGAGTTTCGCCGGCGGCTGAATCGATTAATTGCCTTGTTGAGGGGTTCACACCGTTGTAAAAAGTTTGGACCTGTAGCCACAAGGGTAATCCATGGTGTGGACACCTTCTCGGTAAATTTTTGTATCTCTCCCATGCGTCGTAAAGTGTCTCTAAATCCATCTGCACAAAAGAAGAGATATCATTCCTTAACTTGGCCGTTTTGGCCGGCAGAAAATATTTCAATAAAAAAATTTCGGTCATTTGATCCCATGTAGTGATTGACCCTCGTGGAAGAGAATGCAACCACTGTTTGGATTTATTCCTCAAAGAGAAGGGAAATAACCGAAGACGGATGGCATCGTCAGTAACGCCATTTATCTTGAAAGTATCACAAAATTCTAGGAAATTTGCCTAGTGATTATTTGGATCTTCATCCTGCAAACCATCAAACTGAACAAATTGCTGTATGATCTGAATTGTGTTAGGTTTCAGTTCAAAATTATTTGCAAAGAATAGCAGTCTAACGATACTTGACTCGATTCTGTTAAACTAGGTTTAGCATAATCATACATAGTTTGGCGAGCATGATTGTCGGCCATCTCTAGAGGTGGCGGATTGTTCTCAGCCATCTCTTCGGTAGTATTAATTTCGTCATCTTGCTCTTCTTCTATGTAGTTTAAGCTTCTCCTTATTTCTCCATGATTTCTGCAAACTGTGCTTTCAATTTCACTATCGTAAAGCAGGGGTCCTGTCGGGTTCCTTCTAGTCAAAAACTAGAGGTACCTGCAAGGAACAAATAAAAGAAGAAAAATTAGCAAAGTTAAAAACAAAATAAAAGTAAATAAAAAAATGGCTAAAGTAAAAAAATTGAGCTTTCTTAATATTTTAGTTCCCCGGCAACGGCGCCAAAAACTTGATCATTGTTTTATGCGATGTCAAAGTCTTAAAATTTATAATGAGAATGATCGAACCTGGAAACTAACTATGACAACGATTTGAGGCAAGCGCACCTATCGAACAGTAGTATAGTTAAGGCAAGACCGGATTGTCGAACCCAAAGGAACTAAAAGTACTCATACTAACTTTCTTTTTATTATCAAGCCTAAAGTAAAGGAAACTGGTTGTTTAATCTAAATTAACTAACTACTAAACTAAAAACTCTAAGACAAAGAAGAATAAATTTGGGGAAAATACTTGTTGGAAAAACCAATTTATTAAGACGATACCCGAGGAAGAATCTACCTAGACTTCACTTGTTATCTAACTCAACTGCATTTATTTATTCACTTGACTTGATCTCAGAGGATTCCCTAACTTATATTAGACCCTCTCTCGAGGCGAATAACGTCTAACCCTAGGTTGATTAATTGAAATCTCTTTCTAATTAAAACCCTTAGAATTATATTAACTCGATCTATGGACTCCTATATTAAGTTTCACCCTAATCCGGCAAAATCTCATCACCCTATCTCTAGGCGTGCGATCAACTCCGCTTAACTATGCTAGATCTACTCTTAGGCAGGGACTTTTGGTCCACCACCTAAGCACATCAAGCTTGAATTAATACCCTGGAAATATCAACACAAGAATTAAGAACACATAATTAAGAACAAATCAAGTATTTATCATATAGTTCAGCAAACGATAACAAGATTCATCTTAGGTTTCATCCCCCTCAGGTATCTGAGGGTTTAGTTCATAATAATAAAAGAAAACATCTCAGAAGAAAAGATAAAACAAAACATAAGAAATCCCTAAAACCCCCTGAAGGAATTGAAGGAGAGGTCATCCATCTTGAGTATGATTCCTCCTTCTTGAGATGAATCCACTGGCTATCTTCGAGTAAATCCCCACAAATCTGCCTCATTCGGCCTAGCTGGACGCCCCCTAACGAAAGTCTTGGGTCTCCTTTCTTAGGTCATACTTAGGGTGTTTAAATAGGCTTCGGAATGTGTTACTTCGCCTCTAAGTATCCTAATCCAAGTGAAATTTCTCTTTGTCACGGCAGGGGCACGGCCATGAAACACGCCCGTGTGAATCGTGGCCAGGCTGTGTTCGAGGCTGCTGAAGGAGCACGGCCGTGTGGTCTCGGGCCCAAGCCGTGTCAATTTCGTGATTTGGCCCATTTGGTCCGTTTTAAGCCCGTTTCTCGTTCTTTTCATTCTCCGGTGCTTTCCTAAGTATAAAACATGAAAACAAAGGATTAAGAGCACCAAATTACATAATTCAAGGCTTAAATCATCCAAAAGCATGCTAAATGTGGGCTTAAAATATGTTACTATTGCGGTTTATCAATCTGCTTGCGTCGACACCTTTGATTGCATCGACATTTTCGAAGGTCGAACATTAGGCATATGAGTGACAATTCGCGAAATTTCTTTATCTGATTTGTCAACAAATTCTTTAGATTCATCCTTCTCATCAGTGATCACTACATCTGTATCTTGAGGTACTACAGTAGAGTCTATAAACGGTTCGCTAGTTTGTTCATCCTTACAATGTTCTTTTCCCCTCGGACTAGGATTTTTCGTGTCACTAGGTAATGAGCTTGGTGGTCAAGTATTTAGATTTGAAGTAAGTTGTCCTAATTGTGCTTCCAATGCTCGAATGGAAGATCAATTCCCTTGTACGATAGCTTCCATACGAGTAATATGCTCCCGCATTAACGCCTCAAGAGTTGCTAACGGGTCAGAAGTAGAAGCTTTTGTGTACAATTACTATCGATGTCCGTGAACATGCTGATTTGGTATTGAAGAGTGCTGCCGCTGCATCAGATTTTCGTGTGGATGTGTCTAGCCTTTTTGCAAATGCATATGAGTGTGTTGATTGTAGTTCTGCAGTTGTTGATTGTAATTCCCTTGTTTGGGATTATAATTTCCCTAAGTAGATGTATTATCATATCTGAATGTCGTAGCATTTTGTCCAGCATTCTGAGTTCCCCAAAACTGTTGGTTGCGTGTAGAATTATTGTAATAGTTACCATAAGAATTGTTACGGATGTTACTAATATAACAGGCATTCTCTGCATGTTGTGGACAATCTTCATAGCTATGGTTATCACTACAAATCTCACAACAAAAAGTAGGAACATTAACTTGCTGAGCGACTTGTATAGGTGCAACGCCACTAGTCTCTTGCATATTTTTAAACATGTTTGTGAGAGAAGAAACTTGAGCACTTAGTGTAGTTATTGCATCCAATTCAATAACTCCTGGAGTAGTTTTTGCTTATGCAGCTATGGATATAGGGTATTGATAATCATTCTGAGCAATTCTCTCAAGAATTCTCACTGCATCATTATAAGTACAATCCGACAGAGGTCCATTGCCTGATGTGTTGACAAGATTCCTTGTATGTAATTTAGCCCATTATAAAAAATCTCAATTTGTGTTTCTAGTTGAATGTAGTGCATGGGACAACATCGAAGTAAAGATTTAAAATGCTCCCATGTGGTGTGAAGATTTTCATCATCCAGTTGATGATAAGCAGTAATATCATTTCGAAGATAAGCATTCATTGTTGGCGGGTTAAATCGCAAAACAAACTGTGTTGCTAGTGCATCCTAAGAAGTAATTGATCCGACAGGTAGCCTAAGAAACCAAGTACGGGCTCTTCCCTGTAAGGAATAAATAAATAATTGCATCTTCAAGGCATCATCAGGAACACCTTGTTGACTAAAGGAAGCACAAATAACCAAAAAGGATTTAAGATGTTCTCTCGCATATTCATGTGGCAGTCCAACATATTGTGAATTAGAATTTAGCATTTGAAACATTATTGTCTTGAGTTCAAAATTCCCAGCTTGGATTGTTGGCCTAACAACTCCTGGTTGTAAATCATCCAAGACAGGTACTACAAAATCTTGTATAGTCCTATTTTGTATATGAGCATCTTGTGGCAACAATTGGTTAGTAACATTTTGTTGTTGCAACGGGGGTATGGCTGCACTGTTTCCTAGTAGAGCCATATTTTTTTGTTCTCAAAGTCTACTCCGAATAGTTCTTTCAATTTTTGGATCAAAATTGGCAAGAAAATCTGACTTGCTTCGAGTCATAAAACACCTAAAATGAAGTTGAAGAAATATCAACAAAGAAAAACCAGCTAGTGAATACTATATATTATATAAGGAAAAATAAAGTGCAAAAATACACAAAAAACAAAAATAAACATCAAACAAATGCCATCCCCTGCAACGGCGCAAAAAACTTGATTGGATATTTAATACCATAGCAATAATGTACAAGCGTACGTTGTCGATGCAAGTATAGTAGAAAGATGTGGGTCTGTCGAATATCGATCCCACAAGGATGGGTGTCTTTTGTCTATTAATGTCGATGCAATAATTAGATATAAACGATATACATTATGAGGAGAGTTGTCGATGCAATAACTTGAAAAAATAAAATAAACTATGATAATGATAATCTGAGATCCCCAACATGAATCTTCAGTAGAATACTAAGTGCTCATAAGGTATAAAATGATAGGTGATTATTGAGGTAATAAAATTCAATGTATATATTACCCAGCGTCACTCCTTTATTTAATCTGAAACTTAAACATGAACATTAACCCCACCTTCCATTGATGGCAACATGGCACTATTAAGAACAAGTGGACTAAATTCCTCTAATCCTCACTCCACTTCCATTGCAATGCTTGTTGGCTCAAACTGTCACTGCACTTTCCAGTGTCAGTGACTGCAATAACACTTCCGTGTTGAGAAACATTCAAACCCCAAGATTAAACAATAAAAGCAAGATTGAATAAGATAACATTTAACCAAGAATTCATGTGTAATTCCTTACAAACTGAAAATAGAGAATAATCACCAGCATTTAGAAAGAAATAAGAAAGAATCGAGTGGAGAATACTACTCCTAGACAACTCGACTGGATCTCTCTATTCCCTATTGTCTCGCACTTAGGTCTCCTCGTCAGAAGCTAGTCTACATCAATTTTCACGTTGGCTCACCCGGGAGAGGCTTAAGCTGCCATAGCCACAAGCTTCAAGGTAGGATGAAGAAGATGATGATCAAGAAAAAGCCCTTCATTTATTTTCACGTCAACCTTCAATGTCCTCCTCCAACAGTAAAGGTGTCATTTCCTCATAATTATTCTGTCCTTGTACGTACAGGTTGGTTATACCAAACTGGACAGCTCACGCAATTTTAGTTCTTATCTAGACAACTGTCAGGTGCGGCGACAATTCTGGACACAATCTGGAATTAACTCATGCAGTGACAATTCTGGACGCAATCTGGAATTAACTCATGCAGCTGACATTAATGCAAAAAGATAGCAAAATTAAGGATAAAATAGGTTGGGATTCTCTGTGTTATAAAATGCAATTTACTAAACAGAAAATGCTAAAATATATGCTAAGGATAACTAAATGGGAATAATTTAACCAATAAGTAAGGGGGAAAACCTAAGTTCTTTCTAGTGCTATCACACCCCCAAACTTTATCTTTACTTGTCCTCTAGAAAAATAGAAACTAGCAAGGCTACAAAAATTTTACTAAGGCAAATGATCATTCTAGCAACTTGAACCCTCTAAATTTGCAATGAATGAATCACATTCAGATAAAATAATATTGCATCGACAATTTATAAGCATGAATGAATAAGGTTGCAACTTCATCAATGCTAGCATCAAGCTTCAAATCCTAAGTTCTATATACCATTACAACATTTATTGTAAAATACTTTGTATTTATATTATATTCTTTATATATATTTTTTCAGAATAAGGGATATCATTGCATTACTGTACCCTTGTTCTTGAGAAGTAACAATGGAGTAAAACAAGCCCCCAAAGAGTACGTAATTACACCAACACACACTCATGCAGTGATAGCCTTTGGCCAGATTGATTTTTCTAACGCTTGTATTGGAGTGTTCCCCCTTTAACATTCCATACTACACCCACTTTGGAGTGTCTCTAATTTATAACTATATATACATATATAAGCAGCTGTAAAAAGCAAATTCATTCAAGATTTAAGGAATGATAGTAGTCATCCATTACTAATGCAACCTAATCCATTCATCAAAGAATTGAAGCTACAACCTTCTGTAAATTTATCCAACTCATTCATTGATAATTCACATGATTCAAGAATTAAGCATCGAATGTAACACATATTTCCAAACAATTTTCATTAACTATGAGTAAACCTTGCATGCTTCATTATCGAAAGAAAATTTTGAAATGTGGGTGCATTTCCAAGCCCCATGTGCATTCCAAAACTTAAAGTTTGCATTGCCCCTAATGCACTATCATGAAAATGTAATGACAATAAAAATGCAATGACAATGTATACTTATCAAAATAAAACTTACAGCTACATGCAATGCATGAATGCTACAACTAAAGCTTAAAATAAACTAACTCAGTTATCCTCAGCCATCGATGTGGCTACACGATGTTTCTTTATCCTCCTTCTTTCATTTTTTATCCTTAGAGCGCTTCTTCTTCTTTTCTTTGGGCTTCGTACGGTCCTCAGATTACTCCTCAATTTTTAGCTCTACCTCGGCATCATCGGCTGCTTCCTCTGTAGGAGAGGCCACCTAGAGTGGTCCAGTGTAGACCACTATTGCCAATGAATTACTTTGCTCCACACTGGTTACCTCAGCAACTTCTACTGGTCTCGCTCCATCTGGCTCCAAAGTATCAATAGTTGCAGCCACAAACTCGAGTGTGGTGACGATGTTCACAGCAAAATCTTCTTCTTCTTTTTCTTTCTCATTTTTAGCAACTTCTTCTTCTTCAGCAACAACTTCCTCTTCTGCAGCAGCAACTTCCTTCTCAACAACAGTGTCCTCTTGATCAGCAAAAATACCATCTTCAAACAAGCTATCAATCTTTCATAGGCATTCTTCAGTGTCTCTAGCATTCTCTTCTTTTTCATTATCAGAAACTTGTACAATGGGAGGGGATGCCACCGATCTGTCTCGATCTTCTAAGTCATCATTCATGAAAGAGAGGTCATAATTCTGAATGATTGGTGGAAACACTGGGAATTCCGGTAGTAAGGACGAGCTTAGTTGGCCTAAGGTGGCTACAATAGAACTATTCCAGGCTTTGGTATAAGCATAAAACAAATTCTGGGATTTTTCCATATCCTCTACTGTAGCAACAAGCATGATCTACCTATTGTTGATGGAATTGATCATTTTGGTTGTATATGTCATTTTGGCTGATGTAACCTTGGTACTTTTGATGCCTTATTGATGTGTCATTTTGACAATGTGTTAATGCATGTTTGAGTGGCCAAAATGCTAGGCAATGAATTGACCTCAACATGGTCAAGTTGTGGTATGCTTTGGAAAGGTTTTGAATAGATGTGCATGATTGAAATATGGTTTGTACATATATTGGTTATTGGAACCATTTGGAAATAGCTAGATTTGTGTTATTTAGATGGTTTTTATGCATATAAGAAATGATCCAAATGGTAAGGTTATTTTGATATGGCATGATTCTAATATGGTATGGTTTAATATACACATATTTAGGTATGTTTGGAATGACCATATTTTGTATGTTTATATGAGACCAAGTGGAGATATGCTTTGAGGTAGATATGAACTATTTGTAATGGTATAAATATGGTTAATTTATGATGAGTTTTGAAATGGAAAATGAATTAAGTGTTGATGAATGAAATGTGTTAAGTACATGTATATGTTGTAACATCCCGATTTAGGGCCTAGTCAGAATAATGGTGCGAGACCACAAATCCGAGGTATATGAATGAGTTTTTGAGGTTTATTCTATGTATGCATGTTAGTATGAAAGTTTCATGAAGCAATTTTGTGAAATTGCGGTTGAATTGTCCAAAAGGATTAAATTGCAAAAGTTGCAAATTGTGAGATTCTAGAAGCTATTTGTGTGAAATAGCTTTAGAATATTAACTAGAGGTCCTTAAATAGAAATTTTCCCAATTTCTAATTTTTGGACAAATTTGGGCATTGATGAGTTAAAATAGAAAGTTTATCAAAAAGGGCATTTTGGTCATTTAACAATTAAGTGGTTAAAATAGGAGAAAAGATGGCAAAATTCATTCATCTTCTTCTCCAAGGCTGCCAAAAATTTGAGAGAGCCATTGTTAGGGTTCTTCAAAAATTTCAAGCTTGCTAGTAAGTGCATCTAGCCTCGTTTTTTATATTCTTTATATTTTTGAAGTCCTTGTTGCACGAGTAAGCTATTTTTAGCTATTTGATGAGCTATGATGGGTGTTAAAAAATGTGGCCATGTATGACATGCATGTATTTTGATGTTTTATGGAAGATTATGAAAGCTTGATGTAGTAGAAACATCTTTTGCTAAATGAGTTTCCATAGAAAATGCATGTAGGGACTAGTTTGTAAAAATCTTGAGTTTGGTCATACATGTGTGTTGTGATGAGAATTGATGATTGCTTTAGTTGAGTAAGTGATTCGGCTAAGCATGAAAGGATAGAAAGTTGAATAAAAATCACTTTACGAGCCTTGGGGTCAATAGTGTAATTATGAGAAAGATTTGGGGCAAAAGAGTAATTTTGCCAAAGTATGAGATGTGGGTCAATTTGGTCAATGTGTGTATTGAATAAGCTGATTTATTCTTTATAGATCAAGAAAGACAAAGCCCGAATCAAAACCGAGGTAAGAGCAAAGTGGTGGACTAATTGCACGTTTCTATACTTTTGAGTATCGAGGTAAGTCTATGCACAAACAATGCATTCATACTTACAATTTGTTAATGCTAGCTAGTGTATAGCATGGTTGAGAATGATTGAGAACCTATGTGGTTCAAGTGAAATGAATGATTAAGTAAGTAGATTTGTGAATGTGTTGTAATAATGCTAAATGGTGGGCTAAGTGCGATACCAACCTAATGCATATTGACGATGAGCTGGCTATGTGCGATGCTATCGTTAGGTATATTATCTGGTGGGCTATGTGCGAAACCACTATGAATACCTTGTTGGTAGGCTAAGTGCGATACGACCTTATTAATTGATTGTGGTAGGCTTAGTGCGGAACCACCGAGAGATTTACTGTGTGGATGTGATAGTGAGGAGAATAGCTGTGTGAATGTGTTATTGAGAAATAATGATGTGTTGTATATTGTGTAAATGTGATATTGAATGCAGGGGTGCATGTCAATGGTTATGAGTAAGTGACTCATGATGTGTTGAAAATGTGGTAAGGGATAGAAAGAGTAAGCATAGTTGTACATTATATGTTAGTATAATGCTAATTGTTGTTTAGCTTATACTATGTTGCTTAATTGTTTATGTGTAAACTTACTAAGCTCAAAGCTTACTCCCTTTTCTTTTCCCTTGTCCTATAGAGCAAAAGTGTTGAATCGAGATACGAGGATCAATTGGAAGATCACCCACACTGTCAGCACACTCTGGTACATGAGACTCAATGTTTTGTATATGGCATGTATAGGGGCTAGACAAGTTAGTGAATTTTGTTGTATATGGCTATGATTTGTTGGCCTTTAGATGGATAATCTATTTTGTATAATGCCATAGTTGTTGGCACTTTATTATATGAAAAGATGAAGTTATCTGTGTGAGATTGTAAGACTTTGAGTTGATTATGGATGTGTTGAATGAGGGCATGATTGTGTATGCTAGAAGGGTGAAAAGAACTTGGTCGTGTATCCCTTGCATGTTAGTATTTTAAATCAGAATAGACCACGGACTAGTCACACGGGCGTGTGCCTAGAACGTGTGTGTTAATCAGTGTTGTCCACGGGCTAGCTACACGGGCGTGTGCCTAGACTCTAGGCCGTGTTAAGGTAGTCAGTGTGCACCACGGGTGGAGAGCACGGGCTTGTGCTCTAACTGTGGGGCATTGGCAGAATGCTTGAGTTTTCATGCACGGCTAGTGACCATGGGCGTGTGTGACATCCACGGGCGTGCCAAATCTTACACGGGCGTGTGAGCCCTGTATAGATGGAAAAATTTTAAGATCGTAAGAGTTTTCGATATGGTCTCGAGAGCCCTCGTGTGTTTGAGAGAGGCCTCGTAGGTCGGGATTGAGGTTGTTGTGATGGCCAAAGAGAGTGGTCATGTTGTGCCTAAGTGGCGATCTTGAGGTCTTTAATTCGGTAATGCCTCGTGCCCGGTTCCGGTGTTGAATACGGGTAAAGGGTATTACATTTAGTGGTATCGAGCTATGGTTTAGTCGGGCTCTAGACTACCGTAGCGGGTGTAAGAGTCTAGCTATACATGCCATAAGTGTATAATGATAGTGTGGTGGCTTCTATGATTTTAAATCTTGTTTTATATAGAATATGGATTTCGATCCATTGACTGCTGATGAAGCAACTAGTAATGCGCCGGCTCCTGCGCAAGGAACCGTGCCTGTTCAAAGTGGACCCGAGGCTAGGGGTCAAGGGGAAGGGGCTCGGGAAGCCTTTCTCCAGATGATGAGCAATTGGTACTCGGATTATGTTCAAGCAAACCCTAATGCTCAACCTCCTCCACCTCCTCCTCCTATACCTCAGCCAATTCTTGTGGCTCCTCAAGGTGTTGATGTAGTGAGGATAACGAAACCCCCGGTAGATAAGATTAGAAAACACGGGGCTGAGGAGTTTAGAGCTAAGGTTGATGATGACCCTGAGAGGGTAGAGTTCTGGTTAGAGAACTCGATGAGAGTATTCGATGAACTCTCTTGTACACCTGAAGAGAGCTTGAAGTGTGTTGTATCCTTGCTGAGGGACTCGGCATACCATTGGTGGAAGTTGTTGACATCTGTGGTCCCGAGAGAGTGGGTGACGTGGGACTTCTTTCTGGAAGAGTTTCGAAAGAAGTATATAAGCCAGAGGTTTACTGATCGAAAAAGGAAGGAATTCCTTGAGTTGAAGCAAGGAAGAATGTCAGTAGCGGAATATGAACGTGAGTTTGTTAGGCTTAGCAAATACGCTCAAGAATATGTGTCGAAAGAGACCATATTGTGTAAGAGGTTCGAAGACAGACTGAATGAGGACATCAAACTCCTAGTGGGTATTTTGGAGTTGAAAGAATTTGTAGTGTTGGACGAAAGGGCAAGTAAGGTCGAAGGGTTGAGTACAAAAAAGAAAAAGGCTGTGAGTGAAGCCCGAGATGCTAGAAAGAGGCTGATGGGCAAGTCGTATCAAGCCCAGTCGAAAAGGTCCAAGGAAGTGAGTCCTAGGACGTCATCACCGGTGGGTTATTCGCATCGAGACTTGGGAAATACTCATTCGAGTTCGAGAGTCCAAGCTACCTCGATGGAAAGTGTGGGCAATCCGAAGAGTAAACCAGAGTGTCCAAGTTGTGGTAGATATCACACTGAAGAGTGTTGGGGTAACAGTCGAAACTATTATAAGTGTGGTTCCCCCGACCATTTTATCCGAAATTGCCCCGGGAGGGACGATAAAGAAGAGAAGCAAGAGATGAGATCCAATGATGTGTCTGCAAGGGGTAGACCACCAAGGAACCCGAGAGGCGGGAATACTGGTAGAGGTGCATCTAGAGACTCTGCTGTGAAACCGGAGGGTCGGGCAGCTATGAGGACGTATGCCATTCGCGCTCGCGAAGAGGCACCCTCCCCTGATGTGATAACGGGTACTTTTTCTCTCTTTAACACCCTTGTTATTTCTTTAATAGATCCAGGGTCTACTCATTCTTACATTTGCATGAGATTGGCATCTAGTTTGAGTATGACTGTTGAGTCTACTGACTTTGTGGTTAAGGTGTCAAACCCGTTAGGTAAGCATGTGTTAGTGGACAAGGTGTGTAAGAATTGTCCTTTGATGATTGAGAGTCATTACTTTCTGGCAAACCTAATGTTGTTGCCGTTTGATGAGTTTGATTTAATCCTAGGCATGGATTGGTTGACTACCCATAGTGTCTTAGTGAACTGTGGTAATAAGTTTATTGATTTGAAATGTGAGAGTGGAGATGTGGTTCGGGTTGAATCAGGTGGATCGGATAGTCTACCAGTGATGATTTCTTCCCTAGTGGCTGATAAATGCTTGAGAAAAGGGTGTGAGTCCTATCTTGCTTTTGTGTTGAATACTCGAGAGGTTGGAGTAGAGTTTGAAAGCAAAGCAGATGGTTTGTGAGTATCCTGGATGTATTCCCAAGAGTTACCCAGATTACCTCCAGTGAGAGAGGTTAAGTTTGGGATTGAGTTAGTTCCGGAAACGGCACCTATTTCGATTGCTCCGTATAGGATGGCACCTTTAGAGTTGAAAGAACTGAAGGTTCAGTTGCAAGAGTTGACAGATAAGCAGTTGTACGCTAAGTTTAGCAAGAGTGAGTTTTGGCTCCGTGAGGTCGGATTCCTAGGACACATTGTGTCGGGTGATGGTGTTAGAGTTGACCCGAGTAAGATATTGGCTATTGTGGATTGGAAATCGCCGAGGAATGTGTCGGAAATCAGAAGTTTCTTGGGATTAGCAGGATATTACAGATGTTTCGTAAAAGGGTTCTCTGTGATTGCTACCCCGATGATGAAACTATTGTACAAAGATGTCAAGTTTGAATGGACTGAGACATGTCAACAGAGTTTCGAGAGACTGAAGACATTATTGACTGAGGCGCCGGTTTTGGATCAACCAGAATCGGGGAAAGAGTTTGTGGTTTACAGTGGCGCATCGTTTAATGGTCTCGATTGCGTGTTGATGCAAGAGGGTAAGGTAGTCGCTTACGCCTCGAGACAGTTGAAACCGCACGAGAAGAATTATCCGACTCATGATTTGGAGTTGGCTGCGATTGTTTTCGCGTTAAAGATTTGGCGACATTACTTATATAGTGAGAAGTGTCGAATCTTTATGGATCACAAGAGTTTGAGATATTTGATGGATCAGAAGGATCTGAATTTGCGACAGAGACGGTGGCTTGAGTTGTTGAAAGACTATGAGTTAGTCATTGATTACCACCCGAGAAAAGCGAATGTGGTTGCGGATGCCCTGAGTAGGAAATCCTTGTAGGCTCTGAGAGTTATGAGGACGAGTTTGGCATTGTCTGATGATGGTGCTATTCTGGCAGAGTTGAGAGCTAAGCCACTATTTGTTCAACAGCTATGTGAAGCTCAGAGAAATAACAGTGAGATGTCAGCTAAGAGAGATAATCGTGAGTCAGAAAGTGATTCCAATTTTCGAGTGGGCTCGAATGGTTGTTTGCTGTACCGTGATAGAATTTGTGTACCTAGAGATGAGGAGTTACTCCAAAAGGTTTTGCATGAGGCCCATAGTGGATGTTTGTCAGTACATCCGGGCAGTACGAAAATGTATAATGACTTGAAGAAGTCTTATTGGTGGCCGAGTATGAAAAGAGATATTTCAGAGCTTGTGACAAAGTGTCTGATTTGTCAACAAGTGAAAGCTGAGCATCAAGTGCCTTCGGGATTGCTTCAGCTAGTGATGGTACCCGAATGTAAGTGGGATCTGGTTACCATGGATTTTGTGATAGGGTTGCCGATGACTCTGAAAAAGAGAGATGCTGTGTGGGTTGTTGTGGATAGACAAACGAAGTTGGCTCACTTTATTCCAGTACGTGTTGATTATTCACTAGATAAGTTAGCTGAGTTGTATGTTGCAAAGATAGTGAGGTTACATGGTGTACCTGTGTCTATAATATTGGATAGGGATCCGAGGTTCACTTCGAGGTTTTGGAAGAGGTTGTAAGAGGCTTTGGGAACAAAGTTGAATTTCGATCTTTGCGTTCCATCCGCAAACCGATGGTCGATCTGAAAGAGTGATTCAAGTTCTCGAAGATATGCTTCGATCTTCGTGTGTTAGAATTCGAGGGTAGTTGGGAGAGATATCCGCCTTTAGTCGAATTTGCTTACAATAATGATTATCATCAATCAAGTATACGGATGGCTCCGTATGAGGCCCTTTATGGTCGTAAGTGTCAGACTCCTTTGTATTGGACCGAGCTTAGTGGTCGATCTAGTAAAAGAGATCGAGGAGAAAGTGAAAATAATCCGTAATAGTCTGAAAGTTGCTTCGGACCGACAGAAGTCGTACGCAGATCTGAAAAGAAAAGAAATTAAGTTTGAAGTGGGTGACAAAGTGTTTTTGAAAATGTCCCCATGGAAGAAGATTATGAGATTTGGACGAAAAGGAAAATTGAGTCCAAGATTCATAGGGCCGTATGAGATTACAGATAGAGTTGGGCCAGTAGCATACCGGTTGGCTTTGCCGGTAGAGTTGGAAAAGATTGATAATGTGTTCCATGGTCGATGTTGCGACGGTATCGCTCTGATCCTTCACATGTGATTCCTTCGACAGAAATTGAGATAAGGCCAGATATGTCTTATGATGAAGAGCCGATTAAGATCTTGGCTCGAGAAGTGAAACAGTTGAGAAATAAGAGCATAGCACTAGTGAAAGTGTTATGGCAAAAACACGGTGTGGAAGAGGCTACGTGGGAAACGGAAGAAGCTATGAGAGAGCAGCATCCAAACCTCTTTACTGGTAAGATTTTTGGGGGCAAAAATCTCTAAAGGAGGGAGAGTTGTAACATCCCGATTTAGGGCCTAGTCAGAATAGTGGTGCGAGACCACAAATCCGAGGTATATGAATGAGTTTTTGAGGTTTATGCTATGTATGCATGTTAGTGTGAAAGTTTCATGAAGCAATTTTGTGAAATTGCGGTTGAATTGTCCAAAAGGACTAAATTGCAAAAGTTGCAAAATGTGAGATTCTAGAAGCTATTTGTGTGAAATAGCTTTAGAATATTAACTAGAGGTCCTTAAATAGCAATTTTCCCAATTTCTAATTTTTGGACAAATTTGGGCATTGATGAGTTAAAATAGAAAGTTTATCAAAAAGGGTATTTTGGTCATTTAATAATTAAGTGATTAAAATAGGAGAAAAGATGACAAAATTCATTCATCTTCTTCTCCAAGGCTTCCGAAAATTTGAGAGAGCCATTGTTAGGGTTCTTCAAAAATTTCAAGCTTGTTAGTAAGTGCATCTAGCCTCGTTTTTTATATTCTTTATATTTTTGAAGTCCTTGTTGCATGAGTAAGCTATTTTTAGCTATTTGATGAGCTATGATGGGTGTTCAAAAATGTGGCCATGTATTTTGATGTTTTATGGAAGATTATGAAAGCTTGATGTAGTAGAAACATCTTTTGCTAAATGAGTTTCCATAGAAAATGCATGTAGGGACTAGTTTGTAAAAATCTTGAGTTTGGTCATACATGTGTGTTGTGATGAGAATTGATGATTGCTTTAGTTGAGTAAGTGATTCGGATAAGCATGAAAGGCTAGAAAGTTGAATAAAAATCACTTTACGAGCCTTGGGGGCAATAGTGTAATTATGAGAAATATTTAGGGCAAAAGAGTAATTTTGCCAAAGTATGAGATGTGGGTCAATTTGGTAAATGTGTGCATTGAATAAGCTGATTTATTCTTTATAGATCAAGAAAGACAAAGCCCGGATCAAAACCGAGGAAAGAGCAAAGTGGTGGACTAATTGCACGTTTCTATACTTTTGAGTATCGAGGTAAGTCTATGCACAAACAATGCATTCATACTTACAATTTGTTAATGCTAGCTAGTGTATAGCATGGTTAAGAATGATTGAGAACCTATGTGGTTCAAGTGAAATGAATGATTAAGTAAGTAGATTTGTGAATGTGTTGTAATAATGCTAAATGGTGGGCTAAGTGCGATACCAACCTAATGCATATTGACGATGAGCTGGCTATGTGCGATGCTATCGTTAGGTATATTATCTGGTGGGCTATGTGCGAAACCACTATGAATACCTTGTTGGTAGGCTAAGTGCGATACTAACTTATTAATTGATTGTGGTGGGCTTAGTCCGGAACCACCGAGAGATTTGCTGTGTGGATGTGATAGTGAGGAGAATAGCTGTGTGGATGTATTATTGAGAAATAATGATGTGTTGTATATTGTGTAAATGTGATATTGAATGCAGGGGTGCATGTCAATGGTTATGAGTAAGTGACTCATGATGTGTCAGAAATGTGGTAAGGGATAAAAAGAGTAAGCATAGTTGTACATTATATGTTAGTGTAATGCTAATTATTGTTTAGCTTAGACTATGTTGCTTAATTGTTTATGTGTAGACTTACTAAGATCAAAGCCTACTCTCTTTCTTTTCCCTTGTCTTATAGAGCAAAAGTGTTGAATCGAGATACGAGGATCAATTGGAAGATCGCCCAAACTATCAGCACACTCTGGTACATTAGACTCAATGTTTTGTATATGGCATGTATAGGGGCTAGACAAGTTAGTGAATTTTGTTGTTAATGGCTATGATGTGTTGGCCTTTAGATGGATAATCTATTTTGTATAATGCCATAGTTTTTGGCACTTTATTATAAGAAAAGATGAAGTTATCTATGTGAGATTGTAAGACTTTGAGTTGATTATGGATGTGTTGAATGAGTTCATGATTGTGTATGCTAGAAGGGTGAAAAGAACTTGGCCGTGTGTCCCCTGCATGTTAGTATTTTAAATCAGAATAGACCACGAACTAGTCACACGGGCGTGTGCCTAGAACGTGTGTGTTAATCAGTGTTGGCCATGGGCTAGCTACACGGGCGTGTGCCTAGACTCTAGGCCGTGTTAAGGTAGTCAGTGTGCACCACGGTTGGAGAGCACGGGCGTGTGCCCTAACCGTGGGGTATTGGCAGAATGCTTGAGTTTTCATGCACGGGTAGTGACCATGGGCGTGTGTGACATCCACGGGCGTGCCGAATCTTATACGGGCGTGTGAGCCCTGTATAGATGGAAAAATTTTAAGATCGTAAGAGTTTTCGATATGGTGTCGAGAGCCCTCGTGTGTTTGAGAGAGGCCTCGTAGGTCGGGATTTAGGTTGTTGTGCTGGCCAAAGAGAGTGGTCATGTTGTGCCTAAGTGGCGATCTTGAGGTCTTTAATTCGGTAACGCCTCGTGCCCGGTTCCGGCGTTGAATACGGGTAAGGGGTGTTACATATGTTTAGGTAAATTGTATGTTTGCATTTGAGGTGCCTATATGGCATATTGATTGAATGGAATTTGGTATTCAAATTGGTCTTATTATGCATGTTTTAGGTATGTTTTAAGGCTTGATTGTATGTGCAAATGGCTTGTAGGTGTGTGCTTGAATTGGGTGAAAGAAGTGGCTTGAATTTGGTCTATTTATTTTCCACATGGCCTAAAACACGAGCGTGTATCTCAGCCATGTGTCCCTTATAGGTTTTAAAGTTTGCATTTTGAGTGTTACACAGCCTGGTACACGGGCGTGTGGCTTGGCCATGTGACCTAAGTCAGAAAGTTACACGGGTATGGACACGGGCTAGGACACGGCCGTGTGTCCCTATTTCGAATTTCCACACGGCCTGAGACACGGGCATGTGTCTCAGCCGTGTGAGTCACACGGCCATGTGACCCCTACAATGTGAAATTTTCTATCTTTTTCCATAAAGTTTTAAATGTTTTTGATTTAGTCCCAAATCATTTCTAAAGTGTTTTTAAGGCCTTGAGGGCTCGAATAAGGGATGATATACTTGTGTTTGAATAAATTTTGCTATAGTTTATTTAATGATTAGTAATGAATGTTTTAAGTTATGATTTTATGGTAATGCTCCGTAACCCTATTTCGGCGACAGACACGGGTTAGGGGTGTTACACCCGCCTATTGTTTTCCCTACTTTTCCAGGTTCATCCTCATGAAGTCTGCTCCATGTAGAACATTCCATGGTTACTCCGTCTTTGAGCTACTAAAGAAGATGAAAATTGGGAGAAAATGAAACAAAGTCAGGAAGAAAATCATCACTGGGAGCTATCTCCTAGCTATTTATAGCTCTTCCCACCCCAATTCCAATCCTATGAGAGCCGTCCATGGCTAATTATGATGTCTCCCACTAAGGACTCGGCTGGTTCAATCCTAACTGAACTAGAATTGGATTTCAACATATCCAATTCAGTTTCTAGCTTTCTTTTTTCTTCCAATATAGGCCGCCAGCTCGTAGTTTCTTTAAATTTAATCCATTGTTCATTCCTAATTTCGATTTATTAGAAATTTGGGTGTTACATTCACAATAACCAATTAATTTATTTCCATTTTTGAATTTCAATAAATTAAATAATAATTTGAAAATTTTAAATTAATTCTCAGGTCATTTTTATACTTAGTGAGAAATCACATTCATTTTCGAATATAACCCATTTCTCTAATTTTATCATTTATGTTCATTTGGTTCAACATACAATTCATTTTTGGTTTCAATGAGCTGGTGGAGGGGCCAATTGGTCATAAGTAATTACGGATCAAATGATTTATAATTAAGTTCCAGCTTTTCACATATTAGTTATAAACTCATTTAGTCACAAAGTCATTCCACTATGGTATCGTGACTGTGCTCTCCCAATTACATGCCATTACAAAAGCTACTCGATCAGTGCTCATACAATGATCTTTTCATAAGTGTATTACCCTCATAAGATATCCTTAATCTCTTTGGGATAAATTTGTTCTCCCGATATGATCATATTTTATCTCATGCTAATCATTATGTCTTCCTTCATTAAAAGTCAACTATTATTATATAATATTTAAGTCATTCATCACAAAGACAAACAACCAATCGTCACATTTACTTTTCATCTATCATGTAATGCCAATGAGAGGATATCATTTACCCATATCTTGGGCTATGAATTCCATTATTGTGAATGATGCTACATACTGTAGAAGTTGTATACCTAACGCACCAACTTTTGGTTCCATATCTATTCAAACTCAAGCTTTTCCTTATATCAAAGAGCACGAGTTACGCATACATAGTCCATCATCCACTTAGGATTAAGGTATGTCACACTATGAATGTCACCAATGAATAAATCCCTAAAGGGATTGGGTCCTGCCCGATGTATGAATATCTGCCAGACGTGCGAACATTTGGACTAGAAATAATGCAGCAAAAAGATGATTAACTAAGCAGCGGTGTCTGGAAGTATATGAGTCAAATTCTAATATAGTAAAGTGTTAAAACGAAACACTCCAGGAAGTATTTCGAGGATTGTACCAAAGGGAGGTTGAATTAAATTTAAATTTGTTTTCTATGTTAATAGCGCTAAACAGTAATAACTTAAAACTATAGTACGAAAAACCAAATTAAAATTAGATAACCGAAATAACATAAATTAAACAAAATTAAAGAAAACAAATTAACAATCAAAACTGATCCAATTAAACAAGTAGAAGATTAACTCATGTTAGTGTTCCTAATTAACTTCAGAATCTGAGTTGTGGCGAATCAACTACTAATTAACTAGTTATTACCTTTCGGCCTCTAACTAATTAACTAGTCAACCAATACTCACTTATATTTCAACCTCACTTTCTTGACTAGGATAAATTATGATTTACTTGATAAACTTATCTTTCTATCTTGTTCATCCTAAATTACTTCCTAGGGTCATCAATCCTAGGGTTTAATCGCGTATAATTTAAACCAACTAATTCAGAAACAAACCCTAACTCTTTTGTTAATTATTCATTTAATACTCGGTTATTTCTCTTGACTTGAAATTCAAGGAAGTTAGGGTTAAATTGGAAGGATTAACAAATCTTTAGACTCTACTGAGAACTTCATAAAACTTCAGAGGCTGAATTACAAATAATTGGATCCCAATTTTGGTTCGGTTAGAATGGAAGTGGCTGGTTCCATAGTGGGAGACAAAATGATAATGGATGAATAGTGGAGGCTATAACAGCCCGATTTAGGGGCTAGTCAGAATAGTTGTCTCAAGACTACTAATCCGAGGTTTGAGAAATTATTTTTATATTATTATATGAGTTATAGTATGATTATATAGGTGCATGAAAATTTTGGTACTTTAATTTTAGCGATTTCATGCTTAATAGCGAAAAAGGACTAAATCGCATAAAGTGCGAAAGTTCCATTTTATAAGCTAAAGGTGCCTAATAGCCATAGAATATTATTTGGAGGTCTTTAAAGGGCAATTAGCCCTTAAATATTGGTTTTCCGGCCATAGGGGACAATAGAGGTCAAAATTTGGTCAAGTAGGTGGATTAGGTGGACTAAATTGGGATTTTATATTAAAATAAAGAAAGAAAAGATATCATCTTTTATCCTTCATTCCTCCACCAAAATTTAGCAGCAAAATAGGGGTTGAGAGCTCAAAAATTTTAGCAAGCTTTTCTCCTTGCAAGTAAGTGCTTTAATGGCCATTCTTTGATAATTTTTGTATTTTTGGAACCCCTAAAGCTTAAGCTAGCTAAAGAGGGGACTATTTTGAAAAAAGGTTGAAACTTTAGGGTTTTTCCAAGTTAGAATTTATGTTGTTTGCTGCATTATTTTAAGAAACAAAATGAGTCCTAGTTGTTAGATAAACAACTTTTGTGAAAGGTGTTATCATGGAAACACCTCAATGGACCTTTTTGTAAAGGTTGCAAAATAGGTGATAAATGTGTGAAATGATAAGTATTGAGGATTTCCATAAGAGAAATAAATGTTTGTCTAGGCTTGTAAGAGGAGGAAATTCGATTAGAATCAAATTACGAGCTTAGGGGCAAAATAGTCATTTTGTGAAAGTCTAAGGGCAAAATGGTAATTTTGCCAAAGTATGACTATTGAAATGTGTTGATTAATGTGGCTATTAAATGAGCTAATTTGCTATTATATATATCAAGAAGAACGAGGAATTAACCTTGACCGAGGAAAAGGCAAGGTATCGGATTAAATCGGCAAGTGACCTATTTTGAAACCTAGGTAAGTTTGTATGTGATAAATTCAACATCATACTAGTATATTTGAGAATGTTTGATATTATAATGATGCATATTGCTATGAAATTGAATGATGGTGTTGAATGAGAAAAATGATGAAAGTTGTGATTTTAAAGTCCCGGTTGGACTATAATAACTGTGAGAATACTATTGTCGAGACATGAGATGAATAAGGTTCCGTGTAAGACCAAGTCGGGGACATGGCCTCGGCACGGAATTGAGATCCCGTATAAGACCATATCTGGGATATGGCATCGGCATTGAATATGAAAATCGTATAAGACCATATCCGGGATATGGCATCGATAATTGATGTGAGATCCTTTATAAGACAATATCTGGGATATGGCATCGGCACTCAGAGGTGACCCCATGTAAGACCACATCTAGGATGTGGCATTGGCTTTGTATTTATGTGGATGACGATGAATATGTATATTTGAATATCCCAAGTGATTTAGTGGGATAAGTAGTTAAGCTTGAAATAGAAATAAGTTTGTGCTAAAGATATGTGATTGAGTGAATACAAGTACCCGTGAGTAATTCACGAGAAAAGTTTACGTTATATGTTATTGCATGTATTCGATAAGAGCAAATACGAGTAAGTTATGGTAAGTGCTTGAGACTTTGCGGTTTTATTCAATGCCATGGATGGATGATATTATGAGCTTTATGTTGCTATTTATTTTCATTCAAACTTACTAAGCTTAATGCTTACCCCTCTTATTTCCCTTTTCCTTGTAGCATTGCCAATTTAGCTCGAGAATTTGTGGAATGTCGGAGTTCGGAAATCACACTATCGACTAATTTTTGGTATAGCCAAGTTAGATTCATTTTGAGTATGGCATGTATAGGACTTGGTCATTTTGTTATGTCATATTTGCTTGCCAAAGTGTTGGCTATTAACGTTGTTCAATTTATTTTTTAAATGGTCATGGAAAGTTGGCCTATACTTTACATGTTCATATATTCAATGATGGTGAATTTCATGAAGTGTATGCTTGTGTGGGTGTCTTGATTTTGAGTTCTTAGAGGTGCCATACGGTCATAATATGTGTTGAATTGATTTTGTATAAGTGTGGTTGCTTGGTAGGGTGGCAATTGGCTTGGTAGATAGCCATATAATTGTCCACACGGGTAGACACATGGGCGTGTGTCTAGGCCGTGTGTGACTCACGGTCAGCCCCATGGGCGTGTGGAGAGGCTGTGTGTCCCCTTGCATGCTAGGTTTACAAGTCAGTATGCTCAGTAGTAAACACACGGGCAGAGACACGGCCGTGTGTCTCAGCCGTGTGGAAGGCACGGCCATGGATATGGGCGTGTGTCCAGGCCGTGTGAAGTCTGCACCTAAAATTAGGAATTTAATTCGACACACGGTCTAAGGACACGAGCGGTGTGCCTTGGTCGTGTGACCTTAGTGAGGTGATGATGTCATAAACAGAATTCCATGGTTTTGGCACACAGGCTAAGACACGGGCGTGTCGAGGCCGTGTGAGGGACACAGGTGTGGAACACGGGCATGTGATATGCCATACGGGCGTGTTCCATTTTCTACAGGCCTGTGGCCCTTGTTTAGGCAAAAATTTTCTAAGTGTGCAAAAGTTTCCAGTTTAATTCCGAAACCTTCAGTAAGTATGTTTAAGGCCTCGTAGGCCCATGTTAAGGACATTATGAGTAGGAATGAAAAGTCTTAAGTTGAAATGAAATTTTAGGGCCCGATGTGGTACGTTTAAGCAAGTTGAGTTAGGTAATGCCTCATATCCGGTTCCGGCTTTGAATACTGGTAAGGGGTGTTACATTTAGTGGTATCAGAGCTACGATTTAGTCGATTCTCGGACTAACATAGCGTAAGTATGAGTCTAGCTATACATGCCATACGTAAGAGTATTTGTGTAATGATAGTGTAACGACTCCTGACGGTTTAAATTGTATTTTTATATAGTAATGGATCCCGATTGGACTGTAGCTGATGATGCTGCGAGTAATGCGCCGGCTCCCGCGTAAGGGACCGTGCCAGTAGAGAGTAGACCCGAGACTTTGGGTCAGGGAGAAGAGGCTCGAGAAGCCTTTCTTCATATGATGAGAAGCTGGTATACTGAGTATATCTGAGCAAATCCTAATGCTCAACCCCTCCACCCCCACCTATTCCTCAGCCCACTCCTGTAGCTCCTCAGGTGGTAGAGGTAGTAAGGAGAGAAAGGCCTCCCACAATAAGATCCGGAAACAAGGAGCCGAGGAATTTTGGGCTAGTAAGGATGATGATCCGAGAGAGGGCGAGACTGCGGCTTGAGAATACCATCAGGGTATTCGATGAGTTGTCATGCATGCCTGAAGAGTGCATAAAGTGTGCGGTATCTCTCTTGAGAGATTCAGCCTATCAGTGGTGGAACACCCTTGTGCCGGTGGTACCAAGGGAGAAAGTTAATTGGGAATTCTTCCAAGAGGAGTTCTGGAAAAGGTACATTAGTCAAAGGTTCATCGACCAGAAAAGAAAGGAGTTTTTGGAGCTAAAGCAAGGTCGAATGACAGTGGCTGAATATGAGCGTGAGTTTGTAAGGCTCAGTAAATACGCTCGAGAGTGCGTATCGACAAAAGCCATCATGTGCAAAAGATTTGAGGATGTCCATTTGTTTGTTGGTGTCCTCGAACTAAAAGAGTTTGTGGTGCTGGTAGATCGAGCCTGTAAGGCTGAGGAACTAGTTAAAGAGAAAAAGAAAGCTGAAATTGAGTCTCGCGACTCGAAGAAGAGACAGTTAGGCAAGTCATTCCAATCCTCGTCCAAGAAGTCAAGAGAGTTTACTGTTCGATCAGCTACTTCAGCTGGGTTTTCAAACAGAAGTAAAGGTAGACAGTACTCGGGGTCTAAGGCTCAGACTACTTTGGTTGCTAGTGTTCGCAACACTCAACTGAGTAGACCAGAATGCCCACAGTGTGACAGACGTCATCCCGGTGAGTGTCGAGCAAACGAGAAGGCATGTTTTAAGTATGGATCTCTAGACCATTTTATCAGAGATTGCCCCGAGGCGAGTGAGAAAGAAAAGCCTCAAAATGCAAGACCGAGAAGTACTGCTAGGGAAAGATCACAGAGAAAGCCAGGAAATGAAATGAGTAGCAAGAATTCATCTAGAGATCAGACTGCAAGAACTGATGGTAGAGCACCTGCGAGAACATATGCCATTCGTGCTCGCGAAGAGGCGTCCTCCCCTGACGTAATCACAGGTACATTTTCTCTCTATGATACTCATGTTATAGCTTTAATTGATCCGGAATCTACCCACTTGTATATTTGCATGAAATTAGTCTCTAGCATGAACATGCCTGTAGAGTCTACTGAATTTCTGATACGAGTGTCAAATCCCCTAGGCAAATGTGTATTGGTCGATAGAGTATGCAAAGGTTGCCTTTTTTTGATTAGGGGTCATTATTTTCTGGCTAACCTCATGTTGTTACCGTTTGATGAATTCGATGTCATCCTTGGGATGGACTGGTTAACTACTCATGATGTGATAGTGAAGTGTGGGAGAAAGTTTATTGAGTTAAAATGTGAAAATGGGGATCTTATTCATGTTGAATCAGATGAGCAAAACAGATTACCAATGGTGATATCTTCCTTGTCGACTTAGAAGTATTTAAGAAAAGGGTACGAAGCTTACATTGCCTTTGTGATGAATGCTAGAGAGACTGAGTTGAGAATTGAATCGGTGCCCATAGCATGTGAGTATTCAGATTTTTTCCCAGAGGAATTGCCAGGGTTACCTCCAGTTAGAGAAGTCGAATTTGGGATTGAGTTAGCTCCTGGTATTGCCCCCATTTTTATCGTCCCATACAGAATGGCTCCAACCAAGCTAAAAGAACTGAAGGCACAGTTGCAAGAGTTAACGGATAAAGGCTTCACAAGACCGAGTTATTCTCCGTGGGGTGCTCCAGTATTATTTGTGAAGAAGAAAGATGTTTCCATGAGGTTATGTATAGATTATCGGCAACTCAATAGGGTAACTGTGAAGAACAAGTACCCGTTGCCAAGAATCGATGATTTATTTGACCAGTTGAAGGGAGCCACGGTGTTTTCCAAGATAGACTTAAGGTCTGGATATTATCAGTTGAGAGTCAAGGACTCGGATGTGCCGAAAACTTCATTTCAGACGAGGTATGGCCACTATGAATTTTTGGTCATGCCTTTTGGTTTAACAAATGCCCCTGCAGTTTTCATGGATTTGATGAATCGCATTTTTCGGCCGTATTTTGATAAATTTGTGGTAGTCTTTATCGATGATATATTGATCTACTATCGGGACGAGAACGAGCATGCTAAGCATTTGAGAGTGGTACTGCAAATTTTGAGAAATAAACAATTATATGCCAAGTTTAGTAAAAGTGAATTTTGGCTTAAGGAAGTGGGATTTTTGGGGCACATAGTCTCGGGAGATGGAATTAGAGTCGACCCGAGTAAGATCTCAGTGATTGTTGAATGGAAATCGCCAAGGAACGTAACTGAGGTTAGGATTTTTTTGGCCTAGCCGGCTACTATAGACGTTTTGTCAAGGGATTTTCCATGATAGCTACTCCGATGACGAGGCTATTGCAAAAGGATGTGAATTTTGATTGGACAGAAAATTGCCAACAGAGTTTTGAGAGATTGAAGGCGTTGCTGACTTAGGCTCCAGTTCTAGTACAACCCGAACCAAGAAAAGAATTTGTGGTTTACAATGATGCATCCTTAAATGGATTAGGTTGTGTACTCATGCAAGAGGGTAAGGTGATTGCTTATGCCTCTAGGCAATTAAAGCCGCATGAGAAGAATTATTTGACTCACGACTTGGAGTTAGCTGCAATTGTTTTTGCACTAAATGTTTGGAGACACCATTTGTATGGTGAGAAATGTCGGGTGTTCACTGATCATAAGAGCCTAAAGTACTTGATGACTCAAAAAGAGTTGAACCTTAGGCAACAAAGATGGTTAGAGTGGATAAAAGATTACAAGTTAGTAATTGACTACCATCAGGGAAAGGCGAACGTGGTCGCCGATGCCTTGAGCAAGAAATCACTTTTTGCGCTAAGTGCCATGAATACACGGATAGCTTTGTCAGATGATGGTTCTGTTCTAGCCGAGTTGAGAGCTAGACCAATGTTTCTTCAAGAGATTTTTGAAGCTCAGAAAGGCGACAATAAATTACAAGCAAAAAGAGTTCTATGTGAATCAAGTGTTGAGTCGGACTTTCGGATAAGTCCTGATGGATGTCTGATGTTCCGAGATAGGGTCTGTGTACCCAAAAATGATGAACTTGTACAAAAAATTCTACATGAAGCACATAGTGGATGTTTTTCTGTACATCCAGGCAGCACGAAGATGTATAACGACTTGAAGAAATGGTATTGGTGGCCAAGTATGAAGAAAGACATTTCAGAGTTTGTATCTAGATGCCTAATTTGTCAACAAGGTAAGGCTGAACATCAAGTACCTTCAGGTCTACTTCAGCCTATTATGGTTCCCGAGTGGAAATGGGACCGTATTACTATGGACTTCGTGACGGGTTTGCCGTTGTCTCCGAAAAATATGGATGCCGTATGGGTCGTGGTTGATAGACTTACGAAGTTAGCTCATTTCATACCAGTACGGGTTGACTATTCGCTTGATAAGTTGGCGGATTTGCATGTGTCGAAAATAGTAAGACTTCACGGTGTACCGTTGTCGATTATTTCGGATAGAGATCCAAGATTTACGTCACGGTTTTGGAAAACGTTGCAAGAGGCCTTAGGCACAAAATTGAGTTTCAGTACAGCTTTTCATCCGCAAACCGACGGGCAGGCAGAGAGAGTAATATAGATACTTGAGGATATGCTTCGATGTTGTGTTATGGAATTCCAAGGTGTAACACCCCTAACCCGTATCCGTCGCTGGATTAGGGTTACGAGGTATCACCGAACAAAACTCAACTTTTATACAATCACATAATCACTTATGTCATATTCGAAATTATATACATTTCATTCAAAGCATTCAAAATATCTAAGTAATAAAATAATTCATTACATTATAAATACTATGCGCATACATTAAGGCATTCAAGCACATGTCTTATCATTTCATACACCAAATATATATAATATATGTATCCATACGATTAATACATAGACTAAAAATCAAACATTTTGCTTCGTACATCTTTACCGGTATATGTTAACTAAACGATCCAAATAACATGACTTATAATCAATTAACATATGCCGCATTATCATTTTTACAAAATGGTCAAATATAGATTTTAACCATTACACCATTATGTGCATATCACCATATTAAAATGAACCATTTGTTTAATACACTAAATACAAAATTATAATATAATCAAATTGTACATTCAATAACCGAATCAACTTACCAAATTCGTAGGCTATAAAACAAGTTAAATTTCATATATTTAATCATATCAATAAACTCTATATTCGGTCATCTAATCCAATTCCATACCAAATACATCAAATCCATTCTTCCCAACATTTATCATTTAATCAATAAATACTTTCTATCAATTCAACCAAGAGTATTCGGCAATTACATATACACCATATACCATTTTGCATACTTAACAATATAAATTCAATGTCATAGCCGAATATGTTCATACACAACTATTCAAAAATTTTAAACTAAATACCCATGTAAGATTACCGTTTCAAAATGACACAAATAACCATTTACAACCAAATATATATAATTTCCTTCTTTATTCTCATTACTAGGCCGAATCTTAAGATCACTTACAGAAGCAAATCAAACATATATCAAATACACCACATATATATAACATGCCTATTACTTAACTAGCATATAACATTCCTTAACTCAAATAACATCCATTACATACTTATTGCCGAAACACATAACCAAGCATCACATTATATATATGATATTGCCTACCAAACAAACTTAAACCATAACCAAACATAACTGAACTCAAACATAGAAATCAAACACATCAAGTATTTAACCAAGAACATATAAAACCAAGCTTAGATATAATGATCAAGCCATTTTCGCATGGCTTTATATATACAACTTCAAAACTAACCAAAAACATAAGCTAGCCTATACATGCCATAGGTTCAAAGTTCAACTTTTAACAAAATACCGAAATTGAAATCGATAGTGTGACGGATTTCTCTGACGATCCCCGAGCTTGTAACTAGCTTCCGAAATCTATAAAACAATGAACAAACACATACACAAAGATGTTTGAATAGCTTAGTAAGTCATAAGCAATTAATTTATTAAACGATCATTAGTATTAAAATTTACTAGGCCGAATCAAGAAATCATTAATCAAATACACATTTTCATGCTTAAAACTCATATACCATCACATGAACATTATCAAAATATATTAACTTAACCGAATATACAATTATTCATAAGCATATATAATTCTCACTTTCATAATGCATATTTCATATATTCATCTCAATTATATACTTACCTTACTTTTCCAATCATTTAACTTAGCACATACCTGACCTTTTAACTCAATTTCACATTCGATCTTAACTCAATATTGCCCGTTGAACCATTCAGAATTAATAAGGATACTCAGATAGTCGGAAAGCTCGTACAATGCCAACGTCCCAGACGTGGTCTTACATGTAATCACATATCGATGCCACTGTCCCAGACAGGGTCTTACACGTAAATCACAAGTCGATGCCAATGTCCCAGACGTGGTCTTACATGAAAAACACACATCGGAATCCTATGTCATGACATATGTATCCTAACTATTCCTAAGGTTCGTACGGGGCTTTCGGACGTCGTAACTCGATCGATTCATGCTCGTAATTAATGCTCCCATGCTTATATCAAATTCGGCATATACACAATTATATTTAATAATTCAATTCAGCACTTATAATTCATATACATTCAAAATTAACGACATTTATTTACTTATGAACTTACCTCGGACAAAGACGAACGGACCGGAGCGACTATTCAACAACTTTAGATTTCCCGCGGTCCAAATCCGATTTCCTCTTTTCTTGATCTAAATTAATACAAATTTGAATTATTTAATCATATATTCATTCAAATTTATCCAAAAACACATAAATTGGAAAATTACACTTTTGCCCCTAACATTTCACATTTTTCACAAATTAGTCCTTATTTCACAAAATAAAAAATATTAAAAATTTAACCACACTATAGCTTAGCCGAATGTTCATTAAGCTCATATAAGTCTACAAATTTCATTTATTTCACATTTTAGTCCCTCAATTTATTATTTTCACAATTTAGCCCAAATTACTCAAATTCATCAAAAATCCAAAGACAAAATATATTAATCTATCACATATCTTTTATTTTCCATTATCAAACAACAAAAACCACAAACTATCATCAATGGAATTTCATGAATACATCATCAAATTCAAAAATTCAAGCATGGGCTAGCTTGTACTCGAAGCAACGATCTTAAAAACGTAAAAATTATCAAAAACCGAGCAAAGAACATACCTAATTTAAAGCCTCAAAGTGCCGAACCTAACTTATTCTTTCCTTTCTTTTTCCTTTGAAGATTCGGCCTTGAAAAAGATGAATGCATGGCCATTTTGTATTTTATTTTATTTTATTACATATTATTATACTTTTTACTATTTTAACCTTAATAATATAATATAAAAATTCACCTAACCTTGTTCAATATTGTCCACCACTATTATAAATGGTATAATTGACATGCAAGTGCTCCATATTTCCATTTAATAGCCATTAAACACCTTTAACAATTAGAAAGCCACTTTTACATTTTATGCGATTTAGTCCTTTTTATCAAATTAACTAACCAATCGATAAAATTTTCACACATATCACATATCATGCTGTAAACACAGATAATAATATTAAAATATTTTTTTGACTCAAATTTGTGGTTTCGAAACCACTATTCTGACTAGGGTCTAAATCGGGCTATTACACAAGGTAATTGGGAAAAATACTTACCGTTGGTTGAATTCACCTATAATAACAGCTTTCAGTCAAGCTTGAAGATGGCGCCTTATGAGGCATTGTATGGGCGTAAGTGTCGAACACCCTTGTATTGGACAGAACTCAGAGAAAACCAGATTCACGGGGTCGATTTGGTCAGAGAAACTGAAGAGAAAGTAAAGGTGATACGTAAATGTCTAAAGCCTGCCTCAAATAGACAAAAGTCCTACGCAGACTTAAAACGAAAAGAGATTGAGTTTCAAGTCGGTGATAAAGTGTTTCTGAAAGTATCACCATGGAAGAAGGTCCTCAGGTTTGGTCAGAAGGGCAAGTTGAGTCCGCATTTTATCGGACCTTATGAGATTACCGAGAAGATAGGGCCGGTAGCTTATCGTTTGGCTTTGCCACCAGAGTTGGAAAAGATTCACGATGTCTTTCATGTGTCTATGTTACGTCGCTATTGATCAGACCCTTTGCATGTGATTGTACCATCAGAAGTAGAGATTCGACCGGACATGACTTATGGCGAAGAGTCGGTTAAGATTTTGGCACGAGAGGTCAAACAGTTGAGAAACAAAAGTATAGCTCTTGTGAAAGTGCTATGGAAAAGACATGGAGTATAAGAGGCTACTTGGGAGCCCGATGAGGCTATGAGAAACCAATATCCCAACCTTTTCACTGGTAAGATTTTCGAGGACGAAAATCCTTAAGGGGGAGAATTGTACCAGCCCGGTTTAGGGGCTAGTCAGAACAGTGGTCTCGGGACTACTAAGTCAAAGAAATTATTTTTATATTACTATATGATTTATAGTATGATTATATAGATGCATGAAAATTTTGGTACTTTTTTTTTAGCGATTTCATGCTTAATCGCGAAAAAGGACTAAATCGTATAAAGTGCGAAAGTTCCATTTTATAAGCTAAAGGTGCCTAATAGCCACAGAATATTATTTGGAGGTATTTAAAGGGTAATTAGCCCTTAAATAATGGTTGGCCGGCCATAGGAGACAATAGAGGTCAAAATTTGGTCAAGTAGATGGATTAGGTGGACTAAATTGGGATTTTATATTAAAATAAAGAAAGAAAAGATATCATCTTTTCTCCTTCATTCCTCCACCAAAATTTAGCAGCAAAATAGGGGTTGAGAGATAAAAAAAATTCAGCAAGCTTTTCTCCTTGCAAGTAAGTGCTTTAATGGCCATTCTTTGATCATTTTTGTATTTTTGGAACCCCTAAAGCTTAAGCTAGCTAAAGAAGGGACTATTTTGCAAAAAGGTTGAAAGTTTAGGGTTTTTCCATGTGAGCATTTATGTTGTTTTCTACATTTTTTTATGAAAGAAAATGAGTCCTAGTTGTTAGATAAACAACTTTTGTGAAATGTGTTATCATGAAAACACCTCAAGGGACCTTTTTGTAAAGGTTGCAAAATAGGTGACAAATGTGTGAAATGATGAGTATTGAGGATTTCCATAAGAGAAATAAATGTTTTTCTAGGCTTGTAAGAGGAGGAAATTTGATTAGAACCGAATTACAAGCCTAGGGGCAAAATAGTCCTTTTGAGAAAGTCTAAGGGCAAAATGGTAATTTTGCCAAAGCATGACTATTGAAATGTGTTTATTAATGTGGTTATTAAATGACCTAATTTGCTATTATATAGATCAAGAAGAACGAGGAATTAACCTTGACCGAGGAAAAGGCAAGGTGTCAGATTAATTCGGCAAGTGACCTATTTTGAAATCGAGGTAAGTTTGTATGTGATAAATTCAACATCATGCAAGTATATTTGAGAATGTTTGATATTATAATGATGCATATTGCTATGAAATTGAATGTTGGTGTTGAATGAGAAACTGATGAAAGTTGTGATTTTGAAGTCCCGGTTGGACTATAATAACCGTGAGAATACTATTATCGTGACATTAGATGAATAAGGTTCCGTGTAAGACCATGTTGGGTACATGGCCTCGGCACCAAATTGAGATCCCGTATAAGACCATATCTGGGATATGGCATCGACATTGAATATAAAAATCGTAAAAGACCATATCCAGGATATGGCATCGATAATTGATGTGAGATCCTGTATAAGACAATAACTAGGATATGGCATCGGCACTCAGAGGTGACCCCATGTAAGACCACATCTAGGATGTGGCATTGGCTTCGTATTTATGTGGATGACGATGAATATGTATCTTTGAATGTCCCAAGTGATTTAGTGGGATAAATAGTTAAGCTTGAAATAGAAATGAGTTTGGTGCTAAAGCTATGTGATTGAGTGAATACAGGTACCCGTGAGTAATTCACGAGAAAAGTTTACGTTATGTGTTATTGCATGTATTCGATAAGAGCAAATAAGAGTAAGTTATGGTAAGTGCTTGAGACTTTGCGGTTTTATTCAATGCCATGGATGGATGATATTATGAGCTTTATGTTGCTATTTATTTTCATGCAAACTTACTATGCTTTTTTCTTACCCCTCATATTTCCCTTTTCCTTGTAGCAATGCCAAGTTAACTCGAGATTTCGTGGAACGTCGGAGTTCAAAAATCACACTATCGACTACTTTTTGGTATAGCCAAGTTAGATTCATTTTGAGCATGACATGTATAGGACTTGGTCATTTTGTTATGTCATATTTGCTTGCCAAAGTGTTGGCTATTAACGTTGTTCAATTTATTTTGTAAATGGTCATGGTAAGTTGGCCTATACTTGACATGTTCATATATTCAATTATGATGAATTTCATGAAGTGTATGCTTGTGTGGATGTCTTGATTTTGAGTTATTAGAGGTGCCATATGGTCATAATATGTGTTGAATTGATTTGGTATAAGTGTGGTTGCTTGGTAGGGTAGCAAATGGCTTGGTAGATAGCCATATAATTGTCCACACGGGTAGACACACGGGCGTGTGTCTAAGCCGTGTGTGACACACGGTTAGCCCCATGGGCGTGTGGAGAGGTCGTGTGTCCCCTTGCATGCTAGGTTTACAAGTCAGTATGCTCAGTAGTAAACACACGGACAGAGACACGGCCGTGTGTCTCAGCCGTGTGGGAGGCACGGCCATGGACATGGGCATGTGCCCATGCCGATTGAAGTCCGCACATAAAATTAGGAATTTAATTCGACACACGGTCTAAGGACACGGGCGTGTGCCTTGGCCGTGTGACCTTAGTGAGGTGATGATGTCATAAACAGAATGCCATGGTTTTGGCACACGGGCTAAGACACGGGCGTGTCGAGGCTGTGTATGGGACACGGGTGTGGAACACAGGCATGTGATATGCCACACGAGCGTGTTCCATTTCCCACGTGCGTGTGGCCCGTGTTTAGGCAAAAAATTTCTAAGTGTGCAAAAGTTTTCGGTTTAATTCCGAAACCTTCCATAAGTATGTTTAAGGCCTCGTATGCCCATGTTAAGGACATTATGAGTAGGAATGAAAAGTCTTAAGTTGAAATGAAATTTTATGGTCCGATATGGTACGTTTAAGCAAGTTGAGTTAGGTAATGCCTCGTATCCGGTTCCAACTTTAAATACGGGTAAGGGGTGTTACAATGGCGGTTGGTGAAGATCGTGCCAAAGGAGTATATATATAGGCTTGTGTGAGTGTGAGTGTGAAGACTGTAACATCCTGAATTAATGGGCCTTTGCATTTAGTGTGTTGTGATGTTTATGTTATCTCTAATATGTTAATTAGAGTGTTTAAGGGGTTCAGACTGGGCTCAGGGTTGGGCCGAGCCCTTAGTCAAATTTTCTGTTTGGACACTTTAGTGGAAAGCCTTACAAGATAGGGCTTAAAGATATTATCTGTGTTTTAAATCACAAATGGGCTTGTGGCCCAGTGGCAAAGTGGCGCCACATAGAGAGCAGGGAGGTGGCGTCAACTGGGGAGGCCCAAATTCGAGTTGCATGTAGCCCAATTCTTTTGATTAAATGTTAGCTAATTTTCAGCATGTAAATGAGTAGAGAGGGACGGCAATAAGGCTTAAAAATAGGAAGATTTATTTGAGTAGATAATGCTGATAATATGGCATATAAAGGGAGGAAGAGGTGGTGTGATCTAGGCTTCTTTTGGAGATGTGATCAGGTAGATAAGTGAGGAAATTTAGGATTTATCTGCTAGTCACAGTGGTGGCCGAAATTCCAACACTGAGGGGATGGAGAAATCAATTTTGCTAGGCTAGAGGGGGTGCCGAAATTTCCCTTGATTAGTAGCTCAACTTTAAGTTGTCAAAAGGGCATTTTCAGTTTTAGGAAGTAGGTGCCGAAATTTTGTGATTAAGTGGGGGAGATATCTTTTTATTTTCGGCATTAGGGTTTTTCCATTCTTTTTTTTCTCATTCTTTTCTCTCATTCTCTGCTTAGCTAAAATCCCTAATCCCAAGCTCTCATCTCCACTTTTATGCAAAAGCCGAAATCTCATTGTGTTCATCTCCATAAGCCGAATACCCTAGTCTATTCTTTTCTTTTCATTGATTTCTTCATCAAAGCCGAATCTTAATAGGTCTCTTGAGATCATCTTTTCTTTTTGATCTTCTCAAAAGCCGAAGTTCTCGAGGAGTTGCCGAATTCTCTGTAAAGGTAGGTGCCGATTTCTTCTGTTCCATTCTTTTTCTCTTTCAGTTTTTGAAGACAAAGCCGTAAGGCTAATGGATTGTTGGTCTATTATGTTTATGTGTTGGGCGACACATCGGGAATCGAAGTAGATCGTCTAGATCTAAAAGCCTGAAATCGCTAGACTCTAAACTCCATCTTTCGAGATTTCAAGGTAAGGGGTTCTCTTTAGGTTCTCGTTAGATTCGCTATCGTAATTTTAATCTTAACCATATGTTATGATGGTAGCAACTGAAAAGGGTCTTTTGGATGGAATCAAATATCGATCAGGTGAAGGAGGGGATTGGATCTGTTAAACCAATCCCTAAGTTTAAGAAACGAGCGGTGCCAGCAGTTCGGGATTGGCCGCCGGGTTGTGGACCGGCTTTAGAACAAAACCAAAGGCAGTTAGCAGTCGTATCGGCTACCGATAGTGTTGACATAGAAAGTATCATCTTGACTGTAATCAGGTGTGTAGATCTCTAACACACTAATTATCTGTATTATGTATGATATGGGCTAAAAGCCGGAAAAAGGCCGTATGGACAGTCGTGTTACCCAAAGAGGGTAGGCAAAGGATGCCAGGTACGTAACCATAGAAACTTCTCTATGTGTGTATCGATGTATGTAAAAACTTGTGATCTTTTAGGTAGTATATTGTTTTGAATTTGCTTGGATGTATGCATGGGATAGGGTTAATACGATGAAGGGGAAGAGCATATTAATAGGTCACTTGGTGATCGGTGGTTAAACCACGAATCAGAAAATTAGGTCACATAGTGATCGGTGGCTAAGCCACGTTAAATTAATTCTGATTGTTAGGAATAGGCGACATATTTGTCGATATGGTGTGTAGCGGTTGGTGGGTTGATTGTAGAAATCCCAAAGGTGTGTTGGTTGGTACGGCCGGTGTGTAGAGGATGGATCACTAGGTTGGGTTGGGCCATGTTTCATGTAAATATTTTGTTGCCATTGTGTATGGGCCAAGGCCCATAATGTGTTTGTGGGCCTAAAGCCTTTTATGTGTTTTCGGATTTGCACACCGAGTCTTGGTGACTCACCCCTTTATTTTTCCCGACTTTTCGGATAAGCGAGATCGTGGACATGGGGAGCCAAGGCGAACTCGAGGGGCCATCAAGTTTTTTTATTTTCATAAACTATTATCGCTTTTTCTTTAAGTTTTAATTTTGGGACTATTTATGTAATAAGGCCCTGGGGCTTAGGTTATCGCTTTATATTTGTTAATGTTTACGCTTTAGAAGTTTATGTTCAAGGACTTAAGTCATAACAAGTAATAAAATAGGTTTTCCAAACACGTCAAAGAAAAAGCAAAAGTTTTCATCAAATATCCTATTTTTAACAAATGCCTAAGTAAATAAACTGAGAATTTCAAAAACCATTAAAGCAAAGTTTTTACAATAAACCCCGTAGCATACCAGATCTGGTCGTAGCGTTTGGGCCGGGTTTGGAGTGTTACATTTTGGTATCAGAGCCCAGTTGCAAAACTCGAGCTGTGAAATGGGTCCAGTAGTAGGTTATAAAGTTGGTGAAAATGCTTTGGTTGAGATATGGCCTTCGAGTCTAGTATTCTAACTCTTGATGTGATATGCATGTTGGGTTGATGGGCTTTATGGACATAGACTAGTATGTTAGGAATTAATGGACTCTAGGCCTAGTTTAAACAAACTCTTTAAATTCATAAAATTTAATCTAACTAAACATGTCCGTAAACCAGTCGCTAGGTTAAGGTGTGGCAACAGGCATGTGCATGTCTAGGATTGGATTCAGGGAGAGCTTGGTATTTAAGCGATCCTAGTGACTCACCTCCTCTTATTTGAATCCTACAGTGCGTAGGATTGCTTCACTTTAGCCACGAGGACTTGTTGATGGGCCAAAATTTATAATTAAAACACGGAAGGGACCAAACCACCCTATTTCGCAAAAATTACTAAAAATACCCCAGCCTTGTAAAATTTCTCAAATACCCTTGATTTGTGAAAATTTCCTAAATACCCAGTTTGTAAAACTACCAAAATTTGTGAAATCACCGAAACACCCCCGGTTGGCAAAATTACCAAAATACCCATGTTTTGTAAATTTACCCAAAAACCCCTAGATCTACAATAGGTACCCGATTTGCCAAAATTAAATCTCCCAAAATACCCCTGCTTTACGGAAAAAAAAACCAAAATATCTCAATTTCGAAAATAATCACCAAGATACCCTATTTTGTGTAATTATGAAAAATACCCTGTAGGAAAGAACTACGAAAATACCCCTAGGTAGTGAAATGACGAAAATACCCTTATGTGATGAATGTGGGTTCATTGATGCTACTTGTATGTTGATGTATGATGGTTGAATGTATGTGGAACTAGGAGATATAGACTTGTGACTGAAACCCGTAGAGATAATTTTGAAATCGAAAGAGCTACTCTTAAAACTACTGTCCATAAGATTGTTCGTAGTTAATCAGTGGAAGAAATTAATAATTCATAAAATTTCTAATCGATAAACGCAAATCGGTAGAATGAGTACAAGGGGGTCGTGGGCGCCTGCGCGTGGTAGTAGGTAGGTAGGGTAGGATGGTCGTGGTGCGAACCGATGAGGATCTGGTTATGGGTGCCGAAACGAGATGCCGTACCACCAGCTACGGAGGTGGAATTTCAAGACCAGACGGTCGAAGATGATGCGGTGTCCCAGGCAATGTTAAGGGTTTTAGAGAGGGTTGCTGGGGCAGGCATGGGCACAGGAGCCCGGAAATCTGTGTCGGAGCGACTTAGAGCTAATGGGGCAGAAGGGTGTAGGGGAATTTCTGGAATAGCCCCGAGTACAACTGATTACTGGTTAGAGGCGGTTGAGCGTATAATGGATGATCTGGATTTCACTGAAGAGGAAAAACTGAAAGGGGTTGTATCTCTCCTCCGGGACGAAGCTTATCAATGGTGGCTTACGGTTAAGGATGGTACGGTGGCTGATCGTATCACTTGGGATTCCTTCAAAATGGCGTTTCAGAGTAAGTACATTGGGACAAGTTATGTGGATGCGCAGCATAGAGCATTTCTAAATCTGGTGCAAGGAAGTAGGTCGGTGGCTGCGTACGAAGCGGAATTCTTACGCCTTAGCCGTTATGCTCGAGGAATGGTAGCCATAGACCACGAACATTGTGTTCGATTTGAAGATGGTCTAAGGGACGATTTGCGTGTATTGATAGCTCTACAGTGGGAGAGAGAATTTGCTGTGCTTGTGGAAAAAGCTAAGATAGTTGAGGAGGCGAAGTGGACAGAGAAACTAAATCAGGATAGAGATAGGGGTGGAAGTAAGAGGAATTTTGGATTGTCAGGGGCAGCTGGGCATACTCAGAAAAGGCCTAGGTTAGACGGGCTGAGGCGGAAGGAGAAACCTGCTGCTGTTAGTCAGACACAGAAGTGTGCTCGATGTGGTAAATTCCACGTAGGTGAGTGTTGGGCAGGTAGTGGGAAGTGGTTTAGGTGTGGATCTACGGATCACCAAGTTAGAAACTGTCCGCAGCAACGGGGCAGTGAAGGGCCCACGGGCCAAGGGAATGTCTGGCACGGAAGAAGTGGTCAGCAGACCACGGAGAGGGTCGTGGTCGGCCCGAGGTAATGCCGGTTTGATCGAGGTGTGGAGCACCAGGCCAAGGGGTAGGAAACATTGAGGCGAGACAGTCGGGGTTAGTCTATGCTGTCAGACGTCGAGATGAGGCTGACACACCGGATGTTATAACCGGTACGTTTTTAATTTTTGGTTTGCCTTATACTGCCTTGATTGATATTGGTTCGACGCACTCTTATGTTGCTAGTGCTATAGCGGGAACTTTGAACTTAGATTATGAGACTTCTTCTAGGGAGATGACGGTAGTGAGCCCTCTAGGAAAAACTGTAGTGGTAAACAAACTGTATAGGGATGTACCCCTAGAAGTTCAAGGGGTAGCTTTTCGGACGGATCTGATGGAACTACCGTTTGGGGAGTTCGATTTGATCATAGGAATGGATTGGTTAGTGAAGTATCAAGCAAATTTGGATTGTGCAGCAAAGCGTATGGTGTTAAAAACTCCCAAGGATGGCGAAGTGTTGGTGATAGGTGAAAGGGGGAACTGTTTGTCAAATGTGGTGTCTGCCTTAAGGGCAGAAAGGATGGTGAGGAAAGGATGCAAGGCAATTCTAATGTTTGTTCGGGCTCTGAAAGCCAAGGAACTAACTGTCGGAGATGTTAGGACGGTAAAGGAATTTCCTGATGTTTTCCTAGAAGAGCTCCCGGGATTACCCTCGGATCGTGAAGTGGAGTTTGGTATCGATCTTCTTCCGAACAAAGACCGGTATCTATTGCTCGTATAGGATGGCGCCAAGGAGTTGGTGGAATTGAAAGCGCAGATTCAGGAGTTGCTGGATAGAGGGTTTATCCGACTAAGTGTGTCGCCTTGGGGAGCACTGGTGTTATTCGTTAAGAAGAAGGATGGATCAATGCATATGTGCATTGACTATCGTCAGTTGAATAAATTGACAATCAAGAACAAGTACCCGTTTCCAAGGATCGATGACTTGTTCGATCAGTTGAAGGGAGCCTCAGTCTTTTCAAAGATAGATCTGAGGTCAGGGTACCATCAGCTTAAGGTCAAAGAGGCGGATATCCATAAGACGGCTTTTAGGACTCGCTATGGTCACTACGAATTCATGGTGATGTCGTTTGGGTTGACTAACGCACCAGCAGCGTTTATGGATATGATGAACCCAGTATTTCAACCCTACTTGGATCGGTTTGTCGTGGTGTTTATAAATGATATTCTGGTTTATTCAAAATTGGAAGAGGAGCATGATTCACATCTTCGAGTGGTTCTGCAGATTCTGAGGGAGAAGCAGTTATATGCCAAATTCAGTAAGTGCGAATTTTGGCTAAGGGAAGTTACTTTTCTAGGACACGTGGTGTCGACAGAGGGGATTAGGGTTGACCCCCCGGAAAATTGAAGCAGTGTTGGATTGGAAGCCGCCTAGGTCTGTGGCAGAAATTCGGAGTTTTCTTGGTCTGGCAGGGTACTACCGAAGGTTTGTTGAAGGATTTTCGTTAATTGCGGCACCATTGACTAAGTTGTTACGAAAAGGGGTTCCGTTCGTTTGGTCAAATAAGCAGCAAGATAGTTTTGAGAAGTTAAAAAGGATTTTGACGGAGGCTCCGGTGTTGATTCAGCCGGAGGCTGGAAAAGAGTTCGTGATTTACTGTGATGCTTCACACACGGGACTAAGATGCGTGTTGATGCAAGGTGGAAAGGTTGTTGCGTACACATCTCGACAGCTAAGACCGCATGAATCAAATTATCCCATACATGATTTGGAATTGGCGGCAGTGGTTTTTGCCCTGAAGATCTGGAAGCATTATCTGTACGGGGAAAAATCTATTATTTACACCGATCACAAGAGCTTAAAATACCTTTTGACCCAGAAGGAGTTGAATCTAAGGCAAAGGAGGTGGATCGAGTTGTTAAAGGACTATGACTGCTCGATCAAATACCATCTGGGTAAAGCTAACGTGGTGGCGGATGCCTTAAGTCGTAAAGTAATCTCTGACTTGAGAGCAATGTTTGCTCACCTTAGTCTATATGATGGTGGGAGTTTATTAGCTGAACTTCAAGTGAAACCCTCTTGGGTCAGTCAGGTTAAGGAGAAACAGCATACGGACGAGTTGCTAAAGGAGAAGTTTCCGGTAGGATCAAGTGAAGGATCAACAGAATTTAGTGTGAATGAGGAAGGGGTATTATGTTTTCAATGGAGAGTGTGTATGCCGAAAGATCTTGAGTTGAGGCATAAGATTTTGCAAGAAGCGCATGGTAGTCCATACGCTATGCACCCTGGAGGAAGTAAGATGTATCGAGATTTGCGAGAGCAGTTTTGGTGGCCGGGTTTAAAACGAGAGGTGACCGAATTTGTGGGGAAGTGTTTGACCTGTCAGCAGGTAAAGGCGGAACATCAGTTACCATCAGGGTTGTTGCAGCCGGTGAAGATTCCACAATGGAAGTGGGAAAGGATCACAATGGACTTTGTTAGTGGGCTACCCCTCACGCCTACTAAGAAAGATTCGGTCTGGGTGATTGTTGACCGCTTGACAAAGTCTTCTCATTTCATACCAGTACGTGTTGATTACTCTTTGCAAAAATTAGCTAAGCTATACATAATGGAGGTAGTGAGGTTGCATGGGGTACCAGTATCAATTATATCGGACAGGGACCCTAGGTTCACCTCACGATTTTGGAAGGCGTTGCATCAAGCGTTGGGTACGAAGTTGGATTTTAGTACGGCGTTTTATCCTCAGACCGATGGACAGTCTGAGCGGGTAATTCAGATCTTAGAGGACATGTTAAGAGGTTGTGTCATTGACTTCAGGGGTAGTTGGGAAGAGTTCTTACCGTTGGCGGAGTTTGCGTACAACAATAGCTACTAGTCAAGTATTCAGATGGCTCCCTATGAAGCATTGTACGGGCGGAGGTGTCATACACCTACCTGTTGGACGGAATTAGGAGAACGTTGGATTTTGGGTCCGAAATTGGTTACCGAGACAGAGGAGAAGGTAGAGTTAATTCGGGCTCAATTAAAGGAAGTGTCAGATCGACAGAAGTCCTATGCTGACCTGAAGCGTAAGGACATAGAATTTGCTGTGGGTGACAAGGTGTTCTTGAAGGTGTCGCCATGGAAGAAAGTACTGAGGTTTGGATGGAAAGGTAAATTAAGTCCCAGATTTATCGGACCTTATCGGGTGTTGAAACGAGTGGGACCAATAGCTTATAAGCTAGAGCTACCTCCTGAGCTAAGCCAGATTCACAATGTATTCCACGTCTCTATGCTAAGACGTTACCGTTCGGATCCATCTCACGTGGTGCCAGTGGAAGAAATTGAAGTAAGACCCGATTTATCATTTGAAGAGGAGCCAGTGGAAATCCTGGATCGTGATGTCAAAGTATTATGGAGAAAGACGGTTTCGTTGGTTAAGGTTATGTGGCGGAATCACGGTTCTGAGGAGGCTACTTGGGAACCAGAGGAAGCGATGCGGCAGCAATACCCGCATCTATTCTAATCAGGTAATTTCGAGGTCAAATTTTCTTTAAGGGGGGTAGAACTGTAACATCCTGAATTAATGGGCCTTTGCGTTTAGTGTGCTGTGATGTTTATTTTATCTCTAATATGTTAATTAGAGTGTTTAAGGGGTTCAGACTGGGCTCAGGGTTGGGCCGAGCCCTTAGTCAAATTTTCTGTTTGGACACTTTAGTGGAAAGCCTGACAAGATAGGGCTTAAAGATATTATCTGTGTTTTAAATCACAAATGGGCTTGTGGCTCGGTGGCAAAGTGGCGCCACATAGAGAGCGAGGAGGTGGCGTCAATCGGGAGGCCCAAATTCGAGTTGCATGTGGCCCAATTCTTTTAATTAAATGTTAGCTAATTTTCGGCATGTAAATGAGTAGAGAGGGACGGCAATAAGGCTTAAAAATAGGAAGATTTATTTGAGTAGATAATGCTGATAATATGGCAGATAAAGGGAGGAAGAGGTGGTGTGATCTAGGCTTCTTTTGGAGATGTGATCAGGTAGATAAGTGAGGAAATTTAGGATTTATCTGCTGGTCACAGTGGTGGCCGAAATTCCAACACTGAGGGGGAGGAGAAATCGGTTTTGCTAGGCTAGAGGGGGTGCCGAAATTTCCCTTGATTAGTAGCTCAACTTTAAGTTGTCAAAAGGGCATTTTCGGTTTTAGGAAGTAGGTGCCGAAATTTTGTGATTAAGTGGGGGAGATATCTTTTTATTTTCGGCATTAGGGTTTTTCCATTCTTTTTTTTCTCATTCTTTTCTCTCATTCTCTGCTTAGCCGAAATCCCTAATCCCAAGCTCTTATCTCCACTTTTATGCAAAAGCCGAAATCTCATTGTGTTCATCTCCATAAGCCTTATACCCTAGTCTATTCTTTTCTTTTCGTTGATTTCTTCATCAAAGCCGAATCTTCATAGATCTCTTGAGATCATCTTTTCTTTTTAATCTTCTCAAAAGCCAAAGTTCTCGAGGAGTTGCCGAATTCTCTGTAAAGGTAGGTGCCGATTTCTTCTGTTCCATTCTTTTCTCTTTCGGTTTTTGAAGACAAAGCCGAAAGGCTAATGGATTGTTGGTCTATTATGTTTATGTGTTGGGCGACACATCGGGAATCGAAGTAGATCGTCTAGATCTAAAAGCTGGAAATCGCTAGGCTCTAAACTCCATCTTTCGGGATTTCAAGGTAAGGGGTTCTCTTTAGGTTCTCGTTAGATTCGCTATCGTAATTGTAATCTTAACCATATGTTATGATGGTAGCAACTGAAAAGGGTCTTTTGGATGGAATCAAATATCGATCAGGTGAAGGAGGGGATTGGATCTGTTAAACCAATCCCTAAGTTTAAGAAACGAGTAGTGTCAGCAGTTCGGGATTAGCCGCCGGGTTGTGGACCGGCTTCAGAACAAAACCAAAGGCAGTTAGCAGTCGTATCGGCTACCGATAGTGTTGACATAGAAAGTATCATCTTGACTGTAATCAGGTGTGTAGATCTCTAACACACTAATTATCTGTATTATGTATGATATGGGCTAAAAGCCGAAAAAAGGCTGTATGGACAGTCGTGTTACCCAAAAAGGGTAGGCAAAGGATGCCAGGTACGTTACCATAGAAACTTCTCTATATGTGTATCGATGTATGTAAAAACCTGTGATCTTTTAGGTAGTATACTGTTTTGAATTTTCTTGGATGTATGCATGGGATAGGGTTAATACGATGAAGGGGAAGAGCATGTTAATAGGTCACTTGGTGATCGGTGGTTAAACCACGAACTGTAAAATTAGGTTACATAGTGATCGGTGGCTAAGCCACGTTAAATTGATTCTTGATTGTTAGGAATAGGCAGCATGACTGTCGATATGGTGTGTAGCGATTGGTGGGTTGATTATAGAAATCCCCAAGGTGTGTTGGTTGGTACGGGCTGGTGTGTAGAGGATGGATCACTAGGTTGGGTTGGGCCATGTTGCATGTAAATATTTTGTTGCCATTGTGTATGGGCCAAGGCCTATAATGTGTTTGTGGGCCTAAAGCCTTTTATGTGTTTTCGGGATTTGTACACTGAGTCTTGGTGACTCACCCCTTTATTTTTCCCTGACTTTTCAGATGAGCAGTAGATCGTGGACATGGGAACCGAGGCAGACTCGAGGGGCCATCAAGTTTTTTTTTTATTTTCATAAACTATTATCGGTTTTTCTTTAAGTTTTAATTTTGGGACTATTTATGTAATAAGGCCCCAGGGCTTAGGTTATCGCTTTATATTTGTTAATGTTTACAGTTTAGAAGTTTATGTTCAAGGACTTAAGTCATAACAAGTAATAAAATAGGTTTTCCAAACACGTTTAAAGAAAAAGAAAAAGTTTTCATCAAATATCCTATTTTTAACAAATGCCTAAGTAAAGAAACTGAGAATTTCAAAAACCATTAAAGCAAAGTTTTTACAATAAACCCCGTAGCATACCAGATCTGGTCGTAGCGTTTGGGACGGGTTTGGGGTGTTACAAAGACAAAATTCTTTCAATTCTACTTACACATTTTCTTTTCTGTAGCTCCATCTTCTTCAGTTGCTCTAAAGAAGGGGAGGATTTAGCTAAAGGCAGCTCTGCATACCACAACATTTGTGTAAATTGAGGTCTAGTAGTAGAGAAATTGGGGAACTGGTAAGTTTCCTTACCTCTTTGTACTTATGGATTAAAGACAAATTAGGGTAAGAACTCTTAAAAGTTTCCTACAACGATGAATTCTTGGTTTTTAAGGTTTGAATGCCTTCAAAATAACTGATAAGTGGTTGTTATACTTAGCTGTCAGGATAAGGAGGCTCTAGCATTTGGACAAAATGAAGTTATTAAGAATAAGAAAGCAAGGTGAGTTTTTCTACTCCATTCCTGGAATGATGAATGATCTTTGCTGGTTGTGTATGTTATGTATGGGTAGGATTGAATGGTATATGGGTGTCCGCCAAAGTAGTTTAATATGCATGAAATAGTTATGATTTCATGTTTTAATAGATAGCGTACTCTATGTCAGTATGTATGTGAAATGCATATATCATATGATTATAACAGTGAGAAATATCAATGGTTTAGATGAAGTTAGGATTGGGAAAGGGTAACTATGTTAGATACCACCATATGGTGTTGTTGGGTGCAAACCACGATGAGCTAAGCTCTAGGCCTTGCAGAGGGGACACTACGATGTTCGAGCATCAAGGTTAGGAATGGAGAAATGGATGAATGGGTGGAATAGTAGGGAAATTGGAATTCCATTAAGATACCACCATCCGGGATTGCTGGGAGTAAACTAAGATGTGCGAAGCTCCAGGCCTTGCAGGGAGACACTTCGATGTTCAAGCATCAAGGTTGAATATGAGATGAATCGATGTCGACATTTACTAAGTTCCATAGAGCAACACCGTGACGAAGGTCAGCAGGTTCTCTGGGGCGATAGCAAGACAGCGATAAAGCCCTTTGGAGTAACACCTCAAAGAGTCCATCGGGATAGTAAACGCGAGATAGTTCGCTGGGACAGTAAACATAGGGTAGTCCACCGAGAAAGTACACATGGGATAATCTGTCGTGACAGTTGTAACCTATAAAACTCGGCCCAATCGTTATAATCGAATTTGAAAAGCTACATTGGCCACCGGAATGACCCAGAAAATCTTCCGTAGTTTTTAAACATACTTTTTAAACCATTTGCATAATCATTCAGAACTAGTGAAATCGAGAATTTTAGTAATCGGTGATTTTATTTATTTGTAAAAGTTTGATCGTTATTCAAAACTTTCATAATTTCAATCATATTTCAAAAGCATTCATTTATTAATTCAAAACTAAAGAACTTGGTTATTCGTCATTATTCGGGAAAACATGTTAACTTCAGAAATCAAATGTCTTTAGAATTCTCATTTGTAAACATTAGTAATTTTGGAAACTAAATCTAGTTTTATTAAAAGCTTGTTTCTCAAGATTGCAGCAGAAAAATGTAATATTAACATATTTACAAAATTGGCAATGAAAAATTTAGCTAAAACCATGTTTTGTTAAAAATCAATATTTCATGTAAATCTGATAAAACATCAATAGATAATTTAAACCCTAAAAAACTCAATAGATAATTTAAACCCTCAAAAACTAAGTCATATTTTTGTCTATAACTTATTTTTGTTGTCGCAGTGAAAAAAAAGTGATTTTGTCACGTTTTAATAAAAACTAAGTTTAATGCATAATCTTATCAAATATTAAATTATGCAATTTTTTTTAAAACTTAATGTCATGTCATGCAAATTAGAATAAAAATCCTCAAAGTAATGTCTCATGCCACAATTTATAAATAGGCTTAATACAGTCACAAAATAACAAAAATACCAAAATAGAATTTAAGTACTTTAATTAAAATAACTCCGAGAAACTCCTCCAAATGTCATCATTGAATCCTAACCTTGCGAAAAATCTAAAAGGATAGAAAACTGAAGGGGTGAGCTATAAAGGCCAGTGTGAGACTTAACTCAAGTATTAAAGAAGAATTTAGTATACAAATCAAAATATTACAGAGAATTTATACAATTTAATTCCACGAAGTCTTAAGTTAGGTAACAACCAGAAATTAAAACATACATTTCATTAAAATAGCAAAATTTATATATCAACACAATTTCACATATAGCAATATGTATATGGATGTCAATGTAGAGCTTTTTAGAAATCAGTGCAAGTTTTTCAGAAAACATTCCTACCGAACTCAACTACACACCATAAAAGAGTTCCCCATAACTTGCTTATCCAATAACACACCACAATGTGGACAAGCCATAAGATAATGCAGACAAGCTTTCAGATACAAATATATGTGGACAAGCCACCAAAATTGTAGATAAACTGCCAGAAATCGTGGTTAAACCACCAGAATATGGAGATCATTAAACTGCCAGAATCTTCCTACTTTCAATGTCATCCCAACCCCATGCATGTGATATGGCATAAAAAATAATATTTTTAGTGGGCATGCTTAACATGCAAATCAAATTTATATCATAAATAGTACAGTGGGCATGTTTTACATGCGAATCGAGTTTTTAATTAACAAAAACAATTTCATGATTCATATTGCATGCTTATCAAATAATGCCATTAAATCACATATCATGAGCATTGGAATGTAAACATAATATCTCATTTATCAATAATCACACAAACACAATCACAACGTCACAGATTTATCAGTTCAAAATCACTTACTTGGAAATCATCCTTTTTAACGAATTTATCATCTCCTTTTTGAATACATAGTCTATTCGTGTATAATCACATTTCAGACAACTTAATAGAGTATCAATCATTAATATATGTATATATTTTACTTAACAAATAATCACACGTATTTTGTATTAAGGTAAACCAACACATTGGTCTAAGTAAATCCAATGTGAAAACTCCTTCTAACACCTACTTCCATATTTAATTAGATATATCTCAGATCTAAACACAAAATGAATAATCCATCAGTAAAACACCATTAATAATTCTTTGATAAGTGGTTAGACTTTGACTTCAATGGCAATACTTACTCTTGTGATAAAATGGTAGAGATTAAGATGGAAGTGGCGAGTTTTTGAGATGATAAAAGAAGATTAGAGAAAATGGTGGTGGTCAAATACTGGCCCGACGGTGGTGCGGCGGTGGTGAAGTGGTGGTTTAATGGTGGAGAATGATATCAAGTGGGGTGAAAGGAATGGAAATCGGTGGTGAAAAGGAGGAGGTTTAGAGGCTAAAATAAAACAAAAAGTGAGAAAGGGAGGAGCAAGGAGGGGGAACAGCCAAAAAGCGCTGGAGGAGAAAACAAAAAAGAAGGAAAAAGTGAATGATGGCTAACTTAGGTGGGATGGACGATTAAAGGTAGGAAATTGAGAAGAAAAGGAAGCTTTGTGGGACAAAGGCTTGAAAAGTGGATCATGGGGAACATGTGGAGTGAAAATGGGGCTAAAGATGGTAGGTTGACTAGTTAAAGGAGGAAAGAATCCTTGCCTATAAGGCAATTATTGTGTACAGCAAAGTGGGTGTTGACCATGGTTTTATAAGCCAAAAATTAAATAAAAATAATGAGGGTGCGGGGAATTGAACTTAGGACCTTAAGGTATTTATTTGTGCTCTTAATCACTAAACCAACTCACTTAGTTGTTAACACTCTTACAACATTTATTTAAAAACATGGTGTGACGTTTACTAAGGTTTGAGGCAAAATTGCACCCATTAGTAATTTAAGTCTATGGCATGTATAGGGACTTATTCATTTTGTGTATGTGTTATTATGTTTTGGCCAAATGTATTGGCTTGTAATGGTTAAAGGTTATTGTAGTATGTAGCCATCCTAATTGGCTTATATTGGCTAATTGATTGTAAGCCTATATATATTATTTATATGCCAATGTCTTGTGATGTATGCTGTGTTTGCATGATACATGATGAGTTTTGGGTTATGGCCTAAATACCTAATGGTTGAATGTGCTAGTAGTCTTGATGTCGAATGTCTAAGTTTTGCTCAATGGTATGGTATGATAATTAGATATAATTATGCATGTATAAGAGTTGTTGAGGATGCATATTGAGTGTGACCCTGTTTTGAAGAAAAATTTTCTAAGTGTTGTGGAATTTTCCAAAGTTCTCGGTTTAGTCCCGAACCACTTCCAAAGCATGTTTTGGGCCTCGTAGGTCCATATTAGGGACTCTATGATTGAATATGAAAAGTTTTAAATTTTGATGGAAATTTATGACTCGGAAATGATCGATTATATGTGATTAAGTGCGGTAATTCCTCGTACCCTATTCCGGCGACGGATACGGGTAAGGTGTGTTACATTTAGTGGTATCAGAGCTATGGTTTATGTAACATCCCAAAATTTGAGTATTATTTGTGTTGGCTCGGGTATGAATTTTGTGTGTTAGCATAGTCTTGTGAAGGCTTGATTTTATTTAGGAAGTTAGAATAAATTTTAGTATGGTTTATTTAATGAAGTGGATTAAGTGAGCTTAGCACTTAAGTTAATTTAAGTGTTAAATTAAAGCACAAGAGGAGTAAGTGGCAAGATGGTTAAGGAGCTTGAAAGGTGGCTTGAGGTTAGAGGTTCGAGTATCATGGAAAGCATTTTTGAAGACTTTATTTTGTGTTCTAGCATTGATGGACGGTCAACCTATGTTTATGATAGGTTGGACCTTAAGTTTTTGGTAAGTTGAATTTTGGAAAAGGAAAGCATGAAATAGGGGATAAGAATCTTAAGGTTATGGAAGGTTGGGGAGACATAAGGCTTGGTTGTAGGAAAATGTTTTGGAAAGTATTCCAAGGCCTTTAGTGAATGTATGTGGACGGTATGGGTGTCTAAGGGGTGGCCGAATTTTGTTAGGTAGCTTGGGGGGGGGGGGGATATTGGCCAATTTTTGTCATTTGAACATCTTTTTGCATTTTTATTTTCCCTCTCCAAAAACTCTTTCTTTGGCCGAATGTCATTGTGCATTTTGTGCAAATTTAGCTTTTGTTTTAGCTCTTATTTTGTTGAACCAAAAATGCTATTTCCTTTCTTTCATTTGTCCTTTTGAACCAAAACTTTATTTTGGTATTTTTTTGCACTTTTCTTTTAGGAAAAATAGGTGTTGGCCGAATCTCATCTCTCCCACATCTCTCTTTTCTTTTCTTTTTGACATTTGTTCATAATCACATTTTCTTTTACACTCTCTTGGCGAATATTTCTCCATCTCAAATACCATTTCTTTTCATTTGTTCAAAGATAAAAACATCTACCTCCATTCTATTTTTCTTTTCTTTTCACTTCACCATAGCCGAATCTTCCAACTTCCTTTTAGTTTTAGTTTGGCCGATTATTCAAGGATAAACTCTCTTTGGTTTCTTCAATCGATTTTTGGATAAAAAGGGGTAAGTGTTCATGGACGTTTTTCCTTCAATTCTTTTCTCGTCTCTATGTTATTTTCTTGTGGATTAAGGCCGAATCTATGGGTATTGGTTTGCAAGGTTCTAATCATTCGTAGAAACCGATCTCTTTTAGGCTTTTCGGGACGTTGGAAGCAATCAATCTAAACCTCGTTTCTTTATCAATCGATTTGGGTAAGTTCAGGTAAGATTTGGTATTACAAGTGATAACTCTTTGGGATTTAGTAGTATGGCCGAATGGCCTTTGTTCATAATTTTAGTATTGGCCGATTGTAGGACAAGGTGTTCTAGTGCGGTAGATCGGATTCGGGAGTTAGTTCTTGCGTTGGTGAAAGGTGTGTATCTTACACACTTTATAACTTGGTTTATATATGTATATTTATGTGTTATATAACTAATCATATTATGAAAGTGGGTAAATCGATGAGATCTGGATATGATACCATGATGGTATGAATGAAGATTCGGGTAAGTCCGTTTCAATATGTTGTTAATACATGTGGATTGAAATCATGATCTACGATTTATGATATATTCATTATGAGATACATATCAAAGTTTATTGACATGATTTGTCTATCTATTGCATTGGTATGGGCAATATGAGAGGAGGGGGAAGATTGATGATTCGTGTCTTCGGAGACCAGTGGTTTGGCACCACCAGTGGTTCGGAACCACCAGTGATTTGGTATCACATTCGTGTTTTCGGACACCAGAGGTTTGGCACCTCATAGCGACTTGTCCCTGTGGTTAATTCCACCGTGGGTTGGCCCCACTTTTGAGATATGGAATCGTCTGCGCGGTGATTTGGTATCACACGTGGGTTGGCCCCACAACTTGATGATTCGTGTCTTCGGACACGGTGGTTTGGCACCACCACGGTGATTTGGTATCACATTCGTGTCTTGGACACCGTGAGGTTTGGCACCTCATAGCGACTTGTCCCCGTGGTTAATTCCACCGTGGGTTGGCCCCACTTTTGAGATATGGGATCGCCTCGCCGTGATTTGGTATCACACGTGGGTTGGCCCCACAGATGGATTATTCGTGACTACAAATCACCAGCTATTTGGAATCACATTTGTGTCTTTGGACACCGAGTGGTTTGGCACCACCAGTGGTTTGGCACCACCAAAGTGGTTTGGTACCACACGGGGTAGAAAAGGAGTTATGGATGGCTAGGTTGGGTGCATTATACATATATGTTGCTTTGTTATAATTTGTGTAAGTATGTGGTATTTACCCGGAGAGGGAATATGCACTGAGTCTTGGTGACTCACCTTCTCCCTTATATTTTCAGTGATTCGTGAGATCGCGGATGTGGAGCCGATGAACTCGAGGAGGCCATGCAATAAAGTTTGGTTTTACATGAACTTCCATTTGGGTACTTTATTTTAATTTGGTTTTCATATTTTATGGATTTGTAATAAGGCCATTTAATTTGTTTTGGATTATTTTTATGTTTTGAATATATTTAAAATATGGCTTATAAATTACTTGGTTAATCTAATAATTGAGCTCAAAGTTTTCTAAACTAAAAACTCGCAATGGTTTTAAAAATCTTACCATCGGGTAATATGAATAGTTCGATAGAAAAATTACAAGTTAAGTGTTTTCAACAAATTAAGTGATTTCCAAAATTCAAGTTTCTATACTCAATTGCAAACGGATTTTCAAAGTGATATTTCAAATTTTCTTAAAAGATATAAATGTTTTCTATCCTATGATTTATCAACTAAGTTTTAAAGTTTTATGTAATTCAAAGTAAATCTCGATTTTAACTTATTTTCGACAAATAAAGAATTTCAAAGAGTTTTTCACAAAATTTAATTGTTAATTCGATTCTTTCAAAAATATTTTCCTTAGTGACATACCAGATTCGGTCGTGGCGTATTGACTGGGTTTGGGGTGTTACAAATTGGTATCAGATCCAAGTTCAAAAACTCGGCTGTGGGCCCGAGGCCCAAAATGTTTTAAAGAATGGATTTTAAAATGTTTTGTTGAAAATTATATGGTTGGAAAGGCATGGCCTCGACTCTCCGACATCGATCCGCCCTGGTAAGTACATCAAACCGTTGATTTTGATGATATGATATGATGATGTTGGCATGACTGTATAGTAGTAGGAATTACTCTAGAGACCCAAAACTATAGGTTGAATGTACTCGCGAAACAACCTCTTATTAAAACTTTTCATAAAATTGTGCTTTAAAGAAAGTGGAATAATGACTAATGCATAACGCTTTTTAATCAGATAAGTCGAGACTTTAGACATGAGTACTCGTGGTCGAGATCGTATGATTCATGGATGCGGTCGGGGTAAGATGGCTGTGTCTGAGCCAGTGAGGTCCGGTCAAAGATCCGAAAATGAGGTACCACTACCCCCACCACCAGCGGTTGGAGTTCAGCAACAGGATCAAACGGGGGATGATGCAGTGTCTCAAGCGATGCTGTGAGTTCTTGAGAGGGTAGCTGGAATAGGTGGAGGCACGGGAATTCAAAAATCCGTATTTGAGCGACTTTGAGCCAATGGAGCTGAGGTATTTCGAGGTGTTTCAGGCGTGGCTCCTAGTGCGGCTGAATATTGGCTAGAGGCGACGGAGCGAATCATGGATGATTTGGATCCAATGCCGAGGAAAAGCCGAAAGGGATCGTACGCTTCTTCGGGATGAGTCATATCGGTGGTGGCTCACAAGATGCAAATGGTGCCGCAATGAGGATCTCACTTGGGATTATTTCAAGGCGCGTATCGGCGGAAATATGTTGGGTCTAATTACATTGATGTGCAAACGTAAGGCATTTCGAGTTTGATCCAAGGTAGTAAGTCCGTGTCGAATATGAGGCGAAATTTTTAAGACCGAGCCGGTATCTTTGGAGGTATTGTGGCATCGAGCACGAGCGATGTGTTCGATTCAAGATGGTTTGAGGGACGAGCCGAGATTGTTGATTGCTCCACATCGGAGGCGAGAGTTTGCTGCTTTGGTTGAAAAGGCTAAGATAGCCGAAGGAATCAAGGAATCTGCAAGGCAGAGTTACGACCAAAACAAGCATAAGAGAGGTTACGAATCATCGGGATCAACCGGTAATTCTCAAAAGAGGGCTAGGCAAAGTGGGCCGAATCGATGCCGGGAGGCTCATTCATCGCTAATCGTGACCAACACGGTGTAACCGGCGTGGGAAATATCATAGGGGCGAATGTTGGACCGGAGGGAAAGGATGTTTCGAGTGTGGCTCATTTGGATCATCGTGTGAGAGACCGCCCACGTAAGCTAGCCAGAATCGATCGAGGTTCAAGGTCGTGCTCGATTCGAAATGAGGACCGCCACCACATAGAGGTCGTGGTAATGGTAGAGGAGGTAATGGTTCGGGTCGAGGTCGAGGAGCATATGGCGGAGGTGCTTGGCAACACCGAGGCAAGACGGCTGGTTTGGTGTATGCAACGAGACGCCGAGAGGAGAGGGCGCGCTTGCGGACGTCATAACCGTGACGTTCTTAATCTTTGGTGAACCATATCTTGCTTTGATAGATGTGGGTTCGACACATTCGTATGTTGCCAGAACATAGTAGAGACTATGAATCTAGACTCGAGACTACTTCGGAAAGATGATGATGCCAGCCCTCCCTCGGGTCACTCAGTAGAAGTAAATAAGTCAGATAGAGATGTACCCTAGAACTCCAAGGGGTAGTGTTTGTAGTTGATCTGATGGAATTGCCATTTGAGGAGTTCGATCTGATATTTGGGATGGACTGGTTGGCCAAGTACCGAGCAAGTTTGGATTGCGCTGTTAAGCACATGGTTTTGAAGTCAGTTGAGGGCGAAGAGATGGTCATGATATGTAATAGAAGAGATTATCTATCCAACGTGGTATCTGCGCGAAAGTCGTGAAGTTGGTTAGGAAGGGTCGTGTGAGGCATTCGTGGTCCATGTGTGTGCATTGGAGGCTAAGGAGTCTAATGTGGGGAATGTCCGCATTGCGGTAAAGGAATATGTTGACGTATTTCCTGAAGAACTTCCGGGACTACCTCCGGACCGTGAAGTTGAATTTGGTATAGATCTGTTACCCGGAACGGCGCCATGTCTATAGCTCCGTATAGGATGGCACCGAAGGAATTGATGGAATTAAAGGCTCAGATTCAGGAGTTGTTGGATCGAGGTTTCATTCGACCAAGTGTTTCACCTTGGGGAGCGCCGGTACTCTTCGTCAAGAAGAAGGATGGTACGATGCGGATGTGTATAGACTACCGCCAGTTGAATAAGCTGATGATCAAAAACAAATATCCTTTGCCGAGGATAGATGACTTGTTTGATCAGCTTAAGGGGGCAGCGGTTTTCTCCAAGATTGATTTAAGGTCTGGATATCATCAGCTAAAGGTGAAAGAGGCTGATATCCATAAGACAGCTTTTTGCACTCGGTATGGGCACTACGAGTTTCTGGTGATGCCATTTGGGTTGACTAACGCACCGGCAGCATTCATGGACATGATGAATCGAGTATTCCAGCAGTTTTTGGATCAGTTTGTTGTGGTTTTTATAGACGATATTTTGGTATACTCAAAGTCAGAGGAAGAGCATGATGCGCATTTGCGAGTAGTGTTGCAGATTCTGAGGGAAAAGCAGCTGTACGCCAAATTTAGTAAGTGCGAGTTCTGGCTTAGGGAGGTGACTTTCTTGGGTCACGTAGTATCAGCTGAGGGGATTAGAGTGGATCCTCGGAAGATTGAGGCAGTGTTGGATTGGAAGCCGCCTAAGTCGCTGGTGAGATTCGGAGTTTTCTAGGTCCAGCGGGGTATTACCAAGATTTGTAGAAGGATTTTCTTTGATAGCAAAGCACCTATGACCAAGTTATTGAGGAAAGGAGTTCCATTTGTGTGGACCGAGAAGCAAGCAAGGAAGTTTCGACAAGTTGAAGAAGATTCTCATTGAAAGCTCCGGTTTTGATTCAACTCGAGGCGGTGCAAGGAATTCACGGTTTCTTCGTGATGCATCACATACTGGTTTGGGATGTGTCTTTGATGCAGAAGGAAAAAGTAGTGGCTTATGCATCTCGACAGCTTGAGACCACATGAGGTTAATTATCCGACGCATGACTTGGAATTAGTCTGCCGTGGTTTTGCTTTAAAGATATGGAGACACTATTTGTATGGAGAGAAGTCGATAGTCTACACAGATCACAAGAGTCTTAAGTACCTTTTGACTCGTAAGGACTTGAACTTGAGGCGGCGTAGATGGATCGAGTTGTTGAAGGACTACGATCGCTCGATCGAATATCATCCCGGTAAGGCTAACGTGGTGGCGCACGCGCGTTGAGCCGTAAGGTTGTATCGGATTTAAGATCGATGTTTACTCGCCTTAGCTTATATGATGATGGGAGTCTTTTGGCGGGAATTGCAAGTCAAGCCGACTTGGTTAGATCGCATCAAGGAGAAGCGCTTAGAGGATGATGGTTTAAATGATCGGAGGTTGCAGATTCGAACGGAGGTTTAGAGGAATATAGTTTGTCCAAATGATGGAGTACTATGTTTTAAAGGGAGAGCTTGTATGCCGAAGGATGTTGAGTTGAGGCAAAGGATTCTTCGGGATACACATAATGTACCATATGCTATGCATCCCGAGGAAGCAAGATGTATCGGGATTTAAGAGAGCGCTTTTGGTGGCAGTGTCCAAGCGTGAGGTAACCGAGTTTGTGGGTAAATGTCCGACGTGTCGCCAGGTCAAGGCGAGCATCGCCATCGCGTCTAGGTTACTTCACCAATGAAGATTCCACAGTGGAAGTGGGAAAGGATCACTATGGACTTTGTCAGTGGATTACCTCTTACGCCTAGTAAGAAGGATTCAGTTTGGGTGATTGTGGATCGTCTGACTAAGTCAGCTCATTTCATTCCGGTAAGGATGGATTTTTTCGCTTCAGAAGTTAGCTAAGTTGTATGTAGCGGAGATAGTGAGGTTGCACGGTGTACCAAAGGTCGATCATCTCGCATGCAGAGATCCTAGATTTACGCCGAGGTTTTGGAGAGCGTTGCATCAGGCTTTGGGTACGCGGCTGGATTTCAGTACCGTATTTCATCCACAGTCTGACAGGCAGTCAGAAAGAGTTATTCAGATTTTAGAGGATATGTTGAGAGGTTGTGTATTGGACTTCAAAGGTAGCTGGGAAGAGTTTTTACCATTAGCTGAGTTCGCATACAACAATAGTTACCAGACAAGCATTAAGATGGCACCATATGAGGCGTTGTATGGTAGGAGGTGTCGCACACCTACATGCTGGACCGAGTTGGGTGAGCGTCAGATGTTAGGACCAGAGTTGGTTGCAGAGACTGAGGATAAGGTTAAGATGATTCAGGCTCGTCTGAAGGAAGCTTCGGATAGGCAGAAGTCATATGCCGATCTCAAGCGGAGGGATATAGAGTTTGCCGTGGGTGACAAAGTTCTTCTGAAGGTCTCGCCATGGAAGAAAGTGTTAAGATTTGGGAGAAAAGGCAAGTTAAGTCCAAGGTTCATTGGACCGTATAGGGTGTTGAGACGAGTGGGACCAGTAGCCTATCACCGAGTTGCCATTAGAGCCGAGTCGATTCACGATGTGTTCCATGTCTCCATGCTTAGACGCTATCGTTCTGATCCATCGCATGTTGTGGCAGTAGAGGAAATAGAGGTGAGTCCAGATCTGACGATAGAAGAAGAACCTGTGCAGATCCTAAATCGAGATGTGAAAGTTTTGCGTAGGAAGACAGTTCCTTTAGTGAAGGTTTTATGGCGGAATCATGGCGTGGAGGAAGCTACGTGGGAACCGGAGGATGTAATGAGGCAGCAGTATCCTCAACTCTTTTGATCGTGTAATTTCGAGGACGAAATTTTCTTAAGGGGTAGAATTGTAACATCCCAAAATTTGAGTATTATTTGTGTTGGCTCGGGTATGAATTTTGTGTGTTAGCATAGTCTTGTGAAGGCTTGATTTTATTTAGGAAGTTAGAATAATTTTTAGTATGGTTTATTTAATGAAGTGGATTAAGTGAGCTTAGCACTTAAGTTAATTTAAGTGTTAAATTAAAGCACAAGAGGAGTAAGTGGCAAGATGATTAAGGAGCTTGAAAGGTGGCTTGAGGTTAGAGGTTCTGAGTATCATGGAAAGCATTTTTGAAGACTTTATTTTGTGTTCTAGCATTGATGGACTGGTCAACCTATGTTTATGATAGGTTGGACCTTAAGTTTTTGGTAAGTTGAATTTTGGAAAAGGAAAGCATGAAATAGGGAATAAGAATCTTAAGGTTATGGAAGGTTGGGGAGACATAAGGCTTGGTTGTAGGAAAATGTTTTGGAAAGTATTCCAAGGCCTTTAGTGAATGTATGTGGACGGTATGGGTGTCTAAGGGGGTGGCCGAATTTTGTTAGGTAGCTTGGGGGGGATATTGGCCAATTTTTGTCATTTGAACATCTTTTTGCATTTTTGTTTTCCCTCTCCAAAAACTCTTTCTTTGGCCGAATGTCATTGTGCATTTTGTGCAAATTTAGCTTTTGTTTTAGCTCTTATTTTGTTGAACCAAAAATGCTATTTCCTTTCTTTCATTTGTCCTTTTGAACCAAAACTTCATTTTGGTATTTTTTTGCACTTTTCTTTTAGGCAAAATAGGTGTTGGCCGAATCTCATCTCTCCCACATCTCTCTTTTCTTTTCTTTTTGACATTTGTTCATAATCACATTTTCTTTTACACTCTCTTGGCCGAATATTTCTCCATCTCAAATACCATTTCTTTTTCATTCAAAGATAAAAACATCTACCTCCATTCTATTTTTCTTTTCTTTTTCACTTCACCATAGCCGAATCTTCCCACTTCCTTTTAGTTTTAGTTTGGTCGATTATTCAAGGATAAACTCTCTTTGGTTTCTTCGATCGATTTTTGGATAAAAAGGGGTAAGTGTTCATGGACGTTTTTCCTTCAATTATTTTCTCATCTCTATGTTATTTTCTTGTGGATTAAGGCCGAATCTATGGGCATTGGTTTGCAAGGTTCTAATCATTCGTAGAAACCGATCTCTTTTAGGCTTTTCGGGACGTTGGAAGCAATCAATCTAAACCTCTTTTCTTTATCAATCGATTTGGGTAAGTTCAGGTAAGATTTGGTATTACAAGTGATAACCCTTTGGGATTTAGTAGTATGGCCGAATGGCCTTTGTTCATAATTTTAGTATTGGCCGATTGTAGGACAAGGTGTTCTAGTGCAGTAGATCGGATTCGGGAGTTAGTTCTTGCGTTGGTGAAAGGTGTGTATCTTACACACTTTATAACTTGGTTTATATATGTATATTTATGTGTTATATAACTAATCATATTATGAAAGTGGGTAAATCGATGAGATCTGGATATGATACCATGATGGTATGAATGAGGATTCGGGTAAGTCCGTTTCAATATGTTGTTAATACATGTGGATTGAAATCATGATCTACGATTTATGATATATTCATTATGAGATACATATCAAAGTTTATTGACATGATTTGTCTATCTATTGCATTGGTATGGGCAATATGAGAGGAGGGGGAAGATTGATGATTCGTGTCTTCGGACACCAGTGGTTTGGCACCACCAGTGATTTGGTATCACATTCGTGTCTTCGGACACCAGAGGTTTGGCACCTCATAGCGACTTGTCCCTATGGTTAATTCCACCGTGGGTTGGCCCCACTTTTGAGATATGGGATCGTCCCGCGGTGATTTGGTATCACACGTGGGTTGGCCCCACAACTTGATGATTCGTGTCTTCGGACACCGCTGGTTTGGCACCACCAAAGTGATTTGGTATCACATTCGTGTCTTCGGACACCGGAGGTTTGGCACCTCATAGCGACTTGTCCCCGTGGTTAATTCCACCGTGGGTTGGCCCCACTTTTGAGATATGGGATCGTCCGCGCGGTGATTTGGTATCACACGTGGGTTGGCCCCACATGGATTATTCGTGACTACGATCACCGGTGATTTGGTATCACATTTGTGTCTTTGGACACCAGTGGTTTGGCACCACCAAAGGTTTGGTACCACACAGGGTAGAAAAGGAGTTATGGATGGCTAGGTTGGGTGCATTATACATATATGTTGCTTTGTTATAATTTGTCTAAGTATGTGGTATTTACCCGAGAGGGAATATGCATCGAGTCTTGGTGACTCACCTTCTCCCTTATATTTTCAGTGATTCGTGAGATCGCGGATGTGGAGCCGGATGAACTCGAGGAGGCCATGCAATAAAGTTTGGTTTTACATGAACTTCCATTTGGGTACTTTATTTTAATTTGGTTTTCATATTTTATGGATTTGTAATAAGGCCTGTTTAATTATGTTTTGGATTATTTTTATGTTTTGAATATATTTAAAATATGGCTTATAAATTACTTGGTTAATCTAATAATTGAGCTCAAAGTTTTCTAAACTAAAAACTCGCAATGGTTTTAAAAATCTTACCATCGGGTAATATGAATAGTTCGATAGAAAAATTACAAGTTAAGTGTTTTCAACAAATTATGTGATTTCCAAAATTCAAGTTTCTATACTCAATTGCAAACGGATTTTCAAAGTGATATATCAAATTTTCTTAAAAAGATATAAATGTTTTCTATCCTATGATTTATCAACTAAGTTTTAAAGTTTTATGTAATTCAAAGTAAATCTCAGTTTTAACTTATTTTCGACAAATAAAGAATTTCAAAGAGTTTTTCACAAAATTTAATTGTTAATTCGATTCTTTCAAAAATATTTTCCTTAGTGACATACCAGATTCGGTCGTGGCGTATTGACTGGGTTTGGGGTGTTACAGTTTAGTCGATTCTCGGACTAACATAGCGTATGTGAGTATAGCTATACATGCCATATTACTACTCGTGATAGTGTGATATCTCCCGACTCTGACAAAATTGTTTTGTTAAGACAAAGATGACTTCCAACTGAGCTATTTTTCGATAATGCTGATAATGATATTGAAATGATTGATACGTACTTATGATGTGTCGAAATTTGGAAAGGTATGAATAGAAGTTCACGATATGTATGTGTTAATGTACAAAATGAGATAACCACAAGTTGAGAAATGTGAAAAGTGGAATGAAATGAAAGTTTATATGGTGATAAGCCCATCCATGTTTGTTTGGCATGCATATGATGTTATGTGCCCAACATATTTGACTAAGTGAATACGATAAGTAAATTTACTCAAATTGACGGAATGTGTGTTTATGTACACTTGTTTGAATAAGATAATCGAAAAAGTTCGTGTAACATGACTATGTATGTTAATTAGCTTGAAGTGAATTATGTAATTGTGATGATATGATGTTGGTGATGAATGCTAAGTCATATGTGTGTACTTATAAGAGTCAAATTAGAGGCTTTACGACCTTACCCCCTTACCACTGTTGCTTTATAACGAAAATTCACGAGAACCATGTGGAATAAGTCCATAAATGTGAAACTGAAGAGTTTAGTGGTGAAATAATTAGTAATGAATACAGAGATAAGAATAGTTTGGAAAGTGGAAACAATTTTGGAAGGATATCAGAATGTTTTAAAGATTATACAGATTATGCAATGTCACTGATAAAGGAGAAGTTAGTCTCGGCTAATTGACTTATTCAGATATGATGTCTAAAGTATGTGTTTGCTGAAATTTTTCCCGAATTGATTTTCGTTAGTGAGTGGAATAATACGAGGTTCATGATGACAGAATTAGTCAAAGAAATTATATTTGAGTAGTAAAGATGTCTGTGTGTGTGACAGTTACAGTTGAAATGAATATGATGATCTTTTCGGAGTATTCTATATATTCTTTTATCCTCAGAGATATGTGTGTGATTGATCAGTTTCTGATGGAGTTCTTATGCTGTGAGAAGCTAACTATGATGTTAGACGAAAGCCCTGTTGGTCTGGTCGGTTTATGATCGGTATTTCTTTATCTCTTCGGAATTCTATTCAAATATGTTGGAATGAAGTCGATGGTAAAAATTTATGTGAGACTACTCTTATGTTTCTACTTATTATGGTTTTGTTTTATATTTACGGAAAATATATTATCTCTGTTATGATGGAAGTCCAGAGCCGGTAAGCATTGTTTTTCTGCTGGGTTTCTCTGAGGAATCATCAGGATCTCTGTTATTTTCTTATGAGTTATGTTCTCAGACTTCCGGTATGGTATCGTATCTTGGATTTCTTTATCTCGATTTTTCTATCATTCTTATTTCGTGAATTATCGACCATGGCTCATCGTGAAATAGTGTTCTTCGACTTGTGATAACTATATCTATTATGGTAGTATTTCTGGTTTGATCATATGAACATGGTGACCCAGGTATTTGGATTTCTCTAATTTTCGTGTAAGGAATTGACTTTGGCAACGGTATAAATGATGGAAGCACAAACTCAAATCATATGATGGCTTTCTTTCTCAGGTAAGTTGATTAAAGTTAATGCATTCAATCGAGATTTCTTTGTTTCTTTGAGCTAATGCAATTGTAAAGGCCTTTGATTAGCATGATAAGAGAATTTTGAAAGATTGTGTGCTTGAGATGTTGTAATAGCACAACGAAAGAAGTATTTTGAGATGTGTTATTCTATAGTTGAGATCGACTCAGCCGTTTTTATTAGAATGAGCTGATTTATTGGGATGTGATTTGAGTTATATGTATTTAAGTATGTCCTCAGCTAAGAGAATGAATTTTGTGCATTCACGAGTGTATAGACGGGCAGTCTGAATGAAGAATTGATATTCTTAAAAGCATGATATAGAAAAATACCTATTAGATTTGTTTTAAATGGGTGATGTTATTCTGAATTAAAGCTGTTCTGTTAATAAAGTTATCCCAATTTTGAAAGTTTGAATGGTCTGGGCATGCTAGAAAAGTTAAAGCAATTGAAGGTATTATTAACCGAAGATCTGGTTTTGAGTTCAGTTGGAATTGAGTAATGAATTTATGATTTTTCAGTGATGCACAAGTGAACGGATTAGAATGAGTTTTATTGCTAGAATATAAAGTGATGGTTCATGTTTTCAGACGGTTAATGTCACATTAAAAAGAACTGTTCGACTAGTGATTTAGAGACGGTCACTATTATGTCTGTAATGAGAATTTGATGACATTGTTTGTTCGACGAAGGCCATATGTTGCCTGATCTCAAGAGTTTAATGTATCTAATGGCACAGAAAGATCTAAGTTTAAGACAGTGTTGATGACTTGAGCTATTGAAAGATTGTGAGTAATTATTGATTGACCTGTGGGGAGGCAAGTGTAGTTACAGATGCTTGTATGGAAAATCCTCATTTATTTTGTGCGAGTTGGTTACTCGATTAATCTTATTTGATGATGGTCTGATTTTAGCTAAATAAAAAGCTAAAGTGATGTTTTCTTTGCAAGTTTGAGAAACTCAGAAATGTGTTAGTGAGTGATAAGCTAAATGAGTACAGTGAGGATCGACTTTTGATTCTGAACTTCAGGTTGGACCTGATTCATTTTATTATTATTTCGAAATGGAATTTATGTACCGAAGAATCTGGGGCTTATGCAGAAATTTTTATACGAAGTTCACAGTAGTGGCTTGTCTGTTCATCCAGAGAGTAATAAAATGTGCAGTCATATGAAGTTGATGTTCTGGTGATTGCGTATGTTACATGTTATTTTTGAGCTTGTGTTCAAATGTCGATTTGTCAACAAGTAAAAGCCGAATTTCAAGAGTATTCAGGACTATTACAGTTAGTGATGATTCTAGAAAGAAAATGAGATGGAAACACTATAGATTTCGTATCTGAATTATCTTGATCTCCGAAAAAGAAGATGTTATCGGATTGTGATTGATCGTTCGTGTACAGATTTCTTGTTTAACAAACCAGTCGAGTAAGATGTTTCTGGGATTATTCGATTATGCGAAGTATCAATCTCCATTATTTCGGATTGAGATCCGAGGGTTATATCCCAATTATGGAAAAAGCTACAGGAAACTCTGACCACGAAACTAAATTAAATTGTGATTATGATAAAAAGTTGAAAGAAACTTCTTCTGGTAAGATTTTTGGGGACGAAAATCCCTAAGGGGGGAGAGTTGTAACAGCCCGATTTTGGGCCTAGTCGGAGTAGTGGTTTTCGGACCACAAATCCAACGAGGAAAAATTTATTTTTATTACATTTTTATGGTCTACGATTTCAAGAAATTATTTCGTGAAAATTTCGTTCGAAAATTTCGACGGTTGGGCACTCAATTTAGTCAAAAGGACTAAATTGTAAAAAGTGCAAAAGTTGAGTTCTACATGTTAGAGGTGTCCAATTGTTATGAAATTCTAAATTTGAGGTCCTTAAATGATAATTAGACCATTGGTTAATTTGTTGGACAAAAATGGACATGAAATAGGTGAAATAGAATATTTTTAAGTTAGGGGCATTTTGGTCATTTAGTAATTAAAATGAATTAAAAACAAAATTAAAAGCCAATTTTTGTCCATCTTCAACCCAATGGCCGAATTTCACAAGGGGAAACCATGGCTAGGGTTTTTCAAGCTTCCAAGTTCGATTGTAAGCCCGTTCTAGCCCCGTTTTTAAAGATTTTTACGTTTTTGAAATCCTCGTAACAAGATCTATCTATTTCTACCACTAATTTGAGATATGGTTAAAGTCTAGGGTTTTGACACATGATTAATATGTGTGTATTTTTGAGTTTAACGGTAGAAAATGCATGTTTATGGTTAGAGAAACAACTTTTACTAAGTGATTTTCGGTAAAAATGCCTAAAAGGACTAATTTGTAAAAGTTATGAAATTTGTCATAAAAGTGTGAATTAGTGGAAATTGTGGGCTGTTGTAGTTATGAAAATGGTTCGGCTAGGCTTAAAATACAAGGAAATTGAATAAAAATTATTTTACGAGCCTAGGGGAAAAATTGTAATTTTGTGAAACTTAAGGGGCAAAATTGTAATTTTTGCCATGGGATGTTTTAGGGATGATTTGAATAATGTGAGCATTGAATAAGTCAAATGTGTTATTATAGATCAAGAAAGATGTGGAATCGACCTTGATCGGGGAAAGGAAAAGATTGTGGACTAAATTGCAAAATTATTATATTTTCAAAAAGGGAAGTTTGTATGTAAATAATACATCATTTTTTATTTATTTTTTAATATTTTGTAATATTATATGAGATATGGTTGAATATGGAGTAATTATTTGATGTAAATTATGAATTGTGATTGATTATGGATGAATTGGTAAAATGTTGAAAAGTGAGAATTCCCGGTTGAACCTTCTGAATAGAAAAGATACGAATGAGGTAGCTAGGTCACATGTGTGGTACTAAGTGTAGCCCACTATGTGTACAAGAGAGCTACGAGATGGTTTTAGGTCACGTGTGTAGTACAAAGTGCAGGCTACTATTCGTACCCGATAGCTTTGATCACATGTGTGGTACTAAGTGCAGGCAACTATCTGTAAGTGATGGTTTTGGTCACATGTGTAGTACTAAGTGCAGGTTACTATGTGCACCAGATAGCTTCGGCTACAAGGGTGGTACTATGTGCAAGCCACCTCAGATCATTTATTATTCCGATGAGTTCAACGGGAAATTGACTAAGTGAAAATACATGTGATCATGTAACGACTAAGTGTAATAGAATATGACTATGTGATGAATAAGTGCAGGTATAAGTGTGAAAATTTATGAACAATGTGCTCGATATTTGATCGAACCTTCGATAAGATGAAATGGAGTAAGTGAAATTATGAAAGAGTAAATTTAGCAACAAAACAGTTTTGGACAGCAGCAGTTGTGTGACTTTGAAAAATCGCCAAAAATGGTAAAAATTGAATTAGAAGTTGAATAATATATGAAATTAAAGCTTATTGAGTCTACTTTCGCATAAAAGAAACGGTGTAAGTGAAAGAATTTCATATTCTGAGACATTTGAATTTTTGTGACAGGTCAGAATGATTTCAGAATCCCCTGTTTCGACTTTGTAAAATCATTAAAAATTGTATAAAAATAATTATGGGTTAGAATTTATATTTTTAGAATCCTGAAATAGTCTATTATTAATAGAAACAAACAAGAACATCATCCTAATCCCGTACGAAAAGATAATTAATTTTTAGTGAAGAAGGGTCGAAACTATAATGGCAGCAGAACAGGGTAGAATTTAAAGAATAAACTATACTTATTGGCTAAACCAAAAATTCTTAAAATTTTATGGTAAGAATATATGTGAGTCTAGTTTCAGGGAAAATTAACGGATCTTAATTTTAAGTTCTGTAGCTCGAGATATAAATAATTTAGTGACTGTGACTCGAGTAGACAGCTTAAGATGAACATTAGTAAATGGTGGAACTATGTGTAATTATGATTGCATTATCTTGAGAACATATTATGAGGATTGTTAAAGGCGTGTTAATAATTTTTTTATTATTTATATACTTACTTACTAAGCTATAAGGCTTACCCCTCTTCCTTTCCTTTTTCTTATAGTGTCACAGAGGCTAGCTCGGGTTGGAGATCATCGGAGATTTTATCACATTATCAAGCTTTTGACTGGTATCAATGCCTTCAAGTAATTTAAGTCTATGGCATGTATAGGGACTTAGTCTGTAACAGTCCGATTTAGATCCTAGTCGGAACAGTGGTTTCGAGACCACAAATCCGAGTCAGTAAAATATTTTAATATTATTTTTTGTGCTTCTGATATGTGAATTATTATGTGTGAAATTTCTGTGAGTTAATTCGTCCGTTTGAATGCTTAATTTGAGAAAAGGGTTAAATTGCATTAAATGCAATATTTGCATGCTATTGGTTAAAGCATCTATGTGTTGTGGCTTTTAAATGTTGTGGCCTTATGAGGCAATTAATCCATTATTTAGTTAGTGGTTTAATAAATGACAAAATAACCTTATTGTTCATTTGTCCTATATGTTTAATAAAAGGATAAAATGGGAAATGAATAATTAAGTTTATTTTAATGTAATAAAAACATGAAAATGGCCACATTATCATCCATGGTTAGCCGAAATTCATAAGTAAAGAAAGGAAGAAAAGCTTTGTTACATTCAGCTATTACAAGCCTTAATTCAAGGTATGTTTTTAATCGGTTTTCGATAATTTCTACATTTTTGCAACCGTTGCTTCGTATGCTATAAAACCCATGTCTTAATTTTGAGAATTGATAATATTTTTGAAATGAGACTTTGATGAACTCATGTGATTTGTGATGTTTAATAGTGAAATATGAAAGATATGTGTTTGATTATCATAGTTTGTCTTTGGAGTTTTGTTAATTTTGAGTAATTTGGAGTAAATTGAAAGAATAATGTTTTGAGGGACTAATTTGTTGAAGAAATGAAATGTATGGACTCATATGAGTATGAGTGAAATTCGGCTAGGCATGGGTAATATGGAATTTGATGTATTTTGTGATTTTGTTAAATAGGGACTAAAATGTCCAAATATGAAAATGTGAGGGCTAATTCATAAATTTCTCTAAATATGTGTATTTGGATTGGATTGAATGTTTTGGTGAATAAAAGGATTAAATTTGAATATGTATAGATCAAGAACTGAAGAATACGGACTTAGATCGCGGGAAATCGAAAGTAATCGAGTAGCCGTATCCGTTTTTGTTAAACCGAATCCGAGGTAAGTCGATATACAAATAAATGTATTTGCATTGAATTATTTGAATGTATATGATATGTGAAATACTATGATTATCCGATGAGATGGAATGTATGTGAAATTTGAGTTGGCTAATAAGTCGATAAACTGATATGTCCGTGAAGTCCCGTGTGAACCTAGGAATATATAGGAATTACATATGTCATGACATAGGTGTCTGTTATGTGATATCATGTAAGACCACGTCTGGGACGTTGGCGTTGATTCGAGATTTCGTGTAAGACCACGTCAGGGATGTTGGCATCGATAAGAGATTTTGTGTAAGACCACGCCTGGGACGTTGGCATCGATATGAGATTTACGTGTAAGACCCTGTCTGGGACAGTGGCATCGATATCTGATTACATGTAAGACCACGTCTGGGACGTTGGCATTGTACGACCATTCCGAGCACTCTGAGTATCTTATTAGATTCCGAACGGTTCAACGAGCAAATCCGAGATACAAATGACTATGTGAATTGTATATCCGTTTCAGGTACGTTTGGTATGTACACTAAGTGTGTATGAACTTACTATGATGATTATGTATATGAAATGATGAGATTATATGAAAAGTTATGCTTGAATGAGCCATGTGTATGTGTGATATTTGAGAAGAAAAAAATTTGTAAGATATGGCTAAGTAAGTGAGCCAAAGAATTTATGTGATGAATTTGCTTTGAGAACCAATAATGTCATTGTGCCAATTTGGTTATATGCATTTTATGCTAAGTTTATTTGTATATGGCTTACTAAGCTTTTAAAAGCTTACTTTGTGTGTGTTGCTATGTTTTATAGACCGTCAAAGCTACTGAGGGCTCGGGGATCGTCGAGGATCGTCATCACACTACTTAAACTCATTTTGGTATCTTTTGGAAATGTATATAGCTAGATATGGCATGTATAGGCTAGTCACTTTGGATTATCTTTGAAATGTGTATAAAATAGCCATGAGATGTGGCTTAAAAAGTGTTGGTAATATGCATGAGTAAATGTGTTATGAAATGCTTAGTTTGGTATGGTTTGATAGCCAATGAATTAGTCAAAGTTATGGTAAGCATATGAATGCATTATGAGTATGCATATTTGATCAAAAGAATGTTTCTATGAAGGGTAAATGTGGTTAAACCATGCTTATGTATATGTATGATTTAGTTTTGCAAATTGGCATGATTAGAAATGAGTTTGGTTGTGAAGAATTGTTGATCATTTGACATGCCTTTGGTTGTTAATTGTACATAAAAAGAATTGGTATGTAGCTTGTAGGGTAAACCCAAGTGTAAGTGGCATATTAACCTTGCAAAGGGCCTGTTAAGCAGACACGGTTGCGGTACACGGGCATGCCTAGTGACCGTGGGATTAAGTCAGTATATAGCATAAGAGTACACGACCATGGTACACGGGCGTGCCTGGTGGCCATGGAGATAAGTCAGTATACATGCCCTGTTTTGGCACGGCCAGGACACATGGGTGTGTCTAGTAGCCGTGGGAGGCACACGGCCTGACTGCATGAGCGTGTGACCTCTGCAGTGTTCAAAATTTTTAAATTTTTGAGAATTTTTGTATGTGTTCAGTTTAGTCCCGACCCTCCTCTAAAGCATGCTTAAGGTCTCGGTGACCTATCTAAGGGACACAATGATTCAAATAGATGACTTGTATTACGAATTGTCTGTAAATGTTTTTGATCTGTTCGGTAATACCTTTAACCCTAATCCGGCGACATATACGGGTTAGGGGTGTTACATAGTCATTTTGTGTATGTGTTATTATGTTTTGGCCAAATGTATTGGCTTGTAATGGTTAAAGGTTATTGTAGTATGTAGCCATGCTAATTGGCCTATATTGGCTAATTGATTGTAAGCTTATATATATTATTTATATGCCAATGTCTTGTGATGTAAGCTGTGTTTGCATGATACATGATGAGTTGTGGGTTATGGCCTAAATACCTAATGGTTGAATGTGCTAGTAGTCTTGATGTCGAATGGCTAAGTTTGGCTCAATGGTATGGTATGATAATTAGATATAATTATGCATGTATAAGAGTTGTTGAGGATGCATATTGAGTGTGACCCTGTTTTGAAGAAAAAATTTCTAAGTGTTGTGAAATTTTCCAAAGTTCTCAGTTTAGTCCCGAACCACTTCCAAAGCATGTTTTGGGCCTCGTTGTAACAACCCAAACCCGGCCCAAACACTACGACCGAATTTGAGTTATTACGAAGTAAAACCTTGTGAACGCCATTTCGAGAAACATTTAATTTTCCATTGAAAACTCCTCGTTTCGGTTGTCTTGTTAAAGCTACCCTTAGATCTAATTTGGAATTTTAATTAAGTCCAATTGTTTTACCAGTTTCAAGTGTACCCGATGGCACGATTAAACTTTTTCGTGTTAACTTAAGAAAACATGTGATTTAATTCAATTTAATGATATAGTTTTAAGTAAATATCCAACATAAAAAAAATAACGCAACTATAGTTTATGGAGGCCTTATTACAACCCAAAATAAAATTAAACAAATTTAAAGTTCTGTAAATTAAAATCCTTTGCATGGCCACCTCGAGTCCCACCGGCTCCTCAACCGCCATCTACGCGTCACCTGAAAAATGTTAAAGGAGAAGGTGAGTCACCAAGACTCGATGATGTAACCCTTCCCCGGTTAATACAACATTTCATACACAACATATATGATTAATTAAGCAAAGTATCATGTACCCAACCTAGCCAACCAAACACCTTTGTCTACCCCACGTGGTACCAAACCACTGGTGACCGTAGTCACGATGTGTTACCAAAACACCGGTGGTGCCAAACCACCGGTGACATATAGTCACAATGTGCTACCAAAGCACCGTGTCCGTAGACACAAATCGGGTGATGGGGCCAACCCATCGTGTGATACCAAATCACCGCGACGATCCCATATCTCAAGTGGGGCCAACCCACGGTGGTGTTAACCACGGGGACAAGTCGCTATGAGGTACCAAACCTCTGGAGGTACCAAACCTCGGTGACGTATAGTCACAATGTGTGCTACCAAAGCACCGGTGCTCGTCAACCACGATATTACGCCCTCTCCTCATCAACCCATGCCAAGCGCTTAATAACAGAACATACATATATCACATGTATCAAATAATCCATGCTTCCCAAAAGCATTATCATCAATCTCATACAAATAGAGACTTACCAGGATCCTTGCTTGTACCATTAAGGTACTATTGCCACATCTACATAGAGCAGATTTACACATAACATACACTTAATTAACTATTATAAGTGTGTATGTACACACCTGATATCGATAGTAGTCCTAAATCCCGAAAGAAAGCGTTGGTCACCACAGATCCACTTGCCCTATATTCGGCCAAATCTATGGATTAGTCTTATGGCCTATTCGGCCTAATTAACTTATTGGGGAGGGGTTCCTTGTGAACCCGAGATCTTACCTTAAAACCCTTTACTACTACTCACCGTACTCGATACTCGAATCTGCTGTACCCAAAACAATCGGTCACAAGCGATGTTAGTAGCCTTCGGCTTTAATCACTTAAAGAATAAACCATTACCATAGATTCCTTACCCTTACTTACCAAAGCCGAATGCTAGAGGTTGGAACTCGGGTTGACCGCTTCACCAACCTGGAGTACCTAAGAGAGACCGTTTACAAAACGTTTTAGAAGCCTTACTTACCATTGCCGAAATCGGCACTTATCCTCCCTTAATAGGAATCGGCAAGAATAGGAAGGAGAATCCATGGGGTTTCGGCACACTTACCTTTACAACCGATTTGAATAACGAGAGAAATCCGGAAGTATCTATGCCACTTGTCTTCGTTCGGCCAAAGTGTGTTAAAAAGAGGAAAGGAGATCGGCACCTTCAAGGGAGTGTATTCGGCCAAAGGGAGAAAGAAAATAATAGGAAAGAAAAGTGCTAGGAGTTTCGGCTTGAAGGGGTTTGAAGGAATGAAGAAAATACGAGAAGAATAGGGGAGGGTTTAGGGATTTCGGCACCTCAGCAAGAATGACAAAAAGAGAAGCAAGGGGGGGTTAACTGATGCTTTTATAGGCATTCGGCCCCCCCCTTTCAAGCTTGCCGTCCAACCTTGGCAACAAGGAGTCCAACTCCTAGCCAACTCCTCTTTACCAAGGAGTCCCACATTCGGCCATCACCTATTTTTGCTCCAAGCCACCCATTTAATTTAATTCAAATAATTTTGAATTAATCACCTAATAATCCCTTTTAAAATAAAAATATCCTTGATGCAATTATCATATCTCTTGTATTATCAAAAAGGTTTAAGCAAATTAAAACTAATTAAAATGCTTAAATTATCCCTTGATAATTACACCTAAAAAAAGAGTTTGAAGGGAGAAAACTCTCCCCCTTGTGCCAGTCAAATAAAAACAAAAACAAAGGGGGATTTCCGTGACTCGAACACAAGCTCTCCCTTGCTCCTTGGTGGCGTCACATGTAGCTCTTAAGTGGGCTTCTTTTTGCCACTTTACCAAGGGCTTTTTAGTGTTAAATTACCCACACTTATTCTTATAACACCACTTACCAAGGCTCCTTCTTTTAAAAGTTAAAAACTAAAATTTCCTACCAAATCGAGCCAACACAAAGCCTTAAATTGACCATTATTATTCCATAAATAATGACTCAGCAGTTCATACATAAGAAAAATTATCAAATTCCAAGTAACCCCACATTTGGGATGTTACAGTTCTACCCCCTTAAAATAAATTTCGTCCTCGAAATTCCTTGATCAAAAGAGATGGGGTATTGTTTGCCGCATCACCTCCTCGGGCTCCCACGTAGCTTCTTCCACTCCGTGGTTCCGCCATAACACTTTTACCAAAGGCACCGCCTTCCTTCGTAGAACTTTCACATCTCGATCTATAATCAACCGGTTCTTCCTCAAAAGATAAATCCGAGTTCACCTCGATTCTCTGCATCGCACACACGTGCGAAGGATCTCGACCGATACCGCCTCGGCATTGATACATGGAATACGCCATGAATCGACTCGATTCTGCCGGCAACTCTAGCTGATAAGCCACTGGTCCTATTCGCTTCACAACAGTATATGGCCCAATGAACCTTGGGCTTAACTTCCCTTTTCGTCCAAATCTCAACACCTTTTTCCAAGGCGACACTTTCAGAAAGACTTTGTCTCCCACAGCATACTCCACTTCCTTGCGTTTGAGATCGGCATAAGACTTCTGCCTATCCGATGCTTCCTTGAGACGAGACCGAATCACCTTGACTTTGTCTTCCGTCTCGGTTACCAACTCTGGACCCAGAACTTGTCTTTCTCCCAACTCCGTCCAACACGTAGGAGTACGACACTTTCGTCCATATAGAGCCTCATATGGAGCCATTTGAATACTCGTTTGATAACTATTGTTATAAGCGAATTCCGCTAATGGTACCAGCAGTGACGTAGAGAGGCAAGACCAGACAGGAGAAGATGACGCACTATCGCGAGCCATGTTACGAATTTTAGAACGTGTAGCAGGAGCTAGTAGAGGAAATGGAACTCGAAAGTCGGTGTCGGAAAGGCTTAGATTGAACGGAGCCGAGATCTTTAGGGAATATCCGGAGTAGCTCGAACGTAGCGAGTATTGGTGGAAGCGATCGAAAGAATCATGGATGATTTGGACCGCACCAATGAAGAAAAGTCGAAGGTGTCTTGTTTAGCTTCTTCGGGATGAAGCTTATCGTTGGTGGCTCATCACAAACAAGGTGTACCAAAGGATCGACAGATTGGGACTTCTTTAAGGTTAAGTTTGAAGGAAAGTACGTAGGAGCCGCTTATTTGGACTCGCAAAGGAAAGCGCTTCTAAATCTAGTGCAAGGAAGTAAGTCGATAAATGAGTGCACGGCGGAATTGTGCGACTTAGTCGGTATGCTAAGGGAATTGTGGCCACCGATTATGAGAGGTGCGTCCGGTTTGAAGACGGATTGCGAGATGAACTTGAATGGTGATTGCTCCGCAGAGGGAGAGAGACTTCATGGTGCTAGTGGAGAAAGCTCGGATCGTTGAAGAGGTTAAGAAGACTATAAGAGAAAACCGAGAAAAGAATAGGAGCGAGAATAAGAGAAATATTGGACCGTCGATGACGCTTTGGAGATGCTCGAAAAAGACCAAGGATTGAGAACCACAGTAAGTGCACTTGTGCCAATGGATCGGAATCGTTCTTGTGTTCGATGTGGAAGACCTCACACAGAGAGTGTTGGGGAAATAGTAAAGAATGCTTTCGGTGCGGATCTAAGGCACATTTAGTTAAGAATTGTCCTCGAGCAACGAAGGGTCGTGGTTCTAGTCAAAGTCAACCAAGGATGTGATACCGGTAAGCTCCTTTGTTTTGGAATACTCTTTAATTGTTCTCCTTGTTGTAAGTTAATTCTTTCCCCGTATGTTTTGGATCTTGAGTGAGAACTTAGAGACTACGTTTGGGAAGTATGATGAGTTGAAATCAGAGTCTGCGCAATGGAGCGCGAGAGTAGGGGTTAGGATTGCATGGTAGTAAGTAATTTGAGGACTAAATTATTTTAAGGAGGGTAGAATTGTAACACCTGGTTTTAGGGGCTAGGTAATTCGGATATAATTCGAGTGTTGGAAGGGTTTTGGGTGTTTTTGGATGTGGTTTAGAAGTTTAAGAATGCTCGGATTGAAGGGGAAAGGCTTAGGAAAATTTTAATTTTTGGGGTTAAGGAATGGAGCTGGGCTTTAGAGGTTTTAAAAGAATTAATTGGGCGTTTTAGGCACATGAAAGGCATTGGCAGAGTGGTTATGCGCTGCTTGGGGGCTTTGGAAGGTGGCGCCTATGGGGCTTGGGTTCGAGTCCAAGCAAAGACAATTTCTTGTTTTATTTTTGCGTCAAGGGACTGGGCTAAGTAGGCCTTAAAATTAAATGGGTAGGTTTGATGGACATGGAAGTCCAAAGGCGAGTGGCTCTTAGGCGCTACTTAGGCGCTGGAGGAGAAGAGAGCACGGGTTCGAAATTTGGAGCCGCATTTGGGCGTTTTTGTTTTGCTTTTTGGTGATGGGCTGAAGAAGGTAGGTGTTAAGAATAATTATTGGGGGCTTTTAGCATAAAAATCAAGGTGGCCCAAGTGGCCTGGGCGCTACTTAGCAGCAGGTTCCTCAGTCCTGTGTTCGAATCTCAAAATTTGTAGGTGGATTGGTTTTATTTTTGTTGTCGCCGATTGGGGGGTATTGGACAAACACATGGGAGAGGGGCTTCAAATGGATAAAGATTAAGATTAATTTTGGTTTTAATTCGGCTGAAGGAGAATTATTAGATTATTCTTTTATTTTATTTTTAGTTGATAAAGGTATAGAATAAGAAGGGAATTTGAATTAGAATAAAAGAGGTTTTGGTGGTGTTGGAATTAATTGGAGTGATAAGGGTGGGTTTTGGTTTTTGATAATTGTAAGAGTATTTTTAATTAGTTAAGATTAGTAAATAGAGATAATGGTGGCTGATGGATTATTATTATTAATTAAATTAAGTGGGATAATTATTTATTTATTTTTTTAATGATAATGGGATAATATGAGCATTATTATTGGATTTTTATTTGGTTAATATTAAGAGTTTTTTTTAGGATTATTATAGGTGATAATCAAGGATATTATGAAGATTAAAAGAATTATTATTGGATTATTAGTGAAGTGTTCAAGTGGAATTAAATTAGTGAAGTGTTGGCCAAATTTTGGAGACTTCAAGGGGGGGTTGGCCGAATGCTATAAATAGGGGAGGGGGGACTGCTAGTTGTTCATCAAGTCTTTTGCCTCTCCCTCTTGGTGTGCCGAAATTCCCTTCCCCTATTTAATGTCATCTTGGCCGAATAGTGGAGTGGTGCTGATCTCCCTTGGTGTCCTAGTGTGGTTGGCCGAACCTTAAGTAAGAGTGGTAAGTATGTTCTGCCCTTAGTAATCGATTTATGAATTCCTTGTGGTAGTGGCCAAAACCGAATGGTTGGCCTTAGTTTTGGCATGGCCGAATGTCATAGTGCCATTAAGTATAATCTCTTGTGTGTAGCCGAAAGAAGGAAGCATTGAGGAAGTCTCTTGGATTCGATCATCTAAGGGGCAAATCGACAAAAGTACAGAGGAGCCTTTGAGATTTAAGAATCGTTTCGGTAAGTAGTTAAATTGTAGTTGTTCGCTTGAGATTTTGTATTATGGTGTTTAACCAAAGGGTTCTAATTAAGTGATTACGATGGACGTGGATTCGAGTACCAGTCAAGGTGGGCAAGGGAAAGTCCCCATCCCAAAGTTCAAGAAGAGATCCGTTCTGTTGTTCGAGATTGGCCACCGTGTGGGGGCCAACAAAGAAGAAACGTTAAGGCGAAAGTCGTAGTTTCGCTAAACGATAGCGACGAGGATCGAGAGTCTAGAACTCCTAGTAATAAGGTGTGTAACTAACCCACTGTTTCCGGGTTTTATGTGTTATATGTTTTACTAACAAGTGCAGTAATAAGTGTGCCATACATACCCCAAAAGGGTATAGCGATGACCAGGTTAGTGGCAAATTGTTAATATGTTGTCATTTATTTATGATTGTATGCCTATATTTGTGTGAAAGACATGCTCATGCATCACCTTGTTATTATATCACGTTACATGTGCATGGGTGGGTTTTTGAAAGAAGGTACGGGTGTACTTCGAGTACGTGGTTGATGTCAGCTTTGTGCTACATCGTGGATTGGCGCTGACTGAGGTCGCGTTGTGGATCTTTGCGATTTAGTTCGCGTGGTTACCTTGATTGATATGGGCTTTATGCCGTATCGTGGCTTGATGGATTGCTGAGTGCTCCATCGTGGTTTGATGTTGGCTATACGCTACATCTTGGATGGCATTGGTTGCCTTTTTGGAGGGAAAAGGAGAGGGTGACTCGATAGTCCCCTGGTGTGTGGTAGGCTGGATAAGGGGGTGTGTAGCGGATGGACCCTAGGTTGGGTTGGGAATCATGTTGCATTATTTTTGTAATAATATGGAAATGGGCCAAGCCCAATATGACATGTGGATAGGTATGTTTTGGAAACATACGTGGAAATGGGCCAAGCCCGATTGATATGTGGTTTCTTGAGAAATGGGCCTAGCCCAAAGATTTGAGTATGATTTGAATGTGGGCCAAGCCCAGTTTGTGGTAAATGTTTAAATGAATATATATATACTTGTTGCATTTGATAATTGGGATATTATGTGGCTAGCATGTGGGTGGATTTCATGGTTAACTTACACATCGAGTCCAGTATGACTCACCCAAACTTTTTAAACATCGCAGAGTCATGATTGATCGGACCGGGTTGGAGTGGATACAAGGTGGCCCATGCGAAAATGCATTTTTCATGCAGTAGACGTTTTGAATATTGTTATTTGAAGCTTTTTAATTCAAAGTACTTGGTTTATTTATTGATGTAATAAGGGTCACTTTGTTGATTAAAGTACGCTATTTATAGTTGTTAAAGGTTATAACGTATTTAGTAATATTTTTACAAAAGAGTTATATTATAGTAAATTATGACAAAGTTTTAATTCATCCCAAGCTTATATTATTGAATAGTTTTAAATGGACATGACTTTACCGAAGATAATAAACTTTCAGGCTTTTAAATTCTAAGTAAAGAAACGTATTTTCACTAACATAACCAAATTCGGTCGTAGTGAATAGGCCGGGTTTGGGGATGTTACACTCGTAGGTCCAAATTAGGGACTCTATGATTGAATATGAAAAGTTTTAAATTTGGATGGAAATTTGTGACTCGAAAATGATTGGTTATATGTGATTAAGTTCGGTAATGTCTCGTACCCTATTCCGGCGACAGATACGGGTAATGGGTGTTACACGACTATCAACTGATGTTGCAGCTTATTACGCGCTTTCCATGTAACAGCCCATTTTTAGTCAAATCAGAATAGTAGTTTCGAGACCATAAATCTGAGGTCAAAATAATTATTTTATTATTATTTTAATGTCTACAGCATTATAGTATAATTGTGTGAAAATTTTGTTAAGAAATTTTATCGTTTGAATGCTCAATTTGATAAAAAAAGGACTAAATCGCGTAAAGTGTAAAACTTGAGTTCTATTAGCTGAAGGTGTCTAATAGCTATGGAACCTTAAATAGGAGGTCCTTATGTGGTAATTAGCCCATTAATTAGATAGTGGATGATATTGGCTTGGCATTATTGAAATTTTGATTAAGTTTTAAGGTTAATTAAGTAAATTGGTAATTAATGATTATTATAATAAAACAAACTATGTATCATCTTTATTTCATCCCTTGTAACCAAAAATTAGGGCTTAGGAAGCCATTTTTATGCTCAAGCTTTCGGCAAGCTCATCCTTGTCTAATTGGTATGTATTTTGTCCCATTTTTAATGATTTCTATGTTTTTGGGATCGTTGTAGCTTAATCTAGCTAGCCCAGGGACTAATTTGCAAAATTGCTAAAGGTTTAAGGTTTTACCATTGATGAATATGTGTGCATTTTGAAGTTTGATGATAGAAAATGTATGGTTGTTGTTAGATAAACAACATTTGTAAAGTGATTTTTGGTAAAATTACAAATTAGGGATTTCTTTGTGAAAAATGAAAATTGTGGTAAATGTGTGAAATAATGAAAAATATGGGCTGCTATGGTAATAAGGAAAATTTGACTGGCATGGGTAGGGACCAAATTGCATGAATTTTTATTTTTATGCGCTAAGGACTAAATTGTAAAAATGTTGAAATATTAGGGGCAAAAGTGTCATTTTTCCATAATGTGATTTATGGGCTAAATTGAATAGATTGATAATTGAATAAGTTAAATTTGATATTATATAGATCAAGAAAAATGAGGTTCGAATTTAGATCGGGGAAAAACAAAGTTTTGGACTAGTTAATCCATTTCGTCATTTTTGCGATAGAGGTAAGTTCGTATGTTAATAAGCATTATCATAATTGTGTTTTAAATACTTTATTATTGAATTTAATTATGAATATGACCTTATGGATATGTTCGACGAAGAATTCAGCAATGTGAAAACCCGGTTGAACCTTAGGAATAGATTAGGATACGAATGACATGTCATTAGAGGTTATGTGTTTTGGGTGCTGGTCCGTACGTCCTGTCGGTGGTTGAGTTATCCGGCATGTGTTGCAGATTCTCGTCAGCTTGTGTGAGTAGCACCGTGTAGCTACGTCATGACCGTCAGCTTTTGTGAGCAGACCCATTGATAACTCGAGAGTGAGCATTATATGAGATATGAGATTGAGATAGCTTCGGCTATGTATTGGCACTTAGGGTGCGAGATTCCCGAGTATCTGATATTATTCCAAATTGTTCAATGGATATATCGAAGATATGAAATGGTGTGAGATAAATACGTATCAGTACAGGTGTGTACGGAAATCATATAAGCATTGTATCTCTGAAATTGTAAGTTCATGATCATTATGTGGATGAATACATGTTAACTTTGTGATTAAATGGTTTTGTAGTACATTATGTTTATATCACTTGAATGATGAATGAATGGTAAGTTTTACTTATTAACTATACGAGCTTACTAAGCTCTATAGCTTACTCTGTTACTTTTCCGTGTTTTATAGTGAATATCAAAGCTTGCTTGGATTTGGGAGTCGTCGGAGATCTCATCACACTATCAAGCTATCACTATGGTATTTTTGAACTTATGTATTTGGTAATATGGCATGTATAGGAGTTATGGTCATTTTGGTTTATAGTTTGGTAATGGATTTAGCCATTTGATTTGCCTTGTAAATGATGAATGCTTGGTTATGTGTACAGCCATGTAATTTGGCTTAATTTGGTATGCTTAGTGATGTATATATATGCACAAATGGTCTTTTGATATGTTGTGTATAATTGCCATATGAATTGATTGTTTGTGGATTGGTAAATTGAGTATCAAATAGTTGAATTGTGAAATATGGTATGTTTGTGGCAATAGACAAATAATGTATGTTTGATAGTGACCATTTAGGTGAATTGGTGAATGTGAAATTAGTATGTTTTGTATAGGCAAGTTATGATGTTATGAGCATTATAGTCCTTGGTATGGAATTAGCATGAAGTAGGCTGAGTTGAGATTGGTTTGAATGCCTATTTATGCCATGCTATGTGCCATTTAGTTTGTGTAATTAAATGCATGTTTGGGTGAGAAAGATGGCTTGGAAAATAGCCTATTTTTGTCCACACGGGCAGAGACACGGGTGTGTGTCTCAGCCGTATGTGACACACGGTCTAGTGACATGACCATGTGTCCCCTTGTGTTTAATTAGAAACCAAGTCAGTATGCTCCACACGGCTGAGCACACGGGCCTGTGACATGGCCGTATGGCATAAGTCAGTATACCCTACAGTTTTGGCACGGCCTAGCACACGGCCTGGCACACGGGCGTGTGAGGCCATTTCAAAGGGCATACGGGCTAGTCACACGGGCATGTGTGTTGGCCGTGTGACCCAAGTCAGAGAGTTACATGGGGTCAGACACGGGCTGGGACACGGCCATGTGATCCAATTTCAAATGTCCACACGGCCTGTGACGGGGGTGTCTTTGGCCGTGTGAGACACACGGCTGGGCCATACGGGCATGTGTCCCCTATATTTTGTAAAATTTTCTAAGTTTCCCAAGAATTTCCAGAGATATTTGTTTAGTCCCGAACCACTTCTAATGCATAATTTGGGCATCGTAGGCTCGTATTATGGATTATATGAATAATTGTGAATGATTTTTATTTAGAATGGAATAATGTATGAGAAATGTATGTTCGTTTATGTAATAAGTCCGATAATACTCCATAACCCTATTTCGACGATGAATACGGGTTAGAGGTGTTACATTCCATAAGTGCCTCCATATCTATGTGAGAAGGATGTTGAAAAGAGTTAAAAGGAGAGGGAGAGCCTGCAATGAAAAACAAGGAGTCAGTAGTAAGATTAATATGGACATGGTGAGAATGGATACCCTCAAGTTCAAGCATTGAGGGGTATAAGTATGAAAGATGTATACCTAGGGGGATTGAAGGCTCTCTTCTTTTCATTACTAATGACTAGTCCAACTCATTAATAACTCTCGAAAAGAGTTATATTTCATGCCTTTAAACCTAGCTAATTGCTTGTACTTGGGTACACTTAGTGGCATTTTAGGACATTTTATTTTTAACATTTGCATTAGAAGCTTGGACTATGTTTACATGCTAGATACTTTAAATTGCATGCGGAAGGGTTGTATTTGGTGGTTTGGAAGGTAGAGGATATGAAGAAAGAAATAAAAAAGTGAAGGTTTGTCGAGGTAAATGGTTGGACCATTTGTCATCTTGTACGCCGTGGCAATTCAGGAAGATGACCGAGTCAACATTCAGCGCATACCAGTTTCAGCCCAACTCTACTTGTACTAAAAAATCTGCCAAAAAAATATGAGAATATATCGTGGGTTGTTAGAGCTATTCAAGGAAGAAAAAGCCTATAAAAAGTTGAAAGAGGAAGTCCTAAGTGTGGAGATTCGGAGGAAAAAATTGAAGGTAGCGACTAAGTAAAGACGAAAAGGGGAGACCGAAGGCAGTCCCTCTTAGCCATCACAGGACACTGTGCTGCTGGATTGTGAATTGATTTGGCGACAACCATCTTCCTAAGCTTTTTAATTATTTCTTGTTCTATTCTCCGTGAATTAATTTGATCAAAATGATGTTGGGTTTTATTCCAAACTTGAATTTTAATCGTCGACCGATGAGCTAAATCTCATAGGGTTGGATAATATGATGGAAACTTTTATTTTCTTTAATAGTTAAAGCATATATTTGACTTAATTTACTGTTTCATTCAATTGTTTTATTTCCCAAGTGTATGCGTGTATTCTCTAGACATAGATGAATGTGCAATATGCCCATTAAACTGAATCTATGTAACACCCCTCACTCGTATTCAATGCCGGAATAGGGTTAAGGAGCATTACCAGACTTACAACTCAATTATACATACTATTAGCATACATTTCATCAATTCAAACATTCATCAATCAAACTCAATCAATATGTCCCTAATACGAGCCTACGAGGCCCTAAACATGCATGGGGAGTGGTTAGGGACTAAACTGGAAAATCAGGAAATTTTTCCACACTTAGTAAATTTTTCTTCAAAACAGGGGACACACGCCCGTGTGGTCAGACATACGACCACCAAACACGTCCGTGTCACAGGCCGTGTGGACATTCAAAATGGGAGCACATGGCCGTGTCCCAGCCCGTGTCAAAACAAGTGAGCTTACTGACTTCGGTCACACGGCCAACCACATGCCCGTGTGTTTAGCCCGTGTGCCCTTCGAAGTGCCCACACACGCCCGTGTGCCAGACCGTGTGCTAGGCCGTGTCAAACCTGTAGGGTATACTGACTTATGCACCACGGCCAAGCCACACGCCCATGTGCTAGGCCGTGTGCCAATTAGGGGGTATACTGACTTGTACCACACGGTCGATCACAGACCTGTGTGTGAGGCCGTGTGGAACATACTGGCTTCACTTCAATTTAAACACCAGGGGACACATGGCCGTGTAATATGATCGTGTGTCACAAACGGCTGAGACACACGCCCGTGTCTCTACCCGTGTGGACAAAAATAGGCTATTTACCAAGCCATTTTGCCACCCCATTTGGTACACATTTTCACCTACACAATTGACACGAAACCATAGCATAATATACAATTCAAAACAAACAAACCAAGCCTAAATTTTACCATTTCAATACTAACCAATTCAAGGCACATAAGTACCACAATATACTAACTAAACTCATACCAATCCTTGTCTACTCAATCATCTAAATTACCATTATCAAAGATGCATTATTAGGCCTAATTTCACAAGCATACCTATTCTCACAAGTCATCAATTTACCATTCATAGTACCTATTATCATTAATCATCACAACCAACTCAATAAGCACAAGACATAAGCTTATATATTTGCACATTATTCAAACATACCAAATATACCAAAATTAAGCCATCACCCATGGCTATATATACAAACCAAAATATATGCATTTACAAGCCAATTCATTTGGCCAAAGTCATTACCAAAATATAACTAACATGACTCAAAGTCCTTATACATGCCATATGACCAAACCATAAGTTCAAAAGTACCAGAGTGAAGGTTGGATAGTGTGACGATGTCTCCCCAACGATACCCAAATCCGAGGTACCTTTGAATTCACTATAAAACACGGAAAAATAAACAAAGTAAGCTTTATAGCTTAGTAAGCTCGTATGAATTAAACTCAACAAATCATATTACATAAATCAACAACTTGAACTATTTAACATGTAATTCATGGTAACAACAAGCTTTCTATATGCTTAATCATCATGTACTTATATGCAAATCCATAACTTCTTCTAATTGAAGTTTATACTTTCCATGTACATACCTGTACAAACTCGTAACCAACTCAGACATGTTCCAAATACTGCTGATTACTCAATATCTCGCACACTAAGTGCAATTACATAGCTGAAGCTATTTTAATCTCGCACACCAAGTGCCATACGTAGCCGAAGCTATCTCGAACCACACACCAAGTGCCATACATAGCCGAAGCTATCTCGATCTCGCACACTAAGTGCTGATACATAGCCGAAGCTTCGTCAAATATTTCCATACAATTGTATTCATCCACAATTAAATATAAAGCAATAACACTTAATTATAATAATGCTTATTAACATACGAACTTACCTCGGACGTAAAAACGATAACGTGGATCAACTAATCCGACACCTTATTCTTCCCTCGATCTATGTTCGAATTCCGTTTTTCTTGATCTAAATATATTCAAAATTAGCTCATTTTATCAACTATTTGTTCAATTCAATCCAAAATATACATTAGGGCTATTTTACACATTTGCCCTTAAACTTTCACATCTTCTACAATTTAGTCCTTATTACACAAAATCACAAATTGATGCAATTTAATCCACTCACATGCTAGCCGAATTTCCCTAATACACATATCAGCCCATATTTTTCCTTTATTTCACATTTCTACCACACAATTTACACATTTCTCAATTTAATACCTATTTTGCATTTTCTCTAAAAATCACTTTACAAAACTTGTATATCTATCAACAATCATTCAAAATCTATCAAGAAAATTCAAAACACATGCTTATTCATCAATGGCATCATTCAAAATCTTTAACAGTTTTACAAATTAGTCTCTGGGCTAGCTAGTACTAGTTGCAATGATCTCAAAAACATAGAAATCATTAAAAACGGGACAAAAATCACTCACCAATTGCACATATAAGCTTGGCCAAACGAAAAGGAATGAAAATGGCTTCTCAAGCCCTATAATCGGTTGAAGATGAAGACTAAAAAGATGATAATTATTTTTATTTCATTTAAATAGTCTTTAATAACTAATTTACTAATATAACCTTTAAAAATCTTAATAATTTCCATAAAACCAAGCTCATAATTGTCCACTAACTCATTAATGGTCTAATACCTCTTAAGGACCTCCACTTTAAAGTTCTACAGCCATTAAACACCTTTAGCTATTAGAACTCAAGTTTTACACTTTATGCTATTTAGTCCTTTTTTATCGAATTGACCAACCAAACAATAAAATTTCTTAACGAAACTTTCACACAATCATTCAATCATGCTATAAACATTAAAATAATAATAAAATTAATATTTTGGCCTCAATTTTGTGGTTCCAAAACTACTATTCCAATTTGACCAAAAACGGGTTGTTACAACTCTCCCCTCTTAGGGATTTTCGTCCCTAAAAATCTTACCGGTAAATAGGTTAGGGTACTATTTTCGTATAGCTTCCTCAGGTTCCCACTTAGCTTCCTCAATTCTGTGTTTATGCCAAAGAACCTTCACTAGAGCTATGCGTTTATTTCTCAGTTCTTTGATTTCACAAGCTAAAATCCTGATCGGTTCTTCGCTATACGTCAACTCAGTCGTATCTCAACATCTACCGGAGAAATCACATGTGACGGATCGGATCTGTATTGACATAGCATAGAAACATGAAAGACATTATGAATCTTTTCAAGTTCTGACGATAAATCTAGTCGATATGCTACAGGCCCAATTCTTTCGACGATCTCATACGGTCCGATAAATCCCAGACTCTGCTTTCCTTTACGACCGAATCGAAGAACCTTTTTCCACAGTGACACCTTTAGAAACACTCGGTCCCCGACTTGAAAATCAATTTCTTTACTTTTCAAATTCGCGTATGATTTCTGTCAATCTGAAGCTGCTTTTAAATTGTCGCGAATCATTTTTACTTTTTCTTCAGTTTCTCTGATCAATTCAACCCCGTGAATCTCTTTCTCACTTAGTTCAGTCCAGTATAACGAAGTTCGACATTTGCGACCATATAAAGCTTTGTACAGTGCCATCTTTATACTCATCTAAAAACTGTTGTTATATGCAAACTCAATCAAAGGTAAGTATTTTTTCCCAACTGCCCTCAAACTCTAAAATGCAACATCTCAACATGTCTTCGAGAATCTGAAAAACTCTCTCGGTCTGACCATCAGTCTGAGGATGAAAAGCTGTACTGAAATTCAACTTCGTATCCAGAGCTTCTTACAATTTCTTCCAAAACCGCGATGTGAATCTCGGATCTCTATTTGAAATAATAGATAGTGGCACCCCGTGCAATCGAACAATCTCAAAAATGTACAATTCAGCTAGTCTATCAAGTGAGTAATTTGTACGTACCGGTATGAAATGAGAAGATTTCGTTAGTCGATCAACGACAACCCAGATAGCATCTTTCTTTTTCGGAGTTAGGGGCAATCCCGACACAAAATCCATTGTAACTCTATCCCATTTTCACTTGGGAATCATCACAGGCTACAGTAAACCTGATGGTACTTGATGTTCAGCTTTAACTTGTTTACAGATTAAACATTTAGAAACAAACTCTGAGATAGCTCGTTTCATGCATTGCCACCAATAAAACTCTTTCAAAAAGTTTTACATTTTGGTACTCCCCGGATGAACAGATAAGCAGCTCTTGTGTGCTTCATGCAAAATCTTTTGAATGAAAACTGAATTTCTTGGTATGCAAATTCTATCCCGGAACCTTAAACAATCATCGGCTCCAATTTGAAACTCTGAATTAGGGATAGTCTCACATTGAATTCGTTTAACTTGCAATTCACAGTCATCTTTCTGAGCTTCACAGATTTGTTGAAGAAATACCGGTTTAGCTTTTAATACAGCTAAAATAGACCCATCATCACAAATCATCCACTGGGTATTCAGTGCTCGTAATGCAAACAAAGATTTTCAGCTCAGGGCATCAGCAACAACATTAGCTTTTCCCGGATGATAATCAGTCAAAAATTCATAATCTTTTAATAACTCAAGCCATCTTCGTTGTTGCCGATTCAAATCTTTCTGTGACATCAAATATTTTAAGCTTATTTGATCCGTGTAAATGTGGCATTTTTCACCGTATAAGTAGTGTCGCCATATTTTCAATGCGAATACAATTGCAGCCAACTTTAAGTCGTGTGTCAGATAGTTCTTTTCATGCGGTTTCAATTGTCGGGAAGCATAAGCTATAACTTTTCCTTCTTGCATCAGAACACATCCTAGACCGTTTAATGACGTGTCACTATAAATCACAAACTCTTTCCCTGATTCAGGTTAAACCAGAAATGGTTCTTCAGTTAACAATACTTTTGCTGACATTTTTTTGACCATTCGAATTTCACATCTTTTTGAAGCAATCGTGTCATCGGTGTCGCAATCATCAAAAATCCTTTCACGAACCTTCGGTAATAGCCCGCTAAGCCCAGAAAACTACGGACTTCAGACACATTTCTAGGAGGTTTCTAGTCAACAATAGCAGAAATCTTGCTCGGGTCAACTCTAATACCTTCAGCTGAAACAATATCCCCCAGAAATCCAACCTCTCGGAGCCAAAACTCACATTTGCTGAACTTTGCAAATAATTGATTATCACGTAGAGTTTGTAACACAATTCTCAAGTGCTCGGTATGTTCAGACTCATCTCGTGAATAGATCATAATGTCGTCAACATACACAACAACAAATCTATCTAAGTACGGTCTAAAGATCTGATTCATCAAGTCCATAAAAACTGTAGGAGCATTAGTTAATCCGAAAGGCATAACAAGGAATTCATAATGTCCGTACCTCGTTCTGAATGTGGTGTTTGGCACATCCGACTCTTTAACTCGCAACTGATAATAACCCGATCTCAAATCAATCTTTGAAAATACTATAGCCCCTTTCAACTGATCAAATAAATCATCAATCCGCGGTAGAGGATATTTTTTCTTTATAGTCACTTTATTCAGTTGTCTGTAATCGATACACATTCTTATCGTGCCATCTTTCTTCTTTACAAACAATACCGGTGCACCCCAGGGCGAATAACTCGGTCGTGCAAAACCTCTATATGTCAATTCTTGTAACTAAGCTTTCAACTCTTTTAGTTCTTTCAGAGCCATTCTGTACGGAGCTATCGATATTGGCGTTATTCCCGGTACTAATTCAATACCAAATTCAACCTCTCTGATCGCTGGCAAACCCGGTAATTCTTCTAGAAATACATTCGAAAACTCACAAACAACAAGTACAGATTCAATCTTTGATTCAGACACCTTTGTATCTAGTATGTATGCAAGATATGCATCATAGCCCTTTTTCATACATTTCTAAGCTAATATAGATGATATCACAGTAGGTAATTCACTCGAACCATCAGATTCAATCCAAAGAATTTCACCGTTCTGACATTTCAATTCAATAATCTTTCATCTATAATTCACAACTACATCATGCATAGTCAGCCAGTCCATACCCAGAATCACATCAAACTCATCGAATGGTAGAAGTATCAAATCAGCCGAAAAACAGTAACACCGAGTCATCAAAGGACAATTCTTACAAACTTTATCAACTAAAACAGACTTGCCTAAGGGGTTCGATACTTTAATTACAAACTCTGTAGACTCAACATGTAAACTCTTTTTAAACACTAAATTCATACAGATATATGAATGGGTTGATCCAGGATCTATCAACGCAATTATATCAGTATCGAAAAGAGAAAAAGTACAGGTAATAACGTCTGGCGATGATGCCTCCTCCCATGCACGAATAGCATAAGCTCGGGCAGGTGCTCGTGTCTCAGATCTCACAGCAAAATCTCTTGTAGCACCTCGGTTACCACTCGTATTTCCAGTGTTTTGGGGTCTCCCTCTAGTAGTCGTATTGCTCGATCTTGCATTCTGACATTTGTCTTTTTCATTTAGCTCAGGACAATCTCTGATAAAATGCTCTCGTGAACCACAACTGTAACAAGCTCTATTATTATATTTTACCCATCAATCTCCAAAATACCGTCTTCTACACTGTTGACACTCGGGCTTGGTATCTTTTATATTGCCAACACTCGATACTAACGTAACTTGAGCTTTAGAATTTACATGTTGATTTCCACGATCTCTATTTTGATATCCCACTGATGCATTAGATCTACTGTACGAATCTCGAAATTTCTTTGATGAAGGATGAGAAGGTTTATTCATCGGTCTTTTCCTCAAATCTCTAGCCTCTGAATCAGCTTTATTCTTTTCTCGGCTAAACTCTTCAGCTTTGCAAGCCCGATCGACTAACACAATAAATTAATTTAAATCTAAAATTCCGACCAAAAGTTTAATGTCTTCATTCAGCCCATCAACAAATCGCTTGCACATTATCTCTTTAGTAGAAACATACTCTCGAGCATATTTACTTAACCGTACGAATTCTCTTTCATATTCTGTTACAGTCATGCGGCCTTGTTTCAATTCTAAAAATTCTTTATGCTTTTGATCCAAAAACCGTTGACTGATGTATTTCTTTCAGAATTCAGTCTGAAATAATTCCCAAGTAACTCTTTCTTGCGGAACTACGGATATTAAGGTATTCCACCACTGATACGCAGTGTCTCTCAACAGTGATACAACACATTTTAAACATTCTTCAGGTGTGCAAGGAAGTCCAACAAATACCCGAATCATGTTATCAAGCCAAAACTCGTCTCTCTCAGGGTCAACATCAACATTAGCTCTGAACTCTTCAGCCCCGTGTTTACGAATCTTATTGTAACGACCCAAATTTGGGCCTAGTAGAATTGGGCCTATTGGGCCTTGTCCATGGGTGCGTTTAAAATTTTTTGAGAACAAGAGAACGGCACTAATGCAAGTTGGACCTATTAGGTGAGTGATTTTGGAAGGTTAGGGGGCTTCCATGAAGTCCCGAGATCAAACCTGGGCTTAGGAAATTTTTGGTCATAGGTGAATAAAACCCTGGGAGTTAGTAAGTAGGCTTCAAGAATAAAATGTGAAGAAAAATGACACAAAAGGAGTTGTGGTCTAGTGGCAAATGGCGCCACATGGGAGACAAGGGAATGACGCCATAGAGGAAGCAAGGGGCCCAAGGTTCAAGCCTTGGCGCTTGCAATTCTTTTTGTTGTCTTTTTAAATGAACTTAGACTTTGACCCATAGGCTTATATTTAGTTGCGCATGTTTTAAGACAACAATGAGCTAGTTGGTAAAGTGGCTAGCGGCGTGGAGTAAGTTACAGGAGAGCTTGAGTTTGAATCCCATCGCAAGCAAAAAGGGATATTTATTTTGCTAAGTTGGGACGACAAGAGGTTGTGATGGATTTAAAATCTGCTGAAGGTGGGATCCCACATCGGGAAGCTAGCATGAGGTTAGGCAAGAAGCTGGCTTTAAATAGAGCATACCATGAGGAGAGTAGGCACACCTATCTTGGCTTATCCCTTCGCTTCCCGGCGTGCTAGTTTGGGTTAGGCTTTGGATCATTCGTTGATCTTGGGGGTCAAGGGTGCGATCATTGTTGGCTTCTGCGAAGAACAGTGTTCAGAGCGCGGATTACCTTCAGATTCCTATCAGGTGTGTATTTCGCTCTACTCTAGCTGTAGAGCGGCAAATGCCGAAATGCCGGTCACACGGCAATGGTAGCCACACTAGCGTACGAGCGCACGTGTGGGAGCTTCGACGCAATAGTTGAGGCCATCATGAGTGTTCTTGTGGGTTTAGGTTGTTTGGGCCGAAAGGGCCCATGTGGGCCCAATGGGCCCGTGGGCCAATATGAATAAATTGTATGATTGTATAGTAGATATTGGACTGGACTATGTGAATCTCATTTCTGTGGCTAGATTTGGGCTAAATGGGCCACACGAGCATGTGGGCCTATTAGGGCCGAGAATGGACCCTAGGCCCAATCGCATCGTTATCTCGTTTCTTCCTGTTAGGGTGATTGGTTACTTTGTGGTTGTGATTTAAGCATTCGTGTTGACTCCGGTTCTGTAAGATCGTGTTCTTGATGAGCAAAGGGGATTCTAGCCATAGGGTGGCGGCAAAGGTGCCAGCCTAGACTGTGCACATAGCCCCAACTCCTAAGTTTAAGCGGCGTAGGGTGTCAGCGGTTCGAGACTTTCGGCCTGGATACGGAAGGGTGTCGGCATCAAACTTTCGTTTAACTAGGCAAATCGCAGTTGATCGTTCTAGTGAAGGCAAGTGATAGTAAATCTCATGGTTAAGTGTTTGGAATAGAGATCTCCCAATTCTTTTGCTAATTGAGTTATCTGCGTGTTAAGTTTTGTATAGGTGAAGGCGCTTGTGATTATTTAGTACTCTACATGATAAGGTGTGTAATCTCACACCTCTATTTATTCTGTTATTGCGATGTTCTGTGAGTCGGCTAAAAGCCAAAATATCAAAAAGCTGGAATGTCGGCATCTGAGATCATTCAAGCGTACGAGCGCTTGTAGTGATAAACCGAGCCACGAACGTTGGCGATAGACCTAAGGGAGTGTCACGCACTTTCTCGTGGACTTAGGCCGTAATGGGCCTTATTGGGCCGAGACTTGGGCTTTGGCCCATATGCACCGTTTCAATCTAAAAGGGTATCTGCATCGCTCGAGGCGATAGTGGGCCTTCGAAAAGGCCGTAATAGGGGTAAATTACCAAAATACCCTTGGTGGGTAAAATGACCGAAATACCCCTAGAGGGTAAATTACCGAAATACCCTTAGTGGATGAATTATTGAAATACCCTTAGTGGGTGAATTACCAAAATACCTACGATGGGTAAAATTACTGAAACACCCTCAAAGGGGTAAAAATTACCGTTATACCCTTAGGTGACAAAATGACTGTTATACCCTTGATTGTGGTTAAATATCGTGTATGTGATTTTTATTTATACTGTTTATACTTGTAATACATTGCATTCATATCATGTTGTATGGGTTAGGTTTGATGATTAGAGGAAGTACCGTTTTAGTGGCTCTGCCACATACCGTTTTAGTGGCTCAGCCACATATACCGTGATTAGCAGCTTGATTGCAATATTGGTGAGGATTGCCTGGGTGGGTTGACATGGTCCCCACATGGTGTGATTGGTTTGTACGGGTGGATAGTTAGATGGCTGGTAGGATTGGGGTGGGCACATATCCACATACATTGAGATGATTTTGGGGCTCAGGCCTAGCTTGTTACCGAATAGGGCTTAGGCCCAGACCGATACCGTATGGGCTTAGGCCCAGATAGTGACTGTTATAGGGGATTACACACTGAGTTCTCGTAACTCACCCCTTCCTTTTAACCGTGCAGGTAATTCCCAACGTTAGAGGGTTTGGAGCTGTGGAGGACTCGAAGGTGGCCATACGTCAGATTTGCTTCTTAATGAAACTTATTAATTTTGGTTTTAATTTATTTTATATTATTTTTGGGGTTAATATTTGGTGTAATAAGGCCATTGTATTTTTCTTTTTAAACTTTCATTTGGTAATTCTGCTAGGTATGAATTGTTAAACGATTAAACACTGGTTTTTAAAACAACAACAACTATTTTCAAAATATCACGTTTCCACAATTCTTTAAGTCAGACTTCTGCAACAAACAAAGTTTTTGAAAATAATAACATCTTTACAAGAATATACTTTAAGCAAATCTTGTTTTTTTTACAAACCACGAAATTTGGAGTTTCAAAAAGGATACATGGTTTTTAACGAACGCATAACTTTTAAAAAACCTTTTGATGTGACATACTAGATCCGGCCATAACGTCTAGGCCGGGTTTGGGGTGTTACATTTAATGGTATCAGATCCAGGTTACAAAACTCGGCTTTTGATTGGGTCTTTAAAATTGAATTTCTGAAAGTATTGTTTCAAAAAGGTTTGAAAAGATTTGAAGTAATCGAAATGTTTTTCTGAATATGCTCCTGAAGGTGTGGCTTACCGAGTCTCCGACGCCGAATCCGTAAGTTTTTGGAACTGTTGTTGTTGAAAAGTAGTAGTCAGAAATACTGTGGTTTCTCAGATACTGGACTGTATTTTTGGTATTTATTCTGTGTGTGTTTTTGTTTGGATGTGATGTTTGAATATAGAAATGGTATGCATGTGTGATAAATATCTGTTTGCTTCTGTGGTTAAATGTTTGGTTGTGTGAAGAGGTTTCAAGATTAAGTTAAAAGTATATTAGTTTTATTGGAATGAGAGTGCGCAGCGGTAGCGTAGTGGGGTAGTAGTTACACGACTACCCTGTTAGTTAGAAATTTCGAGGATGAAATTTCTTTAAGGGGGTAGATTTGTAATGACCCGAATTTGGGCCTAGTAGAATTGGGCCTATTGGGTCTTGGCCATGGGAGCATTTAAAATTTTTTAAGAACAAGAGAATGGCACTAATGCAAGTTCGACCTATTAGTTCAGTGATTTTGGAAGGTTAGGGGGCTTCCATGAAGTCCCGGGATCAAACCTGGGCTTAGGAAAAAAATTGTTTTTTGGTGAATAAAACCCTGGAAGTTAGTAAGTAGGCTTTAAGAATAAAATGTGGAGAAAAATGACACAAAAGGAGTTGTGGTCTAGTGGCAAATGGCGCCACATGGGAGACAAGGGAATGACACCATAGAGGAAGCAAGGGGTCCAAGGTTCAAGTCTTGGCGCTTGCAATTCTTTTTATTGTCTTTTTAAATGAACTTAGACTTTGACCCATAGGCTTATATTTCGTTGCGCATGTTTTAAGACAACAAGGAGCTAGTTCGTAAAGTGGCTAGCGGCGTGGAGTAAGTTACAGGGGATCCTGAGTTCGAATCCCATCGCAAGCAAAACGGGATATTTATTTTGCTAACTTGGGACGGCAAGAGGTTGTGATGGATTTAAACTCTGCTGAAGGTGGGATCCCACATCGGAAAGCTAGCATGAGGATAGGCAAGAAGCTGGCTTTAAATAGAGCAAACCATGAGGAGAGTAGGCACACCTTTCTTGGCTTATCTCTTCACTTCGTGGCGTGCTCGTTTGGGTTAGGCGTTGGATCATTCGTTGATCTTGGGGGTCAAGGGTGCGATCATTGTTGGCTTCTGCACAGAACAATGTTCAGAGCGCGGATTACCTTTAGATTCCTATCAAGTGTGTATTTCGCACTACTCTAGTTGTAGAGCGGAAAATGCCGAAATGCCGATCACACGGCGATGGTAGCCACTCGAGCGTGCGAGCGCATGTGTGGGAGCTTCGACGCGATAGCTGAGGCCATCATGAGTGTTCTTGTGGGTTTAGGTTGTTTGGACCGAAAGGGGCCATGTGGGCCCAATGGGCCCTTGGGCTCATATGAATAAATTGTATGATTGTGTAGTAGATATTGGATTGGACTATGTGAATCTCATATCTGTGGCTAGATTTGGGCTAAATGGGCCACACGAGCATGTGGGCCCATTAGGGCCGAGAATGGGCCCTAAGCCCAATCGCATCATTATCTCGTTTCTTCCTGTTAGGGTGATTGGTTACTTTGTGGTTGTGATTTAAGCATTCGTGTAGACTCCAGTTCTGTAAGATCGTGTTCTTGATGAGCAAAGGGGATTCTAGCCATAGGGTGGTGGCAAGGTGCCAATAGAGGATCATGGCACATAGCCTCTACTCCTAAGTTTAAGCGGCGTAGGGTGTCAGCAGTTCGGGACTTTCCGCATGGATGCGAAAGGGTGTCGGCATCAAACTTTCGTTTAACTAGGCAAATCGCAGTTGATCATTCTAGTATAGGCAAGTGATAGTAAATCTCATGGTTAAGTGTTTGGAATAGAGATCTCTCAATTCTTTTGCTAAATGAGTTAACTGCGTGTTATGTTTTGTATAGGTGAAGGCGCTTGTGATTATTTAGTACTCTACGTGATAAGGTGTGTAATCTCACACCTCTATTTATTCTGTTATTGCGATGTTCTGTGAGTCGGCTAAAAGCTGAAATACTGAAAAGCCGAAATGTCGGCATCTGAGATCACTTGAGCGTGCAAACGCTCGTAGTGATAAACCGAGCCACGAACGTTGGCGATAGACCTAAGGGAGTGCCACGAACTTTCTCGTGGACTTAGGCCGTAATGGGCCTTATTGGGCCGAGACTTGGGCTTTGGCCCATATGCACCGTTTCGATCTAAAAGGGTATCCGCATTGCTCGAGGTTACAGTGGGCCTTCACAAAAGCCGTAATAGGGGGAATTACCGAAATACCCTTGGTGGGTAAAATGACTGAAATACCCCTAGAGGGTAAATTACCGAAATACCCTTAGTGGGTGGAATATCGAAATACCCTTAGTGGCTGAATTACCGAAATACCTACGATGGGTAAAATTACCGAAATAGCCCCAAAAGGGTGAAAATTACCGTTATACCCTTAGGTGACAAAATGACCGTTATACCCTTGATTGTGGTTAAATATCATGTATGTGATTTTTATTTATACTGTTTATACTTGTAATACACTGCATTCATATCATGTTGCATGGGTTGGGTTTAATGATTTGATGAAGTACCGTTTTAGTGGCTCTGCCACATACCGTTTTAGTGGCTTAGCCACATATACCGTGATTAGCAGCTTGACTGCAATATTGGTGAGGATTGGCTGGGTGGGTTGACATGGTCCCCACATGGTGCGATTGGTTGGTACGGGTGGAGATTTAGACAGCTGGTAGGATTGGGGTGGGCACATATCCACATACATTGAGATGATTTTGGGGCTCACGCCCAGCTTGTTACCGAATAGGGCTTAGGCCCAGACCGATACCGTATGGGCTCAGGCCCAAATAGTGACCATTATAGGGGATTACACACTGATTTCTCGTAACTCACCCCTTCCATTTAACCGTGCAGGTAATCCCCAGCGTTAGAGGATTTGGAGCTGTGGAGGACTTAGAGGTGGCCATAAGTCAGATTTGCTTCTTAACGAAACTTAGTAATTTTGGTTTTAATTTATTTTATATTATTGTTGGGGTTAATATTTGGTGTAATAAGGCCATTGGATTTTTCTTTTTAAACTTTCATTTGGTAATTCTGCTAGGTATGAATTGTTAAACGATTAAACACTGGTTTTTAAAACAACAACAACTGTTTTCAAAATATCATGTTTCCGCAATTCTTTAAGTCAGACTTCTGCAACAAACAAAGTTTTCAAAAATAATAACATCTTTACAAGAATAGACTTTAAGCAAATCTTGTTTTTTTTACAAACCACGAAATTCAGAGTTTCAAAAAGGATACAAGGTTTTTAACGAACGCATAACTTTTAAACAACCTTTTGATGTGACATACTAGATACGGCCATAACGTCTAGGTCAGGTTTGGGGTGTTACACTTGTCAACTGGAGGTTTATTCAATCTTAAAAGCTCGATTCCTTGAGGAGCTACGGCAACCGGTTGAGGATTAGGAAGGAATGGAGGTTGTTGAGCAGCCGGATTCGTACGAATGTATTGAGTGAATCATTCGTTCATCATTTGGAATAAGGCTTCTTTAGCCTCTCCTCCCTAACTACTCGTTACGGGTCCAGAATTAAACGGCACTGTCCCTTGAGCGGGAGCGGGTGCATTACTTTCAACCTCATCAGCTATAGCTCGATTGGGATCCATTTGCTATATGAAAACACATTTTAAATGTCAGGAGTCATCACATTATCACAGTTTATATGTGGCATGTATAGCTAGACTTTCACACACGCTACGTTAGTCCTAGAATTGACTAAACCGTAACTCTGATACCAATAAATGTAACACCCCTCACCCGAATTCAACGCCAGAATAGGGTTAAGGGGCATTACCAGACTTACAACTCAATTATACATACTATTAGCATACATTTCATCAATTCTAACATTCATCAATCAACCTCAACCAATATGTCCCTAATACGAGCCTACGAGGACCTAAACATGCATTGGGAGTGGTTAGGGACTAAACCGAAAACTCGGGAAATTTTTACACATGTAGAAAATTTTTCTTCAAAACAGGGGACACACGCCCGTGTTGTTAGGCCGTGTGTCTCACATGGCCACCAGACACGCCCGTGTCACAGGCCGTGTGGACATTCAAAATGGGAGCACATGGTCGTGTCCCAGCCCGTGTCAAAACAAGTGAGCCTACTGACTTGGGTCACACGGCCAACCACACGCCCGTGTGTTTAGCCCGTGCGCCCTTCGAAGTGCCCACACAAGCCCGTGTGCCAGGCCGTGTGCTAGGCCGTGTCAAACCTGTAGGGTATACTGACTTATACAACACGACCAAGCCACACGCCCATGTGCTAGGCCATGTGCCAATTAGGGGGTATACTGACTTGTACCACACGGCCGATCACATGCCTGTGTGTGAGGCTGTGTGGAGCATACTAACTTCACTTCAATTTAAACACCAGGGGACACACGGCCGTGTAATATGACTATCTGTCACACACGGCTAAGACACACACCCGTGTCTCTGCCCGTGTGGACAAAAATAGGCTATTTACCAAGCCATTTTGCCACCCCATTTGGTACACATTTTCACCTACACAATTGACACCAAACCATAGCATAATATACAATTCAAAACAAACAAACGAAGCCTAAATTTTACCATTTCAATACTAACCAATTCAAGGCACATAAGTACCACAATATACTAACTAAACTCATACCAATCCTTGTCTACTCAATCATCTAAATTACCATTATCAAAGATGCATTATTAGGCCTAATTTCACAAGCATACCTATTCTCACAAGTCATCAATTTACCATTCATAGTACCTATTATCATTAATCATCACAACCAACTCAATAAGCACAAGAAATAAGCTTATATATTTGCACATTATTCAAACATACCAAATATACAAAAATTAAGCCATCACCCATGGCTATATATACAAACCAAAATATATGCATTTACAAGCCAATTCATTTGGCCAAAGTCATTACCAAAATATAACTAACACGACTCAAAGTCCTTATACATGCCATATGACCAAACCATAAGTTCAAAAGTACCAGAGTGAAGGTTGGATAGTGTGACGATGTCTCCCCAATGATACCCGAATCCGAGGTACCTTTGAATTCACTATAAAACACGGAAAAATAAACAAAGTAAGCTTTATAGCTTAGTAAGATCGTATGAATTAAACTCAACAAATCATATTACATAAATCAACAACTTGAACTATTTAACATGTAATTCATGGTAACAACAAGCTTTCCATATGCTTAATCATGTACTTATATGCAAATTCATAACTTCTTCTAATTGAAGTTTATACTTTCCATGTACATACCTGTACAAACTCGTACCCAACTCATACCTATTCAAAATACTACTGAATACTCGATATCTCGCACACTAAGTGCAATTACATAGTCAAAGCTATTTTAATCTCGCACAACAAGTGCCATACGTAGACGAAGCTATCTCAAATCGCACACCAAGTGTCATACATAGCCAAAGCTATCTCGACCTCGCACACTAAGTGCCGATACATAGCCGAAGCTTTGTCGAATATTTTCGTACAATTGTATTCATCCACAACTCAATATAAAGTATTAAATCTTAATTATAATAATGCTTATTAACGTACGAACTTACCTCGGACGTAAAAATGATAACGTGGATCAACTAATCCGACACCTTGTTCTTCCCTCGATCTAGGTCCGAATTCCATTTTTCTTGATCTAAATATATTCAAAATTAACTCTTTTTATCAACTATTTATTCAATTCAATCCAAAATATACATTAGGGCTATTTTACACATTTGCCCCAAAACTTTCACATCTTTTACAATTTAGTCCTTATTACACAAAACCACAACTTGATGCAATTTAATCTACTCACATGCTAGCCGAATTTCCCTAATACACATATCAGGCCATATTTTTCCTTTATTTCACATTTCTACCGTAAAATTTACACATTTCTCAATTTAATACCTATTTTGCATTTTCTCTAAAAATCACTTTACAAAACTTGTATATCTATCAACAATCATTCAAAATCTATCAAGAAACTTCAAAACACATGCTTATTCATCAATGGCATCATTCAAAATCTTTAACAATTTTACAAATTAGTCCCTGGGCTAGCTAGTACTAGCTGCAACGATCTCAGAAACATAGAAATAATTAAAAACGGGACAAAAATCACTCACCAATTGCACATATAAGCTTGGCCGAATGAAAAGGAATGAAAATGGCTTCTCAAGCCCTAGAATTAGTTGAAGATGAAGACTAAAAAGATGATAATTATTTTTATTTCATTTATTTAGTCTTTAATAACTAATTTACTAATATAACCTTTAAAAATCTTAATAATTTCCATAAAACCAAGCTCCTAATTGTCCGCTAACTCATTAATGGTCTAATTACCTCTTAAGGACCTCCACTTTAAAGGTCTATAGCCATTAAACACCTTTAGCTATTAGAGCTCAAGTTTTACACTTTACGTGATTTAGTCTTTTTTTATCAAATTGACCAACCAAACAATAAAATTTCTTAACGAAACTTTCACACAATCATTCAATCATGCTATAAATATTAAAATAATAATAAAATTAATATTTTGGCCTTAGATTTGTGGTCCCAAAACCACTGTTCCATTTGACCAAAAACGGGCTGTTACAATCTAATTCTGAAAAGGTTGGATTATTTGAGCCGTGATTGAATGATATGAGTAAGTACTCGACAGATACTTGTAGTAGACTTTAGACATAGAGCAACGATCATATGGAATGAAGACAAAACAATGTAGGGTATCATCACAAGGCCTATAGACACAGGCCAGGTAACTTGAGACCTTGCTTTCGAAAGAAGTATGTCACTTTAGGTCTCTTCTGAGCAGTATTTTAAGTACGATTTCGCTGAGACATTGCTGAAAGTAGAGGCAGATTCTTAGTAATCCCAACTTTCCAATCAACATCGTAGACCTTTAATCCGTTGTCGCAGCATCTTTTCCATAGCATTCTTAGTTTACTTTAACTTAGTTTTATTAGTTTTATTTAACTTAGTTTACTTTAATTTCCACAGGTTTGCTATCAGAGCATGAGAAGAGGCATTCCTACTAACAAAGAATACCCTTTTGACCTAAAGATCAAAAGAACTTTACGAAGAAGGCGAAAAGAACTATGAAAAATGGCTAGGACCGGGAATGATCCTGGTCTCAATGATAATACGAATGGTCAAGATGCTAATCCTCCTTTTCACAGGGTGATACCTGGTATGAATGATAATTTGAATGGTCAGGGCGCTAATCCTCATATTCGTGGAATGATAGATGACTGAGACATACCAATCCGAGAGCATGTTGTACCAATTTTGGATGATCTGAATCTAGGGATAGTGTAACACCCCTAACCCGTAACCATCGCCGGTCTAGGGTTAAGAGGCATTACCGGACAATCGAAAACTTTTACCAACATTTCGTATCATAAAGTATATCATCATCAAATCATAACAGAATACAAGCATATAGTCCCTTAATGAGGTCTTCGAGACCTTAAACATGCATTAGAAAAGGATCGAGACTATACCGGAATCATACAATTTTTTTTCTGAAAATTTAACATTTTTCAAAGTTACAGAGGTCACACGCCCGTGTGGGCAGGCCGTGTGCCTTACATGGCCTAAGACACGGCCATGTGTCTAAGCCGTGGCAAAACAGGGCATACATACTGACTTGACCACACGGCCTGAGACACGCCCGTGTGCCTCACCCGTGGTCGAGCTTGACTTGCATCACACGGCCAGTCACACACCCGTGTGTCTAGCCCGTGGTCGAGCCTGACTTGTTTTGAATTACAACTACGAAGGACACGGTTGAGCCACACACCTGTGTGCTCAACCGTGTGGGCAATTATAGGCCATTTATAAGGCCAAAATGCCACCCACACTTTGGGCTAACCATACAAGCACATACAAGCATCAATCCAAACACTTATGGCAACCAAAACATACCAAATTGACCATCTTTTCTACCCATTCAAGAACATTTCAAACACAACATCTTATGTGCTATTTAGTTCAACTAATTCACAAGCATTTCTAAGCATGATTCATCCATCAACTTACCATTACAAGAGGACATCTTCTCATCAATAATATACCAACTTTTCTTCACAAAACTTATCATAAAATTTGACCATCTCATTAGCTTAAACATTAGCCAACAAACAATACTAAACTATGCATCATTTAGCATGAATTACTCATTCATATCATATTCCTTACCTAGCCATATCACATGGCTATTTATACAACTCAAAACATCAACCATTACAACTAGACTATACATGCCATACTTAAACATTTACACTTTCAAAAGGTACCAAAATAGGGTCTGGTAGTGTGGTGATTATCCTCGACGATCCCCGAGCCTTCTATACCTTCAACGATCTATAAAACAATGCAAACACACACAGAGTAAGCTTTCAAAAGCTTAGTAAGCCATATACAAATAAACTTAACATAATAAGCCTTTATAACCATTTCAAATACAAGAACTTAACATATCTCAATAGCTTATTCATATTTCTCCTTTCTAGCTCAATGGTATCTAACCATTTGCTTATCAACAATTCTCATCTCTAAACATTTCTTTGGATCATATCTCATTTATACATATTTCACATTATATCTCAACATTTCTATGCACATATTTCTCATTAGCAGATTCACATATATTTACCTTTCATACTCAAACATAGAGTACATCTCAAACGTACCTGAGACGATTATGTATTTCACATAGTATTTAATTTCTTGGAATTGCCCGTTGAACCTTTCGGAATCAAATAGGATACTTGGATAACTCAGAATACTCGTACAATGCCAACATCCCAGACGTGGTCTTACATGTAACCAAATGTCGATGCCACTGTCCCAGACAGGGTCTTACACGAATCAAATATGATGCCAATGTCCCGGACATGGTCTTACACGTAAGTCTCATATCGATGCCAACGTCCCAGATGTGGTCTTACATGATATAACATATCAGAAACCTATGTCATGACATATGAAATCCTATCTATTCCTAGGTTCGTACAAGACTTTTTGGATATTGATACATTGTCGATACTTTCTCGAATTTCTCGCGTATTTCATTCAAAGCCATTCGTCACAATTCAATATCAAATGAACATAAATAATTCAACTTAAATACGTTTATTCATATATGAACTTACCTTGGATTCGGATAAACAGACGGATTCGACTATTCGATCACTTTCAACTTTTCGCGGTCTAAATTCGTTTTCTTAGGTTCTTGATCTATACATATTCAAATCTAACTCTTTTATTCACCAATTCATTCAATTCAATCCAAGAACACACATTTAGGGCAATTTACAAATTAGCCCTCATATTTTCACATTTTGACATTTTAGTCCTTATTTCACAAAGTCACAAAATACACCTAATTCAATTCAACCCATGCTTAGCCGAATTCTCTATAGGTCTCTAGTAGCCCATATTTTTCATTTATTTCACATTTTAGTGCCTAAAAATATTATTTTCACAATTTAGTCCAAATTACTTAATTTCATCAAAAATCCAAAGACAAAATATGTTAATCTAACACATATATTTCATATTTCATCAACTAACATCACAAAGATTACAAAATCATCAATGGCACATTTCAAAATCATCATCAATTCACAAAATTAAGACATGGGTTTTAAAGTATTCGAAGCAACGATCACGAAAACGTAGAAATTATCAAAAACTGATCAAAATCCATACCTTAATCAAGTTCTTCAATGGCTGAATGTTGTAAAAGCTTTAAACCTCTTTTTCTTTTCAATATTCAGTGGATGAACACACAAAAATAAATGGCTTATTATTAAGCTTTTGTTTTATTATAATGTATATTATTAACTAATTTACTTAATTAACCTTTTAATAACAACATTAAAACTCCACTAACTATGTACCTTAATGTCCATCCATAATTCAAATGGTCCAATTGCATTATAAGGACCTCATACTTATAAAGCCATGTCGATATAGCCCTTTAACAAATAGCAAGTCACTTTTACATTTTACGCGATTTAGTCCTTTTATCAAATTAAGCACACAAACGGATAAATTATTTCACGAAACTTTCATACATGCTTAATCACATACTGTAAGCCCAGAAAATAATATTAAAATATTTTTTAGACTCAGATTTGTGGTCTTGAAACCACTATTCTGACTAGGGTCTAAACCGGACTGTTACAATTCTCTCCCTTAGGGATTTTCGTCCCCAAAAATCTTACCGTTAAACAGATTCGGATATTGTTGTCTCATAGAATCTTTGGGCTCCCACGTAGCCTCTTCCACTTCGTGTCGATGCCATAGCACTTTTACTAACAGAATCTTCTTATTTCTCAACTCTTTAATCTCACGAGCCAAGATACGAATCGGTTCTTCTTCGTAAGTCATATCGGATCGAATTTCAATCTCAGATGGAGAAATCACATGTGATGGATCGGATCTGTATCGTCTAAGCATTGACATGTGAAACACATTATGTATCTTTTCAAGTTCCGGTGGCAATAACAATCTGTATGCAACAGGCCCAATTTGTTCGATGATTTCATACGGCCCGATGAACCTCGGACTCAATTTTCCTTTACGTCCAAATCGGAGTATTTTCTTCCACGGAGATACTTTCAAGAACACTTTATCACCGATCTCAAATTTGATATATTTTCATTTCAAATCTGCATAAGATTTCTGACGATCAGAGGCAACTTTCAGACTATCACGAATCACTTTCACTTTCTGTTCAGTTTCTTTAATAAAATCAACCCCGTGTATCTTATTTTCACTGAGTTCTGACCAGTACAGAGGTGTTCGACATTTGCGTCCATACAAAGCTTCATATGGTGCCATTTTAATGCTCGACTGAAAACTATTATTGTATGCGAACTCAATCAATGGCAAATATTGTTCCCACGTACCATCAAACTCAAGAATGCAACATCTCAACATATCTTCGAGAATCTAAATAATCTGCTCGGATTGACCATACTTCTGTGGGTGAAAAGCTGTACTAAAATGTAATTTAGTATCTAAAGCCTCTTGCAGTTTCTTCCAGAATCGTGAAGTAAACCTTGGATCTCTGTCAGACACAATAGATAGTGGTACCCCGTGCAATCTCACAATATCGGAAATGTATAGCTCAGCTAATTTATCAAGTGAGTAATCAGATCGTACCGAAATGAAATAGGCCGATTTCGTCAATCTGTCAACTACAACCCAAATTGCATCTTTCTTTCTCGGAGTTAAAGGCAACCCTGTAACAAAATCCATTGTCACTCTATCCCATTTCCATTCTGGAATCATTATCGGTTGTAACAAACCAGATGGAACCTGATGTTTAGCTTTAACTTGCTGACAGACTAAATATTTCGAAACAAAATCAGAGATGTCTCGTTTCATACCAGACCACCAATAATGTTGCTTTAAATCATGGTACACCTTTGTACTTCCCGGATGAACAGATAAGCGACTATTATGCGCTTCATTCAAGATCAACTGAATCAACTCTGGGTTTTTCGGAACACAAATCTGATCTCAAAATCTCAAGCAATCATCAACTTCAACTCAAAATTCAGAATCAGAGTTCGAATCACACTGAGCTCGTTTCGCTAAAATTTCATTATCAACTTTCTGAGCGTCACATATTTACTGTAAGAATAACAGTTTCAGTTTCAACTCAGCCAAAACTGAACCATCATCAGATAAGTCCAAATGGGCATTCATCGCACACAATGCCAACAGTGATTTCTGACTCAATGCATCAGCAACAACATTTGCTTAACCCGGATGATAATCCATCACAAGCTCGTAGTCTTTCAATAGCTCTAACCATCGTCTTTGTCGCAGATTCAAATCTTTCTGAGTCATCAAATATTTCAAACTTTTATGATTCGAAAACACATGGCATTTTTCACCAAAAAGATAGTGACGCCAAATCTTTAATGCAAACACAATTGCGGCTAGCTCAAGGTCGTGTGTTAGATAATTCTTTTCATTCGATTTCAATTGTCTCGAGGCATAAGCTATAACTTTGCCTTCCTGCATTAAAACACATCCCAGTCCGTTCAACGAAGCATCACTATAAATCACAAACTCTTTACCCGATTATGGCTGTACCAAAACTGGAGCTTCAGTCAAAAGGGCTTTCAACTGATCGAAACTTTTCTGACATTTATCAGACCATTTAAACTTCACATCTTTCAGAAGTAATCTCATCATAGTAGTTGTAATCATCGAAAACCCTTTTATAAACCGTCGATAATAACCAGCAAGTCCCAGAAAACTACAGACTTCGGACACATTTCTCGGAGGATTCCACTCTAAAATAGCTGAAATCTTGCTCAGATCAACTCGTATACCAGATGCTGATACTATATGTCCTAGAAAACTAACTTCTCGCAACCAAAACTCACATTTACTGAATTTTGCATACAACTGCTTATCTCATGGAGTTTGTAACACAATTCTCAATTGTTCAGCATGCTCAATATCATCACGCGAATAAATCAAAATGTCGTCAATGAATACAACAACAAAGTGATCTAAATACGGTCTAAAAATTTTGTTCATCAAATCCATAAAGACAACAGGAGCATTCGTTAGTCCGAAAGGCATAACTAAAAACTCATAATGTCTGTTCCTCGTTCTAAAAGAAGTTTTCAGAATGTCTGAATCTTTTACTCGCAACTGATAATACCCCGACCTCAGATCTATCTTTGAAAACACAGATGCTCCCTTCAACTGATCAAACAAATAATCAATTCTTGGTAGAGGATATGTAACAGTTCGGTTTAGACCCTTGTCAGAAAAGTGGTTTCAGGACCACAAATCCGAGTCTAAAAAATATTTTATTATTATTTTCTGTGTTTACAGTATATGATTAAGCATGTGTGAAAGTTTCGTGAATTAATTTATCTGTTTGTGTGCTTAATTTGATAAAAGGACTAAAATGTGTTAAATGCAAAACTAGCATGCCATATGTAAAAGTATCTATTTGTTATGGCTTTTATTATATGGAGTCCTTATATTGTTATTAAACCATATGAATATTTGATGGACAAAAATGCCTTAAGATAGTGGAATTCAAATGAAAAAAAAAAGGCTAGTTTAGTAATTAGCTAAATTAGTAAATAAAAATAAAACAAAGCATGAAGTGTTCATCTTTTCATCACCATTGCCGAATTTTAAGAGAAAAAGAAGAGAAAAGGAGTTCCTATGGTTCGGCTAGCTATAAGCAAAAATTAAGGTATGTTTTGGTTTCGGTTTTTGATAATTTATACGTTTTTGTAATCATTGCTTCGAATACTTCAAAACCCATGCCTTAATTTTGTGAATTGATGATGATTTTGAAATGTCCCATTGATGAATTCATGAGTTTTGTGATGTTTGAGGATGAAATATGAAAGATATGTGATAGGTTAACATAGTTTGTCTTTGGACTTTTGATGAATTTGAGTAATTTGGACTAAATTGAGAAAATAATATTTTGAGGGACTAAAATGTGAAATAAATGAAAAATATGGGCTACTAGGGGCCTATAGAGAATTTGGCTAAGCATGGGTTAAATTGAATTAGGTGTATTTTGTGACTTTGTGAAATAAGGACTAAAATGTCAAAATGTGAAAATATGAGGGCTAATTTGTAAATTGCCCTAAATGTGTGTTCTTTGATTGAATTGAATGAATTGGTGAATAAAAAAGTTAAATTTGAATATGCATAGATCAAGAACCGAAGAAAATAGATTTGGACAGCGGAAAGTCGAAAGTGATCGAATAGTCGAATCCGTCTGTTTATCCAAATCTGAGGTAAGTTCATATACGAATTAATGTATTTAAGTTGAATTATTTATGCTCATTTGATATTGAATTGTGATGAATGGGTTTCGACAAAATAGGTGAGAAATCCGAGAATGTATCGATAATGTATCAATATCCAAAAAGTCTCGTACGAACCTTTGGAATAGGTAGGATTCATATGTCATGACATAGGTTTCTGATATGTAATATCGTGTAAGACCACGTCTGGGATGTTGGTGTCGATTCGAGATTTACGTGTAAGACCATGTTTGGGACATTGGCATCGTATTTGATTCGTGTAAGACCCTATCCGGGACAGTGGCATAGATATTTGGTTACATGTAAGACCACGTCTGGGATGTTGGCATTGTACGATTATTCCGAGTATTCTGAGTATCCTATTTGATTCTGAATGGTTCAACGGGCAATTTCGAGAAATGAAATACTATGTGAAATGTGTAATCGTCTCAGGTACGTTTGATATGTACTCTATGTTTGAGTATGAAAGGTAAGTATATGTGAATTTGCTAATGAGAAATATGTGCATAGAAATGTTGAGATATAATGTAAAATATGTATAAATGTGATATGATCCAAAGAAATGTATAGAGATGAGAATTTTTGATAAGCAAATGGTTAGATACCATTGAGCTATAAAGGAGAAATATGAATAAGCTATTGAGATATGTTAAGTTCTTGTATTTGAAATGGTTATAAATGCTTATTATGTTAAGTTTATTTGTATATGGCTTACTAAGCTTTTGAAAGCTTACTCTGTGTGTGTTTACATTGTTTTATAGATTGTTAAAGCTACAAAAGGCTCAGGGTCATCGAGGATTGTCACCACACTATCAAACTTCATTTTGGTACCTTTTGAAAGTGTAAATATTTAAATATGGCATGTATACTCTAGTTGAAATGGTTGATGTTTTGAGTTGTAAACATGGCCATGCGATATGGCTAGGTAAGGAATATGATACGAATGAGTAAGTCATGCTAAATGATGCATAGTTTGATATGGTTTGTTGGCTAATGTTTGAGCTAATGAGATGGTCAAATTTTATGATAAGTTTTGTGATGAAAAGTTGGTATATTATTGATGAGAGGATGTCCTATTGTAATGGTTAGTTGATGGATGAATCATGCTTAGAAATGCTTGTGAATTAGTTGAACTAAATAGCACATAAGATGTTGTGTTTGAAATGTTCTTGAATGGGTAGAAAAGATGGTCAATTTGGTATGTTTTTATTTTCCATAAGTGCTTGGATCGATGCTTGTATGTGCTTGTAGGGTTAGCCCAAAGTGTGGGTGGCATTTTGGCCTTGTAAATGGCCTATAATTGCCCACACAGTTCAGCACACGAGCATGTGGCTCGACTGTGTCCTTCGTGGTTGTAATTCAAAACAAGTCAGGCTCGACTACGGGCTAGACACACGGGTGTGTGACTGGCCGTGTGATGCAAGTCAGGCTCGACCACGGGTGAGGCACACGGGCATGTCTCAGGCCATGTGGTCAAGTCAGTATGTATGCTTTGTTTTGCCACGACTTAGACACACGGGCGTGTCTGAGGCCATGTGAGGCACACGGCCTACCCACACGGGCGCGTGATCTCTGTAACTTTGAAAAATGTTAAATTTTTGGAAAAATTTTGTAGGATCCCGGTTTAGTCCCGACCCATTTCTAATGCATATTTAAGGTCTCGTAGGCCTCATTAAGGGACTATTTACTTGTATTCTTCTTCAATATGACAATGATATACGTATTGATGTGTAATGTTCGTAAAAGTTTTCGATTATCCGGTAATGCCTCTTAACCCTAGACCGGCGATGGTTACGGGTTAGGGGTGTTACAGGATATTTGTTCTTTATAGTCACTTTGTTCAACTGACGGTAATCAATACACATTCTCATCGTGCCATCTTTCTTTTTCACAAACAGAATGGGAGCACCCCAAGGTGAGAAACTCGGTCGTGCAAATCCTCTATCGGTCAACTCTTGTAACTGTGACTTCAACTCTTTCAACTCTGTTGGTGCCATTCTGTACGGAGCTATCGAAATAGGAGTCGTTCCCGGCAATAGATCAATACCAAATTCAACTTTGCGTATCGAAGGTAATCCTGATAATTCTTCAAGGAACACGTTAGGGAATTCACAAACAACTGGCACAGATTTAACTTTCTTTTCAATCGCTCTCGAATCAATTACATAAGCTAAATAGGCTTCGCAACCCTTTTTCACATAACTCTGAGCTTTCATCACTGATATTACAGCTGGTAATCCATTCATATCATTAGACTCAATCCGAACTTTTTCATCATTTTGGCATCTCGAATCAATAGTCTTTCTTTTGCAATTCACAACAGCATCATGCAATGTTAACCAGTCCATACCCAAAATTATATCGAACTCATCAAAAGGTAATAGCATTAGATCAGCCAGAAAACAAATATCCCGAAATATCAACGGACAATTCTTGCATACCTTGTCATCCAAGACACTTTAACCTAAGGGGTCCGATACTCTAATAACAAATTTAGTAGACTCTACAGGCAAAGTCTTATTGGATACTAAGTTCATGCATACATACGAATGAGTAGATCCTGGGTCTATCAATGCAATCACAGAAGTATCATAAAGAGTAAATGTACCCGTAATAACATTTGGAGACGAAGCTTCCTCACGAGCTCGAATGGCGTACGCTCTGGCAAGTGCCCTAGCTTCAGATCTCGTTGTTGTATCTCTCATAGTTCTCTGACTACCACTAACATTTCTTGTGTTTCTTGAAGGTCTACCTCTAGCTGAAGCATTATCTGACTTCGGATTCTATGAAATCTCTTGTTCAACTGATTCAGGGCAGTCCCAGATGAAATGATCTAATGATCCACATCTAAAATAGGCTCGGTCATTCAATCTACAACTACCCAGATGTCTTTTACCATAGTGCTTACATTCAAGTAGCTCGGATCAGACATTTCCCACACTAGCCACCGAAGTAGCTGGAGCTTTGAAGTTTGGCTGCGATCTAGCTCGATCTCTGTTCGAATGTCCCACATTAGCCTTTGTACGGCTATGCTCATCTCTGAATTTCTTTGAAGTAGACTGAAATTTTTTGCTTGAAAATCTCTTTCTCACATCTCTGGCTTCAGACTCAGCTTTTCTTTTATCTTTCCCAAGTGCTTCAGCTTTACATAATCGATCAACAAGCACAATAAACTCTTTTATTTCCAGAATTCCAACTAGCAATCGGATATCTTCATTTAGGTCGTCTTCAAATCTTTTACACATTATAGCTTCAGTCGAAACACATTCCCGAGCATATTGACTTAACCTCACAAATTCTTGTTCATACTCAGTGACAACCATACGACCCTGTTTTAATTCCAGTAACTCTTTTCACTTTTGATCTATAAATCTCTGGCTGATATATTTCTTCCGGAACTCAGACTGAAAGAAATCCCATGTAATCCATTCTTTTGGAACAACAGAAATCAAAGTCTTCCACCACTGATAAGCGGCATCTCGTAACAGGGAAACAGCACATTTTATGCATTCATCAGGAGTCAATGACATTTCATCAAACACTCGGATTGTATTCTCGAGCCAAAACTCAGCTCTCTCAGCATCATCATCACTAGTGGTCCTAAACTCTTCGGCCCCATATTTACGGATTTTGTCGACCGGAGGCTTATTCAACAGATTCAGATTCACAGCCAGAGGTATAACAGAAGTCTGAGGGGGATTAGACAGGGGCGGAGGTTGTGAAACAACCAGATTTGATCTTACGTATTGAGTGAACCACTCATTCATCATTTGAAAGAAGGCTTATTTAGACTCTCCTTCCTGACCGCTAGTAGTCGGTCTCGAATCAGATGGCACTGTCCCTTGAGCGGAAGTAGGCGCATTACTTTCAACATCGTCAGCTACAGCTCTTTCGGGATCCATTTACTATACGAAAACACATTTTATACGTCAGGATTCATCACACTATCACAGCTCGTATATATGGCATGTATAGCTAGACTCTCACACGCTACATTAGTCCTAGAATCGACTAAACCGTAGCTCTGATACCAATCAAATCTAACACCCCTAACCCGTAACCATCGCCGGTCTAGGGTTAAGAGGCATTACCGAACAATCGAAAACTTTTACCAACATTTCGTATCATAAGTATATCATCATCAAATCATAACAGAATACAAGCATATAGTACCTTAATGAGGTCTTCGAGACCTTAAAAATGCATTAGAAAAGGATCTGGACTATGCCGGGATCATACAATTTTTTTTCAAAAACTTAACATTTTTCAAAGTTACAAAGGTCACATGCCCGTGTGGGCAGGCCGTGTGCCTCACACGGCCTCAGACACGCCCGTGTGTCTAAGCCGTGGCAAAATAGGGCATACATACTGACTTGACCACACAGCCTGAGACACACCCGTGTGCCTCACCCGTGGTCGAGCCTGACTTGCATCACACGGCCAGTCACACGCCCGTGTGTCTAGCCCGTGGTCGAGCCTGACTTGTTTTGAATTACAACCACGAAGGACACTGTCAAGCCACACGCCCGTGTGCTCAACCGTGTGGGCAATTATAGGCCATTTACATGGCCAAAATGCCACCCACACTTTGGGCTAACCATACAAGCACATACAAGCATCAATCCAAACACTTATGGCAACCAAAACATACTAAATTGACCATCTTTTCTACCCATTCAGAAACATTTCAAACACAACATCTTATGTGCTATTTAGTTCAACTAATTCACAAGCATTTCTAAGCATGATTTATCCATCAACTTACCATTACAATAGGACATCTTCGCATCAATAATATACCAACTTTTCTTCACAAAACTTATCATAAAATTTGACCATCTCATTAGCACGAACATTAGCTAACAAACCATATAAAACTATGCATCATTTAGTATGAATTACTCATTCATATCATATTCCTTACCTAGCCATATCACATGGCTATTTATACAACTGAAAACATCAACCATTACAACTAGACTATACATGCCATACTTAAACATTTACACTTTCAAAAGGTACCAAAATAGGGTTTGATAGTATATGAACTTACCTCGGATTCAGATAAACAGACAGATTTGACTATTCGATCACTTTTGAATTTCCACGGTCTAAATCTATTTTCTTCGATTCTTGATCTATACATATTCAAGTTTAAATATTTTATTCTCCAATTCATTCAATTAAATCCAAGAACACACATTTAGGGCAATTTACAAATTAGCCCTCATATTTTCACATTTTGACATTTTAGTCCTTATTTCACAAAGTCACAAAATACACCTAATTCAATTCAACCCATGCTTAGCCGAATTCTCTATAGGTCCCTAGTAGCCCATATTTTTCATTTATTTCACATTTTAGTCCCTCAAAATATTATTTTCTCAATTTAGTCCAAATTACTCAATTTCATCAAAAATCCAAAGACAAAATATGTTAATCTAACACATACATTTCATATTTCATCAACTAACATCACAAAGCTTACAAAATCATCAATGGCACATTTCAAAATCATCATAAATTCACACAATTAAGACATGGGTTTTGAAGTATTTGAAGCAACGATCATGAAAACATAGAAATTATCAAAATCCGATCAAAATCCATACCTTAATCAAATTCTTCAATGGCCGAATGTTGTAAAAGCTTTGAACCTCTTTTTCTTTTCCATATTCGGTGGATGAACACCCAAAAATAAATGGCTTATTATTAAGCTTTTGTTTTATTATAATGTATATTATTAACTAATTTACTTAATTAACCTTTTAATAACAACATTAAAATTCCACTAACTATTTACCTTAATGTCCATCCATAATTCAAATTGTCCACTAACTATTCCGACTAGGGTCTAAACCGGACTGTTACAGATAGTCAGACCACAAATACAGGCTCAGAGTTTGAACTGAAACAGATAATGTTTCAAATGTTACAAATAGTAGGATAGTTTGGTGGATTGCCCACTGAAGATCCAAGACTGCATTTATGAATTTTTCTAGAGGTTTGTGACTCGTTTAGGCATCAGGGTGTTCCTAAAGACGCTCTGCGACTTAAACTATTTCCATATTCTTTAAGAGTTTGTGCGAAAGCATAGCTGAATGCTTTGCTGTCGGGAACAGAGACAATTTGGAATGATCTTTGCCAGAGGTTTTTGCTAAGGTATAATCCCCCAGATATGAATGCTAATCTTAGAAATGACATCACATCTTTTTTTGAAATTGGAGGATGAAACACTATATGAAGCTTGGGAATGATTTAAATATTTAATTCAGAAATGTCTAATGTACGTGTTTCAACATTGGACTCAGATGGAGATATTCTATAATGGGCTGAATGCGCATACAAGGATGGTAGTAGTGCTTCGGCTAATGCTACTTTGTTGGATAAATCTTATAATGAAGCATATGAGATTTTGGACAAGATTTCCAACAATGATATCAATATCCTACCACAAGAGTTAGAACGGGCAAGAGAACTGATGGTACTATTGAGTTGGAGGCAATCACTTCGTTGATAGCCCAAGTGTCTTCTTTAGCTAATAAGATCAAAACAATGAAAAGGCCTATAGCAGTCTAGGAGATAAAATCAACTGAGGTATCATGTGTTTATTATGGTGAAGACCATATGTTTGATGAATGCCCATCAAATCCAACATCTGTGTGCTACATGGGTAATTTCAACCGGAACAATAACCCCTATTCCAACACATATAATCCTGGGTGGAAGCAACATCCAAACTTTAGTTGGAACAATCAAGGTACGGGGAATTTTTTTTAACAATATGGAAAGACAGAATGCCATCAATGCACCACTTGGTTATAATCAACCTATGTCGAGGCAAAATGTCTAGCAAGGTCAAGCATCGGTTTCATCATCATCATCTATTGAAGCTTTGCTGAAAGAATATATGGCCAAGAATAATGCTGTAATTCAGAGTTAGGTTGTGTCTCTCCAAGCTCTTAAGAATCAAGTGGGGCAAATAGCGAATGCTTTAAATTCAAGACCACAAAGGGCATTGCCAAGTAATACCGAGAATTTGAGAACACAAGGGAAGGAGCAGTGCAAGGCCATCACTCTTAGAAGTGGAACTCAAAGAAATGACGTTACTCAAGATGCCACGATAGAAGATGATAACTCGAATAACAACCATGTGAAGACCCCGGAGTCATCTGAAAAACAAACTGAACCTAAAAAGGGTAAGCAGAAAAATGCTGTGGCAGAATCAGATAATGTTGTCAATAGGAATGCCACATAAATACAATATCAGCAACCTGAAGGACGACAACCTTTTCCTTTCCCTCAGCGATTTCACAAATCTAAACAAGATATTCAGTTCAAAATACTTTTGGAGGTTTTGAAGCAACTCCATATCAACATACCATTGGTTGAAGCTTTGAAGCAAATGCCCAACTACATGAAATTTACAAAAGATATATTGTCAAAGAAGCGCAGATTTTAAGAATTTGAGACTGTTGCTCTCAGTGAAGGGTGCACAGCAATGTTGACAAACAAATTACCTCCAAAGTTGAAAGACCCAAGGAGTTTCACTATCCCATGTTCAATTTGAAATCATTATGTTGGTAAGGCATTATGTGATCTAGGAGCAAGTATAAATCTAATGCCTATGTCTATTTTAAAGAAGCTAGGAATTTGAAAAACAAGACCTATTACGATTACGTTGCAACTGGTTGACCGATCCTACGTGGATCTAGAAGGTAAAATTGAAGATGTGCAAGTAAGAGTAGATAAATTTCTCTTTCCTACGGATTTCCTTATTTTAGAATGTGAAGATGACCAAGATGTGCCAACTATTCTTGGAAGACCTTTTCTTATTACATGTAGGACTTTAATAAATGTACAGAAAGGCGAGCTAACCATGAGGGTAAATGATCAGCAGGTTACCTTCAACTTGTTTAATTCTTTAAAATGTGTTGGTGTTAATGATGAATGACATGCCATTGGGTTAATAGGAACGGTAGTGGCGGAGTTCACCAGATATTGCACAGTAATTTTGACAGTGATGAAGACTCACTTGAGTAGAGGGATACAGTAAGTCTTGAGGAATTCGATGAATTTATGGCAGCCAAGCAGATAGTGGATAGGCCAGGGAAAAGTTTGAATCATTGGATTTATCAAATCGACCTTTCAATCCTCTTAAATCTTCTATAAAGGAACCTCTGACACTGAATTAAAACCTTTGTTGTAGCATTTGAAGTATGCATATTTGGGCGACAATAGTATTTTGCCAGTAGTAATTTCTGCGGCGCTAATACCCGAGCAAGAGGCAAAGTTTTTAGAAGTTCTTCAGTGATTTAAGAGGGTATTGGGATGGACCCTAGCTGATATAAAGGGAATTAGCCTTGCATTCTGCATGCATAAGATTTTGTTTCCATTAAACAGCAGCAAAGACTGAATCAGATCATGTAAGAAGTTGTCAAGAAATAGATTATTAAGTGGCTTGACACTGGCATTATTTACTCGATTTCAGACAACTCATGGGTGAGCCCTGTGTATTGTGTACCCAAGAAAGGAGGTGTCACAGTGGTAAGTAATGAGAACAATGAGCTCATACCAACTCGCACTGTCACGTGATGGTGAGTATGTATTGATTACCGCAAGCTTAACAAGGCAACGAGGAAAGACCATTTTCCCCTACCATTCATTATTCAAATGTTGGATAGGTTAGTTGGGAAAGCTTTCTACTATTTTATGGATGGTTATTCGGGATATAATTAGATTCTCATAACTCCCAACGACTAAGAGAAGACAACTCTCACATGTCTATATGGTACTTTCGTGTTCAGACGAATGTCATTCGGGTTATGTAATGCCTTGAAAACTTTTCAACGCTGTATGATGGTCATATTCTCTAACATGTTGGAAAATTTTCTTGAAGCCTTTTTGGACAATTTTTCTGTTTTTGAGAATGATTTTGAAGATTATTTGAAAACTCTAGAATTGGTTTTATGTCCCCGTGAAGAAACAAATCTTGTTTTAAATTGGGAGAAATGTCATTTCATGGTTTATGAAGGAATTATCCTGGGGCATAGGATATTACAGAGAGGAATTAAAGTAGACAGAGAAAATTTGAAGTGATAGAAAAACTGCCACTTGCCACCAGTGTCAAGGGTATTAGAAGTTTCTTAAGTCATGCGGGTTTTTATAAAAGATTCATTTAGGATTTTTTGAATATTTCAAAACCCTTGTGCACTTTGTTAGAGCAAAATAGACCTTTCAATTTTGATGAACAGTGTTTGGCAGCCTTTGAAGAGTTAAAGAAAAAACTCATAACAGCATCGATTGTAGTAGCTCCAGAATGGACACTGCCTTTTGAACTCATGTATAATGCCAACGATTATGCTATGGGAACCATGCTAGGGTAGAGGAAAGACAAAATATTGTGGGCAATATACTACGCTAGTAGAACCTTATCGAAAGCACAACTTAATTACACCACCACGAAAAAGGAGTTATTGGTTGTGGTGTTCGCATTTGATAAATTTTGTTCTTACCTAGTTGGAATAAAGGTCATAGTCTACACAGATCACTCTGCTATAAAGTATTTAATGAGCAAAAAAGATGCTAAGCCGAGGTTGATTAGGTGGATACTGTTACTGCAGGAATTTGACTTAGAAATTAAAGATTGGAAAGGAACTGAGAATCAAGTAGCTAATCACTTGTCAAGGATAGAATCTGGAAGTGAAGGTAGTCATGATACACTTATTAAAGAAGAATTTCCAGATGAATAGTTGTTACTTGCCACGACATTACCTTGGTATGCCGACATAGTGAACTATTTAGTGAGTGGTGTGTTGCCACCCGATCTCAAAAGTTAGAGAAGACAGGAATTTCTTCATGATGCCAAGCACCATTATTGGGATGAACCTTTCTTCTTTAAACATTGTGCCGATCAAATAATTAGGAAATGTGTTCCTGATGATGAAATACGTAGCATTCTACAGCATTGTCATTCAGCTCCGTACGGAGGACATTTTGGAGGAATCAGGATTGTTGTCAAAGTACTTCAGTCAGAATTTTATTAGCCAAGTATGTTCAAGGATGCTCATGAATTTTATCAGTCATGCAAATGTTGTCAAAGAACAAGGAATCTATCTAGGAGACATGAAATGCCATTGCAAAGTATACTGGAGATTGAGTTTTTTGATGTATGGGGAATAGACTTTATAGGTCCATTTCCACCGCCAGTGGGCAAGGTGTACATACTGTTAGCAGTGGACTATGTTTCTAAATGGGTCGAGGTTGTTGCCCCTCCTACTAATGATGCAAGGTTAGTAATAAAGTTTTTACACAATAACATTTTTACAAGATTTGGTGCACCTAGAGCCATTATTAGCGATGAGGGGTCTCATTTTGACTATAAGTTGGTAGCTAATACTTTGCAGTGATATGGGGTGAAACATAAGATTGCCACAGCATATCACCCCTAAACAAATGGACAAGCTAAAATTTCGAACAGAGAAATTAATTTTTTTTAGAAAAAGTGGTAAATCCTACTCGTAAGGACTGGTCTACCAGATTGGATGAAGCTTTGTGGGCGTATCGTACCGCATACAAAACTCTATTGGGGATGTCACCTTTTAAGCTTGTCTATGGCAAGCCATGTCACCTTCCTGTTGAACTTGAAAACAAAGCATTTTGGGCTATTAAGAAACTAAATGGATTGGGTCACTACTGGCCATAAAAGGTTGTTAGAATTGAATGAAATGGAACAGTTTCGAGCACAAGCATATGAGAATGCTAAGCTGTACAAGGAAAAGACCAAGCATTGGCATGATAAAAGAATCATGATGCAACAATTCAAACCAGGACAACTGGTGTTGTTATTTAACTCTAGGCTCAACTTGTTTCCTGGTAAATTAAAGTCTCACTGATCAGGTCCTTTTCAAGTAGCCCAAGTGTATCCTCATGGAGCTATTAATATTAGAATTGAAAACGGAGGTCACATTTAAGGTTAATGGGAAACACTTAAAACACTACTGGGGTGCCCATGTGGATCGAGACAAGCACTCCATTGATCTCCGAGATGTTTGAGATAACAATTTAATTCATCTTTCTTTTCTTTAATTGCTTTATTTTAAATTTATTTTTAGCACTTAATTAATATTGTTTTCATTTCTGTAATATCCTGAAATAGGGGTTAGCTGTGATTGAATTGTTTTGCATGAGTATGGACTGTGTTGTTGTTATTTAAGGTGTTTTAAGAGCTAGTTATAAGTCTAGAGTAGGCCCAGGTGGCAGGAAAATTTTTGCTTTTAAGTTTTAAGAAAAGGGAGCTGAAGGAGCTAGGGGTTAAGTGTAATTCGTGGGGTATTTTTAGCACAAGAATTGGCTTGGCAGAGTGGCAAGGAGGCGCCACTTAGAGCCTAGTGATTGACGCCACATGCAGGAAGGAGAGCTCTGAGTTCGAGCGTGAGAAATTTCATTTTCTCGCTTTGCATTTTGACGCCAAGGGGGAGGAGTTGTGCTCGAGTACAAACTCTGTCGAGATAAGCATGGACTAAGTCAAAATATTTAAATGGGTGGCAAGGAGAAAATTTAGGAACTTGTGGAATTCAAATTCATTTGAATTAGTGACCGTGAGGAATTTGGGGAAGTGGCGAATTTTAAACTCCTCGCTTAGGGGAGTGTTCAGTTTTGAGAGCTGGAAGGGGGGGTTGCCGAAATTCTTTAGTGGCTAGATGACATTTCCGGCTAGCCTTTGTTTGTGTATCAAAAGCTGAAAACCCCTTTTTGAGCATTGCCGATTTCTCCCTAGTGCACCATAGTGAAACAAAAGTCGAAAGATCATAGGTGTGTATCGATTTCTCTCTTAGGCATTTGGCTGAACCTCCTTTGGAGCCCCTCTCTCATCCTTTATTTTCTTTGTAGCCGAAAAGCAACCCTCTTCCCCTCATCTTCTCTTCTTCTCAAGTGTTTGGCCGAATCTCCCTCTCTTCCATCTTTCTTTTCTTCTTTTCATAACTGCTCAAAACCACATCTTCTTCTTTACTTTCTTTTCCGAAACTTTTGAATCTCTTTTCTTTAAGCCTAAGCCGAATACTAAATATCTTTCTCCCATCTTCTTCTTTTCACTCTAGCCGAATCCCATCTATTTGTTTTCTATCAACCATAGCCGAAACTCCCTTCATCATTCAACTCTTTGTCAAAATTTCTTCCATTCTTTCTCATATTGTGTTGGCCGATTATCAACAAGGGTGGATCTCTTTTGGTTTTTCTCCAATCGATTTTGAAAAGGGGTAAGGGTTCTTGACCGAAACTACATTCTCACTTTCTCTCTTCTCTGTCGACTCATATGGTAGGAAAAGCCGAACTTCGGCATTTGTGGGTGTTTTGCTAACCATCTATAGGAACCGATTTCTCTTAGGTTCTCCGGGATTTTGGAAGCAGTCGATCTAAGCCCTCTACTCTCTGTCAATCGGATTTGGTAAGTCTGTGGTAAGGATCCATCTCGGTTTAATCATTCTTTAAGTTATTTGGAAAAGCTGAAGGCTATTAAGACTAAGTTATGATGATTGCCGATTGTAGGGGAAGGATCATTCTCACATACTTAGCGTGGTTAGTATTCAAAGAAGCATTGAGGATCAAGGAGATCTAGTGCAGTAGATCGGTCCTTCGGGATTTAGTGCTTACGTTAGTGACAGGTGTGTAACTTACACACTTTATAACTAAGTAAATATGTTAATAACCTGAATGTGTTAAAAGTCGGAATATGTGTAGATCTTGATATGATACCTTATGGGTATGAGCAAGGATTCGGGTAAGTCCGTTTCGATATGACTTTTTATGATATGGTGCATAATAATATGATTTATGATATATTTGCTTTATGTTGCACGTTAAAGCATGATGGCATGAATTACACTTGTAATGCATTGGTATGGGTGATATGAGAGGAGGGGGAAGATGATATCCGTGACTTTGGGTCACCAGAGGTTTGGCACCTCCAGTGGTTTGGTACCACAGATTATTTTGTGACTTTGGGTCACCAGAGGTTTGGCACCTCATAGCGACTTGTCCCAGTGGCTTAGCACCACAAAGGGTTGGCCCCACAGATGATATTTTGGGGATCGCGCTGCGGTGATTTGGTATCACACGTGGGTTGGCCCCACACTCAGATTATTGATATTTCTTGACTTTGGGTCACCGCAGGTTTGGCACCTCATAGCGTCTCGTCCCAGGTGGCTTAGCACCACAAAGGGGTTGGCCCCACATTTGATATAACGGGATTGACGCCATGATTTGGTATCACACGTGGGTTGGCCCCACGGATGGATTACTCATGACTTTGGGTCACCAAAGTGGTTTGGCACCACATTATGATTGGATATCGTGACTTTGGGTCACCAATGGTTTGGCACCACCGGTGGTTTTGGTACCACACGGGTAGAAAAGGAGTTATGGATGGCTAGGTTTGGGTGCATTATATGTATTGCTTGGTTATGATTTGTGTAAGTACGTTGCATTAATCGGGAGGGGGACTATGCACTGAGTCTTGGTGACTCACCTTCTCCATTATCTTTTCAGGTGATTAATAGATCGCGGATGAGGAGCCGGGCGGACTCGAGGTGGCCATGCATTAAATAAACTCGGTTTTTACGTGGACTTTGGTTGGGTACTTTATTTCATTTTAATTTGGTTTCACTTTTACTTTGGGTTTGTAATACGGCCTTTTGATTATGTTTGGATTATTTTTATGCTTTGGAATTGTGTTAAACTTAGCTAAGTACGCCACATGGTTAACTTAATAATTTGAGCCAAGGTTTTCTAAACTCAAGAACGCAATGGTTTTCAAATCTTTACCATTGGGTAAAACAAATCAACTGATAACAACAACAACTCAACTGGATTCCAAACTTAAGTTTTCCACTATCAACTTAACTGATTTCTAAATAGTTAAGGAAGGAACATCGGGTTTTAAAATGACTTAAGCGTTTTCTAAACCTATGAATCAACAACTAAGTTTTAAAGATTTATTACCGGGATTTCAAATTATATCATGGGTTTTTTACTAATCATGCACCTGGTTTCTACAAACATAAAACAACAAATAGTTTTTCACTGAAAACAAACCGGTAACCTGTTTCCTTCAAAATGATTTCCTCTGTGACATGCCAGATTCGATCGTGGTGTGTTGACCGGGTTTGGGGTGTTATATTTTTGGTATCAGAGCCAAGTTAAAAGGCTCGGCTGTGGGCCCGAGGCCCAAAATGTTTTAAAGTATGGTATTGTTGGAAAATACATGAGTTGAAACGCATGGCACCGAGTCTCCGGCACCAATCCGCCCCAGGTAAGTACCCCTAACTGATGTTTGCATTTGATTATGATGATATGCTATGAATGACTAGTGATAGTGGACTACCCTAGAGACCAAAAACCTATAGGATTGTATGAACTCGCTAAAAACAAAACCCTTTAATAAGAACTATTCATAAGATCGTGTGCTTTAATAATAAATGGAATAAAGATCGACGATAAAACTTGCAAATCGATAAGTCGAGACATTAGACATTAGCACTCGAGGTCGTGGTCATAATACACGTGGACGCGGTCGAGATAGGATGACTGTGTCTGAACCTGTGGGATCTGGTCAGGGGTCAGAGAATGAGATGCCACCACCACCAACCGCTGGGTGTTGAGTTTCGAGGATCGGGACGGGGATGATGCCGTGTCGCAGCGATCTGCGAGTTCTTGAGAGGGTGGTCGGCGGCGGTGGAGGCACGGGAGCTCGTGAAGTCTCAGATCTGGCGACTCCGAGCCAATGGAGCCGAGGTTTTTGAGGTGTTTCTGGTGTGGCTCCCAGTACGGCTGAATATTGGTTAGAGGCAACAGAGCGAATCATGGAAGATTTGGATTTGACTACTGAGGAGAAACTAAAGGGGATAGTATCGCTCCTGCGAGATGAGTCATACCGGTGGTGGCTCATGGTTCGGGATAGTCTTTGCAATGGATGATCTCACTTGGGAATATTTTAAGGCAAATATCAAAAGAAATATATTGGATCTAGCTACATTGATGCACAAATGAAGGCGCTTTCGAGACCGGTTTAGGGAGTAAGTCTCAGATCGGAGTACGAGGCGGAATTCTTAAGGTTGAGCCGGTATGCTAGGGGGTATCGTGGCTCTGAGAACATGAGCGGTGTGTCAGGTTTGAGGACGGTTTGAGAGATGAGCTGAGGTTGCTGATTGCTCCACAGCAGGAGCGTGAGTTTACTGTTCTGGTGGAAAAGGCTAAGGTAGCCAAAGGGGTTAAGGAGTCTGTGAGGCAGGATATGGATAGGAATAGACATAAGAGAGGTTTTGGATCATTTGGGTCAGTCGGTAATTCCCAGAAAAGGGCTAGACATGGTGGGCCGAATCAGTCTGGAAGGTCTCATTCACGCCAATCGTGGACCAAATAGCGATGTAACCGATGTGGGAAATCTCATTGGGGAGGATGTTGGACCGGTGGAAAAGGATGCTTTGAGTGTGGCTCGTTGGACCATCGTGTGAGGGACTGACCACGTAAGCAAGCCAGGATTCAGCCTGAGGGTCAGGGTCGTGCTCAGTTCAAAAATGAGGGACCACTGCCGCAGAGGGGTCGTGGTAATGGTAGAGGAGGTAATGGTTTTGGTCGGGGCCGCGGAGCACCGGGCAGAGGTGCAGGCAACACTGAGGCAAGATAGCCTGGGTTGGTATATGCAGCGAGGCGTCGAGAGGAGGGCGACGCACCGAATGTCATAACCGGTACGTTCTTAATCTTTGGATTACCATATACTGCTTTGATTGATGTGGGTTCGACGCATTCGTATGTTGCTAGTAGCATAGTAGAGACCATGAACCTAGACTGTGAGACTACTTCTAGGGAGATGACAGTAATTAGCCCTCTAGGTCACTTTGTAGAAGTAAATAAGCTGTATAGGGATGTACCCCTAGAACTCCAAGGGTAGTGTTTGTGGTCGATCCGATGGAACCGCCGTTTGGGGAGTTCGATCCGATTCTTGGGATGGACCGGTGGTGAAGTACCAGGCAAGTTTGGATTGCGCAGCTAAGCGCATGGTTTTGAATACGGCTGAGGGTGAAGACGTGGTTATGATTGGTAATAGAAGAGATTATCTATCCAACGTGGTATCCGCTTTGAAAGTCGAGAAGATGGTCGGGAAGGGTCATGAAGCATTTATGGTTCATGTGTGTGCCTTGAAGGCTAAGGAGTCTCATTGTAGAGAATGTCCGAACAAGAAAGGAATTTGGCGACGATTTCCGGAGGAACTTCCGGATCGCCTCTAGATCGTGAGGTTGAATTTGGCATAGACTTGCTACCGGAATCGCGCGCAAAGGTCTATTGCCCCGTATAGGATGGCGCCCAAGGAGTTAGTGGAACTAAAGGCTCGGATTCGTGAGTTGTTGGACCGGGTTTCATCCGGCCAAGTGTTTCGCCTTGGGGAGCACCGGTACTCTTTGTCAAGAAAAAGGACGGTACGATGCGGATGTGTATAGACTACCGCCAATTGAATAAGCTAACGATCAAGAACAAGTATCCATTGCCCAGGATAGATGACTTGTTTGATCAACTTAAGGGTGCATCGGTGTTCTCGAAGATCGATCTAAGGTCAGGGTACCATCAGCTAAAGGTGAAGGAGGCTGATATCCATAAGACGGTGTTTCGCACTCGGTATGGGCACTACGAATTCTGGTGATGCCGCTTTGGGTTGACTAACGCGCGGCGGCATTCATGGACATGATGAATCGGGTGTTTCAAGATAGATTTGGACCAGTTTATGTCGTGGTGTTTATAGACGACATATTGGTGTATTCGAAATCGGAGGATGATCATGATGCGCATTTGCGAGTAGTGTTGCGCACTCTAAGGAAAAGCGATTATTTACTAAATTTAGTAAGTGCGAGTTCTGGCTTAGAGAGGTGACTTTCTTGGGTCACGTAGTATCAGCTGAGGGGATTAGAGTGGATCCTCGAAAGATTGAGGCAGTTTTGAATTGGAAGCCGCCTAAGTCGCTTCAGCAGATTCGAGTTTTCTAGGTCCGCGTGATTTTATCGAGAGATTTGTAGAGGATTTTCTTTGATCGCAAAGCACCGATGACCAAGTTGTTGAGAAAAAGGGTTCCATTTGTGTGGTCCGAGAAACAAGCAGAAAGTTTTGACAAGTTGAAAAGGATTCTCATCAAGCTCCGATTTTGATTCAAATAGAAGGCGGGGAAGGAATTCACGGTATATTGCGATGCATCACATAATCGCTTGGGATGTGTCTTTGATGCAGATCGGAAGGTAGTGGCTTATGCATCTCGGCAAAGCTAAGACCGCATGAGGTTAATTATCCGACGCACGACTTGGAACTAGCAGTGCAGTGGTTTTTGCCTTGAAGATTTGGAGGCATTACTTATATGGAGAAAGGTCGATATTCTACATGATCATAAGAGTCCAAGTATCTTTTGACTCGGAAGGATTTGAACTTGAGACAGCGCAGATGGATTGAGTTGTTGAAGGACTACGACTATTCAATCGAGTATCATCCAGGCAAGGCTAACGTGGTGGCGACGCGTTGAGCCGTAAGGTTGTACCAGACTTAAGAGCGATGTTTGCTCGTCTTAGCTTGTATGACGATGGGAGTCTTTTGGCGGAATTGCAGGTTAACCCGACCTGGGTAGAGCAAATCAAGGAGAAACAATTAGTGGATGAGGGTTTGAATGCGCGGAGGTTGCATGTTCAGAATGGTGGTTTAGAGGATTACAGTTTGTCCAGTGATGGAGCACTGTGTTTTCAAGGAAAAGCTTGTATGCCGGGGATGTCGAGTTAAGGCGGAGGATTCTCGGGATGCACATAGCAGCCCATACGCTATGCATCCCGGAGGTAGTAAGATGTACTGGGATTTAAGAGAGTAGTTTTGGTGGCGGTGTCCAAACGGGAAGTAACGGTTTGTGGGAAGTGTGTCGTGTGTGTCGCGGTAGTCAAGGCGAACATCGATTGCCGTTAGGTTTGCTTCAAATTTTCGGTGAAGATTCCACAAATGGAAGTAGGGAGGATCACTATGGATTTTGTCGATGGATTACCCTTACGCCTAGTAAGAAGGACTCGATCTGGGTAATTGTGGATCGTCTGACTAAGTCAGCTCACTTCATACCGGTAAGGGTTGATTACTCACTTCAGAATTTAGCTAAGCTGTATGTGTCGAGAGATAGTGAGGTTGCATGGTGTGCCGATGATCGATCATCTCGGATAGGGATCCCGCATTTACGTCGAGGTTTTGGAAAGCGTTGCATCGGGCATTAGGTGCAGCGGTTGGATTTCAATGACGGCATTTCATCCACAATCGACGGCGATCGGAAAGGGTTATACTGATTTTGGAGGATATCTTTGAGAGGTTGTGTTTTGGACTTGATGGTAGTTGGGAAGAGTTTTTACCATTAGCTGAGTTCGCGTACAACAATAGTTACCAAGCAAGCATCAAGATGGCACCATACGAGGCATTGTATGGTAGGAAGTGTCGCACACCTACATGTTGGACGGAGTTGGGTGAACGCCGATGTTGGGACCGAGTTGAATTCTGAGACTGAGGACAAGGTTATGTTGATTCAGGCTCGATTGAAGGAAGCTTCGAACAGGCAGAAGTCATATGCCGATCTCAAGCGGAGGGATATAGAGTTTGTCGTGGGCGACAAGGTCTTTCTGAAGGTCTCGCCGTGGAAGAAGTTATTGAGGTTCGGAAGGAAAGGCAAATTAAGTCCAAGGTTTATTGGGCCGTATGAGGTACTAAGACGAGTGGGACCAGTAGCACATCAGCTCGAGTTGCTAGCAGAGCTGAGTCAGATTCACGATGTGTTCCATGTCTCCATGCTTAGGCGTTATCGTTCAGATCCATCGCATGTTGTAGCAGTGAAAGAAATAGAGGTGAGTCCAGATATGACCATGGAAGAGGAACCAGCATGCGCATTCGGATCGAGATGTGAAAGTCTTGCGTAAGAAGTCCGTTCCACTGGTGAAAGTATTATGGCAAAACCATGGCGTGGAAGAAGCTACGTGGGAACCCGAGGATGTGATGAGACAGCAATACCCTCAACTCTTTTGACCAGGTAATTTCGAGGCCAAAATTATTTTTAAGGGGGGTAGAACTATAATATCCTGAAATAGGGGTTAGTTGTGATTGAATTGTTTTGCATGAGTATGGACTGTGGTGTTGTTATTTGAGGTGTTTTAAGAGCTAGTTATAAGTCTAGAGTAGGCCCAGGTGGCAGGAAAATTTTTGCTTTTAAGTTTTAAGAAAAGGGAGCTGAAGGAGCTAGGGGTTAAGTGTAATTCGTGGGGTATTTTTAGCACAAGAATTGGCTTGGCAGAGTGACAAGGAGGCGCCACTTAGAGCCTAGTGATTGACGCCACATGCAGGGAAGGGAGAGCTCAGGTTCGAGCAGCAGAAATTTCATTTTCGCTTTGCATTTTGACGCCAAGGGGGGAGGAGTTGTGCTCAAAGACAAACTCTGTCGAGATAAGCATGGACTAAGTCAAAATATTTAAATGGGTTGGAAGGAGAAAATTTAGGAACTTGTGGAATTCAAATTCATTTGAATTAGTGACCAGAGGAATTTGGGGAAGTGGCCGAATTTTGAACTCCCGCTAGGGGTGTTCGGTTTGGAGAGTGGAAGGGGTTGCCAAATTCTTTAGTGGCTAGATGACATTTTCGGCTAGCCTTTGTTTGTGTATCAAAAGCCGAAAACCCCTTTTTGAGCATTGCCGATTTCTCCCTAGTGCACCATAGTGAAACAAAAGCTGAAAGATCATAGGTGTGTGTCGATTTCTCTCTTAGGCATTTGGCCGAACCTCCTTTGGAGCCCCTCTCTCATCCTTTATTTTCTTTGAAGCCGAAAAGCAACCCTCTTCCCCTCATCTTCTCTTCTTCTCAAGTGTTTGGCCGAATCTTCCTCTCTTCCATCTTTCTTTTTCTTCTTTTCATAACTGCTCAAAACCACATCTTCTTCTTTACTTTCTTTTACCGAAACTTTTTGAATCTCTTTTCTTTAAGCCTAAGCCGAATACTAAATATCTTTCTCCCATCTTCTTCTTTTCACTCTAGCCGAATCCCATCTATTTGTTTTCTATCAACCATAGCCGAAACTCCCTTCATCATTCAACTCTTTGTCGAAATTTCTTCCATTCTTTCTCATATTGTGTTGGCCGAATATCAACAAGGATGGATCTCTTTTGGTTTTTCTCCAATCGATTTTGAAAAGGGGTAAGGGTTCTTGACCGAAACTACATTCTCACTTTCTCTCTTCTCTGTCGACTCATATGGTAGGAAAAGCCGAACTTCGGCATTTGTGGGTGTTTTGCTAACCATCTATAGGAACCGATTTCTCCTAGGTTCTCCGGGATTTTGGAAGCAGTCGATCTAAGCCCTCTACTCTCTGTCAATCGGATTTGGTAAGTCTATGGTAAGGATCCATCTCGGTTTAATCATTCTTTAAGTTATTTGGAAAAGCCGAAGGCTATTAAGACTAAGTTATGATGATTACCGGTTGTAGGGGAAGGATCATTCTCACATACTTAGCGTGGTTAGTATTCAAAGAAGCATTGAGGATCAAGGAGATCTAGTGCAGTAGATCGGTCCTTCGGGATTTAGTGCTTACGTTAGTGACAGGTGTGTAACTTACACACTTTATAACTAAGTAAATATGTTAATAACCTGAATGTGTTAAAAGCCGGAATATGTGTATGTAACACCCTGGTTCTGGGGGTTAGGCTTTTGGTGCTTAGCTCAGGTGTTGGCACACTTCAGTGTGTGGATGGGTGAGTTTTAGGGGTCCTGAGAACCCTAGATGGTGGTGGAATGCCTTAGTAAATTTTTAGCTTTTAGTGGTTAAAAGGGGAGCTTGGCAAAGTTTGGTCTTAAGAGGAATTTTGGTGAAGGTAAGACACAAGAATTGGCCTTGGTAGAGTGGCAAGGAGGCGCCACATAAGGTATGGAGAAGTGACGCCTCAAGGGTGCTAAGGGTCTCTCGAGTTCGAGCGGCAGGCGCTTTTGGTTTGTTTTTGCGCCAGGAGCAAGGGGGAAGAGTTGGTTTCGGTTTTGGCATCTTAAAAGAAGGATTTGACTTGTTCAAATCATTTTAAATGGATGGCTAGGGGAGATATGAGGGGGATTAAGTTTGAATTAGTTTGAAAGATGGGTGTAGAGTGATTTTAGGAAGGAATCAAGGGATTGGGTGAGTGGCAAAGGTGTTGGACGGCTAGGGGGTTCTTTTGTTGACTTTTTCAACCATGAAGGTTAAGGGGATGGCCGAATGCTATATAAGGTGTGTGAGCTTCCTTCTTGCCGAATTTTAGCTCCCTCTTCTAAAGCCTACACTCTTTTTCTTCTCACACTCTAAAAATTCACCTTGGCCGAAACTTCAAGCCCCCTTTCCTCCCATTCTCTTCTTCATTTTCTCTGTTCCTAAACCGAAATCCCTCTCCTTTCCTTGTGACCATTTGAAACCCAACAACATCCCATTTGTTTCTTCAAAGCCGAATAGTCTCTCTCTGGCCGAATCTCCTTGTGCCGATTTCGGTAGTGTGGTAAGGTCTCTTTGATTTAATCTTTTATTCTTGTTTGGCCAAATGAAAACCTTGAAGTTTAACCTTGTATTTTTGTGTATGACCAAATCCATTCAAGGCCTTGGATCCGTGACTCGCCTTGGAAGCCAGCCTGTAGGGAGTTAGCCGAGGGTCTTCGTGTTTTAAGGTGAGCATGGTAGGTAGGTCATGACATTCGGCCTAGGGCCATGTTATGTATTTTTGGGTGGTGACCGATTCTATGGTGGGTTGTGTAGGGTGTGGCGGAAGAGTTTTAGTCAAGTAGCATTTCGGGATTTGATCGTTTGTGTTAATAAGGTGCGTAATCATCGCACTATTTCTCGGTTTGCTTGCTAATTATTAAACATATGTATTATGTGTGGAAGCAGATTATAATGGCTTAAGTGATGAGAACTGGTGATGGTAAGATTATTTGTGATGTATTTATGTATGTATATATATTTATATTCTTATGTGATATGATGACTTAACATGTAGCATCTACATATTTGCATGAGGTGGGGCTTGATTCGATGAAGGAGGAAGTGTACACAAGGTGTACGTGGTCTAATGATAGCTCAGGCTACATTAGCGCTTGATGGTTAGCCGTGCTACCTCAAGGAGATGTTGGCTAGGTGCCCATCTCGACGGTTGAGGGCTATGTGCATCACCGTGAGACAGATATTGAGGTTGAGATCATTTTGGTTGATCGGTGGCTCACCCACGGCCTTGTGCGAGAGAGTTGCCAAGGTAATGTTTTGGATCACGAGGTGATCGGTGGTGGTTTATCCACGGCCTTAGGCGTGAGTCCGCTAAGGTTGGCGTCGACGGTTGGATAGTAGGTTGGGTTGAAGTGCATCTTTGCATGATTTGTTTTGAGGATTGTGTGGGTATGGGCCAAGCCCATACGTGTGGGAAATTTGTGTTGTGGTTATGCACTCGAGTCCGTGGACTCACCCAATTATTTTCCTAACATTTCGTGTGATTCATGAGATGGACCGGGATCGGAGAGGATACATGGTGGCCCATGCCAAGGAGATGTTTTTGGCTATATTAAATATTAAGTATTTCATTCAAATAATGGTTGTAATAAGGATTTATTTTATTATTTTGGTATCATTTTATTATTAACTCTATTATGGTTTGTTTAAATTGAAACACTATGTGAAGATGGTTATATTTTTATAACTTACTTATTCAAATATGGAATTATTAAACATGTGGCTATAATTTCAAAAGAACATGGTTTCCAAGAGCAAATAAATTTTTACTATTTTATTCTAAGTCTAAAATATTTTCACTAACATAACCAGATTCGGTCGTAGTGAATGGGCCGGGTTTGGGGATGTTACAGTGTAGATCTTGATATGATACCTTATGGGTATGAGCAAGGATTCGGGTAAGTCTGTTTCGATATGACTTTTTGCGATATGGTGCATAATAATATGATTTATGATATATTTGCTTTATGTTGCACGTTAAAGCATGATGGCATGAATTACACTTGTAATGCATTGGTATGGGTGATATGAGAGGAGGGGGAAGATGATATCCGTGACTTTGGGTCACCAGAGGTTTGGCACCTCATAGCGACTTGTCCCGCTGGCTTAGCACCACAAAGGGTTGGCCCCACGATGATATTTTGGGATCGCCGCCATGATTTGGTATCACACGTGGGTTGGCCCCACACTTAGATTATTGATATTTCGTGACTTTGGGTCACCGAGGTTTGGCACCTCATAGCGCGTCTCGTCCCCAAAGGCTTAGCACCACGTGGGTTGGCCCCACATTTGATATAACGGGATTGACGCCAGTGATTTGGTATCACACGTGGGTTGGCCCCACAGATGGATTACTCGTGACTTTGGGTCACCAGTGGTTTGGCCCCACATTATTATTGGATATCATGACTTTGGGTCACCAGTGGTTTGGCACCACCAGTGGTTTGGTACCACATGGGGTAGAAAAGGAGTTATGGAAGGCTAGGTTTAGGTGCATTATATGTATTGCTTGGTTATGATTTGTGTAAGTGCGTTGCATTAATCGAGAGGGGGACTATGCACTGAGTCTTGGTGACTCACCTTCTCCCTTATCTTTTCAGGTGATTCATAGATCGCGGATGAGGAGCCGGGCGGACTCGAGGTGGCCATGCATTAAATAAACTCAGTTTTTACGTGGACTTTGGTTGGGTACTTTATTTCATTTTAATTTGGTTTCACTTTTACTTTGGGTTTGTAATACGGCCTTTTGATTATGTTTGGATTATTTTTATGCTTTGGAATTGTGTTAAACTTAGCTAAGTACGCCACATGGTTAACTTAATAATTTGAGCCAAGGTTTTCTAAACTCAAGAACGCAATGGTTTTCAAATCTTTACCATTGGGTAAAACAAATCAACTGATAACAACAACAACTCAACTAGATTCCAAACTTAAGTTTTCCACTATCAACTTAACTAATTTCTAAATAGTTAAGGAAGGAACATCGGGTTTTAAAATGACTTAAGCGTTTTCTAAACCTATGAATCAACAACTAAGTTTTAAAGATTTATTACCGGGATTTCAAAGTATATCATGGGTTTTTTACTAATCATGCACCTGGTTTCTACAAACATAAAACAACAAATAGTTTTTCACTGAAAACAAACCGGTAACCTGTTTCCTTCAAAACGATTTCCTCTGTGACATGCCAGATTCGGTCGTGGTGTGTTGACCGGGTTTGGGGTGTTACAATTTCTGTTTTTATTTTAGAAAAATTTTCTACAATTTTCAGAGATAGAATAAAAAAATGGGAATTGAGCAGTTGTGATATTAAGAGGAGTTTGTCATAGCATTGCGTCGAACTGGGTAGTGGACAATGTAAGGTTGACCAGGAAGATAAGTCCAAAGGGAAAGATGTTTTTTTAGTAGGGCCAATTCTGTTATTGGGCGATCCTAGAGAAGGGAAGTTAAACTTTTTGGGATTAGGGCACTTCATATTTTCCCCCAAAAATCCTCCTAGTTTTCTTCTTTCCCCCTCCACGTCACACAACTTCCCTAGCACATTTCAATTTTGTTGAACTGACAGCACTATCCCCTTATTTTTCTCTCCTCAATTGCTCATGTCTCTTAAGTTTCTCTTAAATTTTTCATTTTTATCTTTATTGTTCTCTTCAATCTTTCTTATCTTTTCTTCCATAACATTCTTCAAGGTTTTTTCTAGATTCCTCCCATGACACGGTCAAAACTGCTTCCAAAACTACTGAATCATTAAGGAGTGGTGCTGCTCAGCCAAAGACATTCTTTAACGCTACAGCAGCCACGAGATATAACAGCAACATCACGAAGCGACCTTTATATTTTGAGTAAGGGTTTTTGTTTTAAGATGAACCATATATGAGTTACAATGAATATGTGTCTTCAATAGTAGAAAAACATGGGTGGAACATTTTCTGTTTGCACCCCGAAGAAGTTTTAGGGATAATTGTTCGAGAGTTTTATGCCCATGTCAACTCTTTAGATTCCCCTTTTATCTACATAATAGGTACTTCCATTCCTTTTGATGAAGACGATACTAATGCACAGTTTGGTCTTGCAGGTATACAGGATGAACACACGACGTTTGTTGAAAGTATTACTGCCTAGGGTTTAAATCAGGTATTGAAAGATTTATGTATTGAGGGAACATGATGGACTGTTTCCAGCCAAGAACGTTATACTATCGAAGGGGCTTTGTTGAAGCCCATTAGGAAAATTTGGTATCATTTTTTGAGAAGTTGACTTATGCCATCTATGCACAATACCACTGTTTCGAAAGAAATAATGCTTTTTTGTTCCATTCGATTATAAAAGGGAGGAAGATTAATGTTGGGACGATCATTTTTCAAGAAGCTTAAATTTCCCCTCACTAATTACTACCCTATGTCGAACTACCCAAGTCCCTCTCAATGCAGAGAAGGATATCACCCCTAACAAGGGTGGACTGACAAGGACCATCTTTGCCAATATCGAAGGCACTGATGCTACCAGGGCAACTCAGTAGAGTCATGCCACCATTTCCTTTATTGTGCATACTCCCACGAAAGCACCTCCAGTTTCTCATATCTCTCTTGAAAAACAAATAGTGCACTCCTTAAAGCAATTGGAGCAGAGGATGTCCCATTTTGAAATCCAATAGTTTCATCTAGCTGAAGAGATGGCACAGGCCCAATAGCAGCAAGCTGAATATTGGGCTTATGTAAGGAGTAGGGATTTGGCTCTAAGGAAATCCCTGCAAAAGAATTTTACGAAGCCAATGCCAAATTTTCCTATCTTCCCAGCCACCTTGCTACCATTTTTTGATGCTGTCGAGGCACTTACTCAAGCTACTACTGAAGCAACCACTCAACCTGCTGCCGTGACACCTACTCAAACTGTTGCTGAAGAGATCAAGAAGACAACATCCCTAAATGCTGAGAAGGAAGAAGAAGTATAAAAAATGATACTACTACCACCACCACCACAACCAAGGATAAGGAACCTACTCCACCGTCGCCACCAGCTCTCGTCACCACATAGGACTGTGACATTGATCGTTTGATCGATGAACTCACGGAAACTAACAAGGAAGGGGAAGAAACGACCCCAAAAAGAGGAAGTGAAGATACAAGGTCTGTGTCCGAAAATCCACTCGTCGGGCAGAATGAAGTATCTATATGCTAGTTCAAGCCAGCTAAGTTTTTTACCTCTTTTATGTATCTTGCATTTCATTGCTTTTGCTATAGCATTTGTTGAAAAAAAACATTTCTCTTTTGGTTGTTCTCTTATATATTTAGTGATGCACTGAGGACAATGCATCCCTTAAGTTTGGGGGTGTGTTGTGCATTTAGGTTGCATTTTACATTTAGTATGTATGGTCAGTTTAGTATAATCATTTTAGTTTAGTTGAATTTGCTTTGCCAGTAATGTAACTATTACATACTGTTTTCCTATAAGGAGTACAATTTGTACTTATGATGTTCGATGATGAGCTTAGATTCTTCAAAACACCTAAAACATGTGACAGTGGATTAGCTGAATTTAGCTTAGGATTGGTTGCTTGAAAATTAATTTCTAAAAATGAGATGTTCTATACTCAGTTTTTTTAGGGTTATAGTAAGTATTTTCTAATGAACTTAGGGACTTTTGAAACCAAATTCAATCATTTTGCCTTGGCATTATTAAATAAATGACAGTGGGCACTCCAATGCTTAGAATTTCCGAGTAAGTCAACACCATTTTGTTTGCTCCATCGTGTTGTTGATTAGAAAAGTGACTTTAACTAAGAGTGTGTAATAGAAAGTAAATAAATTAGGGGTACTCTTTTGTAGTAACGGGCTGAGTAGCTAAGGAGGTAGTTGTTTGCTCCATCCATCTTCTAATTCAAAAGTCTTAGCTTCAAGAGTGATTTCTGTCTAAATGGTGACATGATTGAGTACTAGGTAATTCGGTGAATGCTCCATTGTGATTATCAAGTCAAAGAATTTTGTGGCATGCTAAACCCCCTAATATACTAATATATTTGACTTAAAAAAACAAATGAATGTAAATAACTTATACAAGTATGCTTAGAGTAAGAGTGACTTGAGTTTAGGCAATAAATGAACTGAGTAAGCTAAGAGATACTTGTTATGGCCAGAACATACATGAAACTTAGAAAATTTTGTTTTTAGGGAGTACTTTTATGCACTACCTTTGTTGAATCAAAACTTTGAAACTAGAACATGTTTTTAACAAGAGAAGATGGCTAAGAACTGATGAATATAATGGTCTTCGAATAGATTGATAGTACAATATGGGAACATGCACTGACAATGCTACTGCATACATGCATCCATGCATATTTTGCTTGAGGACAAGAAATAACTCAGGTTTGAGGATGTGATAACTCTCGAAAAGAGTTATATTTCATGCCTTTAGACCTAGCTAATTGCTTATACTTCGGTACACTTAGTGGCATTTTAGGACATTTTATTTTTATCATTTGCGTTAGGAGCTTGGACTATGTTTACATGCTAGATACTTTTAATTGCATGTGGAAGGGTTGTTTGGTCGTTTGGAAGGTGCAAGATATGGAGAAAGAAATAAAGGAGTGAAGTTTTGTCAGGGCAAAAGGTTGGACCGTTTGCCATCTAGTATGCTGTGGCAATTTTGAAAGATGACCGAGTCAACATTCAGCGTCTAACAGCCTGATTCAGGGCCTAGTCGGAATAGTGGTGCGAGACCACAAATCTGAGTTAGTAAATTGAGTTCTTAAGGTTTATGACATGTTTGCATGATAGTATTAAAGTTCCATGTAGAAATTTTGTGAAATTGACATGGAATGATCAAATAGGACTAAATTGCAAAAGTTGCAAAATATGAGTTTCTAGAAGCTTTTTGTATGAAATAGCTTTAGAATATTAATTAGAAGTCCTTAAATAGCAATTTGCCCAAATTATAAGTTTTGGACAAAAATGGACATGAGTTAGTAAATTGTAAATTTTTAAAGAGAAGGGCATTTTGGTCATTTGCCAATTAAATGATTAAAATGGGAAAAAGATGATAAAAATTTCATTCATCTTCTTCCTTGTGCCGAAAATTGGGAGACTCCATAGCTAGGGTTCTTCAAATTTTTGAAGCTTGCAAGTATGTCATCCTAGCCCCGTTTTTAATATTCTTCGTATTTTTGGAGTCCTCGTTTTATGAATTAGCTATTTTTAGCTATAAGATGAGCTAAGAAGCATGTTCAAAAATCTACCCATGTGTATCATGCATGTAAAATGATATTTTATGGAAGTTTATGAGAGTTTGATGTTAGATAAACATCTTTTCCTTAGTGAATTTCATGAAAAATGATAGTATGGACTAATTTGTAATAGTTATGAAATTGGCCATACCTATTAGAAATAGTGAGAATTGATGATTGTTATAGTAGAGAAAATGAATCAGCTAAGCAGATGTTTAAGAAAGTTAAATGAGAATTATTTTACGAGCCTAGGGGCAAAAGTACAAATAAGAGAAAGTTTAGGGGCAAAATAATAATTTTGCCAATGTATGAGTTAAGAGTCAATTTAGTCAATGTGAATATTAAATGATCTAATTATTATTATAGATCAAGAAAAATGAAGCCCGGATCGAAATCGAGGCAAGAACAAAGTCGAGGACTAAATTGCATATCTACATACATTTTGTATATTGAGGTAAGTTTGTATGATTTCTAAGCTTTATGATTATTATCATTGAATTGCTTAGTATAATATACATTATTACCATAGAAATGCTTATTGCTATGTTGAATAAAGAAATTAATGAGATTAAGCATGATAAAGTCCCGATTGAAGTTGAATTACTTAGGATACTCGATCTACCACACGAGATAAGAAAGTCCGTATAAGACCAAGCCAAGGCATGGCATCGGCAATCAAGCAAGTTATCATGTAAGTCCAAGACAAGTCTTGGCATTGAAGAGTTATTATGAGATGAAGACCCATGTAAGCCCAAGCCAAGGCATGGCATTGGTGAGTCTCCAAGCAAAGATGTCATGTAAGTCCAAGACAAGTTTTGGCACTGAAAAGCTATCGTGAGGTAGAGATTCCATTTAAGTCCAAGCCAAGGCATGGCATTGGTGAGTAACAAGAAAGATTTCATGTAAGTCCAAGCCAAGGCTCGGCATTGACCAGTTCATGAGTAAAGATACCAAGTAAGACCATGTCAAGACATGGTAATGGTAAGTTCCCAAGGGTACACACAAGGAAGACTTTGAGTAAGTCCATGTCAAGACATGGCATCAATACCAAGATGAGAGATCTCATGTAAGACCATATCGAGGATATGGCTTTGGCATCGAGTTATGTGGGATGAGATTCAGTATCCTCGGTTATTTATAGAAATTCATCAGGCAAGAGAGTAAAGATCAAATGATATAGTAAGAAAGTTAAGTAAGTAAAGTTACTATCAAGTTATGCTAGTTATGAGTATTATTCATGATATGAATGATGAAGTTGAGATTATACTTATCATAGTAAAGTATACTGATCTATGTGATCAAGTGATACAGGTATATTGTTTACCGCATTTGAGCATGAGAATAGTAAGTACCATGAGATATGTAAGAATCGAAGAGTAAGTAAGCTTGAATACTGGAGATTCACAATGCCATTGTTTATGATGAATGGTTAATGTTAAGCAAATATATTGCTATGAGAATTACATGCAAACTTACTAAGCTAAATGCTTACGTCCTTTATTCTTTCTTTCCATGTAGTCCCGCCTAGCTAATCTCGTGGATCATCGCCACCGAGCTCGAGCACACTATCAATCGCTATTTTGGTATAGCCAAGTTGTTTATATTAAGTATGGCATGTATAGGAAACATTTCATTTTGAGTTATGTTTTAAAACTAGCCAAAGTGATGGCTATCAAGCTTAGTATTCTTTTTGTATATGGCCAAAGAGATGAGTCATGAATGATTAAGTATGTATCTTTTAATCTATCAATGAAGTATGCATCCTTGTTCATGTTAGATGTAATACTTGAGTTACTGAATTGGGCATGAGTTTGGTCTTGATTTCAGGGTGGCAATCGACTTGGTAAATAGCCTCTAAGTGCCCACACGGATGGACACACGGGCGTGTGCCTAGGGCGTGTGGGATTTATCAGTGTTGGCCATGGGCTAGCTACACGGGCGTGTGTCTAGACCCTAGGCCGTGTTAAGGTAGTCGATGTGCACCACGGGTGGTAAGCACGGGCGTGTACCTTGGCCGTGGGGCATTGGCGAGAATCTTTGGGGTTTTAGGCACGGTTTGGGGCCACGGCGTGTCCAGTGCAGTGTGATTTGCCAGTATCCACCACGGGTGAAAGACACGGGCATGTTTTAGGGGTGCACGGGCGTGTCCCAAGTCACACGGACGTGTGACCTCTGTTTGGAGAGAAAGCTTCCAGATGAGTTCCGAAAGTTTTGGGACGTAAGTCTGAGGCCTCGTAAGCCCATGAAATGCCAGATTTGACTAAGAAAGAGAAGTTTTTAATTCGAGACAAAATTTTATAGCCCGTAAGTACATTTTTAAGTGAGTTCAAGCATGGTAATGTCTCGTATCCAGTCTTAGTCTCAGACTCGGGTATGGGGTGTTACACAGCGCATACCAGTTTCAGTCTAACCTTACCAGAAAAATATGCCTAAAAAAGAGGAAAAGAGATCATGGGCTGTTTGAGCTATTCTAGGAAGAAAAAGCCTATAAAAATCCAAAGGAGGAAGCCCTAAGTGTAGAAATTCAGAGGCAAAAATTGAGGGTAACAGTTGAGTATAGACGAAAAGGGGAGATCGAAGGCAGTCCCTCTTATTCATTACAGGACACTGTGCTGCTAGTTTGGGGATTGATTTGGCGGTAACCATCTTCCTAAGTTCTTCCATTATTTCTTATTCTGTTCTCAGTGAATTAATTTGATCAAAACGATGTTGGGTGTTATTCCAAACTTGAATTTTGATCGTTGACCCATGAGCTAAATCTCATAGGGTTGGATTACATGATGTAAACTTTTATTTTCTTTAATAGTTGATGCATATATTTGACTTGTTTTACTAGTTCATTCAATTGTTTTCTTTCCCAAGTGTATACGTGTATTCTCTAAACATAATGAATGTGCAGTATACCCATAAAACTGAATCTAATTCTGAAAAGGTTGGATTAGTTGGACCATAATTGATGATATGAGCAAGTACTCGATAGATACTTGTAGTAGACTCTAGACATAGAGCATTGATCATATGGAATGAAGACGAAACAGTGCAGTGTACTGTGACAAGGCCTATAGACATAGGCCAAGTAACTTGAGACCTTGCTCTCGAAAGAAGCAAGTTACTTTAGGTCTCTTCTAAGCAGTAGATTAAGTACGATTTTGCTGAGTCATTACTGAAAGTAAGGGTAGATTCTTAGTAATCCCAACCTTCCAATCAACATCATAGACCTTCAATCCGTTGTTGTTGCTTATTTTCCATAGCATTCTTAGTTATTTATTTATTCGCTCATAATTTATTCATGTAATTATTCTCATAATTGTCATTTCATTTTTATTCTTATTTTGTCTTAGCATTTTCCAATATTAGTCAGTATATATTTTACACTCAATCTACCACTGTGTACTTAGCTCAGTTTTGCCATAACATTAATCATTATCATAACTTGACCATTCCTATACCTAATTTGATCCCTGTGGAGACGATCTCACTTATCATTTTATTACTTGATTCTACGTGTATACTTGCACAATTTGCATATCATATTCACATGCGACACTCGTTAGAGGCCCCAAAAGGCTATGCTTCACTAGCTATGTATACTCTTTGAGGGTCCGCTCCCAACACTAAGTTCGCTAATCTAAAGCCATTAGGGATTTACTCTTCAAAACAGTAACGGAAAACGTTCCTTACTGTCATGAGTTTGTTTAGCCTTAGAGGATGCGCCAATCTTAAGTAGTCATATTGTGACCTAACGAGGTTTGAAACAATTTGCTATCATTTAAGACAAACAATACACGATCTAGTGGGGAAGCCAGAGCTATCCCCAAGTTTCCTTCTCACCCGTATGAACTCATGGTAGTCTAAGGGGAAAATTAAGGAGGAACTTTGAATGATAGACTCATGGTCTTTACAAGTGCTAAAGTAGACCGTCCCAGCTAAGATCCCCTGGGTAATGGCCTTTAGTTGGTAAAAATGTTGAAACATGCCTAGGAATGGAGGCTCACAATGTTTACTACACTTAACGAAATAAGCTATCAGGGTCCTCCACGAATAACTGTTAAGCTGTCCAGGTGCAATTCCATAAATATTTAGCACCTTACAAAGGAAATGATGCAAAGGGATATGGAAGCTTGCATCCAATAAGTATAACGGGAGGATGAACCTTTCACGGGAATCAGTCAACTGGCAATCTCTTCCATGATTTCAAAATCATAGGCGAAATTGGGCTCTTTGATTCCTCTAGATGACAAATGTTTGAACATGTCTTTAAGAGTAGTCTTGCATTGGTAAAATGGTGATTCAATGGGTGTGCTGGCTCTGAGGTTGGATGACTCATGCACACGTATGGAAGAGGGCCTATTTTCATCTTGACCCCTCTGACTCCAATCATGGTAGTCTCTTCTTCTTCCTCCTGATGATAATCTAAATCGGGACATGATGAGGTTTCGTATGTTGTAAAAGACGAAAAAAATTGAGGATGAGTCACTTGGAACTTGGGTAATGCCTTGGAGTGGTAAACTTAAGTAAGGAAACCATAGGAGGGGAAGAGGAGGAAGGGAAAAAGATAGCTAAAGGTTTTAAAAAGGAACTAAGTCAACAAGGAGAATGGGGAGAGTAAACCTGAAATACAGTGAAGAAGATTTCCTTTCCTCTATATACAACGATTTTAAATGACCAAACAATCGAGGGAAGTTAAATTTCAAATTTCCAAAAATGGTTCAGGTCTCCCAACCATGGGTTGACACTCGTTAGTTACCAAGAAGGGTTTTCTTAAACCCTTCAGTGATCAGGAAGTGGGAATGCTGGCCAAATGATGTATGAAAAACCAGGAATCTGCCAAAATAGCCATAGAAAATTGTTGAACAATTATACTCCCTATATGGAGAAAGGATATCCCCCCTCATTTCAGCAAAAGTAGCTTAGAATGGCTCTATAAATATAAGGATAATTCACAATAGGTTAACGCCAAGACCATTGGGAGTGGCGGAGGTGTCTACCTCTAGGTATGTAAGAAATATTTTAAGAGAAAAGGGAAGTTAAGTTGGATCCCATCTTAAAACTTAGGTACGAGACGAAATTTCATGGACGAAATTTTCTTTAAGGGAGGGGAGTTGTAAAACCCGATTATTTCTATTGACCTAAAATTCAAAAAAGTTTGGGTTAAATTGGAAGGATTGGAAAATCTTCGGACTCCATTGGGAACTTCATAAAAATTCATAGGCTGAATTACGAATAGTTGGATCTCAGTTTTGGTTTGGTTAGAATCAAACTGGCTGGTTCTGTAACACTTGAGTATCTCTATTGAACCAAAATTTAAGAAAAGTTAGGACTAAATTGAAAGAATTAGCAAATTTTCAGACACCACCAGGGAATTTAGAAATTTTAGTGGCCAAATTTTGATTTGGTTGGATCTCAATTCTGGTTCGGTTAGGATGGAATTGGCTGGTTCCATAGTAGGAGACAAAATGATTAAGGATGGAGGGTTGAGATGGTCGGTGAAGACCATGTCTTATGAGTACATATGTGTGAGAAGAAAGAATTCTCTGAATTCTATTTATAAATCTTATTCTTTCCATAACATCATCTTCTTCAGATGTACTGAAGAAGAAGAAAAAGAAGAAGAAGAAGAAGAAGAAGAAGAAGAAGAAGAAGAAGAAGAAGAAGAAGAAGAAGAAGAAGAAGAAGAAGAAGAAGAAGAAGCTAAAGAGAGTTCTGCATGTCACAACAGACGAAAGAATTGAAGTCTAATAGTACAGAAATTTAGAAACTGGTAAAGTTCCTTACCTCTTTGTACTAGTGGATTAAAGAAAGGATGAAGCAAGAATTCTTTAAAGCTTCTACATAAATCTGGATTTTGGTTTTTAAAAAAGGCTGAACACCATTAGTTTAACAAATAAATGGTTTTCATGCTTAGCTGTATGGACAAAGAAGGCTTTGGCATTTGGACAAGCTAAGCTACTAAGGATAAGGGAATTTAGGTGAGTTTCTGCACCTTGCTTTCTAGATAACAGATATTGTTGTGTAACCTTGAAAGTTGTGTGTTGATTGTTAAATGGTAGATAACAAATTCTTAGTTGACTGGCGTAATGTATGTAAAATGATAATTTGCATGAAATGTTGAGTAATGTATAAGTGGGGTTAAGGGAAATTATTGAAGGGATGGACGAAGTTAGGACTTGGGAATGGGAGTTTCTATAAGATATTGTCATACGGTATTGCTGGGTGCAAACCGTGATGAGCGAAGCTCTGGGCCTTGCAGAGGGGACACTGTAATGTTTGGGCATCAAGATTAGGAATGGATCGGAGCGCTGACAATAGGTTTTCAAGTTATTTAAAATTCAAAATTTGTCCAAACCTAGGTTTTCAAATTATTTTCCATGGTCACTTTTGACACTTGAAATTCAATATCCCACTTTATTTTGAATCATTTTACAAAAATTAATGAACTTTTCTAAATCTTCATCTTTTGAAAATAAGAAGAAAATCTGTGTATATCTAGAATAATCATCAACAATAACAAATCCATATTGTTGACCACCTAAGGTCATGGTCCTAGTAGGTCCAAAAAGATCAATATGAATAAGTTGAACTACTTTAGATGTAAAGACTATGTTCTTGGATTTAAAAGATGCTCTCTTATGTTTACCTTTTGCACATGCATCACATACTTTACCAAATTCAATAGAAATTTTGCACAAACCAATAACAAGATGTTTCTTAATAAGCCTGAAAATAACATTCATGCTTGCATACCCTAATATTTTATGTCATAACCAACAAGAATTTTCATTAATAGCCACGAAACACACATTTGAGAAACTTAATCATGCAAATGCACTATAAAAATATTACTTATTTTATGTCCTGCAAAGATAATCTTATCTTTTACAATATTTACAACTTTGCACCCATTGGGTTCAAATATTACTTTGAATCTTTTGTCACAAAGTTGGCTAATGCTAAGGAGGTTATGCTTAAGACCATCACATTTTCAATGATGGTGGAAGAATTTATACTTATAGAACCAATACCTTCAACAAGTCCTTCGGAGTTGTCACCAAATGTTACCTTTACTCCACTTTTTGGCATTAGCTCCATGAATTGGCTCTTTTCATTTGTCATGTGCCTAGATCATCCACTACCAAGGTTCCAAGAATTTTCTTTGAGTTTCTTACCTTGAAGCAATGCTCTCCCTCCTACGAACAAAAAGATAAACTTTGGATTTTGGTACCCAAATTTTCTTGGGTCCATTAGCATTAGCCTTTTTAAGCTTTGTCCCTTTAGGAATCCATTTCCTCAAACATCATCATTTTGGGATGTGTTTAATTCTTTTGGAATATACACACTCTTAGTGAGTTTGGTTCTAGATGTGAGTTTCCTCAAAGAATAAACTTGCCTATCATGTCCCTTTTTGTGACAATGAGTGCATGAAAGTGAGGCATCATATATATAGTTTGGTTTCTCAATGAAATTTTTTAATTTTCTTTCTTTTTAAAAACTTATAAATCCCAAACTACTCTTATAAAAGAAAGCTCTTTGAGACTCAAGCATGTCATTTAATTTTTGTTGCCTATAAAGAACATGGAAAAAGAATCATGCAAGTTCTTGTTCTTTATGTTTAAAACATCAATTTGAACTTGCATTCCATTCAATTTCTTTATTATTTCTTCCTTGGCTATGATTAGAGATTCATTTTCCTCCTTTAATTTTGAAATCATTTTATTATTTTTGGAGCTCATGGTCTCAAACTCCATAGCCAACTCATCAAAGTCCTCTTGTAATTCATCAAAAGTGAATTAATTTAAATCACTAGGATTAGAGATTAACTTTGTCTCATCAATGGCCATGAGACATAGATTAACAACTTCATGTTCCTCATCACTATTGGAGTCATTATCACACCAAGTTTCCACCATGGCTTTCTTCTTTTGTTTCAAAGCCCCATTCTTCTTCCATTGAGGGCATTCAAATTTGATATGACTCATTTTTTTGCACTCATAGCATATAATAGAGTCATTTTCCTTCTTTCTTGATTCACCTTTGATGATTTCTCCCCTTGAAAATCTTTTGCCTTTGTTGAACTTCATAAACTTCTTGAACTTCCTTGCAAACATTGTCATTTCCTCCTCATCATCATCATCAATGCTAGAGTAATCATCTTTCTCATGAGTTGTTGACTTGAATGCACTCCTACTTTCTTTGGAGCTTCCTTGGTCTCTTTCGATTTGTGATTGATCTTCATTTCATATGTCAACAAGGAACCAATGAGCTCATAAAGTGAGACGAAGTCAAGATCTTTCAAAATTTCTATGGTTGACACTTTAGCTTCCCATGATTTTAAGAGGCTAATCTTGAAAAGTTCATAATCAAGGGTGGGGAGGCTAATATTGGACTCCTTGACTCTACTTGTACTCTCATGAGTGACTTCAAACTAGTCTTATATCTCTTTGGCATTCTCACACAACGAGAGCCTATTTCATTCATTGGGACCAATGGCACAAAATAGAGTGTGCATAGCTTTGGCAATTAGTTGCGTCATCTTGACATGAACATCATCCCGTTCATTTTCCTTCTTGGTGACAATGACATTGTCAACTCTTTTCCTTGGAATGGATGACCCATTTGTAATCACCCTCCATACTTCATAGTTATTTGCTTGGATGAATAGATTTATTCTTGTCCTCCAATATGAGTAGTTAGTGCCATTAAATAGAGGAGGCCTCATAATGGAATGACCTTCTCCTAATATGGTAGAAGTTTTCTCCAATGCCATGAGACAAACATCTTGATTTCTTACATTCATCTTGAGCTTCTTAAGGATATTTTATTTTGGTTGTTATATCATCTTTGATACCAATTGTTCAGCTTCATAATCACCAAAATGGAGATGAATTGGTCTTTTAAAAATTTAAGAAAATATGGAAAACAATGAAGACTCAAGAATTTATAATAGTTTAGCTCTAAATGTAACACCCCTAACCTGTATATGTCGACGGAATAGGGTATGGAGCATTACCGGATAATTCATAACTTAAAACATTTAGCTTCAAAAATTTCATTATTCATAGCATAAATCATCCAAACACAAGCAAATCGTTTCTTAATCGAGCCCTCTAGGCCTTAAAAACATTTCAGAAACAACTTAGGACTAAATCGAAAACATATAGAATCTTTGGAAAAAGTTGAAAATTTTCCCATTGTAGGGGTCACACAGCCGTGTGGCCAGGCTGTGTGGGCATTCGAAGTAGGCACACACGATCGTGTCCCAACCTGTGTCCATGCCCGTGTAACTCTCTAACTTGGGTCACACGGCCAAGCCACACGCCCGTGTGCCAGGCCGTGTAACTCTCAAAATGGCTTCACACGCCCGTGTGCTAGGCCGTGTGCTAGGTCGTGTAACTGCCTAACTTCCAACCCTTTGAAACCTACAGGGGACACACAGTCATGTCCCATGGCATTGTGTAACGCACGCCTGTGTCTTGGGCCGTGTGGACAAGAATTAGGACATTTTCAAGCCATTTCCTTCACCCAAATTATGCACACATATACAACCTATTTGCACCCATTTCAAGCATCCAAAGTGTACCTAAAATATGCATAATCAAGCTAGCACAATATGGTACCTATTCATACAACCAATATGCCACAAAGCACCTCAATTCACATGACATCAAATATACTCAAGCACAAGCATAATCTAGCCATTTAAGAACTCAACAATTGCAACCAAATTTCCATACCAAATTCTACCATAATGGCCATATACCAAGATCATATTCAGCATACCACAAGAGTCATTCTATACATAACATTTCTAACCATTTCAACATTAGCCAACAAGCACCAAAATACCAAAATATCATTAACCAAAGTACCTTAATTACAAAACCAAACATATTGGCCATTTCATCAAAAACAAAATAGCTATACATGCCATTATAACCATGACTTAAAAACATCAAAATCTACCGATATAGCTGATGGATAGTGTGATAGGTCTCCGACGATCATCCAACCCGAACGAGCTTCCGATTAACTATAAAACATAGAAAAAGAACACAAAGTAAGCATATAATGCTTTGAAAGTTTGTAATTCAAAAACAATGATTACCATTACAATGCATAAGCTTAAAATAAATAGGATCAATTCAGCACAAGCTTGGCACAAGCCTAAGCATCACCAACATCCCAAATTAGTGCTTAATCACATAACTTCAAAATCAACACATGATAAGATAAATTTCATAAGTATAAATCATATGAACTCATATTATCCATAATTATGAATACACATACTTTCTGCCTTTCTAAAATAACAAGTAAATTGCATCAAAATCGCTTACCGAAGCTCACATGAAATGTGCTAATGATGGTCGAAACCATCCTGTAACAGCCCGTTTTTGGTCAAATCAGAACAGTGGTTTTGGGACCACAAATCCAAGGTCAAAATATTTATTTTATTATTATTTTAATGTTTACAGCATGATTGAATGTTGGCGTGAAACTTTCGTTAAGAAATTTTATTGTTTGAATGCTTAATTCGGTAAAAAGGACTAAATCGCATAAGGTGTAAAATTAGGGTTCTATAAGTTAAAGGTGTTAAATAGCTATGGAACCTTAAAGTAAAGGTCCTTATTAGGTAATTAGACCATTAATTAGATAGTGGATGATAATGGCTTGGCAAAATTGAAATATTGAATTAGTAATAAGGTTAATTAAGTCATTTAGTAAATAAATGATTATTCAATAAAACAAAAAGCCGTTTTCTTCATTATCATCTTCTTCTAATCGAAATTAGGGTGGAGAAAAGCCATTTTCAAGCTTTCAAAGTTTCGGCTACTTCATTTGGCTAAATTGGTATGTATTTTGTCCCGTTTTTAATGATTTTTATGTTTTTGATATCGTTGCAGCTAGTACTAGCTAGCTCAGGGACTAATTTGCAAAACTGTTAAAGATTTTGAATGTTTTCATTGGTGAATATGTATGAGTTTTGATTATTGATGATAGATTATGAATGTTTGTTGTGAATTAAACAAGTTTTGTAAAGTGATTTTTAGTGAAAATGCATATTAGTGTCTTGAATTGGTACCATTTGTGCTTGTGTGTAACACCCCTTACCCGTATTCGACGCCGGAATAATGTACGAGGCATTACCGGAACATATACACTTAACCATTCACATGCAAGCATACACATCTTTGAAATGCATCATCATAGACTTATAACATAACAAAAATTGGCCACATTAAATGGCCTTATACAACAATAACCATCAAATAGCATAGGCCAACATTCTAGGCCAACTCATTATAACATATACACATAATCAAGTCCCTATACATGCCATAGACTTAAAAATACTTGAAGATCATTGATACAATACCAATCAATAACTTGTTAGTGTGATAGAATCTCCGACGACCTCCAACTCGAGCTAGCATCCGTGATACTATAGGAAAAAGGAAAGGAAGGGGGTACGCATTATAGCTTAGTAAGTAGGTATGTAAATAACAAGTGATTTATTAACAGGCTTTTATAAATCTTCACAATATGTTCTCAAGATAATGCAATCATAATTGCACATAGTTCCACTATTTATTCATGTTCATCTCAAGCTGTCTACTCGAGTCATAGTCACTAAATTATTTATATCTTGAACTACAGAACTCAAAATTAAGATCTGCTAATTTTACCTGAAACTAGACTCACATATATTCTTACCGTAAAATTTTCAGAATTTTTTGTTTAGCCAATAAGTACAGTTTATTCTTTAAAGTCTCCCCTGCTTTGCTATCTGACAGTTTTGACCCTTCTTCACTAAAAATTAATTATCTCTTCGTACGGGATTGAGATGATGTTCCTGTTTATTTCTATTTAAAATAGACTCATTCAAAATTTTAAAAATATAAATTATAACCCATAATTATTTTTTTACAATTTTTAATAATTTTCCAAAGTCATAACAGGGGATTCCGAAATCATTCTAACTCTGTCTCACAAAAATTCAAATATCTCAGAATATGAAATTATTTTGCTTACACTGTTTCTTTTATACGAAAATAACTCAATAATCTTTAATTTCATATCTTATTCAACTTCTAATTCAATTTCCACCATTTTTGGTGATTTTTCAAAGACACATAACTGCTGCTGTCCAAAACTGTTTTATTTCTAAATTTTACTCTTTCATGTTTTCTTTATAGTAACTTTCATTGTAACACTTACTCCGTATCAATCTTACCAAAGTTCGATCACATATTGAGCACATTGCTCATAAGTTTACACACACATACCTGCACTTGTTCATCACATAGTCATATTCGTTTGCACTTAGTCATTTCTCGTTGAACGCATCGGAATAATAACGGATACACGGAAATTTTCACATAAGTGCCACACTTGTAGCTACAGATACTTCATATCACACTTTTCACATAGGCTCGCTCTCGAGCTATTCACATTCACGATCCTGCTCACACAAGCTGTCGGTCATACGTAACTACTCGGTCTTTGCTCACACAAGGCGCCGGTATCCGCAAGACATGCCAGATTACCCAGCCACCGGTAGAACATACGGACCAACACCCGGATCACTTATTTCACTTAGATTTCACATAGGTTTCTAGTGAATGTGTCACTCGTATCCATTTTTATTCCTAAGGTTCAACTGAGAAATTTCTCACTTGTCGATATTTTGTCAATTACATCAAATATTCAGCCACAATTCATACCATTTATCAAAATATGAAAACGTAAGTAAAAACGATGCATTATTTACATACAAACTTACCTCGGTAGCACAATCGGTGAAAAGGACTTATTCGTCATATTCTTTGTTTTTCCCCCCATTCTAAGTCCGAATCTCGTTTTCCTTGATCTATAACAACACATTTAACTCATTTATTCATCCTGCTACTCAAATTAGCCTAAATTCACATTTTGGCAAAATTACATTTTTACCCCTAAACTTTGTCATATTTACACTTTTGCCCCTAGGCTCGTAAAAATGATTTTTATTCAATTTCCTTGTATTTTAAGCCTAGACGAACCATTTTCATAACTATAGCAGTCCACAATTTCCATTTATTCACACACTTACACTCATTTTACAACTTTTTACAAACTAGTCCTTTTTGACAATTTCACCGAAAATCACTTAGTAAAAGTCGTTTATTACACACCGAGCACTCATATTCTACCATTAAACATCAAAAAACAAGCATTTCTCATATGGGTAAATTTTTAAACATCAACCCTAGCTCAAATAAATGGTAGAAATAGAGAGATCGTGTTACGAGGATTTTAAAAACATAAAAATCATCAAAAACGAGGCTAAAACGGACTTACAATCGAGCTTGGAAGCTTGAAAAGCCCTAGCCATGGTTTCTTCATGCAACATTCGGCCATAGCTTGAAGATGGACACCATTTTGCTTTAATTTTGGCTTTTTTAATTCTTTTAATTAGTAAATGACTAAAATGCCCCTAACTTAAAAATATCCAATTTCACTTATCTCATGTCCATTTTTGTCCAACAATTTAACCAATGGTCTAATTACCATTTAAGGACCTCCAATTTAAAAATTCATAATAATTGGACACTTCTAACATGTGGAACTCAACTTTTGCTAGTCCTTTTGACTAAATTGAGTGCCCAAACATCAAAATTTTTGAACGAAATTTTCACAGAAGCTTTACGTAAAATTGTAGACCATAAAAATATAATAAAAATAAGATTTTCCTCGTCAGATTTGTGGCCCCAAAATTATTGTTCTGACTAGGCCCAAAATCGGGCTGTTACATTGTGTAGGTATGTGCAAAATGGGTGGCAAAATGGCTTGGTAAATGGACTATTTTTTTCCACACGGGCAGAGACACGGGCGTGTGTCTCAGCCATGTGTGACACACGGTCATGTTATACGGCCGTGTGTCCCCTGGTGCTGAAATTGAATTGAAGTCAGTATGCTCCACACGGTCTCACACGCGGGCGTGTGACTGGCCATGTGGTACAAGCCAGTATAACCCCTAAATAGCACACGGCCTAGCACATGGCCTGGCACACGGGCATGTGTGGCCACTTCGAAGGGTACACGGGCTAGACACACGGGTGTGTGTTCGGCCATGTGACCCAAGTCAGTATGTATGCCCTATTTTCCTACGGCCTGAGACACGGGCGTGTCTACTAGCTGTGTGAGGCACACGGCCTGTTCACACGGGCGTGTGACCCTTGTTTACATGAAAAAATTTCTAAGTTTACAGAATTTTCGTATGATATCAGTTTAGTCCCGAACCACTTCTAAAGCATGTTTAAGGCCTCGTAGGCCCTTATAAGGGACAATGTGATTGTGTTGAATGATTTATGAGAATGAATGCTTATCGTTGCGTAAATGTATGCTATATGTGTTGTGAATTGATCGGTAATACCTCGTAACCCTATTCTGGCGTTGAATACGGGTGAGGGGTGTTACACATCCCTTTTCATATTTTATGGTCGAAACCATCCCTTTTCATTAATCGATGGTCGTCACCATCCCTTTTCATAGTTGATAGTCGAAACTATCCCTTTTCATAATCAATGGTCGTCACCATCCCTTTTCATAGTTGATGGTCGAAACTATCTCTTTTCATAGTTGATGGTCGTCCCTTTTCATAGTTGATGGTCGTCACCATACCTTTTCATATTCGATGGTTGAAACCATCCCTTTTCATTAATTGATGGTCATCACCATCCCTTTTCATAGTTGATGGTCGTCACCATCCTTTTTATAGTTGATTGTCGTCACCATCCTTTTTCATATTTGATAGTAGAAACTATCATTTTTCATAATCGATAGTCGAAACTATCTCTTTTCATAGTCGATGGTCATTACCATCCCTTTTCATAGTTGATGGTCGTCACCGTCCCTTTTCATTTACAGATCATCGTCGATACGCCGTTGGATTTTTCCGCTGAAACATCATATGATAATATAACATGATAGCATTTAAAACATAAATTTAAAATGCTATTTAAACATACGAACTTACCTCGATGATAAATCGTAGATACAGAGTCGATTAGTTCAAAACTTTATCTTTGCCCCGATCTAAAGTCGTACGAGGTCTGTCTTAATCTAAAGGAATAAATTCAATTCATTCAATAGTCATTCTATTCAATTTAATCCAAATATATATATTTTTGCAAAATTACATTTTTGCCCTTAATATTTTGATTTCTTTACAATTTAGTCCTTAAGCTCGAAAAATGAAATTCATGTAATTTCATCCCTACCCAAGCCTAGCCGAATTTCATATAGGCTCATAGCGGCTCATACATTTCATTATTTTCACAATTTCACCTTGTATTTTACAAAATTTACAATTAAATCTCTAATTGACATTTTTAACAAAAATCACTTTACAAAAGTTGTTTATCTAACATCAAAGATTCACTTTCTACCATCAAACTTCACAAACAACATGAATTCATTCATGGAAAAACTTTAATCTTTTAACAGTTTTGCAAATTAGTCTTTGGGCTAGCTAGATCAAGCTACAATGACTTTAAAAACATAAAAATCATTAAAAACGGGATGAAAAATCACTTAGATGCAAGGATAAGACATAGTCAAACCTTCAAAATCCATTAATGGTGTTTTCCTAGCTTATTTTCGGTGATAAAATTAACAAAATAGATTATAGCTTTTGTTTATTATTTGTTTTACTTAAATTATTTATTAAATTACATTTTTAAGCTTTGTTAAATACTTAAAAATTCATCCATTTACTGTTCATCTTTGTCCACTCATGATTAAAATGGTTTAGTTACCACATAAGGACTCTTACACTTTAGTTCTATAGCCATTTAGTGTAACACCCCTTACCCGTATTCGACGCCGGAACAGGGTACGAGAAATTACCAGATTTAAACACAAGCAAACATACAAAACTGAGACGTAAATTTCCATCCAAATTTAAAACTTTTCACATACATTCATATCATCCCTAAAACGAGCTTACGAGGCTCAATACATGCTTTGGAAGTGGTTCGGGACTAAACCGAGAACTTTAGAATTTTTTACAAAACTTAGAAAATTTTTACTAGATCCAGGGCTCACACGCTCGTGTGGTCCCAGGGACACGCCCGTGTGACCCTGGGACACGCCCGTGCTTCAGACCAAGTTCAAATTAGGGTGCTCTCTGACTTGTGCCGCACGGTCGTGCCATACGCCCGTGTGCTAGGCCGTGTAGCACACACGGCTGAGACACATGCCGGTGTCTCTACCTGTGTGCTCAATTCTGGACATTCTGTTTTTCCAAAATTAAGGTGCAGGAGACACACGACTGAATCACATGCCCGTGGGGCAGACCGTGTGTCACACACGGCCTAGACACACGCCCGTGTGTCTACCCGTGTGGACAAAATAAAGGTTATTTACCAAGCCATTTTGCCACCCTCACTTGCACACATCAACACAACATCACATGGCATAAATTCAAGCATATAAGAGCAACTAAACAACCACAACCAAGACAATAACATGTCATTCTCATGCCATTATTTAACATTTCAACAATAGACCACATTTCCAAACATCTCACATTCATGTCATATATAACATTTCTATCATTAACTAAGCATACCATGACCATATCACCAAAGACATTAGCACACATATATATATACTTAGGCTTACAACCATGATAGCCCAAATAAACCAATCTACATGGCCAATTATCAAAACAAGCCTTTGACAATCACAAGCCAACACACTAGCTACGATCATAATGACACATTTAACAAAATGACTAAGTCCCTAAACATGCCATAGACTTAAAATACTTGAATTCATTTATACCCAAAATGATAGCTTGATAGTGTGATAGGATCTATAACAGCCCAGTTTAGACCCTAGTCAAAATAGTGGTTTCGAGACCACAAATCTGAGGTCAGAATAATATTTTAATATTATTTTCTATGTGAACAGTATGTGAATTGACCTGTGTGAAATTTCTGTGTGAAGATTTTATCGATTGTGTGTTTAATTAAGAAAAAGGACTTAATCGCATAAAGTATTAAAGTTATGTGCTGATTTATAAGTGTCTAATTGTTGATGGCTTTTTAAGGTGGAGACCTTATGTTGTTATTAATCCATTTTTAAGATAGTGGATGTTTAAATGACAAGATAACCATAAGGTAAATTTGTCTTATATGACTAATAAAAGGGAAAATTGGTGAATTGATAATTTAGATAATAATAATTAAAACCAAAAGAAAGATGAAGTCATGTTATCATCTTTCTTGCCAAAAATTTGAAGGAACAAGAAAGGAATAGGGCTTTGAGGTATTCGGCCATAGTTGTTCAAAATCAAGGTATGTTTTGAGCTCGATTTTTGTTAATTTCTACGTTTTCGTAATCGTTGCTTCGTGCTCTAGCTAACCCATGTTGTAATTTTGTGAATTGATGATGTTTTTGTGATGAGCCATTGATGAATGCTTGAGCTATGTGCTAGTTGATAGTGAAATATGAAAACTTGGTGTTGGGTTAACATAGTTTGTATTGGGATTTTTAGTGAAATTGAGCATTTTAGGCTAAATTGATAAAATGATAAATTGAAGGATTAAAATGTGAAATAAATGAAATGTGAGGGTTTGTATGAAAACAAGGAAAATTCGGCTAGGCTTGTGTGAAAAGAAATTATGTGAATTTGATGATTTTGTAAAATAGGGACTAAAGTGTCAAAATGTGAAAATAAGAGGGCTATTTTGTAAAAATGCCCTAAATATGTGTGTTTGGACTAAAATGAATGATTTGGTAGTTGAATGGATTGAAATTGAATGTGTATAGACCAAGAGAGGAGAAGTTCGGATCGAGATCGAGGTAAAGATAAAGTGCTCGATTGATCGACCGTTTCGATAGTTTGACATCCGAGGTAAGTTCGGATATAGTACAAGTTGTTAATTTATGTTCTATGTGATGTGAATTGAATGAGTATCTATATAATTATGAAATTAGAAATGCTATGTGCTTACTGTGTGATTTGTTTCTCTGCTTTACAATGTCAGTGAAGCTAGCTCAGATCCGGGGATCGTCAGTATATCAATCACACTATCGGCAATCTATTTTGGTACTTTTAGAAAGATGCATATAGATGAAATATGACATGTATAGGCTAGAAGTTATGGTATATTTTGTGATGTTTAATCCTTGCCATGTGATTTGGCTTGGAAGTGGGAAAATGTTGAGTTTATGAATGAGTTATGAAAATGGTATATTTCATGATTGTGTGGTTGATGAAAAGATGTGGTTTGAAGATGGTTTATGACATGGATTACATGATGTTTGATATGCACTTGTTTTGAGATGTACAATTGTTACTTTGAATGGATTTATTGTGATGACATTAGGTATGGAAGTAAATGGTAACGTTGATGGTTATTGAGTGCATGAAATGGTATGTTTGAGTGCATTTAAAAGCATGAATTGGCATTGTTATGAAGCTTGTTGGTAGACCCTTGTATGGGTGGAAAATTGGCCTTGCAAATGGCCTGTGTTGCCTGCACGGTTATGGCACACGGGCGTGCCTAGTAGCCGTGTGAATAAGTCAGTATACTGCCTAAGAGTACACGGCCTTAGCACACGGGCGTGCCTGGTGGCCGTGTGAAGAAGTCAGAATACATGCTCTGTTTTGACACCGTCTGGACACATGGGTGTGTCTGGTGATCGTGTGAGGCACACGGCCTGATTGCACGGGCGTGTGACCTCAATAGTGTTAAAGAATATTTGAAATTCTGAAAACTATTGTAAGTGTTCGGTTTAGTCCCGACCCCTTTCTAGCATGTGTTTAAGGTCTCATGGACCTCAATAAGGGACTATATGATTATGATGTGATATGTTTTAATGATGATTGACTTCGTGTAGTTAAATGGATGAGAAATGTTCTATTTGTTCGGTAATGCCTTTTAACCCTATTCTGGCGATGGTTTCGGGTTAGGGGTGTTACATTTTATTGGTATCAGAGCTACAATTTAGTCGATTCTTGGACTAACGTAGCGTGTGTGAGTCTAGCTATACATGCCATATATGAAATTGTGATAGTGTGATGAATCCTGACAGTTACAAATGTTTTTTCGTATAGCAATGGACCCGATCGAGCAATTGTTGATGATGTAGAGAGTAACACGCCTGCTCCCGCTCAAGGGACAGTGCCGGCCACTTCTAGGCCAAATGAAAGTAGTGAGGGAGGAGAGGCTAAGGAAGCCTTCTTCCGTATGATGAGTGAGTGGTTTTCAGAGTTCGTTCGAACGAATTCGGCTGCTCCACAACCTCCACCCCCACAAGTACCTGTTGTGCCACAAGTTGTAGATCCGATCAGATTGAATAAACCTCCTGTGGATAAGATTCAAAAGTATAGGGCCGAAGAGTTCAGGGCCACAGCCGATGATGATGCTGAGAGAGTTGATTTTTGGATCGAGAATATAATTCGGGTATTCGATGAGATGTCGTTGACCCCTGATGAGTGTATTAAGTGTGCAGTTTCTTTGTTGAGAGATACGGCTTATAACTTGTGGAAGACATTGATTTTAGTGGTTCCGAGAGAGAGAATCACTTGGGATTTCTTTCAAGTTGAGTTCAGAAAGAAGTATATCAGTCAACGATTCATTGATCAGAAACGTAAAGAATTTTTAGAGCTAAAACAGGGCCGTTTGTCAGTTATTAAGTACGAACGGGAATTTGTGAGACTGAGCCAGTATGCACGGGAATGTGTTTCGACCGAAACTACTATGTGAAAATGCTTCATAGAGGGATTGAATGAGGACATTAAATTGTTGGTTGGGATACTTGATATAAACGAATTTGTTGTATTAGTTGAAAGAGCCTGCAAAGCTGAGGAGCTTAATAAAGAAAAGAAGAAAGTTGACTCTGAAGCTCGTGATGAAAGAAAAAGATCGATGAGTAAGTTTTCTCAACCTTCGACAAAGAGATTTAAAGATGCAAGCAACAGATCAAATACTTCATTTGGACATCCGAATAGAGACCGCGCAAGACTAAGTGTTGGTCAGAGAACTCAAGCTCCAATAGAATCAAGTGTTGATAGTGCCAAAAATAACAAACTTGAGTGCAGACAGTGTGGAAGACGACATGTGGGAGAATGCTGGGGCAAGTACAATAATAGAGTTTGTTATAAATGTGGATCACGAGATCACTTCATTCGAGATTGCCCAAAGATGGTTGAGGAAGAAAATGTTCAGAATGTGAGATCGAGTAATGTGACGGTTAGGGGTAGACCACCCAGAAATGTCAGAAATGTGAGTGGAAGTCAAAGAGGGACTATTGATACAGCTGTGAGATCAGAGGCGAGAGCACCTGCCCGAGCTTATGCAATATGTGCACGAGAGGAAGCATCATCTCCAGACGTCATCACTGGTACTTTTACTCTATTTGATACTGATGTGATTGCATTAATAGATCTGGGTTCAACTCATTCCTATATGTGTGTGAATCTAGTATTGAATAAGACTCTACCTGTTGAGTCTACTGAATTTGTGGTTAGAGTATCGAACCCCTTAGGCAAGTGTGTCTTGGTGGATACGATGTGCAAGAATTGCCCATTGATGTTTCCTTATATATGTTTTCGGGCTAATTTGATGTTGCTACCGTTCGATGAATTTGATATAATTCTGGGTATGGATTGGCTCACTCTGCATAATGCCATTGTGAATTGTAAAAGGAAGAGTATTGAATTGAGAAGTCAGAATGGTGAGATAGTTCGAATGGAATCCAGTGATATGAAAGGGTTACCAGCTGTTGTATCCGTGATGAAAGCTATGAACTATATGAGAAAGGGTTGCGAAGCCTATCTGGCATATGTGATTGATACAAAAGTGCCAGAAAAGAAAGTTGAATCTGTGCCTGTGGTTTGTGAGTTTCCAGATGTGTTTCCTGAAGAATTACCTGGATTACCTCCCATACGAGAAGTTGAATTTGGTATTGAATTAGTACCGGGGACTACTCCTATCTCAATAGCACCGTATAGAATGGCACCAACGGAATTGAAAGAGTTAAAGTCACAGTTGCAAGAGTTAACTGATAGAGGGTTTGCAAGACCGAGTTTCTCGCCCTGGGGTGCTCCTGTGTTGTTTGTGAAAAAGAAAGACGGTACTATGAGAATGTGTATTGATTTCTGACAATTGAACAAACTGACGATAAAGAATAAATATTTGTTGCCTCGTATCGATGATTTGTTTGATCAGCTGAAAGGAGCTATAGTGTTTTCGAAAATAGATTTGAGATCGGGTTACTATCAGTTGAGAGTCAAAGAGTCAGATGTGCCGAAGACTGCTTTTAGAATGAGGTACAGACATTACGAATTCTTAGTGATGCCTTTCGGACTAACAAATGATCCTACAGTGTTTATGGATCTGATGAATCGGATATTCAGACCATATTTGGATCGTTTTGTTGTGGTGTTCATTGATGATATTTTGATCTATTCATGTGATGAGACGCATCATGCCGAGCATTTGAGAATTGTGCTACGAACTCTGCGTGAGAAACAATTGTATGCTAAGTTCAGTAAATGTGAGTTTTGGTTATGAGAGGTTTGTTTTCTAGGACATGTTGTATCAGCTGCGGGAATAAGAGTTGATCCTAGTAAAATCTCTACTATATTAGAATGGAAGCCTCCGAGAAATGTGTCTAAAGTCTGTAGTTTTCTGGGACTGGCGGGATATTATAACGGTTTGTGAAAGGCTTCTCGATGATTGAGAGTCCATTGACGAAATTGCTATAGAAAGATGTTAGATTCGAGTGGTCAGAAAAGTGCCAGCAGAGTTTTGAGCAGTTGAAAGCATTGTTAACAGAGGCACCTATGTTAGTTCAACCAGAATCGGGTAAAGAGTTTATAGTATATAGTGATGCATCGTTAAATGGTTTAGGCTGTGTGCTGATGCAAGAAAGCAAAGTCATCGCTTATGCTTCGAGGCAGTTAAAGCCAGATGAAAAGAACTATCCGACACATGACCTTGAATTAGCTGCGATTGTGTTTGCATTAAAGATCCGGCGTCACTACTTATTTGGTGAGAAATGTCATATTTTTACTGATCACAAGAATTGAATTTGCGACAGAGAAGATGGTTAGAATTGTTGAAATATTATGAACTTGTGATTGATTACCACCCGGGTAAAGCTAATGTTGTAGCTGATGCCTTGAGTCGAAAATCAATATGTGCTTTGCGAACAATGAATACTCAGAAAGATCTGTGTGATGATAGTGCAGTTTTGGCCGAGTTGAAAGTAAAACCGATGTTTGTATGTCAGATTTGTGATGCTCAGGAAAGTGATGTTGAAATGATGGCTAAACGAGCTCAATGTGATTTGAATTCGGATTCAGAATTTTGAATTGATAATGATAATTGTTTGAGATTTAGATATCGGATTTGCGTTCCGAGAAATTCAAAGTTGATTCCGATGATTTTGAATGAAGCTCATAATAGTCATTTGACTATTCACCCGGGGAGTACGAAAATGTATAACGATCTAAAACAGTTTTATTGGTGGCATGGTATGAAACGAGACATCTCTGACTTTGTGTCGAAATGTTTAATTTGTCAGCAAGTTAAAGAAGAACATCAGGTTCCGTCCGATTTGTTACAGCCGATCATGATTCCTGAGTGGAAATGGGAGAGAATTACGATGGACTTTGTGTCGGGATTGCCTTTATCTCTGGGAAAGAAAGATGCAATCTGGGTGATAGTTGACAGATTGACAAAATCGGCTCATTTCATTTCGGTGAGAATAGATTATTCACTCGATAGATTGGCTGAATTGTATATTGCTGAGATTTTAAGATTGCATGGGGTGCCGCTATCTATTGTGTCTGACAGAGATCCGAGATTTACCTCACGGTTTTGGAAGAAATTACAATAGGCTTTAGGCACAAAACTACATTTTAGTACTGCATTTCATCCGCAAACGGATGGACAATCCGAGCGGATCATTCAGATTCTTGAAGATATGTTGAGATGTTGTATACTTGAGTTCGAGACTACGTGGGAAAAACATTTACCATTGATTGAATTCGCGTATAACAACAGTTTTCAATCTAGCATCAAAATGGCACCATACGAGGCTCTTTACGGTCAAAAATGTCGAACTCCATTGTATTGGACTGAGCTAAGTGAGAATAAGCTTCACGGGGTTTATCTTATAAAAGAGACTGGGCAGAAAGTGAAAGTAATACGTGACAGTTTGAAAGCGGCCTCAGATCGTCAGAAGTCTTATGCAGACTTGAAATGAAAAGATATTGAATTCGAAGTTGGCGATAAAGTGTTTTTGAAAGTGTCTCCGTGGAAGAAAATACTTCGATTTGGCCGGAAAGGCAAGCTAAGTCCGAGGTTTATCGGGCCATATGAGATCATTGAACGAATAGGGACGGTTGCTTATAGATTGATGTTGCAACCTGAGTTAGAAAAGATTCATAACGTGTTTCATGTGTCAATGCTTCGACGGTACAGATATGACCCGTCTCATGTGATTGCTCCTACTGAGGTTGAGATTCAGTTAGACTTGTCGTATAGTGAGGAACCGATTCGAATTTTGGCACGAGAGACCAAAGAGTTGAGAAACAAAAGAATTTCCTTAGTGAAAGTGTTATGGTACAAACACGGAATTGAAGAGGCTACGTGGAGTCTGAAAATGTTATGAGAGAGCAATATCCGTATCTATTCACTGGTAAGATTTTCGGGGACGAAAATCCCTAAGGGGGAGAGTTGTAACAGCCCGGTTTAGACCCTAGTCAGAATAGTGGTTTTGAGACCACAAATCTGAGGTCGGAATAATATTTTAATATTATTTTCTGTGTGAACAGTATGTGAATTGACCTGTGTGAAATTTCTGTGTGAAGATTTTATCGATTGTGTGTTTAATTAAGAAAAAAGACTTAATCGCATAAAGTATTAAAGTCGTGTCTGATTTATAAGTGTCTAATTGTTGATGGCTTTTTAAGGTGGAGACCTTATGTTGTTATTAATCCATTTTTAAGATAGTGGATGTTTAAATGACAAGATAACCATAAGGTAAATTTGTCTTATATGACTAATAAAAGGGCAAATTGGTGAATTGATAATTTAGATAATAATAATTAAAACCAAAAGAAAGATGAAGTCATGTTATTATCTTTCTTGCCGAAAATTTGAAGGAACAAGAAAGGAATAAGGCTTTGGGGTATTCGGCCATAGTTGTTCAAAATCAAGGTATGTTTTGAGCTCGGTTTTTGTTAATTTCTACATTTTCGTAATCGTTGCTTCTTGCTCTAGCTAACCCATGTTGTAATTTTGTGAATTGATGATGTTTTTGTGATGAGCCATTGATCAATGCCTGAGCTATGTGTAATAATCTAATTTATACCCTAGTCGGAACAGTTGTTTCGGGACCACAAATCTGAGTCCATATAATATTTTAATATTATTTTCTGTGCCGTTGATATGTGACTAAGCATGTGGTAAATTTCTGTAAGTTAATTTATCTGTCCGTGTGTTCAATTTGATAAAAGGAATGAATTGCATTGAAATGCAAATTTGCATGTTTTATGAAAGGATGCTTATTTGTTATGTCTTTTTAAGAGTAAGGACTTATGTGGCAATTAAGCCACTATCATAGTTAGTGGACGGCTAAGGTCATAAATGACCTTGAACTATAGTTTTTAATATATTTGATTAAAGGTTAAAAATGTCTTTTATGTATTAAATGATTATTTGAGAAAATAAAGCATGAAAATGGACATTAGTTCATCCATTTTTCCACCGAAAACACAAAGAAAAAGAAAGAACAAAAGCTTAAAAGGTTCGGCTATGGTTTTGGTTTAATTAAAGGTTAGTTTGTGATCCCTTTTTGATAATTTATACGTTTTTGCAATCGTTGCTTTGTAAGCTCTGTAACCCATGCTTCAGTTTTGAGAATTGATGATGTTTGTGAGATGAGACTTAGATGAACTCATATGTTTTATGATGATTTATGGTGTTAAATGAAAGATAGGTGTTAGATGAACATGCTTTGTTCTTGAAGTTTTGATGTATTTTGATAATTAGGGCTAAATTGAGAAAATAGCAACTTGAAGGGCTAAATTGCAAATTTGATGGAAAATATGGGCTTGTATGAGATGTATGAACATTCGGCTAAGCATGAGTATGTGATGATTTTGTGAATTTGATGTTTTGAGAAAAATGGACTAAATTGATAAATTATGCAAATGTGAGGGTTAAATTGCAAATATCCCTAAATGTGTGTCCTTGGATTGAATTGAATGAGTTAGCGAATAAAAGAGTTAATTCTGGATTTGTATAGATCAAGAACCGAGGAAAACAGATTTAGATCGCGGAAAAGCGAAAATAACCGAGTAGCCGTTTCCATTTCCGTTAAATCGAATTCGAGGTAAGTCATATTGCAAATAAATGTAATTGTATTGAATTGAGTTTATTTACATGACTATCAATGATAATGACTGCTTATGAGATGCTATGTATATGAATTCCGGGATAAGGTCGATATAGTGATAAGTCTGAGAAGTCCCGTATGAACTTAGGAATACAAAGGTATCTGTTCTATTTTATCATGTAAGACCACGTCCGGGACGTTGGCATTGATTTGATATTCGAGTAAGACCACGTCTGGGACGTTGGCGTCGATATGAGCTTTATGTGTAAGACCACGTCTGGGACGTTGGCGTCGATATGAGCTTTACGTGTAAGACCATGTCTGGGACATCGGCATCGTATTGATTCGTGTAAGACCCTGTTTGGAACAGTGGCATCGATATCTGATTACATTTAAGAGCTCGTCTGGGATGTTGGCATTGTAAAATTATTCTGAGTTTCCGAGTATCCTATTAGATTCCGAACGGTTCAATTGGCAAATCCGACCTATAAACAATTACGTGAATGTATATTTGTTTCAGGTACGTTTGTTATGTACACTAAGTGTGTATAAAAGGTAAGTACCTATATGACTTGGATTTGAAGAAAATTATGTTTGAATATGAGAATGTGAATGAGATGCAAGAATGGTTATGAAAGAGCTATGTATAATTTTTATATGATTCTTGAATTGATGAATGTGGCAAATATGGCCAAGAATATGGACCAATGCATATATGTGAGAAATTTGCTATGAATATGAATTGTACCAATGTTTCAACATGCTTATATGCTCTACATGTTGAGTTTATTTGTATTATGACTTACTAAGCTTTTGGAAAGCTTACTTTGTGTGTGTGTTTTTCTCTGTTTTATAGGTCGTCAAAGCTACTAAAGGCTCGGGACCGTCGAGGATCGTCATCACACTACTCAACTTATTTTGGTACATTTTGGAAATGTATATAGCTAGATATGGCATGTATAAGCTAGTTATTTCTATAAGTATGAGATGTGAACTTAGCCATGTGATTTGGCTAGTTATATGTTAGTTATATGCTTTTGAGATTATGATATATGTGGTGTATGTTTTGGTTTGATTAAATGACTTGGAAATGGTCAAGTTTTTGGGTTTGTATATGGATGAATTATGCTTAAATATGTGTAAGTCTTAGTCTTGAAAATTTGACATGATTGAAATTGGTAGTGAATGTATAGAATGAATGGTTATTTTAATAGGTTCTTAGATACCAAATATGTATGAAATGTATTGGTATTGGCTTGTAGGTTTGACCCTTAATGGGTGGCATTTTGGCCTTACAAATGGCCTATAATGTCACACAGTTTGTAACACACTGGGCGTGCCTAGTGACCGTGGGGCTAGGTCGAGAGCTAACTTAGGAGCACACGGCCTAGGTACACGGGCGTGCCTAGTAGCCGTGTGAATAAGTCGAGATATGGCCTAAGAGTACACGGCCTTAGCACACGGGGTGCTTGGTGGCCGTGGAGACAAGTCGAGATCGACCACGACCGAGGTACATGGGCGTGCTTGGTGGCCGTGGAGATAAGTCGAGTTCGACCACGGGGAGACACACACGGGTGTGTCTAGTCGCCTCGGGAGGTACACGGCCTGTCCCACACGGGCGTGTAACCCCTGAAACTTAGAAAAGTTTTAATTTTACGAGAATTTACGATATGTTCCGGTTTAGTCCCTACTCTGTTTCTATGCATGTTTTAGGTCTCGATGATCTATAAAAGGGGACACTATGATTGTAATTGATGAGTTACTTGATGAATTGTCTGTTAAAGTTTCCGATCTGTCAGGTAACGCTCTTAACCCTAATTCGGTGACGGATACGGGATAGGGGTGTTACATTTGGTTGGTATCAGAGCTACGGTTTAGTCAATTCTCGGACTAACGTAGCGTGTCAGAGTCTAGCTATACATGCCATATTTCTGAATTGTTATAGTGTGATGAATCCTGACATATAAATGTGATTTTCGTATAGTAATGGATCCCAAAAGAGCCGCAGCTGACGACGTAGAAAGTAATGCGGCTGCTCCCGCGCAAGGGACAGCGCCCTCTGATCAGAGACCGGCTACTAGCGGTCATGAGGGAGAAGCTAAACAAGATTTCTTCCAGATGATGAGTGAATGGTTCACTCAATTTGTAAGAAATAACCCGACTATTTTGCAACCTCCGCCCCCGGTTAATCCCCCTCAAACCTCAGTTGTGCCTCCGGTGATGGGTATAAATCTATTGAACAAGCCTTCGGTAGACAAAATTTGCAAATACGGGGCTGAAGAATTCAGGGCTACTAATGATGATGATCCTGAAAAGGCCAAATTCTGGTTAGAAAATACTATCCGGGTATTTGACGAAATGTCTCTGACTCCGGAAGAATGCATAAAATGTGTTGTATCTTTGCTTCGAGACGCGACTTATCAGTGGTGGAAAACTTTGATCTCTGTTGTTCCAAAGGAAAGGGTGACATGAGATTTCTTCCAGAGTTTCGGAAGAAATATATTAGTGAGAGGTTCATTGATCAGAAACGGAAGGAATTTCTGGACTTGAAACAGGGTCGTATGTCTATTACGGAATATGAACAAGAGTTTGTCAGATTGAGTCAATGTGCTCGTGAATGTGTATCTACTGAGGCAATAATGTGTAAAAGATTCGAAGATGGCCTTAATGAAGATATCCGTTTGTTAGTCGGGATCTTAGAAATAAAAGAGTTTGTTGTACTTGTTGGTCGAGCATGCAAAGCTGAGGCACTTGGGAAAGATAAAAAGAAAGCTGAGTCAGAAGCCCGAGAAGTGAGAAAGAGATTTCAGAGTAGATCATTTCAGTCTACTTCAAAGAAATTTAGAGATGATCAAAGTCGTTCGAGAGTTAATATGGGATATTCAAATAGAAATCGAGATAGATCACAAATGAGCTCCAAAGCTCCAGCAACTTCAGTGGCAAGTGTTGGAAATGTACGATCCGAGAAACCAAAATGTAAGCATTGTGGGAAAAGACATTTGGGGAGCTGTAGAATGAATGACAGAGCTTGTTTCAGATGTGGATCACTTGATCATTTTATCCGTGATTGCCCTGAGTCTGTCGAGCCAGAGACTGTTCAGAATCTGAGATCTGATAATGCACCTGTGAGAGGTAAACCTTCGAAGAATGTAAGAAATGTCAGTGGTAGTCAGAGAACTATGAGAGAGACAGTTGTGAGATCCGAAGCTAGAGCGCTTGCCAGAGCGTATGCTATTCGAGCTTGTGAGGAAGCTTCATCACCAAATGTTATAACGGGTACTTTTACACTTTATGATACTTCTGTGATTGCATTGATAGACGCTGGTTCTACGCATTCGTATATATGCATGAATTTAGCATTCAGTAAGACTTTTCTTGTAGAGTCTACTGAGTTTGTTATAAAAGTATCGAACCCTTTAGGTAAAAATGTCCTAGTTGATAAAGTATGCAAGAATTGTCTGTTAATGTTTCGAGATATCTGTTTCCCTACTGATCTGATGCTTTTGCCATTTAATGAGTTCGATATCATTCTGGGTATGGACTGGTTGTCTTTGCATGATGATGTTGTGAACTGTAAAAGAAAGATTATTGATTTGAGATGTCCGAATGATGAAATTGTACGGATTGAATCTAATGATTTGAATGGTTTGCCTGCTGTGATATCTGTGTTAAAAGCTCAAAGGTATGTGAAAAAGGGGTATGAGTCATATTTTGCTTATGTGATTGATTCAAAAGTATCTGAAAAGAAAGTTGAATCAGTGCCTATTATTTGTGAGTTTTCTGACGTATTTCCTAAAGAATTACCGGGTTTGCCTCCGATTCGTGAAGTTGAGTTTGGTATTGAGTTATTACCTGGTACTACACCTATTCCGATAGCTCCGTATAGAATGGCACCAACAGAGTTGAAAGAGTTAAAGTCATAGTTGCAAGAATTGACCGATAGAGAGTTTGCTAGACCGAGTTTTTAGCCTTGGGGTGCTCCTATTCTGTTTGTGAAAAAGAAAGATTGCACGATGAGAATGTGCATCGATTATCGTCAGTTGAATAAGGTGACCATAAAAAACAAATATTCGTTGCCCATGATTGATAATTTATTCGATCAATTAAAAGGGGCTACTGTATTTTCAAAGATTGATTTGAAATCGGGATATTACCAGTTGAGAGTAAAAGATTTAGATATACCGAAAACTGCTTTCAGAACGAGGTATGGGCATTACGAGTTTTTAGTTATGCCATTTGGACTAACCAATGCTCCAGCTGTTTTTATGGATTTGATGAACAGAATTTTCAGACCGTATCTAGATCGATTTGTTGTTGTATTCATTGATGACATTTTGATTTACTCACGTGATGGGACTGAACATGCTGAGCATCTGAGAATTGTATTGCAAACTCTACGAGAAAAGAAACTGCATGCAAAATTCAGCAAATGTGAATTCTGGTTACATGAGGTTAGTTTTCTGGGGCATATTGTGTCAGCTTCTGGGATTCGAGTCGATCCGAGCAAGATTTCTGCTATTCTGGATTGGAAACTTCCGAGGAATGTGTCTGAAGTCCGTAGCTTTTTGGGTCTAGCTGGTTATTATCGTCGATTTGTGAAAGGATTTTTAGTGATAGCTACTCCGTTGACTAGATTGCTTCAGAAGAATGTTAGATTTGAATGGTCGGATAAATGCCAGAAAAGTTTTGATCAGTTGAAAACTCTGTTAATAGAAGCTCCAGTATTAGTACAACCAGAATCAGGTAAAGAATTTGTTATATACAGCGATGCTTCGTTAAACGGTCTGGGATGTGTTTTGATGTAGGAAGGCAAAGTTGTAGCTTATGCTTCGAGACAATTGAAGCCTCATGAAAAGAACTATCTGACACACGATCTTAAGCTAGCTGTGATTGTGTTTGCACTAAAGATCTGGCGCCATTATCTGTACGGTGAAAAATGTCCCGTATTTTCAGATCATAAAAGTTTGAAATACATGATGACCCAGAAAGATTTGAACCTGCGTCAAAGAAGATGGTTAGAACTATTAAAAGATTATGAGCTTGTGATAAATTATCATCCGGGTAAAGCAAACGTTGTTGCTGATGCATTGAGTAGAAAATCATTGTTTGCACTACGTGCTTTGGATGCTCAGCTAAATCTGTCTGAAGATAGCTCTGTGAGATCTGAATTAAAAATGAAACCATTGTTTATACAGCAAATATGTGATGCTCAGAAATCTAATAATGAGTTATTAGCGAAACGAGCTCAGTGTGGTTCGAATTCTAAATCTGAATTTCGAGTTGTTGATGATTGTTTGAAATTCCGAGGTCGTATCTGTGTTCCGAGAAATTCAGAGTTGATTCAGTTGATTTTGAGTGAAGCACATAATAGTCATCTATCTGTTCATCGGGGAGTACTAAAATGTACCATGATTTGAAGCGACACTATTGGTGGTCTGGTATGAAGCATGATATTTCTGACTTCGTTTCAAAATGTTTAATCACCGCCAAAGTCAAAGCCGAACATCAAGTTCTCATGCAGGTTGCTACAACCGATTCTGATTCCTGAGTGGAAATGGGATAGAGTGACAATGGATTTTGTTTTTGGTTTGCCTTAGACTCCGAGAAAGAAAGATGCGATATGGGTCGTAGTTGATCGATTGACGAAATCTACCCATTTTATTCCGGTAAGATCTGACTATTCACTTGATAAATTAGTCGAGCTTTATATTTCTAAGATTGTTAGATTACCCGAGGTTTACATCGAGGTTCTGGAAGAAATTGCAAGAAGCTTTAGGCACGAAACTGCATTTCAGTACAGCTTTTCATCCGCAAACAGATGGTCAATCTGAGCGGATAATTCAGATTCTTGAAGATATGTTAAGATGTTGTATACTTGAGTTTAATGGTTTGTGGGAACAGTATTTTCCATTGATTGAATTTGCATACAATAATAGTTTTCAGACGAGCATCAAAATGGCACCATATGAAGCTCTGTACGGACGTAAATGTCGTACACCTCTGTATTGGACTGAGCACAGTGAAATTAAGCTACATGGAGTTGATTTAATAAAAGACTCAGAACAGAAAGTGAAATTGATCCGAGATTGTTTGAAAGCAGCATCTGATCGTCAGAAGTCTTATGCGGACTTAAAACGAAAAGATATAGAATTTAAGATCGGCGACAAAGTATTTCTGAAAGTGTCACCATGGAAGAAAGTACTTCGTTTCACACGTAAAGGCAAGTTGAGTCCGAGATTCATCGGGACGTATGAAATCATTGAGCGAGTTGGACCTGTTGCATATCGATTGTTGTTGCCTTCCGAGCTAGAAAAGATACATAATGTATTCCATGTCTCGATGCTCCGTAGATGTCGATCCGATCCGTCACATGTGATTGCCCCATCTGAAATTGAAATCTGATCTGATATGACATATGAAGAAGAATCGATTCGTATCTTAGCTCGTGAAGTGAAAGAGTTAAGAAACAAGAAAATTTCGTTAGTGGAAGTATTGTGGAATCGATACGGAATAGAAGAGGCTACGTGGGAGCCGGAAGATTCAATGAAAGAGCAATATCCGACTCTATTTAACGGTAAGATTTTCAGGGACGAAAATCCCTAAGAGGGAGAATTGTAACAGTCCGGTTTATACCCTAGTCGGAACAGTGGTTTCAGGACCACAAATCCGAGTCCGTATAATATTTTTAATATTATTTTCTATGCCGTTGATATGTGACTAAGCATGTGGTAAATTTCTGTAAGTTCATTTATCTGTCCGTGTGTTCAATTTGATAAAAGGATTGAATTGCATTGAAATGCAAATTTGCATGTTTTATGAAAGGATGCTTATTTGTTATGTCTTTTTAAGAGTAAGGACTCATGTGGCAATTAAGCCACTATCATAGTTAGTGGACGGCTAAGGTCATAAATGACCTTGAACTATATGTTTTAATATATTTGATTAAAGGTTAAAAATGTCTTTTATGTATTAAATGATTATTTGAGAAAATAAAGCATGAAAATGGGCATTAGTTCATCCATTTTTCCACCGAAAACACAAAGAAAAAGAAAGAACAAAAGCTTAAAAGGTTCGGGTATGGTTTTGGTTTAATTCAAGGTTAGTTTGTGATCCATTTTTGATAATTTATACATTTTTTGCAATCGTTGCTTTGTAAGCTGTGTAACGCATGCTTCAATTTTGAGAATTGATAATGTTTGTGAGATGAGACTTAGATGAACTCATATGTTTTATGATGATTTATGGTGTTAAATGAAAGATAGGTGTTAGATGAACATGCTTTGTTCTTGAAGTTTTGATGTATTTTGATAATTAGGGCTAAATTGAGAAAATAGCAACTTGAAGGACTAAATTGAAAATTTGATGAAAAATATGGGCTTGTATGATATGTATGAACATTCGGCTAAGCATGAGTATGTGATGATTTTGTGAATTTGATGTTTTGAGAAAAATGGACTAAATTGATAAATTTTGCAAATGTGAGGGTTAAATTGAAAATAGCCCTAAATGTTTGTCCTTGGATTGAATTGAATGAGTTAGCAAATAAAAGAGTTAATTCTGGATTTGTATAGATCAAGAACCGAGGAAAACGGATTTAGATCGCAAAAAAGCAAAAATAATCGAGTAGTCGTTTCCATTTCCGTTAAATCGAATTCGAGGTAAGTCATATGCAAATAAATGTAATTGTATTGAATTGAGTTTATTTACATGACTATCAATGATAATGACTGCTTATGAGATGCTATGTATATGAATTCCGTGATAAGGTCGATATAGTGATAAGTCTGAGAAGTCCCGTATGAACTTAGGAATACAAAGGTATTTGTTCTGTTTTATCATGTAAGACCACATCCGGGACGTTGGCATTGATTTGATATTCGAGTAAGACCACGTCTGGGACGTTGGCGTCGATATGAGATTTATGTGTAAGACCATGTCTGGGACGTTGGCGTCGATATGAGCTTTACGTGTAAGACCATGTCTGGGAGATCGGCATCGTATTGATTCGTGTAAGACCCTGTTTGGTACAGTGGCATCGATATCTGATTACATGTAAGAGCTCGTCTGGGACGTTGGCATTGTACGATTATTCTGAGTTTACGAGTATCCTATTAGATTCCGAACGGTTCAATGGGCAAATCCGAGCTATAAACATTTACGTGAATGTATATTTGTTTCAGGTATGTTTGGTGTGTACACTAAGTGTGTATAAAAGGTAAGTACCTATATGACTTGGATTTGAAGAAAAGTATGTTTGAATATGAGAATGTGAATGAGATGCAAGAATGGTTATGAAAGAGCTATGTATAATTTTTATATGATTCTTGAATTGATGAATGTGGCAAATATGACCAAGAATATGGACCAAAGCATATATGTGAGAAATTTGCTATGAATATGAATTGTACCAATGTTTCTACATGCTTATATGCTCTACATGTTGAGTTTATTTGTATTATGACTTACTAAGCTTTTGGAAAGCTTACTTTGTGTGTGTGTTTTTCTCTGTTTTATAGGTTGTCAAAGCTACTGAAGGCTCGGGACCGTCGAGGATCATCATCACACTACTCAACTTATTTTGGTACATTTTGGAAATGTATATAGCTAGATATGGCATGTATAAGCTAGTTATTTGTATAAGTATGAGATGTGAACTTAGCCATGTGATTTGGCTAGTTATATGTTAGTTATATGCTTTTGAGATTATGATATATGTGGTGTATGTTTTGGTTTGATTAAATGACTTGGAAATGGTCAAGTTTTTGGGTTTGTATATGGATGAATTATGCTTAAATATGTGTAAGTCTTAGTCTTGAAAATTTGACATGATTGAAATTGGTAGTGAATGTATAGAATGAATAGTTATTTTAGTAGGTTCTTAGATACCAAATATGTATGAAATGTATTGGTATTGGCTTGTAGGTTTGACCCTTAATGGGTGGCATTTTGGCCTTACAAATGGCCTATAATGTCACACGGTTGTGGTACATGGGCGTGCCTAGTGACCGTTGGCCTAGGTCAGTAGCTAACTTAGGAGCACACGGCCTAGGTACACGGGCGTGCCTAGTAGCTGTGTGAATAAGTCAATATATGGCCTAAGAGTACACGGCCTTAGCACACGGGGGTGCTTGGTGGCCGTGGAGACAAGTCAGGATCGACCACGGCCAGGGTACATGGGCGTGCTTGGTGGCTGTGTAGATAAGTCGGGTTCAACCACGGGGAGGACACATGGGTGTGTCTAGCTACCGTGGGAGGTACACGGCCTGTCCATAAGGGCGTGTAACCCCTGAAACTTAGAAAAGTTTTAATTTTCCGAGAATTTCTGTATATGTTCCGGTTTAGTCCCAACTCTGTTTCTATGCATGTTTTAGGTCTCGATGATCTACAAAAGGGGACACTATGATTGTAATTGATGAGTTACTTGATGAATTGGCTGTTAAAGTTTCCGATCTTTTAGGTAACGCTCTTAACCCTAATCCAGCGACGGATACGGGATAGGGGTGTTACACTATGTGCTAGCTGATAGTGAAATATGAAAACTTGGTGTTGGGTTAACATAGTTTGTATTGGGATTTTTAGTGAAATTGAGCATTTTAGGCTTAATTGAGAAAATGAGAAATTGAAGGATAAAAATGTGAAATAAATCAAATGTGAGGGTTTGTATGAAAACAAGGAAAATTCGGCTAGGCTTGTGTGAAAAGAAATTATGTGGATTTGATGATTTTGTGAAATAGGGACTAAAGTGACGAAATGTTAAAATGAGAGGGCTATTTTGTAAAAATGCCCTAAATATGTGTGTTTAGACTAAAATGAATGATTTGGTAATTGAATGGATTGAATTTGAATGTGTATAGACCAAGAGAGGAGAAGTTCGGATCGAGATCGAGGCAAAGATAAAGTGCTCGATTGATCGACTGTTTCGGTAGTTCGACGTCTGAGGTAAGTTCGGATATAGTACAAGTTGTTAATTTATGTTCTATGTGATGTGAATTGAATGAGTATCTATATAATTATGAAATTAGAAATGCTATGTACTGAATTGAATTAGAAGGCACTAAGTGTGAGAAATTACAAACGGGATAGAAATGATTAGCACTGTGTGTGCGAGATGACAGAAGCTTCAGCTTATTGAATTGGCACTGTGTGTACGATACCGATATAAGCTTGGTTTAACGTATTGGCACTAAGTGTGCAATGATGACTATGTTTAGTCTATGAATTGGCACTAAGTGTGCGAACAAAGCAAGAGAATAGCAAAGGTTGATTGAAGTGTAAAGTTGAGTTGTTGAGTAGCATTGTTGGTGACTAGCTAAGTGTTGGCAAAGGTATGTATAAAACCTATGTGGTTGATGAAATTGAAAGTAGATGAAAGGAATGCTATGTGAGTATTGGACATGTTTGGAATTGTGTGACATTGATAAATAATCTATGTGATGGTTTAATATGTATATTGATTTGATTCAATGAATTAGTTGTATTGTACTTCGAACTTACTAAGCTTTGGAAAGCTTACTGTGTGATTTGTTTCTCTGCTTCGCAGTGTCAGTGAAGCTAGCTCGGATCTAGAAATCGTCGGCATATCAATCACACTATCGGCAATCTATTTTGGTACTTTTAGAAAGATGTATATAGATGAAATATGGCATGTATAGGCTAGAAGTTATGGTATGTTTTGTGATGTTTAATCCTTGCCATGTGATTTGGCTTGGAAGTGGGAAAATGTTGAGTTTATGAATGAGTTATGAAAATGGTATATTCCATGATTGTGTGGTTGATGAAAAGATGTGGTTTGAAGATGGTTTATGACATGGATTACATGATGTTTGATATGTACATGTTTTGAGATGTACAATTGTTACTTTGAATGGATTTATTGTGATGACATTAGGTATGGAAGTAAATGGTAATGTTGATGGTTATTGAGTGCATGAAATGGTATGTTTGTGTGCATTTAAAAGCATGAATTGGCATTGTTATGAAGCTTGTTGGTAGACCCTTGTATGGGTGGCAAATTGGCCTTGGAAATGGCCTATTTTTCCTGCACGGTTATGGCACATAGGCGTGCCTAGTAGCCGTGTGAATAAGTCAGTATATTGCCTAAGAGTACACGACCTTAGCACACAGGCGTGCCTGGTGGCCGTGTGAAGAAGTCAGAATACATTCTCTGTTTTGACACGGTCTAGACACATGGGTGTGTCTGGTGATCGTGTGAGGCACACGGCCTGATTGCACAGGCGTGTTACCACAATAGTGTTGAAGAATATTTGAAATTCTAAAAACTATTGTAAGTGTTTGGTTTAGTCCCGACCCCTTTCTAGCATGTGTTTAAGGTCTCATGGACCTCAATAAGGGACTATATGATTATGATGTGATATGTTTTAATGATGATTGACTTCGTGAAGTTAAATGGATGAGAAATGTTCTGTTTGTTCGGTAATGCCTTTTAACCCTATTCCGACGACGGTTTCGGGTTAGGGGTGTTACAGGATCTCCAGCGATCTCCAACCCGAGCTAGCTCAATAACCCTATAAGACATTAGAAAGGAAGGGGGTAAGCTATATATATAGATTAGTAAGTCCGTACGAAAATAATAAGCAACTCTTACAATTCTTTTATCAAGTTCAACAATTTAAACACAAAATAATACAAATTGCTATAAAGCTCACATTTATAATTTTCATTCAGTCATAATGTTTACTCTATCAACTTATAAGCATAATTTAACAGATCTTGGCATTAGCCTAACAACCATAATCTCTCCTTTGTAACATATTACAGAAAATAACAAATCATTTCAAACCTCGTAGTAAACATGCACATTAATTATGAGTATTTACATTTCAAGCATATACTTTAACAACTTTCAATTGCCTAAGTTCTTATCTTCCCATTTTCTCATATCCGATAAATCACAATTTGCATGAATAAAACATGCTATATCATAACTCAATTTTAGCCCGAAAGCAAAACGCATAATTGTCAACCGAATTTACCATGTATCTCATACATCACAAGGTTTTCACAAAAATATCATTGTGGAAATCATGAACTCACAATTTCATGAGGTCAATGCTTATAAACTTTACGTACATACCAGTACCAATTTGTAATACATACTTATTCTTTCTCTCCTTTGACATACCCGTTGAATTTTCCGTTGAACCATTTGGAATACTAAAGGATACTCGGGAATCTCGTACATACAATACCGTACCAATGCCATATCCCAGATATGGTCTTACATGTAATCTCGTATCGATGCCAATAGCCCAGCTATGGTCTTACACGAAGTCTCATATTGATGCCATATCCCAGATATGGTCTTACACGTAATCTCAATAACCCTAATGTCATGACATTTGTATCCTATCTATTCCTAAGGTTCAACCGGGACTTTCGTTGTATCGAATCTTTGTCGATCATTTCCGTAGTATCGTACTCAATAGCATTCACATTTCATTTCAGTAATATAGCATTTACCACAATTATATCAATTAAGCATTTATACACATATAATTTAATGCTTATTAAACATACGAACTTACCTCGACCTAAAAAGGGCAAAAAGGACTAAATCGTCAAATACTTGTTTTCCCCCGTTCTAGGTCCGAACCTCCATTTTCTTGATCTATAATATCGCATTTAACTTATTTAATCATTATACTATTCAAATCAACCCAAAATCACATTATGGCAAAAATTACATTTTTCCCCTAAAGTTTGACATTTATACATTTTAGTCCTTAGGCTCTTAAAATGAAATGTACTCAATTTCTTCAATACCCATGCCTAGCCGAACCTTATACATGCTTATAGCAGCCCATATTTCTCATTTATTAACATTTTTCTACTCATTTTATAGACTTTTACAAATAAGTCCTTTTAGACATTTTTACCGAAAATCACTTAGCAAAAGTCGTTTAGCAAACAACAAACATGCATTTTCTACCATCAAACATCAAAATACACACATGTTCAACATGGGTAAAATTTTATGCTTTGACATCTCTTCAAATTAGTGGTAGAAATAGATAGATCGAGTTACAACGACTTCAAAAATGTAAAGAGCATTAAAAACGGGGCTAGAACAGACTTATAATCAAGCTTGAAAGTGGCCAAACCCTAGTTATGGCTTCCCTCTTGTGAATTTCGGCCATGAGGAAGAAGATGGACAAATTTTGGCTTGATTTTTTGCTTTTTAATTCATTTTAATTACCAAATTACTAAAATGCCCTTAATGAAAAACTTTAGAAACATACCAAACCATGTCCATTTTTGTCCACCAACTTAACCATTGGTTTAATTACCATCTAAGGACCTCTAATTTAAAATCTCATAGCAATTGGACACCTTTTACATATAGAATTCAAGTTTTGCACTTTTTTGCAATTTAGTCCTTTTAACTAAATTGAGTGCCCAAACGTCAAAATTTTCGAACGAAATTTTCATGAAATCGTTCCATAAAACTGTAGACCACAAAAATATAATAAAAAACAAATTTTTCTACATCATATTTGTGGTCCCGAAACCACTGTTCCGACTAGACACAAAATCAGGTTGTTACAACTCTCCCCCCTTTAGGGATTTTCATCCCCGAAAATCTTATAGGAATATAAATTCGATTTCCACGTAGACTCCTCTATCTCGTAACACTGCCAAAGAACTCTCACTAAGGTTATGCTTTTATTTCCCAACTTTAAATCTCTCGTTTCAAAATTTTGATCGATTCTTCGTTATACAACACATCAGCTGAATCTTAATCCCTATCGGAGAATTCATACTCAAAGTGTCCAATTGATACCATCGCAACATAAGTACACAAAACACATTTTGAATCTTTTTCCTAGGCAATACTTTTGGAAGCATGCTATCGCTGAACGGGAATTTCATATCCTCATGTTTCAAATTCACATACGTTTTCTGACAATCTAGAGTGGATTCTAAACTACCACGAATCACTTTTACTTTTTGTATGATTTCTGATCAGATAGTCTCTGAAGCATATAACTCAACTGATCTATCATGTTACATATTCGATCACCAAAACATCTATTTCAAATAACTGTACATTTTATTACTCCCTGAATGAACAAACGAGCTACTACTGAGCTTCGTACAAAATTTTCTTCATAAGCTCTGAATTACTCAGCGTGTAAATTCTATATCAGAATAATGATAACAGTCATCAGGTCTGACCTGAAATTCAGGATCAAAAGTCGTCTCACACTGTACTCGTTTAGTTTACCACTCATTATCACATTCTTGAGGTTCTCAATCTTGCAAAGAAAACATCGCCTTAGCTTCTAATTTAGCTAGATTCAGACTGTCATCAAATAAGATTAATCATGTATCCAATACTCACAAAATAATCAAAGGTTTTCCATTCAAGCATTTGCAACTATATCTGCTTTCCCAAAGGTTAATCAATAACTGTTCACAATCTTCCAATAGATCAAGCCATCTATGCTGTTTTTAAATTTAGATCCTTTTGTGACATTAGATACTTTAAACTCTTGGGATCAAGAAACATATGACATTTTTCATCGAACAACCGATGTCATCAAATTCTCAACACAGACATAAAAAGTGGCCGACTCTAAATCACCCATCGGACAGTTCATTTCATGTGACTTTAACCTTCTGAAAGCATAAACTATCACTTTACATTCTTGTATTAAAACACATTCCAATCCGTTCGATAGTGCATCGCTGAAAAATCACAAATTCTTAACTCAATTTAAACTGGACTCCGAATCAATGCTTCGGTTAACAATACCTTCAACTATTTTCAACTTTGCTAACATGCAACAGACCATTCAACTTTCACAAATGTGATAACTTTATCAATCAAAATAGTTTTAACTCATAATAATATCATCTAATTAGAACTGATCTAATAGGTACGTCCTTGTATCACACCCTTTTTTGAATATAAATTCTTTATTCAGACTGTCCGTCAATTTACCCATGAATGTACAAGATTTTATCTTCTTACCTGAGGATAAACTTAAATGCATATAACTTGAATTACCTTTCAACTGACCAGTTCGCTCAGTTAAAAACAACTGAGTCGATCTCAACTCAAATAATATCATATCAAAGTACTCCCTTCTTTATGTTGTTAAAACAACTCAAACATACAATCTTTCAAAATTTCCTCACATGCTAGTCAAAGATCTTTACAACTGCATTAGCTCAAGGAAACAAAATATCCTGATTGAACTCATTGACCTTAATCAAACTTGCCTGAAAAAATAAAACCATCATACAATTTGAGCTTGAGCTTCCACTATCTATACCTTTGCTGATGTCAATTCCTTTCACGAAAATTAGAGAGATCCTGATACCAAAATCACCACGTTCCTATGATCGAACCAGAAATACAACCATAATAGACATAGTTATCACAAGCCAAAGAACACACTTTAAAGATGAGCCATGATTGATAATTTACGAAATAAGGATGATAAGAAGACCGAGATAAAGAAATCCAAGATGCGATATCATATTGGAAGTCCGAGAACAGAACTCATAAGAAAATAATAAAGATCTTGATGATTCCTCAGAGAAAACCAGAAGAAAAACAATGCTTATACGCTCTGGAATCAATTGTAATAGAGATAATATATTTTCTAAATATATATATAAAACAAAACAACATCCAGTAGAAACAGAAGAATAGCCTCTCATAAATTTTCACCAACAACTTTTATTTCAAACGTAATAGAATAGAATCCCAAAGAGAGATAAGAAATGCTGCTTATCAACCAACCAGACCAACAGTGCTTTCATCTAACATAATAATCAGCTAGCATTCTCATACGATAAGAATTTCATCAGAAAATGAACAATCACATATATTTTTGAGGATAAATGAATATATAAAATACCCAGGAGAGATCATCATAATCTATTCAATTACAACGGTTACACTCAAACAACTTTACGATTCAAATATCATTTCTCTGACTAATTTTGTCATCACTAATCCCGTATTATTCCATTCACTAACGAAAATCAATCCGGAAGAAATTCCAGCAAATACAACTTTAGACATAATACCTGAATGAGTCGATTAGCCAAGATTAACTTTTTCTTTACCCGTGACATCGCGAAATTCGAATGATCTTTAAAATAACCTGGCATCTTCTCCAGAACTGTATTCACTTGCCAAACTATTCTTAACTCTGACCACATTATTAGTTATTCTGCTACTGAACTCTTTAGTCTCTTACTTGTGAGCTCATTCAACTTAAATCTCGTAAAATTTCGTTATAAAATACCACATTGGTAAGGGGGTGAGGTCGTAAAGCCTCTAACTCGACTCTCATAAATACACGCATATAACTTAGCATTCATCATCAATATAATATCTTCACAATCATATAATTCACTACAAGCTAATTAACATACATATTTATGTTACACGAACTTTCCGATTATCTTTATTCAAACAAGTGTACTTAAACATACATTCCATAAATTTTGAGTAAGTTTACTTTTCACATTCACTTAATCAAACAAATTAGGCACATAACATCATATGAATGCCAAATAAACATAGATGATCTATCACAATATAAACTTTCATTTCATTTCACCTTTCCATATTTCAAGAATAATTCCCATTGAACTATTGCAATTTCGATGGATACTCGAGTAGTATACTCAAGGTATGCATGTCAACAATCCGTCAATTCATATTCAAAAGTGCCCTTTTGGCACATATTCATAGAGTACACTCTCGAGCCACATATGATATAATAGGATTGCCAGTCCAGACTAAATCCTTTTAGTAACATATGCTCTAAAGGGCTTACTCTGGATTACCCGTCCGGGCTAAATCCATTTCATAACATATGCTCGAGAGGGTTTAATTCAGGATTACCCTACCGGGCTAAATCCTTTTTGCAACATTTATAACATTTTATCCGTTTCATAAAATCACCATAATCCATCGAAATACAACGTTCAACCGGAACAATGACATTTCATCCATATTTCTCAACTTATGGTTATTTCATTTTGTAACTCATCACATGCATATCATGAACTCTTATTCATACCTTTCCAAGTTTCGACTCATCACAAACACATTTTCAAATATCTTAGTATCACTTTCAGCATTTTCGAAAATAGCTCGGTTGGAAAGCATCTCTGCCTCAACAAAACAATTTCATCAGAGTCGGGAGATATCACACTATCACAGGTAGTAATATGGCATGTATAGCTAGACTCACATAAGCTACGTTAGTCTGATAACCGACTAAACTATAGCTCTGATACCACTAAATGTAACACCCTTTACCCGTATTTGACACTAGAACAGGGAATGAGGCATTATCGGACTTAAACACAAGAAAACATACAAAATTAAGACGTAAATTTCTATCCAAATTTAAAACTTTTCACATACATTCATATCGTCCCTAAAACGAGCCTACGAGGCTCAATACATGCTTTGGAAATGGTTCGAGACTAAACCGAGAACTTTAGAAATTTTTACAAAACATAGAAAATTTTTACTAAATGCAGCTCTCACACGCTCGTGTGGTCCAAGGGACACGCCCGTGTGACCCTGAGGCACACTTGTGCTTCAGACTGTGCTCAAATTAGGGTGCTCTCTAACTTGTGCCAGACGACCGTGCCACACGCCCGTGTGCTAGGCCGTGTAGCACACACGACTGAGACGCACGCTGGTGTCTCTGCCCGTGTGCTCAATTCTGGGCATTCTATTTTTCCAAATTAAAGTACAGGGGACACACGGCCGGATCACATGCCCGTGGGGCAGACCGTGTGGACAAAATAAAGGCTATTTACCAAGCCATTTTGCCACCCTCACTTGTACACATCAACACAACATCACATTGCACAAACTCAAGCATATAAGAGCAACTAAACAACCACAACCAAGACAATAACATGTCATTCTCATGCCATTATTTAACATTTCAACAATAGGCAACATTTCCAAACATCTCACATTCATGTCATATATAACATTTCTATCATTCACCAAGCATACCATGACCATATCACCAAAGACATTAGCACACAAATATATATGAATAGGCTTACAACCATGATAGCCCAAATAAACCAATCTACATGGCCAATTATCAAAACAAGCCTTTGACAATCACAAGCCAACACACTGGCTACGATCACAATGACACATTTAACAAAATGACTAAGTCCCTATACATGCCATAGACTTAAAATACTTGAATTCATTTATACCCAAAATGATAGCTTGATAGTGTGATAGGATCTCCAGCGATCTCCAACCCGAGCTAGCTCAATAACCCTATAAGACATTGGAAAGGAAGGGGAGTAAGCTATATATATAGCTTAGTAAGTTCGTACGAAAAAAATAAGCAACTCTTACAAATCTTTTATCAAGTTCAACAATTTAAACACAAGATAATACAAATTGCTGTAAAGCTCACAGTTATAATTTTCATTCAGTCATAATGTTTACTCTATCAACTTATAAGCATAATTTAACATATCTTGGCATTAGGCTAACAACCATAATCTCTCCTTTGTAACATATTACAGCAAATAACAAATCATTTCAAACCTCGTAGTAAACATGCACATTAATTATGAGTATTTACATTTCAAGAATATACTTTAGCAACTTCCAATTACCTAAGTTCTTATCTTCCCATTTTCTCATATTCGATAAATAACAATTTGCATGAATAAAACATGCTATATCATAACTCAATTTTAGCCCGAAAGCCAAACGTATAATTGTCAACCGAATTTACCATGTATCTCATACATCACAAGGTTTTCACAAAAACATCACTGTGGAAATCATGAACTCACAATTTCATAAAGTCAATGCTTATAAACTTTACGTACATACCGGTACCAATTCGTAATACTTACATATTCTTTCTCTCCTTTGACATACCCATTGAATTTCCCGTTGAACCATTTGGAATACTAAAGGATACTCGGGAATCTCGTACATACAGTACCATACCAATGCCATATCCCAGATATGGTCTTACATGTAATCTCGTATCGATGTCAATAGCCCAGCTATGGTCTTACACGAAGTCTCATATCGATGCCATATCCTAGATATGGTCTTACACGAAGTCTCATATTGATGCCATATCCCAGATATGGTCTTACACGTAATCTCAGTAACCCTAATGTCATGACATTTGTATCCTATCTATTCCTAAGGTTCAACCGGGACTTTCGTTGTATCGAATCTCTGTCAGTCATTTTTCGTAATATCGTACTCAATAGCATTCACATTTCATTTCAATAATATAGCATTTACCACAATTATATCAATTAAGCATTTATACACATATAATTTAATGCTTATTAAACATACGAACTTACCTCGGCATAAAAAGGGCAAAAAGGACTAAATCGTCAAATACTTGTTTTTCCACCGTTCTAGGTCCGAACCTCATTTTTCTTGATCTATAATATCACATTTAACTTATTTAATCATTATACTATTCAAATAAGCCCAAAATCACATTATGGCAAAAGTTACATTTTTGCCCCTAAAGTTTGACATTTTTACATTTTAGTCCCTAGGCTCGTAAAATGAAATGTACTCAATTTCTTCAATACTCATGCCTAGCCAAACCTTATACATGCTTTTAGCAGCCCATATTTCTCATTTATTAAAATTTTTCTACTCATTTTACAGACATTTACAAACAAGTCCTTTTAGACATTTTTACCAAAAATTACTTAGCAAAAGTCGTTTAACAAACAACAAACATGCATTTTCTACCATCAAACATCAAAATACACACATGTTCAACATAGGTAAAATTTTAGACTTTGTCATCTCTTCAAATTAGTGGTAGAAATAGATAGATCGAGTTACAACGACTTCAAAAATATAAAGAGCATTAAAAACGGGGCTAGAACGGACTTACAATCAAGCTTGGAAGTGGCCAAATGTAACACCTCTTACCCGTATTCCATGCCGGAACCGGATACGAGGCATTACCGTACTTTACTTTCTTTAACATACGGCATTGGGCTGTAAAATTTCAGTTCAATTTAAAACTTTTCATTCGTGCACAATACTACCCTATCATGAGCCTACGAGGCCTTAAACATACAATCAAAACAGTTCGGAACCAATCCGGAAACTTTTACGCACTTAGAAAATTTTTGCTCAAAAGCAGGCTACACGCTGCAGGTGAATGGAACACGCCCGTGTGGGCAATCCAGTGTGGTCACACACGCCCATGTTCCTGCACCGTGTGGAATTTATTTTCATTTCGAACCTACAGGGGTTTTACACGCCGACACACGCGCGCGTTCGTGGCCCCGTGTCCTCCACACGACCTAGACACGTCTGTGTCCTCACCCATGTGAGAAAACCCTTGCATTATATTAATGACATCAGCAATCTTTTAAGTGCACACGGCCTAGGCACACGCCCGTGTGCTGGCCCATGTGGCGAATCAAACCACGCAAATTTGATGCAGGGGACACACGGCCTGTCAACACACCCATGGGGTTGGCCGTGTGTCACACATGGCCTAGACACACGCCCGTGTGTCTACCCGTGTGGACAATCAGAAGGCTATTTATCAAGCCAATTGCCACCCTGAAACATAAACACATATATGCCAACTCAAGCAACATATAGCATGGCAATAATATACTAGGAAAAATCCCTATTCATCATTCATACATCTCACATTTTACTCCATCTATTGCATGAACATTTGCTTCATGAAACTCATCATCATTAAAATAATAAACTTGACATTTATTGGCCAAATACTAATGGCCATTTACAAAATGGGTGTACAACATTAATAGCCAACACTTTGGCTTTCAAATATGACATAGCACAAAATGACCAAGTTCCTATACATGCCATACTCAAAATGAATCAACTTTACTATACAAAAGATTAGTTGATAGTGTGATCCGAGCTCCGACGTCTTACGATCCCCGAGCTAGCTTGGCGATACTACAAGGAAAAAGGAAAAGAGAGGGGTAAGCATATAGCTTAGTAAGTTTGCATGAATTAAAATAGTAACATAAATGCTCATGGCAAAATTCATTCATCTCATAGAACAATAATAACATAAGTTCTCAAGTACTTTGACATACTTACTCATATTTAAGCTTACCCATTACATATCACATTAGGGTATCATAACTCGTATTTTACTCATGGTACCTTTATCACTTCATCACATAATTTAGCACTTATGCTTTCATAAATATAAACTTAAATCGTAATCATCTTTCACTTAAGTGTAACTCTTTATCATCTTTATATAGCTTAGCTCTTACCATCTTTGCATACTTAGCTCTTTTGCCCGTTGAATTACTCGGAATATCGGAGGATACTCAATCTCATAACACATATATTATGATGCCAATGCCATATCGCAGATATGGTCTTACATGGGATCACCTCTTGATGCCGATGCCATATCCCGGATATGGTCTTACACGATCTCTTAGCTCGATGTCGATGCCATGTCCCGCATATGGTCTTATACGAGATCGTATATAGATGTCAATGCCATATCCCGATATGGTCTTACACAAGATCTTCCTTTGGTGCCGAGGCCATGTCCCGCACATGGTCTTATACGACCTTCCTTTTTCTGCCGATGATGCCATATCCCGATATGGTCTTATACGGACCTTCCTTATTCGATGCCGATGCCATGTCCTGCATAAGGTCTTATACGGAATCTACGTTCGGTCGGTCGGGCCATATCCCGATATGGTCTTATACGGGACCTACATTCGGTGTCGATGCCATGTCCTGCATATGGTCTTATACTGAGACCTTCCTTATCTCATGTTGTGATATAGGTATCCTCGTTAAACCGAATCTTCAATCGGGGCGTAAACTTAATACATCCTCATTTCAATCTCATCAAAGCATCATAAATTAACTTCATGGAATTTATATATGTTTCTCATAAAATAAGGTAATTATAAGTAGAATAACATTGTATAGCTTTAATTTCATACAAACTTACCTCGGTACTCAAAATGTGCGTAGATGTTTAATTTAGTACAACACATTTTTCTTGCCTCGGTTTCAGTCCGGGCTTCGTGTTTCTTGATCTATAATAACAATTTCACTTGTTTAATACTCACATTGACTAAATTGACTCATGAATTGACTCATGAATCATACTTTGGCAAAATTACGATTTTCCCTTAAACTTTTACATAATTACACTTTTGCCCCTAGCCTCGTAAAATGATTTTTATTCAACTTTCTTGCATTTTAAGCCTAGCCGAATCATTTTCTTAACTTCAACAGCCCCTAATTTCCACTATTTCACCCATGTATGACCACTTTCATAACTTTTGCAATTTGGTCCTTTTATGCATTTCTCATGAAAATCACTTAGAAAAAGATGTTTATCATGCATCAAACTTTCATATTCTTCCATAAAACATCAAAATACATGCATGTCATACATGGGTAAATTTTTGAATATAAACCCTAGCTCAAAATATAGCTAAACCGAGCTACAAGGATCTCAAAAATATGAAGAAAATTAAAAACGGGGCTAGGATGCACTTACTATCAAGCTTGGAAGTTGAAGAAACCGTAGCTATGGCTCCTTAGTGATTTTCGATAATGGGAGAAGAAGATGGACACAATTTTGACTTATTTTTCCCTTTTTAATCTTTTATTTACCAAATGACAAAAATGTCCTTAATGGTCCTTTCTTGAGATTTTTCCTTCCTATGTCTATTTTTGTCCATCTAAACATATAATGGTCTAATTGCTAAATAAGGACCTCTAGTAATTTTTATAATTCTATTTCATACTTGAATCTTCTAGAATCTCATATTTTCTATTCTTTGCAATTTAGTCCTAATGGAACAATTGATCTCTAATTAATAAAATTTCCTCATGAAATTTTCACACAATCATGCAACCACATCATAAACTTCATAAAAATCATAAAAACACATATTTCTACATCGAATTTGTGGTCTCGCAACCACTATCCCGACTAGGCCCTAAATCGAGCTATTACAATTCTCCCCCTTAGGGATTTTCATCCCCGAAAATCTTACCGATAAAAAGGTTTAGGTGCTGGTTTCTCATAGCCTCATCGGGCTCCCATGTAGCCTCTTCTACCCCATGTCTTTGCCATTATTCCTTAGTTGTTTAACTTCCTGTGCTAGAATCTTAATCGGTTCTTCGCTATATGTCATGTCGGGTTGAATTTCAACCTCTGTCGGTGTAATCACATGCAAAGGATCTGATTGGTAACGTCGCAACATGGACACGTGGAATACATCATGTATCTTTTCCAACTCAAACTGCAACGCCAATCGATACGCTACCGATCCTATCCTCTTGGTAATCTCATATGGTCTGATAAAACGCGGACTCAATTTGCCTTTTCGGCCAAATCTGAGAACTTTCTTCCATGGTGACACTTTCAAGAATACCTTATCACCAACTTGAAATTCAATCTCTTTTTGTTTTATGTCCGAGTAGGATTTTTGTCTATCAGAGGCAACTTTTAAACAGTCACGAATTATTTTTACCTTCTCCTCGGTTTCTCTAACTAGATCAACCCCGTGAATCTGATTTTCCTTGAGTTCAGTCCAATACAAAGGCATTCAAAATTTACGCCCATACAAAGCCTCATAAGGTGCCATTTTCAAACTCGACTGAAAACTGTTATTGTATGCAAACTCACAAAACAGTAAATACTTTTCCCAAATGCCACAAACTCAAGAACACAACATCTGAGAGCATATCCTCAAGTATTTGTATTAATCTCTCTCGATCATCCGTCGGTTTGGGGGTGAAAAGCCAGACTAAAACTCAACTTTGTGCCCAAAGCATCTTGTAACTTTTTCCAAAAGTGGGATGTGAATCTTGGATCTCTATCCGATATAATCGATAAAGGCACTCCATGAAGCCTTACAATCTCAAAAACATACAAGTTTGCTAACTTATCTAGTGAATAGTCAACACGTACCGGTATAAAGTGGGCCGACTTCATAAGTCTATCGACTACGACCCATACAACATCTTTCTTACTCGGTGTCAATGGCAAACCCGTCACAAAGTCCATGGTAAAACGGTCCCACTCGAGAACCATGATAAGCTGAAGCAAACCTGAAGGTACTTGGTGTTCACCTTTCACTTGTTGACAAATTAAAAATCTTGATACAAACTCAAAAATATCTTTCTTCATACTCGGCCACCAATACCATTTCTTTAAATCGTTATACATTTTTGTACTACCCGGATGTACAAATAGACTTCCGCTATGTGCCTCGTATAAGATCTTCCGAATAAGCTCATCATTCCTCGGTACACAGACTCTGTCTCTGAACATTAAGCATCCATCAGAATTAATCCGGAAGTCAGACTCGACTCCCGACTCACACTGAACTCTTTTGGCTTGCAAGTCGCTGTCATCTTTCTGAGCTTCGTAAATCTCTTGAAGAAACATCGGTCTAGCCCTCAACTCAGCTATAATGATACCATCATCTGACAAAGTCACTCGTGTATTCATAGCTCTTAATGCGAATAAGGACTTTCTACTCAAAGCATCAGCGACTACATTCGCCTTTCTCGGGTGGTAATCAATGACTAGCTCATAATCCTTGATAAACTCTAACCATCTCTGCTGCCTTAAGTTCAATTCCTTCTGAGTCATCAAGTACTTTAAGCTTTTATGATCAGTGAATATCCGACATTTTTCACAATACAAATGGTGTCTCCATATTTTTAATGCAAACACGATGGCAGCCAACTATAAATCATGTGTCGGGTAGTTCTTCTCATGTGGCTTTAACTGTCTAGAGGCATACGCTATCACCTTGCCTTCCTGCATAAGTACACAGCCCAATCCATTCAAGGATTCATCGCCGTAGATCACAAATTCCTTTCCCGGTTCGGGTTGCACTAGAACTGGAGCCTCAGTCAATAATGCCTTTAATTTTTTGAAACTCTGTTGGCATTTCTCTGTCCATTCAAACTTTAAATATTTTTGTAATAGTCTCATCATCAGAGTCGCTATCATGGAAAATCCCTTGACAAATCATAGGTAATAGCCAGCTAGCCCTAGAAAACTTCTGACCTCTGATACATTTCTTCGCGATTTCCAATTAACAATGACCGAAATTTTGTTTGGGGCTACCCGGATTCCATCTCCCGATACAATGTGTCCCAAAAACCCAACCTCTTTGAGCCAAAACTCACTCTTGCTAAACTTGGCATACAACTGATTATCTCGTAAAATCTCTAATACCTTCCTCAAGTGCTCCGCATGCTCTTTCTTATCACGAGAATATATCAGTATGTCATCAATAAAAACCACAACAAATTTATCTAAGTATGGCCGAAAGATGTGGTTCATTAAATCCATAAACACGGCAGGGGCGTTTGTTAAACCAAAAGGCATGACCAAAAATTCATAGTGCCCATACCTTGTCTGAAATGCGATTTTCGGCACATCTGAGTCTTTGACCCTCAATTGGTAATAACCGGACCTCAAATCAATCTTGGAAAACACAGTGGCTCCCTTCAATTGATCAAACAAATCATTGATCCTTGGCAATGGGTACTTGTTCTACACGGTTACCTTATTAAGCTACAGGTAATCTATACATAACCTCATGGAACCGTCTTTCTTTTTCACAAATAGCACTGGAGCACCCCACGGAGAATAACTTGGTCTTGCAAAGCCTTTGTCCGTTAACTCTTGCAACTGTGCTTTTAACTCTTTCAACTCGGTTGGAGCCATTCTATACGGAGTAATCGATATAGGTGCAGTACCAGGGGCTAACTCAATGCCAAATTCAATTTCTCTCACCGGAGGCAACCCTGGCAACTCTTCTGGGAATACATCTGGGTACTCGCATACTATCGGTACTGATTCAATTCTTAACTCAGCTTCTTTAGCATTCATCATAAAGGCAAGATATGCCTCGTATCCCTTTCTTACATATTTCTGGGAAGACATATGAGAGATCACTACAGGCAGTCTGTCTTGTTCATCTGATTCAACACGAAGGGTGTTCCCATTTTAACATTTCATTGCAATGTATTTCTTTCCACAATTTATTGTCACATCATGAGTGGTTAACCAGTCCATACCAAGAATTATATCAAATTCATCAAATGGAAATAGCATGAGATTTGCCTTAAAATCATGACCTCTAATCATCATTGGGCAATCTTTGCATACTTTATCAACTAACACACTTTTGCCTAAAGGATTGGACACTTTTATCACAAACTCTATGGACTCTACGGCCATGCTCATACTAGAAACTAATTTCATGCAAATATATGAGTGGGTATATCCCGGATCAATTAAAGCAATAACATTAGTATCATGGAGAAAAAATGTACCCGTATTTACATTAGGGGATGACGCCTCTTCGCGAGCGTGAATTGCATAGTTCATCGCAGGCGCTCTACCCTCAGATCTTGCAGCCTGCTCTCTGGGAGTACTCTTGCTACTCGTTCCACTTCCCAGGTTTCTCTACGGTTTCCCTCTATTGGTACTTCTCGACCTTGTACTCTGAATTTTCTCTTTTTCAACCATCTCAGGGCACTCTCTAATAAAATGATCTTGGGAACCACTCTCATGGGCTCGGCACTCACCGGGATGTCGTCTGCCACACTGTGAACATTCCGACCTATTAGGTCGTGTGTTCCCAACACTAGCAACTGAAGTAGTCTGAGCTTTAATCCCCGAGTACGGTTTACTCTTACTGCTCAAAACCCGCTCAAGTAGTCGATCGGGTAGGAAGTCTCTCGACTTCTTGGACGAGGACCAAACGACTTATTCAATTGTCTTTTTCTTGAGTCACGAGACTCCATCTCAGCTTTTCTTTTCTCTTTCACCAATTCCTCGGCTTTACAAGCTCGGTCCACTAGCACAACAAATTCCTTCCATTCAAGGACACCAATGAATAATCTGATATCTTCATTTAATCCGTCCTCGAACCTCTTACACATGATGGCTTCAGAGGACACATATTCCCCAGCGTACTTGCTGAGCCTTGCAAATTCACACTCATATTCTGTTACCGTCATTTTTTCTTGTTTCAGTTCAAGGAATTCCTTTCTTTTCTAATCGATAAACCATTGGCTGATATACTTCTTCCGAAATTCTTCTTGGAAAAACTCCCATGTTATCCTTTCCCTTGGTACAACCGACACAAGGGTGTTCCACAACTGATAAGCGGAATCTCTCAAAAGAGACACCAGACACTTCATGCACTCTTCAGGGGTGCAAGATAATTCATCAAATACCCAGATGGTATTTTCAAGCCAAAATTCATCTCTTTCTGGATCATCGTCCTTATTGGCTCGAAATTCCTCGGCCCCTTGTTTCCGGATCCTGTCAACCGGAGGCTTTTCTCTCCTTACTACTTCTACCACTTGGGGACCTACAGGGGTAGGCTGAGGAATAGGTGGGGGAGGAGGGGGTTGTGCATTCGGGTTCGTACGAACGAACTCCGTATACCATGCGTTCATCATGTGGAGAAAGGCTTCCCTAGCCTCTTCTCTCCTCTCTCTCGCTTACAGAGCTTGGTCTATTTTCATTTTTAGTCGGCGCCGTCCCTTCATGAGTCGCGCGCACTTTCTACATCATCCGCCACACTCTTTCGGGATCCATTTACTATATAAAAACACAATTTAAATCGTCAGGAGTCGTCACACTATCATAATACAATTACTCATACGTATGGCATGTATATCTAGACTCATGCATACGCTACGTTAGTCCGAGAATCGATTAAACCGTAGTTCTGATACCACTAAATATAATACCCCTTACCCGTATTCCATGCCGAAATCGGATACGAGGCATTACCGTACTTTACTTTCTTTAACATACGGCATTGGGCTGTAAAATTTTGTTTCAATTTAAAACTTTTCATTCGTGCACAATACTACCCTATCATGAGCCTACGAGCCCTAAACATACAATCGAAATAGTTCGAAACCAATCCGGAAACTTTTACGCACTTAGAAAATTTTTGTTCAAAATAGGGCTACACGCCCGTGTGAAATGGAACACGCCCGTGTGGGCAGGCCGTGTGGTCACAGACACCCCTGTTCCCAGCTCGTGTGGAATTTATTTTTCATTTCAAACTTACAGGGGTTTTTACACGGCCGGACACACGCCCGTGTCTGTGGCTCGTGTCCTCCACACGACCTAGACACGCCCATGTCCTCACCCATGTGAGAAAACCCTTGCATTCTGTTTATGACGTCAGCAATCTTTTATGTGCACACAGCCTAGGCACACGCCCGTGTGCTGGCCCGTGTGGCGAATCAAATCCACGCAAATTTGATGCAGGGGACACACGGCCTGTCAACACACCCATGGGGTTGGCCATGTGTCACACACGGCCTAGACACACGCCCGTGTGTCTACCCGTGTGGACTATCAGAAGGCTATTTATCAAGCCAATTGCCACCCTGAAACATAAACACATATATGCCAACTCAAGAAACATATAGCATGGCAATAATATACTAGGAAAAATCCCTATTCATCATTCATATATCTCATATTTTACTCCATCTATTGCATGAACATTTGCTTCATGAAACTCATCATCATTAAAATAATAAACTTAACATTTATTGGCCAAATACTAATGGCCATGTACAAAATGGGTGTATAACATTAATAGCCAACACTTTGGCCTTCAAATATGACATAGCACAAAATGACCAAGTTCCTATACATGCCATACTCAAAATGAATCAGCTTTACTATACCAAAGATTAGTTGATAGTGTGATCCGAGCTCCGATGTCTTACGATCCCAGAGCTAGCTTGGCGATACTACAAGGAAAAAGGAAAAGAGAGGGGTAAGCATATAGCTTAGTAAGTTTGCATGAATTAAAATAGCAACATAAATGCTCATGGCAAAATTCATTCATCTCATAGAACAATAATAACATAAGTTCTCAAGTACTTTGACATACTTACTCATATTTAAGCTTACCCATTACATATCACATTAGCGTATCATAACTCGTAGTTTACTCATGGTACCTTTATCACTTCATCACATAATTTAGCACTTATGCTTTCATAAATATAAACTTAAATCGTAATCATCTTCCACTTAAGTGTAACTCTTTATCATCTTTATATAGCTTAGCTCTTACCATCTTTGCATACTTAGCTCTTTTGCCCGTTGAATTACTCGGAATATCGGAGGATACTCAATCTCATCACACATATATTACGATGCCAATGCCATATCCCAGATATGGTATTACATGGGATCACCTCTTGATGCCGATGCCATATCCCAGATATGGTCTTACTCGGGATCTCTTAGCTCGATGTCGATGCCATGTCCCAGACATGGTCTTATACGAGATCGTACATAGATGTCGATGCCATATCCCAGATATGGTCTTACACGAGATCTTCCATTGGTGCCGAGGCCATGTCCCAGACATGGTCTTATACGGGACCTTCCTTATTCGGTGCCGATGCCATATCCCAGATATGGTCTTATACGGGACCTTCCTTATTCGATGCCGATGCCATGCCCCAGACAAGGTCTTATACGAAATCTACGTTCGGTGCCGATGCCATATCCCAGATATGGTATTATACGGGACCTACATTCGGTGTCGATGCCATGTCCCAGACATGGTCTTATACGGGACCTTCCTTATCTCATGTCGTGACATAGGTATCCTCGTTAAACTAAATCTTCAACCAGAACGTAAACTTAGTACATCCTCATTTCAATCTCATCAAAGCATCATAACTTAACTTCATGGAATTTATATATGTTTCTCATAAAATAAGGTAATTATAAGTAGAATAACATTGTATATCTTTAATTTCATACAAACTTACCTCGATACTCAAAATGTGCGTAGATGTTCAATTTAGTCCAACGCATTGTTCTTGCCTCGGTTTCGGTTCGGGCTTCGTGTTTCTTGATCTATAATAACAATTTCACTTGTCTAATACTCACATTGACTAAATTGACTCATGAATCATACTTTGGAAAAATTATAATTTTGCCCTTAAACTTTCACATAATTACACTTTTGCCCCTAGGCTCGTAAAATGATTTTTATTCAACTTTCTTGCATTTTAAGCCTAGCCAAATCATTTTCTTAACTTCAACAGCCCCTAATTTCCAATATTTCACCCATGTATGACCACTTTCATAACTTTTGCAATTTGGTCCTTTTAAGCATTTCTCATGAAAATCACTTAGAATAAAATGTTTATCATGCATCAAACTTTCTTATTCTTCCATAAAACATCAAAATACATGCATGTCATACATGGGTAAATTTTTAAATATAAACCCTAGCTCAAAATATAGCTAAATCGCGCTACGAGGATCTCAAAAATGCGAAGAACATTAAAAATAGGGCTAGGATGCACTTACTATCAAGCTTGGAAGTTGAAGAAACCCTAGCTATGGCTCCTTAGTGATTTTCGGCCATGGGAGAAGAAGATGGACACAATTTTGACTTATTTTTCTCTTTTTAATCTTTTATTTACCAAATGACAAAAATGCCCTTAATGGTCCTTTATTGAGATTTTTCCTTCCTATGTCTATTTTTGTCCATCTAAACATATAATGGTCTAATTGCTAAATAAGGACCTCTAGTAATTTTTATAATTCTATTTCATACTTGAATCTTCTAGAATCTCATATTTTCTATTCTTTGCAATTTAGTCCTAATGGAACAATTGATCACTAATTAATAAAATTTCCTCATGAAATTTTCACACAATCATGCAACCACATCATAAACTTCATAAAAATCATAAAACACATATTTCTACTTTGGATTTGTGGTCTCGCAACCACTATCCCGACTAGGCCCTAAATCCAGCTGTTACAATTCTCCCCCCTTAGGGATTTTCGTCCCCGAAAATCTTACCGGTAAAAAGGTTTGGGTACTGGTTTCTCATAGCCTCATCGGGCTCCTATGTAGCCTCTTCTACCCCATTTCTTTGCCATAATACTTTCACGAGAGTTATACTTTTGTTCTTTAGCTGTTTAACTTCCCGTGCTAGAATCTTAACCGGTTCTTCGCTATATGTCATGTCGGGTTGAATTTTAACCTTTTTCGGTGTAATCACATGCGAATGATCTGATCGGTAACGTCGCAACATGGACACGTGGAATACATCATGTATCTTTTCCAACTCCGACGGGAATGCCAATCGATAAGCTACCGGTCCTATCCTCTCGGTAACCTCATATGGTCCGATAAAACGCGGACACAATTTTCCTTTCCGGCCAAATCTGAGAACTTTCTTCCATGGTGACACTTTCAAGAATACCTTATCACCAACTTGAAATTCAATCTCTTTTCGTTTTAGGTCCGAGTAGGATTTCTATCTATCAGAGGTAGCTTTTAAACAGTCACAGATTATTTTTACCTTCTCCTCGGTTTCTCTAACTAGATCGACCCCGTGAATCTGATTTTCCTTGAGTTCAGTCCAATACAAAGGCGTTTGACATTTACGCCCATACAAAGCCTCATAAGGTGCCATTTTCAAACTCGACTGAAAATTGTTATTGTATGTAAACTTTACCAACGGTAAATACTTTTCCCAGCTGCCCTAAAACTCAAGAACACAACACCAGAGCATATCCTAAAGTATCTGTATTAATCTCTCCGACTGTCCGTCAGTTTGGGGGTGAAAAGCCGTACTAAAACTCAACTTTGTGACCAAAGCATCTTGTAACTTTTTCCAAAAGCGGGATGTGAATCTTGGATCTCTATCCGATATAATCGATAAAGGCACTCCATGAAGCTTTATAATCTCATAAACATACAAGTTTGCTAACTTATCAAGTGAATAGTCAACACGTACCGGTATAAAGTGGGTCGACTTCGTAAGTCTATCGACGATACCCATACAGCATCTTTCTTGCTCGGTGTCAACGGCAAACCCATCACAAAGTCCATGGTAACACGGTCCCATTTCCACTCGGGAACCATGATAGGCTGAAGCAAACCTGAAGGTACTTGGTGTTCACCTTTCACTTGTTGACAAATTAAACATCTTGATACAAACTCAGAAATATCTTTCTTCATACTCGGCCACCAATACCATTTCTTTAAATCGTTATACATTTTTGTACTGCCCGGATGTACAGTTAGACATCCGCTATGTGCCTCGTATAAGATCTTCTGAATAAGCTCATCATTCCTTGGTACACAAACTCTGTCTCTGAACATCAAGCATCCATCAGAATTAATCTGAAAGTCAGACTCGACTCCCGACTCACACTAAACTCTTTTGGCTTGCAAGTCGCTGTCATCTTTCTGAGCCTCGTAAATCTCTTGAAGAAACATCGGTCTAGCCCTCAACTCAGCTAGAATGATACCATCATCTGACAAAGTCACTCGTGTATTCATAGCTCTTAATGCGAATAAGGACTTTCTACTCAAAGCATCGGCGACTACATTTGCCTTTTCTGGGTGGTAATCAATGACTAGCTCATAATCCTTGATCAACTCTAACCATCTCCGCTGCCTTAAGTTCAATTCCTTCTGAGTCATCAAGTACTTGAAGCTTTTATGATCAGTGAATATCCGACATTTTTCACCATACAAATGGTGTCTCCAAATTTTTAATGCAAACACGATGGCAGCCAACTCTAAATCATGTGTCAGGTAGTTCTTCTCATGTGGCTTTAACTTTCTAGAGGCATACGCTATCACCTTGCCTTCCTGCATAAGTACACAGCCCAATCCATTCAAGGATGCATCGCTGTATATCACGAATTCCTTTCCCGGTTCGGGTTGCACTAGAATTGGAGCCTCAGTCAATAATGCCTTTAATTTTTCAAAACTCTGTTGGCATTTCTCTGTCCATTCAAACTTTACATCTTTTTCTAATAGTCTCATCATCGGAGTCGCTATCATGGAAAATCCCTTGACAAATCGTTAGTAATAGCCAGCTAGGCTTAGAAAACTTCTGACCTCTAATACATTTCTTGGCAGTTTCCAATTAACAATGGCCGAAATTTTGCTTGGGTCTACCCGGATTCCATCTCCCGAGACAATGTGTCCCAAAAACCCAACTTCTTTGAGCCAAAACTCACTCTTGCTAAACTTGGCATACAACTAATTATCTCGTAAAATCTGTAATACCTTCCTCAAGTGCTCCGCATGCTCATTCTCATCACGAGAATATATCAGTTTGTCATCAATAAAAACCACAACAAATTTATCTAAGTATGGCAGAAAGATGTGGTTCATTAAATCCATAAACACGGCAGGGGCGTTTGTTAAACCAAAAGGCATGACCAAAAATTCATAGTGCCCATACCTTGTCCGAAATGCGATTTTCGGCACATCTGAGTCTTTGACCCTCAATTGGTAATAACCGGACCTCAAATCAATCTTGGAAAACACAGTGGCTCCCTTCAATTGATCAAACAAATCATCGATCCTTGGCAATGGGTACTTGTTCTACACGGTTACCTTATTAAGCTGCAGGTAATCTATACATAACCTCATGGAACCGTCTTTCTTTTTCACAAATAGCACTGGAGCACCCCGCGGAGAATAACTTGGTCTTGCAAAGCCTTTTTCCGTTAACTCTTGCAACTGTGCTTTTAACTCTTTCAACTCGGTTGGAGCCATTCTATACTGAGAGCAATCGATATAGGTGCAAGACTGTGGCTAACTCAATGCCAAATTCAATTTCTCTCACCGAGGCAACCACGCAACTCTTCCGGGAATACATTTGGGTACTCGCATACTATCTGTCTCGATTCAATTCTTAACTCGCTTTTTAGCATTCATCACAAAGGCAAGATATGCCTCGTATCCCTTTCTTACATATTTCCGCGCGGATATATGAGAGATCACCACAGCAATCGGCCTTGTTCATCCGATTCAACACGAAGGGTGTCCCCATTTTCACATCTCAATTCAATATATTTCTTTCCACAATTTACTGTCACATCATGAGTGGTTAACCAGTCCATACCAAGAATTATATCAAATTCATCAAATGGCAATAGCATGAGATTTGCCTTAAAATAATGACCTCTAATCATCAATGGGCAATCTTTGCATACCTTATCAACTAACACACTTTTGCCTAAAGGATTGGACACTTTTATCACAAACTCTGTGGACTCTACGGGCGTGCTCATACTAGATACTAATTTCATACAAATATATGAGTGGGTATATCCCGAATCAATTAAAGCAACAACATTAGTATCATGGAGAGAAAATGTACCCGTAATTACATCAAGGGATGACGCCTCTTCGCGAGAGCGAATGGCATAGGTCCTCGCAGGCGCTCTACCCTCAGATCTTGCAGCCTGCTCTCTAGGAGTACTCTTGCTACTCGTTCCACTTCCCGGGTTTCACTGCGGTTTCCCTCTATTGGTACTTCCCGACCTTGTACTCTGAATTTTCTCTTTTTCAACCATCTCAGGGCACTCTCTAATAAAATGATCTTGGGAACCACACTTAAAACAGGCTCTCTCATGGGCTCGGCATTCACCGGGATGTCGTCTACCACACTGTGAACATTTTGACCTATTAGGTCGTGTGTTCCCAACTCTAGCAACTGAAGTAGTCTGAGCTTTAATCCCCGAGTACTATTTACTCTTACTTCTGTTCGAAAACCCGGCTCAAGTAGCTGATCGGGTAGGGAAGTCTCTCGACTTCTTGGACGAGGACTGAAATGACTTATTCAATTGTCTTTTTCTTGAGTCACGAGACTCCATCTCAACTTTTTTTTTCTGTTTCATTAATTCCTCGGCTTTACAAGCCCGGTCCACTAGCACAACAGATTCCTTCCATTCAAGGACACCAACGAATAATCTGATATCTTCATTTAATCCGTCCTCAAACCTCTTACACATATTGGCTTCGGAGGACACACATTCCCGAGCGTACTTGCTGAGCCTTACAAATTCACGCTCATATTCTGTTACCGTCATTTTTTCTTGTTTAAGTTCAAGGAATTTCTTTCTTTTCTGATTGATAAACCTTTGGCTGATATACTTCTTCTGGAATTCTTCTTGGAAAAACTCCCATGTTATCATTTCCCTTGGTACAACCGACACAAGGGTGTTCCACCACTGATAAGAGGAATCTCTCAAAAGAGACACCCCACACTTCATGCACTCTTCAGGGGTGTAAGATAACTCATCAAATACCCGGATGGTATTTTCAAGCCAAAATTCTGCTCTTTCTAGATCGTCGTCCTTACTGGCTCGAAATTCCTCGGCCCCTTGTTTCCGAATCCTGTCAATCGGAGGCTTTTCTCTCCTTACTACTTCTACCATTTGGGGAGCTACAAGGGTAGGCTGAGGAATAGGTGGGAGAGGAGGGGGTTGTGCATTCGGGTTCGTACGAACGAACTCCGTATACCATGCATTCATCATGTAGAGAAAGGCTTCCCTAGCCTCTTTTCCTTCTCTCTGGCTTACAGTAGCCGGTCTATTTTCATTTTTAGTCGGCGCCGTCCCTTCTGCGGGAGCTGGCGCATTACTTTCTACATCATCCGCCACAGCTCTTTCGGGATCCATTTACTATATAAAAACATAATTTAAATCGTCAGGAGTCATCACACTATCATAATACAATTACTCATACGTATGGCATGTATAGCTAGACTCATGCATACGCTACGTTAGTCCGAGAATCGACTAAACCGTAGCTCTGATACCACTAAATGTAACACCCCTTACCCATATTCCATGCCGGAACCGGATACGAGGCACTACCATACTTTACTTTCTTTAATATACGGCATTGGGCTGTAAAATTTTGTTTCAATTTAAAACTTTTCATTCGTGCACAATACTACCCTATCATGAGCCTACGAGGCCCTAAACATACAATCGAAATAGTTCGAAACCAATCCGGAAACTTTTACGCACTGAAATTTTTTTTTGCTCAAAACAGGGCTATACGCCCGTGTGAAATGGAACACGGCTGTGTGGGCAGGCTGTGTGGTCACACACGCCCATGTTCCCTACCCGTGTGGAATTTATTTTTCATTTCGAACCTACAGGGGTTTTTACACAGTCGGACACACGCCCGTGTCTGTGGCCCGTGTCCTCCACACGGCCTAGACACGCCCGTGTCCTCACCCATGTGAGAAAACCCTTGCATTTTGTTTATGACGTCAGCAATCCTTTAAGTGCACACGGCCTAGGCACACGTCCGTGTGCTGGCTCGTGTAGCGAATCAAATCCACACAAATTTGATGCAGAAGACACACGGCCTGTCAACACACCCATGGGGTTGGCCGTGTGTCACACACGGCCTAGACACACGCCCGTGTGTCTACCCGTGTGGACAATCGTAAGGCTATTTATCAAGCCAATTGCCACCTCAAACATAAACACATATATGCCAACTCAAGCAACATATAGCATGGCAATAATATACTAGGAAAAATCCCTATTCATCATTCATACATCTCACATTTTACTCCATCTATTGCATGAACATTTGCTTCATGAAACTCATCATCATTAAAATAATAAACTTGACATTTATTGGCCAAATACTAATGGCCATGTACAAAATGGGTGTATAACATTAATAGCCAATACTTTGGCTTTCAAATATGACATAGCACAAAATGACCAAGTTCCTATACATGCCATACTCAAAATGAATCAACTTTACTATACCAAAGATTAGTTGATAGTGTGATCCGAGCTCCGACGTCTTACGATCCCCGAGCTAGCTTGGCGATACTACAAGGAAAAAGGAAAAGAGAGGGGTAAGCATACAGCTTAGTAAGTTTGCATGAATTAAAATAGCAACATAAATGCTCATGGCAAAATTCATTCTTTTCATAGAACAATAATAACATAAGTTCTCAAGTACTTTGACATACTTACTCATATTTAAGCTTACCCATTACATATAACATTAGGGTATCATAACTCGTATTTTACTCATGGTACCTGTATCACTTCATCACATAATTTAGCACTTATGCTTTCATAAATATAAACTTAAATCGTAATCATCTTTCACTTAAGTGTAACTCTTTATCATCTTTATATAGCTTAGCTCTTACCATCTTTGCATACTTAGCTCTTTTGCTCGTTGAATTACTCGGAATATCGGAGGATACTCAATCTCATCACACATATATTACGATGCCAATGCCATATCGCAGATATGGTCTTACATGGGATCACCTCTTGATGCCGATGCCATATCCCAGATATGGTCTTACACGGGATCTCTTAGCTCGATGTCGATGCCATGTCCCAGACATGGTCTTATACGAGATCGTACATAGATGTCGATGCCATATCCCAAATATGGTCTTACACGAGATCTTCCTTTGGTGTCGAGGCCATGTCCCAGACATGGTCTTATACGGGACCTTCCTTATTCGGTGCCGATGCCGATGCCATGTCCCAGACAAGGTCTTATACGGAATCTACGTTCGGTGCCGATGCTATATTCCAGATATGGTCTTATACGGGACCTACATTCGGTGCCGATGCCATGTCCCAGACATGGTCTTATACGGGACCTTCCTTATCTCATGTTGTGACATAGGTATCCTCGTTAAACCGAATCTTCAACCGGGACGTAAACTTAATACATCCTCATTTCAATCTCATCAAAGCATCATAAATTAACTTCATAGAATTTATATATGTTTCTCATAAAATAAGGTAATTATAAGTAGAATAACATTGTATAGCTTTAATTTGATACAAACTTACCTCGATACTTAAAATGTGCGTAGATGTTCAATTTAGTCCAACACCTTATTCTTGCCTCGGTTTCGGTCAGGGCTTCTTGTTTCTTGATCTATAATAACAATTTCACTTATTTAATACTCACATTGACTAAATTGACTCATGAATCATACTTTGGCAAAATTACAATTTTACCCCTAAACTTTCACATAATTACACTTTTGCCCTTAGGCTCATAAAATGATTTTTATTCAACTTTCTTGCATTTTAAGCCTAGCCGAATCATTTTCTTAACTTCAACAGCCCCTAATTTCCACTATTTCACCCATGTATGACCACTTTCATAACTTTTTCAATTTGGTCCTTTTATGCATTTCTCATGAAAATCACTTAGAAAAAGATGTTTATCATGCATCAAACTTTCATATTCTTCCATAAAACATCAAAATACATGCATGTCATACATGGGTAAATTTTTGACTATAAACCCTAGCTCAAAATATAGCTAAATCGAGCTACGAGGATCTCAAAAATACGAAGAACATTAAAAACGGGGCTAGGATGCACTTACTATCAAGCTTGGAAGTTGAAGAAACCCTAGCTATGGCTCCTTAGTGATTTTCGGCCATGGGAGAAGAAGATGGACACAATTTTGACTTCTTTTTCCCTTTTTAATCTTTTATTTACCAAATGACAAAAATGCCCTTAATGGTCCTTTCTTGAGATTTTTCCTTCCTATGTCTATTTTTGTCCATCTAAACATATAATGGTCTAATTGCTAAATAAGGACCTCTAGTAATTTTTATAATTCTATTTCATACTTGAATCTTCTAGAATCTCATATTTTCTATTCTTTGCAATTTAGTCCTAATGGACCAATTGATCACTAATTAATAAAATTTCCTCATGAAATTTTCACACAATCATGCAACCACATCATAAACTTCATAAAAATCATAAAACACATATTTCTACTTTGGATTTGTGGTCTTGCAACCACTATCCCGACTAGGCCCTAAATCGGGCTGTTACACCAAACCCGAGCTATGGCTTCCCCCGTGTGAATTTCGGCCATGAGTAAGAAGATGGAAAAAATTTTGGCTTGATTTTTTGCTTTTTAATTCATTTTAATTACCAAATTACTAAAATTCCCTTAATGAAAAACTTTAGAAACATACCAAACCATGTCCATTTTTGTCCACCAACTTAACCAATGGTCTAATTACCATTTAAGTACCTCTAATTTAAAATCTCATAGCAATTGGACACCTTTAACATATAGATTTCAAGTTTTGCACTTTTTGCAATTTAGTCCTTTTAACTAAATTGAGTGCCCAAACGTCAAAATTTTCGAACGAAATTTTCACGAAATCGTTCCATAAAACTGTAGACCACAAAAATATAATAAAAATAATTTTTTCTACGTCGGATTTGTGGTCCCGAAACCACTATTCCTACTAGACCCAAAATCGGGCTGTTACATTTAGTGCCTTTAGCCTATAGAACTCTAATTTTGCACATTTTGCAAGTTAGTCATTTTTATCAAATTAAGCTTGCAAACGGTAAAATTTCTTAACGAAATTTTTATACGATACTACTAACATGTTGTAGACATTAAAATAATAATAAAATAATTATTCTCACATCAAATTTGTGGTCCTGAAACCACTGTTTCGATTTCGCTAAAAACGGGCTGTTACACTAATTGTCTATCTCCACTACCTCAACTTACCACAACTAAGAATTTCTAAAATTCACTAGATTTTAACATTTCAAGGACAAGCTTTAACCTTTACAAGACACTATCTTTTCACTAGGCAAGGTAGAGCCACTTCTTTTGAGGGTTTTTACCCAAAAACCTTAAGCAACCCTTATAATATATGAGATACAATAACAAGGATTAAAAACACCTCTCAAAGGAAGATATAATAATGATAAAGCTCACTCAATGACAATACAACACTGGAAAAGAATAAAAAAGATGGTTACCCAAGTATTTGTATGAAGAACAAAGAGAATATCAATGAAAAGATTGAATTTTTGTGCCATTCACTTTACAAATTTGTTTCTTGTCTTCAATATGGAGCTATTGACTTGCATTTATGCCTTCTAAAAACCTTGAGGACGTTTGGAGACTTTGAGAGTAAATTAAAGTCATTGCAACATTAAATTTGAGCATTAATTGTAGACTGAAAACCACTTGTATCAGTACAAGTGGACTTGTGTCGGTAGAAGTCTTCAAAAATGTGACTATTAGAGCTTGATGTATCGGTAGAAATCTGAGGGTTTCAAGGGTTCATACTTGTAGCGATATTTGTATCAACAAAAGGTGCAGGGGAACCTAAAAATGCTTACTGACTTACTTTTATCAGTAGAACTTCTCCTAAGTATTGATAGAACTGCAGATGTATCAGTAGAAGAGCCCCCAAGTATCGATAGAAGTCTTGAATCAGGGTTATTTTTGACTTATTTCTATTTATACAAGTATGCACTTGTATCAGTAGAAGTGTCCCAATAAGGTAAAAATGGTCTTGAATCAATATTTTTCAAAGGCATTTAGCCATTTTAATTAATTGATGAGTTTATAAACACTTTGAAAATAAATTTACAAGGTCATATCAATTTATTTCAAAATTTGACTACGCGAGACTTTAAAGTTTGACTTTGTTATATAAAAATATTTGAAAAATTAGGGCTAACAAAATTGATAAGTTAATATATTTTTATTATATTCAATAGTTCAAATAAAAAAATTATTTTACGCTAATTACTGCAATTAAAAATATAATATTTAAAAAGTAATTAAATATTAAATGCATAAACTCACATGTAACACATATGATATTAAAAACTAATTACTTAAAATGTTGAAGTTTTCGGACAAAGGCATTGACTTTGAACATTTTTGTTAAAAATATTTATTCTTCTATAATCCCAAGAAAATGAGAAAAGAACTAAAAAAGGAATTTTATAGAAGATAAGGGTAAGCTAAGCGAAGAGTAAAGTTAATTTGATTTTGTACTATTAATAGGTTAAGCCAGTTAGTTATCGATTATCAATTTTATAAGGATGATGCCACATTTGGTATCTATACTTTTATAAAATATTTAATGTGGTATTTATACTTGTAAATATCCAATGTTATATCTGAACTATAAATATTTGTTTTTATTATGGTACCTATACTTTAATAAAATATTTTATGTGATTATGTATTTTAAAAATGTCTAATGTGATATCTAAACTATTAATATATATTTTATTATGGCATTTGTGCTACCACAATTAGTGAATCATTAAACTAGTCAATAAAAATTCATCTCGAAGAAAAAAAAAATTCTAAATCATCTGAGTCGGAGTGAATAATACAACGTTATGTAATAAAATATAAAATTAATCGGTTAAGTAAATTTTTGGATTGTTTTAACTTAACGGACTAATTTCTTCTCTCTTAAAAGAAAAGGACTTCCAAGTCTGAACCCAAATGTAAAAGTCTGGTTGGGCCGAGAAACGTTGCCCAATTTAAGAAAAGCCTGCCAGATTGCAACGCTCCAAAATGCCTTATTGCGGCTCCGAAGTCGTAAAAACCAAAGGTTCTATTTCTTCCTTTCAAATTCTAGGGTTTCTGAGAAGAGATTAAGCAGCCGCGGCAGCAAAACTCAACAATGGGTAAGAGAAACAAGCTCAAATTCACCTCCATTATAATTTCAAAGTGATTTTCAATGGCTAATTCGTCGTAAATTTTGTTTTTTTACTTTTGGTTTTGAAGCGAGGATAAAGGTTCACGAGTTAAGGAACAAGTCCAAGACGGAGCTGCTAAGCCAATTGAAGGACTTGAAAGCTGAACTTGCTCTCCTCCGCGTCGCTAAGGTCACAGGCGGCGCCCCTAATAAGCTCTCCAAGATGTAAGGAATTAGCCTTTTTTTTTCCTCTCTCCTTTTCTCTTTAATTCCCAATTGCATGTGCATATTTTGATCCTGAAATGTATGGTTTGTTTTTTTTATTGCAGAAAAGTTGTGAGGTCATCGATCGCGCAGGTTTTGACGGTGATTTCGCAGAAGCAAAAATCTGCGCTTAGAGAAGCTTATAAGAAGAAAAAGTTCCTCCCTTTGGATCTCCGTCCCAAGAAGACTCGTGCCATTCGCCGCCGCCTTACTAAACATCAGGTCCATTTAAATTTTGTTTTCAACTTAATGAAGTAATTGAAGATTTTGTTGTTAAAATATCTAAAATGTTATGTGATGGTACGGTGAATTTGTGATGTTAACTCTGAAAATTTTAAAGCAAGTTTCAGATAATGCTAGCTGTCTTTCTTTATGGTGAGGTCAATAACATTGATAGTAAACAGGGGAGGGACTGAAATGGCTGAGCCCAGGATGAAATGGATCTAATAATAGTTGTTCTTTTGAGGGAATGCGTATGGCCAATATTTATTTTTGGTCCTAAGAAATAAATCTTGTTACAGGATTTAAGGTTTCTGAGTGATTGGCAATTGATTGTGTAAGGAGGTACACATTTGAAAGATATTATGGTCAACCAATTAAGTATATAGGGCTTTTAACGTTGAATTGGTGCCGGAATTAAGTACTGATGTTGGAACACGATTAACCAATTAAGTACTGGTGTGGAATTCGATTTACCTAAAGTTTAGGTTGTGCTTTATGACTTTTGGCATAAGTACGGGTGTGTGTTAATGTTATCGTTAAACTTCAGGACTATTGTATCAGAGTGCATGCGTTTATCTTTAACTTGGTTCTTGATGTTTGGCACTTATTGAAAAGATCTGAGTAGATCGTAGTTTTTGCAAAAGGCTACATTCGTGGGACATCTTGCATTCTTTCCAATCATAGTCTAATTTACTAGTTTGATTTTCTGGGTTTATATGCAGGCATCTTTGAAGACACAGCGTGAAAAGAAGAAGGAGATGTACTTCCCACTAAGGAAATATGCCATTAAAGTGTAAGCAGGCGGAGCTATTTTTTGTTCTATCAAAGTCTAAAAAGTAGAATTATGGTTTAGATGCAGTTATACGAGCATCATTTTTGTCCCTTTATTAGGTTTCCTTGAACATCTGTTTGAGCGCTATAATATGATTTCACATTTCAGAATGTGTTTTGACTTGTACATGCAAGGAATTCTCTTTTTGCGTTGTTTAAGGCACCGTAATTCTCTAGCTCGGGGTGCACATAGGTTCTGTTTGTTTCACAAATTGATTTTTGGAAAATGTTTTTTTGTATTTGTTGAGAAACGATAATAGAATAGTATTGAATAAAAAATTCCTCCAGTACATTTTTTGCTGCTACTGTATGATTGTAATATAAAGGGTAGGTAATAACTAATTAACGTACTTAGTAATTAATTACAAGCAACTAATCCCTAAATACTAGGTGCTGTTATAACAACTTATTTACTAGCTTCAACACTCCCCCTCAAGTTGGAGGGTGATATATGTCTATCACTCCCAACTTGGATATTAAGTGTCTATGTTGTTGTACTGCTAATCCTTTGGTGAGAATATCTGTAAGCTGTTCCTTTGTGGAAATATGTTCAGTTTTAACCAAGCCTTTTTGAATATTTTTTCTCACAAAGTGGCAGCCGATTTCAATGTGCTTGGTTCTTTCATGGTGAACGGGATTTGCTGCAATTTGAATTGCGACTTTGATCATCACAATAAAGCACACCGTTTATTTCCTTTAATCCCCAACTCTTCAAGTAATCCTTTTAACCATTTCAACTCTGCAATAGTAGATGCCATGCTCCTATATTCTCGCTTTTCTTTGAAGATCTTGAGATCAGATTTTGTTTTTTTGATTTCCAAGAGATTAATGAACTTCCAAGCTTTATGCAATATCCTCATTGTTGATTTTCTAGACATAGGGCAAGATGCCCATCAATCACAATATGCACGATTAAACAGAATCTCCATTAGAAGCAAGTAAAATTCCTTGTCCCGATTGCTTTTAATGTATCTCACAATCCTCAATGCAAACTACATAGTGAGACTTCTTAGGCTTATGCATGAACCGACTTAAGTGTTGTACATTATAAGCAATGTCCGTCCGTGTTTGTCAAGTATAACAATCTTCCAATAAGTCTTTGATAAACTCATTGCATCTGCTAAAACTTCATCATCATCTTTCGATTGCAATGTTTCATCAAATTCTCTACCGTTGTAAGCTTTTGATTTTGCTCTAATGGAGTATTTCTGTTTTAGCTCCTTTTTTAAACCAAAGATCTTCAATTAATTCAAGAGCATACTTTCTCCGATTTAGCACAATTCTCGCATCGACCTTAATATTTCTATCCCAAGGAAATATTTTAGACTCCCAAGATCCTTCATCTTGAAATTCTTATGCAATATGCCTCTTAATTCATTGATCGACATCTTGTCATTTCTGTGTCAAGAAATCATCAACATATATTAACATGATGACTTGTTTGAGTTCTATCCTCTTTGTGAACATTGAGTAGTCATGTTTGCTCAAATGTAGCCATGTGAAATCAATGTTTGATCAACTTCAAGTTCCATCATCGTGAAGCCTGCTTTGTGCCATAGAGAGATTTACGCAACTGCGGACCCTATTCTCCCCGGTTCAAATCCTCGGGAAGAGTCATGAAGACTTCCTCATGTAAATCACATTGTAAAAAAGCATTGAAAACATCTAGCTGATAAAGAGGCCAGTGAAAAAGGGTAGCAAGAGCAATAACAGTACGGACAGTAACTTGTTTTGCGACTGGAGAAAACGTTTCTTGGAAGTCAATCCCTTCTTGTTGATTGTAACCCTTGGCGACAAGCCGAGCTTTGAATCTTTCAACAGTACCATCGGAATGATATTTGATTTTATATACCCATTTACAACCAATGGAAGGTTTCCCATGAGGTAAAGAGACTACTTCCCAAGTGCCATTTGATTCTAAGGCTTGAATTTCCTGTTGCATAGCCTCTATCCAACACTTGTGTTTAATAGCCTCAGAATAGGATTGTGGTTCCACAAGTTGTGATATGGTGGCAGCAAAGTGGTGTGTATGTAAAGGTAAATGAGTATAAGACAAAGTAAGAGGATACGAATCTTGTATTGCAAGTGAAGAGGATGAAGAAGATGGAGGAGAACATACAAAGTCTTGTAGCCAAGAGGGTCGTGTAGTGGTTCGGGTGGATCGTCGAAGTGGAGGAGGTGGTTGTAAAAGTGGAAATGAAGAAGGGTCCAAAGTGAAAGAGGGTAAAGAAGAATCAGATGAGGTAATAGGAGGAGGTATAGGAGGGTTGGAAAGAAAATTGGAGTCTTTGATGGGGTCAAAATTATTGATGGGAAACATCGGAGGAGGTGAAAATGAAAACTTGAAAGGAAAAACATTTTCATGAAAAACAACATTGCGATTAACAAAAAATTTCTTTGAAAGAAGATCAAAGAGAATGTAACCCTTTTGAACTAGAGAATAACCAAGAAAAACAGAAGGAATAGATTTAAGAGAAAGCTTATCATGATAATGAGGTACGGTGGCATAACATAAACAACCAAAAACCCTTAGATGATCGAGAGATGGAGGAGTTTTGTAGAGTTTTTCATAAGGAGATGTCCAAGACAAAACAGAGCTAGGTAAACGATTGATAATGTAGCAAGCTGTTAGGACACATTCACCCCAAAATTTAGATGGTAAATTAGAGTGAAATTTCAAGGCTCGAGCAAGCTCAAGGAGATGGCGGTGTTTGCGTTCAGCAACTCCATTTTGCTGTGGAGTGTCAACGCATGAACTTTGATGGACAATACCACGAGAGGTGAAAAAAGATGTGCAAGTGGAGTTAAAAAATTCAGAACCATTATCGTTACTAATGATCTTGATATCAGCTAAGAATTGTGTTTTGACATAGGCAACAAATTGTGTAAGAGCAATAGAGGCATCACTTTTGGTTCGCAAAAGGTAGACCCAAGTCATTCGAGTGAAGTCATCAACTATAGTGAGGAAAAAACGATGACCACTATGAGTGGAAATTCTATAAGGTCCCCATAAGTCAATATGAATTAAAGAAAAAGCATGAGTTGATTGAGTAAGACTACGAGGAAATGGCAATTTAGTTTTCTTAGTCAATGGACAAATAGAATAAGAAGATAATTCATTAAGATCATGTAAAACAGATTGCAATTGAACAATTTTTTTCATTGTGGAAATAGAGGTGTGACCAAGGCGAACATGCCATACATGGGAATCATGATTTAAAGCCATAAGAGAGGTAACAATGGGCAAAGAAGAAGTGGCAGATTTGTGAGGAAAGACAATCTTTTGGAAGAGAGCGGTGTGGTTGGAAGTAGTATAGACCAAAGATGTTCTCTACCAATCCCGAAATCCGTCCACCGCAAAGGTCCCGTAAAAGGCAGAAAGAAGGGTAAAATGACACAAAACAGTTAAGGTCTTTAGTAAGCTGAGAAATAGAAAGTAAATTGTAATTAAAGTCAGGTATATATAAAACATTAGTGAGTTTATAAGTGGGGGAAAGAATATGATGGCCAACATGAGTAACCTGGTGATCTCCCATTAGGTAATTGAACACACGAGTTGTTAGGAGCAAGAACAACAGAAGAATTCAAGCAGTGAAATTCAAATGTCATGTGGTTGGTAGCTCCTGTGTCAAGGATCCAGCTAGAGGATGTAGTGGAAGAAAGCGTGCACTATATCCGAGCGATGAGCGTAAATAGATGAATCCTTTTACAATATATGCGAGAAGTCTGCGTCTCGTTCCGATGTTAAAGTAGGAGCGGATGGAGTCCGAACAGAGGAGGGATTCACAAGATCATCAGACTTAACCAAGAGGTGACATTAGTAGCAACCGATTTCTTGCGAGTAAACTTAAAATCAGGAGGGAAACCAATCAATTTATAACAAGTCTCACGTTTATGACCCCGAACATTGCAGTGGTCACAAATGCCATTGAATCGACGCTTGGAACCACTAGTGGGAGTAGTCGAGGAATAAAGTGCAGTCGGTTCAGATGCAGAGAGTAATGGAGAAGAGAGCTGACAGTGAGATTCTTCCTGAACAAGGATGGAGTAGGCTTAATTGGTAGACGGGCGGTGGTTGCATAAGTAAGAGTTGACTTCGCATGCAGAGTAAGAATCATTGAGACCCATTAAAAATTGAAAGAGTCGTTGTTGAAGAAAAGAGACAGATGCGATTCGAGCATTGTCACAACCACATGGAGAGCAAGGCACCAGAACATCATATTCATCCCATAAAAGGCGAAGTTGAGTGAAATATGTGGAGATAGAAGTAGTACCACGAGTATGAGAAGAAATAGCATGATGGAGGTAATAAATTCTAGACCCATCGACTTTCTTCAGAGCGTTCTTGACGATCCTTCCAAACAAGGCGGGCATTCGAGCGAAAACGATACTCACCGAAAGTTCTTGGCAAACGATGTTGAGGATCCAAGAGAGTACAATGGCATTGCAACGGTCCCATTGAGGATGAAGAAGCGGCTAGAAAATCACGGTCAGAGAGCAAGTACCATCAACAAATCCGAGTTTGTTTTTGGCAAGAAGAGCGATATGCATAGATCGGCTCCATATAGTATAATTTTCAAAACCAAGAAGTCGATGAGAAACTAACAGAGTGCCGGGAGTATCGATGGATGAAGATAAAGAGGATGATGAAAGTCAATGAGAGAAGAAGATGGATCGATGGCCATTGAAGAAGATTATGAAAAATCGAGAGAGGCAAAAAATTATTCTGAATCACGATACCATGTTGAGAAACGATAATAGAATAGTATTGAATAAAAAATTCCCCAAAGACATTTTTTGTTTGCTCTCGTATGATCAGAATATAAAGGGTAGGTAATAACTAATTAACGTACTTAGTAATTAATTACAAGCAACTAATCCCTAAATACTAGGTGCTGTTATAACAACTTATTTACTAGCTTCAACAGTATTTCCTTGTGTTTGTTTCTTGGAGAACACATGGTCAACATACCAACGAAAAATAAGCTGTTTTTTTTCCTTCTGTAAATTGACTTACGAAAAGCACTAGTTATTCATTTGAAAAAGATTTTTTTTTTATGAGTAATTTTATTTTTTATAAAAATTAATTTGAATCAACTCTAATATTATTATAGTAATACTAATTTTTTATTTTTTTATTTTTAAAATATTAAAATTAAATATTAGTTTATATTAAATAATTCAATATTAATAATTTATTATTTTAGTAAATTATTTAATATTACAATTTTATTTTAGGGCATTTTACCCTAAAATATACTTTGGTGTTATGTTTTTTTGTTCAGATTGAATGTTTTACCTGTTTCACGCATTTCTATCAACGCCGCTAAAAATATGGAGAAAAAATTCAAAAACGATTTTTAATCAAAACAAATAAAATCTCAAATTTCCTAAATTTCCTTTCCTCGTTTCTGGATATTTATTTCGAACCCAGTTCTTATTCTTTTCCTTTTTCTAACAAGCCCTTGAGCCGCCTCTATCTCTGGCGCCGGTCTCTTCCTCCAGCCACGAACTCCACTGGATGAAAGCCATATGATATAATTGAATATACCCATCGAAATCTTTAACCTGAAACAACCAGTACAATTAATAACTGGCGAGAACTTTCTTTTTTATTGTTTTTAACTTTCTCGATGCTCTTCAAAACTCGAACAATTTAAAATGAGTTTATCTGATTTGAACTCATATTTTTCTTTTTCTTTTCTTTTATTTTTAATTCTCCTACAAATATCACATTCTGGGATAATTTTCAATCTTGCTCTTCAAATTTATTTGAAAATTTTCTCAATATTTTTACTTTTTTAATCCATATTTTTATTTGAAATCAACATTGCTGAACCTTCTTATGGACAAATGAAAGAATAGATGGGTAGGTTTTGCCTGCAAACCCTATATTGGAAAGAAGAAGATGAAGCTTTTAGTGAAGAAGAAAAAGGAGTTTTAGCTAATCATATTGATGGAGAGTGGGAGGGTATTATAAGCATTTTAAAATATTATATTTTTCATTAATTAAAACCTCATCATTAAAAAACAAAGGCTTAAGAAACCTTAACATTATTTTCATGTAAGAGTCACGTAAGCAACATATATAGTTGAACTTTTACACGTGTCGACTTATAGGTTGAAAATCTCAACCGGCGTTTTTTTAAAAGCTCAGCCGGTGTTTTTAAAAGAAATTGGAATGATCCGGGTAAATATAATATAACTTTAGTTACTAATTTGACAAAAAAAAATTAAGTACAAAGAATAGGATACTTTAAGAGCCAAATGATACTTTAAGCCATACTTTAATAATAAAATTTTAATAATAATAATTTTAAATTTTATACAATTTTTAGTATATTATTGAAAAATATTTATATTAATATTTTAATAATAAATATGTATTATAATTTATAATTATTTAACGATAAATGTATAGTCCCCTATCCATCATCATATAAAATATCATTCAATGGTCCAAATTCATCCCAAAAATGAAATATATTATCTAAAGAATATTTCCTATATACTATTAGTGAGAAATAATCAAAATACTCTTATAGGAAAAATTATCATTTTATCCTTTTTTTTATTCTTTGTACAATTTCTTTAAAATAATAGGTATTTATCAAATCCAAATCTCATAATTGATATATAACCTTTAATATAAATTTATAGAAAGTAAAAATTTCACTTTTATCCTCTTTTCGGCAAAAATAGAAAATTCTGATTTACTTTTTGTACCTTCCAATCTTTTCAATTTGGACCTAAAAGTGACTTTTATCACATCCTTACCTATTCCAACTTGTTCTTATGCCAATTAATCAAAAATGAATAGTACAATCCCAAATTTCTAGTTGACACGTGGCACTATTCTGGTAACGGATATAGTGAATTATTGAGAAATTTGAAAAATTTGTCAAACAAAAGAATTTTCATGAAAGATAAAATGACTTTGGAAGTGAGATTTAATGAAAAGAATTTTAGAGGTGAAAATATGATGAAAGGACTAAATCAAAAATTTTGAAAAGTTTGAGGACTAAAGTGTGAATTTGACTAAATGGGAAATTGAGTTATTAGTGATGAATTGACATAAGTATAAGTTGGAATATGTATTAACGGGATGAAAATCACTTTTGGAACTAATTTTGAAAGATTGAAAAGCATAAGGACTCAATTGTAAATTTTCCAATCTTACCAAGGAAAAAGAAAATATGCAATTATCATAATCTGTAGACTCATGTTAATGCTTACAAGTGGATTATAAGCTTTGAGATTGAAATTTTTCATTATTGAGAAGAAATCGAACAGAGTCGTAAAAAGGGCAAAATGATAAATTTTCCATTTATGGGCATTTTAGTCATTTCTGAATAATTTTATAATGAAAATTGTATCATTAGATACATTTTATATACAAAAAAAATTATTTGGATCATTGGGTAATGATTTAAGAGGAGAATGCTTAAATTTTTAAATTTTGGACTTAAAAATGGTGGAATGGGCTTTTAACTTACTTGGGTTTTTTTTTAAAGGAAAGAAAGGATGACACCAGCTCCCCATCAGCCCCTCCTCAGCTTGCTATTGTCGTCCCCTTCCCCATGCACCCCTATTATCTTTTCTTGGTTTTCCTTGTTTTTCTCTTTAAAATGTAATAGTCTTAAAATTGATATACCATAAAACCGGTAACAAATCGAGATTGTGTACTATTAATTTCTTGAAAAAGTGAAATAAGGAAAATAAAAATGATAAAAGAAAAGGTTGAGTGATATCAAAGAAAGTTGAATTGAGAAGTATGATATGACATACTAAATTAAAGTAAGACTAAACCATAAAGATGTAAAAAGCTTTTAGGTTCAAGTACAATTATTCAAATTTGAGGGGTTGAAGCATAAATATGAGAAAATTGAAGGACCAAAAGTGAAAATAACCTAATTTCTTGTAACATTGGATTGGATTGCATGGATCAAATTGAATAACTGGAGAAATACGAGGGACTAAATTGAAATTTTATCAAAAGTGAGAAGTGATTCAATGATGAATTTTTTAAGAAACATGAAGGGTAAAATGGTCTGTAACCTCCCTAACCTAGCCTAGATGTTATGGCTAGATTGAGATGGCTACATTAGCCACCGAAATGGCTAAGCTAAATTACGTTACTTTTAAAGACCTTAAATAAACTCATTTTAGAGAAAACCGTAGTTGTACTTTGAGTTAGCTTAAAAGAATTCATTCATTAGGTCGTGTATACTTAGGATTCATTTTATTTTTGATAGTGTTGTTTTAAAAAAACCGTTTGCTTGTCGCTCTTCTTTAAAAACAAACTTGATGTTAAACTAATGCAGGAAAAACCATTTTTTAAGTCATTTTGGAAACTTAGTTGCCTTATCAAATTGTTTTTCAAAAACGGTTCCTTTGCAATGAGTGGAAACTAGGGAACAAAATCAAATTTTACTTAAGCCCGATATCATGTATTATCCGGTTATTATGCTTGAGTAATCCATGCATGCAAAAATCCACAAAAGAAAAGTTACCAAGCCACCAACCAGAAATAATTAAAAATTACAAACAAAAACCAATAGAGACATATTAATACTTTTTAAAAATAGTCCAAGGTCCAAGGTGATTCTTCGAATGTTGAGTCCGATCCTAATTTCGAGGTTTACCTGAAAAGTTAAAAGCTATTGGGGGTGAGCTTATGAAAAGCTCAGTGTGAGTTGAACAATTATTTAAACGGACAAAAACACAAATACCGAATACAGTGAAACAGATTAGCTTTAACAGAAAAAAACAAGACCATCATAGGAGTTTCATATCATTACATAGCCATTATCAAATTGGTGTCAAATGGTGTATGAGCATGGGACATCATTCATTCTAGTAACAATCATTAATTTCGATACGATTCAATACAATACATATCATAAATCAATAACATTCGAATATGTCGTGAGCATGATGCAATGCAAAAAGGTTCCTACCCATACCGTCCACTACACACTACGAGTTCCCCAGAACTCGTCATTCGAACTCCAAAACATTATGGGCTTAAGCCCGTTGTGGTTAAAACCATCGAATAACAGTGATGCGAGAAATTTTGCCAAGAAAATGCGCATAAACCGCCAAGAAAAATGTGAAAAATCGCCATTCCCCTCAGTACTCTAGGTGCAGTGCACTGACTACGAATAATGCAGACTTAGTATGCCGCCAGTACTCCACGAAAATCCTCTGTCAACCACAAAATCCCAACCCAATGCATATGCAATATGTCACACAATCTCATACATAATCATATATCAATACTTTTCACATTCATTTGACATGCTCAGCATGTCCTCAATAATCACATACTTTCAGTAAATGGAAATAGTGTTCCAATCTTTTAAATTACCATTGTGTTGGTATCAATCAATAACGTTCAATTTCACATAATTCACAGATTTTCATTGTGCATAAATAACACCCTTTTCAGTACACAATATAACAAATATCTCATGCGTTTAAATCATACATAAGCTTAATATCTCAACACATTATATCATTCAGTCAAACATTCTCATATCTCATAACTCAAATATGCAATTACAAACTCAATCAAACATTCAAATTAGAAATCTAGCAATTTTGCCAACATGCCAATCTTTTAAGGCTCGAAACGTACCTGATTCAGCCACTCACAAAATCAATAATTTGGATATTATGTCAATCCAATAAGCAAGCTAATTTATCAAATATAACATTATATTTAACATTTTCAAACAATTTTATGAGTTTAGGACCCACACATTACTTTTTGCTTCCTCGCAACACACTAGCGAATATTCCAATTTTCCTTAATAATTCCTTAAACGAACCTAAATAAAAATTCAGTATAAATTCAATAAATTTACCATTAAACCATCCCCCAAACACCCACTTATGAGTTCAAACCAATCGTTGATATTATAACTATTTTATGAATCCATACAAGTTAGATTCCTTAAACTGTATTGATGCGAACTGTACGTACAATCGTTCTTCACCTTTACAGATGATTTGGGGCATTTGGGTCAGCACCTAATTCAATAATATGCTGGAAAATCAGTAGCTAATAAATTATTAAATTTCTTCATTTAATAAATTCATAACCTTTACCCAACAACTATGTCTAAATAACAAACTGGTTATCCTTAATTGCACTTACACTTCATGATTTGTGGGATCCGATTGGCTAATTGATCAAGAACGTCTCTCCCTAATTAACATGTGATTAAAGGATGATTAGGAGGGTTCAAGAACACAATTTAATGCTACAAAAATATGGGCAAGACCCAAGAAACAAAACAACCCCCTTTCTTGCACATGGGCGCACGCACCATCACCCGCGGTGACCAAAAATGGGGTTGAATTTTAAAACGGTTTGAGATCTCATTAAAATCTAGAAAAAATACCTTTTAAATCATTTAAAATCCCCAAAATTCCTGATCTAGAAATTTTTGTTTTTAATTTTTAATATTAATTAAGAAATTAAAGAGAAAAGAGATCTTACCCAAGCTAGTTGAGAGAAACGATAATGACACTTTCTTGGCAATGTTTGGGATCGATCTTTGGGTTCAAGATTTCAGATTTGGGGCTGATTTAGATGATGATAAATGTCAGCAATAGAGTAAATGAGATGGTGCAAAATCTTGATGCAAAAAGAAGAAGAAAGAGATGGTGAAATGGCAGGTGTAGGCAATGACAACAATGGGAGAAAGCAAGAAAATTAAAGAGAAAATTGAAGAGAAAATAGGAGAGGAAGAGGGTGACCGACTAGTGTAGGGAAAATTTGAATTAAAGGCTGAAAAATACAATAAAAATTTATATTTATACTTAGGGTTCAAGGGTATAGATGGCACACACATTAAAAATAAGGGATTTTGTAAAATTTAATTATTTCACAAGGGAAAGGATTCGAACTTTAGACCTCATTTAATTTACATTCTTTCTCATATTTCTTTTAACCATTAGGCTTTTTCGTCATTCTTGAAATGATTTTACATTATTTATTTTAAAAACAAGACATGTCATATACTAGGGTTTAAGGCAAAATTTGCAAAATAACAAAAATTATGTGAGAGAAGGGATTTAAACTTGGGTTTCAAGGAATATTTCACTAACACTTAACCAACAAACCAATACCTCATTTATTTCCTAAAACACATTGATAATTTCAAAAATTAGGGCATGACCACTCTCTCTCGATTCCCAAACTTGATTCTACTAACCCCCGATTTTTTGGGATGTTACATGGTCATTACCCAAAATAGATAATTATATGGTGTAATAATTAAAAAAGAAAAGTGTTGAAATATGATTGGTTGAATATTTTATTATTATTTTATTATAATATATTTTAATATTTTAATTAATTAATTAATTAATTAGATATTTATATGGAAGTATGAAAAAATTTCTTCATACTTTCCATGCACCAACATGACCATAATTATAAAAGGGGAGAAGTTCCCCTTTTCTTACAATTTGGTCCGTTACCATAAACTCCCACTAATTCTCCCAAATTCTTTGAAAATCTCCATAGCCACCCAAAAGAAGAAGTGAAGTAGAGATACTAGAGAGTTAGAATATCAAATTAGAAGTAAGAAATTGGTAGATGGAAGTGAATAAAAATAGAAGAAAAGAGATGGATATTGATGAAGTTAAGAAAGAAATAGAAGAGAAGCAAAAGAAGTAAGTGTTCATTTTAATTTCATTAATATTTCAAAGTATTAAATTAAGGTACGTAATAAATTTCTATAGTACTCACACAGGCGTGTGGCCAGCTCGTGTGGCAAACGGGAATCGTGTGGTACAAATGTTGTAACAACTCATTTTCAATGGTGTCGGAAATAGTAGTTTTGGGACCACAAATCCACCAAGTAAGCCTGTGATAATTAGTATTTAAATTTTATGAGTGAATTATAGTTTTAAATTGAATTCTTATTTTAATGAGTTTTAAGTAAATGAATTAATTGTTATGTATAAGTGTTTGTTTCGAAAGTCAAGTGGTTTTAGAAAATGAGGTGTTGGGACCTCATTTTTATAAACCAAGCCCGTAAATATTTTATTAAATATTTATAGACTGTTATTGGGGTCATATTAAAATTTGGTTAAGAAATTTTAAAGTTTAAATAGTTAATTGATTAAAAAGGACTAAATTGTAAAAGCTACAAAAGTAAGTTACTATAAGTTAAATGTGTTAATTTAATAAAGACATAATAGTGGAAGGATTTAATGGGTAATTTGACCCTTGGATGTGTAGTGGACAGTTATTACATACATTTTAATTATATTTTATGGCTGTTTAATGGGAAATTGGTAATTTAATTGAAATTATATCATAAACGATTACAAAGAAACATTGGTTATCATCTTTTTTCTCCCCTACCACTGAAAATGAGAAGACAGAAAACCATTTTTGCATTCATGAGGTTAGGCCATGCTTGAATCTATTGCATGGTATGATATTTTGTTCCGTTTTTAGTAATTTTTATGTTTTTAAGCTCATATTAGCTTAATCTAGCTAGCCCGAAGGTCAATTTGTAAAACTGTTAAAAGTCTAGGGACTTGCCATGAATGAGTTTGAAGTGTTTGTGAATTTAGTTGATAAATTATTAAGGTTAGTAGTTAAATATAAGTGTTTTGTTATGTAATTTTTAATGATTTTGTATTTAAGGACCCATTTGTGAAAATAGGAAAATTCAATGAAAATAATGTGAAATGGTGGAAAATATGGGCTTTATGGAACCCCTAGTAAATTTGGCTAGTAGGATTTCTCTTTAAAATTAGTGAATTTGCAAGTTTCGAGTTTAGGTACTAAATCGCACAAAAGTAAAAATGTTAGGGGTAATTTTTTAATTTCACATTAAAATCGGTTATGAGCTAGAATTAATAATATTAAGCTATTTAAATTATTTAATTGAATGAAAATTATCGTTTAGATCAATAAACAAATCAAACGGATCTAAATTGAGGAAAAGCTAAAGTGTTGAATTAGTCGTTAGCTTCGCTTTTACAACTATTTTTGTCGAGGTAAATTCATAGAATTATTGAATCAGTTTATATGTTTGTAAACTATTGAATCAGTTTATATGTTTTAAACTATGTTATTATTTCTATTTGTTTAATTATGAATTGTATTGAAGGAATATTTAGTAATGAAGTTTAATTATGAATTGTATATAATTATGTATTAATTAAAAGTGTACTATTCAGAAATTGAGAAATGGTTGTGAAATATGAATGATATTATCTCAGAATGGATGGAATAAAAAAAAGGTATGTGTACAGAAATTGTGGAAGTGCCTCTGATTTTGTTAATGTGATGAACTCAGTTTAAATGCCTATTTGAACATAGTAAATGATTAGGATACGATTGGAGTAACACCCCTAACCCGTACCCGTCATCAAAATAGGGTTACAGAGCATTACTGTAAAAACGTAACTCAAATCATTCATTTACAATCATTTCATAAATCATAACATAGTCCATTCAAACACATGCATATCTTCCCTTATTTGATCCCTCAAGGCCTTAAAAACACTTTAGAAACGATTCAGGACTAAATCGGAAACATTTAAAACTTTATGGAAAAAGATAGAAAATTTCACACTGCAGGGGTCACACGGCCGTGTGTCACATGGCCGTGTGTCACACACGGTTGAGACACACACCCGTGTCTTAGACCGTGTGGACAAGAAATAGGCCAAATTCAAGCCATTTCTTTCACCCAATTCAAGCACACACCTACAAGCCATTTGCATATATAATCAAGCCTTCAAACATACCTAAAACATGTATAATAAGACCAAATCGAATACCAAATTCCATTAAACCAATATGCCATATAGGCACCTCAAATGCAAACATACAATTTATCTAAACATATACATGTACTTAACATATTTCATTCATCAACACTTAATTCATTTTCCATTACAAAACTCATCTTAAATTTACCACATTTATACCATTACAAATAGTTCATATCTACCTCAAAGCATAACTCCACTTAGTCTCATATAAACATACCAAATATGGTCATTCCAAACATACCTAAACATGTGCATATTTAAGCATGCCATATTAGAACCATGCTATATCAAAATAACATTACCATTTGGACCATTTCTCACATGCATCAAAATCATCTAAATAACACAAATCTAGCCATTTCAAAATGGTTCCAACAACCAACTTAATCATGCACATCTATTCAAAACCTTTCCAAAGCATATCATAACTTGACCATGTTGAGGTCAATTCATTACCTACCATTTTGGCCACTTAAACATGCATTAACACATCGTTAAAATGACACACATCAATAAGGCATCAAAAGTACCAAGGTTACATCAACCAAAATGACATATACATGCCAAATTAATCAATTATTATAAACAACAAGTCCACCTATACATGCCGTTATAACCTTTACCAAAACATCATAATCTACCAATTTAATCTCTGGATAGTGTGATAAGTCTCCGAAGAGCTTCCAAACTGATCGAGCTTCTGATAATCTGTAAAGTAAGAGAAAGATAACTACGTAAGCAATGAATGCTTAGTAAGCTCGTAGAACATGAAACATAACTTATCACTTCAATACTATAATACATAGACTAACACCAATACTTTAAACTTGGTATAAACCTATTAAGCACCATTCAACTCACATTTGAGTATATTCATCAACATCATATATACTTTTCATATATAACTTATTGGGATTTATAAGTCGTAATACATAATCATCAACCTTTTCATAAGACTATGAATCATTCTATTTACTTACTTTCCCTTCCATTCCGAATGCTTAGCATAAGCCTAAACAACATTATCATTTCACGAAATAGTGTATTTATCCATGATATAGGTAAATTCTTCCATAAATAGACTTCTCACATATAAGTACATCATTTATCACATCAAACCTTTTATAACATCATAATACATTCCAATTATGGACCTTTTCTTACCCGTTTCATATGCATAGTACAACCATAAGCATAAACATCAATCATAACCACAAGCTTGGCACAAGCCTAAGCACATCAATGACACATGTTAGTTCATTTAAACATGACCCATATGAATTTAACATGGATAACCATTATACTTGAGCATGATTCAATTGGATTTATCATCCATCATAACATAACATGCTTTTCATGTGTCTCACCATTTCAATGTACTTCATAGATACATGTCTTGGTTCATATTGAACACATACCTTTCCTTTCCTTTTTCATGCCCGTTGAACCGTTTAGAATATCACCGGATATTCGGGATAGCTAACACAAAGTTTGCTAAACATATAATCATAACCTTTCCTTTCTTTTACATCATTTCTCACACGAGCTATGAAATGGGTATGCTCACACGAGTTGTGAAATAGGCCTGCTCACACGAGCTGTGGGTCGAAATGTAAGCTACACGATGCTGCTCACACGAGCTACGTAGTATCCACAGCACATGCCGGACTTCAGCCATCGGTAGGACATTTAAGACCAGCACCCAAAACATGGAAACCCTAATGACATGTCATTTGTATCCTACGAATTCCTAAGGTTCAAACGGGGCTTGATAGTCGTCGTAACATCGTTGGATTTCCATCCTTTCATTACATGATAAATTGCATAATAGCACACATATATTGATTCAATCACAATAGAAACACGTATTAAATATTCAATTTAATCAACATTTAAGTGAATATAGTTTATACGAACTTACCTGGCTAAATTGCAGAAATGTCAAAGTATAGGGGCTATTTGGTAATTTTCTATTCTCCTTGATTTTCCACTCGCTCTTGATCTAAATTAATAATTTCATTCAATTTATTAATTTAGATAGTAAAACAATTTATTTTATGCAATTTAGTCATTTTTGACATTTTTACAAAATTGCCCTCAATTTTTTATTTTTATTCGATTTAGTCCCTAAGCCTAAAACATGCAAATTAACCAATTTTATTGCAAATTCATATCATTCGAATATTCATGGCACCCAATACAGCCCAAATTTGTAATAATTTCACATCAAATCCTTGTATTTTTACTAATTCAATAATTTAGTCCCTAATCGGTAAATTCATCAAAATTACTTAACAAAATACTTTTAAATATCAACCAACATTTAAAATTCATCATTTAACATCTAAAATCACAAAGATCCATCAAAGGCAACATTAAAAATCTTTAACAGTTTCAAAATTGAAGGTACGGGCTAGTTGGACCTAGTTACAACGATCTCAAAAACATAAATATTAAAAGAAACAGGTGAAAAATGGACTCGCATGCATCCAATGAAGCTTGGCCGAAGCTTGAGCATGCTTTCATGGAGGTTCGGTGATGAACCAAGCGAATGGGGAAGAAAACATTATGTTTTCTTTATTTTATTAACCTTTTTCATTATTTAATTTAATAAAATAACATATAAAACCTTAAAATTAAAAGAAATTAAAGCATCCACCGTCCCACTATTTTAAGGATGTTTTATTTATCCATTAAGGCCATCCAATTATAGTTCTTTAATCAATTAACACCTTTAAACTAATAGCGATTGACTTTATCAACTTTACGATTTAGTCTTTTTTGCTTAATTAACTATCGAGACATTAAAATTTCTTAACGAAATTTTAATACAACCTTAATGACGCTCCGTAAATATTTATAAAAATATTTACAGCTCGGTTTATAGAAATGAGGTCTCGATACCTCATTTTCTAAAACCATCTTGACCTTAGGGTCTTACCACTTGAACTTAATAAATCATTTATATAACATAAATTATCAAATAAAAAGCCTTTTTAAAACCATATTTGACTCGTAAATATTAAATAATAATATTTACGAACTTACTCCTCAGATTTGTGGCCCCAAAACTACTATTTTTGACACCACTGAAAAATGGGTTGTTACAACTGGCATGTCAATATGGTTAAAATGCACGCTTGTACGGGTTTGCACTTCGGTGCATTTGATTGCACATTTGTCCCTTTGCTTGCACTTTGGTGCCTCTGATTGTACATTTGTGCCTTTTTCTACACTTCGTTGCCTCTGTTATGCATCTTTGATGCCTCTGGTGTGGTGTAATTACCCAAGTACCCGAGTCAAGTTACTTAGTTCATCAGGCTATGTATTAACTGACTTAAAACTTATTTATTTTCTCACTTATATGGAATGTTTAAAATTACTACTATGTGATGAATAACACTATGAAATGCTTATGTATAAATGCTGATAAGTACATTAAGATTTGGTGATTGATAAAATTTGGGTAGTTCTTTTGAAACGTATCATTTATGTTATATATGATTATATACTAATGCGGTGTGATTTTGCATTCAGTTATCAGAAATTAGAAATTCATACTCTTGATTATCTATTTTGTTTAAGGTAAGTTGATATTGAATTCATGATTGATTTGGAAATTATATGTTTAAGGTAAAATTTCTCTTTGAGTTGGATTTATGTTACTGAAATGTTTGTATATATGTATATGAGAATATGAATTGCTTTGGTTTGAGCCACTATGTATAAGAATTTGCTTTTAGTTTATGTTTATTGATATGGAGGGACATTTGTTATTTCATTATTTAAACTCCCTAACTTGCAAGATTGGTGTTATAATAGGAAAAGGATAATCTCTTAAGCATGTCAAAGAAACTATTTATGAAACACAAAAACTGAGCCTATTCGGTAAGTTTACGTTTAAGTTCTATACGAGCTTACCAAGAATTATTGCTTACATTAGTTGTTTTCTTTTCTTGTAGATCATCGGAAAGCTCAACCGGTTGGAATCTCGTCCGAGCATCATCACACTATCCATTCGTCATATTGGTAGTTTTGGTTGCTTTGGTTAAAGGCTATAAATGGCATGTAATAGGAGTTTATTTTGGGCTATTTCTCAATATGATGAGGTTAAAATTTATTTGCCTATACGCCTTGATGTTGGCTTAAAAATGTATATGTAAGTATGGGTTTTGGTCACTGTGAATGCCTTATGATTTAGATGGATTTTGGTTCATTGATGTGTGAATGAAATGGTTAAATGGTAGATGTGTGATGTAAGTTTAAAGTATGAATTTATGGCATTGAGTTTGAGTTTATTTGGATGTTAACTTGTGGTACCAAAGTGGGTACATTGGTTAGACATGTAGATGAAATGGTATATGTGAAGTTTTGGCATGTAATTGGTGTTTTAAATGTGCTTTTGAACCATGAAAATGAGCTAGTGATAGCATGTTTTGTTGCACATGGAAATGTGCATGAATTGGCTTGAGTTAGGGGTTGAAATGGAGCACACAGCCTGGGACACAGGTTGTTACATGGCCGTATGCCATACACAATCATCTCAGACAGCCATGTGTATTTATTGTTTTAGGTGCAGTATCCACACGACCCGCGACACGGCTGTGTGACCCAACTTCGAATACACACACAGTCTAGCACACGACTTGCGACACGACCTTGTGGCCCTATTTCGGATACTCACATGAGCAGACACACGGGCTGGGACACAACCATGTGTCCTGACTTCAAATGTTCACACGGTTTGGGCTATGTCACACAACCTGGCCACACGATTGTGTGACCCCTGTTTTTCAAATTTTCAAGTTTTTCTGTAATTTTTTTATTTGTTTCGGTTTGATCCCCGATTGTTCTCCCACTATTTTTAGGGCCCCATAAACATGATTTAAGGCCCATAAGTGTATTTATATCATGAATTGATTTATTTGATATATGTTTGTAATTTATTTGGTTAACTATTTTGAATAAAAGTTAAATGTTCTGTTTAGCTCGGAACACTCTATAACCTTAATCCGGCAACAGAGATGGGATAGGGGTGTTACAAATACTGCCTAAATTCCAATGAGCACACGGTCATATCACTAGCCCGTGCGTCAGCCCGTGTGGTTCAAAGATTTGCCATTTGGTACATGTCCCAAATTCAATCCTTAAAATGCAATCTCAAAATACATTTTGGCAACTTAAAAACTTGTTCAAAACATACCAAAACAAATCATATAACAATCCTAATCATCTAACCAATATGCCTCAATGGCACCATTTCACAACTAGATTATATAAGCATTACAAACCATTCAAGTCAATTGGTACAAATCTATTCCATTCTTATCACACTAACCCAACCATTTACACATTCAATTTCGAACATTTGAGAGTTTCAACTATTGCCTACCATAATGCCATTTTACTCACTTAAAGCATTCAAACAAGGCATACAAAACCAACCACATACTTGGTGCAAGTCGTAAACACATCAAAATAAACATTTATACCTTTCAAGTCTTATATGCATATTATATGAACATTCAAAACTAACATTACATATAAACCATTTTATCATAAACTAAAGCAAACACTTATTCACATGAAAACCTATATACATGCCACATAATCGAGTCTAGAATGATTAAAGACTACCAAATCGAAGGCTTAATAGTGTGAGTTCTGGTGTGATCCGATCGCCATGTTTTGCAATAGACAACTGCAAAATAGAAACATAGCCGGGTAAGCATTTCGTATACCTAGTAAGTTTATAATAAATTAACTTAACTTACCTCGTCACTATAAGAATTTAAGTAATTGAAACATAAAGGTATGACATGGCATATCCTTGACATCCATATTTATATATATTCATAATTCATTCCACAAGACAACCTGTAGGTTAGTACCTCATATAACAAGATCACATTATTTAAATTCATATACATGTACAACCAAATTACTTTACATCATACTATTCAAAATTGTTAGATACTAGAACACATCAAAGGAATTCACATTCAATTATTTCATTACCATTTACTTTTTGTTTTCTATCCAAAGAACTATAGCAATTTAAATTTGATTTCACATGACTAATTTACTTCCACAAATTGTAAAGTCGGTTTATTCATGCAAGTTTTATTTGATGTTGCTTTCTTAAGCTATTGAGAATCCGCAACATGTGTTGGATCTCAGTCATCGATAAAGAATAATTTGATTTGCTCAAACAAGCTGTGATATTTGGGCAGCTCACACAAGCTGTAGGTCATGTTTACTTTTGCAACTTTATTCGTAACACAAGCTGAATCTTAGCCATAGATAAAGAAATCCCTCACCAATACCCTGTAACGCCCCAATTTTTCTTTAAATTTTGCTTTTGTAAATTTGTGATAAATACATGTCTGCTTCAGTGGTTAGGTGCTCTGGGATTGTCGGAGAAGTCTTGGGTTCAAGCCTTGACTTGGGCAAATTTTGGTAATTTTATGAATGAAGCCTTAAATCTGGTTAGTAAGCTTAAAAGTAAAAGTATGTAAGTAATTAACAGAATGGGCCTACTGGTCTAGTGGATAAGTGGAGTGTTGGGGTGAAGGAGGTCTTGGGTTCGATTCTATGGGACGAAAATGGCTGTAATTTTTGCTCTTAATTTCGGCTAGAGTTGTACTAAGATGGGAGACTGAGTGGTGGTTTGTGAATAGAATTAGTGGAAGGGAAATTAGGAAAGGATCAGACTTTCTGAGCAGTTGTGTTTTCCCAAAATCCCTCTTTGCCAAAAATTCAGTGTCCTCCCCTTCCATAGCCGATTCTTCCATCTTCAATTTCCCCTTCCCCTTTTGTCGTTCTTTCTCTCTTCCTCGCTATCATCTTTTAATTTTGATATTCTCTGTAGTCGCCTCTTTTCTGTGCAACACTCATTTCTACCTTGATTCGATAAGATGAGTAGCGTAGTTTTACTTTCGTTGTTGGCTTATACTAATGTGCATCATTAATGCTGGATAAGGGAAGATTCAAAGACTCGTAATCACTGTTTGAATACTTAGGTTCGGGGAATTTCGATGGCTTGATTGAAGGTAAGGTTTTAGAAGATATTGGGTTTATCATCTCAATTTAGTTTTGTTCTAAATACTGATTTGAATGTTGGAATATCAATTCTTAGGTTCTGGAGTGCGCAGTGATCATCTTAGCTTCAATCGAGACCAGGTGTGTACCCAAAAACGCAGAAAATGAGGTTTCAACGAAAGCTAAAAACCTCTTTGTCGATGCCACACGGGCGTGTGGTCACTCGTGTGGTAGGCCGTGTGCAAGACTATAAGTCACCACACGGCTGTGTGATCGACGAGCCAGGCCATGCGCGAGTGACACGGTCGTGTGACGGCTGGGCAAGACCGTGTGCGACACACGGGCTCAACCAATTGGGCTGTGTGGGCCACACGGACGTGTAGAATTCTGGGCCAGGCCGTGTGATCCACACGGCCAAGGCCAACTTGGGCTGTATGGGCCCACACGTGGGCCCACATGGGCGGGCCACATGGGTGTGTGAGCCCATTCTTCTGAAAAAATCTGTAAGGTTGCACGGATCACTCAAGTCAACTGTGGACCTACCGTAGGGTCGGTAAACGATACTTAGGACCTAAATGAATGATCTGTCTGCCTGATTTATGTACTGAGCATGTATACTGATATGAATATATGCGTTTTAATTGCATAATAGCATGTCATCCTTGTATGTTGCATTGCATCGATGTGGGTTGATTATGATTGGAGGAAGTATCTGAAAGGCTCTTAAGCTCATTATCCGCAAACTTCACCGCAAATTTACGATTATGTGCCGCATTCGGTCGCGACATGGTGTGTAGGTCAGGTGGGTTGATTTTATCCCACATGGTGTGTAGGGTTGGACGGAGTTGGTGTGTAGAGGCTGGTGGGTAGGACTCATTTTTTGCATATTCTCATGCAGAAAGGGGCTAAGGCTCTGTATTATGTCTGATTCTGTATCTGAGTGGGCTAAAGTCCACACCGTTTCTGTAATGGGCTTAGACCCGAACTGTAAAGATTATGTCTGTTATCTGATGTTACTGTGTATATGTTTTCTGTGGGATTTACACACTGAGTTTGCAAAAACTCACCCTTTTCTGTTTAATATGTTCTGTAATCCCCAGCAGTAGATGGATCGGTGCAGTGGAGGACTCGGCGGTGACCACAGTTTTGGACACTTATTTACAGTTTATTTTTAATTATGATTTGGTTATATTTGGGTAAATTTCATGTAACAAGGCCTTTCAGATTTTGGTTTAAAACTTGGGATGATTATTTCATAACTTGCTAGCAGTAGGACAAGACGAGAGTTTTCAAAATAAACAAAGGTTTTATCAAAATACGTACAACCTTGTAAATCATTTTAAAAGCTTTCGCAACGTATAAAGGTTTGAAAAATGGATAATGAATAAATAAATGACGCGTTTTGACAATAGCCTAAGATATCTAAAAATGATTTTAACGTTGTTACGTTTTACAAAGCACTATCACGTGACATCACCAGATTCGGCCATAACGTTCAGGCCGGGCTTGGGGTGTTACATTTAGTGGTATCAGAGTCAGGTTGCAAAACTCAGCTGTTGTTTGGATTTTTAAAATAGTTTTTTTGAAATGATTTTAAAGGATTTAAAATATTTTGGACTGAGTATGTGGTACACCAAGTCACCGGCGCCGATCCTGTAAGTGTTCTGATCTTTGTTTAAATTTTTTCTGAAATACTACTTGCATGCTTGAAACAACCTTAGGTTAGTATACTGTACTGAAAACACTTTAGGTAGTGTAAACTGAAAACTGTAGCGAAACTGAAAATCATAGTAAAACTGCGATTCGCGATAACGAACTCTGAACTTCTGATACTATTCTGCATATAACATTTGTTAATAAATATTGGAACTTTAACCTAATGCATAAAACTGTTAATACAGATAAACTCCAAATTTACGATGAGCGCACGAGGTATCCGCGGACGGTGTACTAGAGGCCGTGGTAGAGGCCATAGGGGGGCTCGAGCTGAGTCTTCCGCATCTGAGAATATGCCTAATCTGGATACGAGCGAGACACCAATCTCACCTGCTACAGAGACTGGGTCTCATGAACGTGAGGCTGGGGATGACGCACTATCCCGAGCCAATGTACAGATTTTAGAGAGGGTCGCTAGACCCAACACCGAATCTGGGGGCCGTGGGTCAGTTACGAAACGACTCTGGTCCAATGGGGCTGAATTATTCAGGGGTGCCACTGGAGTCGCCCCTAGCGTGGCCGAGTACTGGATGGAGGCCACAAAAAAAATCATGGACGATTTGGACTTTCTTCTGCCGAGCGAAGCTTAAGAAGGTCGTCTCTCGCCGCGATGAAGCGTATCAGTGGTGGCTGACTGTTAAGGAGGGCACTCAGCCCGACCGTTTGACGTGGGACTACTTTAAGATGAATTTCCAGAGTAAGTATGTGGGAGCCAGCTACATCGATGCTAGGAGGCGTGAGTTCCTTAATCTCACCCAAAGGGACCGTTCAGTGGCCGAGTATGAGGCCGAGTTCCTGAGACTGAGCCGTTATGCCCGGGGCATGGTGGGGACTGAGTATGAGCGTTGTGTCCGGTTTGAGGATGGACTCAGGGACAGCCTACGGGTTCTGATAGCTCCGCAGAGGGAGCGTGATTTTTCTGCTTTAGTGGAGAAGGCAAAGATCACCGAGGAGGTTAAGCGCGCTGAGCGCCAAAACTGTGAGAAAGGAAAGAACAAGAGGGAATCGGAGCCCTCGAACTCTAGGGTGAGGCCTAAGAAGAAGGCCAGGTCTGATGGGCCAGTGAGAGTTAGGCCTCCTGTTGCACCTGCTGGGGTGGCGCTTTGTGGGCACTGTGGTAGGCGCTATTCGGGCGAGTGCTGGAGGACGACTGGGGCATGTTTGAGATGTGGGTCGACTGAGCACCATGTCCGGGATTATCCACTGAGGACTGACCAGATGCAAGCTACAGGTACTGGTGCTGCACAGCCGCAGAGGGTAGCTCAGCAGCCACCTAGGGGCTGAGGACAGGTCAGGGGTGGTAGTGGTATGGCCCGAGGACAGAGAGCACCGGGCAGAGGTGCGAGATCGACTGAGGTGAGGTAGCCTACACTAGTTTATGCTGTACGTCGCCAAGAGGATGGTGATGCTCTGGACGTCATTATGGGTACGTTCTTAATTTTTAATGTACCCTATACTGCATTGATAGACATAGGCTCTACACACTCTTACGTAGCTAGCTCTGTGTCTGAAACTTGTAGGACTCCGGTTGAGAGTACTTCGAGTGAGGTAACTATTGTGAGTCCGTTGGGGCAATCTATCCGGGTTAGTAAACTATATAGATACGTCCCGTTAAAGGTTCAAGGGACAGTATTTTTGGCTGATCTGATGAAGCTTCCATTCGGGGAGTTTGATTTGATTCTGGGAATGGACTGGCTAGTCAAGCACCGAGTAAGTCTGGGCTGCGCAACAAAAAGGGTTGTGTTGAGAACCGAGGAGGACGACGAGGTAGTGGTGATTGGGGAACGTCGAAACTACTTGACGAATGTGATTTCTGTGTTGGTGGTAGAAAAGTTGGTACGGAAAGGATGTGAGGCATTCTTGGCCTACATCAGTGTTTCAGATTCTGGAAACTCTTCGGTTAGGGACATCAGAACCGTAAGGAACTTTCCGAATGTTTTTCTTGAGGAATTATCGGGTCTGCCTCCGAGCCGAGAAGTAGAGTTCAGGATTGAACTCTTTCCTGGTACAGCTCTGGTGTCCATCGCCCCTTATAGAATGACACCGAAGGAGCTTGTGGAGCTTAAGGCTCAGATTCAAGAGTTACTGGATCGTGGGTTCATACGCCCTAGTGTGTCTCCATAGAGAGCACCTGTGCTATTTGTGAAAAAGAAGGATGGATCCATGCGTATGTGTGTCGACTACCGCCAATTGAATAAGCTAACCATTAAGAACAGGTACCCACTACCGAGAATAGATAATTTATTTGACCAGTTCAGAGGGGCTTCTATGTTCTCCAAGATCGATTTGCGATCTGGATACCATCAACTGAACGTTAAGGAGATCGATGTTTATAAGACGGCATTTAGGACTCGGTACGGCCATTATGAGTTCCTAGTAATGCCATTTGGACTGACGAATGCACCAGCAACTTTTATGGATCTGATGAACTGAGTGTTCCAGCCCTATCTGGATCAGTTCATGGTAGTCTTTATTGACGACATTCTGGTGTATTCGAAGACGGAGGACGAGCATGATGAGCATTTCTGAGTGGTATTACAGACTTTGCGTGAGAAACGGTTGTATGCGAAGTTCAGTAAGTGTGAGTTCTGGCTTCGGAAAGTAACCTTTTTGGGGCATGTGGTTTCTATGGAGGGGATTCGTGTTGATCCTCGTAAGGTTTAGGTTGTGTTAGATTGGAAACAGCCGAAGAATGTGTCTGAAATCTGCAACTTTCTGGGGCAAGGGTTATTATAGGCGCCGTGAAAGAGTTCTTTTTGATTGCGTGCAGATTGACCAAGCTTCTGCGTAAAGGAGTTCCTTTGTCCGGGTGATAAGCGAAGAAGAGAGCTTTGAGAAGCTCAAACTGTTTTTGACGCGCAGCTCCGGTTACGATACAACTTTGAGTGCATGAAGGATTTTGTTGTATACAATGATGCGTCGCATGTGGGTTTGGGTTGCGTATTGATGCAGGATGGTAGGGTGGTAGCTTATGCGTCACTTCAGCTCAAGACGCAAGAGGCTAACTATCCAACGCACGATTTAGAGTTGGCAGCGGTAGTCTTCGCTCTGAAAATCTGTAGGCACTATCTGTACGGTGAGAAGTGTACTATCTACACTGATCACAAAAGCCTCAAATATCTCTTCACTCAGAAGGAGTTAAACCTTAGGCAGCGTAGATGGGTTGAACTACTTAAGGATTATGACTTCACCATCGAGTACCATCTGGGTAAAGCTAATGTGGTGGTAGATGCTTTGAGCCGTAGGGCTATGACCGATCTGAGAGCGATGTTCGCTCAACTCAGCTTATTCGACGATGGAAGTCTGTTAGCAGAACTTCAGGTTAAGCCCACATAGATTGATCAGATCAGGAGTAAACAGTTAGCGGATAAGTCGCTTGAGTTGCGGTTCCATCAGGTTGAGAATGGGGATACTACCGAATTTGGGATTAACAGTGATGGGGTACTTTGTTTCCACGGTCGGATCTATGTACCGAAGGATGAGGATTTAAGACAGTCGATTCTAAGGGAAACGCATAGTAGCCCTTACGCTATGCATCTCGGCGGGAATAAAATGTACCGAGATCTGCGAGAGTTGTACTAGTGGCTAGGATTGAAGCATGAAGTCACGGATTTCGTTGCTCGCTGTCTGACTTGTCAGCAGGTTAAGGCTGAGCATCAATTACCTTCAGGGTTGCTGCAGCTGATAAAGATACCGATATGGAAATGGGAGCGAGTAACGATGGATTTCGTTAGTGGGTTGCCTTTAACACCCACTAAGAAGGATTCTGTCTGGGTCATCGTGGATCGATTGACCAAGTCTGCTTACTTCATTCCCGTCAGGACAGACTTTTCTCTCCAGAAGTTAGCTAAGCTGTACATATCTAAAATTGTGAGACTGCTTGGGGTTCCTATCTCGATCATCTCCAATTGGGATTCTCGCTTCACGTCTCGGTTCTGGAAGAAATTGCACGAGGCTCTGGGTTTACGGTTGGACTTCAGTACTGCTTTCCATCCTCAGATAGATGGTCAGTCGGAGAGGGTGATTCAAGTACTGGAGGATATGTTGAGGAGCTGTGTTATAGATTTCCGAGGCAGTTGTGATGAGTATTTGCCGTTGGCAGAGTTTGCTTACAATAACAGCTACTAGTCTAGCATCTAGATGGTGCCTTACGAGGCCCTGTACGGTCATAAGTGTTGCACTCCCTTGTGCTGGACTGGGTTGGGTGAGAGACGTGCTCTGGGTCCGGAATTGGTTTTTGAAACTGAAGATAATGTCTGATTGATTCGGGATCAACTAAAAGTGGCGTCTGATAGGCAGAATTCCTATGCGGATCTGAAGAGAAAGGATATTGAGTATTCTGTGGGGGACTTAGTTTTTCTCAAGGTCTCGTCATGGAAGAAGGTCTTGAGGTTCGGTCGCAAGGGTAAGCTGAGCCCTCGGTTTATTAGGCCATACCGTATTCTGAAGAGAGTGGGGCCAGTCGCATATCAGTTGGAGCTTCCTCCAGAGTTGGATCGCATTCATGACGTGTTCCACGTCTCAATGTTGAGACGCTATTGTTCTGATCCCACGCACGTTGTTCCGGTAGAGGATATTGAGGTCAGACCAGATCTGACGTTTGAGGAGGAGCCGATCCAGATCTTGGATCGCGATATTAAAGTTCTGTGAAGGAAGTCTATTCCCTTAGTGAAGGTGCTATGGCGGAATCATAGCACTGAGGAGGACACTAGGGAGCCAGAGGATTCAATGCGTCAGCAGTATCCTCACCTTTTTTTATCAGGTAAAATTTCGAGGACGAAATTTTGTTTTAGAGGGGTAGAGTTGTAATGCCCCAATTTTTCTTTAAATTCAGCTTTTGTAAATTTGTGATAAATACATGTCTGCTTCAGTGGTTAGGTGCTCTGGGAGTGTCGGAGAAGTCTTGGGTTCAAGCCTTGACTTGGGCAAATTTTGGTAATTTTATTAATGAAGCCCTAACTCTGGTTAGTAGGCTTATAAGTAAAAGTATGTAAGTAATTAACAGAATGGGCTTGCTGGTCTTGTGGGTAAGTGGAGTGTTGGGGTGAAGGAGGTCTTGGGTTCGATTTTATGGGACGGCAATGGCTGTAATTTTTGCTCCTAGTTTTGGCTAGAGTTGTGCTAAGATGGGAGATTGAGTGGTGGTTTGTGAATAGAATTAGTGGGAGGGAAATTAGGAAAGGATCAGACTTTCTGAGCAGTTGTGTTTTCCCAAAATCCCTCTCTGCCAAAAATTCAGTGTCCTCCCCTTCCATATCCGATTCTTCCATCTTCATTTCCCCTTCCCCTTTTGTCGTTTTTTCTCTCTTCCTCGCTATCATCTTTTAATTTTGATCTTCTCTATAGTCGCCTCGTTTCTGTGCAACACTCGTTTCCGCCTTGATTCGGTAAGATGAGTAGCGTAGTTTTACTTTTGTTGTTGGCTTATACTGATGTGCGTCAATAATGCTGGATAGGGGAAGATTCAGAGACTTGTAATCTATGTTTGAATACTTAGGTTCGGGGAATTTCGGTGGCTTGATTGAAGGTAAGGTTTTGGAAGATATTGGGTTTATCATCTCAATTTAGTTTCGTTCTAAACACTGATTTGGATGTTGGAATATCAATTCTTAGTTTCTGGAGTGTGCAGTGATCGTCTTAGCTTCAATCGAGACCAGGTGTGTACCCAAAAATACGAAAAATGAGGTTTTGATGAAAGCCAAAAACCTCTCTGTCGACGCCACACGGGCGTGTGGTCGCCCGTGTGGTAGGCTGTGTGCAAGACTGTAAGTCACCATATGGTTGCGTGATCGACGAGCTAGGCCGTGTGCGAGCGACATGGCCGTGTAACGGCTGGGCAAGGCTGTGTGCGGCACACGAGCTCGACCAATTGGGCCGTGTGGGCCACACGGGAGAACTACACGGGCGTGTGGGATTCTGGGCCAGGCCGTGTGATCCACACGGCCAAGGCCAACTTGGGCCGTGTGGGCCACACGGGCGTATAGGCCCACACGGGCGGCCCATATGGGCGTGTGAGCCCATTCTCCTGAAAAACTCTGTAAGGCTGCACGGGTGTCGCCCAAGTCGACTGTGGACCTACCGTAGGGTCGGTAAGTGATACTTAGGCCCTAAATGAATGATCTGTCTGTCTGATTTATGGACTGAACATGTATACTGATCTGAATATATGAGTTTTTAATTGCATAATAGCATGTCATCCTTGTATATTGCATTGCATCGGGGTTGGTTGATTATGATTGGAGGAAGTTTCTGAAAGGCTCTTAAGCCTTTTATATGGCACCTCAGCTGCAAATTTCTGATTATGTGCCGTATTCGGTTCGACATGGTGTGTAGGGCTGGGTGGGTTGATTTTATCCCCACATGGTGTGTGGGGTTGGACGGAGTTGGTGTGTAGAGGCTGGTGGGTAGGACTCTGTTTTCTGCATATTCTGTCTGAAAGGGGCTAAGGCTCTGTATTATGTCTGATTCTGTATCTGAATGGGCTAAAGTCCACACCGTTTCTGTAATGGGCTGAGACCCGAACTGTGAAGATTATGTTTGTTATTTGATGTTACTGTGTATATGTTTTCTGTGGGATTTACACACTGAGTTTGCGAAAGCTCACCCTTTTCTGTTTAATCTGTTCAGGTAATCCCCAGTAGTAGAAGAATCGGTGCAGCGAAGGACTCAGCGGTGACCACGGTTCTGGACACTTATTTACGGTTTATTTTTAATTATGATTTGGTTATATTTGGGTAAATTTCATGTAACAAGGCCTTTCGAATTTTGGTTTAAAACTTGGGATGATTATTTCATAAATTGCTAGCAGTAGGACAAGACACGAGTTTTCAAAATAAACAAAGGTTTTATCAAAATACGTACGACCTTGTAAATCGTTTTAAAAGCTTCCGCAATGTATAAAGTTTTGAAAAATGGATAATGAATAAATAAACGACACGTTTTGACGATAGCCTAAGATATCTAAAAATGGTTTTAACGCAGTTACGTTTTCCAAAGCACTATCATGTGACATCGCCAGATTCAGCCATAACGTCCAGGCCGGGCTTGGGGTGTTACACACCCAATTTCTTTTTGAATCTTAATGGTATGCCATTCGTATTCTAATCGTTTACTAAATTTACTCAGGCACCGCTACAGTTTCTGTATCATTTCAATCCTGTAACTGTATACACACTTTTCATATATCGAATAGAAATCCATATACATTTTAAATCTGATAACATCATCACATACACACTATTCAATTACATAAGTGATCACATCCATTCAATAGCATATACCTATTCAAATTTATCATTTAATTCTTATTTTACGATTGATTCCATTTGATGCCAAAACATTATAATCACGATAATACAAATAGAAAATTATGAAATATAACATAAAAATATTATGAATTAATAAATTAAGTCCCATATGAACTTACCAGGTCCAAAAAGCAACAATAGAAGTGTCAGGGACTAATATGCAATTTTCCCTTTTCCTTGATTATTTACCGATTTGGTCAAATCTTGATCTATACAATAATTCGTTTCAAATTATTAGTTCTAATTATTTTATAACAATTAATTTAAGGTACATGACTACTTGATTTCATTTTAAACAATTTCCCTAAAGTTTTACATTTTATTCAATTTAGTCCCTAAAAACAAAACTATCATATCTTTCACATTTAAGCCCCATTTTACAATCCAGGTTCAATTTTATCCTTATGTAGTCCTCTAAAATCAATAATTATAGAAATTTCATGTCAATTTCAAAATATTTTCATTTTAGTCCCTAAACTCAAAATTAAAAAATTTCAATTTACAAATTAGTCATTGATCATTTCTAAGCTTACAATCAATGTAATAGCCCATTTTTTAGTGATGTCAGAAATAGTGGTTTTGGAACAACAAATTCGATGAGTAAACCCGTAATCATTAGTATTTAATTTATTTGAGATAATTATAATTTATAATAGATTTTGATTTGATGAGTTCTAGTTAATTGATTAAATGGCTAGTATAAGTGGTTGTCCCGAAAGTCGAGTGGTTTTAGAAAATGAGGTATCAAGACCTCATTTATGCAAATCGAGCATGTAAATATTATTATTAAATATTTACGGAGTTATTATTTAGGTATGTAAAGGTTTGGTTTGAAAATTTTATTGTTTAATTAGTTAATTAAATAAAAAAGACAAATTTGTAAAGACACAAAAATCTAATCTTATTGAATTATAATGATTAGATGGCTTATTTATTAAATGAGGAAGGACTTATATGATAATTAAACCATAGTAAGGTTAGATGGACGATTTTGGACTTTGAATTAGTTAAAAATACATGTTAAATTAAAGGGGTAAAGTTGTAATTAGTGAAATAAAAATTAAGTAAAAATAATAAAATATTGCCATCTTCCTAATTGTTAAACCATTGAAATTTGGAAGATAAAGAACTCCATTGTTGAAGCTTGGAGGTTCGGCTATTGTTGTCTATTGCATGTAAGTCCGTTTTGGGTCCGTTATTGTAATTTTTATGTTTTGCAGATCGTTGCATCTAGATCCAGCTAACTCGTATCTCCATTTTTGAAAATGTTAAAGATTTTGGATTTTGCCATTAATGAATCTTAGTTATTCTTGATGTTAAATGATGAATTTGTAGTCTTGATTGTTGATTTAGTCTAGTTTGTAAAGTGATTTTTGTTAGTTTTTAGTTAAAGGACTGATTTGATAAAATATTGAAATTGATGTGGAATTATTGTGAATTTTGAATGATTATGGATTGTACTAGTATAGAAGGAAATTCAGCTAGCATCAGAAATTGTGAAATTTTGATAATTTTGGAATGTTAGGTTTAGGGACTAAATTGAAAGAAATGTAAAAGTTTAGGGAAAATGTATAAATAATGAAAATTTAAGGGTATATTCGTAGAAATTAGTTTGATGTCATATTTGAAATTGATATATTAAATTTAATCATTATAAAGGTCAAGAATTGAATCGTACGGAGAATAATCGAGGAAAAGAGAAAATCGCGGATTAGTCCCTACGAGTCAACCGAAAGTATAATCTAGGTAAGTTCATAGTATAAAATATACATGTGTGGTTATTTATATGTAGTGCTAATATGTGCTGATTTAATTGTGGTTAATATGAAATTTTTGTTATTAAGTTATAAATCTTTAAATATTGCAATTTAGTATAAGTGAGAAACAATTATTTGGTAATTGGTGAATATTGTGATAACATGTTATTGAAATGAGTTTGATGCAATTTAGTATAAGTGAGAAACAATTATTTGGTAATTGGTGAATATTGTGATAACATGTTATTGAAATGAGTTTGATGAATTTATAAAATGTGTGTAGAAATGGTGAAGTGCCTCTGATTATTAATGTCTTGAATTCAATTATAATGCCCGATTGAACGTAGTAAACGATTAGGATATGATTGTCATGCTAATAGGGTTAGTACATGTACTTGTATGGGATTGCACTTCAGTGCCTCTGTTTGCACTTCAGTGTCTCTATATTTGCACTACAGTGCCTCTGTTAGCATTTCAATGCTCTATGGTGGATTTTGGGGGAAACCCAAGTATCTGAGTCAATTTGTTATAGTTCAACAGTCGATGAAACTTTACTTTTACCTTTTATGCGATTTAGTCCTTTGCTCAATAAATCACACAGACGGACAAATTAACTCACGGAAATTTTCACACATACTAATCACGTATCAAAGGCATGGAAAAATAATATTAAAATATTTTCTAACTCGGATTTGTGGTCCCGAAACCACTGTTTCGACTAGGGTCTAAACCGGACTGTTACAATTCTCCCCCTTAGGGATTTTTGTCCCCGAAAATCTTACCGTTAAACATATTCAGATATTGTTGTCTCATTGAATCTTCAGGCTCCCACGTAGCCTCTTCCACTTTGTGTCGATGCCACAACATTTTTACTAATGAAATTTTCTTATTTCTCAATTCTTTCACTTCATGAGCTAAGATACGGATCGGTTCTTCTTCGTAGGTCATATCAGATCGTATTTCAATCTCAAACGGAGTAATCACATGTGACGGATCGGATCTGTATCGTCTAAGTATCGATACGTGAAATACATTATGTATCTTTTCTAGCTCGGAGGGTAACAATAATCTATACGCAACTGGCCCAACATGCTCGATAATCTCATATGGTCCGATGAACCTCGAACTCAATTTGCCTTTACGGCCAAATCTGAGTAATTTCTTCCACGGAGACACTTTCAAAAACACTTTGTCACCGATCTCAAACTCAATATCCTTTCGTTTTAAGTCCACATAGGAATTCTGACGATCAGATGCTGCTTTCAGATTATCACGGATCACTTTCACTTTCTGTTCAGTGTCTTTTATCAAATCGACCCCATGAATCTCATTTTCACTGAGCTCAGTCCAATACAGAGGTGTTCGACATTTGCGTACGTACAAAGCTTCATATGGTGCCATTTTGATACTTGACTAAAAACGTTGTTATATGCAAATTCAATCGATGGTAAATCTTTGTTTCCACGCATCACAAACTCAAGAATGCAACATCTCAACATATCCTCGAGTATCTGAATAATCCGTTCAGATTGACCATCTGTCTGCGGGTGAAATGCTGTACTGAAATGCAATTTAGTACCTAGGGCTTCTTGTAATTTCTTCCAGAATCATGATGTAAACCTCGGATCTCTGTCTAACACGATGGATAATGGTACTCCATGCAATCTCACAATATCAGAAATGTAAAGCTCAGCTAATCTATCAAGTGAATAATCAGATAGTACCGGAATGAAATGGGCTGATTTCGTCAATCTATCAACCACAATCCAAATTGCATCTTTCTTTCTCACAAACAGAACAGGAGCACCCCAAGGTGAGAAACTCGGTCTAGTAAACCCTCTGTCAGTTAATTCTTGCAATTGTGATTTTAATTCTTTCAATTCTGTTAGTACCATTCTATACGGAGCTATCGAAATAGGTGTCGTACCAGGCAACAAAATCTATTCCAAATTCAACTTCTCGTATCGGAGGCAAACCCGACAATTCTTCAGGGAATACATCAGAAAATTCACAAACTACTGGCACTGATTCAACTTTCTTCTCAGATACTTTTGAGTCAATTACATAAGCAAAATAAGCTTCGTAACCCTTTTTCATATAGCTCTGAGCTTTCAACACAAATATCATTGCAAGTAACCCGTTCAATTCACTTGACTCAATTCGAACTATTTCATTATTCTGATTTCTCAAATCAATAGTCTTTCTTTTGCAATTCACAATAGCATCATGAAATGTCAACCAGTCCATACCCAGAATAATGTCAAACTCATTAAATGGTAATAGCATCAGATCAGCAGAAAAACAGGTATCTTTAAACATTAACGGTCAGTTCTTGCATACCTTGACAACCAAGACACTCTTACCTAAGGGGTTCGATACTTTTATAACAAACTCAGTAGACTCTACAGGTAAAGTCTTACTGGATACTAAATTTATGCATATATACGAACGAGTAGAACCAAGATCTATCAATGCAATCACAGAAGTATCATAAAGTGTAAATGTACCCGTTATAACATCCGGAGATGAAGCTTCCTCACGAGCTCGAATGGCATACGCTCTGGCAGGCGCTCTAACTTCAGATCTCACAACGGTATCTCTCGTAGTTCTCTGACTACCACTAACATTTCTTACATTTCGGGAAGGTCTACCTCTCACTGGAGCATTATCGGATCTTGAATTCTGGGCAGTATCTTGCTCCACAGACTCTGGGCAATCACGAATGAAATGATCTAACGATCCACATCTAAAACAAGCTCGATCATTTAATCTACAACTTCCCGTATGTATTTTACCATAATGCTTACATTCAAGTCGACCAGATCGGACATTTCCTACACTAGCCATCAATGTTACTAGAGCTTTGGAGCTCAACTGTAACCTAGCTCGATCTCTATTCGATTGTCCTACATTAGCCTTTGAACGTCTGTGCTCATCTCTGAATTTCTTTGAAGCAGACTGAGATGATTTGTTCGAAAATCTCTTTCTCATATCTTTAGCTTCAAACTCAGCTTTTCTTTTATCTTTTCCAAGTGCCTCAGCTTTGCACGCTCGATCAATAAGCACAACAAACTCTTTTATTTTCAAAATCTCAACAAGCAAACGAATATCTTCATTTAAGCCATTTTCAAACTGTTTACACATTATTGCCTCAGTTGATACACATTCTCGAGCATACTGACTCAATCTCATAAATTCTCGTTCTTATTCAGTAACGGACATACGACCCTGTTTCAATTCTAGAAATTCTTTCCGTTTCTGATCAATGAATCTCTGAATGATGTATTTCTTCTAGAACTCATACTGGAAGAAATCCAAAGTAACCCGTTCCTTTGGAACCACAGAAATCAAAGTCTTCCACCACCGATAGGCTGCATCTCGTAACAAAGAAACAACACACTTTATACATTCTTCAGGAGTCAGTGACATCTCATCAAATACCCGGATTATGTTTTCTAACCAGAATTCGACTTTATCGGCATCGTCATCACTGGTAGCCTTAAACTCTTCATCCCCATTTTTATGAATTTTGTAAACTGGAGGCTTGTTCAACAGATTCAGATTCATAGTCGGAGGCATAACAGATGTCTGAGGGTGACTAGGCGGGGGCAGAGGTTGTGAGACCGTCGGGTTATTTCTAACAAATTGAGTGAACCACTCACTCATCATCTGGAAGAAAGCTTGTTTAGCTTCTCCCTCTTGACCGCTCGTATCCGATCTCGGATCAGAGGGCGATGTCCCTTCAACAGGAGCAGGCGCATTGCTTTCTACATCGTCAACTACGGCTCTTTCAGGATCCATTTCTATATGAAAGTCACATTTTATACGTCAGGATTCATCATACTATCACAATTCAGATAATATGGCATGTATAGCTAGACTCTGACATGCTACGTTAGTCCGATAATCGACTAAACTGTGGCTCTGATACCAACCAAATGTAACACCCCTAACCCGTATCCGTCGCCGGATTAGGGTTAAATATATTACCGGACAGATCAAAAACATTTACAGACATTTCATAATGCAAGCCATCAATTGTAATTTCTATGTCCCTTAGATAGGTCACCGAGACCTTAAGCATGCTTCAGAAAAGGGTCGGGACTAAACCGAACACATACGGAAATTCTCAAAAATTTAAAACTTTTTGAACACTGTAGAGGTCACACGCCCGTGCAGTCAGGCCGTGTGCCTCCCACGGCTACTAGACACACCCATGTGTCATGGCCGTGCCAAAATAGAGCATGTATACTGACTTATCCCCACAGCCACCAGGCACGCCCGTGTACCATGGCCATGTACTCTTAAGCTAGATACTGACTTATTCAGACGGTCACTAGGCACGCCCGTGTGCCACAACCGTGTATGCATAACAGGCCTTTTGTAAGGCCAATATGCCACCCACACTAGGGTCATACCTACAAGCATAAACAAGCCTATTTTCACAATCAAATGGCATCCAAAAACACACCAAATGGTCATCATATTATTCAATTCAATCTCATTTCTAAACATGCTAATTTGTACAATCAATATCCATGTAAATCCAAGTATAATTCAACCATAACCTCATTAAATCATTAAGTCATCAATTCATCCATAAGCTTACCATTCATAAGGCTACTTCATTACCATCAAGACATACCAAAACATGCACCAAATACTATATTTATTCATGCACGTTACCAACATTAACTAGCCAAAGCACATGGTTATTTACATCTCAAACATATACCAAATCACTAGCCTATACATGCCATACTTAGTAAAAACATTTCCAAAGGTACCAAAATGAGCTTATGTAGTGTGATGACAATCCTCGACGGTCCCGAGCCTTCTGTAGCTTTGACGATCTATAAAACAGAAAAAACACACACAAAGTAAGCTTTCCAAAAGCTTAGTAAGCCATATATAAATAAACTTAATATACAATACACATAGCCACATAAACACAATAACATTAATGTATCTCATTTACAAATTCATAATATCATCCTTGGCTCATTACTTAGCCATTACTTACTCATATTTCAAAACTCAAATATCTCATATGCTCATAACTCATTTAAGCATGTAAATCACATTTCATCTCATCATTTACTCATGTCACATTCATTCATATATCACATTTTGGTTTATTGCATCCAAATGCATATTTACTCACCTTCCATGCTTATTCCAAACCATATTCATCAAACGTACCTGAAGCGGATATACAAATCACATAGTCATTCATTTCTTGGACTTGCCCGTTGAACCGTTCAGAATCTAATAGGATACTCAGAGTGCTCGGAATAGTCGTACAATGCCAACGTCCCAGACGAGGTCTTACATGTACTCGAATATCGTTGCCACTGTCCTAGACAGGGTCTTACACAAATCAAATACGATGCCAATGTCCCAGACATGGTCTTACACGTAAATCTCATATCGATGCCAACGTCCCAGACGTGGTCTTACACGTAAATCTCATAACAGACACCTATGCCATGACATATACAACTCTATCTCCTCCTAGGTTCAAACGGAACTTCTCGGACATTGTCAACTTGTTGATCTATATATCAATATTCGGATTTTGCATACATTCCATTACAATTGATATTCATAGCAATCCAAATTTCATATTTACACAAATAATTCAATTCAAATACATTTAATTATATATTGACTTACCTCGAGTTTGATTTAACGGAAACGGATACGGCTACTCGTTTACTTTCGATTTCCCGCAATCTAAGTCTGTTTTCTTCGGTTCTTGATCTATACATATTCAAATTTAACCCTTTTATTTATCAACTTATTCAAATCAATCCAAAAAAACACATATTTAGGGCAATTTACAATTTAGCCCTCACATTTTCACATTTGGATAATTTAGTCCCTAATTCACAAAATCACAAAATATACCAAATTTCATGTTACTCATGCTTAGCCGAATGTCACCCATGCTCAATCAAGTCCACACATTTCATTTATTTCACAATTTAGTCCCTCAAATATTATTTTCTCAATTAAGCTCAAAATACTCAAATTCATCAAAACTCCAAAGACAAAACTTGTTAATTAAACACATATCTTTCATTTTTCACCATCAAACATCACAAAACACATGATTTCATCAATGGAAAATTTCAAAATATTCATCAATTCACAAAATTGAAGCCTGGGTTTTGAAGAACACGACGCAACGATTACAAAAACATAGAAATTATCAAAAACCGATCAAAATCTATACCTTAATTTAGCCAACTTATAGCTGAACCCTTAAAAGCTTTTATTCTTTCTTTTTCCTTTAACATTCGGTGAACAATGGATGAACATTCCACTATATTCTTTCTTTTGTTATTATTATTATAATATATAATATGTTATCATTATTATTCTACCTTTTATAACTAATAAATAAAAGCCATATAAAATCAATATGCCATCCACCATCTTACTAAATGGCCAATTTACAACATTAGGCCTCATATATAAGAAGACACATCAATTAGGCCACTCAATCAAATAAAAGGCTACTTTTACCATTTATGCGATTTAGTCATTTGCTCAATTAATCACATAGACGGAAAAATTAACTCACGGAAGTTTTCACACATACTAATCACGTATCAAAGGCACAAAAAAATACTATTAAAATATTTTCTAACTCAGATTTGTGGTCCCGAAACCACTGTTCCAACTAGGGTCTAAACAGGACTGTTATAATGGGTGTGTTGACAGGCCGTGTGTCCCCTGCATCAAATTTGCGAGAATTTGATTCGCCACACGGGCCAATACATGGGGTGTGCCTAGGCCGTGTGCACTTAAATTGCTGACGTCATAAACAAAATGCAAGGGTTTTCTCACACGGGTGAGGACACGGGCGTGTCTAGGCCGTGTGGAGGACACGGGCCACAGACATGGGCGTGTGTCCGGCCGTGTGAAAAACCCTGTAGGTTCGAAATGAAAAATAATTTCCACACGAGCTGGGAACATGGGCGTGTGTGACCACACAGCCTGCCCACACGGGCGTGTTCCGTTTCACACGGGCGTGTAGCCCTGTTTTGAGCAAAAATTTTCTAAGTGCGTAAAAGTTTCCAGATTGGTTCTGAACTATTTTAATTGTATGTTTAGGGCCTCGTATAGGGTAGTATTGCGCACGAATGAAAAGTTTTAAATTGAAACGAAATTTTGTAGCCCAATGCCGTATGTTAAAGAAAGTAAAGTACGGTAATGCCTCGTATCCGGTTCCGGCTTAGAATACGGGTAAGGGGTGTTAAACTGGTTCTCCACTCTTGCATTAGCCATAATCAGAGTGCCTTTGTTCGGGGTCGTATGATTCATGATAACATTTTAATTGCTCATGATCTTGTGCATTATTTACAAAGTTCCAAGAATGGGCCGAATAAGGGTTTGGTGATCAAGCTTAATATGAGTAAAGCTTATGATAGGGTCGAGTGGGACTTCCTTGAAAGGGTTTTTCTTAAAATGGGCTTTCCATATGAATGGGTTGTAAAGATTATGAAGTGCGCTCGTTCAGTCAAATATGTTATCAAATACAACATGTCTTTGTCCAATGAGATTATCTCGGAGCGTGGCCTGCGTCAAGGAGACCCTTTATCGTCTTACTTGTTTCTTTTTTGTATAGAGGTCTTTTCCCGTTTGCTTTGTGATGCTCAAGACTGCAGGAGTATTCAAGGTATTAGGTCTAGCCAGAATGGATTAATAACTTATTTTTTACTGATGATGTGTTGCTCTTCGTCAAGAATAAAAATAAGGAGGTTGATACCATCGTTAATATCCTTAGACAATTCGAAAGGGTCTCCAGGCAAAAAATTAACCTTTCTAAATCAATGGTTTGGTTTAGCCCCAATACACCGAGGGATCAATATGTAACACCCCAAACCCGGCCCATTCACTACGACCGAATTTGAAATGCCACTGCGGAACACGTTCGAAAATATTCTTACTTAAGAGTAAAAACCGTTAAAAATTTGTTGCCTTTAATAAAACATTTTTTGTGACTTAAAATATTCTAAGTAAAAATTTAATTGTTATAAAATACCGGATTCAAAACTTTATTATGTACAGATTTAAGAAAATAAAACCATTGGCGATAGATACCTCAATTGTCAATCCATAATAAAACATAATAATAAAGATACTTAATAAAAATACTTAAATACTTTAATGGGCCTTATTACAATAAACACTTAATCAAAATGCTAAAAATATAAATACTTAATTAATTAAAATATCTTTCTGCATGGGCCACCTTGTATCCACTCCAAACCCGGTCCAAGCATCACCTGAAATGTTGGTAAAAATTGGGTGAGTCATACAGACTCAGTGTGTAATTAAACCACTAAATTCCACCCACATGTTAACCACATATTATCCCATATATCGATAACAAATATCATATTCACATATTACCACCTTCCTGGCTTGGCCCATATTCATATCACATTCATATAATAGGGTAGTTAACCACAAAATTTCCACATACTGGGCTTAGCCCATTTCCACACTGATCCACATTCATATACTGGGCTTGGCCCTTTTCTTAATAATCAACATATCAACTGGGCCTAGCCCATTTTCACATTAATCCACAAATCAAAATAATATGCAAAGTTATGCAATTATGAAGCCCAACCCAACCTAGGGTCCATCCGTTACTCCTACCTTAGCAGACTCCCTGCCCAAGGCCGTGGCTAATCCACCGTTCACATAGTGAACCACATATCTTACCTTGGCAGACTTGCTGCTCAAGGCCGTGGCTAATCCACCGATCACATAGTGATCCACATATCTTACCTTGGCGGACTTTGTCGCTCAAGGTCGTGGTGAGCCACCGATCACCTAAGTGATCCCACATATCATTCACCCCACGGTGATGCACACGACTATCAACCGCCGAGGTGGGCACCTAGCCAACACCTCCCTTGATGAAGCACATAGCTAACATCAAGCGCTAACGTAACACAAGGCTAACATTAGACCACGTGCATAAAGTACACCCTTTCCTTCGATAGTCACATTCATATCCCATCCCATGCACATGCAACATATGATAATGTCATAACATAGTAAAATAATGCATGCACATGCTATTCGGCATACAAACATATTCTCATTGGCATATTCACATTCTTAATAATTAACACTCGACTGATTCCCAATATACCCCTTAAGGGTAACCATTCACAATCGCCACTGCACATATTAGCATTTACACAACACATACAATATACCATAAACCCGAAAAATGGTGGGTTAATCACACACCTGACTTTCTAGCGAAATTCTGAACTACTCGAATCTAACACGATCTAGAATCCCGATACTCTGCTTACTTGTCGATTAGCCCCTAAAAATCATAATACACAATCGGTCATACCTAAACTTATAAAATGGCCTATGGCCGAAACTATATACCACTTACCTTGCTTATCGAAAATCCCGAATCACCACTTAACTATGAAACTGTCGAAATCCCTTGAGTACTCCAAATCCCGCAACTCCTTTAATGCTTCCACTATCGTTGCTTGCGAAGACTAAAAGAGAATGGATCCCGGCTTTTAGAACTTGCGATAGAAGGAAAAGAATACTGACCTCCTTTGAGATTCGGCTATGGTTATTAATAAAAGAAAAATACAAATAGAAGAATGGTCACTTACAAGGTTCTATTAAGCCTCCTAATAATGGTGAAATATTCGGCTATCACTCTTAATGGCAAAGGGGCATTCGGCTTTCAAGAAATAGGAAGGAATTTGGTGTTAAAAGAAAATAAGGAAGAAGAGGAGAAGAGTAGGGAATTTCGGCACAAAGAAAATTAAAGAAGAAAAAGATATGAAGGATGATTACTCCCCTTATAAAGAATTCGGCTACTACATCCTTGCTCTTATCAAACTCCAAATCAATCTCTTATTTTATCTCTTCAAACCTCATTCAAAAATAATTGAATTAAACAAATCTTTATCCTCATATTTCTCTTATCACCTATTAAACTAAAATAAATAAAAATAAAACAATAATTATCTTCTATCTACTAATCTAAACTAAAAATAAATAAATTAACAATTATCCTACTTTTAGCGGAATATTGAAAATAAATATTAACCAAGCTTATCCCCTCCTTTATCACATTATCACACTCCTAAAATAAATAAAATAAAATCTTATTTATCCACTATCTATAGCCAAATATTTAAAAGAAAAACAAGGCTTATCTCTATCTAATTGAAGTCCAAGTGCCGTCCACTTCTTCTCTCTAATGCCAGGATGCAAAATAAAACACCAAACTGCTACCCCCATGGTTCGAACATGGGACCTGAAGGAGCAAGCTGCAATAACTCCCCTAGCCACTCTGCCAAGGCATTTCTTTGTGACATAAACTCCCCACTTATCCTTTTAAGGCCTACCTAATCAAGCTCCCTCTTCTTGACGCAAAAAGTGAAAATAACGGCCTCCTTATGTCACAACAGACTCGAACTTGAACTCTCCTGCACCTCCCTTTGCCGCAAGCGTCCCAGCCACTTTGCTGCTGGTTCTTTTGTGTCATCAACTCCCCATATTTTCTTTTAAAACCTCCTTATCCCAGCTCCTTATTGACGCAAAAATAAATGCTCCTTCCCGCTTCCTTCGCAACTCGAACCTGGGCCCTCTACCCATTGCTTGAGGCGTCACTTGCCCAAGCCTTAAGTGGCGCCTTGCAGCCACTTTACCAAGGCACTCTTTGTGTCCAAAAGCGCCTATTACTTCCCTTAAGGCCTCCCTGGCCCAATTCCCTTTTTAACTCTAAAAAAAATAAAAGTCCCTAATGCTTCCTACGTCGCTCGAACCTCTTCCCCTGGCACTCCAAGTGACGCAACCACCCTTGCACCTTAGGTGGCATCCCTTGCCACTTTTCCACATCACTTCTTATGTCCTAAACTCCCCAAAACTTTTCTTAAGGCTACCTTAGCCTAGCTCCCCCTTTTTAACTTAAAAACCAATAATTGTCCAAAGCTCTCTCTTCCATCCTAGAATTTTAAAAACCCTTAATTCACTTCCAAGCACTGCCAAAACCTACTACTCATGAATTATGCACGAACGCATAACCCCTAATCTAGGATGTTACACAATATAAGCTTTTTGGTGACATGCTTGGGATGCAGGTGGTGGTAAATTTGGATAATTATCTTGGGCTTCCTTTGTTTATTGGAAAGCAAAAAACGGGGGCTTTTAAGCATATTCTGGATCGTTTTTCCAACAGGATTAATAGTTGGACTAAACACTTGTTTTCTTATGGTGGTAAAGAGATTTTTATCAAATCCATTTTACAATCATTACCTACTTACGCTATGTCTATTTTCCTTGCTCTTAGGGGTGCGATGGAGGAGATGACTTCTAAAATTCGTCGTTGGTAGTGGGCAAACAAGGAGAAGGGACGTGGTTGGGCTATGCTCACTTTGGATAATCTTTGTTTACCAAAGGGGATGGGTGGAATTGGATTTAGAGACCGTCGGCTTTTTAACTTGGCCCTGCTTGGTCGGCAAGTGTGGAGGCTCATCTCGCATAGAGGTACTTTGTGCTTTCGTATTCTTAGTTAGAAATATTTTCTTGAAGGTGATTTATTCCATCCCAAAAAGATTGATAAACTTCCTTTACTTGGTCAAGTATTTTGGAGGCTGGAAGAGCTCTTGATAAGGGGTTTGGCTTGCATGTGGGGGATAGTTGTAGAATTCGGCTTGACAAGGACAAATAGGGCTTTTTGTAACAGCCCATTTTTAGTCAAATCAGAACAGTGGTTTCAGGACCACAAATTCAATGTCAAAATAATTATTTTATTATTATTTTAATATTTATAGCATGATATTATGATTGTGTGAAAATTTCGTTAAGAAACTTTATCGTTTGAGTGCTTAATTTGATAAAAAGGACTAAATCGCGTAAAGTGAAAAAGTAATATTCCTTAAGCTAAAAGGATTTAATAGCTATGAAATTAAGTGTTTGAAGGGTTTATGTTGTAATTAGACCACTAATAGCATGAGTGGACAATTATGGACATAAATTAGATGATTTATAATGATTTTATTACAGGTTAAAAAGGTAAATTTTTGAAATAATAAGTAAATTAATAAAATAACAAAAGATATCATCTTGTATTCTTTATTTTCAACCGAATGTAGCAAGAAGGAAACCATTAAAATAGCTTCAAAGTTCGTCTAGCTATCATCCATGCATGTAAGTTCAATTTTGTCCTGTTTTTAATGATTTCTATGTTTTTGAGATCGTTGCAGCTTAATCTAGCTAGCCCAGGGACTAATTTGTAAAATTGATAAAGGTTTAGGGTTTTGCCATTGATGAATGTTGATGTATTTTGATGTTTAATCGTAGAAAATGCATGCTTGTTGTGAGATAAACAACATTTATAAAGTGATTTTTTGTGAAAAGTCTAATTAGGGATTAAATTGTAAAATGTGTAATTTTGTGGTTAAATTGTGAAATAAATGGAAAATATGGACTGCTAGGGACCTAATTGAAATTTAGCTAGCATGGGTTTTGGTTGAATTGCATGAATTTGTGATTTTATGAAATAAGGATTAAATTGTAAAAATGTGAAATATTAGGGGCAAATGTGTAAAATTTCCTTAATGTATAATTTGGACTAAATTGAATAGAGAGATTATTAAATAAGTTAATTTTGATTATATTTAGATCAAGAAAAGCAAAATATAGATTTAGATCGGGGAAAGAACAAAGTGTTGGGCTAATCGACTTGTTTCGTTGTTTTTGCATTTGAGGTAAGTTCGTATGTATTAAACATTATTATATTTGTGTTTTAAATGTTTTGATATTGCATAAATTGTGAATACGACACTACGACCATATTCGACGATGATTCGGCAAGTGAGAAATCCCAGTTGAACCATAGGAATAGATTAGGATATGAATGACATGTCATTAGGGGTTATGTGATTAGGTGCTGGTCCGTATGACCTACCGGTGGCTCAATTATCTGGCATGTGTTGCAGATACTGTCAGCTTGTGTGAGCAGACCCGTTGATAGCTCTAGTGTGAGCATTATATGTGATACGAGATTGAGATAGCTTCGGCTATATATGTGGCACTTAAGGTGCGAAATTCCTGAGTATCCGATAGTATTCCGAATGGTTCAAAGGGTATATCAAAGATACGGATAAGTATGAGATTGATACGAGATGGTATATGTATGTACGTGAACCGTATAAGCTTTGAATCGAAGAAACTTGTGAAGTTCAATTCTAACCTTGTGATTTTAAAACGTGATAGGTTTGTGTATTTATATGAGTTGTATATAGATATGTTCAATTATTGATTGGTATATTTTGTTAAGTTTTGTTTATTATCATATGAGCTTACTAAGCTATATAGCTTACTTTGTTTGTTTTTTCTGTGTTTTATAATGAAACCAAAGCTAGCTTAGATTCAGGATTGTCGGAGACTTCATCACACTATCCTACTTTCACTTTGGTACTTTTGAACTTAAGTATTTTGAGTATATGGCATGTATAGGATTATGGTCATTCTGGTTATGGATTGATAATGAATTTAGCCATTTGAATTGGCTTGTAAATGTCTAAAGTTTGGTTTAATATATAGCCATGGAGTTGGCTTATTTTGATATAGTTGATCATGTATATATATATGTGCATATGGCTTGTGTGATGTGTTGGATGTTGGTTATATGATGCTTGTTGATAATAGATGATATGGATAGCAAATGGTTGAGTTATAAATATTGGTATGCTAGTGTATCTAGGCAAATAATGCATATTTGGAATAGGTTATTTTTTTGTATTGTAAAAGTGAGTTTTGGTATGAAATTGAATGGCATATTGTGGTATTGATGTGTTATTGTATTGTAAAAGTGAGTTTTGGTATGAAATTGAATGGCATATTGTGGTATTGATGTGTTATGTATTGGTTGGCATTGAAATGATATAATTTATTCTTGGTTTAGAGTAGATGAATGCCTATATATGCCATGTTTTGATGCCAAAAGGATTGTTTTAGGTATGTGCAAATGTGGGTGGCAAATTGGCTTGGTAAATAGCCTATTTTTGTCCACACGGGCAGAGACACGGGCGTGTGTCTCAGCCGTGTGTGACACACGGTCAGGTTACATGGTCATGTGTCCCCTGGTGTTGAATTAGAAATCAAGTCAGTATGCTCCACACGGTTTAGCACACGGGCGTGTGACTTGGCCGTGTGGCATAAGTCAGTATACCCTATAGGTTTGACACGGCCTAGCACACGATCTGGCATATGGGCGTGTGTGGTCATTTTTAGGGCACACAGGCTAAACACACGGGCGTGTGTGCTGGCCGTGTGACCCAAGTCAGAGAGATACACGGGGTTAGACAGGGCCATGTGATCCCATTTTGAATGTCCACACGGCCTGTGACACGGATGTGTCCCCTGTATTTTTCAAAATTTTATAAGTTTTCTAAAAGTTTCCTAAGTTATCGATTTAGTCCCGAACTACTTCTAAAGCATGTTTTAGGCCTCGTAGTCTCGTATTAGGGACAATGTGTGTGAATTTGATTGATGTTGAATGATGATTATATAAAGCTAAAAAATGCATGTGAAATGTATGTTTAATTGTGTTATAAGTCCGGTAACGCTCTGTAACCCTATTCAGGCATTGAATACGGGTGAAGGGTGTTACACTTTTGGGGTATTGATGGAGATGCCTTACATCTCTCGACCGATTCTCTTCTGAAGGTTTGTGTCCGTGATATTTGGTTATCGTATTATGGTGGTTGGAACATAGATCGTGTGCGTGAGCTATATGGGGATTTTATGGCTAGTTGGATTTGTGACATCTCGATTTTACCTCAAGGGCCGAATGATAGGATGGTTTGGTTTCATAATGTCCATGGACTCTACACGACCAAATCGGCTTATTCTTAGTTGTTGCTTAAAGGCATTGGGTTTGGCCCGCATCGGTTCTTTTGGAAGTTCATTTGGAATATGAGAGTCCTCCCTAAAATCCATGTTTTTGCATGGCAAATCGGTCACGAATTGCTTCCCACTAATGTTAAGATCTCGGCTATTAAACATAATGTTGATCCCATTTGCTCGAGGTGTAGGGCGGTGATGAAACCGTGATTCATGCTTTAAGAGATTGCCCTAAAGCTCGGGATGTCCTTGTTGTTGGTGGTTTTCATAATAGATTGCTGATTAATAAGTATGAGTTTTGCATTGATTGGATTGAAGACTCTATGCATCTCTTGGACAAAAAAGCTTTCGAGGACTTCATTACTACCCTTTGGAATATTTGGAACTACAAAAATAATGCCATTTTTAGGGGCAAGGAGGAGGACGTTCGCTTGATTTGGGAAAGAGTCCATAAACTTAATGATGATTTCTGCATTCATAATTTCTCTATTCGGACGATCTTACCTCGAGCTCCTAGAATTTGTAAATGGGAAAAACCACCGGATGGTGTTATTAAAGTAAATGTTGATGCATCCGTGAAAACGAATAGAACAGGCTTGGACATTATAGTTAGAGATTCAGATGGCTTTATTCTCGGTGGTAAAGTAGTTTTCATTAACAAGGTTGTTAACTCCGAGTGGGTGAAATTGGATGCCTTTATTGAAGGTATTTGGCTTGCTCAATCACTCAATCTCGATAAGGTTTTCTTTGAAATGGATTGTACTTGTACCGTTAGTTGCTTTTGTAAGCACAAGGATGATATCACGATTTTTGGCTACCTTATTAAGGAGGCCCATAAGATGCTTGATTCTTTCTCTAAATTTGAAGTCAAATGGGTTGATTGCAGATGTAATAAAGTGGCTAATTCTCTTTGTAATTGGTCACTGTCTAATTGTTGTAATTTGTCCTTTGAGATGTATTATCCTAGTGATATCCATAACCTTATAATTTCTGATGTAATTTAATTTGAGGTAGTGGCCTCCGAGCCCATTCATTGTAAAAAAAACTATTTAATTATTAGCTCATTCATTAAAACCCGAATTCTGAAGTTAATTATGGACACTAACGTGATTTAATATTCTATCTGTCAATTGAGTGAATTCTGATTGCTAATCATATTTAATTTATGCTATCTTTGTTGCTTTATTTTGATTTGGTTTTCTCCGTACTATAATTTCGATAATTATTGTTTAGCCCTATTAGTGTAGAAAGTAGTTTTTTGTTTAAGTCAACCTCACTTGGGTACGATCCTCGGAATACTTCCTGAAGTGTTTTGTTGTAAACTTACTATATTACAATTTGATCCGTATACTTATGGACACCATTGGTCTATTTTATATCTTTTTGTTGTAGTATTTCTAGTCTAGATGTTTGCATGCCTGGCGACGGTCAACTTGTATTCCAATTTTCTCTTAAATTCACAGTATTCGATCCTAGAATAGTGTCACGTATATTATCAAAAATTTTGGAGTGTTACATTTCGTTTTCAATAAAACTAGGAATATTTTTGTAACACCCCAAACTTGACTCAGAAGTCTAATCAAATTAGGTTCATCCTAGTGGTCGCTAGAGTGACCCACTCAATTAATCATTCAATTATTACAAATTAGAACATGAAATTAAAACATACAAATAACAAATTATTAAACAAAATCTGGCTCATAAAGAAATTAAAATCATTTAACAAAATTCAATTAAGTAATCAATAAGTTCCAATTCAAACTCTAAGTATCCAAACAACAAATCCTAACTACATGCCAAATGTCATACTATTTTAAGGGTATTTATGAAATAAGGGTTGTGGAGACTTTTTGATAATGTTGCTCGACCATGAACTCACGAACTATTTATAACATGCACATAGAATTGAAAACCCAAGCATTAAGCTTTTAACAACTCAATGGTGATCTCTAAAATTCTCACTATACCAAATATTAAGCCAAATTTAAAAAATATATTCTAACAATTTGAGTAATGTAATCAAAATTTTTATTACATTTCAGTAACTATAAAAATATGAATTTAATGATTTCTCACAATGCATCAATATAATTCACATTTTTCATAGCAAATAGAAATTTATCAATTTAAATAACTCATAAATAGATATTCACATTTTAAAATTAGCCCAAATAACACATGTAGGAAATACATCAAACAGATAAGTATCCAACAGAACACCAAACAATCATGGAAGAAGGTACAAGGCACTTTTATAACAATAGCAATATTCTAGTGCGTATTATATGTGACATAATCAATAACCAACCAAATACCAATGCTCAAAACGTAACTATAGCAATACTCTAGGACGAACAAGGCAATACACACAATACAAGAAACAATATGGGGACCCCTATACTCTATGACATGTCGACTATATCCAAAAGTTCATTGACACAGTTTACTAAGCATTTAGGAATCATTTAAAAACATTTTTATAAACATATAAAAAATTTGTCCATCAATTTCAAAAGTTAATTTTAATACATCAAGCAATTAAATTGTAACAGCCCGATTTTGGGTCTAGTCGGAATAGTGGTTTCGGGACCACGAATCCGATGTAGTAAAATTTATTTATTTTATATATTTTTATGGTCTACAGTTTTATGGAATGATTTCGTGAAAATTTCGTTCGAAAATTTTGCGTTTGGGCACTCAATTTAGTTAAAGGGACTAAATTGCAAAAAGTGCAAAATTTGAGTTTTATATGTTAAAGGTGTTCAATTGCAATGAGATCTTAAATTAGGGGTCCTTAAATGGTAATTAGATCATTATACTCTAGTATGGACAAAAATAGACATGATAGGTGAAATTTTGAAGTTTTTCATTAAGGGCATTTTAGTCATTTGGTTAATAAAGAAAAAATTTAACAAATAAAAGATGTCATCTTTTCTAATTTCATCCCCCATGGTCGAAAATCACAAGGAGAAACCATAGCTAGGGTTTGCCAAGCTTTCAATCTCGATTGTAAGTCCGTTCTTGTCCCGTTTTTAATGATTTTTACGTTTTTTGAGATCGTTGTAGCTTGATTTAGCTATTTCAAGGACTAATTTGAAAGAAAGGTGAAGTTTAGAATTTTACCCATGTTGAACATGTATGTATTTTTATGTTTGATGGTAGAAAATGCATGTTTGTTGTTTGTTAAACGACTTTTGCTAAGTGATTTTCGGTAAAAATGTAAAAAAAGACTTAATTGTAAAAGTCTATAAAATAAGTAGAAAAATGTGAATAAATGGAAAAATTGGGCTGTTATAAGTATGAAAATGGTTCGACTAGGCTTGGGTTTTGAAGAAATTGAAGATATTTCATTTTACAAGCCTAGGGACTAAAGTGTGAAATGCCATAAGTTTAGGGGCAAAAATGTAACTTTGCCATAATGTGACTTTTGGGCTGAAATGAATAGTGTGATTATTAAATGAGATGAATTTGGTATTATAGATCAAGAAAAACGAAGTTCGGGTCTAGATCAGGGGAAAACCAAAGTGTTTGACGATTAGGTCCATTTCCGCTATTTTTGTATCGAGGTAAGTTCGTATGTAAATATTGCATTGCTATATTTATGTTTTAAATGCTTTAATATTGTATGAATTGTGATTAACTCTTTGGACATATTCGACAAAGTTTCGACAAATGAGAAATCCCAGTTGAATCTTAGGAATAGATTAGGATACAAGTGACATGTCACTAGGAACCCATGTGATTATGTGAATTATGTGTCTCGGGTCCTGGTCCTGTATGTCCTACCGGTGGCTGGGTATACCGGCATATATTGCAGATGTAACACCCCAAACCCGGTCAATACGCCACGACTGAATCTGGTATGTCACTAAGGAAAATATTTTTGAAGAATCGAATTAACAATTAAACTTTGTGAAAAACTCTTTGAAATTCTTTATTTGTCGAAAATAAGTTAAAACTGAGATTTACTTTGAATTACATAAAACTTTAAAACTTAGTTAATAAATCATAGGATAGAAAACATTTATATCTTTTTAAGAAAATTTGAAATATCACTTTAAAACTGAGTATAGAAACTTGAATTTTTGGAAATCACTTAATTTGTTGAAAACACTTAACTTGTAATTTTTCTATCGAACTATTCATATTACCCGATGGTAAGATTTTTAAAACCATTATGAGTTTATAGTTTAGAAAACTTTGAGCTCAATTATTAAATTAATCAAGTGATATACTTAAACATGTCTAGAATAAATCCCAAAGCATATAAATAATTCAAAACCATAATTAAAGAGGCCTTATTACAAATCCATAAAATATGAAAACCAAATTAAAATAATGTACCCAAATGGAAGTTCATGTAAAACCAACTTTATTGCATGGCCTCCTCGAGTTCATCCGGCTCCATATCGGCGATCTCACGAATCACCCGAAAAGATAAGGGAGAAGGTGAGTCACCAAGACTCAAAGTGCATATTCCTCTCCCTGTAAATACCACATACTTACACAAATTATAACAAAGCAACATATATGTATAATGCACCCAACCTAGCCATCCATAACTCCTTTTCTACCCCGTGTGGTACCAAACCACCGGTGGTGCTAAACCACCGTGACCAAAGTCACAATATAAATGTGATACCAAATCACCGGTGACCAAAGTCACAAATAATCCATCTGTGGGGCCAACCCACGTGTGATACCAAATCACCGCGCATTTCGATCCCATATCTCAAAAGTGGGGCCAACCCACGGTGGAATTAACCACGGGACAAGTCGCTATGAGGTGCCAAACCTCTCGTGTCCAAGACACGAATGTGATACCAAATCACCGGGTGGTGCCAAACCACCGGTGGTGCCAAACCACCGTGTCCAAGACACGAATCATCAATCTTCCTCCTCCTCTCATATTGCCCATACCAATGCAATAGATAGACAAATCATGTCAATAAACTTTGATATGTATCTCATAACGAATATATCATAAATCGTAGATCATAGTTTCAATCCACATGTATTAACAACATATTGGAACGGACTTACCCGAATCCTCATTCATACCATCATGGTATCATATCCAGATCTCATCGATTTACCCACTTTTCATAATATGATTAGTTATAACACACAAATATACATATATAAACCAAGTTATAAAGTGTGTAAGATACACACCTTTCACCAAAGCAATAACTAACGTCTGAAGATCCGATCTACCACTAGATCACCTTGTCCTACAGTCGGCCAATATTAAGATTATGAACAAAGGCCATTCGGCCATAACACTAAATCCCAGATAATTATCCTTCGAAAAACCAAGTCTTACCTAAACTTACCCAAAACGATTGTCAACGAATCGAGACTTAGATTGATTGCTTCCAACGTCCGAAAAGCCTAAAAGAAATCGGTTTCTAAGAATGATTAGAACCTTGCAAACCAATGCCCATAGATTCGGCCTTAGTCCATAAGAAAATAACATAGAGACGAGAAAAGAATTGAAGAAGAAACGGCCAAGAACACTTACCCTTTTCCAAAATCGATTGAAGAAAAATCAAAGAGAGTCTACCCTTGAATATTCGGCCAAAAATAATACTAAAAGGAAGTAGAAAAATTCGGCTATGGTGAAGTGAAAAAGAAAAGAGAAATAGAATGGTAATGGATGTTTAAACTTTGAGTGAAAGAAAAGAAATGGAATTTGAGATGGGTAAAGATTCGGCCAAGAGAGGATGAAAGAAAATGTGATTAAACAAAAGTCAAATGAAGAAAAGAGAGATGTGGGAGAGAGAGGTTCACCAAACACTATTTTGCCAAAGAAGAAAAGTGCACAAAAGTTCCAATGTTGTTTCGGTTTCAAGAGGACAATTGAAAGAAGAGAAATGGTATTTGGTTCACACAAAATAAGGCTAAAACCAAAAGCAAAAATTGCACCAAAATGCACAATAACATTCGGCCAAAGAGAGTGTTTTTGGAGAGGGAAAACAAAAATGCAAAAGATGTTCAAAAGGCAAAAATTGACCAACTATTCCCCCAAAGCTACTTACAAAATTCGCCACCCCCTAGACACCCATGCCAGTCCACATTCATCCACTAAAGGCCTAGGATTACTTTCCAAAACATCCTCCATATTCCATGCCTTTTGTCCCCTCTTAATACCATAACTTCAAGATTCTTATCCCCAACATCATGCTTTCCTTAAACAAAATTCAACTTACTAAAAGAAATAGTCCAACCTATCATAAACATAGGTTGACCGACCATCAATGCTAGAACAAAAATAAAGTCTTCAAAAAAATGTTTTCCATGATACTCGAACCTCTAACCTCAAGCCACCTTTCAAGCTCCTTAACCAACTTGCCACTTACTCCTCTTATGCTTTAATTTAACACTTAAATTAACTTAAGTGCTAAGCTCACTTAATCCACTTCATTAAATAAACCATACTAAAAATTATTCTAGCTTCCTAAATAAAATCAAGCCTTCACAAGACTATGCTAACACACAAAATTCATACCCGAGCCAACACAAATAATACTCAAATTTTGGGATGTTACAATTCTACCCCTTAAGAAAATTTCGTCCTCGAAATTACCCGATCAAAAGAGTTGAGGATATCTGCCGCCTCATTACATCCTCCCTGCTTCCCACGTAGCTTCCTCCACGCCATGATTCCGCCATAAAACCTTCACTAAAGGAACTGTCTTCCTACGCAAAACTTTCACATCTCGATCTAGGATCTGGCAGAGGTTCTTCTTCTATCGCCAGATCTGGACTCACCTCTATTTCCTCTACTGCCACAACATGCGATGGATCAGAACGATAGCGTCTAAGTATGGAGACATGGAACACATCGTGAATCTGACTCAGCTCTGATGGCAACTCGAGCTGATAAGCTACTGGTCCCACTCGTCTCAACACCTTAAACGCCCAATAAACCTTGGACTTAACTTGCCTTTTCTCCCAAATCTTAACACTTTCTTCCATGGCAAGACCTTCGTAAAAACTTTTGTCACCCACAAAGAAACTCTATATCCTCCGCTTGAGATCGGCATATGACTTCGCCTATCCAAGCTTCCTTCAACCGAGCTTGAATCAACTTTACCTTATCCTCGCCGCAACCAACTCGGTCCTAACATCCGACGCTCACCCAACTCTGTCCAACATGTAGGTGTGCGACACCTCCTACCATACAACGCCTCATATGGGGCCATCTTAATGCTTGCTTGGTAACTATTGTTGTATGCGAACTCACCATGCTAAAAACTCTTCCCACCGCCTCAAGTCCAAAACACATCCTCTCAACATATCTTCTAAAATCAATAACCCTTTCCGATCGCCTCGTCGATCAGGGATGAAATGCGGTCTTTGAAATCCAACCGCACTCCAAAGCCCGATGTAACGCTCTCCAAAACCTCGATGTAAATCTAGGATCTCTATCTCGAGATGATCGACACCGCACACCGTGCAACCTCACTATCTCCGCTACATACAACTTAGCTAACCTCTGCTTAATAATCTATCCTCACGAATGAAATGAGTCGACTTAGTCGACGATCCACAATCACCCAAATCAATCCTTCTTACTAGGCGTAAGAGGTAATCCACCAAAAAGACCATAGTGATCCTTTCCCACTTCCACTGTGGAATCTTCACCTCATCGAAGTAACCTGCACGGTAAATCGATGCTCGCTTTGACCTGGCGACACGCCGACATTTACCCACAAACTCGCCATTACCTCACGCTTGGACACTGCCACCAAAATCGCTCTCTTAAATCCCGATACATCTTGCTTCCTCCAGATGCATAGCATATGGGCTGTTATGTGCATCCCAAGAATCCTTTGCCTCAACTCAACATCCTTCTGGCATACAAGCTCTCCTTTAAAACACGAGACTCCATCGCCGGACAAACTATATTCCTCTAAACCTCCGCTCGAATCGCAACCTCCGATCATTTAAACCATCATCCTCTAACCGCTTCTCCTTGATTTGCTCTAACTAAGTCGGCTTGACTTGCGCTCACCAAAAGACTCCCATTGTCATATAAGCTAAGACGAGCAAACATCGATCTTAAATCCGATACAACCTTACGGCCAACTCGCTCGCCACCACGTTAGCCTTGCCGGGATGAAATTCGATCGAATCACCGTAGTCCTTCAACAATTCGATCCATCTACGCCGCCTCAAGTTCAAGTCCTTCCGAGTCAAAAGGTACTTAAGACTCTTGTGATCTGTGGTAGACTATCGACTTCTCTCCATACAAATAGTATCTCCATATCTTCAAAGCAAAAACCACAAAGCGACTAATTCCAAGTCATGCGTCGGATAATTAACCTCATGTGGTCTCAACTGTCGAGATGCATAAGCCACTACCTTCCCTTCCTCAGATCAAAGACACATCCCAAACCAAGATGTGATGCATCACAAGAAACCGTGAATTCCTTGCACGCTTCAAAGTTGAATCAAAATCTGAGCTTCACGTAATCTTCTTCAACTTGTCGAAACTTCCTTGCTTTGCTTCTCGGTCCACACAAATGGAACTCTTTTCCTCAATAACTTGGTCATAGGTGCTGCTATCAAAGAAAATCCTTCTACAAATCTTCTGTAATACCCCGCTGCACCTAAAAAACTCCGAATCTCACCCACCGACTTAGGCGGCTTCCAATCCAATACTACCTCAATCTTCCGAGGATCCACTCTAATCCCCTCACCGATACTACGTGACCCAAGAAAGTCACCTCCTAAGCCAGACGCACTTACTAAATTTGGCGTATAACCGCTTTTCCTCGAATCAGAACACTACTCGCAAATGCGCATCATGCTCCTCCTCCGACTTTGAGTATACCAAAATATCGATCCTATAAATACCACAAAAATCGATCCAAAAGCTATGCTGGAATACTCGATTCATCATATCCATAAATGCAAAATGCAGGTCGTTAGTCAACCCAAACGGCAACACCGTAAACTCGTAGTGCCCATACCGAAAAGTGCGAAAAGTCGTTTTATGGATATCACCTCTTTCACCTTTAGCCGATGATATCCGACCTTAAATCAATCTTGAGAAAATCGCCGCCTTTAAGTCGATCAAACAAGTCATCTATCCTCGCAAAGGATACTTGTTTTTGATCGTCACCTTATTCAACTGGTGGTAGTCTATACACATCCGCATCGTACCATCCTTCTTCTTGACAAAAAGTACCGGCGCTCCCCATGGCGAAACACTTGGTTGAATGAAACCTCGATCCAACAACTCCGAATTTGAGCCTTTAATTCCATCAATTCCTTCTTGCCATCCTATACGGAGCTATAGACACCGCGCTGTTCCGGTAATGCATCTATACCAAATTCAACTTCACGGTCCCGAGGTAGTCCCTAAGTTCTTCAGAAATACGTCAACATATTCCTTTACCGTGCGGACATTCCCCACATTAGACTCCTTAGCCTCCAATGCACACACATGGACCACGAATGCCTCACACCCTTTCCTAACCAACTTCACAAATTTTCAATGCAGATACCACATTGGATAGATAATCTCTTCTATTACCTATCATGACCACCTCTTCGCCTCTCAAGCGACTTCAAAACCATGCGCTTAGCAACAGATCCAAACTTGCTCGCATTTGCCAACTGGCTACCCATCCCAAGTATCGATTAAACTCCTCAAATGGCAATTCCATCGGATCACTTACTAACGCTACCCCTTGGAGTTCTAGGGGTACATCTCTATACAAACTTATTTACTTCTACAGAGTGACCTAGAGGGCTAAGTACGGTCATCCTCCTGAAGCGCCTCTCGAGAAACTAAGCTTATGGTCTCTACTATGTTATTGGCAACATACGAATGTGTCGAACCCACATCTATCAAAGCAAGATATGGTTCACCAAAGATTAAGAACGTCACGGTTATGACGTCCGATGCGTCGCCTCTCCTCTCGACGCCTCACGCATACACCAAACCAGGTCATCTTACCTCGGTGTTGCCAAGCACCTCTCGCGATGCTCCTCGACCTCGACCGTAACCATTACCTCCTCTACCATTACCACGACCTCTATGTGGTGGCGGTCCTCATTTCTGAACCGAGCACGACCTTGACCCTCCGATCGATTCCCGGCTAGCTTACGTGGGCGATCTCTCACACGATGATCCAAATGAGCCACACTCGAAACATCCTTTCCCTCCGGTCCAACATTCGCCCCAATGATATTTCCCACATCGATTACACGTCTGGTCCCCGATTAGCGCACAATGTGCCTCCTGCATCGATTCGCCCACTTTGCCTAGCCCTCTTTTGAGAATTACCGGTGATCCCGATGATCCGTAACCTCTCTTATGCTTGTTCCGGCCAGTAATCGCTTTGCGCATTTCTTGATTCCTTCGGCTATCTTAGCCTTTTCAACCAAAGCATCAAACTCTCGCTCCCGATGTGGAGCAATCAACAATCTCACTCGTCCTCAAACCATCTTCGAATCGAACACATCGCTCAGTGTTCGATGCCACAATACCTCCAAAGATACCGGCTCATCTTAAAAATTCGCCTCATATTCGACACGGACTTACTACCTTGGATCAAACTCGAAATGCCTTACGTCAGTACATCAATGTAATTAGACCCAAAGTATTTCCGCGATACGCTCCTTGAAATAATCCCAAGTGAGATCCTCCGCCGCAAAGACCATTCATCTTTCGTGAGCCACCACCGATATGACTCATCCCAAGAAGCGATACGATCCCTTTCAGCTTTTCCTCGGCATTCGGATCCAAATCATCCATGATTCGCTCCGTCGCCTCTAGCCAATATTCACCGCACTAGGAGCCACGCTGAAACACCTCGAAATACCTCACTCCATTGGCTCAAGTCACTCGGGATACGGATTTCCGAATTCCGCGCCTCCACCTATTCCAGCTACCCTCTCAAGAACTCGCAAAGATCGCTCGAGATATCGCGTCATCCCCGCTTGATCCTCGTTGCTCAACTCCAACTGCTGGTGGTGGGGGTAGTGGTACCTCATTTTCGGATCCTTGACCGAACCTCACCGCTCGCATACACGACCATCCTACCCCGACCGCTTCCACGAATCATACGACCTCGACCACGAGTACTCATGTCTAAAGTCTCGACTTATCTGATTAAAAAGCGTTATGCATTAGTCATTATTCCACTTTCTTTAAAGCACAATTTTATGAAAAGTTTTAATAGGAGGTTGTTTCGCGAGTACATTCAACCTATAGTTTTGGGTCTCTAGAGTAGTTCCTACTACTACACAGTCATGCCAACATCATCAAAATCAACGGTTTGATGTACTTACCAGGGCGAATCGATGTCGGAGACTCGAGGCCATGCCTTTCCAACCATATAATTTTCAACAAAACATTTTAAAATCCATTCTTTAAAACATTTTGGGCCTCGCCCACAAATAGAGCTTTTGAACTTGGCTCGATATCAATTTGTAACACCCCAAACCCTGGTCAATACGCCACGACCGAACTGTATGTCACTAAGGAAAATATTTTTGAAGAATCGAATTAACAATTAAACTTTGTGAAAAACTCTTTGAAATTCTTTATTTGTCGAAAATAAGTTAAAACTGAGATTTACTTTGAATTACATAAAACTTTAAAACTTAGTTAATAAATCATAGGATAGAAAACATTTATATCTTTTTAAGAAAATTTGAAATATCACTTTAAAACTGAGTATAGAAACTTGAATTTTTGGAAATCACTTAATTTGTTGAAAACACTTGACTTGTAATTTTTCTATCGAACTATTCATATTACCCGATGGTAAGATTTTTAAAACCATTGCGAGTTTATAGTTTAGAAAACTTTGAGCTCAATTATTAAATTAATCAAGTGATATACTTAAACATGTCTAGAATAAATCCCAAAGCATATAAATAATTCAAAACCATAATTAAAGACCAACTTTATTGCATGGCCTCCTCGAGTTCATCCGGCTCCATATCCGCGATCTCACGAATCACCCGAAAAGATAAGGGAGAAGTGAGTCACCAAGACTCAGCATATTCCCTCTCCCGGTAAATACCACATACTTACACAAATTATAACAAAGCAACATATATGTATAATGCACCCAACCTAGCCATCCATAACTCCTTTTCTACCCCCGTGTGGTACCAAACCACCGGTGGTGCTAAACCACCGTGACCGAAGTCACAATATAAATGTGATACCAAATCACTTTGGTGACCAAAGTCACAAATAATCTATCTGTGGGGCCAACCCACGTGTGTGATACCAAATCACCGCGCACGATCCCATATCTCAAAAGTGGGGCCAACCCATGGTGGAATTAACCACGTGGACAAGTCGCTATGAGGTGCCAAACCTCGGTGTCCAAGACACGAATGTGATACCAAATCACCGGTGGTGCCAAACCACCGGTGGTGCCAAACCACCGTGTCCAAGACACGAATCATCAATCTTCCCCTTCTCTCATATTGCCCATACCAATGCAATAGATAGACAAATCATGTCAATAAACTTTGATATGTATCTCATAACGAATATATCATAAATCGTAGATCATAATTTCAATCCACATGTATTAACAACATATTGGAACGGACTTACCCGAATCCTCATTCATACCATCATGGTATCATATCCAAATCTCATCGATTTACCCACTTTTCATAATATGATTAGTTATAACACACAAATATACATATATAAACCAAGTTATAAAGTGTGTAAGATACACACCTTTCACCAAAGCAATAACTAACGTCTGAAGATCCGATCTACCACCAATATTAAGATTATGAACAAAGGCCATTCGGCCATAACACTAAATCCCAGATAATTATCCTTCGAAAAACCAAGTCTTACCTAAACTTACCCAAAACGATTATCAACGAATTGAGACTTAGATTGATTGCTTCCAACGTCCGAAAAGCCTAAAAGAAATCGGTTTCTAAGAATGATTAGAACCTTGCAAACCAATGCCCATAGATTCGGCCTTAGTCCACAAGAAAATAACATAGAGACGAGAAAAGAATTGAAGAAGAAACGGCCAAGAACACTTACCCTTTTCCAAAATCGATTGAAGAAAAATCAAAGAGAGTCTACCCTTGAATAGTCGGCCAAAAATAATACTAAAAGGAAGTAGAAAAATTCGGCTATGGTGAAGTGAAAAAGAAAAGAGAAATAGAATGGTAATGGATGTTTAAACTTTGAGTGAAAGAAAAGAAAATGGAATTTGAGATGGGTAAAGATTCTACCAAGAGAGGATGAAAGAAAATGTGATTAAACAAAAGTCAAATGAAGAAAAGAGAGATGTGGGAGAGAGAGGTTCGGCCAAACACTATTTTGCCAAAGAAGAAAAGTGCACAAAAGTTCCAATGTTGTTTCGGTTTCAAGAGGACAATTGAAAGAAGAGAAATGGTATTTGGTTCACACAAAATAAGGCTAAAACCAAAAGCAAAAATTGCACCAAAATGCACAATAACATTCGACCAAAGAGAGTGTTTTTGGAGAGGGAAACAAAAATGCAAAAAGATGTTCAAAAGGCAAAAATTGACCAACTATTCCCCCAAAGCTACTTACAAAATTCGCCACCCCTAGACACCCATGCCGTCCACATTCATCCACTAAAGGCCTAGGATTACTTTCCAAAACATCCTCCATATTCCATGCCTTTTGTCCCCTCTTAATACCATAACTTCAAGATTCTTATCCCCAACATCATGCTTTCCTTAAACAAAATTCAACTTACCAAAAGAAATAGTCCAACCTATCATAAACATAGGTTGACCGACCATCAATGCTAGAACAAAAATAAAGTCTTCAAAAAAAATGTTTCCATGATACTCGAACCTCTAACCTCAAGCCACCTTTCAAGCTCCTTAACCAACTTGCCACTTACTCCTCTTATGCTTTAATTTAACACTTAAATTAACTTAAGTTCTAAGCTCACTTAATCCACTTCATTAAATAAACCATACTAAAAATTATTCTAGCTTCCTAAATAAAATCAAGCCTTCACAAGACTATGCTAACACACAAAATTCATACCCTAGCCAACACAAATAATACTCAAATTTTGGGATGTTACAGCAGATACCTGATAGCTTGTGTGAGCAGCACCGCATAGCTATGTCTCGACTAACAGCTTGTGTGAGAAGGCCCGAGGATAGCTCAAGAGCGAGCCTATATGTGTTATGAGAATTGTGGTAGCATTGGCTACATATGTGGCACTTAGGTGCGAATCTTTCTGTGTATCCGATAGTATTCCAAGTGGTTCAACGGGTATGTCAAAGATAAGAAAGTATGTGAATATGTTACGAGTTGGTACAGGTATGTACGGAAAACTCAAAGAAAATGGATTCGGTATATGATGAACTATTGGTAAGGATGTGATTGAATGAGTTATACTTATGAAGTTTAATGACATTTATGTTGATATATGTTTTGTTATTCATATGATGAGCTATTGGTAAGAATGTGATTGAGTAAGCTGTGTTTATGAAGTTTTAATGACATTTAAGTTAATATATGTTAAGTTATTTATATGTCAAATGTATGAATAATGTTTTGTATTATTTGCATCTGAACTTACTAAGCTATATAGCTTACCCCCCTTTCTTTCCCTTATCTTATAGTATCAACAAGCTAGCTCGGGATCGAAGATCGTCGGAGTTCGCATCACACTATCAAACGATTATTTTGGATATTGATGAGCTTATCATTTTGAGTATGTGGCATGTATAGGGACTTGGTCATTTTGTTATATGTGTCATCATAATTTTAGCCAATGTATTGGCTTGTAAATGTCAAAGGCTTGTTTTGATATTTAGCCATGTAAACTGGCTTATTCTTGGGCTAACATGGTTGTAAGCCTAAGTATATTTACATATGTGCCAATGTCTTTGGTGATATGGTCATGGTATGATTGGTGAATGATGGAAAGGTGATTTATGACATGAATGTGAAATGTTTGGCAATGTGGTCTATTGATAAGATGATAAAGTGGTGTAAGTATATGTGTGGATAAGGGTGGCAAATGGCTTGGTAAATAGCCTTTATTTTGTCCACATGGGTAGACACACGGGTGTGTGTCTAGGCCATGTGTGACATACGGTCTGCCCCACGGGCATGTGTTCCGGCCGTGTGTCCCCTGCACCTTCATTGTTTTAAAATAGAATGTCCAGAATTGAGCACACGGGCAGAGACATGGGCGTGTGTCTCAGCTGTGTGTGCTACACGGCCTAGCACACGGGCGTTTCATGTGGCACAAGTCAGAGAGCACCCTAATTTGAACACGGCCAGAAGCACGGGCGTTTCCGAGGGTCACACGGGCATGTCCCTTGGGCCACACGGGCGTGTGAGCCCTGCTTCTAGCAAAAATTTTCTAAGTTTTGTAAAAATTTCCTGAGTTCTCGGTTTAGTAGCGAACCACTTTTCAAGTATGTTTTGGGCCTCGTAGGCTCGTATTAGGGACTTTATGATTGAAAATGAATGGTTTTAATTTGGGCTCAAAATTTATGATTCGGAATTGTGTGAATGCTTGTGTTGTAAGTCTGATAATGCCTTGTACCCTGTTCCGGCATTGAATACAGGTAAGGGGTGTTACATAAATTAAACACAATACAAGTTAAATGAAATTTAGATATCACAAACTGTGATTCTCAGCATTTGTTGATTAGAAAAGACCAAACTTCAATGACCTTTGCTTTCAATGATTCGCCAACCTCTTTCGCTTTAATGCAAAAAAACACACACATTCTTATTAAAATTAAATCTAAGTTATCAATTTCATGGAAATTAGTTTAATATTACTCTTAAACAATTTTAACTGTTTTAAGTCAAATTAATATCTTATTTAATCTTATATCTAAATTAGACCAAACCACCAATGTACTTGTAACAAAAAATAGACCTAAATTATCCATAGACTAAATCAATTTAATCTTTACAAGTTAATGCATCTAATCAATTTCAAATACATATAATTATGATTCTACTAATCTCATCTAATTTATATAATGCACTAATTTTACAGGTTACTTGTAACACCCCTTACCCGTGTCTGACGCTGGAACCGGATACGAGGCATTACCATGCTTGACTTTGCTTGAACATGTAATTACGGGCTATAAAATTTCATTCCAACTTAAAACTTTTCTTTCATAACCATAACACACATATCCTGGGCCTACGAGGCCTTAAACATACAACCGGAAGGTTTCGGAGTTCAACCGGAAACTTTTACACTCTTCAAAATTTTTTGCCTAAACAGAGGTCACACGCACGTGTGACTTGGGACACGCCCGTGTGGGCAGGCCGTGTGGTCACACACGCCCATGTCCCTAGCCCGTGTAGAATTTATTTTTATTTCGAACCTACAGGGGTTTTCACACGGCCGGACACACGCCCGTGTCAATGGCCCGTGTCCTTCACACGGCCTAGACACGCCCGTGTCCTCACCCATGTGTGAAAACTAGGGGTATTCTGTTTATGACGTCAAGAACCCCTTAAGGAGCACACGCCTAAGCACGTGCTCTCGTGTCGCCCGGCAGACGAATCAAATTCTCGCAATTAAATGCAGGGGACGCACAACCTACTAACACACCCATGTGTCTAGGCCGTGTGTCACACACGGCCTAGACACACACCCGTGTGTCTACCCGTGTGGACAGTTTAAGGCTATTTTCTAAGCCTTCTTGCCACCCTGAAACATAAACTCATTCATTTCATCACAAGAAGCACATAACATAGCAATACCAAACTCTTAAGAATCCTTAAATTATCATTCATTCCACCCGTATTTTACTCAATTACTTGCATGAACATTCATTTCATTTAACTTGTCAACTTTATAACATAAACTTAACAATATTGGCCAATTCACCATGGCCCTTTACAAAATGAGTGTAAGACATTAATAGCCAACCCTTTGGCCTTCAAACATGACATGACACAAAACGATCAAGTTCCTATACATGCCATACTCAAAATGAATTAACTTTACTATACCAAAAGAACGGTTGATAGTGTGATCCGAGCTCCGATGTTCTGTGATCCCCGAGCTAACTTAGCGAAACTACAAGGAAAAGGGAAAAGAGAGGGGTAAGCATATAGCTTAGTAAGTTTGCATGAAATTCTAAAGCAACATAATTGCTCAAACTAAATTCATCCATCTTATGAAACAATAGCAACATAAGTCTCAAATACTTAGGCATCTTATTCGTACTTACAAATACTTATTCTTACCCATCTCATGTCACATTATGATTTCGTAACTTGTACTTATTCATGGTACCTGTATCACTTAATCACATGACTTAACACATATGCTATCATGAGCATGAACTCAAATCTTCATCATTCTTATCATATGTGAAACTCAAGGTCATCCATAAACGAATTTGACTCTATACCATTTTACATACTTGGCTCTTTTGCCCATGAATTTATCAAATTATCGTAGGATACTCTAACTCATCGTTCATAATATTTGATGCCAACTCCATATCCCAAATATGCTCTTACATGGGATCACCCCTTGATGCCGATGCCATATCCCGGATATGGTTTTATACGGGGATCTTATAACTCGATGTCGATGCCATGTTCCAGACAAGGTCTTATACGAGATCATACATGAATATCGATGCCATGTCCCAGACATGGTCTTATACGAAATCTTCCTTTGGTGCCGAGGCCATATCCTGCACATGGTCTTACACGGACCTTCTTTATTCAATGCTAATACATGGGTAACCTCATTATTCCGAGTTTTTATCCGAATTTCACATAACTTATTTTCAAAGATTTCCTCATCGAGGCTTCATCACTCGATTTTCATAGCAATAACATACATTGTCATAATATTAAATAATTTCAAATATCGAACATTATGAAACTCTAACTTCATACAAACTTACCTCGATTCTCAAAATGTGTATAGATGCTCGATTTAGTCCTCAATTTTGTTCTTGCCTTGATTTCGATCCGGGCTTCGTGTTTCTTAATCTATAATAATAATTTCACTTGTTAAATACACCCATTGACTAAATCAAATTCATATTTTGGAAAATTATGATTTTACCCCTAAACTTTTACATAATTACATTTTTGCCCCTAGGCTCGTAAAACGATTTTCATTCAACTTTCTTGTATTTCAAGCCTAGCCGAATCATATTCTCAACTATAGCAACCTTCAATTTTCACTACTTCACTCATGTATGACCATTTCTACAACTTTTACAATTTGGTTCTTTTTTTGCATTTTTCATGAAAATCACTTAGAAAAAGATGTTTATCATACATCAAACTTTCATATTCTTCCATAAAACATTAAAATACATGCATTTCATACATGGGTAAATTTTTAAACATAAACCCTAGCTCAAAATATAGTTAGAAATAGCTAAATCGAGCTACGAGGGTCTCAAAAATACGAAGAACATTAAAAACGGGGCTAGGATGCACTTACTATCAAGCTTGAAAGTTAAAGAAACCCTAGCTATGGCTCCTTGCAAATTTCAACTAAGGAAGAAGAAGATGGACACCATTTTTGACTTCTTTTTCCCTTTTTAATCTTTTATTTACCAAATGACAAAAATGCCCTTAATGCCCCTTTCTTGAGATTTTTCCTTCCCATGTCCATTTTTGTCCATCTTAACATATAATGGTCTAATTGCTAAATAAGGACCTCTAGTAATCTTTATAATTCTATTTCATACTTAAATATTCTAGAATCTCATATTTTCCAATCCTTGCAATTTAGTCCTAATGGACAATTTATTCACTAATTAATAAAATTCCTTCATGAAGTTTTCACACAATCATGCAAATACCTCATAAGCCTTATGAAATCATTTAAACACATATTTCTACTTCAGATTTGTAGTCTCGCACCACTATTCCGACTAGGCCCTAAATCGGGCTGTTACAATTCTCCCCCCTTAGGGATTTTCGTCCCCGAAAATCTTACCAGCAAAAAGGTTTGGGTACTGGTTCCTCATAGCCTCCTCGAGCTCCCATGTAGCTTTTTCTACCCCATGTCTATGCCATAAGACTTTCACAAGAGTTATACTCTTATTTCTCAACTGTTTGACTTCTCGTGCTAGGATCTTAACTGGTTCTTCACCATATGTCTTGTCGGGTTGAATCTCAACCTCTGTCGATGTGATCACATGCGAAGGGTCTGATCGGTAGCGTTGCAACATAGACACGCGAAACACATCATGAATCTTCTCTAATTCGGATGGCAAAGCCAATCGATAAGCTACCGGCCCTATCTTTTCAGTGATCTCATATGGTCCGATAAAACGAGGACTCAATTTGCCTTTACGGCCAAATCTAAGAACTTTCCTCCATGGCGACACTTTCAGAAATACTCTATCACTGACTTGATACTCAATCTCTTTTCTTTTTAAATCCAAGTAGGATTTTTTTCGATCAGAAGCAGCTTTTAAACAACCGCGAATCACCTTTACTTTCTCTTCGATTTCTCTAACCAAGTCAACCCCATGGATCTGGTTTTCCTTAAGTTCAGTCCAATATAAAGGATTTCGGCACTTACGCCCATACAAAGCCTCATAAGGCACCATTTTCAAACTTGACTGAAAACTGTTATTGTAGGCAAATTCTACAAATGGTAGATGCCTTTCCCAGCTGCCTTGAAACTCAAGAACGCAACACTGGAGCATATCCTCAAGTACTTGTATTAACCTCTCTGACTGACCATCGATTTGGGGGTGAAAAGCTATACTAAAATTCAACTTTGTGCCTAAGGCCTCTTGCAACTTTTTCCAAAATCTAGATGTGAATCTTAGATCTCTATCCGATATAATCGATAAGGGCACTCCGTGTAGCCTCACAATCTCAGAAATATACAAGTTTGCCAACTTATCCAATGAGTAGTCGACACGCACCGGTATAAAATGGGCTGACTTCATAAGTCTATCGACTACGACCCATACAGCATCTTTCTTGCTCGGTGTCAATGGAAACCCTGTTACAAAGTCCATGGTAATTCGGTCCCACTTCCACTCGGGCACCATAATAGGTTGAAGCAAACCCGAGGGTACTTGGTGTTCAGCCTTTACTTGCTGACAAATCAAACATCTTGAAACAAACTCAAAAATATCTTTCTTCATATTCGGCCACTAATACCACTTCTTCAAATCATTATACATCTTGGTGCTACTCGAATGTACAGATAGACATCCATTATGTGCCTCGTATAAAATCTTTCGGATAAGCTCATTATTCCTCGGCACGCAAACTCTGTCTCTGAACATCAAGCACCCGCCAGAATTAATCTAAAAATCAGATTCAACACCCGACTCACACTGAACTCTTTTGGCTTGTTAGTCGATGTCATCCTTCTAAGCCTCATGAATCTCTTGAAGGAACATCGGTCTAGCTCTCAACTCAGCTAGAATAGAACCATCCTCTGACAGTGTCACCCGTGTATTCATAGCCCTCAATACAAATAGGGATTTTCTACTCAAAGCATCAGCGACTACATTCGCCTTTCCCGGGTGGTAATTAATAACCAACTAATAATCCTTTATCAACTCTAGCCATCTTCGCTGCCTTAGGTTCAATTCTTTTTGAGTCATCAAATACTTTAAACTTTTGTGATCGGTGAAAATCTGACATTTTTCACCATACAAATGGTGTCTCTAAATCTTCAATGCAAAGACAATAGCAGCCAACTCTAAATCATGCGTCGGGTAATTCTTCTCATGTGGCTTTAACTGTCTGGAGGCATATGCTATCACTTTACCTTCTTGCATAAGTACACAGCCCAATCCATTCAAGGACGCATCGCTGTAGACCACAAATTCTTTTCCCGATTCCGGTTGTACTAGAACTGGAGCCTCTATCAACATTTCCTTTAGTTTCTCAAAACTCTGTTGACACTTCTCTGTCCATTCAAACTTTACATTTTTCTGTAATAGTTTCGTCATTGGAGTCGCTATCATAGAAAACCCCTTAATGAATCGCCTATAATAGCCGGCTAAGCCCAGAAAACTTCTAACCTCAGATACATTTTCGGCGGTTTCAAGTTAACAATGGCTAAAATCTTACTTGGGTCAACTCGGACTCCATCTCTCGAGACAATATGTCCCAGAAATCCAACTTCCTTGAGCCAAAATTCACTTTTGCTGAACTTAGCATACAACTAATTATCTCGTAAAATCTGTAAAACGATCCTCAAGTGCTCAGCATGCTCATGTTCATCGCGAGAATATATCAGTATGTCATCAATAAAAACCACAACAAACTTGTCCAAGTATGGCCGAAAGATACGATTCATTAAATGTAACATCCCGAAATTGGGCCTAGTAGAGTTGGGCCTATTGGGCCCGAGCGTAGAAGCCTTTTAGAATTTTTTAGAATAAGGAATAGCATAATTGTGAGTTGGACTTAGTGGGAAAGTCAATTTGGAAGCGTACGGTGTAACATCCTGAAATTCAGAATTTTATGTGTTGCATTATACAATGCGATAGGCTAGTTAAAAATATTAATTGTGTATGTTTATGGGTCCTAAGAAGGCTTGGGGTTAAGTTGGGCCTTAGCAAAATTTTTATGTTTGAGCACTTTAAGGAGAGAAGGTAAGTGGCATCAAGGCTTAAGGAAATAAGTGTGCATTTTGCTAGCACAAGCGAAGCTATTAGAGGAGTGGTGTGGCGTTGCATGTATGGGCTTGAGGGGTGAGTTCGAATCCCACCTAGTGCAAATTTTGGGATTTATTTTTGTGTTCCTTCCCTATGTGTCGGCCATGATAGTATTTTTGGTAAAGGAGACTTTTTATTTATGGAAATATGGCTAAGGGAATATGGTAAGGAGGAAAACAAGGGAAAAACAAGGAATGAAATGAAAGAAAAGGAAAGAGAAGGGAACATGTTGGCTTATAGTGTAGAAGGTGTTTTGGAAAGATTTTATTTGGTCAATGTTCATCTTTTGGTAAAGATGATACACGGTTTGAGAGGGGATTTTGGGTAGCCGAATTCTTCAGTAGTCATTTGGCAAATTAGTGCTTGGAAGGCCTACTTTCTTTTTAGCATATTGGTGTTTTCTCTTCCCAACTCTCTTCCTTTGTTTTGGCCAAAATTCTCTTTGCATTTTGTTCATCTTGTTCCCTTGTTGTGCCAAAACTCTCAATCCATCTATACTCATTCTTCCCTTGTTGCCGAAACACCCATCTCATATTAATCATTTTGACCATTTTGATCATTTTCATTTATGTGTCAACCGAAACTCCCTAACACTTCTTTTCTATCTCTTTTTCTCTTTTCTCTTCACTAGCCGAACCTATTAACACCTAATGTCTTCTTCTTCTTTTCTTTTTCTTTTGTGTTAGACACTCCTTTCTTGACCAAATTGGTAAGTGACTTCATTCCCCTCTTTTCATCTTCATTTTCTTTTTTCTTCCTAGCCGAATATGTGTGTCCATCACTAATCGGTATTTCACTTTGTTTCTTTATCAAAATATATCTCTCCTACTCTCTTAAATCATGTTTTTCTTATAGCGTGGTGTTATAGAGGAAAGCCGATTCTCATAATCTTGTCTCATCCGTAGCCATAAGTCAATCGATAGAAATCGGGTTCATCATCATTAAGGTAAGGGATTCGTCATGGTTCATTTTAATCTTTTTTGTTAACCGGTTAGTTGCTAAATGGAATAGTGGTTGTGACTAATCGTTTATTTTTCAGGGACTAAATTGCTCGATCTATCCACTTGTTGATCATACGGAAATAGTGGTAAGCCGAACCTTTTTCCTTAGACAGTCGTTTTATATCATCGTAATATCGTTTTTTATTACGACTTTTTCCAATGGAGGCAAGTGGAACCGATTTGAAAGGAAAAGTGATTGGAGAACACAAAATGAGTGGATTTGTGATTCCTACTCCAAAGTTCAAGCGTAGAGCGGTATCAACGATTCGAGATTTCCCATCGGGTTGTGGACCATTATCCGGTGAGAATAGACAAATCGTGGTCGTTCACGATATCGAGGGTAAGCGTTTCAATAGATCGCTTGGTTTAGATTTAGATTAATAAAAATCTTGTTCATTAGATTAATCAAGTATTATGTTGTCATAGGTGCCAACGATCAAGAGAGTTTGATACTTACCGTAATCAGGAGTGTAATCTCACACCGAAATCCCGTAAATCTATGATTTATCATCATGTTAGAAAATCGATCGATGTTGTTTAAGAACTTAATAACGGCATTATGGTATAAATCAAGTGATTTGCTTAAACATCATTAATACTAAGATTTGACAAAATCAGAGTTAAATTGTAGAATTACGAAAATACCCCTATGGGTCGATTTACGAAAATGCCTCTATGGGCTGATTTACGAAAATGCCCCTATGGGCCGAATTACGAAAATGCCCCTATGGGCCGAATTGCTAGAATGCTTTAGTGGATCAAATTACAAAGATCTATAGTTGGCCGATTTAGCGTTTAAATTGTTGGATTAATGATTGTTGTACATATATGTGGATATTATGTTTAATTATGTATGATGCATGTTACATATTGCATGGGTTGGGAAAAATGATGAAGAGAAGTGTAGCCTGGTGGCATTGCCACAAAATATTCATTAAAATGTTTACTTATGCTTTCGGTGGTTTGACCACGAAAATACTATATGAAAGCAGCTTGACTGTAGCGATACTCCGATGGCTCTGCCACAAATATATTATAAATGGCAACTTGCCTGCGAAACAAATATATTATAAATGGCAACTTGCCTGCGAATTGGTGTGAGCGGTGGGGTGGGTTGACTTGATCCCCACAGGTGTGATTGGCTGGTCGGGGGTGTGATGGATGGATGGGTTGGGTTGCATTCATATCATTTTGAATTATTACTATGTAAATGGGCTTCGGCCCAAGTTTATGCTATATGGGCTCAGCCCAAGTTATTGCTATAAGGGTTCAGCCCAGTGGATGACTTCGTAAGGGGATTATACACTCGAGTTCTAGTAACTCACCCCTTTTTCCTTAACCTTGCAGGTAATGCTCAGTAATGTGGACTTGGGCCATGGATGACTCAGTGGAGGCCATACTTTAGAAATGGTGTTTCGAACTTTAGTAAATTTCCTTTTCCGTTTATTTCGTTGCTTTTACTATTTTGGATTTTTAATGTTGTAATAAGGCCTCTGGACTATTTTTAATTTGCTTTATGTTTGGACGTAATTATTATTTTTACTTGAATTATTTTAAATGGGGATTTTCTAAAATCATAAATTACGGTTTTCCAAAATTGATTAACAAAAGGTTTTTTTTCTTTTATAAATATGTACAAATACTTTAACTCGAATTCTCTTTCAAATTACCAACGACATTTTCAAAAGTCACAGTTTTAAAGTTCACTACCTCGATTTCTGACTCATCTATCAACCTCTCATAAATAGTTGCATTTTATCAAGAATTTATATCCAAACTTGTTTTCTTAACCATAAACAAATAATACCTATTTTAGTACGAATCAAAAGGATTTTTACACGTTTCCTCATGTGACATGTCAGATCCGGTCATAACGCATGGGCCGGGTTTGGGGTGTTACATTAAATCCATAAACACAACAGGGTTATTAGTTAAACCAAAAGGCATGACTAAAAATTCGTAATGCCCATACCTCGTTCGAAAATCAGTCTTCGGCACATCTGAGTCTTTTACTCTTAACTGGTAATATCCTGACCTCAAATCTATCTTAGAGAACACAGTGGCTCGTTTTAATTGATCAAACAAATCGTCGATCCTTGGCAATGGGTACTTGTTCTTCACTGTTACCTTATTAAGTTGCCGGTAATCTATACATAATCTCATGGAACCATCTTTCTTTTTCACAAATAGCACTGGAGCACCCCACGGGGAATAACTTGGTCTTGTAAAACCTTTTTCCGTCAACTCTTGCAACTGTGCCTTCAATTCCTTAAACTCTGTTGGAGCCATTCTGTATGGAGCAATTGATATGGGTGCCGTACCAGGAACTAACTCAATACCAAATTCTACCTCTCTAACCGGAGGTAATCCTGGCAATTCCTCGGGAAAAACATCTGGGTACTCACATACTATCGGTACTGATTCAATCTTTAACTCAGTTTCCTTGGTATTCATCACAAAAGCAAGATACGCCTCATACCCTTTTCTTACATATATCTGAGCCGACATGTGAGAGATCACTACCGGCGACCTGTCTTGTTCATCTGATTCAACACGAAGAGTGTCCCCATTTTCACATCTCAACTCAATATATTTCTTTTCACAATTTACTGTCACATCATGAGTGGTTAACCAGTCCATACCAAGAATAATGTCACATTCATCAAATGGTAATAGCATGAGATTTGCCTTAAAACAATGACCTCTAATCATCAATGGGCAATCTTTACATACCTTATCAACTAGCACACTTTTTCCTAAAGGATTAGACACCTTTATCACAAATTCTGTAGACTCTACGGGCATACTCATTCTAGATACTAATTTCATGCAAATGTATGAATGGGTAGATCTCGGATCTATTAAAGTAATAACTTTAGTTTCATGGAGAGAAAATGTACCCGTAATTACATTAGGAGATGATGCCTCTTCGCGGGCATGAATGGCATAGGTCCTCGTAGGCGCTCTACCCTCAGATCTCACAGCCTGCTCTCTGGGCGCATTCTTACTACTTGTTCCACTTCCCGTGTTTCTCTGTGGTCTCCCTCTAGCAGTGCCTCCCGGTCTTGCATCTTGAGGCTTCTCTTTCTCATCCATTTCGGGGCAATTTCTAATAAAATGATCTAGAGACCCACACCTGAAAGAAGCCTTTTCATTTGCTCGACATTCACTGGAATGACATTTGCCACACTGGGGGCACTCCGGTCTACTCGGTCGAGCGTTGCCAACACTAGCAACTGATGTGGTCTGGGCTTTAGACCTTGAGTATTGCTTGCTCTTACTTTTGTTTGAAAACCCGGCTGAAGTAGCTGATCGGGTAGGAAAATCTCTCGACTTCTTGGACGAGGACTGAAATGACTTACTCAATTGTCTCTTTCTTGAGTCACGAGACTCCATCTCAGCTTTTCTTTTCTTTTTTACTAATTCCTCAGCCTTACAAGCCCGGTCCACTAACACAACAAATTCCTTAAACTCGAGGACACCAACGAACAATTTGATATCTTCATTTAGTCCTTCCTCAAACCTCTTACACATGATGGCTTCGGAGGACACACATTCTCGAGCGTACTTGTTGAGTCTTACAAACTCGCGCTCGTACTAAGTCACCGTCAACTTACCTTGTTTTAGTTCAAGGAATTCCTTTCTCTTCTAGTCAATAAACCTTTGACTTATGTATTTCTTCCAGAATTCTTCTTGGAAAAACTCCCATGTAATTCTTTCCCTTGGTACAACCGACACAAGGGTATTCCACCACTGATAAGCGAAATCTCTCAGAAGAGAAATCACACACTGCATGCACTCTTCAGGTGTGCAAGATAATTCATCAAATACCCTGATGGTATTTTCAAGCCAAAATTTGGCTCTTTTCGGATCATCATCTTTACTAGCCCGGAATTCCTCGGCTCCTTATTTTCGGATTCTATCAACCGGAGGCTTTTCTCTTCTTACAACTTCTACCACTTGGGGAGCTACAATGGTAGGTTGAGGGATAGGTGGGGGTGGAAGACGTGGAGCATTAGCATTTGCTCGAATGTACTCTGTGTACCAATTACTCATCATACAGAGAGGGGCTTCCCGGGCCTCTTCTCCCTGGCCCAAAGTCTCGGGTCTACTCTCTACTAGCGCGGTCCCTTGTGTGGGACCCGGCGCATTACTTGCAGCATTATCGGCTGCAGCTCGGTCAAGATCAAGATCCATTAACTATATAAAAATACAATTCAAATCGTCAGGAGTCGTCACACTATCATTACAAAAGTACTTTTACGTATGGCATGTATAGCTAGACTCATACTCACGCTACGTTAGTCCGAGAATCGACTAAATCGTAGCTCTGGTACCACTAAATGTAACACCCCTTACCCGTGTCCGACGCTGGAACCGGATACAAGGCATTACCATGCTTGACTTTGCTTGAACATGTAATTACGGGCTATAAAATTTCATTCCAACTTAAAACTTTTCTTTCTTAACCATAACACACATATCCTAGGCCTACGAGGCCTTAAACATACATCCGGAAGGTTTCAGAGTTCAACCAGAAACTTTTACACTCTTTAATTTTTTTTGCCTAAAAAGAGGTCACATGCCCGTGTGACTTGGGACACGCCCGTGTGGGCAGGCCGTGTGGTCACACACGCCCATATCTCTAGCCCGTGTAGAATTTATTTTTATTTCGAACCTACAGGGGTTTTCACACGGCCAGACACACACCCGTGTCAATGGCCCGTGTCCTTCACACGGCCTAAACACGCCCGTATCCTCACCCGTGTCTGAGAACTACGGGTATTCTGTTTATGACGTCAGTAACCCCTTAAGGAGTACACGGCCTAAGCACACGCCCGTGTGCTGGCCAGTGAGACGAATTGAATTCTTGCAATTAAATGTAGGGGACACGAGGCCTACTAATACACCCATGGGCTGGCCGTGTGCCACACACGGCCTAGACACACGCCCGTGTGTCTACCCGTGTGGACAGTTTAAGGCTATTTTCTAAGCCTTCTTGCCACCCTAAAACATAAACTCATTCATTTCATCACAAGAAGCACATAACATAGCAATACCAAACTCTTAAGAATCCTTAAATTATCATTCATTCCACCCGTATTTTACTCAATTACTTGCATGAACATTCATTTAATTTAACTTATCAACTTTATAACATAAACTTAACAATATTGGCCAATTCACCATGGCCCTTTACAAAATGAGTGTAAAACATTAATAGCCAACCCTTTAGCCTTCAAACATGACATGACACAAAACGATCAAGTTCCTATACATGCCGTACTCAAAATGAATTAACTTTACTATACCAAAAGAACGATTGATAGTGTGATCCGAGCTCCGACGTTCTGTGATCCCCGAGCTAACTTAGCGAAACTACAAGGACAAGGGAAAAAGAGAGGGGTAAGCATATAGCTTAGTAAGTTTGCATGAAATTCTAAAGCAACATAATTGCTCAAACTAAATTCATCCATCTTATGAAACAATAGAAACATAAGTCTCAAATACTTAGGCATCTTATTCGTACTTACTCACACTTATTCTTACCCATCTCATGTCACATTATGATTTCGTAACTTGTACTTATTCATGGTACCTGTATCACTTAATCACATGACTTAACACATATGCTATCATGAGCATGAACTCAAATCTTCATCATTCTTATCATATGTGAAACTCAAGGTCATCCATAAACGAATTTGACTCTATACCATTTTACATACTTGGCTCTTTTGCCCACGAATTTATCAAATTATAGTAGGATACTCGAGCTCATCGTTCATAAAATTTGATGCCAACGCCATATCCCATATATGGTCTTACATGGGATCACCCCTTGATGCCAATGCCATATCCCGGATATGGTCTTATACTGGATCTTATAACTCGATATCGATGCCATGTTCCAGACATGGTCTTATACGAGATCATACATGAATATCGATGCTATGTCCCAGACATGGTCTTATACGAAATCTTCCTTTGGTGCCGAGGCCATATCCCAGCAATAACATACATTGTCATAATATTAAATAATTTCAAATATCGAACATTATGAAACTCTAACTTCATACAAACTTACCTCGATTCTCAAAATGTGTATAGATGCTCGATTTAGTCCTCGATTTTGTTCTTGCCTTGGTTTCGATCTGGGCTTCGTGTTTCTTGATCTATAATAATAATTTCACTTGTTAAATACATACATTGACTAAATCAACTCATAATTCATATTTTGGAAAAATTATGATTTTGACCCAAATTTTTCATAATTACATTTTTGCCCCTAGGCTCGTAAAATGAATTTCATTCAACTTTCTTGTATTTCAAGCCTAGCCGAATCATATTCTCAACTATAGCAACCTTCAATTTCCACTATTTCACTCATGTATGACCATTTCTACAACTTTTACAATTTGGTCCTTTTATGCATTTTTCATGAAAATCACTTAGAAAAAGATGTTTATCATACATCAAACTTTCATATTCTTCCATAAAACATCAAAATACATGCATGTCATACATGGGTAAATTTTTGAACATAAACCCTAGCTCAAAATATAGTTAGAAATAGCTAAACCGAGCTACAAGGGTCTCAAAAATACGAAGAACATTAAAAACGGGGCTAGGTTGCACTTACTATCAAGCTTGAAAGTTGAAGAAACCCTAGCTATGGATCCTTGAAAATTTCGGCTAAAGGAGAAGAAGATGGACACCATTTTTGACTTCTTTTTCCTTTTTTAATCTTTTATTTACCAAATGACAAAAATGCCCTTAATGCCTCTTTCTTGATATTTTTCCTTCCCATGTCCATTTTTGTCCATCTTAACATATAATGGTCTAATTACTAAATAAGGACCTCTAGTAATCTTTATAATTCTATTTCATACTTAAATATTCTAGAATCTCATATTTTCCAATCCTTGCAATTTAGTCCTAATGGATAATTTATTCACTAATTAATAAAATTCCTTCATGAAGTTTTCACACAATCATGCAAATACCTCATAAGCCTTATGAAATCATTTAAACACATATTTCTACTTTGGATTTATGGTCTCATACCACTATTCCAACTAGACCCTAAATCGGGCTGTTACATTACTATAGAAAAAGAAAGATTTGTACTAATTATAAAGTGCCACATGTCAAATTGAAATTATCATGGGTTAAGCCAAATTGCCGTGGATGAAAATGATGACATCATATTTGTAACACCCTAAACCCGACCTAGAAGTTAGGCCCGAGTTCGAAATGTCACATTAAAGGCATACTCCAAAATGATTTCATAGTTTAACAATTTAAGGCCCAAAAGCCCAAAACCCTCGTATCTTGTTAAGCTAAGAGGAGAGGCCCACATTTTAGGAAAGCGTTCAAATGTTAAGTTATTTCGAAAATCATGATAACTTGAGAAATTTTATTTAAGTTTATTAACTGGATAGTTGAAACAATAAAAATAAACCCAAAATCTTTGTCAATTAGGAGATACATGGCCTTATTACAATTCAATGAAAAACAAAGTATTTAAAATAAATTCATTTGAACAAATTAAAAACATTTTATCAGCTTGTAGTGTGGCCATCTCCGAGTCCTCTCCCACGTCGAGCCATCTATTCAGGATTACCTAAAACATTAAATTAAAGGGTGTGAGTTTCGAAACTCAGTGTGTACAACCCTTGGCAATCAAATCACATACAAATATTCACATTGGGCCTAAGCCCTGTCAAAATCGGTGGTCTTGGGCCTTAGCCCACAATGACCTCATATCATATCATATCATATCATATACAAACAAGATAATGCAAAACCCATCCCAATAATCCATCCGCTACACACCATTTCCCTTCCAACCATTACACACAGTGGGGATTTCTAAATCAACCCACCCATCCTCTACACACCAAAGGTAGCCCAGTTGCGGTACTACAACGTTGCAAAGAAAGCTCGCTAATCATATAATGGGCTTAAAGCCTCCGGTGGATCCATGGCCATACGACTATGCGATCCTCAAATCTTCATCCGTACCATAATTCCCACCCATATGCATCCTAAGCGAATATCATATATGAATGCATCAAACACACGAGTAACATCCATAAACTCATATTCGTCACATAGGGGTATTTTCGTCATTTCACTACCCGGGGTATTTTCAGTAATTACGCCCCTACAGGGGTATTTTGGTAATTTGGCAAAATAGGGTATCTTGGTAATTTTGCAAGACAGGGGTATTTTGGTACTTTTGCAAAATAGAGGTATTTTGGTAATTTACAAATCTAGGGGTATTTTAGTAATTTTACACATATAAGGGTATTTTAGTAATTTTACAAATATAAGGGTATTTTAGTAATTTTACAAATATAAGGGTATTTTAGTAATTTTACAAATACAAGGGTATTTGGTCCCTCTCGGGTTTTAGTTATGAACTTTGGCCCATCAACAAGTCCTCGCGGCTAAAGTGAACAGACACTACGCACCAGGTAGGATTCCAGAGAAGAGGAGGTGGGTCACTCGGACCGCTTAAGTACCAAGATCTCACTAGATCCAATCCTAGACATGCATATGCCGGTTACCACACTCTAACTAATTGACTTGTCCACAGACATGTTTGATTATTAGATTAAGTCTTACGTGATTTAAGAGTTGTTCAGAACTAGGCCTAAAGTCCATTAAACCCTAGCATACTTGTCTACGTCCCCCATAAAGCCCATATTACATCCTTACGGCCCATTAGGCCCAAATCTCATTCATATGGCCTACTAGGCCCAAAATAATTCAAAATCATGTAACATGCGTGACTAACTTAATACATATGACCAAACCAACCAAATTCATCAAACTTAGACTCAGGGCCCACCGGGCCCGTTAAGCCACTTTCGGCTTTTTGGCTTTTCGACATTGCCGATATCGTGTGTGTAGTGTTGGTACACACTTGGTAACCTCGCGTGCTGCAAACCCCTTAGTCACGAACCTACAATCGACATTACTAGCGATTAACCAAAGCTTTAACACATACTTATCAAAAACCGAAACCTCACCATACCCTTACCGTGTGCCTCACGTTCTAGTAGCCCTTCCTTTGCTACTATTGGCGATTATCCTCTAGATCTGCACCCAAACACCTATATCGTCAAAACCAAGCGACCCATATTGATCATAAATCACCCCTATGAGTCACCTTAGATTCGGCCATTTACTAAACCATGACTGAGTCGAGAACACTTACCACCTTGTTAGCAATCCTTACCTACCACGCTTGCGATTGTTGAGCCTTACCCTTGTTAATGCATGTTAACGACAATGAGGGGTTAGATAGCCCTTCGGCTTTTAATAAAACACACTAAAAAGTTCAACTAAGCACTTACCAAAATTCTCCTTTGATTCTGCGGCTTAAATATCTACTGAATAAGATTCGGCTTCTAATCGTGACTAAAAGTAGATAACAGTCGATTGAGGTGAGGGAATAAGCAACAAGGGTTCGGCAAGAGTAGAGATTCGGCTAGGAAGGATGATAGTAATTTCGGTAATGAAGGGAATTGGCTTAGCAAAAATTCGGCAAAAAGAAATTTGGCTTTAGGAGATTTCGGCTTTTAGAGAAAGAAGAATAACACAACTCTTATAGGAATTTTGACAAAAAGAATGATGGGTTTTATTTTCGGCAAATGAAAGAATTCGGCTGAGGGGGAGAAAAGGAAGAAATAATAGAACCTAAGGAATCTTTCAATGAATTCGGCACCCCCTTTATATAGCCACCAGCTGAACACTCCTTTCCCCACAGTCCCATTCGGTACCAACTCCTCCCTCTCCTCATCTCCTGACTTTTCTCCCTGATAACACCTTAATCTTATCCGAAATTTCCTCCACATCCACATACCTACTTACTTCAAACTCTCCACAGAAAGAGTTCAAAACCAATACAACTCTGGCCGTCCATACTGCAAAATAAACACTCCAAAAACACCTTACCACTACTCGAACCTTGGACCTCCTCAGCTGACAACACGCCACCTCATAGCTCCCAAGTGACGCCACTTGCCACTGGGCCACAAGCCCTTTTGTGTCCCATTTTCTCTTAATCTGCTTAAGAGGCCTACTAACTGAAGTCACAGTTCCCCTGGGCTAAAACCAAATTTTTTCCTATGCCTTTACTTGATCCCAGGACATCTCCAACACCCCTAGACACTCCAAATTCATTACCCTCAAAGCCCACATGCCAATTGTCTTTTTCTTGCTCACTTAAAAATTTTCTGAGATTTAAAGCCCAAAGCCCAATAGGCCCAATACTTCTAGGCCCAAATTCAGGGCGTTACAATATTTGTGTCATAATTACTTTTCTATAATCAATTTAAGTTAATTAAGAGATGATTAACAAATTTTTTTATTATCACTTATTAGAAAATAAATAATTAAGGGATAATATTAAATACTTATTTTATCTCTAGTTAATTAAATTAATAAGAGATAAATAAGAAATGAAATATTTTAAATTCTTGTACAAATCTCAAATGAAAAAGTCAAATTCTACAAGAAATATCTTGTATTTATGTGGTTGGCACTATAAAAGGGGTTCACCTCTAGGCCATTCTACATTCACTAGTTCAAGAAGTCTGGAAACTTTGAAGAAGTCTCCGAAGAAACAAAATAACTTGAAGAAATTCTGAAGAATGTTAGATCAATTCTAAAGAAAATTCGTCTTATGATCTAGTTCAAGCAAGGAAAGGAAGCCAAAAATCAAATTTTAACAAAATTACTTTTTAATTGACCATGGTAGGACGTACGAACGTCGAGTAGAGAATTAGCACAAAATAACAGAAATTAAAGCGGCTTGACTGCAAGTGTCATAGGTCAGTTGTAATATTTTTAAGTGTTACAATGGAACGCTTTGAGTATTCCAAGGATTGAACCCAAGAGAGATCAGACGATAAGGTAACTAACAATGACAATTCATGCAACTAAGAAGTCTAGCTAGCTCATCACTATGTACGTCAAATCAACACCAAAGTTTAATTACACTAAACTGCACCTAGGAGGACTAAATTGAATAACATAAAAAAGTGCACAAATGTCAATTCAATGAGATAAGTGGTTGATAGATAACCATGTTGCTAGTTAAATTTTGGAATGGGGATCTAAATTGCTGAAACTCTTAATTGGTCAAATTTTACTTTTCTGTCACCATTTTACTAAATTAGATGATTTAGTCCATTTATCTTTCAACCTCACTAAACTAAATCGAGACAATACTTTGGTTTGCAATGGGTTCTCCTCTCGGTCTCACCTATCTAAATGTTCACCTAGAGGCATCAATTCTAGGTTTTGAATTTTATTCAATTTAGTCAAATTTTTATGGTTTAGTCTATGACCCAAAAAATAACTAAGCAACAATTCAATCAACCAACCACAATAAAATTTAGTGCACATTCATCATCAACATACAAATATCATCCAAGTTCATGCTTAAATGGCTCATCAAAGAAAACGTGAAAAGGGCAAAGTTGAAATTGTAATACCCCTTCTGGCCTAGTCTTATTGATGATTTGTTTGGGCTAAAAGTTAAAGTTAAGATTTAAGCAAGGTAAGACTGGTTTATGTTGTACTCGCCAATATGGTATTTGTATAAGTTGTGCGCCATGGGTGGCGGATTGTATGATTTTAAAGTAAGTTTATTAAGATATGTTGTTTGGGTGAAGTCTAAGTTGCAATTTTTATGGTCTGGCGTGGTCGTAGTGAGGAACCTGCAATCAGTGTTTCTTTTGGAAAGTCAGTCTGTTAAGACCTTTTGTTTATGTACACCAATAAAGGATTGTGGGATTGTGTATCTGAATGTTATCCATTTGTGCACGTGTGAATTCTATTTCGTTTTAGTTGTGTTTTAATTGGGATTCAGTTATAAATATAACAAAGTGTTAGGATTATTCTTGATCTATTATAGCCTGTAATAATCATGTTGGCCATGATAGAATGGAGTTAGCTTTTTATGTTAGCCACGTGTTATGTTAGTCTTGAGAGAGAAAGTTGTGAGATGTAAATATCAGTGAAAACCTATAATAGCCCGATTTTGTGTCTATTCAGAACAGTGGTTTCGGGACCACAAATTCGACGCAGTAAAATTTATTTTTATTATATTTTTATGTTCTACAGTTTTATGGAATGATTTCATGAAAATTTCGTTCAAAAATTTTGATGTTTGGGCACTCAATTTAGTTAAAAGGACTAAATTGCAAAAGGTGCAAAATGTGTGTTCTAGAAGCTAGAGGTGTCTAATTGCTATGAAATTTCAAATTAGAGGTCCTTAGATGGTAATTAGACCATTGGTTAAGTTGGTGGACAAAAATGGACATGAATTAGGTGAAATTTGGATGTTTTAAAGAAAGGGAATTTTGGTCATTTGGTAAATAAAGACAGAATAAAACAAATAAAAGATGTTATCTTCTTCAAATTAGTCCCCATGGCCGAAATTCACAAGGAGAAGACATAGCTATGTTTTGTTCATCTTCCAAGCTCGATTGTAAGTCTGTTCTAGCCCCGTTTTTAATGATTTTTATGTTTTTGAGATCCTTGCAACCTAATCTAGCTATTTCAAGGACTAATTTGCAAATATGTCAAAATATAAAATTTTACCCATGTTAGATATTTGTGTATTTTGATGTTTAATGGTATAAAATGTATGTTTGATGTTAGATAAACAACTTTTACTAAGTGATTTTTGATGAAAATGCCTAAAAAGGACCTATTTGTAAAAGTTGTAAAATGAGTAGTAGAAGTTTGTTTTAATGAAAAATATGGGCTTTCATGAGTATGAAAATTTTTCGGCTAGGCTTGGGTTTTGAAGAAATTGACTATATTTCATTTTACGAGCCTAGAGACTAAAGTGTAAAAAATTGAAAAGTTAGGGGCAAAAATGTAATTTTTCCATAATGTGATTTGTGGATTGAATTGAATAATGTGAGTATTGAATGAGTTAAATTTTCTATTATAGGTCAAGAAAAATGAAGTTCGGACCTAGATCGGGGGAAAACAAAGTGTTTGACGATTAGGTCCATTTTCACTATTTTTGTACCGAGGTAAGTTTGTATGTTAATAATGCAACGTTATATTTGTATTTTAATGTCTTGATATTGTATGAACTGTATGATTTATTCTACAAGCATATTCAACAAATTTCCGGCAAGAGAGAAATCCTGTTGAACCTTAGGAATAGATTAGGATACAAGTGACATGTTAGTAGGAACCCATGTGATTTTGTGATTTATGTGTCCCGGGTGCTAGTCTCGTACATCCTACCGATGGCTGAGTATACCGGCATATGTTGTAGATACTTGACAGCTTGTGTGAGCAGCACCGAGTAGCTACGTCTTGACTGACAGCTTGTGTGAGCAGGCCCGAGGATAGCTCGAGAGCTATCCTATATATGTTATGAGATTTGTGGTAGCATTGGCTACATATGTGGCACTTATGTGCAAAGTTTTCTGTGTATTCGATAGTATTCCAAGTGGTTCAATGGGTATGTCCAAGATGAGAAAGTATGTGATTATGTTACGAGTTGGTACATGTATGTACGAAAAACTCAAAGAAAATGGATTCGGTATATGATGAACTAGTGGTAAGGATGTGATTGAATAAGTTATGCTTATGAAGTTTTAATGACATTTATGTTAGCACATGTTATGTTATTCATATGACAAATGTATAGTTAATGTTGTTTATTTTTTGCATATGAACATACTAAGCTATATAGCTTACTCCCCTTTCTTTCCCTTATCTTATAATGTCACCAAGCTAGCTCGGGGATTGGAGATCGTCGGAGATCCATTCACACTATCAACCATTCTTTTGGGTATCATTGAAATGTCAATATTTTGAGTTAAGGCATGTATAGGGACTTGGTCATTTTGTTATATGTGTCATTGGTAATGTGGCCAAATGTATTGGCTTATAATGAGTAATGTTTCATTTTGTATATGGCCATCAAAGTTGGCTAATGTTGGTTGTGAGTATCATTATATGTTGATACCATTCATGAATGTGGAAACTTGCATGATTTGCGTTAATAAATTATGATGTTAAAGCATGTTAGATGTTAGCATGTGGATGTGACGTTAATACCTTGGTTGTGGATGTTTTGGTTGCCTAAGTATGCTTGAATTAGTATCATATGATGTTGTGTAGGTATGTGCATAGAAGGGTGGAAAAAGGCCTGGTAAATAGCCTTATTTTGTCCACACGGGTATACACACGGGCGTGTGTCTAGGCCGTGGGCATGTGTTTCAGCTGTGTGTCCCCTGCACCTTAATTTTGAGAAACAGAATGCTCAGAATTGAGCACACAGGTAGAGAGACGGGCGTGTGTCTCAGTCGTGTGAGGGACAAGGCCTTAGGCATGGGTGTGTGTCTCGGCCGTGTGAGGAACACGGCCTCAGGCGCGGGCATGTGTCCCGGGCGTGTGAAGTCTGCACCTATTTTATGAAAAATCATGAAAATTAAATAGACCACACGGCCTAGCACACGGGTGTGTGACTTGGCCATGTGACTTCAATTTGTTCGTGAGTTACAAACAGAGAGTTACACGGGTTAGGGACACGAGCGTGTGTGACCACATGGCCTGCCCACACGGGTTGTCCTAAAACCACACGGGCGTGTCCCAAAACCACACGGGCGTGTGACCCCTGTTTCTAGCAAAAATTTTCTAAGTTTTGTAAAATTTCCTAAGTGCTCTGTTTAGTCCCGAACCACTACTAAAGCATGTTTTGGGCCTCGTAGGCCCGTATTAGTGACTTTATGATTGAGTATGAATGGTTTTAATTTGGACGCAAATTTATGACTCGGAATTGTACGATTGCTTGTGTTGTGAGTTCGATAATGCCTCGTACCCTGTTCCGGCGTTGAATACGGGTAAGGGATGTTACAAAACCTTTGTAGTGGGGGTTTTTTTTTCTCTTCTCTTTTTTTTTCTCTATTACACTTTGAAATCTAGTTAAGAGAAGTTTGTTGGAAAGAAGCATCAAGTGATCGATTAGATAGAAAGAGTTGTGCATGCAGTAGTAGTGATAGAATAGAAACTTCATTGAGATCATTTGTGAGTATCCAAACTGCATGATTTCTCTCTTTGTTGTATTCTGTCTTGTGTAGCCTTAAAGTATGAGTGTCATAGATAGAGTCCATGTGAGGACATGAACTTGAAAATTTGGAATCTATTATATGTAATTGTTTGTATGTGTATGTGTGCATGATCATGGCATGAAATGGATATGATTTTCCTTGGGGTATGAACTTGGTATCTGGATAAGATGAGCCAATGGTAGGGCATGTGAATTGCAAACCAGAATAGAAGATATGTGTGACCACTAGTAGGGCATGATAGTTGCTAACCAAATAGGGATATATGATGGGCCTAGAATTGGACATGTTAGTTGCTAACCAGTTTGGTGGCCACCGGTAGGGTATGTTTGCTACTAACAAGTTGGCGTGAGTCTTGGGTTTTGGTAGGGCATGCTAGTTGCTAACCAACCTAACGTTATGGGTGCTGCCTACAGTAGGACATGCTAGTTGTTAACCATGGCAAAGAGCCCTGTACTCATAGGAACACATAGGTGTTCGAAATGATATGATACAAAAAATCTATTCTAATATGTGAAATTCGAGGTTCAACTCAAGGAAGGTTATGAAAGAATAAGTTAATATGTCTATATATGTGTTATGTGTTATGTTATGTATTGAAAGGAATAAGCTGATACGATAAGTATGTGTTGTGTGATATGTATATCAGTTAATGGAAAAGAAAAGGGTAAATGTTAAGAATTGATGTTTGATATATTGAATCTGCCCTAGTAAGTTTTGAAAGCAAGTATGAGTTCGCCGAAAGAGAGGTTGTGATGCAAAACTTACTTATGAGAAAAGACTGTTTTAATGGATAAGCATCAACTCTGTTAAAATTATAGTTCTATGTGGAAGAAAGGATATAAGTGTACGTCCAGTGTTATGAAAGATGGTATGCGCTAGATATATGAGTACACCCAGAAGGTTATACGCCAAGGTTAAGTGTTCACCAATGAGATAAGAGTGTATGCTCGTATATCTCGGTGTATAGAGTCTAATGTTTTAGTCTGTGTTATGAGCTCGCAATGTATCTATTCTTATTTAAGTATTGAATTTTCCTTGCTGGAACTCACTAATTTCTTTTGAACTTACCCCCTTTTCTTTCCCTCATTCCAGGTGATCTTCGTTATAGGCTTGCTGAAGGGACTAAGCTAGAAGAAGCATTCTCTATAGTGAGCTTCGTCTTTTTCTATTTTGTAATATGAAAATATTTTTGGGTGGGCGTGTAACTCTGTTCTGAAAATGAACCTGTAATAAATACCCTTCTTATTCAGTTACAGTTTTATAAGAATGTTACCCCTTGAGGGATTTGTTAAAGTTTGTTAAGTTCTAATTTATGAAACGATTTCTACTTGTATACGCCAACTCTTTATAAGTAATCGTTACTACTACTATTGTATTTTAAAGAAGAGTTTCAACCAAAAAGATTTTAAATCCATTTACTTTTATTCTATAGCGTATAGTATTACATAACTTGTATTTTGAAGAAGTTTTCTGAGGCTTCACCTAGCTAAGTTAGTATGTATCGTAGTTGAACTAAAAATCGAATTAGGCATATGCCTGTTTTCTGCCTAGGTAACACTTCAATCAACATTCAGGGATTGGGGTGTTACAGAAAAGTAATTAAGGACTCTTGAAAGAGTCTTTTTTAAAGATGATAACAAAAATAAAAGTGATGAAAGTACAACCAAAGAAGAGGTTTTTAAACTTTTGAAAGTTTACAAAGAGAAAATCTATTGAATACTTTAAGGAGAGATCAAAATAATAGGAGAAAGTTATTTTTTTAGTTTTAAAAAAGTTAGAGTTATAGTAAAAATGAAGAAACTAACAACTACTAATGAACTAAGCTAAGAAATGAAAAACTAAACACCTAAAAATGGTAAAAGGAATAAAAGAGAGAGTTAAAAAATGATAAAGATGGATCTCTTTTATGTTTGGAATCAAGTATACCTTTAATAAAACCAAGTATACAACCCCAACATTTGAAAAAAGTGCCCTTGGAGTGCTTAAGTTGACTTGAGTTGGTGTTGGCCACAAAATTACCCCTACAGTATTTTTCACTCCGTTAGACTTGAGTGTCGCGACACTCAAACTTTGGTGTCATGACATCCTCGACAGTAGGCACAATCTTGATAGTGGCTCTAAGCTCCTCCACTTCAACCATCAGCTTGGATTTGCCAGCTCGAATGCTTGGAGTCGAGACATTGGGGCTCAGTGTCACGACATAACACACTTAGTGTCTCGATATCCTTGGCAGACTGCTCTAGGTTGTTTTTTCGTTGAATTTTTGCTCCCCTGAGGTGATGGAGGGTCGGTGTCATGACACACATGCATCAGTGTCACGACACCCAAAGCAGTTGATGTTTTCCTCAAGGTTTGGCAATAGTCATTTCCTTACACACACGCAAATAAATCATTAGACTCCCAATGACATAGTTTTGCCAATTTGGGTATCAAAAGAATTAAAATGTAAGAAAAAACTACCATTAACACTAGAAACAAAAAAAAAATTTGAAAAGACTTGTAAATTGCTTGAGAACAAACTCATCAAGTGTTCGAAAGAGCCTAATTACAACAGATCAAACTCCCCCACACTTAAGTCTTTGCTAGTCCTCAAGCAAACACCTAAGAAACTAACATATGCAACTAGACAACTCTTGAAAAATGGTGAGACATGACAATTAATTAACGGATGTGTACAATGCAATGAATTGTTCTATTACACAACTTAAGAATGATGAATCATAAATTCAAAACTTTGAAAGCAAATCAACCTATTTCACAAAGTCATAGAATAAATAGTCATAGAGGCAATCATAGAAAAGATTTATACATCATATTATTCAATCAAAATAAGCTATGAAAATATGATGTATGTAACAACCCATACTTGACTTGGTCGTCGGGTCTAAGCTACGGGATGCCACATTCATTGCTAAAGCAACTACGATAAATTATATACAATGAAACTATTTACACATGTAGATAAGTATATTACATATTCTTAATATGTTACATAATTATTTTCGAGAGCTAACCCGGGGTCGAATTAGGACCAAATTATAAAGTTTACAAAATATTGGGTTGACATTGCGACTTTTGGTGTTTCTCATCATGGTGCAACTTATTGACTCCATCTTGTTACGACGTTAAGGGTCTGACATCGTGACGTGACCCCAATTTTAAAATGCTCCAAAAGGTACCTTTTTGTAATACATAAACAAAACAATTCAATGTTTCCTTTCACCTTGTAACATCCTGAAGTAGGGGTTGTTTGAAAATTTAATTATTTGTTCCCATGTGTGTGTGTGCTTGAAGAAATAAATTTATGATTTATTTGGCGTGTTTTGGGGTCTAGAATTAAACCCGAGCTAGGCCTGACTTAGTATTAAAATTTATTTTTTAAGTGTGTAAAAGGAAGGAGCTAGGTTAGTTAGGGCTTTAATAAAATTTTGGGCGAGCTAAGGCACAAAGGATGGGCTTGGTATAAGTGGCGTGGTGCGCCTAAGAGCTTGCTAGGGGTCTTAGGTTCGATCCGTGGAAGGAACAAGGGGGAAATGTTTTTTTTTCCTTGTGGGCTTTTAGGGCGTTAGGCCTAGGAAGGCCTTATAATTAAATTAGGGGGGGCTTATTGACATGAAAGGCAGGTGGGCGGAGTGGCTTGGGGCGCCACTTAGGGGTGTTGGCACGAAGGTCTCGGGTTCGAAATGCAAGGGACGCAAGGAGTGTTATTTTTGGGCTTTGGCGCTAAAAGAGAAAAACGCTCAGGTAGAAGGCTTTATAAATAAATGGTGGGAATATTTAACATGAAAGTCTAATGGGAGAAGTGGCTAGGGCGCTGGAAGAAGGGCTGATGCGTGAGGTCTTTGGTTCGAATCTAAGGTGCAGCATTTTGTTTTTAAGGTGGCGTGAATTGGTGCACATGGCCTTTGTTTTTGCATTCGGTGGAGTTTGGAAGCACATGGATTCTTTGTCTTTTTTATTTATTTGATGGGATAATAAGGGATAACGATGATAATATAAGGATTTTCTTTTTATTTAAGTAGATTTAATTGATTAAATCCTTAGTAGTTGATGAGAGGAAAAATAGGTAGGTGAGTAATTCAAATTATTATGAATATCTTCAAAGGTGTGGTCAAGAGCAATTCAAGGTAATTGCCGAATTTTAAACTCCTTGTTGGAGTAGAGTGGGCGGCATGGAGATTATGTGAAGGGGGGCCGAATTCTTTTCTAGTCTTTTACGACAAATTCGGCTAACATTTTTTTTTCCTTTTTATTCTCTCTCAAAATCAAAAACCCCTTTTGCTTTCACCTTTCCTCTCTTAATTCTTGGCCAGACCACTTATCCCCTCATCCCTCTCTTTCTTTTATTTTCTTTCATAAAACTCTTTGCCGAATCCCTCTCCTTTTCTTCTCTTTTCCACACTAGCTGAACTCTCTTCGTCCCCTTTTGTTAAACTATAGCCGAATCTACTTTTCACTTGTGTGCGAATCTCTCTTCCTTCCTTGAACCCATCTTGGCCGAATATTGGAGTAGGATAGATCTCCTTGAATCTTCCTTGGCAAGCGGTTTAAGAAGGTGAGAATCTTGGCGAATATCTATTGTTCTTTTCACTCATGTTCTCACATCGACTTTTTACAAGAATAAAGTATTGATTTGGCAAGAGGGGCTCCTAAACACTTTTGGTAATCGATCTCTTCTAGGTGCGTAGGAAACGTAAAGCGATCGATTCGAATACGATCTCTAATATTTGATTTTGGTAAGTAATGGTAAGATCTAATTTAAGCAAGTTATTTAGTTAGTGTTTAAGCCAAGATTACTAACATAAGGTTGCCGATTAATAGGACAAAGCGAGCGCTTGGAGTAGTTATTTAAAGACACTCGGGTAAGGACTCGGGTTCAAAAAGAGAACCCTTTTAAATGCTTGGTTTGGCCGAATAGGCCTAAGTCCCTAACCATGCTTTTTGGTCGATTATAGGACAAGAGATCTAGCGACGTAGATCGGATCTTCGGGATCTAGGAATTCCGGTAGAAGCAGGTGTGTAAACTCTTTACACACTTTATTAATAAACTTGCTATATTATTGTCTTGAGTACAAATTTTGGTAGTGATCTATTATATGCTTGCGGGCTTAAGCATGGTTTCCGGGTAAGTCCCCTAACTTGTGATTTTCGATATATGATTTGCATGCCATCACATGATGATTAAATGCTACGTTATGATTTATGAAAATTGTTATAAAAGCATGTGATGGTGGGATTGATGAGAGGAGGATGATTTTATGGATGTCGTCGGTGGTTTTGACCACAAGATGGGTTGGCCCCATCAGTTATTGTGACCTATGGTCATCGGTGGTTTTGACCACAACGACTAATTATTTGCGACTAAGTCCCGGTGGTTTGGTACCACCATGGTTTTGACCACATTTGATATATTGTGACCTATGGTCATCGGTGGTTTTGACCACCACGATGGGTTGGCCCCATCATCCGATTTGTGACTTTAAGTCATCGGTGGTTTTGACCACACGGGGTAGAAAAGGAGTATGGATGGCTAGTTGGGTTGCATGAGCATGTTTATTAATGAATTGTGTATGAGATATATTTTCCGGATGGGGGATTTACACACTGAGTCTTGGTGACTCACCCTTCCCTTAACATTTTGCGGATGGGTAGATCGCGGAGATGAAATTTGGATGGACTCGAGGTGGCCATGCGATGGACATTTTAATTAGACGAACTTGGACTTTGTTTTAATTTTAATGTTGGTTTTATTTTTAATTAAGTTGTAATAAGGCCTCCTAGAATTATTTTATTATTGTTACATGCTTTGAATATTTGTTTTAAACTATTTAATTATGTTACAAATGAATTCACATGTTTTTCCCAATCAAACGTAAAATGTTTTAAAAATGCCATCGGGCACATTTGCAATCTATAAACAACCCGACTTAATAAATATTTCTAAGCAACACTAAGTATGGTTTTTAACAAGAGACTTGAAAACACAAGGTTTTCGACAAAACTTAAATCGGTTTTAAAATGGTTCTCAAATTGTTTTCTCTGTAGCAAACCAAATTCGGCCGTAGCGTTTGGGCGGGTTTGGGGTGTTACAAATGGTATCGAGCCAGTTCAAAGCTCATTGTGGGGGCCCAAGGCCCAAAAATGTTTTAGTAGGCCTTATGGTATGATTTTTGGGTTTTTAAGCGGCATGGCCCGAGTCTCCTGGCACCTATCCGCCCGTAAGTATATCTAAACCTCTTGGTGAATTATATTACGTAGAAGGGTAGGAAGCATGGAACGTAGATAGACTTATAGGACTTGGACCCTAAGGTTAGATTACTCAAACACAAACGAAGCATAAGACTTAAGGAACTAAACCAACCTATGACTTAGTCAATGAGCTGGGGTGTAGTAACCCCTGTGCGCATGTCTAGGATTGGATCCTAAGAGCACAGTATTTAAGCGGTCCTCGTGACTCACCTCCTCTTCGCGGTATCCTGCAGTGCGTAGCCAGTTCACCTAACTCGGAAGGCTCGGTGGTGTGGTAACCTGCATGCGCATGTCTAGAAAGGTTCGGTGAGAGCTTGGTATTTAAGCGGTCCGTGTGACCCACCTCCTCCTCATTCGAATTACTGCTGGTGCGTAGCTTTGGTTCACCACGACCGGAGGGCTCGGTCATAGGCTAAAACACAATGATTAAAACCCGAAAAGGGAATTAGCCTTGTTTTCCGAAATAGAATGAAACAACAAACCCTAATGTTTTCAAAACTTGTGCAATAACTTTCTCAAATCCTAGAACATTACTTTTACAACGTTTTTTCTCGAAAAACTTGACTTGTGAAAAATTACAGAAATACCCTTAGGAGTAAAATTACCAAAATGCCCCTGACCCATAAAATATTAATTCAATGGTTTTGCCCAAAAATTTTAACTATTTTACAAATATTCAACAACTTAGCTTTGGAAATCATCAGCAAAATATTCTGGTTCTGAAAAATTACGAAAAAAAAAAAACCTGTAGGAAAAAGACGAAAATACCCCTGGGATAGAAATGGGCAAAAATGTCCGGTGAGCGAATAGGTATGGAAAGTATTAAGGAATGGATGCATGAACTTCTTTGTGTGAACTAGGAAAGAAGAATGGAACATTGTTTGCTCGAAAGAATCTCTGATTAAACCTTATCCATAAAATTTCTTCGCGAGTAATAAAGTGAAACAAATGCTAACGCATAAAATTTTTCTTAATCAGATTAAAAGCGCGGTAGATAGAATGAGTTCTAGAGGACGTGGACGCCGTGGACGTGGTAGGGGTAGGATGACGGTGTGCAACACAGCAGTCGGGACAAGGTTTTGAAAATGAGGTACCACTCGCCACCACCACCTCCTACTTTTAGAGCTGAGGAGCCGGATCAGACCGGTGGCGAGGGCGGTATCGCAAGCTGTGTTGCGAGTCTTGGAGATGGTGGCTGAGGCTGGTGGAAATGTGGGAGCTCGGAAATCTGTTCCCGAGCGACTCCGATCTAACGGAGCGGAGGTATTCCGAGGTGTGTCAGGAGTGGCACCTAGTGCGTGCAGAATCGCTAGAGTCAAGCCCAGAAAGGATCATGGATGATCTTGACTTTGGCCGAGGAAGAAAAGGCGAAAGAGCGATGTCGCTTCTAAAGGATGAGGCGTGTCGGTGGTGGCTTACGGTTCGAGATGGGGCTACAGAGATGATTTGACTTGGGAGTATTTCGAACCACCTATCGGAAAAAGTATGTGGGTACTAGCTACGTAGATGCACAAATGAAGGCTTTCTTGAACTGGTCCAAGGCAATAAGGCAGATGGCGGAGTATGAGGCCGAATTCCTTCGGTTGAGTAGGTATGCTCGTGGTATTGTGGGTACAGAGCATGAACGCAGCTGTGTTAGATCTCGAGGATGGGGTGAGAGATGAGTGAGGATGATGATAGCTCCACAACAGAACGAGTTTCTTTGTTCTTGTGGAGAAGTCTAAATTTGCTTGAGGAGTAAGACAGGTCCATTAAAGCGGAACCAAGAACGGAATTGGAATAAGAGAAGCTCGGAACCTTCAAGGTTCTTGGGTAATGAACAGAAGAGGACGAAGTTTGATGGGTCGGATCAAACGCTGGGCTCTTCTTCTTTGCCAATACCCAATGGCCGCCACAATGTGCTCGGTGTGGCAAGCCTCACAAGGGTGAGTTTTGGAGTGGTAATCGAGGGTGCTTTGAGTGTGGATCGTGCGATCACCGTGTAAGGGATTGTCCTCGGAAGTTAGCTAGGAATCAACCAGAGGGCCGAACCGTGCTCGGGTTAGAAATGAAGGACCACCACGGAGGGTCGAGGTGCGGCTAGAGGTAATGATAATGGTAACGGGCGTGGTCGAGGTCTTGAAGGTGCGGCGAGGCAACCAAGGCTGGTTTATGCGGTTGGCGTCGCGAGGAGGAGGATGTGCGGACATAACAACGGGTAAGTTTCTTATTTCCGGAATACCCTCAATTGTCTTGGTTATGGTTACGTTAGTTCATTCTTATGATTGCCGATAAAGAGTATGGAACCCGGATTATGAGCGTAGGGAATGTGTAGAAAGTATGATAGTTCTTTAAGATCGAGAGTGCAGCAATAACGTGGTCAAGCGAGTTAAGGATGCACGATTGAGCGATAGTAAGTAATTTCGAGGACGAAATTATTTTTAAGGGGGGTAGAATTGTAACATCCTGAAGTAGGGGTTGTTTGAAAATTTAATTATTTGTTCCCATGTGTGTGTGTGCTTGAAGAAATAAATTTATGATTTATTTGGCGTGTTTTGGGGTCTAGAATTAAACCCGAGCTAGGCTTTGACTTAGTATTAAAATTTATTTTTAAGTGTGTAAAAGGAAGGAGCTAGGTTAGTTAGGGCTTTAATAAAATTTTGGACGAGCTAAGGCACAAAGGATGGGCTTGGTATAAGTGGCGTGGTGCGCCTAAGAGCTTGCTAGGGGTCTTAGGTTCGATCCGTGGAAGGAACAAGGGGAAATGTTTTTTTTTTTTTCCTTGTGGGCTTTTAGGCGTTAGGCCTAGGAAGGCCTTATAATTAAATTAGGGGGCTTATTGACATGAAAGGCGGGTGGGCGGAGTGGCTTGGGGCGCCACTTAGGGGTGTTGGCACGAAGGTCTCGGGTTCGAAATGCAAGGGACGCAAGGAGTGTTATTTTTGGGCTTTAGCGCTAAAAGAGAAAAACGCTCAGTAGTAGAAGGCTTTATAAATAAATGGTGGGAATATTTAACATGAAAGTCTAATGGGAGAAGTGGCTAGGCGCTTTGGAAGAAGGGCTGATGCGTGAGGTCTTTGGTTCGAATCTAAGGTGCAAAGATTTTTTTTTTTAAAGTTTTGGCGTGAATTGGCTGCACATGGCCTTTGTTTTTGCATTCGGTGGAGTTTGGAAGCACATGGATTCTTTGTCTTTTTTATTTATTTGATGGGATAATAAGGGATAACGATGATAATATAAGGATTTTCTTTTTATTTAAGTAGATTTAATTGATTAAATCCTTAGTAGTTGACAGAGAGAAAAATAGGTAGGTGAGTAATTCAAATTATTATGAATATCTTCAAAGGTGTGGTCAAGAGCAATTCAAGGTAATTGCCGAATTTTAAACTCCTTGTTGGAGTAGAGTGGACGGCATGGAGATTATGTGAAGGGGGGAGCCGAATTCTTTTCTAGTCTTTTACCTGACAAATTCGGCTAACATTTTTTTCCTTTTTATTCTCTCTCAAAATCAAAAACCCTTTTGCTTTCACCTTTCCTCTCTTAATTCTTGGCCGAACCACTTATCCCCTCATCCCTCTCTTTCTTTTATTTTTCTTTCATAAAACTCTTTGCCGAATCCTCTCCTTTTCTTCTCTTTTCCACACTAGCTGAACTCTCTTCGTCCCTTTTGTTAAACTATAGCCGAATCTACTTTTCACTTGTGTGCCGAATCTCTCTTCCTTCCTTGAACCCATCTTGGCCGAATATTGGAGTAGGATAGATCTCCTTGAATCTTCCTTGGCAAACGGTTTAAGAAGGTGAGAATCTTGGCGAATATCTATTGTTCTTTTCACTCATGTTCACATCGACTTTTACAAGAATAAAGTATTGATTTCGGCAAGAGGGGCTCCTAAACACTTTTGGTGTCGATCTCTTCTAGGTGTAGTAGGAAGCGTAAAGCGATCGATTCGAGCCCCGATCTCTAATATTTGATTTTGGTAAGTAATGGTAAGATCTAATTTAAGCAAGTTATTTAGTTAGTGTTTAAGCCAAAGATTACTAACATAAGGTTGCCGATTAATAGGACAGCATGAACGCTTGGAGTAGTTATTTAAAGACACTCGGGTAAGGACTCGGGTTCAAAAAGAGAACCCTTTTAAATGCTTGGTTTGGCGAATAGGCCTAAGTCCCTAACCATGCTTTTTGGTCGATTATAGGACAAGAGATCTAGCGACGTAGATCGGATCTTCGGGATCTAGGAATTCCGGTAGAAGCGGTGTGTAAACTCTTTACACACTTTATTAATAAACTTGCTATATTATTGTCTTGAGTACAAATTTTGGTAGTGATCTATTATATGCTTGCGGGCTTAAGCATGGTTTCCGGTAAGTCCCCAACTTGTGATTTTCGATATATGATTTGCATGCCATCACATGATGATTAAATGCTACGTTATGATTTATGAAAATTGTTATAAAAGCATGTGATGGTGGGATTGATGAGAGGAGGGGATGATTTTATGGATCGTCGTCGGTGGTTTTGACCACAAGATGGGTTGGCCCCATCAGATTATTGTGACCTATGGTCATCGGTGGTTTTGACCACAACGACTAATTATTTGCGACTAAGTCCCGGTGGTTTTGGTACCACCATGGTTTTGACCACATTTGATATATTGTGACCTATGGTCATCAGTGGTTTTGACCACACGATGGGTTGGCCCCATCATCTGATTTGTGACTTTAAGTCATCAGTGGTTTTGACCACACGGGGTAGAAAAGGAGTATGGATGGCTAGTTGGGTTGCATGAGCATGTTTATTAATGAATTGTGTATGAGATATATTTTCCGGGTGGGGGATTTACACACTGAGTCTTGGTGACTCACCCCTTCCCTTAACATTTTGCAGATGGGTAGATCGCGGAGATGGGGCTGGATGGACTCGAGGTGGCCATGCAGTGGACATTTTAATTAGACGAACTTGGACTTTGTTTTAATTTTAATGTTGGTTTTATTTTTAATTAAGTTGTAATAAGGCCTCCTAGAATTATTTTATTATTGTTACATGCTTTGAATATTTGTTTTAAACTATTTAATTATGTTACAAATGAATTCACATGTTTTTCCCAATCAAACGTAAAATGTTTTAAAAATGCCATCGGGCACATTTGCAATCTATAAACAACCCGACTTAATAAATATTTCTAAGCAACACTAAGTATGGTTTTTAACAAGAGACTTGAAAACACAAGGTTTTCGACAAAACTTAAATCGGTTTTAAAATGGTTCTCAAATTGTTTTCTCTGTAGCAAACCAAATTCGGCCGTAGCGTTTGGGCCGGGTTTGGGGTGTTACACACCTTTCCAACCAAAGATACATATTTAATAGATTCACTTCTATACCTTAAAACTTTATATACATGTGCATTACATCAATCGCATCATTTCAATTCAAACACATACTAATTCGTAAAACTGTTAAAAGTTTAAGGACTTACCCTGAATGAATTATATGTGTTTATGAAGTTAGTTGATAGATTTATGTGCTTGATGGTTAAATGGGAACATTTTGTAAAGTAGAATTAATTAGTTTTGAATTTAAGGACTTAATAATTATAATCTTGAAATTTGCATGGTTTAATTGTAAAATTCAGCTGTTTAATGGCTGTAGAGGGACCATAATGAATTCAGCACTAATGTTTTTAGGTTAATTGTGAAAATTTTAGAAGTTTTGATATAGAGACTAAATTGCATAAAAGGTGAAATTTTAGGGTAAAATTGTAAAATGTTAACAAAAGGATTTATATGCATAACTTTAATTGTTTAGGTTATTTTAAATGGTTAATTGAATTAAAATTATTATCTAGATCAAGAAAAAAAACAACCGGGCAATAACCGTGAAAAAGGAAAGTTAGGGAGTAATCATCAGTGTTGTGTTTGTTACAGATTTGGTTTAGGTAAGTTCGTTTATTGATTAAACTAATTAGTTGTTGTTCTTGTGATTTAATAACTATCTATGTATGTTGTGATTGAGCATATTTGTTTGATAAATGGTAAGTGATGAAATGGACTAAGTTGTAGTGATAATAAAGTTAAAGGTTATGATTGAAAATGGAAAACTATACAGATGAATTCAAGTGATGAAGTAATGTATATAAAATTAAATGATATGGATATGAAACATGCCGTATATGAACCTTGTGAATGCTTAGGATACGAATGACATGTTATTAGGGTTATTACCATTTTGGGTGCTAGTCTTGGATGCCTTACAGATGGCTAAGATCCTGCATTTGTTGCGGATTCTTTACAGATTGTGTGAGTAGCATCGTCTAGCTTAACATCGACCCACAGCTCGTGTGAGCATTTACAGTCACAGCTTGTGTGAGCATTTACCATCCCAACTTGTGTGAACATTGTTCCCGCGTATGCAACGTTATTTCATTGTGGTTCATCGGATGGAAATGGATATATGAAATGGTTCTATGAAATGGTTATATGAAATGGATAAATGAAATGAAAATTTAAAATGGATACTTGAAATAAAAATGTGAAATGTTAAATGGATATGTGAAGGTTGAGTTGTGTACCAAATGTGTTTACTTGTATATGTTTTATGACATGATAAAGTTACATGTTTCATATATGAAATCACTAACCTTGTGAGACTTGTGATGTGTATAGGCAATTAATGAACTCATGACCTTGATTCTGAAATTAATTGTGAAATGTTTAAGTTACATCATTTTTGTAAGTTAAAGTTTAAGTTTAATACAAACTTACTAAGCAATTATTTGCTTATGTCTGTTATGTTTGATTTCTTTTTAGATTATCGGAAGTTTTGGTTGGTTGGAAGTCAAGTCGGAGCTCACACTATCTGTTCAACGACTTGACGAAAGTTTTAATCGTTTTGGTTTAGGCTATAAGTGGAATGTAGTAGGTGGTTTAAATTTCATATGTATTTGTTCAAGTTGTGATAAGATTTTTGGCTATGTAAATATCATTGGTACTTCTTGGTATATAATTATGTATATACATATATGAATGACTTTGATCATGTTTTGTAGGTTAGTTTTGGATGTGATAAGATAAAGTGACTTAAAGGATAGGTATAAGTTTTGTGAAATTATGATTGATGAATGTTAAAGTGGTTAAGGTATGGAAATGGTGACATGGATGGTATAATGTAGTATGTTTTGATGATGTTATGTTTTTAGACAATGTGGTTGGTAAATGTTTTGGTTAATTTGGTTCATTTTGCATAAGCTTACTTGGTAATATTAGTTTATTGTATACTAATTGTGTATAGATATTGAATGGTGTTTGAATGGCATTGTATGTTAGCTTAAAATTGTTTAATTGAGGTGCCTTTTATGGCATATTGGTTAGGCACTTAGGATGCTTGAATATATGTTGATTTTTTGGCATGTTTTAATTTGTTTTCGAGCAGGTTTGAACATTAGGATCTTGTTGTTTGTGGCTTAAGAGAATTTAGTTTGGTTAACTTGTTGGAAAAGTGACATTCAGGTGCACACAACCTGATACATGGCCTGACACACGGCCATGTGCCATACACGGTTATATGGCACAACTATGTGGTCTGTGAGTTTTATGTTTCAATTTGGCACACGTTGCAACAAGTTGTTACACGGCCATGTGTCTTCTCTACACGACTTGAGTCCTTGCACACGGTTGGCCGGCATGGCCATGTATTATGGCTTCACACGGCCTGGTCACATAGCCATGTGACCCTTGTTTAGCATTTTGTACCCCATTTTTCTTAAATGTTTTTAAGTCCCTGCTTTATTTTAAATTGTTTTATAACTTAAATATCTTTATTTTGACATCAAAAAATTATGAAATGACATGATTTTGATTGAGTTTAATTTAATTAATCAATATATGATATGTTTGATCTATTATAGCCTGTTTTGTTCTATTTTGTTATGTAGCATCCCGTAACCCTAATCCAGCAATGGAGATGGGTGAGGGGTGTTACAATTTACCCACCTAACCATGTCAAACTATTCCATCCAAGTCCAACACATACATACCTATACATTTTGTGCATAGAAAACCTATATGATCTCAGTATGAACCAAAACAAAACATACATTACTTATATTTCAAGCATGACACTTAATCATACCACTTCCAACCATTCATCAACTTAGCTAACCTAATCACCTCATTTTGCAACCTTTAAAGTTCCAAATCATACAAGACTACATTATTCATTTTTACTAGCATTAGACAACACTAGTATCATGCATCAACAAGTCATAAGGAAATCTTATTACACAAGATTAACCATGTTCATAATTGCCATATAACTAACCATCCAAAATGACCATCTGCAAACTAACCCTTATATACATGTCACAATATTTGGACTCAAAATGAATATAGTTCTACTGTCTTTTTATAGTGTGTGCTTCACGCTGATCCAGCTCGATAAGTTCCGCAAGGTTATGATCTACAAGTAGAGAAACAACTAGAGTAAGCATACAAATCCTTAGTAAGTTCAAATGGAAATACTATGCTTACCTTGATCAATTAAAAGTATGATAACTACCAATCATTTTGGTATACAATTTGGCTATCCTTGGCACATAATGTCATACCTAGTCACATGCCAACATTAACATCCAAATAGGTTAAACACACTTACATATCATGAATAACATCACCTAATTACTTACCACATATCAACTTACAGGCATTTACCATTCTATATGTAATTCATTTTCAAGCTTTCCCTATTTTAATTAAAATATATATCGTCTGATGGAACTCTAGTGAAATGAAACCAGATACATGAGTGAACTAAGTTGCTCGTCCGAGCTGAAATTACATCAGGTTACCTGTCTGGGCTAAACCTATGTCATATATTACTCGAGAATTCTCGACAAGGTTGGATCTCATTATATTATCTGAGAATCAGCAATAGAGGCTAGATCTCATTATATTACCCCGAGAATCTGCAATAAAGGCTAAATCTCATTATATTTCCCGAGAATCTACAATAAATGCTAGATCTCGTTATAATCTATAATAATCTATAATAATCCATGTACAAGCACGCATATAACCCTATTGGCATGTCAATCATATCCTAAGCTTTTACTAAGTTCACATGGCATTCAATTACACATATTTCATTATCATTCCTATAATTAATAATTTTCATAGATTTATACCTTGTAGTTGTTCAAATGTTTGAATTCAGTCCGTTCTACCCATATGTGTTAAACTACTAGTATACATTTATATATCAAATTAAATACAACTACACATACAAAAAAATGAGTTAGTAGGTTTTATATGAACTTACCTATTCAAAACACCAAAACGAGTGATTGTTCAGGGACTAATCCACAATTTTAGCCTTTCCCTTATTAGCTCCACTTTGAACCAAATCTTGATCTATACAACTATTTTATATAACCAATCAATAAAAAAGATTTTCATACCATGCAATGATATGCATGATCCTATATAATTCTATTTTTCAATTCCCCTCAAATTTTACATTTTATTCAATTTAGTCCCTGAGCTTGGGATAAGCATAACTTCTTATTCCTAGCTTCAGTTTAAAATTTGATTTCATATATTCTCATTAGGGACCTTATACTTTCTATTTCTAACATAATTTCACAACAAGTTTTACATTTATTTAATTTGGTCCTAATGTAACAAAGTTAACAAATAAGATAGATTAACTTTACAATCTAATCATTTTCATAATCTAAGCTTAAAATATATAAATTTTTAGCCTATTTCTTCGAATAATCAACAATGACAACTTTCTAAAACTTTAACAGTTTATCAAATTGGTACATGGGCTAGCTAAAATCAAACTCTCATGATCATAAATCTATAAAAATTACAAGAAAATGGCTTGAATTTCATACCTAAATCATTGGCCAAAAGTTTTCAAAGCTTGGGGAGTTTTTTCTTTCGCTTTAACAATGGTGGACAGTGGGAGAGATGAGAAAGATGGTAAATCTCCACTATCTTTATCTTTTATACTTTAATTAACCTAAATTAATTAAATTAAACTTAGTTTAATTAACATAATTAGTCCTTTAATCATAATTAGTTGAAGATTCCATCAGAAAACACTATCTTCTATTGGTAAATGATTTATTTACCATTGTGGACCTTTAGTTAATTATTATTTCAATTCCAAGCCTTTTGTCAATTAAAGCTCTATAGCGATTGGACTTTACAATTTAGTCCTTGAACCCTAATTAACTATTTAATTGACAAAATTGTTCGACCAATCTTCAATATATTTTTTATATTATCCTCAATATTTACGGATCTGGTTTATGGAAATAGGGTTTTGAAATCTTATTTTTTGATACCACTAAAAATCGAATTGTTACACCATTTCAGATCCTGTTGAAGTAGAAGCCAAACATAATTGAAAATGATGAAGTTTATATGGTTGTGTTGCCTGAGTTAAAGTACTCCTCAATGTCAAAGAAAGGGAAGCATGGTGCAGTTGACATTAAAGTGGATGTTCCTATTGATGATATTAATAATGATGATAAGCTTGCATCAATTGTTGCTCCACTTGGAACTAGCTCAACCTCTTCCAAAGTTTCAAATGTTGCATAAAACATGGATAATAGAACATTTGGAAGAAGAAATAGCCTATTTGGACAAATGTATCCAATATCATGAGCAAGAATTGAAGCTTCATTAACAATTAAGAACTCAAGCTCATTAGTACAAGTTGGATATGTCACTGCAGCAAAACAGACTTTTAGCGGAGTTTTTTTAGGCCTTACTATTTGCGGCATTTTTACAAGCGCTGCAAAAAACGCCGCCATAGATGATGCCGCTAAATTTTGCGGCATTTATGTGAAAAAAATGCCGCTAAAGAACATGACCTTTAGCGGTGCTTTACCCACAAACGCCGCTAAAGAACATGACCTTTAGCGGTGCTTTTATCACAAACGCCGCAATAGTACATGACCTTTAGCGGCGTTTTGTCACAAACGCCGCTAAAGAACATGACCTTTAGCGGCGCTTTTATCATAAATGCCGCTATAGAGCATGACTTTTAGCGGCATTTTTTTTACAAACGCCGCTAAAGAACAGTACCTTTAGCGGCGCTTTTATCACAAACGCAGCTAAAAGTACCGTTCTTTAGTGGCGTTTTTAAGAAAAACGCCACTAACTTTGGCAGATTTGCAACATCCTATTTTCATCCATATACAACCCTTCCTATAACATAAAATCCAACCAAAAATAGCAAATCTAAATGATACTTCAAATTCAACGAAAGATATATGTAACATCCTAAAACCGGGGCTATTTGTGATTAAATGATTTTCCTTGTGTTTGAATTGTTATGGTATTATTCATGGAATGATAAGGTTCAATTAAGGGTCTTAAGTTAGCTCGAGATAGTAGAAATTTTTATTTTTATAAGCTTTAAGGGAAAGAAGCCTTAGCAAGTAGGGGTTACAAGAATAAATAAGGGATAATTTGACACAAAAAGGGCCTTGGAAAAGTGGCAAAAGGAGAGTCACTTAGGAGCTATGAATGACGCCATCAAGGGAGCAAGGGGGGATTGTGTTCGAGTCGCGGAGTCCCCTTTTTATTCTTTATTTTGGACGGCAACAGGGGGGAGTTTTTCTCAGTTTAAACTCTTTTTAATAAGGAGGATAATATGAATTTTTATTTGGATTATTACTTGAATAATCTAAATAGTTGGCAGAGGAAAAATAGGCATGTGGCTAATTCAAATTATTTTGAATTAGTTCAAATTAGTGGCCAAGAGAAAAACAGGGAGTTGGCCGAATTTTAAACACTTCAAGGAGAGAAGTGGACGGCAAGCATAGGTGAAAGGGGGGCCAAATTCTTTTTAGTCTTCTTGATAATTTCGGCTAGCACCTCTTTTTGTTTTTTCAAACTCTCTCAAGAAAAAAACTGAAAACCATTCTTCTTTTCTTAGATTTTTGTCGAAATTCTCTACTCACTCTCATCTTCCATTTTCCTCTTTTCTTCTCTTCCTTGAACCGAAACTCTCCTTTACTCTCTTCTTTGCCGAATCCCCAATCCTTCCTCTTCCCTTTTTCTTAGTTAGCCGAACCTACTCCCTAGCCATAGCCGAATTTCCCCTCTCCATATTTTCAAGTTTTGGCTGAATATACCTCTCTAGAGTGCCGAAATTCCCTTCTCCTCTTTGGAAGCACTTTTGCCGAACACTAAAGGTGGTATAAGACTCTTCGAGACTTTCCTTTCAATCAGTTTCAGTAGGTAAGGGGCATTACCCGAATGTACTAATAATTTCTCTTATGTTCTGTCGATTTGGACGTGAGGAAAAGTCGAAATCCGGCATTTGGTAATAGTTCAGCTAATCTTTCTTTGAAATCGATGTCATCTAGGAATTTTGGGATCTTCCAAGCAGTAGATCTAACTCTCCAGTCTCTGTCAATCGGATTTGGGTAAGTGGTGGTAAGTGCCTACTTGTAATAGATTATTCTTCTAAGTGATTAAAAGTCAAGGCTCTCGACATTGTCCATTGACCGATTATAGTTTGTGAACCAGATTCGTGATTTGGGTGCTGAAGCTAGTATTCAAAGCGAGTAGGTAAGGATTCGGGTTCAAGCAATAACCCTATAGAATTATTTGGTTTGGCCGAATGGCCATTTCACTAACTTGGATAGTTGGCCGAATATAGGGGCAAGGACTTAGAGTGTGGCCGATTGGTTTTCTTCGGGATTAAGACCATCGTAATATCAGGTGTGTACATACACACTTATAATTAACTAATTGTAATAGAATTGTTGTGTGTGCTAACCTGATCTATGTAGATTTGGGTTTAATACCATGAATGGTATAAGCAAGGATCCGGGTAAGTCCCTGATTGATTATGTGATTTTTATGATGCTTTTGGAAAGCATGAGGTGTTGTTTATGACTAATGATAAATTTGTTATATATGATTGAAAATATGATGGCATGAATATCGTGATTATTTGATATGGGTTGATGAGAGGAGGGGGCAGTGTATTCGTGTAAAGCGGGCACCGATGTTTTGGTAACACATTGTGACTACGGTCACGGAGGTTTGGTACCTCCGAGGTTTGGTACCTCATAGCGACTCGTCCCTGTGGTTAACACCACCGTGGGTTGGCCCCACTTGAGATATGGGATCGTCTGCCAGTGATTTGGTATCACACGATGGGTTGGCCCCATCAATTGATTCGTGTCTACGGACACCGATGTTTTGGTAACACATCGTGACTATATGTCACCGGTGGTTTGGCACCACCGGTGGTTTGGTACCACAATGGGGTAGACAATGGCGTTTGGTTGACTAGGTTGGGGGCACATAATATTCTCGCATATTAATCTGTTATATGTTGTGTATGGAAATGTTTTTAAAACGGGGAAGGGTTACATATCGAGTCTTGGTGACTCACCTTCTCCTTTAACATTTTTCAGTGACTCGTAGATGGCGGTTGAGGAGCCAGGTTGGACTCGAGGTGGCCATGCGGTGGATTTAAATTAAATGAACCTTAATTTTAGTTATGATAAATTTTATTTCCGGTTTTTAGTTTATTTGGATGTAATAAGGCCTCCTGATATTTTTTTTTATTTTTTTGTTTTGTTATTCTTCATATGTCGAATAATTGTTTTAAACTATGATTACCAATATTAAATTAAAGTCACATGTTTTCCCAAATTAACACGAAAATGTTTTCATAGTGCCATCGGGCACACTCGATATTCCATAATAACTTGGTTGAATTAACTTTTAAATAAACTCTAGGTAAGGTTTTCCAAAATCTTTTCCACTGTAGCAACTCGGATTCGGCCATAGTGTTTGGGCCGGGTTTGGGTTGTTACAAAATTGGTATCGAGCCAGTTCAAAGCTCTTTGTGGGGGCCCAAGGCCCAAAAATGTTTTGTAGGCCTTAGGGAATGATTTTTGTTTTTGAAAAAGCATGGCCCGAGTCTCCCACACCGATCCGCCCGTAAGTACATCGAAACCTCTTTGTGAATTATATTCAGTAGAAGGGTAGGAAGCATGGAACGTAGATAGACTTATAGGAACTTGAACCCTAGGATTAGGCTACTCAAACACACAAACGAAGCATAAGACTTAAGGAACTAAACCAACCTATGACTTAGTCAATGAGCTAGGGTGTGGTAACCCCTGTACGCATGTCTAGGATTGGATCCGGAAGAGCACAGTATTTAAGCGATCCTCGTGACTCACCTCCTCTTCGCAGTATCCTGCAGTGCGTAGCTTCGGTTCACCCTAACTCGGAGGGCTCGGTGGTGTGGTAACCTCTGTGCGCATGTCTAGAAAGGTTCGGTGAGCGCTTGGTATTTAAGCGGTCCGCGTGACCCACCTCCTCTTCACTCAAATTCTGCCTGGTGCGTAGCTTTGGTTCACCCTGACTAGGAGGGCTCGGTCATAGGCTAAACACAATGATTAAAACCCGAAAAGGGAATTAGCCATGTTTTCGAAAAAGAATGAAACAACAAACCCTAATGTTTCAAAACTTGTGCAATAACTTTTTTTTCAAATCCGGGAACATTATTTTTACAACGTTTTTTCGAAAAACTTGATTGTGGAAAATTACAGAAATGCCCTTAGGGGGGTAAAATTACTAAAATGCCCTCGGTCCATAAAATATCAGTTCAATGGTTTTGCTCAAAAATTTCAATTACTTCTCAAATATTCAACCCTGCTTGAAAAATCATCAATAAAATATTTTGGTTCTGGAAATTACGAAAATACCCTTGTAGGAAAAAGACGAAAATACCCCTGGGTTAGAAATGGGCAGAAATGTCCGATGAGCGAATAGGTATGGAAAGTATTAAGGAATGGATGCATGAACCTCTTTTCGCGAGCTAGGATAGGAAACTGAAACATTGGTTGCTCGAAAGAATCTCTGATTAAAACTCTATCCATAAAATTTCTTCGTGAATAAGAAAGTGGAACAAATGCTAACGCATAAAATTTTTCTTAATCAGATTAAAAGCGCGGTAGATAGAATGAGTTCTAGAGGACGTGGACGTCGTGGACGTGGTAGGGGTAGGATGACGGTGTCTGAACCCGTCAGGTCGGGACAAGGTTCTGAAAATGAGGTACCACTGCCACCACCACCTCCTACTTTTAGAGTGAGGAGCGGGATCGGGCCGGTGGTGAGGCGGTATCGCAAGTCGCTTTGCGAGTCTTGGAGATGGTGGTGGGCTAGTGGAAATGTGGGAGCTCGGAAATCGTCCCCGAGCGACTCCGATCTAACGGAGCGGAGGTATTCCGGGTGTGTCGGAGTGGCACCCAGTCACGTGAGAATCATCAAGCAGAGTCAATCGAAAGAATCATGGATGACCTTGACCGACCGAGGAAGAAAAGGCGAAAGAGGCGATGTCGCTTCTAAAGGATGAAGCGTATCGGTGGTGGCTTACGGTTCGAGATGGGGCTACAGCAGATGATTTGACTTGGGAGTATTTCAAAACCACCTATCGGAGAAAGAAGTATGTGGGCACCAGGCTATCTTCGACGCTGTGAGAGAAAGGCTTTTCTCGGGATTAGTGCAAGGAACTAAGTCCGTGTCGGAATATGAGGCGGAATTTTAAGGCCGAGTAGGTATCACGAGAGGCATCGTGTCTCATCGAACATGAGCGCCGTGTCCACTTTGAAGACGGACTCAGAGATGATTTGAGGTTCTTTGATTGCCCCACAAAGAGTTCGTGAGTTCTCATCTCTAGTGGAAAAGGCTAAGGTAGCCAAGGGATTAAGGAGGCTGTGAGGCAAAGTTATAGTAGGAATAATCGAAGAGAGGATTTGGGTCACCGGATCAAGCGGTAGTGTTCGTAAAAGGCTAGGCCAAGTGGGCCAAATCAGTGGCAAGGCCCACGACTACTAATCGAGGCCGACTCGGTGTAACCGCCGGGAAAGACCCATTGGGGAGGTTGTTGGACCGGTGATAGAGGATGTTTTGAGTGTGGGTCTTTGGAGCATCGTGTCGAGATTGTCCCCGAAACTAGCTAAGAATCACCGGAGAAGCGGTGTACTTAGGATAGAAATGTGGGACCACGGAGGGTCGTGGTAATGGCAGAGAAACAACGGTCCTAACCGAGGCCGTGGAACTCGAGGCGAGAGGTTCAGGCAACACAGAGGCTAGGCGGCTGGCTTAGTTTACTGCAATGCCAGGTGTCGCGAGGAAGGTGACGCACCGGATGTCATAACCGTACTTTTCTAATTTTTGATCTTCCTTATGTTGCATTAATTGATGTGGGTTCGACGCTTTCGTACATTGCTAGTAGTGTGGTAGGAACTATGGACCTAAACTCTGAAAGCGCTTCTAGGGAGATGATTGTAGTTAGCCCTTTAGGTCACTCTATAGTGGTAGACAAACTTTATAGAGGCGTACCCCTAGAACTTCAAGGGGTAGTATTTGTGGTGATCTGATGGAACTACCGTTTGGGGAGTTCGATTTGATCCTTGGAATGGACCGGTGGTTAAGTATCAAGCGAATTTGGATTGCGCGCTAAGCGCATGGTTCTTAAGACAGTGAAGGTGATGAAGTGGTTATGATAGGGGATAGAAGGAATTACCTATCCAATGTAGTGTCTGCCTTGAAGGTGAAAAGATGGTCAAGAAGGGTTGTGAGGCGTATTTAGTTCAAATCATGCTTTGGAAGCTAAGGGGTTAGTAGTTGGAAAGGTCCGAACGGTTGGGGAATTTGCTTGATGTGTTCCCGGAGAAGAGCTTCCGTGCCGCCTCCAGATCGGAAGTCGAATTCGGTATAGACTTGCTACACCGAACGGCACTGTGTCTATAGCACCATACCGAATGGCACCAAAGGAATTGGTGGAGCTAAAGGCTCAAATTCGGGAGCTCTTGGATAGAGGGTTTATTCGACCAAGTATATCTCCGTGGGGAGCACTGTGTTGTTTGTCAAGAAGAAGGACGGTTCTATGCGGATGTGCATCGACTACCGTCAGTTAAACAAGTTAACGATCAAAAACAAGTACCCGTTGCCTCGGATCGATGATTTGTTTGACCAACTGAAGGGTGCGTCGGTATTCTCAAAGATTGACCTTAGGTCAGGTTATCATCAATTAAGGGTGAAGGAGGCGATGTTCACAAGACAGCATTCGAACTCGGTATGGGCATTACGAGTTCTTGGTGATGCCATTCGGGTTGACCAATGCACCGGCGGCATTTATGGACTTAATGAATAGGGTATTTCAACAGTACTTGGACCAATTCGTCGTGGTGTTCATCGACGACATATTGGTTTACTCGAGGACGGAGGAGGAGCATGACAAGCATTTGCGAGTAGTCCTACAAGTGTTGAGGAAAAGCGAGTTATCGCCAAATTCGATGAAGTGCGAATTTTGGCTTAGGAGGTGGCTTTCTTAGGTCATGTAGTATCACCAAGGAATTAGAGTAGACCCTCATAAGATTGAAGCGATATTGGATTGGAAACCACCTAGGTCGGTGGTGAAAATACGAAGTTTTCAAGGTTAGCGGTACTATCGGAGATTCGTGGAAGGATTCTCTCTAATAGCAGCGCCGTTAACTAAGTTACTAAGGAAAGGTGTTCCATTTGTATGGACGGAGAAGCGACAAAGGAAGTTTTGATAAGCTAAGGAAAATTTTGACGGAAGCTCGGTTTTGGTACAACTGAAGCGGAAAAGTTATTCACGATCTATTGTGATGCATCTCACACTTTGGTTTGGGATGTGTGTTGATGCGAGATGGGAAGGTAGTAGCCTATGCATCCCGTCGATTAAGACCGCATGAGGTTAACTACCCAACGCCACGACTTGGAGTTAGCGGCGATCGTCTTTGCTCAAGAAGATATGGAGACATTACACGTATGGGGAGAAGTCGATAGTCTACACGGATCACAAAAGCTTGAGGTATCTTCTAACTCGTAAGGATCTGAATCGAGAGGCAGCGTCGGTGGATTGAACTACTAAAGGACTCACGATTGTTCAATCGAGTACCATCCGGGTAAGGCTAATGTGGTAGCCGCGCGTTGAGCGGAAGGTGGTGACGAACTTAAGAGCAATGTTCGCTCGATTGAGTCTATATGATGATGGGAGTCTTTTGGCGGAACTCCAAGTAAAGCCAACATGGATTGAGGAGATTAAGGAAAAGCGAAGTAGTGGATGAAGGCTTGAGCGCTAAGAGGGTACAAGTTCGGGATGGTGGTTTGGAAGGGTGCAGTCTGTCTAGGGATGGAGTGCTATGTTTTCAAGGGCGAGCATGCATGCCGAAGGATGAAGAGTTGAGGTGAAAAATTCTCCATGATGCATATAGCAGCCCATATGCTATGCATCCGGGAGGAAGCAAGATGTATGGAGATTTGCGAAAACAGCCGTGGTGGCAAATGAGGCGTGAGATAACCGAGTTCGTAGGAAAGTGTCGACATGCCAAAGAGTTAAAGTGAACATCGATTACCATCGGGACTACTTCAACCGATAAAGATCCTCAATGGAAATGGGATGGGATCACCATGGATTTTGTTAGTGGGCTACCCCTTACGCCCAACAAGAAGGATGCGCTTTGGGTAATTGTGGATCGCTTTGACTAAATCAGCTCACTTCATGCCGGTGAGAATGGATTACTCACTCGAAGCTAGCGAAGTTGTATGTGGGTGAAATAGTGAGGTTGCATGGTGTGCCATGATCGATTATCTCGAGATAGGGATCCCGATTCACGTCGAGGTTCGAAAGCGTTGCATCAAGCTTTGGGTACACGTTAGATTTCATGACGGCTTTCCATCCACAAATGACGGACACTCGGAAAGGGTGATCTGAGATCTTAGAAGACATGTTAAGAGGTTGTGTCTTGGATTTTAGTGGTAGTTGGGAAGAGTACATACCATTAGCGGAATTAAACTTATAACAATAGTTATCAAGCGAGTATTCGAGATGGCTCCATATGAGGCCCTATATGGACGAAAATGCCGTACTCCTACATGTTGGATGGAGTTGGGGAACGACAAGTTCTGGTCCAGACTGGTAACAGACCAAAGACAAAGTCAAGGTGATTCGGTCTCGTCTCAAGGAAGCATCGAGATAGGCGAAAGTCTTATGCCGATCTCAAACGCAAGGAAATGGAGTATCTTTGTGGGAGACAAAGTCTTTCTGAAAGTGTCGCCTTGGAAAAAGGTGTTGAGATTTGGACGAAAAGGAAGCTAAGCCCAAGATTCATCGGGCCATAAACGATTGTAAAGCGAGTAGGACCGGTAGCTTATCGCCTAGAGTTGCTTGGCGGAATCGAATCGATCCATGACGTATTTCATGTATCAATCTTTGAGACAGTATCGGTCGGATCCTTCGCACGTTGTGCCGATGGTAGAGATTGAGGTGAACTCGGATTTATCTTTTGAAGAAGAACCGGTTCAGATCTTAGATCGAGATGTGAAGGTTCTACGAAGAAAGTCAGTGCCCTTAGTAAAAGTGCTATGGCGGAACCATGGTACAGAGGAAGCTACGTGGGAACCCGAGGATGTGATGCGGCGGCAAATACCCCCACCTCTTTTAACTGGGTAATTTCGAGGACGAAATTTATTTTTAAGGGGGTAGAACTGTAACATCCTAAAACCGGGGCTATTTGTGATTAAATGATTTTCCTTGTGTTTGAATTGTTATGGTATTATTCATGGAATGATAAGGTTCAATTAAGGGTCTTAAGTTAGCTCGAGATAGTAGAAATTTTTATTTTTATAAGCTTTAAGGGAAAGAAGCCTTAGCAAGTAGGGGTTACAAGAATAAATAAGGGATAATTTGACACAAAAGGGCCTTGGAAAAGTGGCAAAAGGAGAGTCACTTAGGAGCTATGAATGACGCCATCAAGGGAGCAAGGGGGATTGTGTTCGAGTCGCGGAGTCCCCTTTTTATTCTTTATTTTGGACGGCAACAGGGGGGAGTTTTTCTCAGTTTAAACTCTTTTTAATAAGGAGGATAATATGAATTTTTATTTGGATTATTACTTGAATAATCTAAATAGTTGGCAGAGGAAAAATAGGCATGTGGCTAATTCAAATTATTTTGAATTAGTTCAAATTAGTGGCCAAGAGAAAAAGCAGAGTTGGCGAATTTTAAACACTTCAAGGAGAGAAGTGGGCCGGCAAGCATAGGTGAAAGGGGGCCGAATTCTTTTTAGTCTTCTTGATAATTTCGGCTAGCACCTCTTTTTGTTTTTTCAAACTCTCTCAAGAAAAAAACTGAAAACCATTCTTCTTTTCTTAGATTTTTGTCGAAATTCTCTACTCACTCTCATCTTCCATTTTCCTCTTTTCTTCTCTTCCTTGAACTGAAACTCTCCTCTACTCTCTTCTTTGCCGAATCCCCAATCCTTCCTCTTCCCTTTTTCTTAGTTAGCCGAACCTACTCCTAGCCATAGCCAATTTCCCCTCTCCATATTTTCAAGTTTTGGCCGAATATACCTCTCTAGAGTGCCGAAATTCCCTTCTCCTCTTTGGAAGCACTTTTGCCGAACACTAAAGGTGGTATAAGACTCTTCGAGACTTTCCTTTCAATCGGTTTCAGTAGGTAAGGGGCATTACCCGAATGTACTAATAATTTCTCTTATGTTCTGTCGATTTGGACGTGAGGAAAAGTCGAAATCCGGCATTTGCAACATTCGGCTAATCTTTCTTTGAAATCGATGTCATCTAGGAATTTTGGGATCTTCCAAGCAGTAGATCTAACTCTCCAGTCTCTGCCAATCGGATTTGGGTAAGTGGTGGTAAGTGCCTACTTGTAATAGATTATTCTTCTAAGTGATTAAAAGCCGAAGGCTACTGACATTGTCCATTGACCGATTATAGTTTGTGAACCAGATTCGTGATTTGGGTGCTGAAGCTAGTATTCAAAGCGAGTAGGTAAGAATTCGGGTTCAAGCAATAACCCTATAGAATTATTTGGTTTGGCCGAATGGCCATTTCACTAACTTGGATAGTTGGCCGAATATAGGGGCAAGGACTTAGAGTGTGGCCGATTGGTTTTCTTCGGGATTAAGACCATCGTAATATCAGGTGTGTACATACACACTTATAATTAACTAATTGTAATAGAACTGTTGTGTGTGCTAACCTGATCTATGTAGATTTGGGTTTAATACCATGAATGGTATAAGCAAGGATCCGGGTAAGTCCCTGATTGGTTATGTGATTTTTATGATGCTTTTGGAAAGCATGAGGTGTTGTTTATGACTAATGATAAATTTGTTATATATGATTGAAAATATGAAGGCATGAGATATGGGTTGATGAGAGGAGGGGGCAGTGTATTCGTGCCGACGGGCACCAGTGTTTTGGTAACACATTGTGACTACGGTCACCAGAGGTTTGGTACCTCCAGAGGTTTGGTACCTCATAGCGACTCGTCCCTGTGGTTAACACCACCGTGGGTTGGCCCCACTTGAGATATGGGATCGCCTGCGCGCTGATTTGGTATCACACGATGGGTTGGCCCCATCAATTGATTCGTGTCTACGGACACGGTGTTTTGGTAACACATCGTGACTATATGTCACCAGTGGTTTGGCACCACCAGTGGTTTGGTACCACCAAAAGTGGGGTAAAGCGATGGCGTTTGGTTGACTAGGTTGGGGCACATAATATTCTCGCATATTAATCGTTATATGTTGTGTATGGAAATGTTTTTAAAACGGGGAAGGGTTACATCATCGAGTCTTGGTGACTCACCTTCTCCTTTAACATTTTTCAGTGACTCGTAGATGGCGGTTGAGGAGCCGTTGGACTCGAGGTGGCCATGCGGTGGATTTAAATTAAATGAACCTTAATTTTAGTTATGATAAATTTTATTTCCGCTTTTAGTTTATTTGGATGTAATAAGGCCTCCCGATATTTTTTTTTTTTTTTTTTTTTTTGTTATTCTTCATATGTCGAATAATTGTTTTAAACTATGATTACCAATATTAAATTAAAGTCACATGTTTTCCCAAATTAACACGAAAATGTTTTCATAGTGCCATCGGGCACACTCGATATTCCATAATAACTTGGTTGAATTAACTTTTAAATAAACTCTAGGTAAGGTTTTCCAAAATCTTTTCCACTGTAGCAACTCGGATTCGGCCATAGTGTTTGGGCCGGGTTTGGGTTGTTACAATATATGATATAAATTAATAAATGAAGTATAATTCAAAATATTCTTACAATAATGTTAAAAGTTACAATATTAAAAATATTCTTACAATAAGAAAACAAATGTCTAAGATGGCAGATTTTGCGACTGCTAAAACATTTTCATCATATTCTGAAGCTGTAGCTGGAGTGCATCGTACTTTCTGCTCTGCTCTGCTTCCCTCGCGGCTGCCTCCGCTTTAAGTTGTAGCTGGAGTTCTTCATATTTACTTTGAACCTCAGCTTCTCTCGATGCTGCCTCCACTTTAAGTTGAGCAATTTGCTCAACTGTGCTCGCTTGCATCTGAGCCATCTGTTCTTTTAACCTCAGAACTTCAGCTTGAGCCTGACTCCCCGAAGGCATGTATTGTTGCGAACTGGATCCAAAATATTGGGTTGGGATAACACCAGATCCTTGAAATCAAACCCAACCATACCTTTCAGGACCCAAAACTTCAATAATAATTCTGTTATCAATGCCGTCAAGATTAACATAACTATCACTCAAAGCAACCGCTTCATACTTTGCCTTTTTATCCTTTAGTTTCTCCTAATAAATCAATCGAAGAGTTAGAAAAGAAATATATAATAAAAACAAATACAACATAACTTAACATTATTTAGAACTACTAACGACGTATTAAACCATTATAATTAAACATTATAAATATTTAAAATAAATCAAATTTTATTAAGTAAATATACCATAATTTCTCCACTTTAAGTCATAGGAGATCCATCTTTCTTCCTATGTGTAATGTCAAAAAATCAAGGCGTCCCAACTTTTGACTGCAGACGAGAGTTCCTACAATATAGTAGTAAAAATATAATTTAATAGAAAGTAATTAATATTTGACACAATTAATAAATTCAAAATACCTTGGCTTCAGCTACACAAGCAAATCTTTTCGACCCTGCTATGTGCATGAATTTTTGTTTTTGCCTGCTTGTTGTTCCAACTCGCTCATAATCCTACATTATGAAATTATTATTACGTATATAGTAAATACTATAAACAAAAATAATTATAAGAGTTTGGAAGTACGTAATACCTCTCCTTTCTTTGAATTCCAGAATCTAACCGCATCTTCTCATTGGTACCTCAGCATTCCCGGCGGGACATTTCACAATTTCTCTTCGAGGCTTATATTTTTCTTAAAATATTCTTTCTTTAAAGTGCTTTTATGGTCTCTCCGTTTTTTTCCCAATGCCTTCTTGACATAATTATCCAAGACCTCTAAAGCAAATCTCTCCTACAAAAATCACAAGTTTAGAAAGTAAATATAAATGAAACTTAAACCAAAGTATTATAAATTACATTCAAGTTTTGTTACCTTAATATTATCGAAAGCTTGATTTTTGTTACTATCAGGCATTTCATGCCATAACTCGTAGTTGATAGGCAACATATTGGCATTTCGTGCTATAATGCCCAAATATCCTGCTAAAAGTCGAGCTTCTGATCCAACAGGCTGACCATGACTATTTCTAGATACTTTGACATGCTCGACAGGATTTAACTCGTATAATTCTTTTAGTAGTGTACGTCCTCGAGCTTTGCGCGTCCCACCACTTTTAGCTAAAAAATGATATATTAGAATATAAGAATTTGAAAAAGAAATCAATAATAAAAGTCAACACGCATGTAAATTAAAGTTAACATTACTTTGAATTTCTGCAGGTTCGTCAGGTGTATTCGGAACATTCGAAGATCCAATAGCAGTCTGTTGTTCACTATTTGTTTCTTTCGAATTTGGAGTATTCTGAACAATACTTAGATCTCGCAATCTTCTTCTAGGCATTTCTTCTGCAATACACATAAAATAGTTGAAATTTTAGTAACTAATTACAACAAGAATAGTACATATAAAATAGTTGAAATATTTAACAAGACCAAGATTTAAATTATAATATTACTTATAGTTAAAAAATCGTAAAATCTTACTACATCATAATTCGTAAATATCTTCATCCACATCTTGGCGAACCCATTGAGATTGTGTACTAGTACTAGGGATATTTTCATTTAAGTTTTGTTCTGGAAAAGGCAAAGTTTCTGATCTTTCGACGATGTCATCTCTACTTCCATTTCCCATGTCAAACAAGTCTCTAGGGGTGTTTCGGAGTACAATGTACCAACCCTCATTAGTTGGATCTTTCGAGTAAAAAACTTGTTTCACTTGAGAAGAAAATACATACGGCTCGTCTATCAATTGTTGTCCACTGTGAATCAATCGAGGGAAGTTCACCATTGTAAAACCAAATCGATCTTTTTTAATTATGCGAGCAATACTAAATCAGCCCAATCACATCGAAATAAGACAACTTTCCATTTGCCATAGTAATCCAACTCAATAATGTCAGTAAGAAGTCCGTAATACTCCACATTTCCCTCAACAGGATTACTGTCCCTAGCACTAGCGTAACTTGTAATTGAAGAATTAACAACTATTCCACAATTTTGAGTTCTCCTCAATCTCTCACGATATTTTGTATGAAATCTGAATCCATCGATGAGGAAGGCACTATATCTTTTTACTACTCTATTCAGACCTTGGGAAAGCCATTTAACTTCGTCATTGACGTCCTTTCCACTCCAAAACTATTGAATCGAAAGTAAATTGAGTAATTATAAATGTTATGAGAAAACATTATTATTTGTCAATGAAAGCTTCAGTTGCATAACGTTTGGCTTAACCATTCATGAAAAGATTTTGTGAATAACTTATTAATCTCTCGATGTTATAATCTTCGGGAGCCTGAACGAGATCTCAAGATTTGTTTGTACTCGCTATGTTAAAAAGTGGATTACTTGGTTAGAAGATAAACAAATAAAAAAGATGAATATTTATCAAATCCTAAAACTTACTTGCATAATGGTTCAATCGAATCGTGGTGAAAAAGAACATATCGATGTGCTTGTACCTAAGATCTATCATCTAATTTTGCAATTTCAACTTTACCAATTGGTTCTCCATAACTTTGAAATAAATATGTTTCGGCCAAGTTATGATCAGTGAGCCCAGCATTTCTACTTGGTCTATTCAGTCTTGTTTCAACATCTTCTAAATATCTAGAACAGAAAGTCATACACTCCTCTGCCAAGTATCCTTCAGCTATTGATCCTTTTGGATAACGCTTATTACGACAATAAAACTTTAATTTGAATAGGAACCTAAAGACGATATACAACATTATCAAAAGTTGTAACTCAAGGTATATTCATGAATGAATGAAAAACTTTACAAATAAATTAGAACCTCTCTATAGGATACATCTACCGATAGAAAATCGGTCCACCAAGTTTTGCTTCATGAGGGAGATGGATTACCAAGTGCACCATAATAGTGAAGAAGGAAGGTGGAAAGATCTTCTCCAATTTGCATAAAGTCAAGGCGGCTCGATCTTGTACTTTCTAAAGCTCTTCAACATTCAAAACTTTGCCACAAATAGCTTTCATTATATATGATAGTTCAATTATACAAGACGTCACCTTTTTTGACATACAACACCGTAAAGCAACTGGTAGTAAATCTTGCATCAAGATGTGATAATCATGTAATTTTAGGGAATATAGTCTTCGATATTTAAGACTCACACATCGAGATATATTTGATGCATATGCATCTGGGACCTTTATGTCCTTCAATACCGTGCAAAACACTTCTTTTACTTTCTTCGACATTGCAAAAATTGAAGGCGGCAACCTATATTTCCCATTCGGAAGTACTTGGGGATGAAGTTCACGTCGAATTCCCATGTCAACTAGATCAAGTCGACTCTAAAGATTGTCTTTCGATTTTCCATCGACATTCAGAATTGTCTGAATGATATTCTCGCAAACATTCTTTTCAATATGCATGACATCAAGATTGTGTCGCAAAATGTGATGTTCCCAATAAGGCAACTCAAAAAAATACTTCTTTTTTTCCACAAGTCCGCCTCATTAGGATCATCCACTTCATCAGATTCATCATCAATCTGCTCATCAACATCGCCAACATACGCCTCCCTCGGTCTTCTCTTTGCTTGCGTGTTGTGTGGTTGATTCATCTTCCCATAACTGAAATTGATATCTTTTAACATGAATAAGATTTCAGATCTAATGGTCTTATTTGAACTCTTCAGTACCGTCAAATAGAGTCCTCTGAAATCTAAATCTATGATTTCCATCTAACCACCGATGATGCCCCATATAAGAGAACTTCTTCCCATTATATAACCACTTCGAACATGTTTGCGCCGTACAATAAGGACAAGCATAACATCCTTTGGTACTCCAACCAGATAAATTGGCATAAGCCGGGAAATCATTAATAGTCCACAACAAAGTTGCACGTAAATAAAAGTTCTCCTTTCTCAAGACATCATATGTTTCAACTCTTCAATAAGTGGCTGGATATAAATGTCAATATCATTTTCGGGACCTTTCTCTCCAAGGATAATCATAGATAAGATAAAAGAATATTGCTTCATACAAATCCACGGAGGCAAATTATAAGGAACCAGCACTACAGGCCAAGTACTGTACGAAGTACTCATGATTTTATAAAGATTAAACCCATCAGATGCTAGTCCACGCCTCACATTCCGAGGATCAGTTGTAAAGCTTGGAAATTTACTGTCAAATGATTTCCAAGCTAAAGAATCTACAGGATGCCTTAATAATCCATCATTGGTTCATTGATCATGATGCCACCTTATAGACTCGGCTGTCTTTGACGACATGAAAAGCCTTTGAAGCCTCTGTTTTAGTGGAAAATATTGCAAAATCTTTACTGGCTTATTTCTTGATTGTGCCTCACCTTCATCCTCATTCACATCTTTTGTATTCCTATTCATTCAACGAGATTTACCGCAAACATGACAAGACTATTGGTTTTTCCGATCACCCCAATACAACATGCAGTCATTTTGGCAACTATGAATTTTCTCGTACCCAAGGCCTAAATATTTTATCAGTTTCTTCATATCTTTGCATGAATGAGGGATTTTTGCAAACGGAAACATATCTCTCAAAAACTCTAACAGCATTGTAAAAGAGTTTTCGGTCCACCCTCCCAAACATTTTAAGTGAAATAGGCGAATGCAAAAGGACATTTTTGAATATTTTGATCCTTCGTAAAGTTCTTCATTCATTTCATTAAGTAACTTGTAGAACTTCACCGCTTCTCTATTTGGCTCTTCATCACGTACACTTCTTCCCGTTTCGGTAAAAACATTTCCACCAATATTACAATCATCGGATGCAATAAAGTCAGGTGGAAACAATTGCAAACCATGACTATGCATATTAAATGCATCTCGCAACATACCTTCCATGTCATCTTCTCTAACAGACTGATAGTAAGCACTATGAGGATAAGCTGGATTAATTGTTGAAGAGGTTCTACTAGGTGTACACTCTCCATGGAAAATCCATTTTTTATACCCCCGAATAAATCCATCAACAATTAGATGTTCGTATACAACTTCACGAAATTGCCAATTGATGTTGCCACATTTCTTACATGGGTAAAGAATCATATTTTCTTGGCTTGCATTTTGAAATGCAAAATTTAGAAAATTTTGTACTCCATTTCGATAGTTGTTGCTTACCCTTGACAAATTCATCCAACTCTTATCCATTTCGTTGTTCTTGAAGTCTAAAGTTGAAAATAAATTACGATTACTTAAATGTTCTCAATTGATTTAAATCATGTCATTGTACTAAAATAGATAATACATATCAAGTATCAAGTATCTAATGGGTGTAAACTAATTCAAGTAAGTTGCGGGATTTTCAAGTATATATTTATGTATTACGTGTCGAAACCATTTTTAAAGTTTTGATTTTAAAAAAAATGGGGGTCGACTTTAAAAAATGGAAATGGAGTCGCCACCAATCCCTTTTTACTTAGGTGTGATTGGATCACCTTATAAAACATTTTATTTTAAAATGTTGATTTTGGTCTACGAAATACTAGAAAACGGGTTCGGGAGTCAGTTACTTACGAGGAAGGATTAGCACTCTCGTAACGCCCAAAAATTGGTATTTAATTGATTAATTAATGTTCTTATGTTGAGAATTTGAAAAGATTTTAAAATACAATTTCTTTTAAAGAATGTTTATATAACCTGTTTTGGAATATTAAGACTCTTTTGTCCCAAAAGGATAAAATATCACATCCAGCACGTTAGGGTGTGACATTTTAACCCTCAAAACTAAAATCGTCCCTTAATTTCCCAAAACACGAAATTAAAAGGATATTTAGTTATTTGGACGTATGAAAAATCGAAACCCAGCACGTTAGGGCACAATTTCTCGAATTTCCAAACACGAAACATTGCCTTGTTTTCTGAAATCCTTATCCCGAGATAACAAAACGTCATATCCAGTGAGTTAGGACACGACAATTTTGAATTCTCGAGAATAAGTTTTTATTTAAAATTTATAGGTTTTTAAAAAAAATGATACTTGATATTTTAAGTTCTACGAGAAGAAAATTAAAACTCAGTAAGTTAGGGTATAATTTCTCTCGAAGTCTCCAAATATCATATATCGCTGTATTTAAAAGCCTTTGAATAAAATGCGTAAATGTAATTAAATGTGTTTTATAAAACAAATGGTTTTGGAGTAGATATGGCATATATATATTAAAACACCAATTCCAAATTAAAAATCATATTAACAATTAATACTAATATAAACAATTAAAGAAATAATAATATAAAATAGCGAATAATGCAGGAAATAAAATGACTATACTAAGAAAACATAAAAATAATAAACAAATAAATAATAAAAGATATAAATTAGTAAATAACAAAAGATAAAAAACTACGAAATAAACATGAAACTTTACATATGAAATAAAAAAGAATCAATAATATGAATAAAATAACAAGCTAATAATAAATAAAACAATAAATGAAAATTGATAAAAGTTTAAATAATAATTGAAAAGAATAAAAAAATACAAAATGAAAATTATAATAATAATTATGATAATAATAACAATTATAAAAAATTGATAATTAAAATGATATGAATAAATACAAAAGAAGAAAATATATGATATAATAAAGATAGTATAAAATTAATAATAGTAATAATAATAAATATAATTATAGTAATAATAATAATAGAAAATAATAATAATATTATTATTAAGAATAAGAAGAATTTAAATTAATTGATTTTAATAATAAAATAGCAATAATGACAGAAATGATTAAATTGAAAGCAAAAATAAAGTTTTTAGAGTAAAAACAGAAATAAAATGAGGCAAAGGGACCAAATTGTAGCGCACCCCAAAAAAATAAGGACCAATTGGGAAATTATTCCCCCAATCCCAAAACGCGCAACATCAAGGGGACTAAAATGAATTAGCAAGAAAATTAATAGGGCGAATTATAATTTAAAAAAAACTGAATTAAAAGAAAATAAAAATGCGGAAGGGCTTGATGCGCAAATATCCCATTTCTCAAAAACACGCAGATCCCTGTAGCGGGTCGGGTCAGCACGCGGGTTTAAGGAGGAAACGACGTCGTTTTTGGCTCTAAAGGCTGCCCTCAAAACGGCGCCGTATGGATCACTTATATAAGCCAAAATTAACCCCCAAAAATTCATTTCAAACATCCTTAAGAAAAAAAATAAAAAAAGGAGCCCCGAAGGCTCTCTCCCCCACTACCGGAGGCCAGAATTCGGCCCAGGCTCCGGTGACGGACCGTCGCGCGTGTACCCCACGTGCCTCCGCAAGCGCCGCCACGTACGGTAGCCGAAAGCCAGAAGTTTCCGTTTTTTAACGCCGATCAAAGTGGTAAACTCTTGTTCTTTATTTTTAGTAGCAAATATATATGCTGAAAATATTGCATGAATCGAAAAAAGAACGAAGAGAAACAAAAAATCACCTCTGCTTTGGTTTCTTATTATCTTTTTTGTCTATTCTCTGTGTGTATCTCCCTTTTTACAAGTTCATTAGGGTTATTTATAACCCTAAAAAATAAACTAGAAATAAATACAAAAAATTTCTTTCTGTTTCTGTCATTTCTTTCTTTCCTTTTGTTGTTGTCCTTTCCTTATTTTTAGATCGGCGACGAGGATTCTGGCGATGACTAGGCGCGACTTGCGACACGATTAGGGGCCTCGGCGCAAAGAAGGGCTGCTGGGTATCGAGGCTGTTAGGGTGCTTGCGGCGCAATGGAAACCTAGGGTTTCCTGCGTCCGCAAGCCATTTGGGTCACATGGGCTTAGGTTTAGGTTGGGTCTGTTTAGTTTTGGGCTAAGGGTGTAAGTGGGCTAATCGGGTTTAGTTTGGGTTACTGGATAGTCTGTTTAGGATCGGGTCTGAGATAATTGGGTTTTGGGTCTTTGTTAGGTTAGTTTGTTTAGGTATTGGGCTTCTGGTAATATTTGGGCCTGTAAATGGTTTTGTAAATGGACTATATTAATGGACATTTGATATATTTTTATTTGTTTTTTATTATTTATTTTTTTGGTTTGTTTTATTTAAGCCAGGGCAAAATGGGCCTCTTACAGCTGCCCCTCTTTGCTCATTGTCGTGAAATGAGAATAGAGCAAAGACAATAGAAGGTCCAATTTTGCCCAGTCTTTGCCGAGCCTCGACTTCTTGGTCCTCGTCTTTTCCACTGCAACTTCAACGGTTATTGGAACTTCATCTTGATTTCAATAAATCTGATGGCTTCAATCTGCTTCACTGCAACTTCAGGAAAGCAATATCCACTATCTTTTAATCTGCTCCACTGCAAACTCAGGGAGACAAGATCTGATGTCTTCGATCTGCTTCTTGCAACTTCAAGAATGCCAGATCTGCTATCTTCGATCTGCTTCACTGCAACTTCAGGAAGACAAGATCTGCTATCTTCAGTCTACTCCATTGCCGATACATGGAGATAAGACTTGCTGTCTTCGATCTGCCCCACTTCTGCTCAGTGGAGATAAGATCTGATATCTTCAGTCTGCTCCATTGCCAATACATGGAGATAAGACTTGCTGTCTTCAATCTGCCCCACTCTTGCTCAGTGGAGATAAGATCTGATATCTTCAGTCTACTCCATTTCCAATACATAGAGATAAGACTTGCTCAAATTTGATCTGCTCCACTCCTACTCAGTGGAGATAAGATCTGAGTTCTTCAGTCTGCTCCATTGCCAATACATGGAGATAAGACTTGCTCAAATTCGATCTGCTCCACTCCTGCTCAGTGGAGATAAGATCTGATTTCTTCAGTCTACTCCATTGCCGATACATGGAGATAAGACTTGCTCAAATTTGATCTGCTCCACTCTTGCTCAGTGGAGATAAGATCTGATTTCTTCAGTCTGCTCCATTGCCGATACATAGAGATAAGACTTGCTCAAATTCGATCTACTCCACTCCTGCTCAGTGGAGATAAGATCTGATTTCTTCAGTCTGCTCCATTGCCGGTACATGGAGATAAGACTTGCTCAAATTCGATCTACTCCACTCCTGCTCAGTGGAGATAAGATCTGATTTCTTCAGTCTACTCCATTGCCGATACATGGAGATAAGACTTGCTCAAATTCAATCTGCTCCACTCCTGCTCAGTGGAGATAAGATCTTCTATGGTAAATTCAATCCGACCTACTGCAACTTCAGAGGTATAGGATTCATCATTTTAATCCGCTCCACTACAACTTCAAGGAGATGGGATTAACTGTCTTCAGTCTGTTCCACTGCAACTTCAGGGAGATAAGACTTGTGATTTTAACCTGCTCCACTGCAACTTCAGAGAGATAAGGTTGGTGGCTTCAATTTGCTTCACTGCAACTTCAGGAAGACAAGATTTGCCGTTCGATCTCGTCCCACTACTGCTTAGGGTGACAAGATTTACAATCTTTGACCTATTCCGCTGCTGATCAGGGAGATAGGACTGGTGAATTCATCGATGTTGCTACACCGTCCTCTGGGGGACATATCCTATAGACTTATGTTTATGCCAAATGATTAGGATGCTATAATCGGAATGAATCTAATGCTCCTAACTAAATTTATTATGAACGACATCTGCATGAATGCAGAATGTCATGAGAATGATCTCATTTTTAAATGTATAATGATTAGAATGCAATGATCGAAATGAATCTAATGCTCCTAACTAAATGTATTATGGATGACATTTGCATGAATGCAGAATGTCATGAGAATGATTTCCTTCTTTTTCTCTCTTTTTTTTTGTACAACGATTAAGATACAATGATCGAAATGAATCAAATGCTCCTAATTGGAAGTGTGAAAATGATCCCTATTTAATGTTTGGGTTGTCATTGCTCATAGTTCATCAAGGTTCTATCACTGATGTGTTACCATGCTTTCTCGTTCAGCTGGTATCTTTGACAGAAAACCCAAAGAAGCAATCATATTCTGCTCAGCAAGCTTGCCCCGCTGTAATTCCAGAGTCCCTTCCACTGTACTTTTTGGGACATAAAGTCTGTACCTCCCACTGCAACTTCAGGGGAATAACATTCCATCCAATCTATTACCACTCTGAGGTATAGAATTTGTATCATCAATTTGATCTGTTGCACCATTCCCTGGGTATAATGACCATATGTATATGTCTTATCCAATAAAAATCCGAAGAGATAATCACTCTTCAATGTTTCTAACCCTTAGGCTTGGTGAGTTCTAAACAATAGCCTGTTCCAGATTCTCATATTATTTAGAAGCTTCCAGAGTAATATGCGAAACTCCTTTTATGAAAGTATTATTAGTCCATTAATCGTTATTTCAATATAAAATGCTTGAAAAAGATCACAACAATGGACAAGAAAGAAATTAATTAAGAGCATAGCTCGAAACAGATAAGTTAATAAAAAATAACCAAGAAAATTAATTGGGGTATATCTTTGAAAAGAATGAAGTAATCAAAGATAGCAAATTCAAAATGGATAAGATAGAAGCTAGGTGCCCCAGATATCACAGCATGAGCTTCTCTGTACAAACTTCTTGAGGACCATTTTGAGCTCAATACGTGTTTAGAGGATCCGGAGTACTTTGTCAATGCCCCAAGACTTAGAGTATTTCCTCATTGTTAATTCAGGCATAGCAAGACTACCACATGCCCTATCTTTGATTAGAATTTGAGCCGCCCTTTTTCGGGTTTTCGGCTCAAAACCCCTTTGGTCTCAAAGCGCCCTTTGCGGGTTTTCGCCTTGCCCTCTCCTTTTTTTTTAGAATTTGATCTCAAGGCGTCCTTTGCGGGTTTTCAACTTGGCCTTTCAGGTAAAATACTTCTTGTCTGAACCTGAATTCGCCGGATTGGGCAAGTTTTCAGCATCCATCTCAGTTAATATCAATGCTCCTCTAGAACAAGCCCTTTTTTGCTACATAAGGTCCTTCCCAGTTTGGCATCTGCTTTCTTCTGAAATCTTTTTGTATAAGAAAGATCTGTTTCGACATCAGGTTCCCCTTGTGGAATTCTCTAGGATGAACCTCTTTGTCGTAAGCTCACATCATCTGACCGTGATGGATAGCTTTTAACCTTTTCTTTGATTAGGTTCAATTGACAACAATGCTTCCATTCCATAAACCAATGGGTAAGATGTTGCCCCGGCAAAAATCCTGGCCAACGTTCGATAATCATAAAAGATAAATAGTAACTTCTTTATACCAATCTTTACAAGTCTCAATCATCTTTTCTACAGTCCTTGTTTTATTTTTTGTTTTTTTCTTTTTTGGCTGCCTTTGTTGCTCTATGATATGGCGTCTGATCTTTAAACAGACTACAAACTTTTGACTTTGTCCTTTTTAGTATTCTTTGTCGGCGCCTGATATTTTTTTTAAAGAATTTAATGACTTTGACCTTGTAACATTGGCATATGAAGCTACTTCCACCCTCTTAGTGAAGTAAACGACGACCACGACGATGAATCGATATTGACTAAAAGCTTTTGACGAGATTGGCCCCATCACATCCATGCCCCACATATGGAAAATTTGTGAAGAACTGGAGAAGGCACATGAAACTTGTCTCCTTAAATACGGCATAGCCGATACCATCCCCTTCTATGTAGATTAACAGTATCCAAACCTCATGATTAGCTTGACTATTGTAAAACCATTAGCATGTTCTCTAAACACTCTTATGGACCTCTTTTAAGATTTTCCCAAGCGTGTCTTGATATGATCGTGCAAAAACATCTTTGAAATTTTTTGAAAATAACTCAATGATGTCTTGCCTTATCTCTGTGGTGAGCTAGGCTACAATCTTCACCTCTCATAATGTCTACTGTCCTTTTGTAGAGTAAGGTCTATTTTTCATCTTGTTCTACCGTTATTAACAAATCAAAAGATAGGTTACAATCCCTGTCATCTTCAAAGTCTTGAGATCCCTCTAGACACATATCTTACTCGAAAGGAGACTCTGAGTCAGTAACAGCGTAGCTCACATCGTTGATATCTGGAGGTCCTTTAGTTTGGGTTGTTGGGTAGTCTGTTTAGGATCGGGTCTGAGATAATTGGGTTTTGGGTCTTTGTTAGGTTAGTTTGTTTAGGTATTGGGCTTCTGGTAATATTTGGGCCTGTAAATGGTTTTGTAAATGGACTGTATTAATGGACATTTGATATATTTTTTATTTGTTTTTTTTTTTTGGTTTGTTTTATTTAAGCCCGGGCAAAATGGGCCTCTTACATTACGTAAGTTAAGTAAGTTATGTAAGCTATGATATGATATATATTTATGTAAGTTATGTAAGTTTTGATATGATATATATTTATGTATTATGTAAGTTATGTAAGTTATGATATGATATATATTTATGTACGTTATGTAAATTATGTAAGTTATATAAGTTTTGTAAGTCCATAGATATGATAATGTAAGTTATGTAAGTTATGTAAGTTATGATATGATATATATTTATGTACGTTATGTAAATTATGTAAGTTATGTAAGTCCATAGATATGATATACATTTATGTACGTTATGTAAATTATGTAAGTTATGTAAGTTATGTGTGTTGGGAATTATGTGTTAAGAACTGGACTATATAAAAACAATTATATGGGGAAAGGAAATGTTCCACTGTCAATAGTTTACAATAAGCAAGTTAGAGATATAAAATTAAATATATAGTGATTTAAATATATATTTAGTACATATACGGGTTTGAGCTGTAACAGCCCGATTCAGGGCCTAGTCAGAATAGTGGTGCGAGACCACAAATCTGAGTTAGTAAATTGAGTTCTTAAGGTTTATGACATGTTTGCATGATAGTATTAAAGTTCCATGTATAAATTTTGTGAAATTGACATGGAATGATCAAATAGGACTAAATTGCAAAAGTTGCAAAATATGAGTTTCTAGAAGCTTTTTGTATGAAATAGCTTTAGAATATTAACTAGAAGTCCTTAAATAGCAATTTTCCCAAATTATAAGTTTTGGACAAAAATGGACATGAGTTAGTAAATTGTAAATTTTTAAAGAGAATGGCATTTTGGTCATTTACAAATTAAATGATTAAAATAGGAAAAAGATGATAAAAATTTCATTCATCTTCTTCCTTGTGCCGAAAATTGGGAGACTCCATAGCTAGGGTTCTTCAAATTTTTGAAGCTTGCAAGTAAGTCATCCTAGCCCCGTTTTTAATATTCTTCATATTTTTGGAGTCCTCGTATTATGAATTAGCTATTTTTAGCTATAAGATGAGCTAAGAAGCATGTTAAAAAATCTACCCATGTGTATCATGCATGTAAAATGATATTTTATGGAAGATTATGGGAGTTTGATGTTAGATAAACATCTTTTCCTTAGTGAATTTCATGAAAAATGATAGTATGGACTAATTTGTAATAGTTATGAAATTGGTCATACCTATTAGAAATAGTGAGAATTGATGATTGTTATAGTAGAGAAAATGAATCAGCTAAACATGATGTTTAAGAAGTTGAATGAGAATTATTTTACGAGCCTAGGGGCAAAAGTGCAAATATGAGAAAGTTTAGGGGCAAATAGTAATTTTGCCAAAGTATGAGTTAAGGGTCAATTTAGTCAATATGAGTATTAAATGATCTAATTATTATTATAGATCAAGAAAAATGAAGCCCGGATCGAAACCGAGGCAAGAACAAAGTCGAGGACTAAATTGCATATCTACATACATTTTGTATATTGAGGTAAGTTTGTATGTTTTCTAAGCTTTATGATTAATATCATTAAATTGCTTAGTATAATGTAGAATATATTTTAAATTCCATGAGATTGTTTAATGCTATGTTAAACAAAGAAATCAATGAGATCAAGCATGAGAAAGTCCCGATTGAAGTTGAATTACTTAGGATACTCGATCTATCACATGAAATGAGAAAGTCCGTATAAGACCAAGCCAAGGCATGGCATCGGCAATCAAGCAAGTTATCATGTAAGACCAAGACAAGTCTTGGCATTGAAGAGTTATTATGAGATGAAAACCCATATAAGCCCAAGCCAAGGCGTGGCATTGGTGAGTCTCCAAGCAAAGTTATCATGTAAGTCCAAGACAAGTCTTGGCATTGAAAAGCTATAAAGAGATAGAGATCCCATGTAAGTCCAAGCCAAGGCATGGCATTGGTGAGTAACAAGAAAGATTTCATGTAAGTCCAAGCCAAGGCTCGACATTGACAAGTAAAGATACCAAGTAAGACCATGTCGAGACATGGCAATGGTAAGTTCCCAAGGGAACTCATAAGGAAGACTTCGTGTAAGCCCATGTCAAGACATGGCATTAATACCAAGTAAGAGATCCCATGTAAGGATATATCAAGGATATAGCATTGGCATCAAGACTCATGTGTTTTGAGATTTAGTATCCTCTATTATTCATAGTAATTCATCGGTCAAAAGAGTAAAGATTAAATGAGAAAGTAAGAAAGTTAAGTAAGTAAAGTTATTATCAAGTTATGCTAGTCAGAGTTAATTAAGAGTATTATTCATGATATGAATGATGAAGTTGAGATTATGCTTATCATAGTAAAGTATACAGATCTATGTGATCAAGTGATACAGGTATCTTGTTACCGTACGAGCATGAGAATAGTAAGTACCATGAGATGTGTAAGAATCAGTAAGAGTAAGTAAGCTTAAATACTTGAGATTTCATAATGTCATTGTTTATGATGAATGGTTAATGTTAAGCAAATATATTGCTATGAGAATTACATGCAAACTTACTAAGCTAAATGCTTACGTCCTTTATTCTTTCTTTCCATGTAGTCCCGCCAAGCTAATCTCGTGGATCATCGTCACCGGAGCTCGGAGCACACTATCAATCGCTATTTTGGTATAGCCAAGTTGTTTATATTAAGTATGGCATGTATAGAAAACATTTCATTTTGAGTTATGTTTTAAAACTAGCCAAAGTGTTGGCTATCAAGCTTAGTATTCTTTTTGTATATGGCCAAAGAGATGAGTCATGAATGATTAAGTATGTATGTCTTAATCTATCAATGAAGTATGCATCCTTGTTCATGTTAGATGCAATACTTGAGTTGCTGAATTGAGCATGAGTTTGGTCTTGATTTCAGGATGACAATTGGCTTGGTAAATAGCCTCTAAGTGCCCATACGGATGGACACACGGGCGTGTGTCTAGGCCGTGTGCACCCTGCACCTTTGTATCTTAAGTCAGAATAGACCACGGACTAGTCACACGGGCGTGTGCCTAGGGCATGTGGGATTAATCAGTGTTGGCCATGGGCTAGCTACACGGGCGTGTGTCTAAACTCTAGGCCGTGTTAAGGTAGTCAGTGTGCACCACGGGTGGTAAGCACGGGCGTGAGCCTTGGCCGTGGGGCACTAGCAGAATGTTGGGGTTTTAGGCACGGTTTGGGGCCACGGGAGTGTCCAGGCCATGTGTAATTTGGCAGTATCCACCACGGGTGAAAGACACGGGCATGTTTTAGGGGTGCACGGGCGTGTCCCAAGTCACACGGACGTGTGACCCCTATTCGAGAGAAAGTTTCCAGATGAGTTTCGAAAGTTTCGGGACGTAAGTCTGAGGCCTCGTAGGCCCATGAAATGTCTGATTTGACTAAGAAAGAGAAGTTTTTAATTCGGAACGAAATTTTATAGCCCGTGAGTACATGTTTAAGTGAGTTCAAGCATGGTAATGTCTCGTATCCGATCTTAGTCTCGCACTTCGGTTATGGGGTGTTACATTTAGTGGTATCGAGCTACGGTTTAGTCGGTTCTAGGACTAACGTGCACACGAGCACGAGTCTAGCTATACATGCCATACGTAAGAATGTTTTTATAATGATAGTGTGACGACTCTGACGACTTAAATTATGTTTATACATTTAGTAAATGGATCCCGATAGAGTTATGGCAGATGACGTAGAAAGTAACACGCCGGCTCCCGCTGAAGGGACGGTGCCGAATGAGAACGAGAATAAACCCACTACGGTGAGTCAAGGAGGAGGAGAAGAGGCTAGAGAAGCCTTCCTCCATATGATGAATACTTGGTATACGGAGCTCATTCGTACGAACCCAAATGCACAACCTCCTCCACCCCCACCTATTCCTCAACCTATCCAGTAGCCCCTCAAGTAGTAGAGGTGGTAAGAGGAGAGAAGCCTCCGGTTGATAAGATTAGGAAACGTGGGGCAGAAGAATTCCGGGCTAGAAAAGATGATGATCCGGAAAACGCTGAGTTCTGGATAGAAAATACTATCAGGGTATTTAATGAGTTGTCATGCACGCCTGAGGAATGCATGAAGTGTGTAGTCTCTCTGTTAAGAGATTCTGCTTACCAATGGTGGAACACCCTTGTGTCAGTGGTATCTCGAGAAAAGATCACATGGGAATTCTTCCAGGAAGAGTTCAAGAAAAAGTATATCAGCCAAAGGTTCGTGGACCAGAAAAGAAAGGAATTTCTAGAGTTAAAGTAAGGCAAGATGTCCGTGGATTATGAGCGTGAGTTTGTGCGGCTCAAAGAAATACACTCGAGAATGCGTGTCCACCGAGGCCATCATGAGTAAGAGATTTGAAGATGGACTAAATGAGGACATTAAATTGTTTGTTGCTGTCCTAGAGATGAAGGAATTCGTTGTGCTAGTAGAGAGGGCTTGTACAGCCGAAGAACTAGTAAAGGAGAAGAGAAAGTCTGAAATAGAGTCTCGTGACTCTAAAAAGAGACAGTGGAATAAGTCATTCCAATCCACATCCAAGAAGTCAAGAGATTTCTCCACCCGATCGGCTACTTCCACTGGGTTTTCAAAGAAGGACAAGAGTAAGGAGTATTCAGGAAGTAAGGCACAGACAACCTCAGTTGCTTGTGTGGGGAACATCCGATCGGATAGACCCGAATGCCCACAGTGTGGCAGACGTCATCTTGGAGAATAATGTCGAGCACATGAAAATGCATGTTTCATATGTGGTTCCCAGGACCACTACATAAAAGATTGTCCAAAGACAATGAAAGAAGATAGAGCTTAGAACCCGAGATCCGGGAGTGTGGTCAGAGGAAGACCGCAGAGGAACCCAGGAAGTGGGGCAAGTGGAAGAGGTAACCCTAGAGAGCAGGCTGCGAGACCCGAGGGTAGGGCGCCTGCGAGGACTTATGCCATTCGCGCTCGCGAAGAGGCATCTTCTCCTGATGTTATTACGGGTACCTTTTCTCTTTATGATATCAAAGTTATTGCTTTAATAGATCCTGGATCCACACACTCTTACATTTGTATGAAACTAGTATCCAATATGAATATGCCTATAGATTCTACAGAATTTACGATTAAGGTGTCTAATCCTTTAGGCAAGAGTGTGTTAGTTGATGAAGTATGTAAAGATTGTCCATTAATGATTAGAGGTCATTACTTTAAAGCAAATCTTATGTTGCTACCATTTGATGAGTTTGACATCATTCTTGGTATGGACTGGTTGACCACTCATGATGTAATAGTTAATTGTGGGAAGAAATATATTGAGATGAGATGTGAGAATGGGGATACTCTCCATATAGAATCGAGATGAGCAAAGTAAATCACCGGCAATGATTTTTCACATGACGGCACAGAGATACGTAAGAAAGGGGTATGAGGCATATTTGGCCTTTGTGATGAATGATAAAGAAACAGAGTTAAAGATTGAGTCAGTACCAATAGTATGTGAGTATGTGGATGTTTTTCCTGAGGAATTACCAGAACTACAACCCTTAGAGAGGTTGAGTTCAACATTGAGCTAGCTCCCCGTTATCGTACCAATATCTATTACTCCTTACAGAATGGCTCCAACAGAGTTAAAGGAGTGAAGTCACGATTGCAAGAGTTGTGAGATAAAGGCTTTGATAGGTCAAGTTGTTCTCCCCGGGTGCTCCGTTTTATTTGTGAAAAAGAAAGATGGCACCATGAGATTGTGCATAGATTACCGTCAACTTAATAAAGTGACAGTGAAGAACAAGTACCCATTGCCTAGGATCGATGATTTGTTCGATCAATTGAAAGGAGCCACTGTGTTCTCCAAAATAGACTTGAGATCATGGTACTATCAGTTAAGAGTAAAGGAATCAGATGTGTCTAAGACAGCTTTTCGAACAAGGTATGGGCATTATGAATTTTTAGTCATGCCTTTTGGTTTGACCAATGCTCCTGCGGTATTCATGGACTTAATGAACCGCATTTTTAGACCATACCTCGACAAGTTTGTAGTCATTTTCATTGACGACATACTGATTTATTCCCGAGATGAGAATGAGCATGCTGAGAACCTAAGGACAGTTTTACAGACTCTTCGAGAAAATCAATTATATGCCAAGTTCAGTAAAAGTGAATTTTGGCTCAAGGAAGTAGGATTTCTGGGAAATATTGTCTCGGGAGATGGAGTCCGAGTAGATCCAAGTAAGATTTCGGCCATAATGGAGTAGAATCCACTGAGAAATGTCTCTGAGGTTAGAAGTTTCCTAGGCCTAGCTGGCTATTATAGACGATTCGTCAAGGGGTTTTCTATGATTGCAACCCCGATGACTAAATTGTTACAGAAAAATGTGAAGTTTGAGTGGACAGAAAGATGCCAACAAAGTTTCGAGAAACTGAAAGCGATGTTGACAGAAGCTCCAGTTTTAGTACAACTTGAGACAGGGAAAGAATTTGTGATTTACAGCGATGCATCCTTAAATGGATTAGGTTGTGTACTTATGCAATAAGGCAAAGTGATTGCTTACGCCTCAAGACAGTTAAAGCCACATGAGAAGAATTATCTGACCCACGATCTAGAGTTGGCTGCCATAGTCTTCACATTGAAGATATGAAGATACCACCTATATGGTGAGAGATGTCGGATCTTCACCGATCACAAAAGTTTAAAGTACTTGATGACGCAGAAAGAGTTGAACTTAAGGCAGCGGAGATGGTTAGAGTTGATAAAAGACTATGAATTGGTCATTGACTACCATCCCGGAAAGGCGAATGTGGTCGCTGACGCTTTGAGTAGAAAGTCCCTATTTACATTAAGGGCATTGAATTCACGGATGACTTTATCCGACGATGGTTCTATTCTAGCTGAGTTGAGAGCTAGACCAATTTTCCTTCAAGAGATCATTGAAGCTCAAAAAGAAGATAGTGGATTGCAAGTCAAGAGAGCTCAGTGCGAGACAGATGTTGAGTCTGATTTTCGGATTAGACCCAATGGAAGTCTGATGTTCAAAGATAGAGTTTGTGTACCGAGAAAGGAAGAGCTTATTCAGGGAATTTTACGTGAGGCCCATAACGGATGTTTATCTGTACATTTGGGTGGTACCAAGATGTATAATGACTTGAAGCAACAATATTGGTAGCCGAGAATGAAGAAAGATATTTCAGAGTTCGTTTCCAAATGCTTGATTTGTCAGCAAGTAAAGGCTGAACACCAAGTACCTTCGGGTTTGCTTCAACCCATTTTGGTTCTGGAGTGGAAATGGGACCGTATTACTATGGATTTTGTAACGGGTTTACCGTTGTCTCCGAGCAAGAAAGATGTTGTATGGGTCGTGGTTGATAGACTTACGAAGTCAGCCTATTTTATACCTGTACGAGTTGATTATTCACTAGACAAGTTGGTAAACTTGTACGTTTCAGAAATAGTAAGGCTTCACAGTGTTCCATTGTCAATCATCTCGAATAGAGATCCGAGGTTTACATCCAGATTTTGAAGAAGTTGCAAGAGGCCTTGGGTACAAAGTTGAACTTTAGTACCACTTTTCATCCTCAAACTGACGGTCAGTTGGAGAGGTTAATTCAAGTACTCGAGGATATGCTCAGATGTTGTATTATTGAATTTCGAGCGCTTGGGAAAAGTTTCTCCCATTGGTAGAGTTTGCCTACAATAATAGTTTTCAATCGAGTTTAAAGATGGCGCCTTATGAGGTTCTATATGGGCGTAAGTGCGTAACGCCTTTATTTTGGGTGAACTCAAGGAAAACCAAATTCACGGGGTTGATTTGGTTAGAGAAGTCAAGAGAAAGTGAAAGTGATACGAGAATGTTTAAAAGTCAGATCGAGATAGACGAAGTCCTATTCTGACTTAAAGAGAAAAGAGATAGAGTATCAAGTCGGAGATAAAGTTTTCTTGAAAGTGTCACCATGGAGAAAAGTTCTCGATTTGGCCGAGAAAGGCAAGTTGAGTCCATGTTTTATTAGACCGTATGAGATTACCGAGAAAGTTGGGCGGTAGCTTATCGATTGGCTTTGCCATCGAGTTAGAAAAGATTCACGATGTGTTTCACGTGTCCATGTTGCGACGCTACCGATCGATCCTTCACATGTAATTACCCCGCGGAGATAAAGATTCATCCCGACATGACTTATGGTGAAGAACCGCTAAGATTTTAGCTCGTGAAGTCAAGCGGCTAAGAAATAAAAGTATTGCCCTGTAAAAGTATTGTGACAAAGACATGGAATAGAAGAAGCTACGTGGGAACCAGAAAAGAGCATGAGAAACCAGTATCCAAACCTGTTTGCTGGTAAGATTTTCGAGGACAAAAATTCCTAAAAGAGGGAGAATTGTAACAGCCCGATTCAGGGCCTAGTCGGAATAATGGTGCGAGACCATAAATCTGAGTTAGTAAATTGAGTTCTTAAGGTTTATGACATGTTTGCATGATAGTATTAAAGTTCCATGTAGAAATTTTGTGAAATTGACATGGAATGATCAAATAGGACTAAATTGCAAAAGTTGCAAAATATGAGTTTCTAGAAGCTTTTTGTATGAAATAGCTTTAAAATATTAATTAGAAGTCCTTAAATAGCAATTTGCCCAAATTATAAGTTTTTGACAAAAATGGACATGAGTTAGTAAATTGTAAATTTTTAAAGAGAATGGCATTTTGGTCATTTACAAATTAAATGATTAAAATAGGAAAAAGATGATAAAAATTTCATTCATCTTCTTCCTTGTGCCGAAAATTGGGAGACTCCATAGCTAGGGTTCTTCAAATTTTTGAAGCTTGCAAGTAAGTCATCCTAGCCCCGTTTTTAATATTCTTCGTATTTTTGGAGTCCTCGTATTATGAATTAGCTATTTTGAGCTATAAGATGAGCTAAGAAGCATGTTAAAAAATCTACCCATGTGTATCATGCATGTAAAATGATATTTTATGGAAGATTATGGGAGTTTGATGTTAGATAAACATCTTTTCCTTAGTGAATTTCATGAAAAATGATAGTATGGACTAATTTGTAATAGTTATGAAATTGGTCATACCTATTAGAAATAGTGAGAATTGATGATTTTTATAGTAGAGAAAATGAATCAGCTAAACATGATGTTTAAGAAAGTTGAATGAGAATTATTTTACGAGCCTAGGGGCAAAAGTGCAAATATGAGAAAGTTTAGGGGCAAATAGTAATTTTGCCAAAGATGAGTTAAGGGTCAATTTAGTCAGTATGAGTATTAAATGATCTAATTATTATAGATCAAGAAAAACGAAGCCTGGATCAAAACCGAGGCAAGAACAAAGTCGAGGACTAAATTGCATATCTACATACATTTTGTATATTGAGGTAAGTTTGTATGTTTTCTAAGCTTTATGATTAATATCATTAAATTGCTTAGTATAATGTAGAATATATTTTAAATTCCATGAGACTGTTTAATGCTATGTTAAACAAAGAAATCAATGAGATCAAGCATGAGAAAGTCCCGATTGAAGTTGAATTACTTAGGATACTCGATCTATCACATGAAATGAGAAAGTCCGTATAAGACCAAGCCAAGGCATGGCATCGGCAATCAAGCAAGTTATCATGTAAGACCAAGACAAGTCTTGGCATTTAAGAGTTTTTATGAGATGAAGACCCATATAAGCCCAAGCCAAGGCATGGCATTGGTGAGTCTCCAAGCAAAGTTATCATGTAAGTCCAAGACAAGTCTTGGCATTAAAAAGCTATAAAGAGATAGAGATCCCATGTAAGTCCAAGCCAAGGCATGGCATTGGTGAGTAACAAGAAAGATTTCATGTTAGCCCAAGCCAAGGCTCGACATTGACAAGTAAAGATACCAAGTAAGACCATGTCGAGACATGGTAATGGTAAGTTCCCAAGGGAACTCATAAGGAAGACTTCGTGTAAGCCCATGTCAAGACATGGCATCAATACCAAGTAAGAGATCCCATGTAAGGCTATATCAAGGATATAGCATTGGCATCAAGACACATGTGTTTTGAGATTTAGTATCCTCTGTTATTCATAGTAATTCATCGGGCAAAAGAGTAAAGATTAAATGAGAAAGTAAGAAAGTTAAGTAAGTAAAGTTATTATCAAGTTATGCTAGTTAGAGTTAATTAAGAGTATTATTCATGATATGAATGATGAAGTTGAGATTATGCTTATCATAGTAAAGTATACTGATCTATGTGATCAAGTGATACAGGTATCTTGTTACCGTACGAGCATGAGAATAGTAAGTACCATGAGATATGTAAGAATCAGTAAGAGTAAGTAAGCTTAAATACTTGAGATTTCATAATGCCATTGTTTATGATGAATGGTTAATGTTAAGCAAATATATTGCTATGAGAATTACATGCAAACTTACTAAGCTAAATGCTTACGTCCTTTATTCTTTCTTTCCATGTAGTCCCGCCAAGCTAATCTCGTGGATCATCGTCATCGAAGCTCAGAGCACACTATCAATCACTATTTTGGTATAGCCAAGTTGTTTATTTTAAGTATGGCATGTATAGAAAACATTTCATTTTGAGTTATGTTTTAAAACTAGCCAAAGTGTTGGCTATCAAGCTTAGTATTCTTTTTGTATATGGCCAAAGAGATGAGTCATGAATGATTAAGTATGTATGTCCTAATCTATCAATGAAGTATGCATCCTTGTTCATGTAAGATGTAATACTTGAGTTGCTGAATTGAGCATGAGTTTGGTCTTGATTCCAGGGTGACAATTGGCTTGGTAAATAGCCTCTAAGTGCCCACACGGATGGACACACGGGGCGTGTGTCTGGGCCGTGTGCACCTCACACCTTTGTATCTTAAGTCGAGAATAGACCACGAGACTAGTCACACGCGCGCAGCCTAGGGCGTGTGGGATTAATCGCTGTTGGCCACGCCAGCTAGCTACACGGGCGTGTCTAGACTCTAGGCCGTGTTAAGGTAGTCGCAGTGCACCACGGGTGGTAAGCACGGCGTGAGCCTTGGCCGTGGGGCATTGGCGAGAATCTTCAGTTTTAGGCACGGTTTGGGGCCACGGGCGTGTCGGGCCGTGTGTAATTTGGCAAGATCCACCACGGGTGAAAGACACGGACATGTTTTAGGGGTGCACAGGCGTGTCCCAAGTCACACCTGACGTGTGACCCTGCTCGAGAAAGTTTCGGATGAGTTTCAAAGTTTTGGGACGTAAGTCCGAGGCCTCGTAGGCCCATAAAATGTCTGATTTGACTAAGAAAGAGAAATTTTTAATTCGGAACGAAATTTTATAGCCCGTGAGTACATGTTTAAGTGAGTTCAAGCATGGTAATGTCTCGTATCCAGTCTTAGTCTCGGACTCGGGTATAGGGTGTTACATGAGCAACAAAATTAGAGATCTTTTTTGTCAAGTTGATATCTTCAAATTTATAACGTACATTTGAAATGTTCTTTTGAAGGCAATAGTAACGATATATATATATTATAAATAGAAGAAATTTAACTAAAAATAGATAATTTAGGCTTAATTTAGGCTTGAATTATTCATATTTTAAATTAATTAATATTTTTAAAAAATTTTATTAGTTAAAAAAGTAATTATTGGTGCAAAAAATAAATAAATTATTACCCCATTATCTATTTTATTAAATAAAAAAATATTATGCCATTTATTCTCTTTAAAAGAATTTAATTTACAAATATACTAGTACGATAAATCCATTTTATATGCTTATATTTTTCTTTATTTAGGATAAGAATGGGTTAGAATTTGATGGTTAACAAAAATAACTTTTCATTTTAAAAAGCTTTTAAATCATTTTTTTGTTAAAAAGATAAGTAATTTGATTTTTATATAAAATAAATTTAATTAATGGTAAATATTATTATATTGATAAAAAATTTATTTTTAAGTTTTTGCATACAAAAAGTGTATCATTTTCTCATTAACATACAAGGTTTCTCATAAATCAAATGTTGGAGATAAGATCAGATAAATTAAATTAAAAAAAAATAAAGTTTAAGAATTAGCCAATGAGGATAGCATTGCCCTAGTTTCGTAACACAAGGAACACAAAGAATAAAGAAATAGCAAGCAGGCAAGCAATGATGGAGGGTTGGGAGGAACAACATAGTTATTAAGTGAAACAGCAGCTAAGCAGCAAGAAGACTCACCAACGCTAAACCAAATTTGTGAAATATGAAACATTACAGTAAAGAAAATGCTATATTCAATTTGGTAAAAATTTGATAATCTTCTCCAAGTTAGAAATGACAACCAATAGAAATACCAATCCAAAAAATGGCTTATAAGTCTGTAATCTAAAAATTAATTAAATCGAATTTTGTAATTTCATAAATTTTATTTTTTTATAAAAAAATTATTTTGAGGGTTTGACTGATTGTACTAGATTGGCCTTCTCGTATACTAGTAAGTTTAAAAGGTATCCATACCTCCTCCAAGGGCTAAGAAACTAGCATAAGACTTGCTGCCAAAGCGATAGCGAACTTGTTTTGAAAAGGTAGGATGCTTCTTGACGGGTAGAGCTTTTTTCCTTTTTTGGATGTTTTACTTGGTATATACCTGTGATTTTCACGAATGTATTTGACAATTCATAATAAAATCTCTATGGATAAATTGCAGAAGGTTTAAAAGCTCAAACATCCATATATACAATGAATTTTAAAAGCTCATACATCCAGCACGAAAGAGAGTTAGGTCATTTTCTGCAAATAACACATTTTCAAGAATGAGGTAGAATAAGCAACTAAAATTTGCTAAATCTTAGAAACCTGTTTCTGATCTATTAAATTAGTAGTTATCACAAATGAATTCATCCATGCAAGACAAAATAGTTCATGTGTATCGTTTGGAAATCACTCTCTTTGAGAGAATTGGTAAAATTTTTCGATTGCTATAAAATAAAGTAGCAATAGTGATATAAGGTGGGGATTGGAATGTTGCACTCTTTGAAGAAATGCTCTTTAATATTTCATTTTCTGATCCTAGTTTTATGTAATACCCCTAACCCGTATCCATCGTCGGACGAGGGTTAAGAGGCATTACCGGACATATCGGAACATATCACAAACATTTCACTAAAATCAAACATTCACAAACATTCCATAGCGAAAATATACACATAGAGTCCCTTTAGAAGGTTTACGAGACCTTAAACATGCTTTAGAGAAGGTTCAGGACTAAACCGATCTCATACGGGAACTTTGCAGAACTTAGAAAATTTTTCTTTTAAAACAGGGCACACGCCCGTGTGGCTTGGCCGTGTGCCTCACACAGCCGTGCCTTGGACCATGTCGCAGCCCGTGTGCAACACTGACTTGGGTCACACGGCCTGGCACACGCCCGTGCTTCTTGCCCATATAGCAAACTGACTTGAATCACATGGCTTGTCACACACCCGTGTGTCTGGCCCGTGTGCAAGTCTAACTTGCTTCGAATTGGAGCATTGAAAGACACTGTCGAGACACACGCCCGTGTGCTCAACCATGTGGACAATTATAGGCCATTTGCAAGGCCAAATTGCCACCCATTTTGGGTCATTCCTATAAGCATCACTCTATACTCAACTCATACCCAATTAATGGTCAAAATCTTACCTAAACATGCAAAATTCATGTTACAATATCCTCATTCATTTCTATATACAATTCCATACTAAAAGCATATGATTCACATCTCATTTCAAACCATTTCAAACATGCAATATATTCACCATTTCAACTACCAAATCAAGTATGAAACATACTATTTCTATTTCACTAGAGCATACCATAATGGCCATTCACACAAGACCATTATAGCCCATCACATACACCATTTTCACATAGCAAAACATATACCAAAATTAATCCAAGTCTCATCTATTATCAAGCCATATCACATGGCTATATTTACACATTTCAAAACATAATAAAAATTCTCTAGCCTATACATGCCATACTTCAATATGTACATTTTCAAAAGGTACCAAAATATAGTTCGATAGTGTAGTGATGATCCTCGACGATCCCCGAGCTTCCAGTAGCTTTGATAATCTATAAAACAATGCAAACACACACAAAGTAAGCTTTCAAAAGCTTAGTAAGCTATATACAAATAAACTTATCACATAGAACAATTATAAACCATTACATACATATGGTTCTTGGCACAACACAATCACAAGTCATATTTCTCTTATATCTCAATTGATCATGTTCACTTGCTCATAATCACTTATCATGTAATATAGCTCACATATCAAATGATCATATTCATACATACCTTTCATTGCCAAATTTCATATACATACATACGTACCAGAATTCGAATGCACATTCGTATACTCATTCATTTCTAGGAATGCCCGTTGAACCGTTCGGAATCAATAATTATACTCAAATATCTCGTAAAGCTCATACAATCCCAACGTCCCAGACGTGGTCTTACATGTAATTAAATATCGATGCCTCTGTCCCAGACAGGGTCTTACATGAAATCATATACGATGCCAATGTCCCAGACATGGTCTTACACGTAAATCTCAAACCGATGCCAATGTCCCAGACGTGGTCTTACACGATAACTCATATCGGAATCCTATGTCATGACATATGTATCCTAATTATTCCTATGGTTCGTACGGGGCTTTTCGGACGTCATCATATTATCAGAATTTTCTCGGATTTCACATATTCAGCTCCAATAGCCATTTATCACATTTCATTAACATATAAGCAATAATAATTCAATTCAAACACATTTATTTGTATATAGACTTACCTCGTACGGAAATGAACGGAAACGAACGGCTATTCAACTACTTTCGATTTTCCTCGATCTAATTCTGTTTTCTTTGGTTCTTGATCTATACACATTCAAATTTAACTCTTTTATTCACCAAATCATTAAATTCAATCCATATACACATATTTAGGGCATTTTACAAATTATCCCTCACATTTTCACATTTTGACATTTTAGTCCCTATTTCATAAAATCACAAAATACACATAATTTCACATTTTTCATGCTTAGCCAAATTTTCATGGAGTTCATTTAAGCCCATATATTTCATTTATTTCACATTTTAGTCCTTCAATTTCTCATTTTCACAATTTAGCCCATAATACTCAAATTCATCAAAAATCCAAATACAAAACATGTTAACCCAACACATATCTTTCATTTTTCATCAACTAACATCACAAAATCAAAAATGGATTAACTCAAAATCATCAACCAATTCAAAAATTAGGGCATGGGCTAGATAGAATACGAAGCAACGATTTCAAGAACATAAAAATCATCAAAAATCGAGCAAAGAACTTACCTTGATCAAAGATACAAGTGTCGAATGCATGAGAGCTCAAAAATGGTGTTTTCTTTCTTTAGAAATTCGGCATTCACCAAAAAGATGAACTAAATCATGTTTTTGGTTTATTTAATTAACCATTATTTATTTAATTACCAAAATGTCTATTAATAAAACATTAAAATTTCATATAATGGATGACCATTTAAGTCAAAATCCACTAACTATGGTCTAATCACATAATAAGGACCTCTCATTTAAGAAGCCATGTCAATTCGGCACTTCATCAAGTAGAACACAACTTTTACATTTTCTACTATTAAATCATTTTATCAAATCAGCACACAAACAATAAAATTTTCATACGAAATTTTCACACATAACAACTCACATATTATAAACATCAAAAATAATATTAAATTATTCCTCTGACCTTGGATTTGTGGTCCTGAAACCACTATTTCGACTAAGGTATAAACCTGGCTATTACATTTTAAATCTAAAATACAAATTTCTATAGTAAATTTCATTTTCAGAAGAGTGGCCACTAATTGCAATAAATTATGAGAGTTTATTTCTTAAATAGGTTTAGTTTGCGTATAATGTGATTGAATTTAGAAACCGATAATGTGAAAGACCTATTTAGTTTGCGTATAATCATGAGTTTATTTCTTAACAGAATCCAGAGACTAATATGGGCAAAAAAGAAAAGCTTAGAGACAAAAATGGAAAAAGTTTATAAGTTCAAATACTAAATAATACAAGAAACTAACACAGAACAATCTGCAGAAGAAATATGGCCATTTCATTTCCAGAATTTAAAAAAAAAAGATATAAAAAAAAGAATGAGATGAAAACTTACCAGAATTTTTTTGGTTTCGGCAAAGAGAACGGCGATGAGAATTGGGGAAAATCTAGAGAACAGCGATGAGAATTAGGGAAAAAGAGAACGGCGATGAAATGAAAACAGTTAGGGATTTCGATCAGTTAGGGGAAATTGGGGAAAAGAAACTAAGGAAGAAATGAAAGGATTTGGAAAATTTTTTGAGCAAATATAATTTGGGGAAAAACTCAAGGAATTTCGGGTTTAGGGTTAGCTTTGGGAAAATTTAGGGTATAAGGGAAATTGGGGGTTTCGGTATTTGGGGATAAAATGATGAAACAAAAATGACGCCATTTTGATAAACATAATGACGTCACTAAATCGCAAAACAAAACGACGTCGTTTTAATTAAACTTTTTTCGGTGTTTTTCAAAAAGCGCCGCTAATTCTTGATCTATTACGGCGTTTCTGTACTAGCGCCGCTAATGCCACTAAAGCGCAAAATAAAATGGTGATGTTTTGCTTAATTTTTTTGCTGCATTTTTCAAGAAGCGCCTCTAATTCTCGATCTATAGCGGCGCTTTTCAAAAAGCGCCGCTAATTCTCGATCTATTACGGCATTTTTGAATTGGCGCTGCTAATGCCACTAAAGCGCAAAATAAAACGACGACATTTTGATTAATTATTTTGTGGCTGTTTTCAAAAAGCGTCGCTAATTCTCGATCTAGAGCGGCGTTTTCCAAAAAGCGTCGCTAATGCCACTAAAGACGCAACTTAAAACGACGCCGTTTAAGCTAAAGTAAAATGTTTTTTATGGCGTTTTTGTCAAAAACGCACAAAAACGCCGCTAATGCCTTTGATAGTAATAAATTTTAATATTTTAATTATTTCTTAAATTCCTTTAAACTAAGTTTGTTTTGTTTCAAACAATATATCTAATTTGTAAAATTTTATAATTGTGTACGAAATTAATTTTAAAAAATGAAACCAAACCCTAAACCCTGAAACCATATACCTTAAACCCTAAATATATATTACAAGGTACGAAAGTTATTAAAAAAGAATCTTATTGCTTACTTAAACCCTAAAATAAATTATTTTTTGGCATTTTTAATCAAAACCCCTAACCTTTAAACCCTAATACCCTAACCCCCTAGAACTATAAACACTAAGACCCTAACTATAAAACACTACACCCCAAACCCTAAACCCCAAATCCAAAATAACACACCTTAAACCCTAAACCTAAAATACTAAGCCCTAAACCCTAAACTCTAAAATACTAAGCCCTAAACCCTAAAACTCTAAACCCTATATATATTACTAGATACAAAAGTAATTAAAAAAGAATTTTATTTCTTACTTATACCCTAAAATAAATTGATTTTTTTGTCATTTTTATCAAAATCCCTAACCCTTAAACCATAATACCCTAACCCTTAAAACCATAAACACTAAGACCTTGATTATAAAACACTAAACCCCAAACAACATACTTTAGAATACTAAACCCTAAACCCAAAATAACAAACCATAAACCATAAACTTAAAATACTAAACATTAAACCCTAAACTATAAAACCTTAAACCATAAAACCCTAAACTATATACATAAAACCTTAAATCTTAAACCCTAAACCCAAAAATAAATTTAATCAATATTAAGTACTACTTCCACAATTTATTATAAACATAAACTTTTACATTAATATCTCTATATATACACATCAATATCCATATGATTTTTTTTGGGGTTTAAAGTTTAAGGTTTAAGATTTTTTTTAGGATTCAGGGTTTAAGGGTTTAGAGAAAGCCATATGGCGTCGAATTTAATAGCTTAGTAACTTAAATGAAAACTTCTAAATAGTTTAGTTATCAATTTGTAACTTTTCATAATTAAGTAACTAAAATGAAACTTTGTCATAGCTAAGTGAATGGTGTAGTTTATATTTTTTATAAAGTCAGTTTCAAATATCAAAATAAAATCGAATTCAAAACAAAAAATAAGAAAAAAAATATGAAAATTAAATCGAATCAAATCGAAACGAGTGTCGGTTACCCTACACGAAAATGGCACTATTGCTCAACTTTTTGCGGCGTTTGGACCAAAAACGCCGCTATTGCTCATTGTTTTAGCCGCGTTTGGACCAAAAAGCCGCTATTGCTCATTTTTTAGCGGCGTTTGGACCAAAAACGCCGCTATTGCTTAGTTTTTAGTAGCGTTTATTTTAAAAACGCCACTATTGCTCAACTTTTTGCGGCGTTTTCTTGCAAACGCTGCTAATGTATAACCTTTGCGGCATTTTTTGTCCAAACGCCACTAAAAACGCCGCTAAAGCCCTATTTTCCTGTAGTGTGTTTGCTCAAGAGCTTTAAAGCCTTTGAATTCTTAAGAAAAAAAAAAAAAAGGTGGAGAGTAAGTTTAGGGGTGCATGGTTTGTTGGTTGGTTTTGTTGATGTTTATTTTATTGTTATTGAAGTTTTTTTAGGGGGAGGGGTTATATGGATGTTGATATATGATACTTTTTAGGTATGTAATTGTTGTGATGTCCTATTACTTGATATATCCTTATCTTTATTATGTGTTAATGCTATCATTCTTGATTGTTAATACCTCTCTTATCTTGCATTAATAGTTAGTTAAATTCATAGTTAAGTGGATGGATTAAAGTGGAGTGTCAACTTAATTTTCCTTGCTTGATGTGTTGTTTTGTTTTTGTTCAAAAATGCCAAAGGGGAAGATTGCTAATATCAGTTACAACTACCAAGTGCAACTTAATGAACATTCCATAAAGTATTATAATTTTCTTTATTTGGTTGGCATGTTTTGATCAAAATTCTTTGGACTTTTAATTGATTATCTATGGGGACTTTCAATATGATCAAAGTTCACATAAATAAGAAGTTTGATTTTTATAGTGTTTTATGGCAAGAAGATCTTTGTTGTTGTACCCTTTATTAAAGATTTATTTAGGGGATATTTTGTGAAATTTGATATTCACATTTATTGTAATTTAACAAGTCACTTTATGCTTATTTATAGGTGGCTTGTTTAGGTTATTAGAGTATAGTGAGAGAACAATTTATTTGTTCATTTAAGAACTATATTCTTTGAGTGCATTTTTGTAAGTAAATTGAATTGTTAATCTATTTACAACTAAGCTTTCAGGGGAAAAGACTTAGAGAGATAATGATTTAGATAGAAGTATAATAGCGAGATTTTATCTTGGTGAGTGAATTAAACTTAAATCACACTTTGTACTTGTTAATTTGATAATGAATTACTCTCTAGGCAATCCCCTACAAACATAAGAAGATTTCAAATTGTTTAAACAATTTTTGGTGCCATCTTTGTTATAACTAGTAGTAATATCATTCAATTACAACTGAACAAATATCTAACAGGCACAATTAATGATTTTACACTTTCTACTTGTTAATTTGATAGTGAATTACTCTACAGGCAACATAAGAAGATTTTGAACACCGTAAGAATATCTGACAGGCACAATGAATGATTTTACACATTCTACTTGTGAATTGTTACCAAATAAACATAAAAATAAATATTACTAGAATCATAGAGCTTGACGAACAGCTTGATTTAAATAAAGAAAAATACATAAGTTACATTTAAGTATATATATAAAAAAAAATCGAAGAATATACACCACAACATTTGATATACAAATACAAGGAACTATGAGTTTCTCTAGCTTAAGTAACGAGTTATCTTACACCGATTTTTCTAACCTTTTTTTTTTTCAAAAAAGAGACCGAAAACCAGAAAAATTAGACAAAAAATTGGTTAGTTGGTGGGTTTTAGGTCCTTTTCGAAAGCATCATATTCCCACTCTACGATTTCATCTGTTTCATAATCTAAACTCTCTTCATCTTCGTCTTGTTCCAACTCGAATTTCAGTTTCTTTTGATCCTTTTTATTTAAGGAAGACTTTAATCGCGACCAGGGACTTTTCTGCGACTTTGGGATGGACGGTGAGTGTGAGTTTAGGATTGGGTTCTCAAGTTCTAAAGTTGGTCTCTCCATGGATTCAAATTCTTCCCTTATACTTTCAAGATCATCAAATAGCTCTTTCAACCTTTCATCTTTTTTCCTGTATCATACTCATTTCCCGTTAAGCAATGTAATGTAATATATAGTTCAACACATACAAAGGGAAGAAAATTAAAATAGATTTATTTACCTGTAAGTTCCTTCATTTGGAGAATAGATCTGTGTTTTCATTGAACCCACTACACTAAAGGTACTTACAAACTGAAATAAAAATGAAAACCAAAATTATGTGCACCATACATTCCCGAAGTTATGTTTCATATTCTAATTCGGTGTTAGTTTGAATCTGAATTAGAACATATAATTAAATTTTAAACATATAATTGAAGTGTACTTATTGCATCTATAGTTTAGTTTTGAGGGGAAATATCTCTCTTTTTAATGACGCTGTCTTCTACTTTTTTTAACATTTGGCTCAAACTATTCCTATGAAAGGTGCATAAGTGTTCATAATTTAATCTTTGTATTTTAAATATTCTATACTTTATATTTAGACTATCATTTAGCGTTCAAACAGATGAGTAAATTGATAAAAAGACTTGATTAGTATGATATTGATATTTTAAAAACTTGATTAAAGTTTATGACCAATTTAAAAGAATATCCGATCAAATTAGCCTTAATTTCTTAACTTGATAAAACTGATATTTTGCATACTGCAAATAAATAAATATAAATAATATATATTTCAGGATGAGACTGATACATACTTTGGATTCAAGGTTAAGATATTCTTCTTCAAGATTTCTTCTTTGGTTAGGAGCTTTTTGAGATTCATCCTTTGCTGTTTCTCCTGACCTGATTTTTTTAAAAGAATAAATCGTGAAAAGCATGAATTGTTTATTTTTATTTATAAATATTTATAATTTTTTATTTTTTATTTTTATTTTTTTTTAATTTTTTTTTTACAGTTAATAAGTTTTTATCCTTTAAAGTGGAAGGTTGGTTTATGTTACGGATTTATTAGAATACAAGTTCAAAAATTAAGAGCTTATTCATGTGCACAAAAAGTAGGAAAGTTTATTTAAATAAAGTGAGAAAGTTCAAGGACTATTATGAATTTCACCAACAAAGCATTATACCTTTCGCTTGAGCTCAAGCTCTCCACCAGTTGCCTAATTCTTGATATGGAAGGCCTGAGTTGTTCCTTAATATAGGATAGAAACAGAATAAAAATGAGGAAAATATGTAGCAACAGATTCCATGGAAATGAATGACAATTACTGTTTATCGCTAAGTTTTGAGCAACTTTCATGGATAAGATTGTAAGCAGAGCAAATACCTTGTAAGCAGATAGAAGGTGAGTGACCAAATTCACAAAATATTCCCCATATCTCTCTAGTTCACCACTAGCAAATTAAAATGGAAAAAAAATAATAATCAAAACTAGTAATCATTTAAAACTTTAGATTAGATATGGTAAAGATTAGGGATGAATAAATTTCTATTCCATTAAAAAATATTAAAATTTCAAATTTAAATTAAATAGTTTGAATTATTCAAAAATTTTAGTTAATTTAAATAAATAGTTAAGAGTTAAATAGGTTAGTTCGAATTTGAATGGTCCAGTTTGAGATGTTCAAATACTTGATGTTTAGAATAATTAATTATAATTTAGCCTTACCTCTTGAACACAAATTTTTATCATGGTTATCCATGATTTGAGTGGGCTAATTTTTTACAATGGTTGAAGGATTTATAGATGCAGGTTTTGAACGGTTGAATTAACCATCTAAAAATTATAGTTTTCTGTTCTATAGCCTAAACTTGTTATTGTAAGTGTTATAAAATTTGTTACATACTTGACCTGCTTCTCCTTCTGCTCATGGAAGGTGGTTTGCAGAAACCATGTATCTTCTAGAAAATGAATCCAGGCATTAACCACGTCTGCTTCTACTCGGCATGAAGCAATAGATCTCGAAATTTCCTCTTCCTACGAACACAAGAAACACAAGGCAAATCTATGAATATCGGTAGGGAGACAGATAGATAGTTCTACTTGTAAAACCATATTTACTACTTAAATAGCAAATATACCTTTGATGTCAGTTGTAGAAGAATCTGGTTACTGGCGTCATCAAAATGCTCTCGCTCTTCCCTTGCATTCCGAAGGCGTACACGAGCAGCGATAAGTGATGCATTCACCTGATCCAAATTCATAGCCATTTCGTAATCCCATTCCCAAGTGTTCCATTTTTCATTTTTTTTCTTTTTAAATTACATTTTCAAGTATTGAAGAAAACCTTTTTAAGTTCAGCTTCAAGTTCATCTTTTTGCTTCTCAAGCTCTTGAATCGCAGCTTCCAGTTCCTGGGAAATTTCATACCAATTATCTTTCATTTTTCTTGTAGATAAAAAAGAATGAAATTTCATATTTGATACTGCAATTAGAAAGTAAAGAGTTTCCCTTAAGGGTTAATACCTTCTCTTGTTGGCTCACTTCGTTAGCTTTAGCAATACGAAAGCTGACCGCTTCTTCTTTCTGAACCCTGATTCAAACACAGAGGGAATGCTAAAATGAACAACACAAATTTCTATGCAACCAAACACTCACAAGCCTTTCCACTTAATGTATGAATGCCTTCGCCTTAGTTCACACATATAAGAATGTTACATTTGCTGTTGAATGATAACAAGAATCTAACTAGCAATTACCCTTTTCCTTCAACTATAGATATTCAACATTTGTATCTGACACATTTTTGGATAAGTGAGAATATGATCTTCCAACAACCCTATAAATATATGGAATTTATAACTAAACATACCTATGTTAGACACATATCACTATTGAACACTTATACTTAAGTTCAAGTAAGATAGGTTAATTTCATCCAATTAATAATATTCCAAGCAGGAAATGGTAAGTTATGATCCACTTAAAACCTTTGCTCCAAAATGCGCTTTTCAGCCTTTGATGTTGAGTTACTGAGAGATTCTGATAGAACTTTTAATTTATCAACCTGCAACAAAAATGAACCATATATGATAATAACATAATTGATACTTACAGTAAGCAAAACGCCATCACATCATACTGGTGTTCGTATCTTCTCTTTCAACGGCTAATCTATAATTTACCTTTCAATGGACTTAACTGGTTTTCCAAACAGATCTTTCCAAGATGTGATTGAAAAGTCATTTCCACAAGAGTCACTGGTTAATAAAAATTTTGTTTATGTCACTTCTCAGTGATCGGCAAGATACTATCACTTTCTTGAACCGCATCATGCTCATAAGCCAGTTTTGTAGGTAAAATGATATCATGGTTGCAAAAAAGACTCCCGTATGGGGAGATCCTCTGCTCGAACTTAGGAAGTTGCACCTTCAGATGATAAAGCCTTGAGGGTTGATCGGCACTCAAAAAGGATAATACCATCTATAGGGCACGACCCTAACGCAACGCGACCTAAGAAAATGGTAGTACTTTGCTGGTCAGTAAGTTGTGACATAATCGAAAAGGATTCTCATAGGGAGACCTTGGGTTCGAACTTGAGGAGGTGTATCTTTGGGTGACAAAGCTTTGAAGGATTTGGGGTGCCCAGAGAGGACAAATACAGGCTTATGAGCACAATGCCAGCACAACGTGGCTCAGAGAAGTGGTAGTATCTTACCCATCGATGAATTGCGTCACTTTAACACTTTACAGTTCATTAAATGCTATATAATATAATATAATATAAAGTGAGAGATGCATAAGGTGGAAGAAATGTACCTTTTCAGCATGAAGTTGTGGAGTATCCCCATTGCTTAAAGTTTTTTTCTTTAGTAACAGTGCCTCCAATCTAGAATATAACCTGACCAGGCCAAGAGCTTCTTTAAGAGCCTACAATGAAAGACCAAAACCTTCAATTTTACTGAATCATAAGATATTGAGTACTATTTGATTAATGAGATCTACAGTGAACAATTTATAAGCTTTCACCTCTATCATTGCAGTAGTTTGTTTTTGAAAAAAATCTTCATGGCCTTGAGTTGAAGAGTTTTGGAGTGCCTTCATTTCTCCAAGTTTTTCCTTTAGACTGCAGGCTTCAGCATCTATTCTGATAGCAGACACAAACAAATGGAGGGAAAAGATTACATAAGGTTTCTATATCATTATACCATGTTTAGAATTGTTTACTGCTTTCAACATGTGAAGAAATGATAGTAAATCCATATTACACAACAAAAAATTATGTTAATAGAAAGATCAATGTTCACATCTGGGTTTTCATAAGCTTTATAACAAGAAACCAAGAATCATAACCCCTTAAGGTTCAAGATACATAGATATGTATACTTGTATCAAACACAAATAACATGGCTCTAATTGACAGGTCTATGTAATCAGAGAAACATTTGAATTAAACATTATAAACATACCAATACATACATATATATTTTATGTACTCATTAATCACCTTGCAAGACCAACATTTATTTTGAGCCCTTTAATTGCAGCTTGAGCATATTGGAGCAGTTCTTCTCGTTTTACCTGCAAGACGTAACAGAGAAAGAATAACGGAGAGATTATATTTATGTTAGGTTAAGGAAAAATGAAACGAATCTATTTATATATGTATGTATGTTAGATTAACTTTAATAACATAAATGCAAGGTACTTACCAATACTTCCTCCACATAGTTTGAGAAAGCCACTGCTAAGTTCATTATGTTGCTCATTACTGTCTCATGAACTTCCTTCCCTCCTGCAATACAGAGCCTGTATATGACGAAACCAATGAATCTTACTTGGAATTAAAAGACAAGAAAAATATGATTCTTCTAAACAGTTTCTCTTATTGATCCGAAAATAACTTTTAAGCGATTAACTTAGGCAAACAGTCAAAAGCAACAAGAAAGAGTTGGAAAATTCACCTAAGTATTTCCATAAATAGTGAAACCTCTTCCTCGTTTGGTACTTCAAGAATCTGAGTCATACAAAAGAGTTACCCTGCGGTTAAATTCAATCGATCAGCAAATACAAAGCCCAAATATGCGAAAGCATACAAAGTTACATCAAAGTGCAGAAAAAATGAATTCCAAATCATAATGCCACAGCCGTCTAATAAGAGTGCAAAAACCACCAAGCACTTGTTTTTCTGGTTGGTTCAGAAATGATAATCATATACCCCAACTCCTATATGAATACCAGTACGATATATATAGGGTTAATTCCGCCAAACATCCCTAAATCATTATTTAAAATTTAAATTAGTCCATAAACTTTAAAATATTTTAATTGAGCCTTCAAAGTATCAGTATTAACTACCATTAGCTTGGGCGTCAAATAAAATCTCAAATATTATGGGAACCAATTTGCAAACAATATGTGTATCTACTGTATAAATAACTTGAATATAAAATATTAAAAAAAGAGTCCTAAATTTTATTGACACCATTATTTTACATATAAAATATAAGTTATTCATGTAGTAGGTACATACGTATTTATAATTAGATTCACCATTTTAAAAAATACTCCACATTATATGCGAATTGGCATTTAACGCCTAAAATGATGGCTATGCAAATGGAAATATCTTATTAATACAATATTGATACTTTTAGAATCTAATAAGAATGGTTTGAAATTCAATGACCAATTTAGAATTTGGATACGTATATATTATACAGACCAGCTAAAGATGGCCCAATGTTATCCATATGATGATCATTCCTTTGAGCAAAAATCAGCTATAAATGGCTTATGTGAGAACCAAATATTGCTCGTTCATGTGCATGACAAACGATGAAGCAACTTAATAAATTCCTTTATAAAAGCCTCCATCCCAATGACCATATTTATTTCTCGCAATATACTTTGTAAACAATACTGAGCACACAGTTATAAAGTTATTTTATGATAATCCAAGTACAAATTCGTGGCTATGATGCATAAAACATACTTGTCCCATTAATTCTCTTCCGTCAACGTAAATTAAAGTCATTTCCAAGGCAAACAACAAAAGGAAACTTAGCATGAAATCATGAAGGACTTACCATTGACAATGTCATCCCTTCAAGAGCTTGACTATAGAGAAAAACTTCCCGAAAATTCATTGGTTCCCCCACTTCTGGGTCATAGTAATATACCTGTAATCAATCATCCAAAACTAAGACAAGCCGTCTTGGTTGGCATTATAGAAGGATCAAAGGATAAAATCATATCAAATCAAATTAAAGTATAGGGATCAAAGTCTGAACTTGAGCATTATAGAGGGATCAAAGGCATAAATTACCACAAAACAAGATTTTTAAAAGAAGTAAAAAAAAAAAAAAAAAAGAAGAAGAAGAAGAAGAATAAAAAAAGAGAGATACAAAAGGATTACCGACCAAAGATGGCTTTTGGGGAGAATCCTTGATGTCTTCGAAAGAAAACTGATCAACGTTGTTTTTGTCATTATCATTAGTAGTGTCGCTGTTGTTAATAGTTATACTAATATTTTTATTATCATCGTTATTGTTATTTTGATCATTGAGTAATCTGTCGATTTCTTTAAGGGCGACGAGCCATCGTCTTAATAGCTGAATCCTTTCAACTCCTTTACATGATACCGATACTTCTTCCAGCCTCTTTACTGTTATTCGAAGGTTCTGCATATTCCTAGCAGCCTGATTTACGTCAAAAAAACTCCACCAATTTAGAATTTACACCATAGTTTGGTGGAATTAACCCAAATTTGAAAAAAGAAAAAGAAAAATGAACTTACAATGCGGTTATGGATCATCCTGGCACCACCGAACACGGCGGATCCGGCATGTTGGACGACGGAATCGGCGACACTCCATACGGTGCGTCTGAGGTTATTGTTTCCGCCTACTTCCACGGCTCTACTAACAGCCGTTCTTATCCATGACATTTTTCTTCCAATCTCAAACAACGTATAGATTCCAAGAAAAATAAATGAAGAAAAGATGACGAAGCATAAATAACTTAATTAAAATAATTAAAAAAAGAACGGGGATTTGATTTTCGTCGCGAATTTTTTTGTCTTTTGCATGTTTGGGGAAGCAACGAAACGAAGGGAAAAACAAAGTCAAAAAAGTAATAGAAAAAATAGTGAATGGATAAACACAATTTGGGCGTTGACGTGGGAGCGTAAATATTATTTTATTTTCCCGCATTGTACGAGTCCCATGCCTCGTGTTTCGCTTTCCTACTCTATTTTTTAACAACCATTTTTTTTCTAAATTTCAGGAAATAATTTTTTTTTTTTTGTTAATTGATTCATATCCATTAACTAATAAATAATTAGTAACCTACATTTCATTTTTTCATTTTTGATTTATAAAAGGGGTAAAACCTAACGGTAATATAAATAACGTGACTTGAACTTAAACTATATTTAAGATGATAAATATCTTAATTATCAAGTTAACATATAGAGTTTATTTCATCTTAATTTTATTTCAAAAAATAACTATGTTAAAAGTAATAAATATGTCTAAATATGGAAAAAGCTTGCCTCTGCTTTTACACCCATTTAAAATTAGTAGTATTTACGTATTTTAGAATAAATTAACTTTTTCACGAGTTAATTGTATGTTAATTAAAATATGTTAGATTTTAAGTTTTATTGTATAAAATAATTATAGTTTAATTTGTAATAATTGGGCAGCTCTGACGACATTTTCTCTGGCAATGACAAACGAAAGTATTATTGTATAAAAATAATTAAACTTTTAAGCATTATTCAAAAAAAAAATTAAACTTTTAAGCAGTTAAATAATTTAATAATTGTAAAATTAATGAAATAGTGATATACTTTGAAAACGAAAAGTTTTGGTTTGCACAAAAGAGTACATGAAAAGATATAAAGTAATGTAAGTAAAATTTAGAACAATAGCATAGGTAGATATACTAATGATAAGTGAGAGTGGTACAATTGTGTTTCTTCTCCACCATTTGGGAATGATATATATGTTTTAATTTAATTAATTTAATTTGATAGTTTTAGTTTAAATTGTATTAGTTATCATTCATTTGTTTTTGTAAATATTTGATTTTATTTTGTGTTTATTTAAACAATTTATGTTATAATAATTTAATACTTACAATTACTTAAAATGTATTTATTATAATTATAATTATATTTTACTTGTTAACTTTTTTTTAAAAAAAATTGATTTTCAGAAAAACTATGTAATCTACCTTCTAATATATTAACTTACATTCGAGAATGAAAAAAAGTATATATTAATTTTAGTATCTGGACAAAAGAATTTCAACTATATATGCGGGAATGTGAAAATATAAGTATGTATATTTTTAAAGTATTATTAATAATTAGTATGATCAACAAATAATTAAAATAATTTTTTAAATGCAAATTTAATTAACAATATAAGTACCTTTGGAGTGTATTGGTCCCTGCAATCACAATACAATATAACTCTAGAGGAAAAACAAGTTAAGAAGAGTGATTCATTCCGTTTTATAGCAAAATATCGATAAATTTCAAACACCAAAAATCCAGTATTCACAAAGAGAAGGAGATGAGAACAAAATTTTCAAGTTTACAATAGAATAGCATAAGTAATTCATCATTCTCCTGTCTTTTTTATACCCTCAAACCATTATTCTTCTACTAACGTGGCTCCTATAACAAAATAGGTGAATTTTTGAGGTGTCTTGCAGTTGCAAATGGGTCTCATGTTTGCTGTTGGCCCATTTCCCTGATCCTCTTGTACGTTGACCTTGGCACCTTGTGGCCCATTCACAACAGTAACCCCTGGTTCGGAATGAACCTTGTCCTCAATGTTCCAGTTGGGAAAATTGCAAAGCATGTGATCCTTGTCTTCTCAAGTAGCTGCCTTGGGAAGGAAACCATCCCATTGTATCAGGTATTGGACCATAGAGTGTCTAGAGTGGTTGGCTATCCGTGTAGCGAGGGTAGCTGCTGGTTGGAGAATCAATGCAATTGTGGAATCGACGAGATGGAATGGAGTAACTTAATGTTCAGGAGTGCCAATGCATTTGTGAATGAGGGAAACATGGAAGACCAAATGGACTTTAGCTGTGGCTAGTAAGTCCAGTTTATAAGCCACTATGCCAGTACATTGGAAAACTTAAAATTGACTAAAGAAACGTCGTCCCAGCTTATGGTGTCGTTGTAACCAAACTAAGTTCTGACGGAAGGGTTGAAGATGGACATAGACCTAGTCTCCCTCTGCAAGTATGATAAGCTGTAAAAGTAAAATATTTTAATCCCATTCTTAATGCCTTTTTGGATGATTAATGATGTAAATTAGTGAATTTGATGCTCCTAATCCTTTAAATTAATGTTTCTATACTTAGAAAAGCATTTGGGAGCGAAAGGATCAAAAAATGAGCCAAAATCAGGCGAATAGAGTTGTTTCCAGGATCCACACGGCCTGGGCATTTCCACACGGGCTAGCCACACGCCTATGTGAGCCACACGGGCTGGCCACACGCCCATGTGCAAGCCCGTGTCGATATCGTTCCCTGTTTCCCAAACATGCGGAAAAACCCAATTTTTAGGCTTTCTGAGCATTCTAAAGTCTATAAATATCAATTAGAAGAAGATCTAAGGGAGTACGCAGAGAAGATCGAAGAAAAGACTCGAAGAACACCATCGGAATCAACTCGGAAGCGGATCTCCTTCAAGATTGAAGATTCCCATTTAATTTCCTTCGAAGTTTTATTTTCTTTATGTCTTGTTGTTATCCTAATTTTGAGATGTTTCCATTCCAGATTATGAACTAAATTCCCTAGATACCTAGGGAAGATGAAACCTATGATGAATCTTATTATTTAATTTTTGATTCACATGATAAATACTTGATTCTTGTTCTCAATTATGTATGCTTATTTCGTGTCTTAATATTTTCAAGATATTAATTCATGTTTAATGTGTTTATTTCAGTGGAGCAAAAGTCCCTGTTTAAGAGTAGATCTAGCATAATTGAGTGGAGTTGCAAGCAATCCTAGAAATAGGACGACATAAATCTACCGAATTAGAGTCAAATCTAATAGGGGAGTCCATAGATCGAGTTAATGCGACAATAGGGGTTTTAATTAGAAAGAGATTTCAATTAATCAACCTAGAGTCAGTTGTTCTTACTCTCGAAAAAGATATTAACATAATTTAGGGATTTCTATGGATCAAGACACAAGTGAATAAATTATTTAATTCAGATTCAGAATAATAAGTGAAGTCTAGGTGGATTCTTTCCTGGGTATTGTCTTTCTCTTTGGTTATCTTCAAATATTTTCCTAATTCATTCTCTGTCACGTTATTAGTTAATTTAGATTAGTAGATTTAGATTAAAACAATCATCCCAATTTATCAATTAAATAATAGAAAAATAGTAATTACTAGTACTTTTAGTCCTCGTGGATACGATATTCCCTACTCACCATAGCTATACTATTGTTCGATAGGTGCGCTTGCCTTTGTCGTAATTATAGTTAGTTTAGTGACCATCAAAGTACAAGATCTCAGTGATGCTTATCGGCTTGAGCCTTCATCTTAGCCTAATCTCATGACAAATTTTGCTTAAGAAGATTGAGTGTGGCATCTCGATCGCGCATATACTGTTCGACTAAAGGGGAACTGACAGTACCTTGAATATAATAGGTAATGGTAGGTGGTGGCCGCCCATAAAGGACCTCAAAGGGAGTCATACGTGCAGTCGTCTGATAAGTTGTGTTGTACCAATATTCAGCCCAAGGTAGAATAGTGACCTAGGTGTGAGGAGCATCGGCGGTAAAACACCAGAGGTACATTTCTAAGCATTTGTTAAGGGCCTTTATTTGACCATCGGTTTGGGGATGGTAGGGGGTGCTAATAGCAAGTTCAGTACCCTGTAATCATTGGGGATCCTACCAAAAGTTACATATAAAACGAGGATCTCTGTCTGTGACAATGGCTGTCGGAACACCATGGAGACGAATGATGTCTAATACAAATGCTACGACAACAGCTTCGCTAGAGAAATTACCAAGAAGGGAGATGAAATGGTTGTACTTGGAGAGTCGGTCAACAACCACCATGATGACTGATTTACCCTTCGACGGTGAAAGCCCAGTGGTGAAATCTATTGAAATACCCTCAAAGACCAACTCCGAAATTGGTAATGGTTGTAATAGGCTGGCTGGATGGAGGAAAGAATCCTTCATTTGTTGGAAGATATGGCACTCAAAAAGTTGGAAGAGAGTCAGTGGAAGGTCCTTGTAATGTCGGCATGGTCGTCGAGTGGCGAGGAATGAAATTCCACTAGTAATTGGTGTCTTAGTGGCAAATCAAATGGGACAAGCAAACGACCACGGTAGAGAAAAAGATCGTCTTTGTACTCATAGCCAAAGAGGGATTGTGGGTCAGATTGGAGGCAGTGACACAAGTCTTGTAGCTCTGGATGAGACTAATTGGTCAGCCTGAGGTTTTCCACTACAGAAAAAATAGGACGGGAGATCGCGAAGAGTGAAGTCGAGGGAACAATTGGTAAGGCTTCAGCAGCGAGGTTGGTTTTGCCTGAGCGATACCGGATTTCAAAGTCATATCCTACAAGTTTACCGAGCCACCTCTGTTGCTCCGGTGTCTAAATCACCTAATCGGTGAGACATTTCAACAATTGTTGGTTGGTAACAATGGAGAAACGACGACCTAATAAATACTGATGCCATTTTATGATGGCCTGTGTAATCGCGAACATCTCTCATTGATAAGTAGAAGCAACTTGCATTTGAGAGTTGAGATTTTGACTAAAGTAAGCGATCATATGATGGTTTTGAGATAAGACGACATCGATACCCACTCTGGATGCATTAGTATTAAGAACAAAAGGTTTGGTGAAATTCGACAATTGCAGGACTGGCGCGAACGCAAGCAATTTCTGCAGTTGAGTAAAAGCAGTCACTGCCTGAGAGTTCCAATGAAAATTATCTTTCTTTAGCAAGTCAGAGAGAGGTCTGGCAACGATAGCATAATGACGAAGGAAACGATGGTAATATCCAGCGAGACTCAAGAAGCTACGAACCTCCTTAATGGTGGTTGGTTATGGCCACTTGGAGATGACGTGATTTTTGTCAAGGTCGACAGCTACTCCTTGGGTAGAGATGATGTGCCCTAAGTGACCCATGGATTCTTGCCCAAATAAACATTTGGCCTTCTTAGCCATGAGTTGATGGGCCTGAAGGCATTGAAAAACCTGTTCAATATGGGTTAAATGAGCAACCCAAGTAGAACTATAGACTAGTACATCATCAAAGATAACAAAAACAAAAACATGAAGAAAAAATTGGAAAACATCGTTCATCAATCCCTGGAATGTGGACAACACATTGGTGAGGCCGAATGACATAACCAAAAAATTGTAGTGGCCATCACGAGTCCGAAAAGTTACTTTGTGTTCATCACCTGTCTTGATTCAGATCTAATGATAACTTGCCAGCAAATCTATTTTGGAAAAATAGCGAGCCCTATGAAGTTCATCAAACAACTCATCTATCGATGGAATGGGAAATCGATCTTAACAGTGATGGCGTTGAAGGCACGATAGTCAATGCAAAAATACAGATACCATCTTTTTTGCACACCAATAATATGGGAGAGGAAAATGGACTTGTAACATATCTTGTTCTAATTTTTCCATTTCTCGCTTCTGAAAATGAGGATATCATTAAGGGTGGACTTGGACGGTGCCTGTGTGCAAAAGCAGTTGAATAGTATGATCATGAGAACGAACAGGTGGAAGACCCAGAGGTTTTGCAAATACATCGGAGAAGGTGGCCAAGAGGGCCTCAAGATCATTTGGATATGGAGGAGGTGAAACGGTTGCAGGGGAAAGCAATTCAAGTAGAAAATACCCAGTAATGGCTTTTGTATAGACCATGTGTTGAAGACAGTTGTACTAAACCTAATGGACTGTCGAAGACTTGTCGCCTTGCCAACAAATCATTTTGTTGTTGTAGGTGAACTGAAATTAAGTAGTGGCATAGTTGGTGATGACTGGACTGAAGGTTGCCAGCCATTCAATGCCAAGGACCATATCTCAGCCCTTGAGGGCCAAAACATAGAAATTGGCATGAATCTCTTGGCCTTGGATCACTAGTGGGATCTATTGGCAAATGGCCCTACATTGTAATCGATCACCATTATCGACGAGGACATAAAATTTAGTGGTCACTTCAATTGGCAAGTGTAAGAAAGTAGCCACCCAAGTCTAGATGAAATTGTGGGTGCTACCCCCATCCAAAAGTATTTGTATCGACTTACCATTGACGTGGCCGATAAAACGAAGAGTAGTGGTGGAACAGTCGTCGACGAGGCTGTGAGAACCTCTTGAAGTTGCTGAAGATCAACGAGGGAAGTATCTAAGGCTTTGATCTATTGTTGTTCATCAGAGGCAGAAGATTGGACACCACATTCATCATCGAAGAGAAGAAGTTGCATTTTGGACTTGCATTTATGGTCCCAAGCATACTTTTTGTCATAGTGGTAGCAAAGACCCTGAGATCAATCGTCAGTGGCCTCGGCTGGAGAAAGATGACGGAAAGGAACCTTGGCACCGTTGGAGAGAGTGGCGACATTAGTCAGTGTGAAAGTAGGGGAAACAAAAGTAGCAGACGATGGAAACGTTTAGGGAGTATCCAAAATAGGCCTTTCATTGCCTAATGTGGATTTGATAAAGCCTTTTTCCAAGGCAAAATGTTGGTCATGCAACTGGGCAAGCCCAATGGCATCCTTGAGCTTAGTTGGTTTGTGGATGAGCACGGCAGTTTTAAGATCCAGTCGGAGCCTCGAAATAAAACAATGCACCAAAAATAGAGTTGGAAAAAACATGGTTCGATTCGTGATGGCCTCAAAACGAGCATGATAGTCACTCACGGTGGTGGTTTTTCGCAATTTGGCTAGTTGGCCCTCCGGAGATTCCAAATCACAGGGCTAGAATCTGTTAATGATGGCTTAAGTGAAATGAGACCAGCCAACTAATTGTTTGTTACGGTACATCCAGTTGTACCATTCAGCAGCTGCATCATCTAGATAAAAAGAAGCATTAGTCAGTCGGTCATCTTCATGGATGTTGTAAAAAGAGAATAATGATCGGTTTGCAAGACCTATCTATCTTCTTATTTATAAAAACCCAAAAATCTTTCTTTTATGTTTTATCATAATATAATTTGTTTAAAATACTAATTAGATTTATTTGCGTTTAAGTTAGAATTAATCTAGTAATTTGCCTTCTTTTGGTATGATCCTCGGAGTACTCACTCACTCCGTTGTAACTATATTATAATCTAACCCGTATACTTGCCTCTATATTTCATATCTTTTAGTTACAGTATTCATTCTCTGGATGTTAGTACGTCCGGAGGCGGTCAGAACGCTACAAGTCGATGCCTGGGAATTACCCACACCATGTACTATATGCCTAACTCTAGATCTAAATATTTTATAACGGTGTTGATGGTAACATCAGATCTTGCTTAGAAGGAGCGGCCGGAGGATCTCTCATGTTCCAAAATCACTAACAAGCCTATAAAATCATTGATGACATGGCTATGAATTTGTATATGTGGCCCAATGAAATATTCATGTACAAATCAAAGCCTTCAACGGTAAAAGCTGTAAACGAAGATAATGACAAAAATCGATACCAAAGAATCTTAGAAAAGCTTAACCATTTAGAGATGACTGTCAAGTTGACGGGAATGGAGCCATATTCTGAAGGCCAATTAGAGGAGGTAAATTACGTTGGCAATAGGGGTTGAGATCCCTGTTCAAATACATACAATATTGGTTGGAGGGATCATCCGAACCTCAAATGGGGAGGCAACCAATGAAGTGAAAACCTGAAAAAACCCTCCTTTCCAACCTCCACCATTACAACAAAGAACCGTGGGGAATGTCCATGCTGCATGTGGTCAAAGATTCGATCGAAGAGTGAGGATATACAAACAATGAAGACGAACATTTGACAAGTCCAAGCCACATGTGCACGACTCGAATCCCAAATGGATAGTCTCTACGACCAAATGATCCAATTAATGAATATGTTCCAAAAGAAAAATGGCTGGAGCATCCCCAGTAATACAAAGAACAATCCTCAGAGAGATGGGAAAGAGCACATAAAAGCGATCACCTTGCGATCGAGGAAGACACTTGAATAGCCGAAAAAGCCCATCCATGAAGAGGAGAATGTTTCTGAAGAGGTCGAAAAACTCGTGGAAGAGGAAGCCAAGCACAATGAGATGATTGAGGATACAACCAAACTAGTTCTGAATCAGTTATCGAATATCCAAGCATGATAAAAGTACCATTCTCAATGAGATTAGAGTATAAGAAAAAGACTGACAAGGTAGATTTTATAAATTTTCTTAATTTATTTAAATCCCTAAATGTTAATTTGCCACTCTTAGAACTAATCAATAAATTCTCAAAATATTCCAAGTACTTAAAGGAAATTATGACACGACATAAAAAATTGAAAAAGTGTGAGGAAATTGACATTGACGCCTCGTGTAACACCCTATACTCAGCCCAGCCGCCGAGCCCGAATAGTAGGATGTTACACCACCGTCTTGCATCATGTTCATCTCAAATCGTCACGTTATTACGCATCCATTTTTTTATTAACATAGCATTCACATGAATTGTAAGTCATACATTTACTTTTTATCGATAAAACATGTCAAACATTCATTAAATAAACATAAAAATAAGTAATAAAGTTGCATTAGGACCACTTAGAAAAATTTCCCAAAACCGTTACATAGGTATCAATACTGAAAAGATGGTATCGATAATTCTCTCAAGTGGTATCAATGTCGCTTGGAAAATCGATACCAAACTTGCTTATTGTTTCTCGTCTTAAAAACCCAACAATCAGAAAATATCGGTAATACAGAACAGGTATCGATAATTTCACCCCGAGTATTGATAATCGTGATAAAATATCGATACCAACTAGAAAAATTGACATCCTGCACTTCAAAAATTTCAGAGGTATTGTAACAGCCCGATTTAGGGGCTAGTCAGAATAGTGGTTTCGAAATCACTAATCCGAGGTTGAAGAAAATTATTTTTATATTATTATATGAGTTATAGTATGATTGTATAAGTTTTAACAGCCCGATTTAGGGGCTAGTCGGAACAGTGATCTCGGAATCACTAATTCGAGGTTAGATAAAATTATTTTCATGTTATGTTATGTGTTATAACATGTTTATAAGGATGCATGAAAATTTTGGTGCCTTAATTTTAGCGATTTCTAACTTAATTGCGAAAAAAGACTAAATCGTATAAAGTGTGAAAGTTCCATTTTATTTGCTAAAGGTGCGAAGTAGCTATGGATTATAAATTGGAGGTCCCAAATGTACAATTTGGCCTTGTTAAGTGAGTTGGCCGGTCAAGGATAGCTAAGGGGACAAGAGCATTAAATGTGGTCATGTTAGGTGACTAAAAAGAAATAAAATAAGATGAAATAAGCCAAGCTATCATCTTTTTTTTATTTCTTCTCTTCCTCCACCGAAAATAGCAGCCATGGGAGGGGTTTTTGAAGCTTAAAATTTCAGCAAGCAATTCTCCACTCAAGTAAGTGATTTTGATGGTATTTCTTGAAGAAAATTGTACTTTTGGAGTCCCCAAAGCTTAAGCTTTCTAAAGAGGGGACTAGTTTGCAATATGGTTGAAAGTCTAGGGACTTGCCATGATAGAGTTCTTGTTGTTTGATGAGTTTTTATGGAAGAAAATGAATGATAGGATGATGAGAAACAACTTTTGTGAAAGGTGTTGTCATGAAAACACCTAATTGGGACTAAAATGCAAAAGTTGTAATTTGTTCATTTAAGCATGAAATTGATGGAATTGAAAATAGTTGTAAGAGGATTAGATGTTCAGCTAGGCTTATTTAACAAAAAAAATGTGATGAAAAATTATTTACGAGCCTAGGGGCAAAATAGTAATTTTGCCAAAGTGTAGGGGCAAAATAGTCATTTTTGCCTAAAGTTTAGATTATTGTATATCATGATTTATAAGTGATTAAATCAGTAAATTTCATTGTTCTAGATCAAAGAAAATGAGTTTCGGACCTAGAACGAATGAAAAGAGAAATGTGGGCAAAAGTCTTTTTCGGGTCTTTCGACATCGAGGTAAGTTCATGTGCAAATGTTGCAATTATGTATGAGTTAATTTAATGTTCCAATGTTGTATGGAATGTATATTTACTCTATGAATGTATGAAATATCTTTGATGAGAGGTCAAAAGAATTGAATTTAAGAGTAATGGGAAATGTATGTAGAATGATATGATGATAGTTAAAGTCTCGTGTAAGACCATATTAGAATATGGCCTTGATGTAAGAATTTGTATAAGACCATGTCAGGGACATGGCATCGATATGTTAATGTAAGTAAGACTCTATTGGGGTATAAATTCTATGTGACATTATGAGTATGAGACTCAAGAGAGTTATTTAATAACTTGAGTGATTCAACGTATATGTTGAAAGAAAGAAAGTATGTGGTTGTACCACAAAAAGCACAAGTGTGTGTTAGAATTGAATTGATATGGATTCAGTATATGATGAACCCTTTGTGGGTTATGTGTATTCAATACGCCTTAGTTGTATGAGATAGATTCATTTATGCATTGTGTGAATGCGAACGAGTATCGTAGAAAGTTAAGTAAGAATAGAAGTATGTGAGGATGTTCTCGGATGAACATTTGAAATAGAGATATACATGTGGATTATTACCCATGAATGTAAAATAACGGTGAGCTATGTGCGACATCACCTTATTGATGGTAATGATGGGCTGTGTGCGATACCACCCTATTAGAGATTCAATGGTGGGCTAAGTGCGAAACCACCGAGAGATTAATAGTATGAGTATCTTTTTTAAAATGCTTGATGACCTGTTTTATATGATCATGTGGTGATCAGTGCAGGAATATGTACTAATTAAATGAGCAATTGGCTTGTGGCAAGGTAAGAATGTGGTAAGAGATTGAATGAGTAAGTTTCAAGAATAGTTGAGTAAGTAACCATGAATTTATGAGAGACACTCTTCATGATACCTTGTAATTATGTATATTCAATGAATATCAATATTTGACACATTATGCAGATGAGCTTACTAAGCATTATTGCTTACTCCTTTACTTTTCTCATCTCATATAGGTTATATTAACTAGCTCAGGTTGGAAGCCACCGGAGATGTTTTCATACTATCGAGCAGACCCTTGGTATGAGGTATCAAGTCCTTAGAAGTCATGGCATGTATAGGGCTAGTACTTGAGGTTGATTAAGTCATTGATAATGTGCCAAATTGTATTGGCCTAAGAGAATCTAAGTTGGTTGTATTTGTATTGGGAGTAGTTCTCCCTAGTGTATGGGATAAAGACTTTATCTCTTTAATGATTAAATGTGTTAATTTATGTGTTTTAATTGATGATTTGAGAATGTTTTGAAGTAGTATATGAATGTTTGCAAACGGGAGTGGTAAAAGGCTTGGTAAGATAGCCACTAAGTGCCCACACGGATAGACACACGGGCATGTGTCTAGGCCGTGTGTCTCCTGCACCTTAGTATCTTAAGTCAGATTAGACCACGGGCTGGTCACACGGCCGTTTGTCCAGGCCGTGTGATACACACGGTTGGTACATAGGCATGTTCCAAGGCCGTGTGAAGTCTGCACTAGACACTTAGAAATTCAATTGTCACACGGCTGACGCACACGGGCGTGTGTACAGACCGTGTGGATAAGTCAGAATGCCAAGGTTTGGCATACGGGCCAGGGCCACGGGTGTGTCCAGGCCGTGTGGATTTAGTCAGTGTCGACCACGGGTGGAAGGCATATGCATGTCTTAAGGACACACGGGCATGTCCCTATACCAATACGGGCGTGTGGCCCCTGTTTTAAAGAAATGTTTCTCTTGGCTTGTAAAATTTTCTGGACGCAAGTTTAAGGCCTTGTAGGCCCACGATGTGAATGATTTGACTAAGAAAGAGAAGTTTTTAATTCGGAACAAAATTTTGTAGACCGTAAGTACATGTTTAAGGAAGTTCAAGCATAGTAATGTCTCGTATCCAGTTTTAGCCTCAAAATCGGGTATGGGGTGTTACATAAGTGCATGAAAATTTTGGTGCTTTAATTTTAGCGATTTCATGCTTAATCGCCAAAAAGGACTAAATCGCATAAAGTGCGAAAGTTCCATTTTATAAGCTAAAGGTGCCTAATAGCCATAGAATATTAATTGGAGGCCTTTAATGTGCAATTTAACCCTTAGTTAGAGGGTGGTCGGCCATAGGGGGACAAAGAAGTCAAAATTAGTCAAAGTTCGTGTAGTAGGTGGATTAAATTGATAAAATAGAATAAAATAAAGAGAAGAAAAATATCACCTTTTCTCTCCATCTTCTCCACCAAAAATTAGCAGCAAATTAGAGTTTTGAGAGCTCAAAATTTTAGCAAGCTTTCCTCCTTACAAGTAAGTGATTTCAATGGTCTTTCTTGAAAAAATTGTACTTTTGGAACCCCTAAAGCTTAAGCTAGCTAATGAGGGGACTATTTTGCAAAATAGTTGAAAACCTAGGGTTTTTCCATGTGAGCATTTATGTTGTTTTCTGCATTTTTATGGAAGAATATGAGTCCTAGTTGTTTAATAAACAACTTTTATGAATGGTGTTATCATGAAAACACCTAGAAGGACTTTTTTTGTAAAGGTTGTAGAATAAGAAGTAAATGTGTGAAATATTGAGTTTTGATGGTTGTCATAAGAGAAATAAATGTTCATCTAGGCTTATAAGAGGAGGAAATTTGATTAGAATTGATTTATGAGCCTAGGGGTAAAATAATCATTTTATGAAAGTGTGAGGGCAAAATGGTAATTTTGCCAAAGTATGAATTTCGAGACGTGTTGATTAATGAGATTATTAAATGAGCTAAATTGTTATTATAGATCAAGAGGAACGAGAATTAACCTCGACTGAGGAAAGGGCAAAGTATCGGACTAGATCAACAATCTAGCTTATTTTTAAATCGAGGTAAGTTTATGTGTATTAAATTCAACATCGTGTTATTAAGCCTTGAAATGTTCGATGTTAATAATGATGTATATTGTTCTATGAATTTGAGTAATGATGTTGAATGATGAAATAATGAAAATCCATGATGTTGAAGTCCCGGTTGGACTTAAATAAATGAGAAAATATTATCATTCAGACTTGAGATGGGTAAGGTCCCGTATAAAACCATGTCTGGGACATGGCCTCGGCACCGAATTGAAACCCCGTGTAAGACCATATCTGGGATATGGCATCGGTATCGAATATGAAATTCGTATATGACCATATCTGGGGTATGGCATCGACACCGAAATGAGATCCCGTATAAGACCATATCCGAGATATGGCATCGACATCGAAATGTGATCCCATGTAAGACCGCATCCGGGATGTGGCATTGGCGTCGTAATTATGTGAATGAGGATGATCATGTATCCTTGAATATCCCAAGTGATTTAATGGGGTAAATATTTAAGCTTATGATAGATATGAGATTAATGCTAAGACTATGTGATGAAGTGATACAGGTGTATGTGAGTAATTCACGAGAATAGTTTACGAGATGTGGCATGATGTGTAATTGGTAAGATTAAGTATGAGTAAGTTATGGAAATGAGCTTAAGACTTGTGTTTTATACAATGCAATGGATGGATGAAGCTATGAGCTTTATGTTGCTATTTATTTCATGCAAACTTACTAAGCTTTATGCTTACCCCTCTCATTTCTCTTTTCCTTGTAGCATTGCCAAGTTAGTTCGAGAGTTCGTGGGACGTTGGAGCTCAGAAATCACACTATCAACTACGTTTTGGTATAGCCAAGTTAGATTCATTTTGAGTATGGCATGTATAGGACTTGGTCTTTTTGTTATGTCATATTTGCTAGCCAAAGTGTTGGCTATTAATGTTGATCAATTCATTTTGTAAATGGTCATGGGAAGTTGGCTTATACTTGTCATGTTCATATATTCAGTGATGATGAATTTCATGAAGTGTATGCTTGTGTGGATGTCTTGATTTTGAGTCTTTAGAGGTGCCATATGGTCATAATATGTGTTGAATTGATTTGGTATAAGTGTGGTTGCTTTGTAGGGTGGCAAATGGCTTGGTAGATAGCCATATAATTGTCCACACGGGTAGACACACGGGCGTGTGTCTAGGCCGTGTGTGACACACGGTCAGCCTCATGGGTGTGTGGAGAGGCCGTGTGTCCCCTTGCATGCTAGGTTTGCAAGTCAGTGTGCTTAGTATTAAACACACGGGCAGAGACACGGCCATGTGTCTCAGCCGTGTGGGAGGCACAGCCATGGACATAGGCGTGTGCCCAGGCCGTGTGAAGTCTGCACCTGAAATTTGGAATTTAATTCGACACACAGTCTAAGGACACGGGTGTGTGCCTTGGCCGTGTGACCTTAGTGAGGTGATGACATCATAAACAAAATGCCATGGTTTTTACACACGAGCGTGTCGAGGCTGTGTGAGGGACACGAGCCAGGGATACGGACATGTATCCAGCCGTGTGAAAACCCCTGTAGGTTCGAATTGAGAAATAAATCCACACGGGTGTAGAACACGGGCATGTGATATGCCACATGGGCGTGTGGCCCTGTTTTAAGCCAAATTTGTCTTTGTGTTTCAAAGTTTTTGGTTTAGTCCCGAATCATTTCGGGTGTAAGTTTTGGGTCTCGTAGGCCCATAATAGGGACATTATGAGTAGGAATGAAAAGCCTTAAGTTGAAACGAAATTTTATGGCCCGATGTGGTGTGTTTAAGTAAGTTGAGTTCGGTAATGCCTCGTATCCGGTTCTGGCTTTGAACACGGGTAAGGGGTGTTACATTTAGTGGTATCAGAGCTACGGTTTAGTCGGTTCTTGGACTAACGTAGTGTGAGTATGAGTCTAGCTATACATGCCATACGTAAGAGTATTTGTGTAATGATAGTGTGACGACTCCTGACGGTTTGAATTATATTTTTTATAGTAATAGATCCCGATCGGACTACAGCTGATGATGCTATGAGTAATATGCCGGCTCCCGCGCAAAGGACCGTGCCAGTAGAGAGTAGACCCGAGGCTTTGGGTCAAGGAGAAGTGGCTCGAGAAGCCTTTCTCCATATGATGAGCAATTGATACACCGAGTATATTCAAGCAAATCCTAATGCTCAACCCTCTCCACTCCCACCTATTCCTCAGCCCGCTCCTGTAGCTCCTCAGGTGGTAGAGGTAGTAAGGAGAGAAATGCCGCCGGTCAACAAGATCCAAAAATAAGGAGCCAAGGAATTTCAGGCTAGTAAGGATGATGATCCGGAGAGGGCGGAATTCTGGCTTGAGAATACCATCAGGGTATTCGATGAGTTGTCATGCAAGCTTGAAGAATGCATAAAGTGTGCGGTATCTCTCTTGAGAGATTCAACCTATCAGTGGTGGAACACCCTTGTGTCGGTGGTACCAAGGGAGAGAGTTAATTGGGAATTCTTCCAAGAGGAATTTCGGAAGAAGTACATTAGTCAAAGGTTCATCGACCAGAAAAGAAAGGAGTTCTTGGAGCTAAAGCAAGGTCGAATGACGGTGGCTGAATATGAGCGTGAGTTCGTAAGGCTTAGGAAATACGCTTGAGAGTGCGTAGCGACAGAAGCCATCATGTGCAAAATATTCGAGGATGGGTTAAATGAGGATGTCCGTTTGTTTGTTGGTGTCCTCGAATTAAAAGAGTTTGTGGTGCTAGTAGATCAGGCCTGTAAGGCTGAGGAACTAGTCAAAGAGAAAAAGAAAGCTGAAATTGAGTCTCGCGACTCGAAGAAGAGACAGTTAAGCAAGTCATTCCAATCCTTGTCCAATAAGTCAAGAGATTTTACTATTCGATCGGCCACCTTAGCTGGGTTTTCGAGTAGAAGAAAGGGTAGACAGTACCCGGGGTCTAAAGCTCAGACTACTTCGATCGCTAGTGTTGGCAACGCTCGACCGAATAGATCGGAATGCCCGCAGTGTGGCAGACGCCATCCCGGTGAGTGTCGAGCAAATGAAAAGGCTTGTTTCAAGTGTGGATCTCTAGACCATTTTATCAGAGATTGCCTCGAGGCGGGTGAGAAAGAGAAGCCTCAGAATGCCAGACCGGGAAGTACTGCTGGGGGAAGACCACAGAGAAACCCGGGAAATGAGATTATTAGCAAGAATACATCTAGAGAGCAAACTACAAGAGTTGAGGGTAGAGCACTGACGAGAACATATGCCATTCATACTCGCGAAGAGGCGTCCTCCCCCGACGTATTACGGGTACATTTTCTCTTTATGATACTCATGTTATAGCATTGATTGATCCGGGATCTACCCACTCGTATATTTGCATGAAGTTAGTCTCTGTCATGAACATGCCTGTAGAGTCTACTAAATTTGTGATAAAAGTGTCAAATCCCCTAGGCAAATGTGTGTTAGTCGATAGAGTATGCAAAGGTTTCCCTTTGATGATTAGGGGTCATTGTTTTCCTGCTAATCTCATGCTATTTCTATTTGATGAATTTGATGTCATCCTTGGGATGGATTGGTTAACTATTCATGATGTGATAGTGAACTGTGGAAGGAATTTTATTGAGTTAAAGTGTGAAAGTGGAGATCTTATTCGTGTTGAATTAGATGAGCAAGACAGATTACCAGTAATGATATCTTCCTTACTGACTCAGTAATATCTAAGAAAGGGGTACGAAGCTTACCTTGCCTTTGTGATGAATGCTAGGGAGACTGAGTTAAGAATTAAATCAGTGCCCATGGTATGTGAGTATTCAGATGTTTTTCCGGAGGAATTGCCAAGGCTACCTCCAGTTAGAGAGATTGAATTTGGGATTGAACTAGCTCCTGGTATGGCTCCCATTTCTATTGCTCCATACAGAATGGCTCCTACCGAGATAAAAGAACTGAAGGTACAGTTGCAAGAGTTAACGAAAAAGGGCTTCGTAAGACCGAGTTATTCTCCGTGGGGTGCTCCCGTATTATTTGTGAAGAAGAAAGATGGTTCCATGAGGTTATGTATAGATTATCGGTAACTCAAGAAAGTAACTGTGAAAAACAAGTACCTGTTGCCAAGAATTGATGATTTATTTGACCAATTGAAGGGATCCACGGTATTTTCCAAGATAGACTTGAGGTTCGGATATTATAAGTTGAAAGTCAAGGACTCAGATGTGCCGAAAACTGCATTTCGGACGAGGTATGGCCACTATGAATTTTTGGTCATGCCTTTTGGTTTAACAAATGCCCCTGCGGTTTTCATGATTTGATGAATCGTTTCTTTCGGCCGTATTTGGATAAATTTGTAGTAGTTTTTATCAATGATATATTGATCTACTCTCGGGATGAGAACGAACACGCCGAGCATTTGAGAATAGTTTTGCAAAATTTAAGAGATAAACAATTGTATGCCAAGTTTAGTAAAAGCGAATTTTGGCTTAAGGAAGTTGGATTTTGGGGCACATTGTCTCGGAGATGGAATTAGAGTCGACCCCAAAGAAGATCTCATTTATTGTAGATTTGAAGCCACCAAAGAATGTAACCAAAGTAAGAGTTTTCTGGCCTAGCTTTTAACAAATTCGATTTAGGGGCTAGTCGAATAACAGATCTCGGATCACTAATCCGAGAGTTAGAGAAAATATTTTCATGTCATTTTACTGAGCTAGAGCATGATTATATGTGTGCATGAAAATATTGGTGCCTTAATTTTAGCGATTTCTTGCTTAATTTTAGAACCCCTAGAGCTTAAGCTTTCTAATGGGGGGACTCATTTGCAATACGGTGAAAAGATTAGAATTTTGCCATGAGAGCTTTCATTGTTATTTGCTGCATTTTTATGGAAGAAAATGAGTCTTAGTTGTTAGATAAACAACTTTTGTGAAAGGTGTTACTATGAAAACACCTCAATGGACCTTTTGTAAAGGTTATAAAGTTTGTAGTAAGTGTGTGAAATGTTGGGTTTTGATGATAGCCATAAGACAAATAAATGTTCACCTAGGCTTGTTGAAGGTAGAAATATGATTAGAATTGATTTTCGAGCCTAGGGGTAAAAGAGTCATTTTGCCAAAGTCTAAGGGCAAAATAGTAATTTTGCCAAAGCATGATTATTGAAATGCTTCTATTAATGTGATGATTAAAATGAGCTAATTTGCTATTATAGAACAAGAAGAACCAAGAATCAACCTCAATCGGGGAAAGAACAAAATATCGGATTAGACCGACAATCTAACTTATTTTGGAATCGAGGTAAGTTTGTATGAGATAGATTCAACATTTACGTTAACATGTTTGAGAACATTTGATATTATGTCGTTGCATGATATTCTACCAAATTGAATATTTGATGTTGAATGAGTAAGTTGAGATGTTAAGGTCCTAGTTGGACTATAATGAGTGTGAAACACTATCATTGAGATGTGAGATAGATGAGGTCCCGTATAAGACCATGTTGGGGACATGGCCTCGGCATCGAATTGAGATCCCGTTAAGACCATATCTGGGATATGGCTTCGGCATAGAATATGAAAAATCGTATAAGACCATATCCGGGATATGGCATCGATATTGATGTGAGGTTCCATATAAGACCATATTCGGGATATGGCATCGGTATTCAGAGACGATCCATGTGAGACCACATTCGGGATGTGGCATTGGCTTCGTGTTTATGCTAATAATAATGAACATGCATCTTTGAGTATCCCTAGTAATTTATTGGGATAAATAGATCAGCTTAGAAATAGAAACGAGAATTGTATTAAAGATATGTGATTGAATTAACACAGGTACCCGTGAATAATTCACGATGAACATTTACGATATGTGGCATGGTATGTGCTAGATAAGGGCAAGTATGAGTAAGTATGGCAAGGAGCCTATGACTTTGTGTGTGGTTACTTAATGCAATGGATGGATATTGTCATGAGTTTATTGTTGCTATTTATTTCCATGCAAACTTACTAAGCTTTATGTTTACCCCTTTTATTTCCCTTTTCCTTGTAGTACTGCCAAGTTAGCTCAAGAATTCGCGGACGTCGGAGTTGGAGATCACACTATCGCCCACTTTTTTGTATAGCCAAACTAGATTTATTTTGAGTATGGCATGTATAGGATTTGAATGTTTTGGTTATGTCATATTTGCAAGCCAAATGTGTTGGCTATTATGGTTGTTTGAATCTATTTTGTAAATGGTCATTAAAGTTGGGCCAATACTTGGCAATTTCTTATATATATATATTCAATGAAGATGAATTTCATGAAGTGTATGTTTTTGTGGAGGTCTTGATTCTTTTGAGTTCTTAGGGGTACCATATGGTCATCTTACATATTGAATTATTTTGGTATGAGTGTGATTTCTTGCTAGGGTGGCAAATAGCTTGGTAGATAGCCATATAATTGTTCACACGGGCAGACACACGGGCGTTTGTCTAGGCCGTGTGTGACACACGTTTAGCCCCATGGGCGTGGTGCTAGGCCGTGTGTCCCATTGAATTCTAGGGTTACAAGTCAATATGCTCAGCAGTAAACACACGGGCAGAGACACGGTCGTGTGTCTCAGCCGTGTGGGAGGCACGGCCAGGAACATGGGCATGTGCCCAGGCCGTGTGAAGTCTGCACCTGAAGTTAGGAATTTAATTCGACACACGGTCTAGGGACACGGGCGTGTGCCTTGGCCGTGTGACCATAGTGAGATGATGACGTCATAAATAGAATGCCAAGGTTTTGGCACACGGGCTAAGACACGGGCGTGTCGAGGCCGTGTGAGAGACACGGGCCAGGGACACGGGCGTGTGTCTGGCCGTGTGAAATAAGTCAGTGTCGACCACGGGTGAAGAACACGGGCATGTCTTAGGGGCACACGGGCGTGTCCCCTTAACAACACGGGCATGTGGCCCCTGTTTGGATAAAAATTTTCTAAGCACGTAAAAGTTTTCGGTTTAATTTCGGAACCCCCTTGAAGTATGTCTAGGGCCTCGTAGGCCCAGAATGAGCAGGTTAAGAGTTTATATGGAAAGTTTCTAAGCTGCAGCGAAATTTTATAGCCCGTTGCGTTATGTTTAAGCAAGTTAAGTTAGGAAATGCCTCGTATCTGGTTTCGGTTTTGAACACGATTAAGGGGTGTTACATTTATTGGTATCAGAGCTACAGTTTAGTCGATTCTCAGACTAACATAGCGTAGGTATGAGTTTAGCTATACATGCCATACGTAAGAAAACTTGTGTAATGATAGTGTGACAGCTCCAAACATTTTAAATTGTGTCTTTATATAGTAAATGGATCCCGATCCCAACCGAACTGCAGCTGATGATGCTGTAAGTAATGCACCGGCTCCCGCACAAGGGACCGCGCCCGTAGATAGTAGACCCAAGACCTTGGGTCAGGGAGAAGAGGCCCGAGAAGCCTTTCTCCCGATGATGAGCAACTGGTACACTGAGTACGTTTGAGCAAATCCTAATGCTCAACCCTCTCCACCCCACCTATTACTCAACCTGCTCCTGTAGCTCCTCAAGTGGTTGAGGTAGTGAGAAGAGAAAGGCCTCCGGTCGATAAGATCTGGAAACAAGGAGTCGAGGAATTTTGGGCTAGTAAGGATGATGATCCTGAGAAGGCGGAATTCTGGCTTGAGAATACCATTAGGGTATTTGATGAGTTGTCATGCACGCCTGAAGAGTGCATAAAGTGTGCGGTATCTCTTTTGAGAGATTCGGCCTATCGGTAGTGGAACACCCTTGTGTCGATGGTACCAAGGGAGAGAGTTAGCTGGGGATTCTTCCAAGAGGAATTCCAGAAGAAGTATATCAGCCAAAGATTCATTGACCAGAAGAGGAATGAGTTCTTGAAACTAAAGCAAGGCCGAATGACGGTGACTGAATATGAACGTGAGTTCATAAGGCTTAGTAAGTATGCCCGGGAGTGCGTGTCTACCGAGGCCATCATTTTTAAAAGGTTCGAGGACGGGTTAAATGAAGATATCCGTTTATATGTTAGAGTCCTCGAACTAAAAGAATTCGTAGTGTTGGTGGATAGAGCTTGTAAAGCTGAAGAGTTGGCTAAAGAGAAGAGAAGAGCTGAGATTGAGTCCCGTGACTCGAGGAAAAGACAACTGAATAAGTCACTCCAATCTTCATCTAAGAAATCGAGAGATTTTGCTACTCGACCAGTCACTTCAGTCGGGTTTTCAAACTGACGTAAGGGCAAACAGTTTTTGGGGTCTAAAACGCAGACCACATCAGTTGCTAGTGTCGGCAATGCCCGACCAAGTAGACTGGAATGCCCGCAGTGTGGCAGGCGTCATTCTGGTGAGTGCCGAACAAATGAGAAGGCTTGTTTCAGATGTGGGTCTTTAGACCATTTTATCAGAGATTGCCCCGAGGTGGGCGAGAAAGAGAAGTCCCAGAATGTAAGACCAGGAAGTGCTGCTAGAGGAAGACCGTAGAGAAACCCGAGGAATGAGATGAGTGGCAAGAATTCATCTAGAGAGCAGACTGCAAGAGTCGAGGGTAGAGCACCGGCGAGAACATATGCAATTCGGGCTCGTGAAGAGGCATCTTCCCCTGACGTGATCACGGGTACATTTTCTCTCTATAATACTCGTGTTATAGCTTTAATTGATCCAGGATCTACTCACTCATACATATGCATGAAATTAGTCTCTAGCATGAGCATGCCTATAGAGTCTACTAAATTTGTAATAAGAGTGTCTAATCCCCTAGGCAAGTATGTGTTGGTTGGTAGAGTATGCAAAGGTTGCCCTTTGACGATTAGGGGTCATTGTTTTCCGGTTGATCTTATGTTATTATCGTTTGATGAGTTTGATGTCATCCTTGGGATGGATTGGTTAGTTACTCATGATGTAATCGTGAATTGTGGAAAGAAGTTTATTGAGTTGAAATGTGAAAATGGGGATTTTATTCGTGTTGAATCAGACGAGCAAGACAGATCACCAGTAGTGATATCATCCTTGTTGACTCAAAAGTAGTTAAGAAATGGGTATGAAGCTTACCTTGCCTTTGTGATGAATACTAAAGAGACTGACTTGAAAATTGAGTTGGTACCCATAGTATACGAGTATTTAGATGTTTTCCTAGAAGAATTGCCAGGGTTACCTCCGGCTAGAGAGATCGAATTCGGGATTGAGCTAGCCCCGGGTACTGCCCCCATTTCTATTGCTCCATATAGAATGGCTCCAATTGAGCTAAAAGAGTTGAATGCACAGTTGCAAGAACTAACGGATAAAGGTTTCGCAAGACTGAGTTTTTCTCCGTGGGGTGCTCCCGTTTTATTCGTGAAGAAGAAAGATGGTTCTATGAGATTATGCATAGATTATCTGCAACTTAACAAGGTAACTGTGAAGAACAAGTACCCGTTGCCAAGAATCGATGATTTATTTGATCAATTGAAGGGAGCCACAGTATTTTCCAAGATAGATTTGAGGTCTGGGTACTATCAGCTGAGAGTCAAGGACTCGGATGTACCAAAAACCGCATTTAGGACTAGGTATGGCCACTATGAATATCTAGTCATGCCTTTTGGTCTAACGAATGCCCCTGCCGTTTTCATGGACCTGATAAATTGCATTTTTAGGCCATACTTGGATAAATTTGTCGTGGTCTTCATCGATGATATACTGATCTACTCTCGAGATAAGAACGAACATGCCGAGCATTTAAGTATGGTTCTGCAAATTTTGAGAGAAAAACAATTGTATGCCAAGTTCAGCAAGAGTGAATTTTGGCTTAAGAAAGTAGGATTTTTGGGGCACATTGTCTCGGGAGATGGGATTAGAGTCGACCCGAGTAAGATTTTAGCAATTGTTGATTGGAAACTGCCGAGGAGCGTAACTGAAGTAAGGAGTTTTCTAGGCCTAGCCGGCTATTATAGGTGTTTTGTCAAGGGGTTTTCCATGATAGCTACCCCGATGATGAGACTATTGCAAAAAGACGTGAAGTTTGAATGGACAGAGAGGTGTCAACAGAGTTTTGAAAAACTAAAGGCATTGTTAACTGAGGCTCCTACTTTGGTACAACCAGAGCCAGGAAGAGAATTTGTGGTTTACAGTGATGCATCCCTGAATGGATTGGGTTGTGTACTTATGCAAGAGGGTAAGGTGATTGCATACGCCTCTAGACAATTAAAGCCGCACGAGAAGAATTACCCTACCCATGACTTATAGTTGGCCGCCATTGTGTTCGCATTGAAGATATGGAGACACCATTTGTATGGCAAAAGGTGTCAGATATTTACCAACCATAAAAGCCTAAAATATTTGATGACTCAAAAGGAATTGAATTTGAGGCAATGAAGGCGGTTAGAGCTGATTAAGGATTATGAATTTGTGATTGACTACCATCCGGGAAAGGTGAACATAGTCGCAGATGCTTTGAGCAGAAAATCATTGTTTGCGCTAAGAGCCATGAATACTCAGATGACTTTGTTGGATGATGGTTCTATTCTAGCCGAGCTAAGGGCTAGACCATTATTTCTTCAAGAGATTTGTGAAGCTCGTAGCGCGACAACAGACTTACAAGCCAAAAGAGTTCTATGTGAGTCAAATGTTGAGTCAGACTTTCGGGTAAGCCCTGATGGATGTTTGATGTATCGAGATAGGGTCTGTGTACCCAGAAATAATGAACTTGTTCGTAAGATTTTGCATGAAGCACATAACGGATGCTTAACTGTGCACCCAGGCAGCATAAAGATGTACAATGATTTGTGGAAGTGGTATTGGTGGCCCAGTATGAAGAAAGACATTTCTGAGTTCGTGTCAAGATGCCTAATTTGCCAGCAAGTGAAGGCTGAACACCAAGTACCTTCGGGTCTACTTCAGCCCATTATGGTTCCTGAATGGAAGTGGGACCGTATTATAATAGACTTCGTGACGGGTTTACCGTTGACGCCCAAAAAGAAAGATGCTGTGTGGGTCGTAGTTGATAGACTCAAGAAGTCGGCCCATTTCATACCAGTGCGAGTCGATTACTCACTTGATAAATTGGCGGATTTGTACGTGTCAGAGATAGTAAGACTTCATGGGGTACTATTGTCAATTATTTCGGATAGAGACCCGAGATTCACGTCACGGTTTTGGAAGAAGTTACAAGGGGCCTTAGGCATAAAATTAAGCTTCAGTAAAGCTTTCCATCCACAAACCGACGGGCAGTCGGAAAGAGTAATACAGATACTCGAAGACATGCTTCAATGTTGTGTTTTGGAATTCCAAGGTAATTGGGAGAAATACTTACCGTTGGTGGAATTCGCCTACAACAACAGTTTTCAGTCAAGTTTGAAAATGGCGCCTTATGAGGCATTGTATGGGCGTAAGTGTCGAACGCCCTTGTATTGGTTAGAACTCAGAGAGAAACAAATACACGGGGTCGACTTGATCAGGGAAACTGAAAAGAAAGTAAAGGTGATACGCGAGTGTCTGAAAGCGGCCTCAGATAGACAAAAGTCCTATTCGGATTTAAAAAGGAAGGAGATTGAATTCCAAGTCGGTGATAAAGTATTTCTGAAAGTATCACCATAGAGGAAGGTCCTCAGATTTGGCCTGAAAGGCAAATTAAGTCCACGTTTTATCGGACCTTATGAAATTACCGAGAGGATAGGACCGGTAGCTTATCGTTTTGCATTACCACCCGGACTAGAAAATATTCATGATGTCTTCCACGTGTCCATGTTGCATTGATACCGTTCGGACCCTACACATGTAATAGTACCAACAGAGGTAGAAATTCAACCGAACTTGACTTATGGTGAAGAGCCGGTTAAGATCTTGGTACGAGAGGTCAAAAAGTTAAGAAACAAAAGTATAGCTCTTGTTAAAGTGCTATGGCAGAGACATGGAATAGAAGAGGCTACATGGGAGCCAGAAGAAGCTATGAGAAACCAATATCCCAACCTTTTCACTGGTAATATTTTCGGGGACGAAAATCCTTAAGGGGGAGAATTGTAACAACCCGATTTAGGGGCTAGTCAGAATAGTGATCTCGGGATCACTAATCCGAGGTTAGAGAAAATTATTTTCATGTCATTTTACGAGCTAGAGCATGATTATATGTGTGCATGAAAATTTTGGTGCCTTAATTTTAGCGATTTCTTGCTTAATCGCGAAAAAGGACTAAATCGCATAAAGTGCGAAAGTTCTATCTTATAAGCTAAAGGTGCCTAATAGCCATAGAATATTAATTTGAGGTCTTTAAAATGCAATTAGACCCCTAAGGATAGGGTGGTCGGCCATAGGAGACAAGAATTGACAAAATTGGTCAAATTTGGTAAAAGTTGGTGACTAAATTGACTTGTATTAATAAAATAAAGAAAGAAAAGATATCATCTTTTCTCTCCATCTTCCTCCACCGAAAATAACAAGCAAAATAGGGGTTCTGAAAGCTAAAAATTTCAGAAAAACTCATCTCCATTCAAGTAAGTGATTTTAATGGTTTTTCTTGAAGATAGTTGTACTTTTAGAACCCCTAGAGCTTAAGCTTTCTAATGAGGGGACTCATTTGCAATATGGTGAAAAGATTAGAGTTTTTCTATGAGAGATTTCATGGTTATTTGCTGCATTTTTATGGAAGAAAATGAGTCTTTGTTGTTAGATAAACAACTTTTGTGAAAGGTGTTATGTAACGACACGAAATTGGGCCTAGTAGAATTGGGCCCATTGGGCCTTGGGGAGTAGGAGTGTTTAAAATTTTTGAGAACAAGAGAACGACATTAAGTCAAGTTGGACTTATTAGGAAGGTGATTTCGGAAAGTTACGGGGTTCTAAGAAGTTCCTGGTTCAAATTGGGCCTTAGCAAAATTTTTATGTTTAAGCACTTTAAGGAGAGAAGGTAAGTGGCATCAATTCTTAAGGAAATAAGTGTGCATTTTGCTAGCACAAGGAGTCTATTGGTAAAAGTGGAGTGTGGAGTGTACTAATGGTCTGAGGTTCAAATCCCATCTTTTGCAAATTTTTGATTAATTTTTGTACTTCTCTTCCAAGTGTCGGTCATGGCATCAAATATGGTAAGGGAGACTTTTCTAATGTTGGAAAGATGGCTAATGAAATATGGTAAGGAGGAAGATAAGGGAAAAGGAAGGAAATAAATGGAAGAATAGGAAAGAGAAGGGAACATGTTGGCCTATTATGTGGAGGATGTTTTGGAAAGCATTTTGGTCAACACTCATCTTTTGGTAAAGATGATACATGGTTTTGTTAGGGGGGAAGAGGGGAAGCCGAATTTCTCTAGCTCTCCCTTGCATTTTCACATTTTTGGGATCACTTTTCCTTTTCGAGGCATTTTGGGGTCTTCTTCAATTTTTCCTAACCAAAACCTCAACTTCACCATGTCTTTCTAACCCTTTTCTTCCTTAGTCGAATCTCTCCTATAGCTACCATTCCGGTTTGTGTTCTTTAATAGCTTATTCTTTGATTGGTTTTCTTTTCGATATAGTCTCCATAGCCGAACCTAGAGTTAATGTCTTGTTGCTAGTGCCAAACCTTGTTATCCCTTTCGACCCATCCCTGTTATTAAGGGCCGAATCAAGCCATCCTTTGCTGCTACTTATCATTCTCTTAGCCTTGGTTTCGGAATTTGATTGGTAAGTGGGTGATTAGGTCGAATATTGGTGGTAAGATGTTACTCTTTATTTCGATGTTTTGCGCCGCTCATGTGATTCTATTTTGTGGTGAAGATATCAACTTCCTACTCTTGTGGAAGGGCCGAATATGGGATGAAGGCTAACCCCTTTGGTACATCACTTTTTTACTTTAGGAACTCGTTGCAATAGCCAAGGTGCGAGGCTGGATTTTTGAATCTAGTAGGGAAGGATCACGATTGTGGGGGCAACGAAGAGTGGTTCTTTAGGAAATCCAAATCAGGTGTGTAATCCCGTACCCTTCCGAATACATGTTTGAAATGGTGTGTAATCTCATACCTCTCTGAATGTTTGTATGAAATGTTCTGTGAATCGGTCGAAATATCGAAGAAAACTAGAAACCGACATCCGTGATCACTCGGGCGTGCGTATGTTCATAGTGGTAACCATAGTTTGCAATGAAATAGTTTTGGATTGCAGCAGTGACGTGATTTTGAAAAATTACGAAAAATAGGATAAAGGGAATTAGAAAGCGAATAAGATATAAAATTAAAGCTTACTGTGTCTATTTTTAAATGAAAGAAACAGAGTAGGAAGAGGGATTTTATATTCTGTGATATTTTAATTTTAGTGAGACTGGTTCTAAATGACTTCGTGGTTCCGTGTTCTGTCTTAGAAAAATTATTTAAAATTGTAAAAAGTGAATTATGAGTTATAATTTATATGTATAGATTCCTTAGTGAGCCTATTTTCAATAGAAACAATTGGGAACAACATATGAAAACTGTACAGTGAGAAATTTTAATTTAGGGTAAGAGAGGTCAGGATCATTGGTCAGTAAAACAAGGGGAATTTAAATGAATAAACTGTACTAAATGGTTAAGCCAAAAATTCTGAAAAAATTGTAATAAGAAGATATATGAGTCTAGTTTCAAGGAAAATTTACGGATCTAAATTTCAAGTTTTCTAACTCGAGTTATAGTCAATTTAGTCAGTATGATGCAGATGGACAGTTTCAATTTTTACGCCCCACATTAGTAGTTAAGTCTGGATGGCGAAATTACCAAAATACCCTTGAAGGGAAAGTTACCAAAATACCCCTGGGTTGCGAGATTACCGAATTACAAAAATTCCCTTATGGGCTGAATTACAAAAATGCCCCTACGGGCCGATTTACGAAAATGCCCCTATGGGTCGAATTGCTAGAATGCTTTAGTGGGCCGAATTACAAGTTCTATAATTGGCCGATTTACCGTAATAAATTACTAGATTAATGATTGTTGTTTATATATGTGGATATTATGCTTTATTATGTATGTTGCATTTACATATTTTGCATGGGATGGGAAAAATGTTGAAGAGAAGTGTAGCCTGGTGGCTTTGCCACAAATATTATGAAAAGCAGTTTGACTGCAGCGATATATTCTGATTCCGGTGGCTCTGCCACAATTCTGTCTGGTGGCTATGCCACGTATAATCTGTTATTCTGGTGGCTTCGCCACAAATTCTGTATATGGCAACTTGCCTGCGATTGGTGTGTTTGGCGGGGTGGGTTGACTTGATCCCCACAGGTGTGATGGGATGGTACGGGTGGTGTGTAGCGGATGGATATCTAGGATGGGTTGGGTTGCATACATTCATACATTTGCTTCATTTTAAGAATTGTTATGTAAAAGGGCTTAGGCCCAAGATATTGCTATATGGGTTCAGGCCCAGTGGATGACGGTAAGGGGATTTCACACTGAGTTCTTGTAACTCACTCCCCCTTTTTCTTAACCCTTGTAGGTAATGCTCAGTGATGTGGACTTGGGCCATGGATGACTCGGTGGAGGCCATACTTCAGTAATGGTGTTATTGAACTTTAGATTTCTTGTAACATCCCAAAGTTGGGCCTAGTAGGATTGGGCCCAATGGGCCTTAGGCGTAGGAGCGTTTAAAATTTTTGGGAGTAAGAGAACGGCTTTAGTGCAAGTTGGATCTAGTAGGTGAGGGATTTTGGAAGGTTAGGGGGCTTCTATGAAGTCCCGGGTTCAAACTTTGGCTTTAGGGAAATTTTGGTTTTAGGTGAATAAAACCCTGGGAGTTAGTAGGTAGGCTTTAAGAATAAAATGTGGAAAAAATTACACAAAAGGAGTTGTGGTGTAGTGGCAAATGACGCCACATAGGAGACAAGGGAATGACGCCACAAGGAAGGAAGGAGGTCCAAGGTTCAAGTCTTGGCTCTTGCATTTTGGTTTCTTTTTTTAAATGGATTCTAGAATTTTGCCATAGGGTTATATTTAGTTGCGCATGATTTTAGACACAAGAGGAGTTTGTGGCCAAGTGGTTAGCGGTGTGGATTATGCTACAAGGGAGCCTGGGTTCGAATCTCATGGAAAGCAAGTGGGTATTTATTTTGCTAAGTAGGGGCGACAAGAGTTTGAGTTGGATTTAAACTCTGCTAACGGAGGGATCCCACATCGGAAAGATACAAAGAAGGAAGGTGAGAAGCTAGCTATATATAGAGCAGTCTATGAGGAGGGTTAAGATACCTTGGTGGGCGTTTGGGCACAGGAGTGGTCGGAGCGTGGATTAGCATCAGATTCTTATCAGGTGTGTACTTCTCTCTACTCTAGCCGTAGAGTGGCAAATGCCGAAAAGCCGGTCACATGGCAATGGTAGCCGCACGCGACGTCGCGGCGCCGCGTGTGGAGCTTCGACGCAATAGTCGAGGCCACCATGAGTATTCTTGTAGGTTGAGGCTGCTTGGGCCATGATGGGCCAAGGTGGGCCTAATGGGCCCGTGGGCCCATATGAATAAATTGTATGACTGTGTAGTAGAAATTGGATTAGACTATGTGAATCTAATATTTGTGGTTAGATTTGGGCTAAATGGGCCACACGGCGTGTGTGGGCCCATTTAGGCGAGAATGGGCCCTAGGCCCAATTGCACCGTTCGATAAGAAAAGGTATCCGTGTCGCTTCGAGGCGACGATGAGCCGTCGGAAAGGCCATTACGTGCAAAATTACTGAAATACCCCTGGTTTGCAAAATTACCGAAATACCCCCAGTTTACAAAATTACCGAAATACCCCCAGTTTACAAAATTACCGAAATACCCCTGGTTTGTAAAATTATCGAAATACCCCCAGTTTGCAAAATTGTCGAAATACCCCTGGTTTGTAAAATTACTGAAATACCCCTGGTTTGTAAAATTACTGAAATACCCCCGGTTTGCAAAATTATTGAAATACCCTTGGTTTGTAAAATTACCGAAATACCCCTGGTTTGTAAAATTACCGAAATACCCCCAGTTTGCAAAATTACTGAAATACCCCTGGTTTGTAAAATTACCGAAATACCCCTAGTTTGTAAAATTACCAAAATACCCCTGGTTTGTAAAATTACCGAAATACCCCTGGTTTGCAAAATTATTGAAATACCCTCAGTTTGCAAAATTACCGTTTTACCCCTACACGACAAAATGATCGTTGTACCCTCGTTGGTAGTACTAGCGTTGTATGTGTTAATTGTATGATTGATTATGTTTGAGATCGTTGCTTACATGGATTGGTTATTAGTAGAATTACTAACTTCCTGTAGGGTGGAATTACCAAAATACCCTTATAGGGTAAAATGACCGATTTGCCCTTGTAGGTAAATGATCGACTTGTGCAATGAGTTGTTTAATTTGTCTGTGGTTGTATGACTAATATGCTTTTATTACATGTTTAAATAATTGTTACCGAGCATGTCCATTTTGCATACACGTAATGATTGAGCATGACATACACGACATATTGCATGGGTGGGAATTATGGTATGCGGGGAAGATTTGAGGATCGCATGGCCGTATGGTATGGATCCGTGGATCGCATGGCCGTATGGTATGGATCCACCACAGGCTTTTTAGCCACCGAGCGACCATGCTTTGCCGATAATAATTACCGAGGGTCATGTGCCATTAATATGGGCTTCGTGCACGTAATTATGGGCTTTGTGCCAATACCAAGGCTTTGTGCCGTAATTATGGGCTTTGTGCCAATACCGAAGGATTTGTCTTTATTATTATGGCTTTGTGCCAATCATATTTACCGTGGCTATGTGCCTAACATATATATATTGATGACTCTGTGTCAATATTTGTGGATCGCATGGCCGTATGGTATGGATCCAGGATCGCATGGCCGTATGGTGTGGATCCACCAGAGGCTTTAAGCCCAATGTATGTGATTAAGCGAGCTTTGTTTGCAATGTTGATAATCATGCAACCGGGCTACCCTTGGTGTGTAGCGGTGAGGGTCGATTGTAGAAATCCCCACTGGTGTGTTTGGCAGGAATGGGTGGTGTGTAGCGGATGGAAAAAATTAGGTTGGGCTGGGTTTACATCGCATTGCATACATTATCTGCTGTGACATATGATATGGGTTAAGGCTCAACCGAGGCTATTTTGGGCTAAGGCCCAATTGCCACCAGATCTTGAATGGCCTTCACTGGATTGTTGTGATGCATGTTCTTACCGATGAGGGTTGTACACACTGAGTTTTAAGTAAACTCACCCCCTCTTTTTATTAAATGTTTCTGTAATTCCCAAATGATAGAGGATTGGGAGCCGTGGAGGACTCGGGGGTGGCTATACATCGGAGATACTACTCGTGAACTTTAGTAATTTCGATTTTTACCTTATTTTAATATTATTTATTTTGGGTTAATATTTTGTAATAAGGCCATTGGTTTATTTTTTCTAAGTTTTCATTTATAATCATTAAACTTATAAATACGGGTTTTCTTAAAACATTAGCAATCGTTTTCTAAAATATCATGTTTACGCAACGATGCAAGTTCAACTTTCATAACAAAACAATTTTTCAAAATAATAACAACTTTTAAACGGTCATTTAGCAAATCGCGTTTTTCTCAAGCAAACAACGAACTCGGAGTTCAAAAATCCGATAAAACTTTTCTAAACAATTGCTTAGCTTTTCAACTTCCTTCAATGTGACACGCCAGATCTGGGCCTAACTTCTAGGCCGGGTTTGGGGTGTTACATTTCTATTTCCGTTTACTTTATTACTTTTACTATTTTGGGTTTTTATGTTGTAATAAGGCTTCTGGAATATTTTATTTTGCTTTATGTTTGACGTACTTATTATCTTACTTGAATTGTTTTAAATGAGAATTTTTCTAAAAACTTAAATAAAGGTTTTCCAAAATAGAATAACAAATGGATTTTATAACAAACTTTTACAAATATTTTAACTCGGAAATTTTCTCTCAAATTATCAATGATACTTTTTTAAAAGTCACGGTTTATAAGATCTCTAGTTCAAATTATCGATTTATCAATCAATCATCGAGATTAGTAGTATTTTATCAAATGTTTCAAATCAAATTTGTTTTCTTGTTTATAATAAAATAATACCTATTTTAATACGAATAGAAAGGACTTAACACGTTTTTCTCATGTGACATGTCAGATCCGGTGATAACGCATGGGCCAGATTTGGGGTATTTTATTTTATGGTATCAGAGCCCGGTTGCAAAACTCGACTGTGGTTTGGGTTCAAAAGCGTTTTCCAAAGCTATTTAAAATTATAATTTATAAATGCATGTTCTAAAGGAAGTATGGCACCACGGGTATCCGGCACCAAGTCAAGTAAGTTTATGTTTTCATTTTATGATTATTGTTGTATGACTGTAGAGATACTCTAGAACTTTTAGCTTTAGGAGCTGAAACTATAGAGATTGAGACTTTAGGATGCGTTATGCGAAAACAACTTCACTTCTTATATTCCATAAAATATTGTTTAATAAACATTGAATAGCATAATGATTCATAAGACTCTTAGTCAGATTAAATCGACTTAGCAAATATGAGCGCTAGAGGACGTGGACATGGTAGACGCGACCGTGATAGAGGCTGAGGTGCTAGGGCTGGATCTTCGGTACCGAGGCATGTGTCCGAAAGGGAGGCGCTGGCATCGCCAGTGGCTGAGACGGGATCTCATGATCGAGCTTGGGTTGTTGAGCTGACTCAGATAGTTAAGGAGGTATTGGAGGAGGTTAAAGGAATCAGTGAAGCACTTCGAGTTGGGTGTATGGACTGTAAGAAGAAAAGAGATCGCGGTTCTTTTGGGTCGCAGTCTCATTCCGTAAAGCGTGTTAAGGCACGTCCAAATTTTCTGGCTTGCAAATATTGTAGAAGGCGTCATCCGGGAGAATGCTGGAGGAGGTCAAGAGTATGCTTGAGATGCGGGTCTAAGGAGCATAAGGCTCGGGATTGCTTCATCACCATCAAGCCAGGTCTGTTTTGGTTGGGCGTGATGATTGAATGTAGAAAATTTTAGGTATAAGTGGTAGATAACTGTTTGCTTCTGTGGTTAGATGTTTGGTTGTGTGAAAGAGGATTCAAGATTAAGTTAAAAGTACATTAGTGTTATTAAGATCAGAGTGCGCAGCGAAAGCATAGTGGTGTGATTTGAGCGGTGCGTTTAGTAGTTGGTTGGAAATTTCGAGGACAGAATTTCTTTATGGAGGGTGGAATTGTAACGACCCGAAATTCGGCCTATTAGAATTGGGCCCATTAGGCCTTGGGGAGTAGGAGTGTTTAAAATTTTTGAGAACAAGAGAACGACATTATTTCAAGTTGGACTTATTAGGAAGGTGATTTTGGAAAGTTACGGGTTCAAATTGGGCCTTAGCAAAATTTTTATGTTTAAGCAGTTTAAGAAGAGAAGGTAAGTGGCATCAATGCTTAAGGAAATAAGTGTGTATTTTTCTAGCACAAGGAGTCTATTGGTAAAAGTGGAAAGTGGCGTGTGGAGTGTACTAATGGTCTGAGGTTCAAATCCCATCTTTTGAAAATTTTTGATTAATTTTTGTACTTCTCTTCCAAGTGTCGGTCATGGCATCAAATATGGTAAGGGAGACTTTTCTAATGTTGGAAAGATGGCTAATGAAATATGGTAAGGAGGAAGATAAGGGAAAAGGAAGGAAAGAAATGGAAGAATAGGAAAGAGAAGGGAACATGTTGGCCTATTATGTGGAGGATGTTTTGGAAAGCATTTTGGTCAACACTCATCTTTTGGTAAAGATGATACATGGTTTTGTTAGGGGGGAAGAGGGGGAGCCAAATTTCTCTAGCTCTCCCTTGCATTTTCACATTTTTGGGATCACTTTTCCTTTTCGAGGCATTTTGGGGTCTTCTTCAATTTTTCCTAACCAAAACCTCAACTTCACCATGTCTTTCTAACCCTTTTCTTCCTTAGTCGAATCTCTCCTATAGCTACCATTCCAGTTTGTGTTCTTTAATAGCTTGTTCTTTGATTGGTTTTCTTTTCGATATAGTCTCCATAGCCGAACCTAGAGTTAATGTCTTGTTGCTAGTGCCAAACCTTGTTATCCCTTTCGACCCATCCCTGTTATTAAGGGCCGAATCAAGCCATCCTTTGCTGCTACTTATCATTCTCTTAGCCTTGGTTTTGGAATTTGATTGGTAAGTGGGTGATTAGGCCGAATATTGGTGGTAAGATGTTACTCTTTATTTTGATGTTTTGCGCCGCTCATGTGATTCTATTTTGTGGTGAAGATATCAACTTCCTACTCTTGTGGAAGAGCCGAATATTGGATGACGGCTAACCCCTTTGGTACATCACTTTTTTACTTTAGGAACTCGTTGCAATAGCCAAGGTGCAAGGCCGGATTTTTGAATCTAGTACGGAAGGATAACGATTGTGGGGGCAACGAAGAGTGGTTCTTTAGGAAATCCAAATCAGGTGTGTAATCCCGTACCCTTCCGAATACATGTTTAAAATGGTGTGTAATCTCATACCTCTCTGAATGTTTGTATGAAATGTTCTATGAATCGGTCGAAATATCGAAGAAAACCGGAAATCGGCATCCGTGATCACTCGGGCGTGCGTATGTTCGTAGTGGTAACCATAGTTTGCAATGAAACAGTTTTGGAATGCAGCAGTGATGTGATTTTGAAAAATCACGAAAAATAGCAGAAAGGGAGTTAGAAAGTGAATAAGATATAGAATTAAATCTTACTGTGTCTATTTTTAAATGAAAGAAACAGAGTAGGAAGAGGGATTTTATATTCTGTGATATTTTAATTTTAGTGAGACTGGTTTTGAATGACTTTGTGGTTCCCTGTTTTGTCTTGGAAAAATCATTTAAAATTTTAAAAAGTGAATTATGAGTTGTAATTTATATGTATAGATTCCTTAGTGAGCCTATTTTCAATAGAAACAATTGGGAGCAATATATGAAAACTGTACAGTGAGATATTTGAATTTAGGGTAAGAGAGGTCAGAATCGTTGGTCAGTGAAACAAGGGGATATTAAATGAATAAACTGTACTAAATGGTTAAGCTAAAAATTCTGGAAAAATTGTAGTAAGAAGATATATGAGTCTAGTTTCAGGAAAAATTTACGGATTTAAAATTTCGAGTTTCCTAACTTGAGTTATAGTCAATTTAGTCAGTATGACGCAGATGGACAGTTTCAATTTTTACGCCCCACATTAGTAGTTAAGTCTGGGTGGAGAAATTACCAAAATACCCTTGGAGGGTAAGTTACCAAAATACCCCTGGGTTGCGAGATTACCAAATTACAAAAATGCCCTTATAGCCCGAATTACGAAAATGCCCCTACAGGTCAATTTACGAAAATGCCCTTATAGGCCGAATTGCTAGAATGCTTTAGTGGGCCGAATTACAAGTTCTATAATTAGCCGATTTACCGTAATAAATTACTGGATTAATGATTGTTGTTTATATATGTGGATATTATGCTTTATTATGTATGTTGCATTTACATATTTTGCATGAGATGGGAAAAATGTTGAAGAGAAGTGTAGCACGGTGGCTTTGCCACAAATATTATGAAAAGCGCTTTGATTGCGCGATATATTTCGATTCCTGGTGGCTCTACCACACTGCTCGCAGTGGCTATGCCACGTATAATCTGTTATTATTCGTGGCTTCGCCACAAATTCTCATATATGGCAACTTGCCTGCGATTGGTGTGTTTGGCGGGGTGGGTTGACTTGATCCCTACAGTGTGATGGGATGGTACGGGTGGTGTGTAGCGGATGGATATCTAGGATGGGTTGGGTTGCATACATTCATACATTTGCTTCATTTTAAGAATTGTTATGTAAAAGGGCTTAGGCCCAAGATATTGCTATATGGGTTCAGGCCCAGTGGATGACGGTAAGGGGATTTCACACTGAGTTCTTGTAACTCACTCCCCCTTTTTCTTAACCCTTGTAGGTAATGCTCAGTGATGTGGACTTGGGCCATGGATGACTCGGTGGAGGCCATACTTCAGTAATGGTGTTATTGAACTTTAGATTTCTATTTCCGTTTACTTTACTACTTTTACTATTTTGGGTTTTTATGTTGTAATAAGGCCTCTGGAATATTTTATTTTGCTTTATGTTTGACGTACTTATTATCTTGCTTGAATTGTTTTAAATGGGAATTTTTCTAAAAACTTAAATAAAGGATTTCCAAAATAGAATAACAAATGGATTTTTGTAACAAACCTTTACAAATATTTTAACTCGGAAATTTTCTCTCAAATTATCAATGATATTTTTTTAAAAGTCACGGTTTATAAGATCTCTAGTTCAAATTATCGATTTATCAATCAACCATCGAGATTAGTAGTATTTTATCAAATGTTTCAAATCAAATTTGTTTTCTTATTTATAATAAAATAATACCTATTTTAATACAAATAGAAAGGATTTAACACGTTTTTCTCATGTGACATGTCAGATTCGGTCATAACGCATGGGCCGGGTTTGGGGTGTTTCATGTTACTATGAAAACACCTAAATGGAACTTTTGTAAAGGTTATAAAGTTTGTAGTAAATGTGTGAAATGTTGGGTTTTGATGATAGCCATAAGAGAAATAAATGTTCACCTAGGCTTGTTGAAGGTAGAAATATGATTAGAATTGATTTTCGAGCCTAGGGGTAAAATAGTCATTTTGCAAAGTCTAAGGGCAAAATAGTAATTTTGCCAAAGCATGATTATTGAAATGCTTCTATTAATGTGATGATTAAAATAAGCTAATTTGCTATTATAGAGCAAGAAGAACCAAGAATCAACTTCGATCGGGGAAAGAACAAAATATCAGATTAGACCGACAATCTAACCTATTTTGAAATCGAGGTAAGTTTGTATGAGATAGATTCAACATTTACGTTAACATGTTTGAGAACATTTGATATTATGTCATTGCATGATATTCTACCAAATTGAATATTTGATGTTGAATGAGTAAGTTGAGATGTTGAGGTCCTAGTTGGACTATAATGAGTGTGAAACACTATCATTGAGATGTGAGATAGATGAGGTCCCGTATAAGACCATGTCAGGGACATGGCCTCAGCACCGAATTGAGATCCCATGTAAGACCATATCTGGGATATGGCTTCGGCATAGAATATGAAAAATCGTATAAGACCATATCCGGGATATGGCATCGATATTGATGTGAGGTTCCATATAAGACCATATCCAGGATATGGCATAGGTATTAAGAGACAATCCATGTGAGACCACATCCGGGATGTGGCGTTGGCTTCGTGTTTATGCTAATAATAATGAACATGCATATTTGAGTATCCCTAGTGATTTATTGGGATAAATAGATCAGCTTAGAAATAGAAACGAGAATTGTATTCAAGATATGTGATTGAGTTAACATAAGTACCCGTGAATAATTCATGAAGAACATTTACGATATGTGGCATGGTATGTGCTAGATAAGGGAAAGTATGAGTAAGTGTGGCAAGGAGCCTATGACTTTGTGTGTGGTTACTTAATGCCATGGATGGATATTGTCATGAGCTTATTGTTGCTATTTATTTCCATGCAAACTTACTAAGCTTTATGCTTACCTCTTTTATTGCCCTTTTCCTTGTAGTACTGCCAAGTTAGCTCAAGAATTCGAAGACGTCGGAGTTGGAGATCACACTATCGCCTACTTTTTGGTATAGCGAAACTAGATTTATTTTGAGTATGGCATGTATAGGATTTGAATGTTTTGGTTATGTCATATTTGCAAGCCAAATGTGTTGGCAATTATGGTTGTTTCAATCTATTTTGTAAATGGTCATTAAAGTTGGGCCAATACTTGGCAAGTTCTTATATATATATATTCAATGAAGATGAATTTCATGAAGTGTATGTTTTTGTGGAGGTCTTGATTCTTTTGAGTTCTTAGAGGTACCATATGGTCATCTTACATATTGAATTGTTTTGGTATGAGTGTGATTTCTTGCTAAGGTGGCAAATGGCTTGGTAGATAGCCATATAATTGTTCACACGGGTAGACATACGGGAGTGTGTCGAGGCCATGTGTGACACACGTTCAGCCCTATGGCGTGGTGCTAGGCTGTGTGTCCCCTTGCATGCTAGGGTTGCAAGTTAGTATGCTCAGTAGTAAACTCACGGGCAGAGACACGGCCATGTGTCTCAGTCGTGTGGGAGGCACGGCTAGGAACATGGGCGTGTGCCCAGGCCGTGTGAAGTCTGCACCTGAAGTTAGGAATTTAATTCGACACACGGTCTAAGGACACGGGCGTGTGCCTTGGCCGTGTGACCATAGTGAGATGATGACATCGTAAATAGAATGCCAAGGTTTTGGCACACTGGCTAAGACACGAGCGTGTCGAGGCCATTTGAGAGACACGGGCTAGGGACACGGGCGTGTGTCTGGCCGTGTGAAATAAGTCAGTGTCGACCATGGGTGAAGAACACGGGCATGTCTCAGGGGCACACGGGCGTGTCCCCTGATTGGACAAAAAATTTCTAAGCACGTAAAAGTTCTCGGTTTAATTTCGAAACCCCCCAGAAGTATGTTTAGGGCCTCGTAGGCCCAGAATGAGTAGGTTAAGAGTTTAAATGGAAATTTTCTAAGCTGTAGCAAAATTTTATAGCCCGTTGTGTTATGTTTAAGCAAGTTAAGTTAGGTAATGCCTCGTATCCAGTTCCGGTTTCGAACACGGGTAAGGGGTGTTACATAGCTGGCTACTATAGGCGTTTTGTCAAGGGGTTTTTCATGATAGCTACTCCGATGACGAGGCTATTGCAAAAATATGTGAAGTTTGATTGGACAGAATAGTGCCAACAGAGTTTTGAGAGATTGAAGGCGTTGTTGACCGAGGCTCCTATTTTAGTGCAACCGGAGCCGAGAAAAGAATTTGTGGTTTACAGTGATGCATCCATGAATGGATTGGGTTTTGTACTTATGCAAGAGGGCAAGGTGATAGCATATGCCTCTAGACAATTAAAGCCGCACGAGAAGAACTACCCGACTCACGACTTGGAATTAGATGCAATTGTATTTGCACTAAAGATATGGAGACACCATTTGTATGGTGAGAAATGTCGGGTGTTCACTGATCATAAGAGCCTAAAGTACTTGATGACTCAAAAAGAGTTGAATCTTAGGCAACAGAGATGGTTAGAGTTGATAAAAGATTACGAGTTGGTAATTGACTACCATCCGGGAAAGGCAAACATGGTCGTCGATGCCTTGAGTAGTAAATCATTGTTTACGTTGAGAGCCACGAACACAGGGATGACTTTGTCAGATGATGGTTCTATTCTAGCCGAGTTGAGGGCTAGACCATTATTTCTCCAAGAGATTTGTGAAGCTCAGAAAGGTGACACCGATTTACAAGCCAAAAGAGTTCTATGTGAGTCAAATGTTGAGTCAGACTTTCGGATAAATCCTGATGGATGTCTGATGTTCCGAGATAGGGTCTGTGTACCCAGAGATGATGAACTTATACGAAAGATTCTGTATGAAGCACATAGTGGATGTTTTTCTGTACATCCAGGCAGCACAAAGATGTATAATGATTTGAGGAAATGGTATTGGTGGCCGTGTATGAAGAAAGACATTTCCGAGTTCGTTTCCAGATGCTTAATTTGTCAACAAGTGAAGGCTGAACATCAAGTACCTTTGGGTCTACTTCAGCCTATTATGGTTCCAAAGTGGAAATGGGACCGTATTACTATGGACTTCGTGACGGGTTTACCGTTATCACCAAAGAAGGGAGATGCTGTACGGGTTGTGGTCGATAGACTTACGAAGTTAGCCCATTTCATACCAGTACGAGTCGATTATTCGCTTGATAAGTTGGCTGATTTGTATGTGTCAGAGATAGTAAGACTTCATGGAGTACCGTTATCGATTATTTCGGATAGAGATTCGAGATTTACATCACAGTTTTGGAAAAAGTTGCAAGAGGCCTTAGGCACAAAATTGAGCTTCAGTATAGCTTTCCATCCACAAATCGACGAACAGTCAGAGAGAGTAATACAGATACTTGAGGATATGCTTCGATGTTGTGTTTTGGAATTCCAAAGTAATTGGGAAAAATACTTACCGTTGGTGGAATTTGCCTACAACAACAGTTTTCAGTCAAGTTTGAAAATGGCGCCTTATGAAGCATTGTATGGGCGTAAGTGCCGAATGCCCTTGTATTGGGAAGAACTCCGAGCGAATCAGATTTACAGGGTCAATTTGGTCAGGGAAACTTAAGAGAAAGTAAAGGTGATACGTGAATGTCTGAAAGCAGCCTCAGATAGACAAAATTCTTATTCAGATTTAAAAAGGAAAGAGATTGAGTTCCAAGTATGTGATAAAGTGTTTATGAAAGTATCACCATGGAGAAAAGTCCCCAGATTTGGTCGGAAAGGCAAATTGAGTCCACGTTTTATCATACCTTATGAAATTACCGAGAGGATAGGACTGGTAGCTTATCGTTTGGCCTTGCCCCCTGAGTTGGAAAAGATTCACGATGTCTTCTACGTGTCTATGTTACATCGCTACCGATTAGACCCTTCGCATGTGATTGTACCATCAGAGGTAGAGATTCAACCGGACATGACTTATGGCGAAGAGTCGGTTAAAATTTTGGCACGAGAGGTCAAGCAGTTGAGAAACAAAAGTATAACCCTTGTGAAAGTGCTATGGGAAAGACATGGAATAGAAGAGGCTACATGGGAGCCCGAGGAGGCTATGAGAAATCAGTATCCCAACCTTTTCACCGGTAAGATTTTCGGGGACGAAAATCCTTAAGGGGGAGAATTGTAACAGCACGATTTAGGGGCTAGTCGAAACAGTGGTTTCGAAATCACTAATCTGAGGTTAAAGAAAATTATTTTTATATTATTATATGATTTATAGTATGATTGTATAAGTGCATGAAAATTTTGGTGCTTTAATTTTAGCGATTTCATGCTTAATTGCGAAAAAGGACTAAATCGCATAAAGTGCGAAAGTTCCATTTTATAAGCTAAAGGTTCCTAATAGCCATAGAATATTAATTGGAGGCTTTTAATGTGCAATTTGACCCTTAGTTAGAGGGTGGCCGGCCATAGGGGGACAAAGAAGTCAAAATTAGTCAAAGTTGGTGTAGTTGGCGGATTAAATTGATGAAATAGAATAAAATAAAGAGAAGAAAAATATCACCTTTTCTCTCCATCTTCTCCACCGAAAATTAGCAGAAAAATAGAGTTTTGAAAGCTCAAAATTTCAGCAAGCTTTCCTCCTTACAAGTAAGTGATTTCAATTGTCTTTCTTGATAAAATTTGTACTTTTGGAACCCCTAAAGCTTAAGCTAGCTAATGAGGGGACTATTTTGCAAAATTGTTGAAAACCTAGGGTTTTTCCATGTGAGCATTTATGTTGTTTTCTGCATTTTTATGGAAGAATATGAGTCCTAGCTGTTTAATAAACAACTTTTATGAATGGTGTTATCATGAAAACACCTAGAAGGACCTTTTTGTAAAGGTTGTAGAATAAGAAGTAAATGTGTGAAATATTGAGTTTTGATGGTTGTTATAAGAGAAATAAATGTTCATCTAGGCTTATAAGAGGAGGAAATTCGATTAGAATTGATTTACGAGCTTAGGGGTAAAATAGTCATTTTATGAAAGTGTGAGGGCAAAATGGAAATTTTGCCAAAGTATGAATTTTGAGACATGTTGATTAATGAGATTATTAAATGAGCTAAATTGTTGTTATAGATCAAGAGGAACGAGAATTAACCTCGACCGAGGAAATGGCAAAGTATCGGACTAGATCAACAATCTAGCTTATTTTGAAATCGAGGTAAGTTTGTGTGTATTAAATTCAGCATCGTGTTATTAAGCCTTGAAATGTTCGATGTTAATAATTATGTATATTGTTCTATGAATTTGAGTAATGATGTTGAATGATGAAATAATGAAAATCCATGATGTTGAAGTCCCGGTTGGACTTAAATAAATGAGAGAATATTATCATCCAGACTTGAGATGGGTAAGGTCCCGATAAGACCATGTCCGGACATGGCCTCAAAGACCGAATTGAAACCCCCGTAAGACCATATCCGGATATGGTATCGTGATCGAATATGAAATTCGTATAAGACCATATCTGGGGTATGGCATTGACACCGAAATGAGATCCCGTATAAGACCATATCCAGGATATGGCATTGGCATCGAAATGTGATCCCATGTAAGACCGCATCCGGGATGTGGCATTGGCATCGTAATTATGTGAATGAGGATGATCATTGATCGTGTGTCAGAGTTTTAAAAATTTAAATAATGAGAATGATCGAACCTGGAAACTAACTATGACAATGATTGAGGCAAGTGCACCTATCGAATAGTAGTATAGCTTAGGCAAGACCGGATTGTCGAACCCAAAGGAACTAAAAGTACTAATACTAACTTTCTTTTTTTTATTTAGCCTAAAATAAAGGGAATTTGTTGTTTTAAATCTAAATTAATTAACTACTAAATTAAAGACTCTAAGACAAAGAAGAATGAATTTGGGAAAATAACTTGAGGAAAAACCAATTGATTAAGACGACACCCAAGGAAGAATCCACCTAGACTTCACTTGTTATCTAACTCTCAAACTGCACTATTTATTCACTTGACTTGATCCGTAAGATTCCCTAATGTATATTAAACCCTCTCTTGAGGCTAATAACATCTAACCCTAGGTTGATTAATTGAAATCTCTTTCTAATTAAAACCCCTAGAATCGCATTAACTCGATCTATGGAATCCCATATTAGGTTTCACCCTAATCCGGCAAAATCTCGTCACCCTATCTCTAGGCGCGCGATCAACTCCACTTAACTATGCTAGATCTACTCTTAGGCAGGGACTTTTGCTCCTCCACCTAAGCACATCAAACTTGAATTAATATCCGCGAAATATCAACACAAGAATTAAGAACACATAATTAAGAACAAGTCAAATATTTATCATATAGTTCAGTAAACGATAACAAGATTTATCTAAGTTTCATACCCCTCAGGTATCTGAGGGTTGAGTTCATAACAATAAAAGAAAACATCTCAGAAGAAAAGATAAAACAAAACATAAGAAATCCCTAAAACCCCTGAAGGAATTGAAGGAGAGATCCTCCGCCTTGAGTATAATTCCGCTTCTACAGATGAATCAACTGGCTATCCTTGAGCGAATCCCCACAAATCGCTTCTCTGCCTAGCAAGACGCCCCCCGTCAAAGGTACTGGGCTCTACCTTTTAGGTCATACTTAGGGTGTATATATAGGCTTTTGGAATGTGTTTCTTTGCCCCTAAGTATCCTAATCCGATTGAAACTTCTCTTTGCCACGGCAGGGCACGCCATGGCACACGCCTGCAGTGTGAATCGTGGCCGTGCCATGTTGGGTCGACTAATGAGGCACTACTGTGTGGTCTTGGGTCCAGCCGTCAATTTCGTGATGTGGCCTATTTGGCTGCTTTAAGCCCGCTTTCTTGTTCTTTTCATCCTCCGGTGCTTTCCTGAGTATAAAACATGAAAATAAAGGATTAAGAGCACCAAATTACATAAAATAAGGGATAATTCATCCAAAAGCATGCTAAATGTGGGATTAAAATATTTACTTTTACAGTTTATCAAATACCCCCACACTTAAGCTTTTGCTTGTCCTCAAGCAAAATTCTCAACTCATAATTAAAACAAACTTCCCTCAATTCATAATAGTCATTGATAGTGTTTCGTTATAATTCAAGGATAATTTATACATGGATAATTCAACTCAAAGAGTCCTAAAGATTCAAACAGTCTAAGTCATACATTTGTAGCATAAAACATAGGTGTTTCCCCTCATCTAAATAATTACCTCTGATTGAAAATCGACAAGAATTGACATCTTCGCTAAAGATTCACTCAAATCACTCGGAGTGTTTAAGGTTCAGAATTAAGCACTCAAAAGTCAAACATGAAGAGTTAATCCCATAGGCTTGCATGAAAATCAAATCTCTATCACTATAATATGAGATGATACACAAATCAAAAGGTCTTTAATAGGGTTGTGACGGGGCTTGGGTTAAAGGTGTGGATAAAGGCTGAATTAGAGGGTTAGAATCGAGATTGAATTGACAAATTACCTAACTAGAAAAAATGAACTGATAAATAATTACATCAGTTGAAAACTTGTACTAATAATACTCTAATACGAGCTTCGTCTTTAGTAATTGGAATTTAAACGTATAAGCTTACTTAATCACAAAACTAATAATGAATACACTTCGATTTTTTTTAAGAACAAGTCAAAAATAAAAATAAAGAACTTTAACAACTGAAATATAGAACATAGTTAGGTAACTGCTCAAAATCAAATCTCGACAAAAAGGGAAGTCAAGAGGAATGGTGATAACAAATACAGACTGGGTTTTGGGTTAATATTAGTGGGTGAGTCAATAAATAGGGTTGTTAGGATTAAAAGGGGTTCACTAGAGGTTAATTATGAAGGTAGGCTTTTTAGTGGAGTGAGTGGGTTAAATCCTAGGTGCCTTCATCATCTCTGTATATCAAATCAAAGGTGTGGTCTCGACATGTATAATCGATGCAAGTTCTAGAATAACTAATCAATGTTGACACACTCATCATCAAAAAGTGAGCAAGAAAAAGAATATATGCTCTATAAGGCTCAAAATCTCACAAAAATTATGGGTATTTTGATGTCATCCTCGTAAATTTCAAACTTCAAAGTAATATTTAAATTCAGTAGACAACCTAGAAAATTTTTAATTCTAAAAATAGACTTATCATGCTTGATTCTCTAATATTCTTAGAATTTAATCATCAATGCACAATTATCAATGACTTAATCCAAGACACATCAATAAAAATCATAAATCAAAGGAATTTCATTCTAATTATAATATGAGAAACTTACTTAAGAAACAAGACATAATTCAGATTTGAGAATAATGCAAAAGTTTGGCACCTAATTTCAGAATTTGAGAATAATGAAAAAGTTAGGCACCTTTTTAGGTTGTTCACCCCCCCACACTTAAGATGTACATTGCCCTCAATGTACAAAGATATATATATAGACAATTAAGTATAAATTCAAAAGATATGGAGAGAGGTGAAATTCCCTGAATTATGGATGAAATCCTTTCGTTGGAGGTGAAAGATAAGTTGGAGGGGTCGTTCTTTATGACGATCCTGCGCTAGATGAAGAAATTGGGTAGGTCGTGGAGGATTAGCTAGGATATAATAATTAAAACTATACTAATTAAATAATTAAAGAAAAGCAAGCTAAAGTGAAGAAAAATAAAAATAAAAAATAGAATAAAATTAAAGCAAAAGATAAATGGCCCGTAGAGTCCTTATTGTTGGATGGTTCGTGAGGTGTGCGTGATTTCTAAGGCTGTGGTGAGTTGGTGGTCGTGGTTCCGGTGTGATTCCCTAGCAGCCTGTAGAACCTAAAATTAAGAAACTAAGATAAAATAAACTAAGTTAAGCATAAGAGAAGTAAAGATAAGGAAATCGAAGCAAAAGAGAAAAAACAAAGTAAAAACTAAATGGCCTCAAATATCCTTGGCTCGTCGAATGATTGAAGCGGCTGGCATGAACTTATATAGATCGGTCTCCTCCGGGACTACTATGCTTGATTCCTTCCGCTTCTTCTTCATTTGGTGTAGCTCAAGGGTTTTGGGAATGTATTGGAGAAGAAAAGTAGGGGAGGTCTGAATAATGGGATAGAATAAAGGGATAGGGAGTAGGAAAGTGAGTAAGGGAAGAGAGAAAGGAGGGGGTTTAAATAGATTTTCGTGCCCTGCATGCCCATGCCCGTGTACCGTGGGCGTGCTATGGCACACGGCTGCCTCGCACGGCCGTGTTGAGCATTGCATCATTTCTCCCACGCCCATGTTTAAGTCACCACGCCCGTGTATAATCTAACAGTGTCGATCACGGCTGCATTGCACGGCCGTGGGGTTTTGTTGGTGCCCGTGGTGTGGTGGTTTGAGTCTGTGACTCTAAAAATTTATTCTCTCTAACTCGTACCATCTCTGCTGTGTCAGTACGGCAATTCGGTGCATCCACACGGCCACGGCCACGGCCGTGTGCAAGGCCATGTTGTAACACCCCAAACCCGGCCCAAACACCACGACCGGATCTGGTATGTCACTTGGGAAGAATTTGTAAAACTACGCGAACTTCAGAAAAACTTTTAAATTCTTTTTTTTGAAAACTCCAGATCAGTAGTTCGTTTGAAAGCCCAATAATCATATAAGGAAAATTTTTCGTTAGCCCAATTCTTGTGTTTAGGTGACGTTTGAAAATGCATGTTGTTACACTAGATTAAGCTAGAAGTTTGTCGTAACAACCGTCTCAGAAAATCGTTAATTAAGTTGTGATAGAAACTTCAAATTTTCATTTTTAAAAAAACGCCTTATCGATTATTTGTATTCAAAACGCCCGAGTTTAGATCAAATTAAACCAAATTAAAGTGGCCTTATTACATAACAAAATCCCAAAATTAAAAGTAAATAAGTCTAAGAGGAGAAAAGCAAAATTTTACTAAACATAAAGTGCATGGCCACCTCGTAGTCGATCCTGCCCATGTCCGCTGAACTAAGAATTACCTGCAACATTTAAGCAGAGGGGGTGAGTCAAGAAGATTCAGTGTGCAATTACTCATCAATCACCATAGTTGGGCCTCGGCCCTTACAAATCACTTTGGGCGAAGCCCACAAAGAATCAGACTGAGCCTTGGCCCATTTAGCAGAGAATAGCAGATAATCAGAAATTAATGCATTATGATGCAAATCCCAACCCAACCTAGTTATCCATCCGCTACACACCACCCTTACCTGCCAATCACACCAATGGGGATTTCTACAATCGACCCTCACCGCTACACACCATCGATGGCAGTCATGCTGCAGTTAGCTGCCTATCGTCAAATTGTGATAGAGTCACCAGACTGAAATGGCATGGCCACTGAATGTGAGTGTGGCGAGCAACTGAGAATAGAGTGTGGCAAAAGCCACTGTGATTAATGTGACATAGTCACCAGATACACTTCCCCTTCATTTCATAGCATATACCCATCCACTATGCAAACATGACATCATGGTGTATGAATGCAACAAATATCGACATATATATCATATGATCAGAGTGTACGTATAATCATGTCAGCATAATCGCATATATAACATAATCAGAAATCACTAACCTGATGTCTTGATTTTACCCTCCATGGGTAAAAGCAGCATATGCCAAAGTTTCGACATTTAATAAAGCATATATATATATGTTTGAATAAAACGATAGAAGAAGGTGTGAGAACTACACACCTGTAAACACAGAGAAGTAAGCTATCAATCTCGCTAACACCCTCACTCGCAGGGATCACAACGATCTGCCTATCCCGCTCCGAAGCCGGTCCACAACCTGGTGGAAAGTCTCGTACTGCCGATACCGCACATTTTTTGAACTTAGGGGTAGGGACTACGAGCCCAACCCCCTCCTTTACTTGGCTGTTATTCAGATCCATGAAAAAGATCTTGGTCAGAAGACCGGGTTAAGGCACTGAAGAAGATAAAAGTAAGAGCACACGCTCAAACGAAAAGGTTTCTTACCTAGATTGACAGAAACCAAAAGCTTCAGGCTTGGATTACGAAATCGGCTAAGTCCCAAGAATCTTCCAACCGTAGGCTAGATGCAGAAAAGAATACGAACACAAAGCCCCTCCTACATTCGGCCAAAGCATCCAAAGTACTGTTAACCCTTCTGGTTTAACAACCAAAGAAGGGAAAAGAAAGAATCAAAAGAGAAGAAGCACACTTACCACCAAACAAGAAGAAGCCGATTTGAGAAGGTTAGGAGTATGAGTGACGGCAATCCAAGGAACAAGAACGAGCGAAGAGGAATAAACACACAAGAAAGATTCAGCTATGAAGAAACAAATGGAAGAAAAACAAATGAAATGGAGAAGGCACCAAACACCACTCTTATGTTCGACTAGAAAAGAAAATGGTAGAGGGGAGGGAGAATTTCGGCTTGACAAAGGGGAAGGTGATAGAAGGGTTCGGCTAAGGGGAAGTGAAGTGTAGAATGAGTATGAAACAAAAGAAAAAGACGGTTGTAAAAGTAGGAAACCGAAATAGTATGAAGGAATTCGGCTAGCCACCAAAAGATGTTTCAATTTGAGAGAAAATAGAATAAAAAGTGACGCTTGCTAAGAAAAGAATGCTCTGCCGAAAATGAGAAAGGTTAAGGACATTCGGCACCTTCAAGGTTTAAGCTACCTAAAGTGCACCCAAAAACGGCACACCTACCCCCTCAAACCGAAAATGTCAAAAGTAAGTAGGCAAGGTTTCGGCACACCCCTAGCTATCACTAACCCGAATCCAACTCCCCCTAACAAGCTTCCACAACCGGCCAACATCCTCACCAAGCCTCAAATCCCACACTTTTCTCCTACATTCACTCTCCTCCCATCATTCAAATCGGTTTGAATAATTCAAACTCCACCTTTCACTCATGGCCACACTTTCAAATCATTTGACTCATTCAACGCCCATCCATGAAGAGCCCTTGCCGAAACCACCACTCAAGCTCCCCAGGCGCAAAAATAAAGTTTCCACCATCGACGACGCGACTCGAACCCCTTCTCCCCACAGCTCCCATGTGACGCCTCTTCCATGCACTCAAGGTGGCGTCTCCTTGCCACTTTACCACCTCTTTTCTTGTGTCAACAAACCCAAATATTTATTCTTAAGACATGCCTCTCGCCGCTCTCCCCTAAAGAGCCTAAAAGAAAATTTTCACCAAGGCTCAGCTTAACCCCGAGCCTTCCCGGGACCCCCAAACACACCAAACACGCAGAAACATAGCAAAAGCAAAGCCCCTAATTCCCGGATGTTACAGTTCTACCCCCTTAAAGAAATTTCGGCCTCGAAATTTACCTGGTCAAAAGAGATGAGGGTGCTACTGACGCATAACATCCTCTGGCTCCCACGTGGCCTCCTCTGAACCGTGGTTCCGCCAGAAAGCTTTGACTAAAGGGACTGATTTTCTTCTTAGCACCTTAACATCTCAGTCCAAGATCTGCACTGGTTCATCTTCGAAAGACAGGTCTGGTCTTACCTTAATTTCCTCCACCGGCACAATGTGAGACGGATCCGAACGATAGCGCCTCAACATCGAGACATGGAACACATCATGTATCTGTTTCAATTTTGAAGGCAACTCAAGCTGATACGCCACTGGTCCCACACGTTTTAATACCCGATAAGGCTTGATAAACCTGGGACTTAGCTTTCCCTTCCGTCGAAACCTCAAAACTTTCTTCCAAGGCGAAACTTTCAGGAAGACTTGATCACCCACTACAAATTCTATATCTTTATGCTTCAGGTCGGCGTAGGATTTCTGCCTGTCAGAAGCCTCCTTCAATCGAGTTTGAATTAATTTAACTTTCTCTTTTGCCTCCGAAACCAGTTCCGGACCCAACATCTGACGCTCACCAAATTCCGTCCAGCAGGTAAGAGTACGACACCTCCGTCCATACAACGCTTCATAGGGCGCCATCTGGATACTGGACTGGTAGCTGTTGTTATAAGCGAATTCTGCCAACGGTAAAAACTCCTCCCAACTACCCCTGAAGTCAATAACACAGCCTTTCAACATATCTTCCAAGATTTGAATTACCCTCTCAGACTGACCATCAGACTGTGGATGAAATGCTGTGCTGAAGTCTAGTCTTGTACCCAATGCTTGATGCAGCGCCTTCCAAAAACGTGACGTAAACCTGGGGTCTCTATCCGATATGATTGACACTGGTACCCCATGCAACCTCACAATCTCCGCCACATACAACTTAGCCAACTTCTGCAGAGAATAGTCGACACGAACAGGTATGAAATGGGCGGGCTTTATCAACCGATCAACAATCACCCATACCGAATCTTTCTTAGTAGGCGTAAGGGGTAGCCCACTAACAAAGTCCATCGTGATTCTCTCCCATTTCCACCGTCGAATCTTCACCGGCTGCAATAACCCTGAAGGCAACTGATGTTCCGCTTTCACCTGCTGACACGTCAAGCATTTACCCATAAACTCGGTAATCTCCCGCTTCAAACCAGGCCACCAAAACTGCTCACGCAGATCCCGATACATTTTATTCCCACCAGGATGCATAGCGTAAGGGCTACTATGAGCCTCCCGAAGAATCATCTGTCTTAACCCAACATCCTTCTAAGATGCAAACCCTCTCACTAAACACGTAACCCTATCATTGTTCAAACCAAAATCCTCTACCCCACCATTCTGTACCTGCAGAAGTCGAGCACTCAAGACATCATCCAATAACTGCTTCTCTTTGATCTGACTAACCCACGTTGGCTTTACTTGAAGTTCAGTTAGCATACTCCCATCATCATACAAGCTGAGATGGGCAAACATCGCCCTCAAATCCGATATCACTTTCCGACTTAACGCATCCGCCACCACGTTAGCTTTACCGGGATGGCATTCGATCGAGCAGTCGTAATCCTTTAATAGTTCAATCCACCTCCGCTGCCTCAAATTCAATTCCTTCTGAGTGAGGAGATATTTTAAACTCTTGTGGTCGGTGTAGATAATGGACTTCTCCCCGTACAGGTAATGTCTCCAGATCTTCAAAGTGAACACTACCGCAGCCAACTCCAGATCATGCATGGGATAGTTCAACTCATGCGGTCTTAACTGCCGAGACGCATACGCAACTACCTTTCCGTCTTGCATTAACACACACCCTAATCCCGTGTGTGAAGCATCACAATAGACCACAAACTCTTTCCCAGCCTCAGGCTGAATCAAAACCGGAGCCTCTGTTAAGATCCTCTTCAGCTTCTCAAAGCTTTCCTGTTGCTTGTCAGTCCAAACAAATGATACCCCTTTCCGCAACAACTTAGTTAAGGGTGCCGCAATTAAGGAGAATCCCTCAACGAACCTTCTGTAGTATCCAGCCAAACCCAAGAAACTTCGAATCTCCGCCACAGACCTAGGCGGTTTCTAGTCCAACACAGCTTCAATTTTTCAGGGATCAACCCTAATTCCCTCTGCCGATACAACATGACCCAAAAAGGTAACTTCTTTTAACCAAAATTCACACTTACTGAATTTGGCGTACAACTACTTCTCCCTCAAAATCTGCAGAACCACCCGAAGATGCGAATCATGCTCTTCTTCCGTCTTGGAGTATACCAGAATGTCGTCTATGAACACCATAACAAACCGGTCCAGATAGGGTTGGAACACTTGGTTCATCATGTCCATAAACGCAGCTGGTGCATTCATCAATCCAAACGGCATCACCAAAAACTCATAGTGACCATAGCGAGTCCAAACGCCGCCTTATGAATATCCGCTTCCTTGACCTTAAGTCGATGATAACTCGACCTCAAATCTATCTTCGAGAAGACTGAAGCCCCTAAGTTGATCGAACAAATCGCCAATCCTCAGCGTGGTATTTGTTCTTGATGGTCAACTTATTCAATCGACGGTAGTCAATGCACATACGCATCGACCCATCCTTCTTCTTCACGAACAACACTGGCGCTCCCCACGGAGATACGCTAGGTCGGATAAAACCCCGATCCAACAATTCCTGAATCTGTGCTTTCAATTCCACTAACTCCTTCGGCGCCATTCTATATGGGGCAATAGACACTGGCGCTGTTCCCGAAAAAGATCAATACCGAATTCCACCTCGCGATCCAGAGGTAACCCTGGAAGCTCCTCTGGAAAAACATCAGAAAACTCCTTCACTGTTCTGACATCCTTCACAGTCAACTCCTTGGCCTCAAGAGCACGAACGAAAGTTAACAAAGCCTTACATCCTTTTCTCACCATTCTTTTCGCCTTTAAAGCAGACACTACATTAGACAAGTAGTTTCTCCTTTCGCCTATCACTACAACTTCATTATCCTCGTGAGTCCTTAACACCATGCGCTTGGCAAAGACAATCCAAGTTTTCTCGATATTTTACCAACCAATCCATACCTAAGATTAAATCGAACTCCCGAACGGTAGTTCCATCAAATCACCGAAAACCAACCCTTGTACTTCTAGAGGCACATTCTTAAAGAGTTTGTTTACCACTCACTGATTGTCCTAAAGGACTAAGTACAGATCATCTCCCTAGAAGCAATCTCGAGTTCATGTTTAAAGTTCCGGACACCACATTAGCCACATAGGAATGCGCGCGACCCAATATTAATCAATGCAAAGTAAAGGGCAAATCGAAAATGAGAACGCATCGCGCTTATGACGTCCGGTGCCGCACCCTCCTCTCGGCGTCTAGCTGTATAGACTAACCCAGGCTGTCTCGCCTCTGTATTCCTAGCACCTCTGCCCGGTGCTCCACGTCCCCGACCGAAACCATTCCCTCTTCCAATCGGACCACGACCTCTCTGTGGTTGCTGCCCACCTCTCCTGAACTGATCAAAACCCTATCCAACAGACCGTACCTGATCTACTTGTGGACAATCTTTAACCATATGATCCATATATCCGCACCTGAAACATCCACCGGTTCTCTTTCTACACTCACTAGAATGCCTTTTCCCACACAGAGCACATGATCGAATCTGGCCCATTGTCGCAGGCCTCACAACTCGAGCTGGCCCATCAAACCTAAGCCTCTTATGAAAACCTCCCGACGACCCAAAACTCCTCCTATTCTTACTCTTATCCTTCTCCTTGTTTTGAGTCTCAGTCTGCTTAACCTCTTCAGCTATTTTAGCTTTGTCAACCAAAGTGGCAAAATCTCTTTCCTGCTGCGGAGCTATCAACACCCGCAGCTCGTCTCTTAACCCATCCTCAAATCGTACACAACGTTCATAGTCAGTCGCAACTATTCCTCGGGCATAACGGCTCAATCGTAGAAATTTTGCCTCATACGCAGCCACAGGTTTGCCCTCTTGTACCAAATTCAGGAATGCTTTCCTCTGAGCATCTACATAACTTGCCCCAACGTATTTCCCTTGAAATGCCGCCTTAAAAAAATCCCAGTAAATTTGATCCGCTAGAGTACCCTCTCTTACGGTGAGCCACCACTGATATGCCTTATCCCGAAGAAGAGACACCGCTCCTTTCAATTTCTCCTCAACTGTGCAATCCAGATCATCCATAATCCACTCGATCGCCTCCACCAAGATTTCCACATTTGGGGCCACACCAGAAATACCCCTGAATACCTCTGCCCCATTTGCTCGAAGTCGCTCAGGAATAGACTTTCGAGATACTGCCCCAAAGCTCGCTCCAGCAACTCGCTCCAAAACCCTCAACATCGCTTGAGACAAGGCATCATCTCCACTAGTCCTATCTTGAGATCCTCCTACGCCACAGTGATGTTTGGCGTTTCACCCTCAGGCTCCTGCCTTGCTTCCAAGAACTCAGCCTCAACACCCTGGCCTCTACCACGGCCGCGTGCAACACGTCCACGTCCTCTTGCACTCATGTTTACTGATTTGTTTTAATCTGGTTTACAAATTTTATGCATTAGCTTTTCTTTTCACTGTTGATCAATGAGTAGTTTTATGAGAATGGAGTTTTGAGTAGTTTTCGCAAAACACACATATACCTAAAGGTTTCCATTTCTAAAGCAGAGTTTCTTAATTCTAAATTTCATAATACATCATATCTAACTTATGCAATTCACATAACTTAGTTAGAAGAACTTACCGTACGGACTTGGTGCTGGAGACTCGAGTGCCATGCTTCTAGAAAACTTGCATATATATAAATTTCCAATCATTTTTAGACCAACTTCGGAAAATGTTTTGAACCCAAAACCCATGGCCGAGCTTTTGAAACCAGGCTCTGATACAAAATTGTAACACCCTAAACCCAGCCCAAACACCACGACTGGATCTGGTATGTCACTTGGGAAGAATTTGTAAAACTACGCGAACTTCAGAAAAACTTTTAAATTTTTTTTTTGAAAACTCCAGATCAGTAGTTCATTTGAAAGCCCAATAATCATTTAAGGAAAATTTTTCGTTAGCCAAATTCTTGTGTTTAGGTGACGTTTGAAAATGCATGTTGTTTCACTAGATTAAGCTAGAAGTTTGTCGTAACAATCTGTCTGTAAAATCATTAATTAAGTTGTGAGAGAAACTTCAAATTTTCATTTTGAAAAAAATGTCTTATCGATTATTTGTATTTAAAACGTCCAGAGTTTAGATCGAAATTAAACCAAATTAAAGTGGCCTTATTACATAACAAAATCCCAAAATTAAAAGTAAATAAGTCTAAGAGGAGAAAAGCAAAATTTTACTAAACATAAAGTGCATGGCCACCTCAGAGTCGATCCCAGCCCATGTCTCCTGAACTAAGAATTACCTGCAACATTTAAGCAGAGGGGGTGAGTCAAGAAGACTCAGTGTGTAATTACTCATCGATCACCATAGTTGGGCCTCGCCTTACAAATCACTTTGGGCGAAGCCCACACGTAATCGATCGAGCTTTGGCCCATTTAGCGAGAGAATAGCAGATAATCGTAAATTAATGCATTATGATGCAAATCCCAACCCAACCTAGTTATCCATCCGCTACACACCACCCTTACCGCCAATCACACCGTGGGGATTTCTACAATCGACCCTCACCTCTACACAAAGATCGATGATACCATGCTACGCTTAGTCGCTCATCGTCAAATTGTGACAGAGTCACCAGATCGAAATGGCATGGCCACTGCAATGTGAGTGTGACAGAGCCACTGTAATGAGTGTGGCAAAAGCCACTGATTAATGTGACATAGTCACCAGATACACTTCCCTTCATTTCATAGCATATACCCATCCACTATGCGAACATGACATCATGGTGTATGAATGCAACATATATCGACATATATATCATATGATCGTGAGTGTAATACGTATAATCATGTCAAGATAATCGCATATATAACATAATCGTAAATCACTAACTTTGATGTCTTGAGTTTACCCTCCATGGGTAAAAGCAAAGATATGCCAAAGTTTCGGATTTAATAAAGCATATATATATATATATATGTTTAAATAAAACGCACAGAAGAAGGTGTGAGAACTACACACCAGTAAACACGGAGAACTAAGCTATCAATCTCGCTAACACCCTCACTCGCAGGGATAATGAATGATCCGCCTATCCCGCTCAAGTCGGTCCACAACCCGGTGGAAAGTCTCAGCATCGCCGATACCACACGTTTTTTGAACTTAGGGGTAGGGACTACGAGTCCAACCCCCTCCTTTACTTGGTGGTATTCGAATCCATGAAAAGATCTTGGTCAAAAGACCTGTTAAGGCAATCAAGAAGATAAAAGTAAGAGCACACCCTCAAACGAAGAGGTTTCTTACCTAGATTGATGAACCCAAAAAGCTTTAGGCTTGGATTACGAAATCGGCTAAGTCCCAAGAATCTTCCAACCGTAGGCTAGATGCAGAAAAGAATACGAACACAAAGCCCCTCCTACATTCGGCCAAAGCATCCAAAGTACTAAGTTAACCCCTTCAGTTTAACAACCAGCAAGGGAACAGAAAGAATCAAAAGAGAAGAAGCACACTTACCACCAAACAAGAAGAAGCCGATTTGAGAAGGTTAGGAGTATGAGTTACGGCAATCCAAGGAACAAGAACGAGCGAAGAGGAACAAACACACAAGAAAGATTCAGCTATGAAGAAACAAATGGAAGAAAAATAAATGAAATGGAGAAGGCACCAAACACCACTCTTATGTTCGACTAGAAAAGAAAATGGTAGAGGGGAGGGAGAATTTTGGCTTAACAAAGGAGAAGGTGATAGGAGGGTTCGGCTAAGGGGAAGTGAAGTGTAGAATGAGTATGGAACAAAAAAAAAGAGGGTTGTAAAAGTAGGAAACCGAAATAGAATGAAGGAATTCGGCTAGCCACCAAAAGATGTTTCAATTTGAGAGAAAATAGAATAAAAAGTGATGCTTGCTAAGAAAAGAATGCTCTGCCGAAAATGAGAAAGGTTAAGGACATTCGGCACCTTCAAGGTTTAAGCTACCCAAAGTGCACCCAAAAACGGCACACCTACCCCCTCAAACCGAAAATGTCAAAAGCAACTAGGCAAGGTTTCGGCACACCCCTAGCTATCACTAACCCGAATCCAACTCCCCCTAACAAGCTTCCACAACCGGCCAACATCCTCACCAAGCCTCAAATCCCACACTTTTCTCCTACATTCACTCTCCTCCCATCATTCAAATCGGTTTGAATAATTCAAACTCCACCTTTCACTCATGGCCACACTTTCAAATCATTTGACTCATTCAACCCCCATCCATGAAGAGCCCTTGCCGAAACCACCACTCAAGCTCCCCATGCGCAAAAATAAAGTTTCCAATTACTGACGACGCGACTCGAACCCCTTCTCCCCACAGCTTCAATGTGACGCCACTTCCATGCACTCAAGGTGGCGTCTCCTTGCCACTTTACCACCTCTTTTCTTGTGTCAACAAACCCAAATATTTATTCTTAAGACATGCCTCTGATAGCTCTCCCCCCTAAAGAGCCTAAAAAGAAAAATTTCACCAAGGCTCAGGCTTAACCCTGAGCCTTCCCGGGACCCCCAAACACACTAAACACACAGAAACATAGCAAAAGCAAAGCCCCTAATTCCCGAATGTTACACGTGTGGCCTGGAATTTTGTACTTTTTTGTTAGATCATGGTTAGGTACTATAAAGAAAAAAATACAATAAATAAGACAAAATAAAATGTAGAAGTTAATGGGGTTAGTACTCGGGTTGCCTCCCGAGAAACGCTCGTTTAAAGTCTTAAGCTAGACTTACCTCTCGTTTGCATCATCATGGTGGTTTGAGGAGTTGAAAGTCCTTCCTCATGCTATCGGTTTCATTATCATGATAGAGTTTAAGTCGAGATGCATTTATATTGAAAGTACCAAAAATGGGATTGCTTACCTCGACTGTTCCGTATGGAAAAACACTGATTACCCTAAAAGGGATTTCTTTGTTAGTGTTAGGGTCAGGAGGAGATATTCGAGGGTCTACTTTATGAATCAATACTTGATCTCCGATTTTCAACTTGTTTGCTGCGTGGAGTGGCTCTGGTTCTGCTTTGTGTATCCCTAATTTTTCCTTAAAATGTGTCTTCCACTCGTCTAGATCATTGATCTAAATCCCTCGTTCCTCATGAGTTATTTCTTTGTTGGCACATGGTATAGGATCGGGTTCAGTTGTATTCTTTCCTGGTGCTTCCTGAAAAGAAGGGTTAACCGAATGGTTATCATTTGAATTTATTTTTCACTTGGATTACTCGATGTTCTAACCGAATTGAGAGCTTGGAGAGTGACTGTCTCATTACCTACACGAAGTATTAGTTCTCCTACATCAATGTCAATTTTAGTCCTGACAGTTACTAAAAATGGTCTTCCTAAGATTAGGGGGATGCTATTGTCCTCATCCATGTCTAAAACGTCAAATTCTACTGGGAATACGAATTTATCAATCTTTATGAGTACATCTTCGATTATACCCCTAGGAATTCTAACCGTTTTATCAGCTAATTAAATGCTCATCCTAGTTTGTTTGGGTTTCCATAGACCTAGTTGTTTAAACAATTTATAAGGCATGACATTTATGCTTGCCCCTAAATCAGCTAACGCATTATCAATAGATAAACTACCAATTAAGCATGGAATTGTAAAACTCCCTGGATCTTTTAATTTCCGTGGTAGTTTATTTTGCAAGACTGTCGAGCACATTGCGTTTAGTTCCACGTGTGATGCCTCGTCTATCCTTCGTTTGTTCGTCAAAAGCTCTTTTAAAATTTTTCTAGAATTTGGCATCTGTGAAAGAGCTTCAAGTAACGATAAGTTAATATGTAATTTCTTTAAAAGTTTAAGAAACTTACCGAACTGTTCCTCTGTGTCGTCTCTCATTAATGCTTCGGGATATGGTATGCGAGGTTGGTACTCTTTGATTACCGGTTTTGGCTTATTATTGCTTACCTCAACCTTACCTTCTTTGATCACATTCTCTTGCCTTGAATTGGGATCGTCTAACCCTTCACTCTCTTGAGCAGTTATGGCTTGAATTTGCTCCTTTGGGTTAATCTCAGTGTTGCTTGGTAGACGCCCTTGCGGTCGTTCGGAAAGTAACTTTGCAAGTCGTCCAACTGACTTAGTAAGTTCCCCAACTTGATTCTCGATCCCTTTGATCGATGCTTGTTGATCATTAAGTGTTGTCTCAGTTTTTTTGGAGACGAGTATCTGTGGCTGCCATGAATTTTGTCAGCATCTCTTCAAGGTTCGGCTTCTTCTCCTATGGATAGGGCTGATTTTGGAAATTTTGAGGAGGTTGTTGTCTTTGATTTCCTTGATTTCCTTGACCTCCCCATGAAAAATTTGGGTGGTTCCTCCAACTTGGATTATAATTATTACTATAAGGATTATTATTAGGTCTGAAATTGTTACCTATATAGTTCATCTGTTCGCTCTCTGTGCCCGGTTGGTAGGGTGGGTACTCAGGATTCGCCACACTTCCTGTAACACCCTTAACCCGTATCCGTCGCCGAGTTAGGGTTACGGGCATTACCAAAAAAGTCACAACTTTTATTCAGTCAATTCAATCTTAGTTAAACATACTTATTATATTAAACTAAGTCATATACAGTATAATCATTGATGAACATAAATGCTCATGCAATGTACATTTCAATAATACCACCCAATAATGTAAATACCATAAACCTCATTTATGCTATATTTATTAATTTATGAAGTACTTAAACAAATAAACCAATCGTATCTATTTGATTTAAGTAAACATAATTCAAATATCATCTCATTTTAACTTACTTATAAGACCGAAAACACATGATTTAAAATTTTATCCCATATGGCCGAATAAACAAGCTCTTTACATAATGACATATGTCCGGACATACAAACTCAATAAACACCATACACCCAATTATCTACTTGGCCAAATATACAATGATACATATAGGAAATTACAGGTACATTACATAGCTCATACTAAGTTTAGATAGATCAAATACTCAATCAAATCAAAGTACACTTAAATTTGTTTGTATACACATAATTGAATCGAAATTAACTATATTGCTTATACATTAAATTGAATTCATTGCTCACTCCAAATTTGCAAATCATTCAAACATTTTAATTGAATACACGTTGCCCTTACAATCATATCAAGCAATCACACATAGCTAATTATATATATATATATACACATCATAGTGATATGCGCATTTGCCATATTCAAAAGTAAGCCTAAACATCTAACTCTTCAAGCATAATAGTACATTTGGATATTTCTCATAAGCTTAGTCGAACATATACATGCATTGCATAACATAATTCATATTTCATGAAATGACTAAGGCTAATACACGCACATTACATCAAGGATAAAATATACCATCGAACATTAACATTTAAAAACAAGCCAATTTTGCATGGATTTCATTCATTAACATAATATCATTCGAAAACTTAGCTAGCATATACATGCCTTAAGAACAAAAGTCTAAACATTATAGGTACCCACGTGAGCCGATAGTGTGAATGACTTCAGTGACGATCCCTTGAGCTTGTAGCTTGATCGAAATCTATAAAACGAAACAATGAACACACACAAAGTAAGCTTACTAGCTTAGTAAGTCTTAAGCAACTACATTATAACACTTAATCATCCAAGCATTTTAAACAATCGATTCATGGCATTGAATATACATGACTTAACTTATAAACTCACCATAACAAACCATTACCTCACTTAACCTAACAACTTTCATTTCCTTACCAAAGTACACCCTTCACCGAATATACATATATAAACACATATCTTTGTGTATAGATATATCTACATGAACATATTTAACCACATTTATGCTTTCAACTAACCAATATCCATATGGCATGGTTTATATACAAATTCCACAACCAAATGTATAACACGTTTCTCTCATCATTTAATTTGCTCATTAGCATTGTATAGGTATATATATCATATAAGTATGAAAAACACATACCTTGTGGCCGAATTAACAAATTCATTTTCAAAAGCTTAGGCTTACTTAATTTGTTTCATGACTTTATTACTACATAATCTAAGCTCGAAATTTCAGCTCACTGGTATAGAACCTGCTAGGCATTAGCCCGAATTGCACACACTGGCACTAGGCCTGCTAGACTCAAGGTCTGAAATTTAAACACCGGCATTTAACCTGCTAGGCAATAAGCCCGATATAATTCACCGGCACAAGGCCTGCTAGGCATTAAGCCCAATACAAATCACCGGCACAAAGCCTGCTAGGCATTAAGCCCGATATAAATCACTAGCACAAGGCTTGCTACGCTCGAAGCCCGAGTATCAATATAATTAAACCATTTCATACACATTTCTAATACCAAAATCACATATATCACATATGTCTCATAATACTATTATATATCAATTTCTAATAAACTTAACCACATTACATTAATAAAAATCAATTCACATATTTTACTAACCAACATTCGGCAATTTCAAGTATATTCTCCATAATTTTTAAATTTCAACATTTATTAGTTTACGTAAATGATTTTCGACATATATTTGCTTAAAGACTTACCTCGACTATCGACGGACAACGAAGACCGGCTATTCGATAACTTTTGCCTTCCCCCGATCCAAGTCCGTTTTTCTTTGTTCTTGATCTAACATATTAAAATAAACTCATTCAAGCACATTTCATCTCAATTTAGTCCCAAAACACATAAATAGGCAAATTACCATTTTACCCCTGACATTTACAACTTTTATAATTTAGTCCCTATTGTACAAAACACAAAATACACATAATTTACACTCAATTCTTTAGGGCCGAATCTTCCATACATCCATACAAATGCATACATTTCATTTATTTTGCAATTGAACCCCTCCAAAAATCTACTTTTACAATTTAGCCCTAAATACTCAATTTTACCAAAATTTTCAATTCAAAACATGTTAATTTCTATCATACTTTTAATATTTTTCCATCAAACATTATAGAACACAACCATCTAACCATGGCCGAATATCAAACATGCTCAAATTCAAAAATTCTAACATGGGTCAACTAATATTCGAAGCAACGATCTCAAAAACATAAAAATTATCAAGAATCGAAATCAAACTAACCTTGAAATTGAGATTATAAGTGCCGAAATTCAAGTGGAACCAAACCCTTGTTCTTTCCTCCACATTCGGCCAAGAAAATAAAGGATATAATGGCCTTTATTTTGTTTTATTATAACATAATATGATAACTTAATTACTTTACCAAAATACCCTTTGTTACTAAATATTATTAACATATAAAATAAGGACAAAGCTGACTTTAAACATCCACTAACATTAATAATGGGCTATTTGACCTTTTAATACCTCATATTAAAAGCCACTATCACATTAGCACTTTTCACTATAGTTTGCAACTTTTGCACCTTACGCGATTAAGTCATTTTTGTTAAATTACACACAAAAACAATCAAATTTTCATACGAAACTTTCACACATAGTAATTCACATATAATAAACACTGAAAATAATATTTAAAAATTTTCCAGACTCGGATTCATGGTCCCAAAACCACCGTTCTGATTAGGGTCAAATTCGGACTGTTACACTTTCACTTGCATTGCACTGCATCACTGGATGTACCTGCGAAGAACACAAACTATCAAGCTTTTTATTCATCATCTCTACTTGGTTTGATAGCATGGTTACTGCATCGAGGTTGAAAACTCCGGCTGTTTTTGTTGGCCTTGTCCTTGTAATTTGCCACTGATAGTTATTCAGTAACATCTCCTCTATGAATTCGTAGGCTGCTTCAGGAGTTTTTTTGTTCAGGGTTCCACCAGCGGCTGAATCAATTAGTTGCCTCGTTGAGGAGTTCACACCATTGTAGAAAGTTTGGACTTGAAGCCACAAAGGTAATCCGTGGTGTGGGCACCTCCTCAAGAGATCCTTGTATCTCTCTCATGCATCGTATAAAGTTTCTAAATCCATCTGCACGAAAGAAGAGATATCATTCCTTAATTTGGCCGTTTTGGCCGGCGGAAAATATTTTAATAAAAATTTTTCGGTCATTTGATCCCATGTGGTGATTGACCCTCGTGGTAACGAGTTTAACCATTGTTTGGCTTTATTCCTTAATGAAAAGGGAAATAACCGAAGCCGTATGGCATCATTAGAAATGCCATTTATTTTGAAAGTATCACAGAACTCTAGAAAATTAGCTATATGAGTATTTGGGTCTTCGTCCTGCAAACCATCAAATTGAACAAATTGTTGAATCATTTGTATAGTGTTAGGCTTTAATTCAAAATTATTAGCAAACTATAGCAGTATAACAATACTCGATTCGGCTCCTGTTAAATGTGGTTTAGCATAATCAAACATAGTACGAGGAGCATTATTTTCTCCCACATCTTGTGGTGGTGGATTATTCTCATCCATATTGGATTCGTCTTGTTGCTCTTCTTCTCGGTAATTTAGGGCTCGCCTGATTTCTCTGCGATTTCTGCGAGCGGTAGCTTCAATATCACTGTCGTATACTAAAGGTCCTCTCGGGTTCTTTCTAGTCATAAACTATAGGTACCTGCTAAGAAAAAGAAAGAAAGGAAATTAGAAGAGTTAAAACTAAGGTAAAAATAAAAATAAAAATAAAAGTAAATTGCAAAAAAAAAATATAAAAAAATGGCTAAAGTAATAAAAATAGAACTTTCTTAATATTTTAGTTCCCCGGCAACGGCGCCAAAAACTTGATCGTGTGTCAGAGTTTTAAAAATTTAAATAATAAGAACGATTGAACCTAGAAACTAACTATGACAACGACTGAGGCAAGTGCACCTATCGAATAGTAGTATAGCTTAGGCAAGACCGGATTGTCGAACCCAAAGGAACTAAAAGTACTAATACTAACTTTCTTTTTATTATTTAGCCTAAAATAAAGGGAATTTGTTGTTTTAAATCTAAATTAATTAACTACTAAATTAAAGACTCTAAGACAAAGAAGAATGAATTTGGGAAAATAACTTGAGGAAAAACCAATTGATTAAGACGACACCCAAGGAAGAATCCACCTAGACTTCACTTGTTATCTAACTCAACTGCATTTATTTATTCACTTGACTTGATCCGTAAGATTCCCTAATGTATATTAAACCCTCTCTCAAGGCGAATAACGCCTAACCCTAGGTTGATTAATTGAAATCTCTTTCTAATTAAAACCCTAGAATTACATTAACTCGATCTATGGAATCCCATATTAGGTTTCACCCTAATCTGCAAAATCTCACCACCCTATCTCTAGGCGCGATCAACTCCGCTTAACTATGCTAGATCTACTCTTAGGCGTGGACTTTTTCTCCTCCACCTAAGCACATCAAACTTGAATTATTATCCGCGAAATATCAACACAAGAATTAAGAACACATAATTAAGAACAAGTCAAATATTTATCATATAGTTCAAGAACGATAACAAGATTCATCTAAGTTTCATCCTCGTGTATCTCGAGGGTTTAGTTCATAACAATAAAAGAAATCTCAAAGAAAAGATAAAACAAAACATAAGAAATCCCTAAACCCCCCAAGGGAATTGAAGGAGAGATCCTCCGTCTTGAGTATAATTCCGGCTTCTACAAATAAATCAACTGGCTATCCTCGAGCGAATCCCCATAAATCTGCCTTCTCTGGCCTAGCAAGACGCCCCCCCGGTCAAAGGTACTGGGCTCTACCTTTTAGGTCATACTTAGGGTGTATATATAGGCTTTTGGAATGTGTTTCTTTTTCCCCTAAGTATCCCAATCCGATTGAAACTTCTCTTTGCCACGGCAGGGGCACGACCATGGCACACGCCCGTGTGAATCGTGGCCAGGCCGTGTTGGGTCGACTAATGAGGCACGGCCGTGTGGTCTTGGGTTCAGGCCGTGTCTATTTCGTGAGGTGGCCCATTTGGCCCGTTTTAAGCCCGTTTCTTGTTCTTTTCATCCTCCGGTGCTTTCCTCAGTATAAAACAAGAAAATAAAGGATTAAGAGCACCAAATTACATAAAATAAGGGATAATTCATCCAAAAGCATGCTAAATGTGGGATTAAAATATGTTACTTGTACGGTTTATCAATCATGTATCCTTGAATATCCCAAGTGATTTAATGGGGTAAATAGTTAAGCTTATGATAGATATGAGATTAATGCTAAGACTATGTGATGAAGTGATACAGGTGTATGTGAGTAATTCATGAGAATAGTTTACGAGATGTGGCATGATGTGTAATTGGTAAGAGTAAGTATGAGTAAGTTATGGAAATGAGCTTAAGACTTATGTTTTATTCAATGCAATGGATGGATGAAGCTATGAGCTTTATGTTGCTATTTATTTCATGCAAACTTACTAAGCTTTGTGCTTACCCCTCTCATTTCCCTTTTCCTTGTAGCATTGCCAAGTTTGTTCGAGAGTTCGTGGAACGTCGGAGTTCGAAAATCACACTATCGACTACGTTTTGGTATAGCCAATTTAGATTCATTTTGAGTATTGCATGTATAGGACTTGGTTTTTTTGTTATGTCATATTTGCTAGCCAAAGTGTTGGCTATTAATGTTGATCAATTCATTTTGTAAATGGTCATGGGAAGTTGGCCTATACTTGACATGTTCATATATTCAATGATGATGAATTTCATGAAGTGTATGCTTGTGTGGATGTCTTGATTTTGAGTCTTTAGAGGTGCCATATGGTCATAATATGTGTTGAATTGATTTGGTATAAGTGTGGTTGCTTTGTAGGGTGGCAAATGGCTTGATAGATAGCCATATAATTGTCCACACAGGTAGACACACGGGCGTGTGTCTAGGCCGTGTGTGACACACGATCAGCCCCATGGGCGTGTGGAGAGGCTGTGTGTCCCCTTGCGTGCTAGGTTTGCAAGTCAGTATGCTTAGTAGTAAACACAAGGGCTTATAATAGGGTCTCGTAGGCCCATAATAGGGACATTATGAGTAGGAATGAAAAGCCTTAAGTTGAAATGAAATCTTATGCCCTGATGTGGTATGTATAAGCAAATTGAGTTAGGTAATGCCTCGTATCCGGTTCCGGCTTTGAACATGGGTAAGGGGTGTTACAGGTATCATTTTTAAAACCCGAATATTCATACCTCTGCTCTAAACCTTAAAAACACAGCATATATCAACATATAAATCATACCAAAATAGTTCTAAATGACATGCATCAGTTACATCATAAAATAAACACCAAAATGTTATAGCAGTCCTAAACATCATATTTTAAGTCCACAATCATTAAGTTTAATAAGCATGCAATTGACTAAAAACCATAGCAAAACCGATATAAAATCTACTACATTGCCTTTTATTCCCAAAAATAAAAATAATAAAAGAACAACTACTAATAGCAATTAAAGCTCTGGCTTGGATCACCCCTCGAAGCCACACCTCTCACACCGGCACTACTTATCTGTAATGGTTAAAAAGGAGTGGGTGAGCTTAACAAGCTCAGTGAATGCTCAGAACAACCACTATGCAAACATGTCATTATGCATCAATAAAGCAGACATGCAACATAATCATAACATATTCTATTCCTATGTCCTATTTTACACATTTAATCATATTTTATGAATATTTACACATTAATCACATGAATATTTAAACATATATTACACCACATATTAATCACATTTAGTCACTTTCAGTCATGTTTTATGATAGTTTGGCTCTTAAGGATATGAAACATAATGTGAAGTCTATCACCACACATCGGATACACGGATCTCCAACACACCAAAATGAATCAAAGAGTCGAACATGTCCCGTAAGTGAAGCATATAGCTAACACTCTCCAACACACCAAACACACATATCCCGGTGAATGGAGCTTAGCTCACATTCCCTTATCTTTATGAAAACTGTCCCTAGGCCTCAACACCTCATATTTCACAACACAAAGGTGAGTACTCACAATCTTATGGCATGCAAACTATATCCAACAGTCTCATAATATCACAAGGCCAAATTATCCATATTATTATCACATATTTACTTACCGATTTTTCACGCATATTCACTGCATATTCACATCAGTAGCACAATATAATTATTGTCACCTGGCATGAATAACATACCCACATATTTACTGTCACATGTCATGAACAACACACCCTCATATTCACTTTCACATCAGTCATCATAAGCTTATAGCATATGTTATAGTATCTCTTAAATGTTCATAATTTGACAATTTGAAAATTTCACAAGCATACATATATCATATTTTATCACAGGTGTGAGGACACTAACTCTCTGAATTTAGAATAGGGGTTTAGGCTACCTCTAAATTCCCAATTACATAATAAATCATCTAAGAGCAACCATTCCAAAACACTCACTAGAAATATACTTTCGCCGAAAAATCGAAAGCTTAGACAAGATTTTATTTGTCTTTGTCTCTACTCATTGAAGGTCCTATTGACTCCGAAACTTCAACAAGACAAACCACAGAAACATACAATTAATAATCAGTCATCAACTCACCTTAAATAATAAAAATAATTGCCTAAACTGCGTTCACTATTAATCAAAACCTTCGACATATAAAACTTTAAATTCGAATATCTCAGCCTACAATTAATGTTTCCGCATTAAATGAATTATATTCATCTACATGTTCATCTATGACTAATTCCCAGCCTTTAAACTATATAAAACTACACGTTTTAAGGTATCAACATTTCTCGACAAGTTTTGGACATTATGACAAAAAGTCATTAAAACTTAAGAAATTATTAATGAAATGTCAGTGTAACTTTAGAAACCTTTTAATCATGTTAAAACAAGTTGACAAACACTTTGAAACCACATTTTAATCCACAATCTTGAAATTCATCATTAACAACCAAATTTTTTGATTTTATTTAAAACATGCGTTTTAATGGCTAATAATTCGATTTAAAGAACTAAATAACATTTAGAACCATTAGAAAGACAAATGGTTATCTTGAATGCAAGAAAATCGAGCTTTGATGCAAATCCGAGAAAACCCACTCTTGAAGAAGATGAAAATAATGAGGTTTTAGGATGTTTTCTTGCAGATTTATGAAGGTTTAAGGCTTTGGGAATGATGGAATTCAAAGTAATGTAGTTTGGAAATCAAAATCAATTGGGAGAGTAAGGGACGAAAACACTATAAAGAAGGAGAAAGCTATTGTCAAAAATAAGCTCAGAATTGGGGTTTTTAGGTTGAATTTAAAATTCTAGGTAAATTGCTTCATAAAAACTCTCAGTTTTGACTCTTTTACAAATCAGTCCTATTTTCAAAATTAAATGTATTTAAAATCAATTTTTAGAAATTGACTTAATTTCCTAATATCTATTGTTGGGAACATTATCGATTACCAAACTTACAAAATTCTGAGCAATATAAGCTAAAATTCCTAAAATACACTCGAAACTTCTAGGCCCAATTTTGGGGTGTTACAATTCTCCCCCTCTAAAAATAATTTCGTCTTCGAAATTTACCTGAGCTGCACAAATAAGGATATTGACGTCTTATTGTTTCCTCAGTTTCCCAAGTAGCCTCTTCCGTTTTTGGTTGCGCCATAAAATCTTAACCAATAGAACTCTCTTGTTTCACAAAACATTCTCTTTACGAGCTAAGATCTCTATTGGTTCCTCTTCATATGTGAGATCAGGTCGAACCTCGATCTCCTCTATTGGCACAATACGCGATGGATCTGAATGATACTTTCGAAGAATAGACACATGGAAAACATCATGAATTCGCTCAAGTTTCGGCTGCAACTTGACTCGATAAGCTATCGGTCCAATCCTCTCAACAACTTCATAAGGCCCAACACACATTGGGCTTAATTTACCGTTTCTTTCAAATCTTAAAACCTTTTTCCATTGGGAAACCTTCAAGAACATCTTATCACCAACTTGAAACTCGATGTCTCGACATTTCAAATTTGCATAAGACTTCTATCTATTAGTTTCTACTTTCAACCTCTCACATATCATCTTCACTTTCTCTCCGATCTCTCGAACTAATTCTGGTCCAATAACCCTCTTTTCATCTAACTCCGTCCAATACAAAGGAGTCCTACACTTCTTACCATACAACGCCTCAAACGGTGCCATGCGAATACTCACTTGGAAACTATTGTTGAAAGCAAACTCTACTAAAGGCAGATATTGCTCCCAACTACCACTAAACTCGATCACACAACTCTGCAACATATCTTCTAACACTTGAATTACCCTCTCAGATTGGCCATCAGTTTGGGGGTGATAAGCTATACTGAAAGTAAGTTTTGACCCCAAAGCCTCTTGCAAGCTCTTTCAAAACCTCGATATAAAACGTGGATCTCTATCAGAGATGATAGAAATCGGAACACCATGAAGACGTACAATCTCTGTAATGTACAACTCTACTAACTTCTACAAAGAATGATTGGTACGCACTGTCAAGAAATGCACACTCTTCGAAAATCGATCTACTATAACCCAAACTGAATCCTTCTTCGATGGCGTCAATGGAAAACCCAAAATAAAATCCATAGTAATTCTTTCCCACTTCCATTCAGGGATTGAAAATTAGTTGCAACAAACCCGAAAGAAATTGATGTTCAGCTTTCACCTTTTGACAAACCAAACATCGAGCCATAAAATCCATAACATCACACTTTGTAACACCCAGAACCCGACCTAGAAGTTAGGCTTGGATCTAGCGTGTCACATTGAAGTGTTTTTCGAAAACCATGTTTTCATTAAAAACCCTTCTTGTTTAAAGGCTTAAGTAAAATCCCAGTTACGTTAGTTTATTTTTAAAACGAGGTACATTGAAAAATCTATTAGTTTTATTCCCAAAACATCTTTTCAGTTGCGGAAGCTAACTTTTAAAATAATTGATTTACGAAAAAGATTTAGTCGCGAAACCATTTCGAAAATGTTGCGAAAATGTAGTGTTATTTTAAAAACAGTTAGCATTTTGGAAAACCGTGATTTACTTCTAACGAATATTATTCAAAGTAAATAAAAACCCCAAGTTAAAATCCAGAATCTTAAAGAGGCCTTATTACAAAAATTAAAACCCAAAACGGAAACTAAAGCATAAATGAAGTCCAAAGGCAGTCGTGTGGCCATCTCCGAGTCCCTCGCATCACCGATCCTCCTAATGCTGGGGATTACCTGCATAGTTAAAAAACGGGGTGAGTTTGCGAAAACTCAGTGTGTAATCCCCTCCTAACTAAAATAGTTAGTAAAATAGAAAAATTCAGAATCGATGCTGGTCGAGCCCAATTACAAAGAATGAGAACAATGTGTGTGGGTCTAAGCCCAAGACAATTTCACTTGGGTCTCACTTTATCGTAATCAATTAGGCCTAGCCCATTCTCCATATCAAGAATGATTGGGCCTAGCCCATATCAGAATCAATTCCTTATGCATAATGTGTGATGCATGCTAACCCATCCCATCAACCTTGCACTTGCCTCCGTCCAACCCTGCACTACCTGCGGGGAATAAATCACCCACGCCATCCCTACACTCCCAATGTTAGCACCGGTTCCGGCACTAACCAAAATTGCAAAGAAAGTCGCTAGTATATATATACGGCTCTAAGCCTTCAGTAGCGGTATTATAATTGGCACAAAGCCATCAGTAACTGTATTATGATTGGCACATAGCCATCAGCGATGGTAATATAATCGGCACACAGCCTTGGGTAAATATGATCGACACAAAGTCATCGGTATATATGTTAGGCACATAGCCACGGGTAAATATGATTGGCACAAAGCCATAATCAAGATGGCACAGAGCCATATTTAGGTTTGAACAGAGCCATAATCAGATTACGCGGCTTTAAGCCGTCCGTTGGTCCACAGTCGTCATGCGACCCGTGTGACCTCAACCGATCAATACTCGATTCACAGTCGTTATGCGACCTGTGCAACCCTATCAGAACTTCCTCCGTACCAATGTCCTTACCCCATGCAATATGTCGTGTATGTCATGCTCAATCATTACACGTGTATGCAAAATGGCCATGCCTAGTAACAGTCATTTACACACATATTAAAAGCACATCAGTCACACGACCACAGTCAAGTCAGTTAAAACACATTCATACAATCACAGTCAAATCAGTCAATTCATAGTCTAAGTTAGCATTTACCCACAAGGGTAAAATAGTCATTTTACCCAATAAGGGCAAAATAGTCATTTTACCCAATAAGGGCATTTCGGTAATCCTACCCTTCAGGGGTATTTCGATAATTCTACCCTACAAGGGTAATTCGATAATTCTACCCTACAGGGGTATTTCACAAATTAGGGATATTTCGGTAATTTTACAAATCAAGGGTATTTAGATAATTTTACAAATTGAGGGTATTTCAATAATTTAATAAATCGAGGGTATTTCGGTAATTTTACAAATCGGGGGTGTTTCGGTAATTTTGCAAATCAGGGGTACTTTGGTAATTTCGCAAACTGTGGGTATTTTGGTAATTTTACAAATCAGGGTTACTTTGGTAATTTCGCAAACTGAAGGTATTTTGGTAATTTTGCAAATTGGGGGTATTTCGGTAATTTTCCAAACTGAGGGTATTTCGGTAATTTTGCAAATTAGGGGTACTTTGGTAATTTTGTAAATCGAGGGTATTTCAGTAATTTTGCAAACTGGGGGTACTTCGGTAATTTTACAAGTAGAGGGTATTTCAATAGTTTTGTAAACCAAGGGTATTTCAGTAATTTTGTAAACCAAGGTATTTTAGTAATTTTGCAAATTGAGGGTATTTCAGTAATTTTGCAAATCGGGGATATTTCTGTAATTTTGTAAATCAGGGGTATTTTAGAAATTTTACAAACTAAGGGTATTTAAGTAATTTTGCAAATGAGGGTATTTTAGTAATTATACAAACCAAGGGTATTTCAGTAATTATGCAAACCGAGGGTATTTCAGTAATTTTGCAAACCGAGGGTATTTCAGTAATTTTGTAAACCAAGGTATTCTAAACAGAGATAACGATGCGAATGGGCTTAGGGCCCATTCTCGGCCCAAATGGGCCTACACGCTCATGTGGCCCATTTAGCCCAAATCTAGCCACAGATATGAGATTCACATAGTCCAGTCCAATATTTACTACACAATCATACGACTTATCCGATTGGGCCCACGAGCCCATTGGCCCCACATGGCCCCTTTCGGCCCATCGTGGCCCAAACAGCCTAAACCCACAAGAACACTCATGATGGCCTCAACTATCGCGTCGAAGCCCCCACACGTGCGCTCGCACGCTCGTGTGACTACCATCGCCGTGTGACCGACATTTCGGCATTTTTCGCTCTACAGCTAGAGTAGTGCAAAATACACACCTGATAGGAATCTGGAGTTAATCCGCGCTCCGAACACTCCTATGCCCAAACGCCAACCAAGGTATGCTTACTCTCATCATAGATCGCTCTATTTAAAGCCAGCTTCTCGCCTACTCTCATGCTAGCTTCCCGATGTGGGATCCCTCTATCAATCCTCCAAAACCGTCCCAACTGCAAAGTAAATATCCCTTTTTGCTTGCAATGGGATCGAACCCTTGCCATCTCCTATGCTCCAGACGCTACATGCCACCACAACACAAGCTCCTTTTGTGACTTAAAACATGCACAAATATTTATAAAACCTATGTGCCAGTGACCAGATTCTTATAAGAGCCAAAAATTAAAGAAATTCTGCAAGAGCCAAGATTTGAACCCAAGCTCCCTTACAACCTTAATGACACCACAACCACTAGGCCATATGCTTCCTTGTGTCATTTTTTTATCAAAATAATTTAAAAGGCCTACATCCAAGCATCCAGGGTTTTATTCACTTAAAACAAATTTTTTTGCTAAAGCCCAGGTTTGAACCCAGGACTTTTCCAACACTTCTCAGGACCCTTAACCACTTGAGCAGAAATTTAATTGTATCATTTCCTTGCACAATTAAATACCTATTTGCAGCCTCTTTACGGCCCAATACTTCTAGGCCCAATACTTCTAGGCCCGAATTTGGGGCGTTACAATTCTACCCCCTTAAAGAAATTTCGTCCTCGAATTTTCCAACTATCTAATAGCCGCACAACACAGGTTACACCACTACGTTTCCGCTGCGCACTCTCATCCCAATAACACTAATACACTTTTAACTTATTCTTGAAACCTTTTACACACAACCAAACATCTAACCACAGAAGCAAACAAATATTTATCACACATGCACACAATTTCTATATTCAAACATCACATCCAAACAAAACACACCCGACTTAAAAGGAACTGTGCAATCCCGAACCAGATGCTCCTTAGACCCGCATCTAAGACACGCTCCTGACTTCCTCCAGCATTCACCCGGATGGCGCCTTTTGTAATGCTCGAGCCGAAAAGTTCGGACGCGTCTTAATGTATTTCACAGAATAAGGCTCCTACTTCAGAGGACTGTGATCCCTTTTCCTGCTGCACTCCAAGCACCTAGCCTGTAGTGTTTCGCCATACGCCTTAACTCCTGCCTCAAACACTTCTTCCAGCACTTCCCTTACCAACCGGGTCAATGCCTCCCTAGCAAGCTCCGGGTTATCGCTACCCGAAGTTAGCGGACTTACCTCGACTACCGTATCCTGAAACATCTTATGTTCCGGAGAGACGGGCGACTCCTCGTGACCTTGCTTTCCTTCGGAAACCATCACAATACTGTTGCTAGCTAAAAAAAAAACAATCTGATTTCCAGAACATCCACTGAATCAATACAAAATCTAATTTTAAATACTTTCTAACAGAAAACTTACGAATTTTGCGCCGAAGACTCGATGAACCACACTTCCAGAAAAACAGTCAATACAACATTTCAAAAACTTCAACTCTTTTCAAACCTTTTTGAAACAATTCTTTTGGAAATTCAATTTTAAAGACCCAATCCACAGCCGAGTTTTGCAACCAGGCTCTGATACCACTAAATGTAACACCCCAAACCCGGCCTAGAAGTTAGGCCCGAATCTGGCGTGTCACATTGAAGTGTTTTTTGAAAACCATGTTTTCATTGAAAACCCTTCTTGTTTAAAGGCTTAAGTAAAATCCCAGTTACGTTAGTTTATTTTTAAAACGAGGTACATTGAAAAATTTATTAGTTTTATTCCCAAAACATCTTTTCAATTGCGGAAGCTAACTTTGAAAGTAATTGATTTACGAAAAAGATTTAGTCGCGAAACCATTTCAAAAATGTTGCAAAAACGTAGTGTTGTTTTAAAAATAGTTAGCATTTTGGAAAACCGTGATTTACTTCTAACGGATATAATTTAAAGTAAATAAAAACCCCAAGTTAAAATCCAGAACCTTAAAGAGGCCTTATTACAAAAATTAAAACCCAAAATAGAAACTAAAGCATAAATGAAGTCCAAAGGCAGTCGTGTGGCCATCTCCGAGTCCCTCGCAGCACCGATCCTCCTAATGCTGGGGATTACCTGTAACATCCCAATTTAGGGCCTAGTCGAAATAGTGGTGCGAGACCACAAATTTGAGGTATATGTATGAGTTTAGAGGTTTATGCTATGTTTGCATGTTAGTGTGAAAGTTTCATGAAGCAATTTTGTTAAATTGCAGTTGAATTGTCCAAAAGGACTAAATTGCAAAAGTTGCAAAATGTGAGATTCTAGAAGAAAATTAAATGAAATAGCTTTGGATTATCAATTAGAGGTCCTTAAATAGTAATTTTCCCAAATTCTAATTTTTGGACAATAATGGGCATGAGTGGATGAAATTGGAAAAGTTTGACAAAGGGGCATTTTGGTCATTTGTCAATTAAGTGATTAAAAAGGGGAAAAGATGACAAATTTTCATTCATCTTCTTCTCCAAGCTGCCGAAAATTTCAAGAAGCCATTGTTAGGGCTCTTCAATTTTTCAAGCTTGCTAGTAAGTGCATCCAAGCCCCATTTTTGATATTCTTCGTATTTTTGAAGTCCTAGTAACATGAGTAAGCTATTTTTAGCTATATGTTGAGCTAGGATTGATGTTAAAAAATGTACCCATGTATGATATGCATGTATTTTGATGTTTTATGGAAGAATATGAAAGCTTGATGTAGTAAAACATCTTTTGCTAAGTGAATTCCATGAAAAATGCATGTAGGGACTAGTTTGTGAAAGTCTTGAGATTGGTCATACATGAGTGATTTAGTGAGAATTGATGATTGCTTTAGGTGAGTAAATGATTCGGCTAAGCATGAAAGGCTAGAAAGTTGAATGAAAATCACTTTACGAGTCTTGGGACAAAAGTGTAAATATGAGAAAGTTTAGGGGCAAAATGGTAATTTTGCTAAAGTATGAGATAAGGGTCAATTTAGTCAATGTGTGTATTGAACGGGTTGATTTATCATTTTCGATCAAGAAAGACAAAGCCTGGATCATAACCGAGGCAAGGGCAAGGTCGTGGACTAAATCGCACATCTCCATACTTTTTGAGTACCGAGGTAAGTTTACGTATAAACGATGCATTTATGCGTATACATTGTTAATGCTAGATAATGTGTAGCATGATTGAGAACCTATTCGGTTCTAGTGGAATGAATGAGATAGTAGTTGTGAATGGATGAATGTATTACAAAGTAGACATGTGAATGTGTAGTGATAATGCTTGATGGTGGGCTAAGTGCGATATTACCTTGATACTTAACAATGATGGGCTGTGTGCGATACTATTTTTAAGCATATTATTTAGTGAGCTGTGTGCAGAATCACTATAATTATCCTTTGTGGGCTATGTGCGATACTACCTCATGATCTGATTGTGGTGGGCTAAGTGCGAAACCACCGAGTAATTTAGTTGTGTGGATGTATTATTGAGAAATAATGATCTGTTGTATTTTGAGTAAATGTGATATTGAGTGCAGGGGTGCTTGAAAATGATTATGAGTATGTGACTCATGATGTGTTGGAGATGTGGTAAGGGATAGAAAGAGTAAGCACAGTGGTGGATGTGAATTACATATGTTAGTATAATGCTAATTGTTGTTTAGCTTATACTAAAATGCTTAAATTGTTTATGTGTAAACTTACTAAGCTCAAAGCTTACTCCTTTCTTTTCCCTTGTCTTATAGAGAAAAAGGATTGAATCGTGATACGCGGATAAATCGGAAGATCGCCCACACTATCAGCACACTCTGGTACATTAGACTTAATGTTTTGTATATGGCATGTATAGAGGCTAGACAAGTTAGTGAGTTTTGTTGTAATGGCTAAGATGTGTTGGCCTTTAATTGGATAATCTATTTTGTATAATGCCATGGTTGATGGCTAACTTATTATATGAAAAGATGTGGTTGTCTATGTAAGATTATGTTATAATATGAGTTGATTGTGGATGAGTTGAATGTATACATGTTGTATGAGTTAGAAGGGTGAGAAGAGCTTAGCAAATAACTTTGTTCTTGTCCATGTGGATAGACACACGGGCATGTGCCTAGGCCATGTGTGACATACGTCCAGCCCACGGCCGTGTGACTTGGCCGTGTCACTTTGGCAGATTCGAGTGTTATAGGCCACGGGCTAGCCACACGGGCGTGTGTCTAGGCTTTAGGCCGTGTAAAGTAGTCAGTGTTCACCACGGTTGGAGAGCACGGGCGTGTGCCCTAGCCGTGGGACTTTGGCAGAATTCTTGAGTTTTGTGCACGATTTGTGAACATGGGCGTGTGTGACTACACACGGGCGTGTATCATCTTACACGGGCATGTGGCCCTGTTGGGATGGAAAAATTTTAAATTCGTAAAAGTTTCCGATATGGTCTCGAGAGCCCTCGTGTGTATGAATGAGGCCTCGTAAGTCGAGAATAAGGTTGTTGTGGTGACTTAAGGAGAGTAGTCACGTTGAGCCTATGTGGCGATCAAGTGGTTTTACTCCGGTAATGCCTCGGACCCGGTTCTGGCGTAGAATTCGGGTAAGGGGTGTTACATTACCTGCACAGTTAAAAACGAGGTGAGTTTCTGAAAACTTAGTGTGTAATCCCCTCCTAACTAAAATGCAGGTTTGCAAAATGCATGCAATTGAGAATCGATGCAGGGCCGGAGCCCACCATGCGAATGAGAACAATGTGTGTGGGTCTAAGCCTAGTACAATTTCACTTGGGTCTCAGCCCTTATCAGAATCAATTGGACCTAGCCCATTCTCCATATCAGTAACAGTTGGGCCTAGCCCATATCAGAATCAATTCCTTATGCATAATGTGTGATGCATGCTAACCCATCCCATCCAACCCTGCACTTGCCTCCGTCCATGTAACACCCCAAACCCGGCCCATGCGTTACGACCGGATCTGACATGTCACATGAATAATACGTATTAAGAACTTTGGAACTCGTACCTAAGTAGATATTATTTGGTTATAATTAAGAAAACCAGTTTGATTAAGAGAAATATTCGATAAAAATACTGCTAATCTCGAGCGGTTAATTGAAGAATCAATAATCGAACTAGTGATCTTTTAAAACCGTGACTTCTGAAAATATTATTGATAATTTGCAGGAAAAATCTAAGTTAAATTATTTGTACATATTTATTATGAAATCCGTTTATTGATAAATTTGAAGAAAAACAGTTGTTTATGATTTTAGAAAATCCCCATTTAAAACAATTCATGGAAAATTAAATACGTCAAACATAAAACCAAAATAAAAATCCCAGAGGCCTTATTACAACTTTAAACCCAAAATAATAAAAGTAATGAAATAAAGCGGAAAATGAAAATTTGCTAAAGTTCGAAAACACCATTTCTAAGTATGGCCTCCACCGAGTTATCCATGGCCCAAGTCCACATCACTGAGCATTACCTGCAAGGATTAAGAAAAAGGGGGTGAGTTACTAGAACTCAGTGCATAATCCCTTTACCGTCATCCACTGGGCCTAAATCCACATAGCAATAACTTGGGCCTAAGCCCATATAGCATGTTCTTGGGCTGAAGCCCATTTTCATAACAATATTTGTATGAAGTAAATGTATGCAACCCAACCCATCCATCCGTCACACCCCGACCAGCCAATCACACCTGTGGAGATCAAGTCAACCCACCCCGCCGCTCACACCAAATTTGCAGTCAAACTGCTATAGCATTTTATTTTTGTGGTCAAACCACTGAAAACATAATTTAGGCTCAATAATACACAATTTGTGGCAATGCCACCAGGCTACACTGCTCTTCATACAATTTTTTCCCATCCCATGCAAAATGTAAAAGAAAATGCAAGATACATAATAATATAAAGTATTCACATATAAATAACAACCATTATTCTATTGAACAATTTTGGAGATCCAGCCCAATAAAGCATTTTAATAATTTGGCTCGCTATGGCATTCTAGCAAATCGACCCATAGGGGCATTTTAGTAAATCGGCCCATAGGGGCATTTTTGTAAATCGGCCCATAGGGGCATTTTGGTAAATCGTCCCATAGGGGCATTTTGGTAATTTTACAATTTTTATACCGATTTTAACAGATTTTAGAAATAATGTAATTTAGGCAAGTTACTCGATCTATGCCATATTACAATTTCTAGCCTTGTAAATAATAACGATCTATTTTCCAACATGACATCGAATCACAATTATACGGGATTTCGGTGTGAGATTACATACCTGATTACGGTAAGAATTAAACCTTCTTGATCGTCGGCACCTAAATCACCATTACTCTTGATTAATCAAACAAACGAGATTTTATTAATTCAAATCTAAATCAAACGATCTATAGAAACGCTTACCCTTAGTATCGTGAACGACCACAATTTGTCTATTTTCACCGGATGATGGTCCACAACCCGGTGGAAAATCCCGAACTGCCGATGCCGCCCTACGTTTGAACTTAGGAGTAGGAATTGCAAATCCACTCCTTTTGTGTTCTCCTATCGCTTTTCCTTTTGAATCGATACCACTTGCCTCCATTGGAAAAAGTCTTAATCAAAACGATATTACGATGATATAAATCGATTGTTTAAGGAAAATGTTCAGCTTACCACTATTTCCGTAGGATCAACAAGTTAATAAAAACGATTGATATAATCCCTATAAAAAATGATTAGTCACAACCATCATTCCATTTAGCAAACTAATCAAACAATGAGCGAGATGGAAATAATCCATAAAGAAACTTCTTACCTTACGATAATAGATCCGATTTCCACCGATTGGGCTTACGACTACCGATGAATCGACAAAATGAAAGATTCGGCCAACCCCACAAAAACACTACAAAATAGGAGATGATCACGAAATGAGGGAGTAGAAGAGAGGAATGTTTCGGTTTAGAGAACCATCCAAAGAGAAGGTATATATTCGGCATGAAGAAAAGAAAATACAATGATAGAATAGAGCCACTTACCGATTCGATCAAAGAAGAGATACTCAACTCGCAAGATGGAGAAGAGAAGATGATAAAAATTCGGCTATTGATGAGAAAAGAATAAAGAAGATTCGGCCAAACAAAGTTGTGTCGATTAAAGAGAAAGGAAAAATGGTTGAGGAGATGGTGAAGAAGAAAAGAAGTGATGGACAAGGGGGTATAGAGGTTCGGCTATTACCAAAAGAAAATGAACCAAATAGGATTGAGTATTTTGGCAAAACAAAAGAAAGGAGAAAAGAATAGAAGGCTATAGTGATTCGGCCAAAACAAAGGAAAAGAAGTTGGAAAAAGAAAATGCCAAAATGTTAAGAAGAAACAAAACTTTTCATGCACAATTTTTGCAAAATGCAATAGGAATTTCGGCTCTCCCCAATCCCCCAACCAAAACCGTGTATCCTCATTACCAAAAGGTGAATGTTGACCAAAATTCTCTCCCTTAGGCAACTCCTAAAATTCGGCCACATGCTTCCCCCACCTTATCCCTTTCTTTTATTTGTTTCCTTCCTTTTCTTTTGTTTACCTCCTTACCATATTTTCTTATTCTTCTTACCATCAATAAAAAGTCTTCCTTACCATAATTAGAACCTTGGCCGACACTTGGAAAGGAAGCACAAAAAAAATAATCCAAAATTTGCACTAGGTGGGATTCAAACTCCACCCCTCAAGCCCATACACGCAAAGCCACACCACTCCTCTACTAGCTTCACTTGTGCTAGCAAAATGCACACTTATTTCCTTAAATCTTGATGTCACATACCTTCTCTCCTTAAAGTGCTTAAACACAAAAATTTTACTAAGGCTCAATTGAATCCCAAGCCTTCTTAGGACCCCTAAACATACAAAATTCACATTTTTAACTAGCCTATCGCATGATATAATGCAAAACATAAAATTCTAAATTTCAGGATGTTACAATTCTACCCCCTTAAAGAAATTTCGGCCTCAAAATTTACCTGATTAGAAGAGATGAGGATATTGCTGTCGTATTGTGTCCTCTGGCTCCCATGTAGCTTCCTCTGATCCGTGATTGCGCCATAATACTTTAACTAATGGAATCGACTTCCTTCTTAGTACCTTAACATCCCGATCTAAAATCTGCACTGGCTCCTCTTCAAAAGAAAAGTCAGGTCTTCAACGGTTACAACATGAGACGGATCCTAACGATAACGCCTTAACATAGAGACATGGATTACACTATTTATCTGTCCTAACTCTTGAGGTAACTCAAGCTGATAAGCTACTGGCCCAACACGCTTCAGTACACGGTATGGTCCGATGAATCTAGGACTCAACTTGCCTTTCCGCCCAAATCTTAAGATCTTCTTCCAAGGTGAGACCTTCAGAAAGACTTGATCTCCCACCGCAAACTCTATATCCTTACGCTTCAGATTCGTGTATGATTTCTGTCTATCCGAAGCTTCTTTTAAACGAGCCCGAATTACCTTAACATTTTCCTCCGCTTCTGAGATCAACTCTGGACCCAACAACTGTCGCTCCCCCAATTCAGTCCAGCAAGTAGGAGTACGACACCTACGACCATACAACACCTCGTAGGGTGCCATCTAGATACTGGATTGATAGCTGTTGTTGTATGCAAAGTCTGCCAACGGTAGGAAATCTTCCCAACTACCCCTGAAATCGATCACACAGCCTCTTTGCATGTCTTCTAGAATCTGGATTACTCTTTCCGACTGACCATCAGTCTGCGAATGAAATGCCGTGCTAAAATTTAGTCTTGTTCCCAAAGCTTCATGCAGAGCCTTCCCAAACCGTGATGTAAACCTAGGATCCCTGTTTCATATGATAGACACTGGTACCCCATGTAACCTCATGACTTCTGCTACATACAACTTGGCTAACTTCTGCAACGAATAATCCATACGAACAGGTAGGAAATGAGCAGTCTTCGTTAACCGATCCACTATGACCCAGACTGAATCTTTCTTAGTTGGCATTAAGGGTAACCCACTAACAAAGTCCATCGTTATCCTTTCCCATTTCTATAATGGAATTTTCACCGTTTGTAGCAACCCTGACGGCAGTTGATGTTCCGCCTTCACCTGCTGACATGTCAAGCACTTACTCACGAAGTCAGTAACCTCCCGTTTCAACCCTGGCCACCAATACTGCTCACGGAGGTCTCGGTACATTTTGTTTCCTCCGGTGCATAGCATATGGGCTACTATGTGCCTTACACAGAATCATTTGTTTCAATTCTGAATCCCTGGGCATACAAACTCTTCCGCAGAAACACAATACTCCATCACTATTCAACCCAAAATCCCCTATCTCACCACCTTCCACTTGTTGAAGTCGAAAACCCAACCTTTCATCTAACAACTGCTTTTCCTTAATCTGGCTTACCCATGCCGGCTTCACTTGAAGTTCGGCTAACAGAATACCATCTTCATAAAGGCTGAGATGAGCGAACATTGCTCTCAAATCTGATATCACCTTACGACTCAACGCATCTGCCACTACGTTAGCTTTTCCTGGATGATACTCAATTGAGAAGTCATAATCTTTCAACAGTTCTATCCACCTCCGCTGTCTTAAGTTTAACTACTTCTGGGTAAGGAGGTATTTTAGACTCTTATGATCCGTATAGATAATCGACTTCTCCCCGTACAGATAGTGTCTCCAAATCTTCAGAGCAAACACCACTGCAGCTAACTCCAAATCATGAGTGGGATAATTTATCTCATGCGGCCTTAATTGACGAGATGCATAAGCCACCACTTTTCCCCCTTGCATCAGCACACAACCCAAGCCCCTGTGTGACACATCACAATAAACGATAAACTCCTTACCAGCCTCAGGTTGAATCAATACTGGCGCTTCTATCAGAATCATCTTCAATTTCTCAAAGCTCTCTTGCTGCTTATCTGACCACACAAACAGTACTCCATTATGCAACAACTTAGTTAGGGGTGCAGCAATCAACGAAAACCCCTCAACGAATCGCCTGTAATACCCAGCCAAACCTAGAAAACTCTGAATTTCTGCCACTGACTTCGGTGGCTTCCAATCCAATACAGCCTCGACCTTCCGGGGATCAACTCTAATTCCTTCGGCAGACACAACATGCCTCAAAAAGGGCACCTCTCTCAGCCAAAATTCACACTTACTGAATTTGGCATACAACTGCTTCTCCCTCAAAATCTGTAATACTATCTGTAGATGCGAATCATGCTCTTCTTCAGTCTTTGAGTACACCAGGATGTCATCTATGAATACCACCACAAACGGGTCTAGATAGGGTTGGAAGACTCGATTCATCATGTCCATAAATGCAGCTGGTGCATTTTTCAACCTGAACGGCATCACCAAGAACTCGTAATGCCCATATCGGGTTCGGAACGCAGTCTTGTGAATATCCACCTCCTTGACCTTAAACTGGTGATATCCCGATCTCAAGTCTATCTTCGAAAAAACTGAAGCTCCTCGCAGCTGATCGAACAGATCACCAATCCTCGTTAATGGATACTTGTTCTTGATCGTCAACTTATTCAATTGCCTATAATCGATGCACATGCACATCGACCCATCCTTTTTCTTAACGAATAAAACTGGCGCTCCCCACGGTGACACACTTGGTCGAATGAATCCACGATCCATCAACTCCTGAATTTGAGCCTTAAGTTCCACAAGCTCCTTCGGCGCCATTCTGTAAGGGGCAATGGACAGCGGAGCCGTCCCTGGCAATAGCTCAATGCCAAACTCCACTTCCCGATTCGGAGGTAATCCTGGAAGCTCTTCGGGAAAGACGTCTAAAAAATCTTTCACCGTTCTAACACTCTCAACCGACAACTCTTTGGCATCCAAAGCACTGATAAAGGCTAGAAATGCTCCACACCCTTTCCGCACCAACTTTTCTGCCTTTAAAGCAGATACCACATTAGACAGATAGTTCCGTCTTTAACCTATCACCATCACTTTCTTATCCTTCGAAGTTCTTAGTACCATCTACTTTGCAGCACAACCCAAGTTCGCACGATGCTTAACCAGCCAGTCCATGCCCAAAATAAGATCGAACTCGCTGAATGGCAGTTCCATCAAGTCCGCCAGAAATACTACTCCCTGAACTTCTAAGGGCACATCTCTAAACAACTTATTTACTATCACCGATTGTCTTAAAGGACTAATTATAGTTGTTTCTCTAGCAGTAATCTCAGATCTAATATTCAGAGTTCCAGATACGGCACACGCAACATACGAATGGGTGGATCCAATATCTATCAAAGCAATAACAGATACATCAGATATGAAGAACGTACCGGTTCTGATGTCAGGTGCATCACCATCCTCTCGACGTCTGACCGCATAGACCAATCCCGGCGTCTCGCCCGTGTGTTACCCCCACACGGTACCTCTACCCGGTGCACCCTGACCTCGTCCTACGCCATTACCACCTTGACCTGGCCCATGGCCTCTCGGTGGCTGCTGAGCACCTCCAGCTGGCTGTGCAAATCTATTATGAACCACCTGAGTTTGAGCAGGCTCTCGAGGGTAATCCTTAAACCGGTGATCCTTGGAACCACATCTGAAATAACCACCAGTTCTCTTCCAGCATTCACCCGAGTGAAGTTTCCCACAATCCACGCAAGGCTGTAACTGATTGGTAGTAGCTGGAGCACCCACTCGAACTGGCCCCTCATTCCTGGGCTTTTTCTGAAAACTTCTAGCAGGACCTGAGTACCTAGAATCCCTCTTGTTCCTGCCCCTATCCTTATGTCGATTTTGCCGCTCCGAGTGCTTAACTTCCTTCGCAATTTTAGCTTTTTCTACCAGTGTAGTGAAATTCCTCTCCTTCTGTGGGGCTATCAATACCCGCAACTCATCACGCAACCCGTCCTTAAAACGCACACAGTGTTCATAATCAGTCAGCACTATTCCCCGGGCATACCGACTCAGACGTAGAAATTCCGCCTCATAAGCTGCCACAGGTTTACCTCCTTAGACCAGATTCAGAAATTCCTTCCTTCGGGCATCCACATAGCTAGCCCCGACATACTTTCCTTGGAATGTTGTCTTAAAGAATTCCTATGTAATATGATCAGCCTGAGTGCCTTTCCAAACAGTGAGCTACCACTGATACGCCTCGTCTCTCAGTAATGACACAACCCCTTTCAGTTTCTGCTCAGCGGTACAATCCAGGTCGTCCATAATCCGCTCCACCACTTCAAGCCAATACTCTGCTACATTAGGGGCTACACCCGAAATACCCCTAAAGACTTCAGCCCCATTCGATCTGAGTCGCTCCGATATCGACCCACGAGTCGTCGACCAGCTTCTTGCCCAAAGAACCTTTCCGTAACTCGCAACATCACTTGGGACAGAGCGTCGTCCTCTCTCATTCGATCATGTGACCCAGCTTCAGTCACAGGTGACGCAGGGGCATCCATTTCCGGCATATGCCACGATGCCTCAGATACTACTCTAGAACTTTAGCCTCTACCACGGCCACGTCTACCACGTCCACGTCCTCTAGCGCTCATGTTTGCTAAGTCGATTTAATCTGATTAAAAGTCTTATGAATCATTATACTATTCAATGTTTATTAAACAAATGTTTTATGAAGTCTAAGAAGTAAAGTCGTTTTCGCAAAACGTATCCTAAGGTGTCAATCTCTATAGTTTCAGCTCCTTAAGCTAAAATTTCTAGAGTATTTCTACAGTCATACAACAATAAAAAAAAACTGAAAACATAAACTTACTTGACTTGGTGCCAGATACCCGTGGTGACATACTTCCTTTAGATCATGCATTTATAATTTTAAAATTTTAAACCGCTTTGGAAAACGTTTTTGAACCCAAACCACAGTCGAGTTTTGCAACTTGGCTCTGATACCATAAAATGTAACACCCCAAACCCGGCCCATGTGTTACGACCGGATCTGACATGTCACATGAATAAAACATATTAAGAACTTTGAAACTCGTACCTAAGTAGATATTATTTGGTTATAATTAAGAAAACCAATTTGATTAAGAGAAATATTCGATAAAAATACTACTAATCTCGAGAGGTTAATTGAAGAATCAATAATCAAACTAGTGATCTTTTAAAACCGTGACTTCTGAAAATATTATTGATAATTTACAGGAAAAATCTAAGTTAAATTATTTGTACATATTTATTATGAAATCCGTTTGTTGATAAATTTGAAGAAAAACCGTTGTTTATGATTTTAGAAAATCCCCGTTTAAAATAATTCATGGAAAATTAAATACGTCAAACATAAAACTGAAATAAAAATCCCAGAGGCCTTATTACAACTTTAAACCCAAAATAATAAAAGTAATGAAATAAAGCGGAAAATGAAAATTTGCTAAAGTTTGAAAACACCATTTCTAAGTATGGCCTCCACCGAGTTATCCATGGCCCAAGTCCACATCACTGAGCATTACCTGGAAGGATTAAGAAAAATGGGGTGAGTTACTAGAACTCAGTGCATAATCCCTTTACCGTCATCCACTGGGCCTGAATCCATATAGCAATAACTTGGGCCTAATCCCATATAGCATGTTCTTGGGTCGAAGCCAATTTACATAACAATATTTGTATGAGGTAAATGTATGCAACCCAACCCATCCATCCATCACACCCCGACCAGCCAATCACACCTGTGGGGATCAAGTCAACCCACCCGGCCGCTCACACCAAATTTGCAGGTCAAACTGCTATAGCATTTTATTTTTGTGGTCAAACCACTGAAAACATAATTTAGGCTCAATAATACACAATTTGTGGCAATGCCACCAGGCTACACTGCTCTTCATACAATTTTTTCCCATCCCATGCAAAATGTAAAAGAAAATGCAAGATACATAATAATATAAAGTATTCACATATAAATAACAACCATTATTCTATTGAACAATTTTGGAGATCCAGCCCAATAAAGCATTTTAATAATTCGGCCCGCTATGGCATTCTAGCAAATCGACCCATAGGGGCATTTTGGTAAATCGGCCCATAGGGGCATTTTGGTAAATTGGCCCATAGGGGCATTTTGGTAATTTTACAAATTTTATACCAATTTTAACAGATTTTAGAAATAATGTAATTTAGGCAAGTTACTCGATCTATGCCATATTACGATTTCTAGCCTTGTAAATAATAACGATCCATTTTCCAACATGACATCGAATCACAATTCTACGCGATTTCGATGTGAGATTACACACCTGATTACGGTAAGAATTAAACCTTCTTGATCGTCGGCACCTAAATCACCATTACTCTCGATTAATCCAACAAACGAGATTTTATTAATCTAAATCTAAATCAAACGATCTATAGAAACGCTTACCCTTAGTATCGTGAATGACCACGATTTGTCTATTTTCACCGGATGATGGTCCACAACCCGGTGAAAAATCTCGAACTACCAATACCGCCCTACGTTTGAACTTAGGAGTAGGAATTGTAAATCCACTCCTTTTGTGTTCTCCTATCGCTTTTCCTTTCGAATCGATACCACTTGCCTCCATTGGAAAAAGTCTTAATCAAAACGATATTATGATGATATAAATCGATTGTTTAAGGAAAAGGTTCAGCTTACCACTATTTTCGTAGGATCAATAAGTGAATAAAAACAATCGATATAATCCCTATAATAATCGATTAGTCACAACCATCATTCCATTTAGCAAACTAATCAAACAATGAGCGAGATCGAAATAATCCATAAAGAAACTTCTTACCTTACGATAATAGATCCGATTTCCACCGATTGGGCTTACGACTACTGATGAATCGACAAAATGAAAGATTCGGCCAACCCCACAAGAACACTACAAAATAGGAGATGATCACGAAATGAGGGAGTAGAAGAGAGGAATGTTTCGGTTTAGAGAACCATCCAAAGAGAAGGTACATATTCGACATGAAAAAAAGAAAATACAAGGATAGAATAGAGCCACTTACCGATTCGATCAAATAAGAGATACTCAACTCGCAAGATGGAGAAGAGAAGATGATAAAAATTCGGCTATTGATGAGAAAAGAATAAAGAAGATTCGGCCAAACAAAGTTGTGTCAATTAAAGAGAAAGGAAAAATGGTCGAGGAGATGGTGAAGAAGAAAAGAAGTGATGGACAAGGGGGTATAGAGGTTCGGCTATTACCAAAAGAAAATGAACCAAATTGGATTGAGTATTTTGGCAAAATAAAAGAAAGGAGAAAAAAACAGAAGGCTATAGTGATTCGACCAAAACAAAAGGAAAAGAAGTTGGAAAAAGAAAATGCCAAAATGTTAAGAAGAAACAAAACTTTTCATGCACAATATTTGCAAAATGCAATAGGAATTTCGGCTCTCCCTAATCCCCTAACCAAAACCGTGTATCTTCATTACCAAAAGGTGAATGTTGACCAAAATTCTCTCCCTTAGGCAACTCCTAAAATTCGGCCACATGCTTCCCCCACCTTATCCATTTCTTTTATTTCTTTCCTTCCTTTTCTTTTGTTTACCTCCTTACCATATTTTCTTATTCTTCTTACCATCAATAAAAAGTCTTCCTTACCATAATTAGAACCTTGGCCAACACTTGGAAAGGAAGCACAAAAAAATAATCCAAAATTTGCACTAGGTGGGATTCGAACTCCACCCCTCAAGCCCATACATGCAACATCACACCATTCATCTACTAGCTTCACTTGTGCTAGCAAAATGCACACTTATTTCCTTAAATCTTATGTCACATACCTTCTCTCCTTAAAGTGCTTAAACACAAAAATTTTACTAAGGCTCAATTAAATCCCAATCCTTCTTAGGACCCCTAAACATACAAAATTCACATTTTTAACTAGCCTATCGCATGATATAATACAAAACATAAAATTCTAAATTTCAGGATGTTACAGTCCAACCCTGCACTACCTGCGGGGAATAAATCACCCACGCCATCCCTACACTCCCATTGTTAGCACCGGTTGTGGCACTAACCAAAATTGCAGCAAAGCTGCTAGTATATATATACGACTCTAAGCCTTCAGTAGCGGTATTATAATTGGCACAAAGCCATTAGTAACTGTATTATGTTTGGCACATAGCCATCAGCGACGGTAGTATAATCGGCACACAACCTTGGGTAAATATGATCGACACAAAGTCATCGGTATATATGTTAGGCACATAGCCACGGGTAAATACGATTGGCACAAAGCCATAATCAAGATGGCACAGAGCCATAATCAGATTACGCGGCTTTAAGCCGTCCGTTGGTCCACAGTCGTCATGCGACCCGTGCGACCTCAACCGATCAATATTGGATCCACAGTTGTCATGCGACCTGTGCGACCCTATCAGAACTTCCTCCGTACCAATGTCCCAACCCCATGCAATATGTTGTGTATGTCATGCTCAATCATTACACGTGTATGCAAAATGGCCATGCCTAGTAACAGTCATTTACACACATATTAAAAGCACATCCGTCACACGACCACAGTCAAGTCAGTTAAAACACAGTCATACAATCACAGTCAAATCAGTCAATTCATAGTATAAGTTAGTCATTTACCCGCAAGGGCAAAATAGTCATTTTACCCTATAAGGGCATTTCGATAATCCTACCCTTCAGGGGTATTTCGATAATTCTACCCTACAAGGGTAATTCGATAATTCTACCCTACAGGGGTATTTCACAAATTAGGGGTATTTCGGTAATTTTACAAATCAAGGGTATTTCGATAATTTTGCAAATTGAAGGTATTTCAGTAATTTCATAAATCGGGGGTATTTCGGTAATTTTACAAATCGGGGGTGTTTCGGTAATTTTACAAATTAGGGGTACTTTGGTAATTTCGCAAACTGAGGGTATTTTGGTAATTTTGCAAATCAGGGGTACTTTGGTAATTTCGCAAACTGAGGGTATTTTGGCAATTTTGCAAATCAGGGTATTTCGGTAATTTTCCAAACTGAGGGTATTTTAGTAATTTTGCAAATTAAGGGTACTTTGGTAATTTTGTAAACCGATGGTATTTCGATAATTTTGCAAACTGGGGGTACTTCGGTAATTTTACAAGTAGAGGGTATTTCAGTAGTTTTGTCAACCAAGGGTATTTCGGTAATTTTGTAAACCAAGGGTATTTCAATAATTTTGTAAACCAAGGGTATTTAAGTAATTTTGCAAACCGAGGGTATTTCAGTAATTTTGCAAATCGGGGGTATTTCGGTAATTTTGTAAACTGGGGGTATTTCAGTAATTTTGCAAACCGAGGGTATTTCAATAATTTTGCAAACCTAGGTATTCTAAACAGACATAACGATGCGAATGGGCCTAGGGCCCATTCTCGGCCGAAATGGGCCCACACGCTCGTGTGGCCCATTTAGCTCAAATCTAGCCACAGATATGAGATTCACATAGTCCAGTCCAATATTTACTACACAATCATACAACTTATCCGATTGGGCCCACGGGCCCCACATGGCCCCTTTCGGCCCATCCTGGCCCAAATAGCCTAAACCCACAAGAACACTCATGATGGCCTCAACTATCGCGTCGAAGCCCCCACACGTGAACTCGCACGCTCGTGTGACTACCATCGCCGTGTGACCGACATTTCTACATTTGCCACTCTACAGCTAGAGTAGTGCGAAATACACACTTGATAGGAATCTGGAGTTAATCCACGCTCCGAACACTCCTATGCCCAAACGCCAACCAAGGTATGCTTACTCTCCTCATAGATCGCTCTATTTAAAGCCAGCTTCTCACCTACTCTCATGCTAGCTTCCCGATGTGGGATCCCTCCATCAATCCTCCAAAACCGTCCCAACTGCAAAATAAATATCCCTTTTTGCTTGCAATGGAATTCGAACCCTTGCCCTCTCCTATGCTCCAGACGCTACATGCCACCACAACACAAGCTCCTTTTGTGACTTAAAACATGCGCAAATATTTATAAAACCTATGTGCTAGTGACTAGATTCTTATAAGAGCCAAAAATTAAAGAAATTCTGCAAGAGCCAAGATTTGAACCCAAGCTCCCTTACAACCTTAATGACACCACAACCACTAGGCCACATGCTTCCTTGTGTCATTTTTTTATCAAAATAATTTAAAAGGCCTACATCCAAGCATCCAGGGTTTTATTCACTTAAAACCGAAATTTTTTCTAAAGCCCAGGTTTGAACCCAGGACTTTTCCAACACTTCTCAGGACCCTTAACCACTTGAGCAGACATTTAATTGTGTCATTTCCTTGCACAATTAAATACCTATTTGCAGTCTCCTTACGGACCCATACTCAAGGCCCAATACTTCTAGGCCCAAATTCGGGGCGTTACACGCTTCAACCCAAGCCACCAATAAATCTCACGAAGATCATGGTAGATTTTACCACTACGGGGATGCATAGCGTAAGGGATACTACGTGCCTCGATAAGAATCGCTTGTCTTAAATCCTCATCTTGCGACACACACAATCTACCACAGAAATTCAAGATACCTTCTGCTTCAACATCAAAGTCTCCATTAACACCATGCTTAATTTGATGAATCCTCTTCAACAAATCTCCATCTAAAGGTTGCTTCTCCTTAATTTGTTGAGCCAAAGTCGGCCTCACTTGAAGTTCAACGAACAAACAACCATCACTAGCCAAACTCAAGCGCGCAAACATGGCTCTCAACTTCGTCACCGATTTCCTACTCAATGCATCAGCAACAACATTTGCTTTGCAAGGATGATACTCAATCACAGAGTCGTAATCCTTAAAAAGTTTAATCCAACGCCTTTGCCTTAAATTCAACTCCTTTTTGGGTGAGGAGGTACTTAAGGCTCTTAAGATTCGTGTAAATCACACACTTTTCTCCATACAAATAATGAAGCCAAATCATAATTGCAAATACCACAGCAACTAATTCCAAATCATGGGTAGGATAGTTGCGCTCATGCGTCTTCAACTGCCTCAAAGCATAAGCCACAACTTTACCCTCTTGTATAAAAACACAACCAATACCAAAATATGAAGAATCACTATAAACCATAAAATATTTTCTAGGTTTTGATTGAATTAACACAAGTGCCTTCGTCAACACTGCTTTAAGCTGTTCAAAAGTCTTTTTCTTTTCATCAGTCCATTCAAACACCACATCTTACTGAAGTAGTTCCGTTAAAGCTGCAGCAATAAGGGAAAACCCTTCAACGAATCTACGATAATAACCAGCCAAATCTAAGAAACTCTAAACTTCTGTAATGCTCCTAGGCGGTTTCCATTCCAAAATTGCCTCAACCTTTTTAGGATCCACTCGAATCCCTTCTGTCGAAACAACATGACCTGAGAAAGCCACTTCCTTAAGACAAAATCCACACTTACTTAACTAAGCAAAAAAATTGCTTATCCCTCAAAATCTGCAAAACAACCCTTAGATGCTCGTTGTGGTCCTCCTCAAAATGAGAATACACCAAAATATTATCTATGAAGACCACCACTATCTGATTCAAGTACGAGTGGAGCACTCAATTCATCAAATCCATGAACGCAGTAGGGGCATTAGTTAAAACAAACGGCATCACCAAGAACTCATAATGCCCATACCTAAAAACAGTTTTCAAAACATCGAACTCCTTCACCTTCAACTGATAATACCTTAATCTAAGAATAATTTTTGAAAACACCATTGTACCTTGAAACTGATCAAATAGGTCATCAATTCGAGGAAGAGGAAACTTTTTCTTAAAGGTCAACTTATTCAACTGCCTATAATCAATATACATCCTCATCGTACCTTCTTTTTTCTTCACAAACAAAATCGGTGCACCTACCAGTGATACACTCGGTCGAACAAACCCTCTATCAAGCAACTCTTACAATTGAATCTTTAACTCCTTGAGCTCTTTTGGTGCCATACGATAAGGTGAAATAGACACCGACGTAGTACCATGATAAAGCTAAATTCCAAACTCCACTTCTCGATCCGGTGTTAAGCTAGCCAACTCTTCAAGAAACACATCAGGAAAATTCCTAACGGTGCGAATATCCTAAAATCTCAACTCCTTACTAATCGAATTCATCACGTAAGCTAAGTAAGCTTCACAACCTTTCCCCATCATATTTTCAACCTTCATTGCCAAAACTACATTAGACAAAAATCTCAGTCTTTCACCAACCACAACAATTTCTACCCCATCTCTATACCTCAAAGTAATTCGCTTCATCTCAGACTCTACCTTAGCCTTATGTTTAGTTAACCAATCCATACCAAGAATAACATCAAAACCATAGAATGGTAGTTCCATGAGATCCACTGAGAAAACGTGCCCTTGTATCATAATGGGGCATCTAAAATAAACTTTCTTCATAACGACACTATCCCCAAAGGAACTAATTACATCCATACCCAAATCAATCATCTCTACAAGAATCCCTAACTTACAAGCTAATTCGCTCAAAATATACGAATGTGTAGAACCAAAATCAACCAAAGAAAATAATGGAATTGATTGCAAAGTGAAAGTACCTGCAATAACGTCAGTTAGATCTTGATCCTCAGGTTCCCTAACAGCTTAAACCCAAGATGGACCTCCAGAATCAACTTATGAAGCAATAGTGTGAGCAACAATTCGTTATCCAACCGGTCTCCCATTACCTCTACCACGACCTTGGCCCCTAGCGGGTGCAGAAACATGTGCCGAACTCTGAGTCTGTGAAACCTCAACTCTATTCGAGCAATTCCTCAAAAAATGTTCTGTAACACCCCAAACCCGGCCTAGACGTTACGACCGGATCTGGCATGTCACATGGAAAGGTCGTTAAAGAAACTTTGTGATCGCTTAAAAAAATTCAAGTTTAGTTATTTATAGCTTGTGATCCATTTGTTAATATTTTAGAAAACAACTATTAATGTTTGAGGAAAACCCCGTTTGAACAATCAGCAATAGATAATAACCGAGTTAAAATTAAAACCAAAATAAAATCCCAGAGGCCTTATTACATAACAAATTCCCAAATCTAAAATAAGTTTCAAATAAAGAAAACGTATTTACGAAAGAAATACTGTATGGCCACCGCAAAGTCCTTCTCGGCTCCAAATCCTCGAACTAGGGATTATATGCAAAATTAAGCAGAGGGGTGAGTCACCGAGACTCAGTGTGTAATTCCCCTTACAACACAATCGGGTCTTAAGCCCCCAGATGCACATTGGGCCTTAGCCCACTCAATATAGCATATATCACATGTATGCAATGCAGCCCAGCCCAACCTAGTTTTCCATCCTCTACACACCTGAATCATCCAAACGCCTGTGGCACCAAGCCACTGTGGTACCAAACCACTGGTGGTTCCAAACCACTGGTGACAGAGTCACAAATTATAATATATGTGGGGCCAACCCACTTGTGGTACCAAACCACTAGTGACAATCCCTGATGAATATATGTGGGGCCAACCCACTGTGGTACCAAACCACTGGGACGAGTCATGGAAATAATATATGTGGTGCCAAACCACTGTGGTACCAAACCACTGAGACATAGTCACTGGATAAAATTATGTGGGGCCAACCCACTTGTGGTACCAAACCACTGGTGACAGTCTTAGGATCACACTTCCCCTTTCAATATCATAACCCAAATCCCATACAATATGACATAATAATTCGTGTATGCAGTATGTCATGTATGGAAAATATATATCAAATATAACGTATAACATGAATTACCATCATAATCAGATAAACAGAATACAACATAATCAAGCTAATCAACCTCTAAGGGTGTAACAGTAATTTTACCTATCAAGGGTATTTTTGTAATTTACCTATCGAGGGTCTTTTAGTAATTTCGCACCTGCAATAGCCTTTCCGAAGGCCTAATGTCGCCCCGAGTGACTCGGCTACCATTTTTGGTCGTTACCAGACTATTGGGCCTGAAACTCGATTTCGGCCCGTTCGGGCCCACACACTTGTGTGGCCCAACTAGCACAAATTTAGCCACAGATATGAGATTCACCTAGTCCAGTCTAATATATACTACACAATCATACAATCTACTCATATGGGCCCACTCGGCCCCTATCGGCCCAAACAACATCAACCCACAAGAATACTAACAATGGCCTCAATTATCGTGTCGAAGCCCCCACACGTGCGCTCGCACGCTCGTGTGGCTACTATCACCGTTTGACCGGCATTCGGCATTTTCCGCTCTACAACTAGAGTAGAGAGAATACACACCTGATAGGAATCTGGTGCTAACCCGTGCTCCAAATGCTCCTATGCCTAACACCAACCAGGTGTGCCTCCTCCCATCATAGATAGCTCTATATATAACCAGCTTCTCACCTTCCTTCTTTGTATCTCTCCGATGTGGGATCCCTCCGCTAACAGAGTTTAAATCCAACTCAAACTCTGGCCGTCCAATCCGCAAAATAAATACTCCCTTGCTGATCCCGAGACTTGAACCTCGGACCTCTTTCCAGCTGTAACGCTGCCTTGCTACTAGGCCACAAGCTCCTCTTGTGTCTTAAAACATGCCCAACTAAAGATAAGTCTATGGCCAAGGTCTAAATCCATTTAATAAAATAATCTAAAAGAAATGCAAGTTCCACGCCTTGAACCTTGGACCTCCTTCCTTCCTTGTGGCGTCACCCCCTTGCTCTCTAAGTGGCGTCACTTTGCCACTACACCACACACTCCACTTGTGTCATATTTTCTCACATTTTATTCTTAAAGCCTACCTACTAACTCCCAGGGTTTTTTTTCACCTAAAACCAAAATTTTCCTAAAGCTCAAGTTTGATCCCGGGACTTCATAGAAGCCCCCTAACCTTCCAAAATCACACACCTACTAGATCCAACTTGCATAAGAGCCGATCTCTAGATCTCAAAAATTTTAAACGCTACTACGCTCAAGGCCCATTGGGCCCAATTCTACTAGGCCCAATTTCGGGATGTTACAAATCTACCCTCCTTAAAGAAATTTCGTCCTCAAAATTTCCAACTAACTAACAGTCATACATCCTAACCTATAACACTATGCTCATGTTGCGCACTCTGAATCCAATAACACTAATTCTCTTTCTATCTTAATCTTGGAAGCTCTTCACACAACCAAATATCTAACACAGAAGCAAATAGATTTCTACCACACATGCACACAATTCAAGCATCCATTCAACCAACCATACAGAATAAATACTAGAAATACAGTCATTTCAACATATAATAGAATATAGTGAAAAAAAAAGAGAACTTACGGATTTGGTGCCGGAGACTCTGGTGCCATACCTCACAAATAAAACATATATTTCTTAAACAATATTTCAAACCAATTTTTGGAAAACATTGTCGAACCTATTCCACAAGCCGAGTTTTGCAACCTAGGCTCTGATACCATAATTGTAACACCCTAAACCCGGCCTAGACGTTACAACCGGATCCGGCATGTCACATGGAAAGGTCGTTAAAGAAACTTTGTGATCGTTTAAAAAAATTCAAGTTTAGTTATTTATAGCTTGTGATCCATTTGTTAATATTTTAGAAAACAGCTATTAATGTTTGAGGAAAACCCCATTTGAACAATCAGCAATAGATAATAACCGAGTTAAAATTAAAACCAAAATAAAATCCCAGAGGCCTTATTACATAACAAATTCCCAAATCTAAAATAAGTTTCAAATAAAGAAAACGTATTTACGAAAGAAATACTGTATGGCCACCGCAAAGTCCTTCTCGGCTCCAAATCCTCGAACTAGGGATTCTCTGCAAAATTAAGCAGAGGGGTGAGTCACCGAAACTCAGTGTGTAATTCTCCTTACAACACAATCGGGCCTTAAGCCCCCAGATGCACATTGGGCCTTAGCCCACTCAATATAGCATATATCACATGTATGCAATGCAATTGACCCAACCTAGTTTTCCATCCTCTACACACTGAATCATCCAAACGCTTTGGGCACCAAGCCATCAGAGTACCAAACCACCGGTGGTTCCAAACCATTGGTGACAGAGTAAAAAATTATAATATATGTGGGGCCAACCCACTTGTGGTACCAAACCACTGGTGACAGAGTCACAAATTATAATATATGTAGGGCCAACCCACTTGTGGTACCAAACCACTGGTGACAATCCCTGATGAATATATGTGGGGCCAACCCACTGTGGTACCAAACCACTGGGACGAGTCACGGAAATAATATATGTGGTGCCAAACCACTGTGGTACCAAACCACTGAGACATAGTCACTGGATAAAATTATGTGGGGCCAACCCACTTGTGGTACCAAACCACTGGTGACAGTCTTAGGATCACACTTCCCCTTTCAATATCATGACCCAAATCCCATGCAATATGACATAATAATTCGTGTATGCAGTATGTCATGTATACAAAACATATATCAAATATAACGTATAACATGAATTACCATCATAATCAGATAAACAGAATACAACATAATCAAGCTAATCAACCTCTAAGGGTATAACAGTAATTTTACCTGTCAAGGGTATTTTCATAATTTACCTATCGAGGGTCTTTTAGTAATTTCGCACCTGCAATAGCCTTTCCGAAGGCCTAATGTCGCCCCGAGCGACTCGGCTACCATTTTCGGTCGTTACCGGACTATTGGGCCTAAAACCCGATTTCGGCTCGTTCGGGCCCACACGCTTGTGTGGCCCAACTAGCACAAATTTAGCCACAGATATGAGATTCCAGTCTAATATATACTACACAATCATACAATCTACTCATATGGGCCCACGGGCCCATTGGGCCCACTCGACCCCTATCGACCCAAACAACATCAACCCACAAGATTACTAACAATGGCCTCAACTATCACGTCGAAGCCCCCACACGTGCGCTCGCACGCTCGTGTGGCTACTATCGCTGTGTGACCGGTATTCAGCATTTGCCGCTCTACAACTAGAGTAGAGAGAATACACACCTGATAGGAATCTGGTGCTAACCCGTGCTCCAAATGCTCCTATGCCCAACGCCAACCAGGTGTGCCTCCTCCCATCATAGATAGCTCTATATATAACCAACTTCTCACCTTCCTTCTTTGTATCTCTCCGATGTGGGATCCCTCCGCTAGCAGAGTTTAAATCCAACTCAAACTCTGGCCGTCCAATCCGCAAAATAAATACTCCCTTGCTGATCCTGAGACTTGAACCTCAGACCTTTTGCCAGCTGTAACGCCACCTTGCCACTAGGCCACAAGCTCCTCTTGTGTCTTAAAACATGCCCAACTAAAGATAAGTCTATGGCCAAGGTCTAAATCCATTTAATAAAATAATCTAAAAGAAATGCAAGTTCCACGCCTTGAACCTTGGACCTCCTTCCTTCCTTGTATGTCACCCCTTGCTCCCTAAGTGGCGTCACTTTGCCACTACACCACACACTCCACTTGTGTCATATTTTCCCACATTTTATTCTTAAAGCCTACCTACTAACTCCTAGGGTTTTTTTCACCTAAAACCAAAATTTTCCTAAAGCTCAAGTTTGATCCCGGGACTTCATAGAAGCCCCTTAACCTTCCAAAATCACACACCTACTAGATCCAACTTGCATAAGAGCCGATCTCTAGATCTCAAAAATTTTAAACGCTACTACGCTCAAGGCCCATTGGGCCCAATTCTACTAGGCCCGATTTCGAGATGTTACATGTTCTTTCGAACAAAACTTATAATATCTATCCGTCAACTTATGACACTCTCCAGGATGTCTACATTCACAATAAGCACAAAGTGGCTATCTAGAACCAACAGTGTTAGCCACAACGTTACTCTATTATTTAGACTGACTCGATCGAGTCCCACGTCTCACACCCTTATCAAAACTATAATTATCTCACCTTCTCTTGGGCAGTCATCCCAAAGCACCATCAAAAGCCCTCTTACCAGTCTCAGCCACCACAGAACGAGCTGGCTTAGCCAAAGTCTCCTCAACAACTTTGGACTTTTCCACAAGCTTATCAAATAACTAAACATTTTGGGCCACCAAGTAAACCCAAATCTTGCGATTGAGCCCAAAATGGAACCTCTTACAACGATCCTTATCAGTAAAAACCATCTCAGGAGCATACTGACTAAGTTGCAAAAACTCTGCCTCATAGTCAGCCACAAACAAACGACCTTGCACAAGGTCCAAAAAATTCCTACTTACGAGCTTATATATATTGCTCGCCAATGAACTTCCTCTTAAAAACCTTAAGGAAATAATCCCAAGTCAGACGATCAATAGTTGTACCTCTCTTGATAGTATTCCACCAACGTTGAGCATCACTATCGAGTGAGAACACAATGCAACCCAGTTTCTCTTCATCAGAACATGACATCTGCTAGAGGATCCTTTCAAATCCCTCTAACCAGTACTTAGCTATGGTCGGATCAGTCCCTTTAACTCCATAAAACTCTTTACCACCCAACGCCCGAAGATGTTCAAGCGGCAACCCACGACTCATAGGTGTAGGAGTATAGTTAGCACCAGCAATCTGCTGAAGTACTCCAATTATCGCTTCCATCAAAGGGCCTACACCCTCACCAAGGATGTTCACTCTACGCGGTAGCACAAGAGGTGCAGAGGATGTATCATCCTCTTGAGCACTAACTCTCGGATTTACACGTCTAGGACTCATATCGAACTAATCTAAATACACAAACAAATAAAAAAGGTGTGAGTGACGGAGGCAATGATCCAAGTCTTGTTCCTACAACCAATTTTATGATTCAAGGCAATGTGTTCCCATTCCTACCCCACATGCATCACAACAAAAGATATCTCACGCAATTCAAGTGTTCAAAATAATTTAATTACTTTGATTTATAAATCCATGGGTTACGAAACCCTAATCAGCATATCATTAATAATCACCTAGGTCCAAGTGTTATTGAACCTAGGCTCTGATACCACCAAATGTAACACCTTATACCCAGCCCGATCGTTGAGCCCGAATACTAGGACGCTACATCACTGTCTCGCATCATGTTCATCTCAAATCTTCATGTTATTACGCATGCATATTTTTCTTGTCATCATAGCATTCACATGAATTGTAAGTCATACATTTACTTTTTATTGATAAAACATGTCAAGCATTCATTAAATAAACATAAAATAAGTACTAAACTTGCATGAGAACCATTTAGCAAAATTTCCCAAAACTGTTATCTAGGTATCGATACTAAAAAGGTGGTATCGATAATTCTCTCCAGTGGTATCGATATCGCTTGGAAAATTGATACCAAACTAGCTTATTGTTTCTCGTATTAAAAACCCAACAATTGGAAAATATCGGTACTAAAGAATAGGTATCAATAATTTCTCCCCGAGTATCGATACTTGTGATAAAATATCGATACCAGCTAGCAAAACTGACATCTTACACTTCAAAAATTTTAGAGGTATCATTTTTAAAACCCGAATATCGATATCTCTGCTTCAAACATTAAAAAAACCACATATAAAACATTCCAAAATAGTTCTAAACGACATGCATCAGTTGCCTCATAAAATAAACACCAAAATGTACCATATAGCAGTCCCAAACATCATATTTTAAGTCCACAAATCATTAAGCTTAATAGGCATGCAATCATCTAAAAACCATTGCAAAAATGATATAAAATCTACCACATTGCCTTTTATTCCCAAAAACACAAATAATAAAAGAACACCTACTAATAGCAAATAAAGCTCTAGCTTGGATCACCCTTTGAGACCACACCGCTCACACCGACACTACTTATCTACAATGGTTAAAAAGGAGTGGGTGAGCATTAGGAAATTTAAAGTAGTTTTTTTTAGTATTTTATTTGTTTTTGTTAATCTAGGGCATTGTAATTCATTATAATTAACGAACTTAAATTATTTATAAAATACCCTTACAAATTAGATGCACAATACTTAGAGTTGTCAATGAGCAATGGAGGAAGTACCCACCATTGGCCAATAGAACCATCATGATCATTTGAGTAACTTCTTTCCTCATCTTATTAGGGGCTACACATTAAGGACAATGTGTTATCTAAAGTTTAAGGGTAACATAGAAAATTTGTTTAATTTTTTGTGTTTTTCCTTGATTTTTCTTGTCATTTGTGTGCTTGAGCTTGTAGAAATACAAGTGATTGGAGCATGTACATAGGTTGCTTGTATTTACAATAAATTTGGCATGAGGATAGGTGATTTTATTTTTATTTTTATTATTAGACTAATAAGTTTTATATATTACACTGTAAATAGGCATTAAAGCAATTGAATGTACCAAATGATATAGAGAATAAAAGGTCACAAGCATGCTAGTATGAATGATAAATTGTTGAATTTGTGGTTGTTTGGTTGATTAGATTTGTGAATATTGAGATACCTAGGGATGACCTAAGACATTGTTTGGAATACACCCTAAGCCAAAAATCTAACCCTGTTATTTATCTGTAGTACCTCTCTTCTGAGCCAAAAATCACTTCTTGATGAACCTTTATACAAAACTCGAGCCAAAATGTAAATTTGCACTCATCCTTTTTTGTTAGTCCTGAACTGTACGACTATAGACATTTGGCCATATGTATTGAGGGTTGAGTAGATACATTATGGTGGATTTTGTAAAAATAGAGTGAAATAGGAGGGATCAGTGTGATATAGTGATTATAGGTTACCTAAAATATGTATAAAAAGAAAAATTCAAAAAGAAAATCAAAACGAGTGAAAAAAGTAATTGAAAAGAAAAGGCATTTGTGAGTGAGATGTGTTAGAAAAAGAAAATGTGACAAAGTCACAAAAGTAGAAAAGCTCGTTCATTAGTGCACAAAAACTCGTGAGCTAACCATGATTGTTAGCTTATGTTATGATTTCCTATATGGAGAAATAAGGAAGGTGAGAGAAGGAGACATAAGGCGATGAGCGGGAAAGGGTTACTAAGGGGAAGAATAAGGGACAATATGATGTGCCAAACTATTTTCATGCTCAAAACTATTTGATCCTTATCATTCCTGAAATCCATACATGCCCTAAACCTTAGTATGTTACAAGCCGAAAAGTCCTATGTGATCTAGGTAGACTTATTCACAATTTGAAATCATATTGAACAATTGCATTTATGGCTATTTGTATTCTGCTAGGATAATCAAATTACTTTTATAATTTATTGATGGATTCCTACATTTGAAGACTCTTGATGCTTGTATACTTTGTAATATTCAGAACTTATATGTTTGATATCAAAAGTGGTAAGTCAGTTAATATCATGCCAAAATTATATGTGAGTATGAAATGCCTATTCATATGCTCCGAAGCTAACAAGTGTACCATACTTGCTCAAGGGTCGTTGTTTCATTTATTGTTTTTGTTTGTGTTGCTTGAGGATAAGCAATGACTTAAGCGTGGGGGAGTTTGATCTATTGTAATTCAGTGTAGCAGATTAAACTAGTTTTTACGCTTTAGAAGCTTGAACTTAAGCATTTTAGTTATGTTTTAATTATTTTTCAGCAAGTTTAGTTAAGTGTAATAAGATGCGGTATTCGAGTCTTTTATTAACCTTAGAGGCTGAAAGAGGCCTAAGGATGAGTTAATACACTTGTGAGTGTGCAAGAGACAATTAAAAGGCATGATAACTCAATATTGGTCGATAGGTTGCAACACGGACCATTAGATGTCGCAACATAGGGAGCAGAGCTGAAGAAACCCAAGACTGCCTTCAATGTCACGACACAGCCTGAGGATGTCACAACATACCCCTGAAGACACCTTGAAGTTGAGCATACTACCCTCGGTGTTACGACACAGGACCTAGTGTGTCGCGGCATCGCCTCTATACTAGAAATTAATACGAGCCAAGGGCGTTTTGGTCCACACAATCCAACTTTAAGCTCGGGAACATCAACTGACCAGGGTTAAGGATGACGACCATTCTAAGTCTATAAATAGGCTCAGCTAACACATGTTATGGACACATTTTTACCTTGTATAAGTTTCTCTTTAGATCTAGACTTTAGATTTTCTCTTTTCTTATGTTTTAGATTTTCGTTCTTGTTATTTTCTGTTGGGAAGAAATCAGATTCTAGAATTGTTCTCAAACTCTATGAGGATTCTGCACTTATTCAATACAATCAGGCTTCTTCTAAAATTTACTCTTGAAACTATTCTTTATGTTCATTCTTTCGTTCAAGTTTACATTGTTTATTAGATCCATGAGGAACTAATCCTCCTATGGGGGATTAGTGAGTGGAGGTATGAATAATTAACTGTTTTGTAGGGATTTCTTAACGAGTCAGTTGTTCAGGAGAGGAAGAACCTAAACCCTAGGCTTGACAACCCTAGGAAGTCATCAAGGTGAGAATTAACCCAAAATTGGTATGGTCTATCCGTGAACACCTTAAACTTGAATTGGTCTGGATTGTGAGGTTGGAAGATAAGTAGTTTTTGCTGACTCAGTATTTCAGTGGACGTATAGGAAGATCCTGCTAGGGTATTGGCTAGTTGATTGAACAAGAAAACCTAAGAAGATAGTTGCTAAAGATTACCGAAGCGAGCTAATCACCCATGCCCAGATTGGATACATATTTCCTTGTTTGATTTCTTATCTTTCGTTTGTTTAATTTCCTTTTATGTTTTTAGCATAATTTATTAAAAATCTTCTCTTTTTTATCTTTCGTACTATAATATGATTAGAGTATTAATTAGATCTATTTATGATTAAGTTAAAATTAATTTAGTGCTCGCCTCCCTTGGGTACGATCCTTTGAGTACTCACCTACTCCATTGTAAACTATATTACAACCTGACTCGTATACTTGCAGATACTTTTTTCTCATATCTTTTGTGCAGGATTTCTACTCTAGACGTTGGTACGTCTGGAGGCGGTCAAAGGTCCATATAAATGTATATATCTTTTGGCCATTTTGTTTCTACTTCTTGGAATGAATCATGGTAGAAATGCATGTGTATGGAGTGGTGAATTGGTAAGTTTGGCATGTGTTTATGGTAAGAACTTGTGAACTTTGAATGTGAATTGGTTGATATATTAAATGTGGTGCCATTGAAGGCATAATGGTTAGGCACTTAGGTTGTATGTTTCGGTATGTTTTATGCTTTTTTGGATGTGTTTTTGATGGCATATTGATGCTTGATTTTGGTTTGGCTTGGTACCTAAGGAATTGGTATTATTTTGCCATGTTTTGGAAGCTATTTTAGGTGCTCATGGTGTAACAGCCCGATTTTGGGTCTAGTCAGAATAGTGGATTCAGGACCACAAATCTGACACAGTAAAATTTATTTTTTTTTATATTTTTATGGTCTACAATTTTATGGAACAATTTCGTGAAAATTTCGTTCAAAAATTTTAACGTTTAGGCACTCAATTTAGTCAAAAGGACTAAATTGCAAAAAGTGCAAAACTTGAAATCTACATGTTAAAGGTGTATAGTTGCTATGAGATTTTAAATTAGAGGTCCTTAAATGGTAATTAGACCATTGGTTAAGTTGGTGGACAAAAATGGACATGGTTAGGTATGTTTCCAAAGTTTTTCATTAAGGGCATTTTGGTAGTTTGGTAATTAAAATGAATTAAAAAGCCAAAATCAAGCAAAAAAGTTGTCCATCTTCCTCCCATGGCCGAATTTTACAAGGGGAAACCATGACTAGGGTTTTTCAAGCTTCCAAGCTCGATTGTAAGTCCGCTCTAGCCCCGTTTTTCATGATTTTTATGTTTTTGAAATCCTTGTAACATGATCTATCTATTTCTACCACTAATTTAAGAAATGATCAAGGTCTAAGGTTTGACCCATATTAGAAATGTGTGTATTTTGATGTTTTATGGTAGAAAATGTAAGTTTGTTGTTTGTTAAACGACTTTTGCTAAGTGATTTTCGGTAAAAATGTCAAAAAGGACTTATTTGTAAAAGTTGTAAAGTATGTTGTAAAAATGTTAATAAATGAGAAATGTGGGCTGTTATGATAGTGAAAATGGTTCGGCTAGGCTTGGGTTTTGAAAAAAATTGAATGAAAATCATTTTACGAGCCTTGGGACTAAATTATAAAATGTCAAAAGTTTAAGGGCAAAAATGTAATTTTTCCATAATGTGACTTTTGGACTGAAATGAATAATGTGTTGATTAAATGAGATGAATTTGGTATTATAGATCAAGAATAACGAAGTTCGAGTTTAAAACGGGGGAAAAACGAGTATTTGACGATTAGGTCATTTTCGCCATTTTTATGTCGAGGTAAGTTCGTATGTAAATAATGCAATGTTATATTTGTATTTTAATGTTTTGATATTGCATGAAAAGTATGATTGATTCTATGAGCATATTCGACAAAGTTCCGGCAAGAAAGAAATCCCGATTGAACATTAGGAATAGATAGGATACAAATGTCATGACATTAGGTTACTGCGATTACGTGTAAGACTATATCTGGGATATGGCATCAATATGAGACTTCGTGTAAGACCATATTTGGGATATGGCATCGATATGAGACTTCGTGTAAGACCATAGCTGGGCTATTGGCATTGATACGAGATTACATGTAAGACCATATCTGGGATATGGAATTAGTACGGTACTGTGTATGTCAACGAGTATCCTTTAGTATTCCAAATGGTTCAACGAGAAATTCAACGGGTATGTCAAAGATGATAAAGTATGGGATTATGTTACGAGTTGGTACATGTATGTACGAAAAACTCAAAGGAAATGAATTCGGTATATGATGAACTATTGGTAAGAATGTGATTGAGTATGTTATGTTCATGAGGTTTTAATGACATTTAGATTGATATACGTATGTTACTTATATGGAAATTGTATGGTTAATGTTGTTCATTATTTGCATATGAACTTACTAAGCTATCTCGGGATTGGAGTTCACCGGAGATCCTATCACACTATCAAGCTATCACTTTGGGTATTGATGAATTCAAGTATTTTAAGTCTATGGCATGTGTAGGGACTTAGTCATTTTGTTAAATGTGTCATTGTGATCATAGCCAATGTGTTGGCTTGTGATTGTCAAAGGCTTATTTTGATAGTTGGCCATGTTGATTGGTTTATTTGGGCTATCATGGTTGTAAGCCTAAGTATATATATATGTGCTAATGTCTTTGGCGATATGGTCATGGTATACTTGGTGAATGGTAGAAATGTGGTTTATGACATGAATGTGAAATGTTTGGCAATGTGGTTTATTGATGAGATGATAAATTGGTGTACAATTAGGTACCTTGGAAGTAGTCAATTGTGGCTTAATAATTATTGTGAGTATGATAGATGTTGTTATTGTGTTGGCCATAATTGTGGATGTTTTGGTTGCCTAAGTATGTTATGTTTGTGCCTTGAATTGGTGTAAGTGTATGTGTAAACAAGGGTGGCAAATGGCTTGGTAAATAGCATTTACTTTGTCCACAAGGGTAGACACACGGGCGTGTGTCTAGGTCGTGTGTGACACACGGTCTGCCCCACGGGCATGTGTTCCGGCCGTGTGTCTCCTGCACCTTAATTGTTGCAAAATAGAATGTCCAGAATTGAGCACACGGGAAGAGACACGGGCTTGTGTCCCTACTGTGTGTGCTACACGGCCTAGCACATGGACTTGTGGCATGGTTGTGTGGCACAAGTCAGAGAGCACCCTAATTTGAACACGGTCTGAAGCACGGGCATGTCTCAGGGTCACATGGGCGTGTCCCTTGGACCACACGGGCGTGTGAGCCCTGCATCTAGCAAAAATTTTCTAAGTTTCATATAAATTTCCTGAGTTCTCGGTTTAGTCCCGAACCACTTCTAAAGCATGTTTTGGGCTTTGTAGGCTCGTATAAGGGACTTTATGATTGAATATGAATGATTTTAATTTGGACGCAAATTTACGACTCAAGATTGTGTGAATGCTTGTGTTATAAGTCTGGTAATGCCTCGAGCTCTGTTCCAGCATTGAATACGGGTAAGGGGTGTTACATTTTATGGTATCAGAGCTATGGTTTAGTCAATTATCAGACTAACGTAGCGTATGTGAGTCTAGCTATACATGCCATATTACTACCTGTGATAGTGTGATATCTCCCGACTCTGATGAAATTATTTTGTTGAGGCAGAGATGCTTTCCAACCGAGCTTTTTTTGAAAACGCTAAAAGTGATACTAAGATATTTGAAAATGTGTTTGTGATAAGTCGAAACTTGGAAAGGTATGAATAAGAGTTCATGATATGTATGTGATGAGGTACAAAATGAAATAACCATAAGTTGAGAAATATGGATAAAATATCATTGTTCCGATTGAACATTGTATTTCGATGGATTATGGTTATTCTATGAAATGGATAAAATGTTTTAAATGTTGCAAAAATGATTTAGCCTGGAAGGGTAATCCTGAATTAAGCCCTCTCGAGCATATGTTATTAAATGGATTTAGCTCAGACGGGTAATCCAGAGTAAGCCCTTTAGAGTATACGTTACTGAAAGGATTTAGCCTGGACTGGCAATCCTGTTATATCATATATGGCTCGAGAGTGTGCTCTATGAATATGTGCCAAAAGGGCACTTTTGAATATGAATTGACGGATTGTTGACATGCATACCTTGATTATACTACTCGAGTATCCACCGAAATTACAATAGTTCAATGGGAATTATTCTTGAAATATGAAAAGGTGAAATGAAATGAAATTTTATATTGTGATAAGCTCATCTATGTTTATTTGGCATTCATATGATGTTATGTGCCTAATTTGTTTGATTAAGTGAATGAGATAAGTAAACTTACTCAAATTTATGGAATGTATGTTTAAGTACACTTGTTTGAGTAAAGGTAATCGGAAAGTTCGTGTGACATAAATATGTATGTTAATTAGCTTGAAGTGAATTATATGATTGTGAAGATATTATGTTGATGAAGAATGCTAAGTTATATGTGTGTATTTATGAGAGTTGAGTTAGAGGCTTTACGACCTCACCCCTTTACCAATGTGGTATTTTATAGCGAAATTTCACGAGATTTAAGTTTAATGAGCTCACAAGTAAAAGACTAAAAAGTTCAGTAGCGGAATGACTAATAATGTGGTCAGAGTTAAGAATAGTTTGGCAAGTGAATACAATTCTGGAAAAGATGCCAGGTTATTCTAAAGATCATTCGGATGTTACGATGTCACGGTTAAAGAAAAAGTTAATCTCGGCTAATCGACTCATTTAGGTATGATGTCTAAAGTATGTATTTGCTGGAATTTCTTCTGGATTGATTTTCGTTAGTGAATGGAATAATACGAGATTAGTGATGATAGAATTAGTCAGAGAAATGATACTCGAATCGTAAATATGACTGAGTTAACAATAGTAATTGAATAGATTATGATGATCTCTTCTGGGTATTTTATATATTCATTTATCCTCAGAGATATATGTGATTGTTCATTTCCTGATGAAATTCTTATCGTATGAGAATGCTAGCTGATTATAATGTTAGATGAAAGCACTGTTGGTCTGGTTGGTTGATGAGCAGCATTTCTTATCTCTCTCTTTGGGATTCTATTCTATTATGTTTGGAATAAAAGTTGTTGGTGAAAATTTATGTGAGGCTATTCTCCAGTTCCTACTGGATGTTGTTTTGTTTTATATATATATTTGGAAAATATATTATCTCTGTTACAATTGATTCCAGAGCGTATAAGCATGTTTTTCTTCTGGTTTTCTCTGAGGAATCATCAAGATCTTTATTATTTTCTTATGAGTTATGTTCTCGGACTTCCAGTATGATACCGCATCTTGGATTTCTTTATCTCGGCTTTCTTATCATCCTTATTTTGCAAATTATCAATCATGGCTCATCTTTAAAGTGTGTTCTTTGGCTTGTGATAATTATGTCTATTATGGTTATATTTCTGGTTCGATCATAGGAACATGGTGATTCTGGTATCATGATTTCTCTAATTTTCGTGAAAGAAATTGACATCGGCAAAGGTATAGGTAGTGGAAGCTCAAGCTCAAATTGTACGATGGTTTTCTTTTCTCAGGTAAGTTTGATTTAGGTCAATGAGTTAAATCAGGATATTTTGTTTCCTTGAGCTAATGCAGTTGTAAAGATCTTTGACTAGCATGTGAGGAAATTTTGAAAGATTGTATGTTTGAGTTGTTTTAACAGCATGAAGAAGGGAGTATTTTGGTATGATATTATTTGATAGTTGAGATCGACTCAGTTGTTTTTATCTGAGCGAGCTGGTTAGTTGAAAGGTAATTTGAGTTATATGCATTTAAGTTTATCCTCAGGTAAGAAGATAAAATTTTGTACATTCATGGGTAAATTGACGAACAGTCTGAATGAAGAATTTATTTTCAAAAAGGGTGTGATACAAGGACGTACCTATTAGATCAGTTCTAATTGGATGATATTATTATGAGTTAAAGCTGTTTTGATTGATAAAGATATCACATTTGTGAAAGTTTAAATGGTCTGTTGAGTATTAGCAAAGTTGAAAATAGTTGAAGGTATTGTTAACCGAAGCATTGATTCTTGGTCCAATTTAAATTGAGTAAAGAATTTGTGATTTTTCAGCGATGCATTATCGAACGGATTGGAATGTGTTTTAATACAATAATGTAAGTGATAATTTATGCTTTCAGACGGTTAAAGTCACATGAAAAGAACTATCCGACGGGTGATTTGAAGTCAGCCACTTTTTATGTCTGTGTTGAGAATTTGATGGCACCGGTTGTCCGACGAAAAATGTAATATGTTTTCTGATCCCAAGAGTTTAAAGTATCTAATGTTACAGAAGGATCTGAATTTAAAACAACATAAATGGCTTGAACTATTGAAAGATTGTGAGCAGTTATCGATTAACCCTTGGGAAAGCATATATAGTTGCAAATTCTTGAATGGAAAACCTTTGATTATTTTTTGAGTATTTGATACATGATTAATCTTATTTGATGACGGTCTGAATCAAGCTAAATTAGAAGCTAAAGCGATGTTTCCTTTGCAAGATTGAGAACCTCAGGAATGTGATAGTGAATGGTAAACTAAATGAGTACAGTGTGAGATGACTTTTGATTCTTAATTTCAAGTCGGACCTGATGACTGTTATCATTATTCCGAGATAGAATTTACGCACTGAGTAATTCAGAACTAATGTAGAAAATTATGTACGAAGCCTAGTAGTAGCTCGTTTGTTCATTCAGGGAGTAATAAATATGCAGTTATTTGGAGAAGATTTTCTGATGATCGGGAATATAATTTGAGTATGCAGTTGCATCTTAGCAATGTAATTCATCTTTAGATTGATGGTAAGCCTGAGAGAGTAATTCAGATCTTTGATGATATGCTCCGACACTGTGTTTCAGAGTTCAAAGGTGATTGGAAAAAGATATACGAGGTGGAATTGATTTTTGATTCTGAGGAAAAAGGTGAAAATGATTCATGAAAGTTGAAAGCAACTTCAGACTGACATAAGTAGTATACAGATTTGAAAATTTAAGATATTGGATTCCAGATCGATGACAGAGTGCTTCTGGAAGTATTGCTCTCGAAGAGGACTATTCGATGGGGTAGAGGAAACTATGAGAATGTTACCCTAGTCTCTTTTCCGGTAAGATTTTTGGGGACGAAAATCCCTAAAGAGGGGAGAGTTGTAATAGCCTGATTTTGGGTCTAGTCGGAACAGTGGTTTTGGGACCCCAAATCCGACGCAGTAAAATTCATTTTTATTATATTTTTATGGTCTACAGTTTTATGGAACGATTTCGTGAAAATTTCGTTCAAAAATTTTGACGTTTGGGCACTCAATTTAGTCAAAAGGACTAAATTGCAAAAAGTGAAAAACTTGATTTCTATATGTTAAAGGTGTCTAATTGCTATGAGATTTTAAATTAGAGGTCCTTAAATGGTAATTAGACCATTGGTTAAGTTGGTGGGCAAAAATGGACATTGTTAGGTATGTTTCCAAAGTTTTTCATTAAGAGCATTTTGGTAATTTAGTAATTAAAATGAATTAAAAAGCCAAAATCAAGCCAAAAATTTGTCCATCTTCCTCCCATGGCCGAATTTTACAAGGGGAAACCATGACTAGGGTTTTTCAAGCTTCCAAGCTCGATTGTAAGTCCGTTCTAGCCCCGTTTTTAATGATTTTTATGTTTTTGAAATCCTTGTAACATGATCTATCTATTTCTACCACTAATTTAAGAAATGATCAAGGTCTAGGGTTTGACCCATATTAGACATGTGCATCTTGATGTTTGATGGTAGAAATTGCATGTTTGTTGTTTGTTAAACGACTTTTGCTAAGTGATTTTTGGTAAAAATGTAAAAAAGGACTTATTTGTAAAAGTTGTAAAATATGTTGTAAAAATGTTAATAAATGAGAAATGTGGGCTGTTATGAGTATGAAAATGGTTCGGCTAGGCTTGGGTTTTGAAAAAACCTGAATGAAAATCATTTTACGAGCCTAGGGACTAAATTGTAAAATGTTAAAAGTTTAGGGGCAAAAATGTAATTTTTCCATAATGTGACTTTTGGACTGAAATGAATAATGTGTTGATTAAATGAGATGAATTTGGTATTATAGATCAAGAAAAATGAAGTTCGGGTTTAGAACAGGGAAAAAACGAGTATTTGATGATTAGGTCCTTTTCGCCATTTTTATGTTGAGGTAAGTTCGTATGTAAATTGTAACGCCCCAAACCCGACCTAGACGTTATGGTAGTATCTGGAAATTTCACACGATAGTGTTTTTGAAACTTCGTTGTTACGATGAAAACATTCCATGTTATTATCTTCGGTAACCCTTTGTTAGAACTTAGGAAGTCGTCTTTATTCATTTAAAACAATTGTTTTGAAACATCCCTCGTTGTGGAAGCTTTAATAAAATAGTCTAGGTGATCATGCGTTTAGCTTTTTGAAAACTGAATTTCCTACAATCAGCAGGTATAAATCCATAAAGTAAAACAAATAAATAAAAACCCAAATTTAAAACCAAAGTCCCAGAGGGTCCTTAAATTACAACCCAAATAATCAATAATAATCAAATCATAAATCTTAAATTGAAAACCATGAAGTCCAAAAATTACTATGGTCACCGCTGAGTCCTCCGTCACACCGATCCGTCTAAGTCCGGGATTACTCATGCACATTAAATTAAAAAGGGGGTGAGTTTACATAAACTCGGTGTGTAATCCCGCGAAACAAACAAACAATCGGTATTCACAAAGACACAGCTTGAATGCCTTGGGCCTAAGCCCTTTTCAATGCTCGATGTGATTTGGGCCTTAGCCCATCTCGATTACAATGTCAAAATGCGAGAGGCCTTTCGCCCATTACAAATGTCGATGCGCAGAACAATTATGCAAAGCAAAATCCTACCCAAACAGCCTCTACACACCATCTCCGTCCAACCCTACACTCCATGTGGGGATATAATCAACCCACCCATCCCTACACTCCAAGTAGTACCGAATGCGGCAAAGTACAGTAGTTTGCAGCTGAGCTGCTAGTAAATTAGGCTTAAAGCCTTTTAGTACACTTCCTCCGAATAACAACCCCCAACCCAATGCAATGCAACACACAATGGATGACATGCTATTATGCAATTTCCGTACATATATTCAGTTTAGATATTAACATGCCCGATCATGAGATATCATTCATCAATTTCACACATTTAGGGGTCTAAGTAGCGCTTCACAGACCCTACAAAGAGGTTCACAATGACTTGGGCGACCCGTGCAACCTTAAAAATATTTCGGTAAAAATGGGCCCACATGCCCATGTGATATGCCCGTGTGGGCCCACACACCCATGTGGCCCACTCGGCCCAAATTGGCCTTGGCCGTGTGATCCATTTTTAAAGTAACCCATGCTAGCTCAATACTCATATATGTTTTCACTATTTACTTATATGTTTATTCAAAGCTGTCTACTTGAGTCATTATCACTAAATTATTTATATCTTGAGCTACAGAATTCCAAATTAAGATCCACTTGATGTTTTTGAAACTAAACTCAAATACCTTTCTACCATAAAATTTTTAGAATTTATAGTTTATCAATAAGTACAGTAAAATCTTTAAAGTTATCCCTATTTTGCTGTTTGACAGCTTCATCCTTTCCTTACTAAAAATTATTTATCTCTTAGTACAAAATTTAAATGTTCTTTTTGTTTGTTTCTCTTGAAAATAGACTTATTAAGGATTTAAACATATAAATTTAAGCCCCTAATTATTTTTTTTACAATTTTTGATGATTTTCCTAAGTCAGAACAAGGGAACCTGAAATCATTCTGACCTTGTCTCACAAAATTTATTATATCTCATGATTTACAATTCCATTGCTTACACTGTTTCTTCCATGAAAAACTAGACTCAATAAAATTTAATTTAATATTTTATTCAACCTCTAACTCAATTCCCACCATTTTTTATGATTTTTTAAAGTTACACTACTGCTGCTGTCCAAAACTATTTTAGTGTAAAATGTTGATTTCCAAGTTTATAACACCCTTATTTCCATTCTCTACAATTTTTTGAATCATTTTCTCTTATTTCTCTTATTTCTCTTATTTCTCGACAGCAAGCAATTTCGGCTTTTTGCTGAATCCCATTTTTTGCGTTTCGGGTACACACCTGGTATCGTTTCTGATGCGTAAGCACTCCTAAGCCTCCAGAACCTAAAAATCGACCAACATATCTCCAGATTAATCACTTAATTCGTTTTTAATCAACCAATTTCGGAAGGAACTCGACTAAAAACCTAGCAAAACCTTTACCTCGCTTGAGTAACCATGACTTTGCACAATCACAGCGTCGATTCAAAACCACCAGCCCCTTGATTAACTCCTAAACACCAAAAAGGAATCCCCTTTTTAGAGATTAACCAAGAACGATTAACAATAGACAAAATCATTACTTACCAAACACGCGCAACCAACGATGAACAACCGAATCAATTGGAAAAAAAAGAAAGAAACGAAAGGGGAATGTAACACCCCTTACCCGTGTCTGACGCCGGGACAGGATACGAGGTATTATCGAACTTAAACAAAAACCTTTATACAAAACCGGCTATAAAATTTCGTTTCAACTTAAAACTTTTTCATTCATATTCATAACATCCCTATTATGGGTCTACGAGACCCAAAACATACATAACTTAGGAAACTTTAAGAAGACTTAGAAAATTTTTCATCAAAACAGGGGTCACACGTCTGTGTGGCTTGGGACACGCCCATGTGGGTAGGCTGTATGGTCACACACGCCCATGTCCTTAGCTTGTGTGACTCTCTGTTTATGACATCATCAAAAAAATTAGGTCACACGGCCAAGTCACACGCCCGTGTGCTTAGGCCGTGTGGCGAATTAAATTCCAAAAAGTAAATGCAGACTTCACACGCCCTGGGCACAAGCCCATGTCCCGGGGTCGTGTTATCCACACAGCTGAGACACACGGCCGTGTCTTTGCCCGTGTGGCCAAGAAAATGGCTATTTTCCAGACCATTTGGCACCCTCATTTTCACATACTTAAACACAACTTCAATCCATCCATCCCAAACACACATAACCACATCACATAAAACCTTTAGTATAAGCACACATGTATAAATAGGCATTACAACTCATTAACCAATATGAACAAACACATTTGGCCAAATTAAATGACACATACACAATTGAATAAGTCCCTATACATGCCATAGACTCAAAAGGTTTTGCATTCACTTATACCCAATATGATAGCTTGATAGTGTGATAGCATCTCCGGCGATCTCCAACCTGAGCTAGTATAAAACCCTACATGATATGAGAAAGGAAGGGGAGTAAGCTATAAAGCTTAGTAAGTATGTATGTAAATAATAAAAAATTTATTACCATGCTTTTAACAATCCTTATTTTGAGTTCTCAAGGTAATGCCATCTTTATTGCATAAAATTTCTCAATTCACTTATGTTCATCTTGAGCTGTCTACTCGAGTTACAGTCACTAAATTATTTTTATCCGAAGCTACAGAACTCCAAATTAAGATCTGCTTATTTTCCTTGAAAATATACTCACACATATTCTTACCATAAAATTTCCAGAATTTTTGGTTCATCCAATCAGTACATTTTATTCTTTAAAGTTTCCCCTGTTTTGCTGTCCGATAGTTCTGACCCCTCTTCACTAAAAAATTATTTTCTCATTGAAAATAACTCGAAAGACATTCCCGTTTGTTTCTATTGAAAATAGACTCATTATTAAATTCAAGCATATAAATTTATCCCTTTATTATTTTTTTACAATTTTTAATGAATTTACAAAGTCAGAATAGGGGATTCCGAAATCATTCTGACCCTATCTTATAAAAATTCAAATATCTCATAATCTGATTTCTTTTTGCTTACACTGTCTCTTTTATTCGAAAATAGACTCAATAAGCTTTAATTTAATATCTTACTCAACTTCTAATTCAATTTCCACCATTTTTGGTGAATTTTCGAAGTGATTCAACTTCTGCTATCCAAACTGTTTTATTGCTAATTTTACTCTATCATGTTTTCTTTGTATTAATTCTCATTTACACACTTATGATACTAAAGCATATCCATAGTTAGCCATGCCAATAGCTAGTCATCATCAAATATTTACAAGCCATTCATTGGCCAATTTAACTTACACATCAACAACAAAAACTTGAACATTTCATTTCTCAATTTAATTTGGCTTAAAAGCCTCACACATGATCACAATCCACATTTCCCACATATTCTTACATCATAAGCATGGACTTAGCTCTTTGTCATTGATGCATAAACTTAGCTCTTTGTCATTGATACATAAACTTATCTCTTTGCCTGCTGAACTACTCGGAATATCGAAGGATACTAAATCTCATCATACATGTATCACGATGCCAATGCTATATCCCAGACATGGTCTTACATGGGATCACATCTTGATGCCGATGCCAAATCCCAGATATGGTCTTACACGGGATCTCATATCTCGATGTCGATGCCATATCCCAGATATGGTCTTATACAAGATCATTCATAGATGTCGATGCCATGTCCCAGACAAGGTCTTACACGAGATCTTCCTTTGGTGTCGAGGCCATGTCCCAGACATGGTCTTATACGGGACCTACATTCGGTGCCGATGCCATGTCCCAGACATGGTCTTATACGGGACCTACATTCGGTGCCGATGCCATATCCTAGACATGGTCTTATATGGGACCTTCCTTATCTCATGTTGTGACATTAGTATCCTTGCTATTCCAAATGTTCAACCGGGACTTCAACTTAACATAATTTCATCATACTCTCATCTAGGCATCATTAGTCGATTTCATAGAAATAATATTCATTTCACATAATATTTAGAAAATAAAAATATAAAAACATTATGTAGCTTTAATTTCACACAAACTTACCTCGATACCAAAATGGCAAGAAGTGACCTAACCGCCGCTTACTCGCCCCCGTTCTAAGTCTGAAACTCATTTTCTTTGATCTATAACATCACATTTAGCTTACTTATTAGTCACATTATTCATTGTGACCCAAAAATCATACTATGACAACATTACGTTTTTGCCCCTAAACTTTGTCATATTTACACTTTTGCCCCTAGGCTCGTAAAATGATTTTTATTTGATTTCCTTGTATTTTAGGCCTAGCTAAACCATTTTCATAACTATAACAGTCAACAGTTTGCATTCATTCACACATTTTTCATACATTTTTCAACTTTTTATAAATTAGTCCTTTTATGCGATTTCATTGAAAATCACTTAGTAAAAGTCGTTTACTACGCACCGAGCATTCATATTCTACCATTAGACATCAAAGCACATGCATGTCATCCATGGGTAAATTTTTAAACACAAACCCTAGCTCAAAATAATGGTAGAAATAGCTAAACCGAAATTACTGGGGATCTCAAAATGTAAAGAACATTAAAAACGGGGCTTGGATGCACTTACTATTGAGCTTGAAAGCTTAAAAACCCTAGCCATGGCTTCCCCCATGCTAAATTCGGCCAAGGAAGAAGATGGACAAAGGTTTTTGGCTTTTATTTTGTCTTTTAGTCCATTTAATTACCAAATTACCAAAATGCCCCTAACTTAAAAATATCCTATTTCACTTATCTAATGTCCATTTTTGTCCAACAATTTAACCAATGGTCTAATTCCATTTAAGGACCTCCAATTTAAAATTTCATAGAAATTGGACACTTCTAAAAGTGAAACTCAACTTTTGCACTTTTTACAATTTAGTCCTTTTGACTAAATTGAGTGCCCAAACGTCAAAATTTTCGAACGAAATTTTCACGGAATCTTTCCGTGAAATCGTAGACCATAAAAATATAATCAAAATAAGATTTTTCCTCATCGGATTTGTGGCCCCAAAACCACTGTTCCGACTAGGCCCAAAATCGGGCTGTTACAAGAAAAAAATAATGGAAATTTCGGCAGCAACTAGGAGAAAGAATCGGCAGAGGAGGAAAAAAAGAAGAAGAAGAAAATGTCAAAAAAAGTTTGGGGAATTGGAGAGAAAACCGAAACTCTATTTTTTTTTCTTTTTGCAACAAAAAGATAATCAGATTACTTTCTGATAACCTCTCCCCAATTATCTCCTAAAATCACTCCCTATTAACCCACTAAAACACAACTACTCAGAATTTTGCCCCAACACAACTCTTAGCCGAAATTAGAGCAAAAATACTGTCTCCAAGCCATCACAGAGATTTGAACACGGGACCTCCAACACTCCAACACTCCACTTAACCACCAGACCAGCACGCCCATTCTGTTATATACTTATCAACAATTAAATAAAAGCCTATTGACCAAAGATTGGCCTTTATTCATAAAAATACCAAAATTTGCCCGAGTCATGGCTTGAACTTGGGACCTCTCACACACACCCAGAACACTTAACCACTGAAGCAGATACAGATTTGTGTCATACATCCGTAAAAACAAAAATTTAAATTTTGGGGTGTTACATAAATAATGCAATGTTATATTTGTATTTTAATGTTTTGATATTGCATGAAATGTATGATTGATTTTATGAGCATATTCGACAAAGTTCTGGCAAGAAAGAAATCCCGGTTGAACATTAGGAATAGATAGGATACAAATGTCATGACATTAGGTTACTGAGATTACGTGTAAGACCATATCTGGGATATGGCATCAATATGAGACTTCGTGTAAGACCATATCTGGGATATGGCATCGATATGAGACTTCGTGTAAGACCATAGCTGGGCTATTGGCATCGATACGAGATTACATGTAAGACCATATCTGAGATATGACATTAGTACGGTACCGTGTGTACGAGATTCTCGAGTATCCTTTAGTATTCTAAATGGTTCAACGGGAAATTCAACGGGTATGTCAAAGACAAGAAAGTATGTGATTATGTTACGAGTTGGTACAGGTATGTACGAAAAAATCAAAGGAAATGAATTCAGTATATGATGAACTATTGGTAAGAATGTGATTGAGTATGTTATGTTCATGAGGTTTTAATGACATTTAGGTTGATATACGTATGTTACTTATATGGAAATTGTATGGTTAATGTTGTTCATTATTTGCATATGAACTTACTAAGCTATATAGCTTACTCCATTTTCTTTCCCTTGTCTTATAGTGTCACCATGTAACACCCCTAACCTGAAACTGTCGCCGGAATAGGGTTAAGAGGTATTACCGGACAATAGAATCATTTCACAACCCATTTACGACACAAAGTCAATCATCATCATAATACATCAAACATAAACAATTAGTCCCTTTTTAAGGCGTATAAGACCTTAAACACATGCTAGGGAGGGGTCGGGACTAAACCGAAACACATACAGAAATTTTCGAAATTTAAAAACTTTTCTAGGTTTCAGGGGATACACGCCCGTGTGGGCAAACCGTGTGCCTCCCACGGCAGCTGGACACCCCCGTGTGTCCTCCCCGTGGTCGAATCTGACCTCACATCCATGGCCACCAAGCACGCCCGTGTGCCTTGGCCGTGGTCGAATCTGACTTCCCATCCACGGCCACTAAGAACGCCCGTGCGCCTTGGCCGTGGTCGAATCTGACTTTACACCCACGGCCACCCAGTACCCCGTGTGCTAAGGCCGTGTACTCTTAGGCCATATTCTGACTTTCTCACACGGCGACTAGGCACGCTCGTGTCTTGGCCGTGTGCTATTAGGCTAGCTACTGACTTAGCCCCACGGTCACTAGGCACGCCCGTGTGCCACAACCGTGTGGCTCAATTAGGCCATTTGCAAGGCCAAAATGCCACCCACATGGGTCAATCCTACAAGCACATTTGAGCATCTTTATACACACAATTTGGCAACCAATTTCATGTCCAACAATCATCATATCATCACATAGAATCTCATTTCTAAGCATGCCATTTTATACAACCAAATTACATGTAAATCTAGATATAAATCATCCATAACCTCACTAAATCACTAAGGCATTAATTCATCATTGAATTCACCATTCATATGCTAATTCATTACCATCATGCCCTATCAAAATATGCACCAAATACCATATTCACTCATGCACATTACCAACACTTAGCTAGCCACATCACATGGCTATTTACACATCTCAAATATGATTCAAAACAATTAGCCTATACATGCCATATTTCAACTATGTACATCTTTCCAAAAGTACCAAAATAGAATGTCGATAGTGTGATTTAGATGCTGATGATTCCTGGATCCGAGCAAGCTTTACTGACACTGCAAAGCAGAGAAACAAATCACACAGTAAGCTTTCAAAGCTTAGTAAGTTCGTAACATGATACATTATAATAAAACAAATCATCACATAGATTATTCCACATATACATATATATATATCATGCCATCCAAAACTAAAATGCTCATTTAACATTTCATAATCTCATTCATGGATTCATCAACCACATAGGTTCCGAGCGTACCTTAGTCAACACCTAGTAGTCAATTACATTATCTACTCAATACTCACTTTTCCCTTTCGATCCACATCCATCTCTTCTTTAATTCAATCGCACACTTAGTGCCCCGATATTTAGCCGAAGCTTAATTATCATCGCACACATAGTGCATTCATATCAAACCGCTCTTCAATCGGTATCGCACACATAGTGCCAACCACAAAGTCGAAGCTTATATTATTTCGCACACACAGTGCTGATCATCTCGATCCCGTTTTCGAATACGCACACTTAGTGCCACATAACTCAAACTCAACTCTCACATAGCATCCACATTTCAATATCATTATAACATTCATTTCATAACAATTAACATACCTAAATGTTCGTATTGTGTCCGAACTTACCTCGGACGTTGAACTATCGAAACAGTCGGTCAATCGAGCACTTTATCTTTGCCTCGATCTCGATCCGAACCTCTCCTTTCTTGGTCTATACACATTCAAATTCAATCCATTCAATCACCAAATCATTCATTTTAGTCCAAACACACATATTTAGGGCATTTTACAAAATAGCCCTCACATTTTTACATTTTGACACTTTAGTCCCTCTTTCACAAAATCATCAAATTCACATAATTAGCTTGCACCCATGCCTAGCCGAATTGTCACTATATTCATACAAGCCCTCACCTTTCATTTATTTCACATTTTAATCCTTCAAAATGCTATTTTCTCAATTTAGCCCTAATTAGCTAAATTCATCAAAAGTTCAAGAATAAAACATGTTCATTAAACACATATCTTTCATTTAACACCAACATTCATCACAAAGCTTACCATTTCATCAATGGCACATTTTATAAAAATCATCAATTCACAAAATTTAAGCATGGGTTTTGTAGAGCACAAAGCAACGATTACAAAAACGTAGAAATTATCAAAAATCGACTCAAAATCATACCTCAATCAAGATGAACAATGGCCGAATATCACAAAGCTTTTCTTCCTTCTTTTCTATTTGTGTTTTCAGTGGACAAAGATGAACACATTCATCTTATTTTCATGCTTTTGTTTTATTATTATTACTTTATTAAACATTTTACTCATTTGCCCTTTTATTAAACATATAAAACAAATAAATATTAAAGCTAATATGTCATTTAGCCATCCACTATCTTTATAAAGGTTAAATTGCCTCATAAGGCCTCCACCTTAAAAGCCAACAATAATTAAGTATTTAATAATCAGCATTCAGCATTTACACTTTATACAATTAAGTCCTTTCTCACAATTTGACACACAGTCGATAAAATTATCACACAGAATTTTCACACAGACTATATCACACATAATCAACACCAAAAGTAATATTAAAATATATTTACGACCTCAGATTTGTGGTCTCGAAACCATTGTTTCGACTAGGGTCTAAACCGGGCTGTTACAACTCTCCCCCCTTAGGGATTTTCGTCCCCGAAAATCTTACCAGTGAATAATTGTGGATGTTGCTCTCTCATAACGTTCTTAGGCTCCCACGTAGCCTCTTCAATTCCGTGTTTGTGCCATAATACTTTTACTAAAGAAATTTTCTTATTTCTCAGCTCTTTGGTCTCCCGTGCCAAAATTCGGATCGGTTCTTCACTATACGACAAGTCTGACTGAATCTCAATTTCAGTAGGAGTAATCACATGAGATGGGTCTGATCTGTATCGTCGAAGCATTGACACATGAAACACGTTATGAATCTTTTCTAACTTAGATGGCAATCTCAATCTATAAGCAACCGGTCCAACTCGTTCAATAATCTCATACGGTCCGATGAACCTCGGACTCAGCTTGCCCTTTCGGCCAAATCGAAGTATTTTCTTCCACGGAGACACTTTTAGAAACACTTTATCACCAATTTTGAATTCAATATCTTTTCTTTTCAAATCTTCATAAGACTTCTGACGATCTGAGGCTACTTTCAAATTGTCACGAATTACTTTCACTTTCTATTCAGTCTCTTTTATCAGATCAACCCCGTGAATCTTATTCTCACTCAGCTCAGTCCAATACAATGGAGTTCGACACTTTCGACCATAAAGAGCCTCATATGGTGCCATTTTAATGCTAGATTGAAAACTGCTGTTATAAGCAAACTCAATTAAAGATAAATGCTTTTCCCACGTACTTTCAAATTCAATTATGCAACATCTCAGCATGTCTTCAAGAATCTGAATGATTCATTTCGGTTGACCATCTGTTTACGGATGAAAAGCAGTACTAAAATGCAATTTTGTGCCTAAAGTGTCTTGCAATTTCTTCCAAAATCGCAAGGTAAATCTCGGATCTCTGTCAGACACAATAGATAATGGTACTCCGTGCAATCTCACAATCTCATCGATATACAGTTCAGCTAACTTATCTAAAGAATAATCAGTTCTCACCGGAACGAAATGAGCTGATTTCGTCAATCTGTCCACTATTACCCAGATTGTATCTTTCTTACTCGGAGATAAGGGCAAACCTGACACGAAGTCCATCGTGATTCTCTCCCATTTCCACTCAGGAATCATAATCGGTTGTAACAAACCAGACGGAACTTGATGTTCAGCTTTGACTTGCTGACAAACTAAACATTTCGACACAAAGTCAGAAATGTCTCTTTTCATGCCATGCCACCAATAGAACTGTTTCAAATCATTATACATCTTTTTACTCCCCGGATGCACAGTTAAATAACTATTGTGAGCTTCATTCAAAATCATTGAAATTAACTCTGAATTTCTCGGAACACAAATTCGATCTCTAAATCTCAAATAATCATCACTATCAACTCGAAATTCTAATTCAGCATTCGATTCACATTGAGTTCTTTTAGCCATAATTTCAACATCATTTTTCTGAGCATCACAAATCTGATGTACAAACATCGGCTTTATTTTTAACTTAGCTATAACTGCACTATCATCACAGAGATCTATTTGAGTACTCATAGCTCGCAAAGCATATAACGATTTCCGACTCAAAGTATCAGCTACAACATTAGCTTTACCCGGGTGATTATCTATCACAAGTTCATAGTCTTTCAACAATTCTAACCATCTTCTCTGTCGCAAATTCAAATCTTTTTGAGTCATCAAATACTTTAAGCTCCTATGATCAGTATAGATGTGACATTTTTCCCCAACAGATAGTGACGCCAAATCTTCAATGCGAACACGATTGCAGCCAATTCAAGGTCATGCGTTGGGTGGTTCTTTTCATGCGGCTTTAGCTGCCTCGAAGCATAAGCAATAACTTTACCTTCTTGCATCAAGACACACATTTCAAACCATTCAACGATGCATCATCAGTAGACTATGAATTCTTTTCCGGTTCGGTTGAACTAACACTGGTGCTTCCTTCAACAACACTTTCAACCGCTCAAAACTCGATGACACTTTTTTCGACCATTCAAATTTAACATCTTTTGTAGCAACTTCGTCAACGGAGTCGCAATCATCGAGAAGCCTTTCACAAACCGTCTATAATATCCCGCTAGTCCCAGAAAACTACAGACTTCAAACACATTTCTGGAGGCTTCCATTCTAATATAGCGAGAGATTTTACTAGGATCAACTCGTATCCCACGCAAACACAATATATGCCCTAAAACCAACTTCACGCAACCAAAATTCACATTTACTAAACTTAGCATACAACTATTTCTCACGCAGAGTTTGTAGCACAGTTCTTAAATGCTCGGCATGTTGCGTCTCATCACACGAATAGATCAAAATATCATCAATGAACACCACTACAAAGCTATCCAAACACGGTCTGAATATCCGATTCAGTAGAAACATAAACACTGCAGGAGCATTTGTTAGTCCGAAAGGCATCACTAAGAATTCATAATGTCCATACCTCGTTCTGAAAGCGGTCTTCGGCACATCAGATTCTTTAACTCTTAACTGATAGTAACCAGATCTCAAGTCTATCTTTGAAAACACTGTAGCTCCCTTCAGCTGATCAAACAAATCATCAATACGAGGCAACAGATATTTATTCTTTATCGTCACTTTGTTCAATTGTTGATAATCAATACACATTCTCATAGTTCCATCTTTCTTTTTCACAAATAACACAGGAGCTCCCCAAGGTGAGAAACTTGATCGTGCAAATCCTCTATCAGTTAATTCTTGCAACTGTGACTTTAACTCTTTCAATTCTGTTGGTGCCATTCTATACGGAGCTATAGAAATGGGAGTGGTCCCCGGCATTAATTCAATACCAAATTCCACTTCCCGAATCGGTGGTAATCTCGGTAATTCCTCAGGAAACACATCTGGAAACTCACATACCACGGGCACAGATTCAACTTTCTTTTCCGACACCTTTGTATCAATCACGTACGCCAAATAAGCTTTATAACCTTTTCTCAAATAATTCATAGCTTTCATTGTAGATACAACAGCTGGTAATCCTTTCATATCATTGGATTCAATTCGAACTATCTCACTTTTTTGACTCTTCAACTCAATACTCTTTCTTTTACAATTCACGATGGCATTATGCAAAGTAAGCCAATCCATACCCAAAATTATGTCAAACTCATCGAATGGTAGTAACATCAAATTGGCCAAAAAACATATATCACGAAACATCAATGGGCAATTCTTGTATATTTTATCCACCAAAACACACTTGCCTAAGGGGGTTCGACACTCTAACCACAAATTCGATGAGACTCAACAGTAGATTCTTATTCAATACTAAGTTCATACACACATAGGAATGAGTTGATCTGGATCTATCAATGTAATGACATCAGTATCAAATAAAGAGAAAGTACCGGTGATGACGTCTGGAGATGATGCTTCCTCTCACGCACGTATAGCATAGGCTCGGGCAGGTGCTCTCGCTTGACCTCACGGTGTGTCGATAGTCCCCTTTGGCTTCCACTCACATTTCTCGGTGTTTCGGGTGGTCTACCTCTAGCCATCACATTACTCGGTCTTTCATTCTGAACATTTTCCTCTTCGACCATCTTTGGGCAATCTCGAATAAAATGATCTCTGGATCCACATTTATAACAAACTCTATTGTTGTACTTGCCCCAGCATTCTCCCAAATGTCACATTCCACATTGTCTACACTCAGGTTTATTACTTTTGGCACTATCAACACTTGATTCCATTGGAGCTTGAATTCTCAGACCAACACTTAGTCTTGCGCGATCTCTATTCGGATGCCCAAACAAAGCATTTAAACGGTTGCTTGCATCTCTAAATCTCTTCGTTGAAGGTTGAGAGAACTTATTCATCGATCTCTTCCTTTCATCACGAGCCTCAGAATCGGCTTTCTTCTTTTCTTTAATGAGCTCCTTAGCTTTGCATGCTCTTTCGACTAACACAACAAATTCATTTATATCAAGTATCCCAACTAACAATTTAATGTCTTCATTCAATCCCTCTATGAAACGTTTGCACATAGTATCTTCAGTCGAAACACATTCCCTCGCGTATTGACTTAGTCTTATGAATTCTCGTTCGTACTCAGTAACAGACAAACAACCCTATTTCAATTCTAGAAACTCTTTACGTTTCTGATCAATGAAGCGTTGACTGATATACTTCTTTTTGAACTTAACTTGAAAGAAGTCCCAGGTGATTCTCTCTCTCAGAACCACAGATATCAATGTTTTCCACCAGTTATAAGCTGTGTCTCTCAATAAGGAAACTGCACACTTAATGCACTCATCAGGGTTCAATGACATCTCTTCGAATACTCTAATTGTATTCTCAAGATAAAACTCGACTTGCTCAGCATCGTCATCAGATGTAGCCCTAAACTCCTCGGCCCCATATTTCTGAATCTTGTCTACAGGTGGTTTATTTAATCTGATCGGATCTACACCTTGTGGCACAACAGGTACTTGTGGGGGTGGGGGTGGAGGTTGTGGAGCAGCCGAATTCGTTCGAACGAACTCCGTAAACCACTCGCTCATCATTCAAAAGAAGGCCTGCTTAGCCTCTCCTCCTTCACTACTATCATTCGGCCTAGATGTGGCCGGCGCTGTCCTTTGAGCGGGAGCAGGCGCATTACTTTCTACATCGTCAGCAACTACTCGATCGGGATCCATTACTATATGAAAACACATTTTCAACTGTCAAAATTCATCACACTATTGCAATTTCATATACGGCATGTATAGCTAGACTCACACTCACTACGTTAGTCCGAGAATCGACTAAATCGTGGCTCTGATATCAAATAAATGTAACACCCCTAACCCGAAACCGTCACTAGAATAGGGTTAAGAGGTATTACCGGACAATAGAATCATTTCACAACCCATTTACGACACAAAGTCAATCATCATCATAATACATCAAACATAAACATTTAGTCCCTTTTTAAGACGTATAAGACCTTAAACACATGCTAGGGAGGGGTCGGGACTAAACCGAAACACATACAGAAACTTTTTAAAATTTAAAAACTTTTCTAGGTTTCAGGGGATACACGCCCGTGTGGGCAAACCGTGTGCCTCCCACGGCAGCTGGACACCCCCGTGTGTCCTCCCCGTGGTTGATTCTGACCCCACATCCACGGCCACCAAGCACGCCCGTGTGCCTTGGCCGTGGTCGAATCTGACTTCCCATCCATGGCCACCAAGCACGCCCGTGTGCCTTGGCCGTGGTTGAATCTGACTTTACACCCACGGCCACCCAGTACCCCGTTTGCTAAGGCCGTGTACTCTTAGGCCATATTCTAACTTTCTCACACGGTGACTAGGCACGCTCGTGTCTTGGCCGTGTGCTATTAGGCTAGCTACTGACTTAGCCCCACGGTCACTAGGCACGCCCATGTGCCACAACCGTGTGGCTCAATTAGGCCATTTGCAAGGCCAAAATGCCACCCACATGGGTCAATCCTACAAGCACATTTGAGCATCTTTATACACACAATTTGGCAACCAATTTCATGTGTATTTTGTGACTTTGTGAAATAAGGACTAAAATGTCAAAATGTGAAAATATGAGGGCTAATTTGTAAATTTCCCTAAATGCGTGTTTTTGGATTGAATTGAATGATTTGGTGAATAAATGGATTAAATTTGAATATGTATATATCAAGAACCAAAGAAAACGTATTTAGACCGAGGGAAGTCAAAAGTGATTGAGTAGCCGAACCCGTCTGTTTATTCTGAATCTGAGGTAAGTCTATATACAAATAAATGTATTTGAATTGGTTTAATTATGTACCTATGAAATTTATTTGTGATGAATGTGTACAAGATGATATATACATGAAATCCGAGAAAGTATCGACAAGGCATCAATATCCGAAAAGTCCCATACGAACCTTAGGAATATATAGGATTAATATGTCATGACATAGGTTTCTGATAAGTGATATCGTGTAAGACCACGTCTGGGACGTTGGCGTCGATTTGAGATTTACGTGTAAGGCCATGTCTGGGACATTGGCATCGTATTTGATTCGTGTAAGACCCTGTCTGAGATAGTGGCATCGATATTTGGTTACATGTAAGACCACGTCTGGGACATTGGCATTGTACGAGTATTCCGAGTTATTCAAGTATCCTATTTGATTTTGAATGGTTCAATGGGCAATACCGAGAAATGAAATACTATGTGAAATGCGTAATCGTTTCAGGTACATTTGTGATGTATTCTATGATTGAGTATGAAAGGTAAGTATTTGTGAACTTGCAAGAGATATATGTGCATAGATTTAATGAGACAAAATGTGATATAGGTATGAATGTGTTATGTACAAAAGAGAAGCTTGGAGACATGACTAGTTGGTATGCAATGGCTAAACTAATGAGCCAAAGGAGAATTATGAATTTACATATGTGGTATTCTAATGACTATGTATTTGATATGTTAAGAATGTTTTATGATAAGTTTATTTGTATATGGCTTACTAAGCTTTTGGAAAACTTACTCTATGTGTGTGTTTATTTTGTCTTATAGATCGTTAAAGCTACGGAAGGCTCGAGGATCGTCGAGGATCATCACCACACTATCAAACTCTATTTTGGTACCCTTTGAAAGTGTATATACTAAAGTATGGCATGTATACTCTAGAGAGTTTTAAAATATGTTTGAGATGTATAAATAGCCATGTGATATGGCTCGGTAATGAATATGATATGAATGAGTATTTCATGCCTAATGATTGCATAGTTTGGTATGGTTTCTTGGCCAATGTTTGAGCTAATGAGATAGTCCAACTTATGGTAAAATTTATGATGCAAAAATAGTATTATATTGATGAAAGAGTATCATGATGAATTGGTAAGTTGTGAATGAGTTGTGCTTGAAAATTGTTTGTGATTAGATTGAGCTAAATGGTATATAAGTTGATGAGTTGAATATGTTCTTGAATGGATAGAAAAGATGACCATTATGGTATGTTTTTTTGCATTGGTGATATGATTTGAATTGGTATAGTGCTTGTAGGTATAGCCTAATGTGTGGGTGGCAATTTGGCCTTGTAAATGGCCTATAATTACCCACATGGTTGAGCACACGGGCGTGTGGCTCGACCGTGTCCTTCGTGGTTGAATTTTAAAACAAGTCAAGCTCGACCACGGGCTAGACACACGGACGTGCGACTGGCCGTGTGGTGCAAGTCAGTGTCGACCACGGGTGAGGCACACGGGCGTGTCTCAGGCCGTGTTGACAAGTCAGTATGTATGCCCTGTTTTGCCATGGCTCGGACACATGGGCGTGTGACTTCTGTAACTTTGAAAAATGTTTGATTTTTAGAAAAATTTTGTATGATCCCAGTTTAGTCCCGATTCTTTTCTAATGCATGTTTAAGGTCTCGAAGACCTCATTAAAGGACTATACGCTTGTATTCTGTTATGATTTGTCGATGATATACTTTATGATATGATATGTTTGTAAAAGTTTTCGATTGTCCGGTAATGCCTCTTAACCCTAGACCGACGATGGTTATGGGTTTGGAGTGTTGTATTTGATTGGTATCAGAGCTACGCTTTAATCGATTCTAGGACTAATGTAGCGTGTGAGAGTCTAGCTATACATGTCATATATACGAACTGTGATAGTTTGATGAATCCTGACGTATAAAATGCATTTTCGTATAGTAATGGATCTCGAAAGAGCTGTAGCTGACGATGTTGAAAGTAATGCGCCTGCTCCCGCTCAAGGGACAGTGCCATCTGATTCGAGACCGGCTACTAGCGGTCAGGAAGGAGAGGCTAAACAAGCCTTCTTTCAAATGATGAATGAGTGGTTCACTCAATACGTAAGAAAAAATTCGGCTATTTCACAACCTCCGCCCCCGGCTAATCCCCCTCAGACTTCTGTTATACCTCCGGCTGTGAATCTAAATCTGTTGAATAAGCCTCCGGTTGACAAAATCTGTAAATATGGGGCCGAAGAGTTCAGGGCCACTAGTGATGATGATGCTGAGAGAGCTGAGTTTTGGCTCGAGAATACAATCCGAGTGTTTGATGAAATGTCATTGACTCCTGATGAATGCATAAAAGTTTCGTTTCCCTATTACGAGATGCAGCCTATCAGTGGTGGAAGACTTTGATTTCTGTTGTTCCAAAAGAACGTATTACATGGGATTTCTTTTAGTCTGAGTTTCGGAAGAAATATATCAGCCAGAGATTTATAGATCAAAAGCGAAAAGAGTTTTTGGAATTGAAACAGGGTCGTATGACCGTCACTGAGTATGAACGAGAATTCGTGAGATATGTCAGTATGCCCGGGAATGTATTTCAATTGAAGCGATAATGTGTAAAAGGTTTGAAGACGGCCTAAATGAAGACATTCGTTTGCTAGTTGGAATTCTAGAAATAAAAGAATTTGTTGTGCTTGTTGATCGAGCATGTAAAGCTGAGGCACTCGGGAAAGATAAAAGAAAAGCTGAGTCTGAAGCCAGAGATGTGAGAAAGAGATTTTCGAGCAAATCATTTCAGTCTGCTTCAAAGAAATTCAGAGATGAGCATAGCCATTCAAAGTTTACACCATAATTTTGAATCCCATTACACCATTCCCTCATAGTTTGTAGTTAGATACGTTTCTCAGACCTATACCTAGTGGATACTATTCTTAGCGGATTCCTCTACATACTCCAACAATTACTAGAATACTCGGTACCTTATACCTTCTAATCAGCCGATACAAATAGACTTATTGGAAGAATATATCAGTTTAATTCTCGTAATAGAAACTCCAAATGACTTCCTTATAGAATTCGATAGCTCTCAGACATGGCGAACTCTTATACCACCCACATTCTAGATGTTCCAAGTTCCTTGTCATGGCAGATCACTAAGGCAGATTCATCAGGTGGTTACTCTGTCAAGTATTCTGTCAGAATATGCTTCACCATCATACCCAGATCTCACCCAAGGCAGACTAGTCTCTCTCTACTTGATCATTATAGAATGCACTCTACAGATTTCCCAAGTAACACACCACAAAGGCTTTCAGAAAGAGTTTGCCGCGAAGGTTTCCTAAAGAATTCACCACAAAGGCTTTCCAAAGAATTCACCACAATGGTGTTCTAGAGTATTCACCACAAAGGCTTTTCAGAGAATTTGCCACAAAGGCGTTCCAGAGAATTCACCACAAAGGCGTTCCAGAGTATTCTCCATAAAGGCTTTTCAGATAATTCGCCACAAAGGCATTTCAGAAATCCATGTTTACTGTCCCAACTTACCATCTCTGTGGATGCCATAGGGCTTTTCCCATATGGTATTATACATTCACGCCATATTGGCAGATTATCATATGATGCCATGGCCATGGACTTTCCATAAATTTATTTCATGATCTGGGAGTTCAATTAGCATTACAATTACTTTATCGGAGGCTACAAAATAAATCTCCATTTTCACAATGATCTGCCTATCCAATTAGCAATATACCTGCCCTAACGGAGGCAACACAAATGGATCTCTTTCTTACCTTTTTTACATAACCCAAAATTGTCAAGTACTGAACCCATATAATAAGAAAGTATTAAACAAGGACTACACAAACGCCTGTGACTACACCTTATACCACACAACGATATATCATGCTTCACATTGTTCACCTCATTTACATATTTGTAGACATCTCTTAGAGACATGCATTCGCATAATTACATGACATGAAAGAGTTAAGTTTAGAGACTCACAAGAGACCTACCTTTACCTCGGCCTAGAGCTTCTGCTTTAGTAGTCCTTCCTGATCCAACATCAGCAACTACTTAAACGATCATAAGATTTCCATTAGAATCCTTATTACAAACATTTTACTAATATTTCAACTACAAGCGACCCCCATGTAGGGTCTTCCTGTAACACTCTTCCCTTCTATAGTTGTATCGTGCAAAGCTACAAGACTTACCAGAATTCTGAATCATCTATCTTAGTTCAACTTTAATGAAGAGGAAGAAGAGAATGTTGAGGTTAGAAAGAACCTGAACATTAAGCAGATGGCCAAAAACCATTCGAAGTGCCCAGTTCCCACAAATATATTCTCGGTCCCTTGATTACTCTACCAAATCCAGGGTAGGTAAAAGAAAATCTGACGAAGATTAACCTTAGTGTTGACCAGTCATGGGGAGGTCAATTCAATCTAATTTACTTATGTTCAAAAACGGCAACCATGTTGCACATGATGATTGGTTTAGCTGGTTTGATATTGAGTACACGCAATCTTTCATTCATTTTGCTACTTTACTCTTTACTCTAATCTCTGCCTTCTATTGTTGCAGAATTCCAACAACTCCCAACTAACTCGATATGAGATTCAATTGAACAATACCAAGACAAATCGAGTGTACTATATCTTGGCAAGACTCTCGTTTGGCGTGGTCTTATAGATAATTAAATCTCCTACAGTTTCCTCATACACTTGACATGATCTTAGTGTTCAAACACAACTCCTGTTGGAACACCGGTACACCCCATGGCGCAACGAAAAAATAAATCTGGCGATCACGTCTAGGGATCCATGTGCAAGGAATGAATCGGGGTGAGAAGGGTATGAACAATTACCTTTAATCATCTGGAAAATCAAAAATAACTCTTCTGAAACTGATTACGGAATTGTATGTCAATTCCAAGCCGCTACAAAAAGTTTCGGCCTCTACGTAATCCACCCAGTGTGACAACGAATGGCAAAAACTCTCTCAAACTTTTTCAGAGAGAAAAACTCATTGACGGCTGCTAGACCTCATACATTATATTTCGAGTATATAAGGTTTTTCTTAAAAACCCTATACTTCCTAATTTGGGAATAATTGATATCTTAATATGAATCAAAATTCATTATAATAATTAACTGAATATAATAATTACAATTACCATAATTATATTAATGTTTGACCAAAAAATTACAATTACAATAATTATAATAATATTCAATTGTAAATTATAATTACAATAATTATAACAAGGATTTCAGTAAATTATGTTTAGTTAAATTTTATACAAATCAAATTCATATATATTTGTAACAGCCCAATTTTAGGGCTAGTCAGAACAGTGGTTTCGGAACCACTAATCTGAGGCCGGGGAAATTATTTTAATATTATTTTATGTGTCATAGCATTATTATATATGAGTGCATGAGAATTTTGGTGGATTAATTTTAGTGATTACTTGCTTAATTTCGAAAAAGGACTAAATCGCATAAAGTGCAAAAGTTTTGTTCTACAAGCTAAAGGTGTTACATAGCTATGGAACACTAAAGTAGAGGTCCTTATTGAGTAAATAGACCAATAAAAGTGGTGTCTGGACATGAATTTTTAATTCATGAAATTGGTCAAAGGTTAAGTAGATTTTTGGTGACTTAATTGATAAAATAATCATAAAATAAAAAGAAAGCTTCATCCTTTTCATTCTTTCTCTTCACCACCAAAAATTAAAACAAAAATGGGGGGTTTTGTAGCTTAAAGTTTCAGCCAAACTTCCCTCTTGCAAGTAAGTGTTTTTGATGGTCATTCTTGATGATTTTTTTATTTTTGTAACCCTTGTAGCTTAAGCTAGCTAATGGAGGGACTATTTTGCAAAATGGTTGAGAGTCTAGGGTCTTGCCATGAGAGTATTTATGTTGTTTGCTGAAATTTTATGGAAGAAAATGAATCTTGGTTGTTAAATAAACAAGTTTTGTGAAAGGGGTTTCATGAAAACACCTAAAAAGACCATTTTGTGAAGTTTATAAAATAGGTTGTAAATGTGTGAAATAATTGGAAATTGTGAGTTGCTGTAAGAGTAACAAAGGTTCGGCTAGGCTTGATAAAGGAGGAAATTTGATTAAAATTATTTTACGAGCCTAGGGGCAAAATCGTAATTATGTGAAAGTCTAAGGGCAAAATGGTAATTTTGCCAAAGTAGGAATTTTGGATTGTTTTGATTAATGTAGTGATTTAATAAGTGAATTTGTCATTATAGATCAAGAAACACGGAGTTCGGACCTAGACCGGGGGAAAACCAAGCTATTGGACTAAATCGAACTAGTCGCCCATATTTTGTATACTGAGGTAAGTTGTATGTAAATAATACAACTTTATTGTTATTATGTATTGAAAAATAGTATGGCATAAAGTGTATGATTATTGTTGTGAATTTGTATGATGAGAATTGATGTAGTAAAAACTCTCGGTTGAACCTTAGGAATAGATTGGATATCCATGCCATGACATTTGGATTGATATGTGTGCTAGTGTAAGACCATGTCTGGAACATGGCATCGGCCATATTATGAGAGCCAGTGTAAGACCATGTCTGGGACATGGCATCGGTATTGAGACGAGAGCTAGTGTAAGACCATGTCTGGGACATGGCATCGACCTCGATCGGTGAGCCAGTGTAAGACCATGTCTGGGACATGGCATCGGTATTTTACCCTCTTGTGTGAGGCTTATAGGATATCCTTTAGTATTCCAAATGGTCCCACGGGTTATTTAAAACTTATGATAAAGTTATGAAAGAATATGATCATGTTGTGAGTGGTACAGGTTCTTACTCGAAACTCATGGGATATGAGCTTAGTTATGATGCCTTAATGGGAAGGATGAAATTTGAGTAAGTTCTATCTAAGAGAATGATTTCGGGACGATTTTGAAATCTTTGGCTTATATTTGTGATGTGTAAATATGTGGTAAATTTACCATTGCTAAATCAAGAATGATTTGCTGGTTTATATTATACTATGTGTTTAAAGATGCATGGTTGATGTTGTTACTTATTTACATACAACTTACTAAGATTTATGCTTACTCCCTCTCTTTTCCATTTTCTTATAGTGCCGCCAAGCTAGCTCGGGGATCAACAAACGTCGAAGGCATCGATCACACTAACAATTTTAACATTTGGTATAGTTAGATTTCTCATTTTGAGTATGGCATGTATAGGGACTTGGGCTTTTGTCAAGTGTCATATCGTTTTGGCCAAATGTGTTGGCTTGTCTTGAGATTGATTCATTTTGTATAAGGCCATGGATGATGGCTAATACTTGTTAGTGATATATGTAAATGATAATGTTTTTCATGAATGTGCATTTTGCATGGTGAAGTATGTCATAAGTTTTGCATGTGAATGGAGTGTAGTGGTCTTGATGTGTGTATGTCTTGGTTGTGGCTTATGTTGGTGCAAGTATGGGTGGTAAAAGGGCTTGGTAAATAGCCTTGTTTTTGTCCATACGAGTAGGCACGCGGGCGTGTGTCTAGGTCGTGTGTGACACACGGTCTGCCCCATGGGCGTGTAGTCTGGCCGTGTGTCCCCTGCACCTTAATTTGATAAAACATAATGCCCAGTAGTAACCACACGGACTGAGGCACGGCTGTGTATCTCAACCGTGTGGAAGACACGACCATTGTACATGGGCATGTGCCCAGGCCGTGTGAAGTCTGCACCTTAAATGCTAAATTAAATTTGTAACAGCCCGATTTAGGGCCTAGTCAGAATAGTGGTCTCGAGACAACAAATCCGAAGTAGAAATATGTATTTTATGGTTTTCATGAGGTCTATGACATGTTTGCATGATTATGTGAGATTTCATGAAGAAATTTTATAATTTAGTGATCAATTTATTCATTAGGACTAAATTACAAAGATTGAAAAATAAGAGATTCTAGAAGATTAAGTATGAAATAGCATTAGAAAAATTATTAGAGGTCCTTATTTAGAAATTAGACCATTATATGTAAAGGTGGACAAAAATGGGCATGGGAAGGAAAAATCTCTAGAAATGGGCCTTAAGGGCATTTTTGTCATTTGGTTAATAAGTTAATTAAAAGGGAAAAAGAAGTCAAGATTCATGTCCATCTTCTCCATGCTAGCCGAAATTTTCAAGGACACCATAGCTAGGGTTTCTTCAACTTTCAAGCTTGATAGTAAGTACCTCCTAGCCCCGTTTTTAATGTTTTTCGTATTTTTGAGATCCTCGTAGCTTGATTTAGCTATTTCTAGCTATATTTTGAGCTAGGGTTCATGTTAAAAAATTTACCCATGTATGACATGCATGTATTTTGATGATTAATGGAGGAATATGAAAGTTTGATGTATGATAAACATCTTTTTCTAAGTGATTTGCATAGAAAATTCATAAAAAGGACTAATTTGTAAAAGTTATGAATTTGGTCATAAAAGTGTGAATTAGTGGAAATTGTGGGCTTTTGTAGTTATGAAAATGGTTCGTCTAGGCTTGAAATGCAGGGAAATTTAATAAAAATTATTTTACGAGATTAGGGGCAAAAGTGTAAATAAGTGAAAGTTTAAGGGGCAAAATCATAATTTTGCCAAAGTATGAGTCATGAGTTATTTTAGCCAATGTGATCATTAAATAAGCGAAATTTTCATTATAGATCAAGAAACATGAAGTCCGGATCGAAACCGAGGAAAGAACAAGGTGGTGGACTAAATCGAACAACTATACATATTTTGGTACCGAGGTAAGTTTGTGTGTAATAATTCAACGCCATGTTATTATGTTTTAAAATGTTTGCTATTGCATGAAGATGTATATTATTTCATGAAATCAATTAATGATACTTTTATGAGAATACTATGAAGAATTATGATGTTGAAGTCCCGGTTGAACTTTAGGAATAAAAAGGATACCAATGCCACGACATGAGACAAAGGAAGGTCCCGTATAAGACCATGTCTGGGACATGGCATCGGCACCAAAGGAAGGACCCGTATAAGACCATGTCTGTGACATGGCATCGGCACCAAAGGAAGGTCCCGTGTAACACCCCTTACCCGTCTCCGACGCCGGGACAGGATATGAGGCATTACCGAACTTAACTTGCTTAAACATACAACATCGGGCTATAAAATTTCATTTCAACTTAAAGCTTCTCATTCATATTCATAACATCCTTATTATGGGCCTACGAAGCCCTAAACATATATACGGAAGGATTCGAAATTAAATCGGAAACTTTTGCGCACTTAGAAAATGTTTGCCTAAAGAGGGCCACACGCCCGTGTGGAGTGGAACACCCCCGTGTGGGCAGGCCGTGTGATCACACACGCCCATGTTCCTAGCCCATGTGGATTTTACTTTCATTTCGAACCTACAGAGGTTTTCACACGGACGAACACACGCCCGTGTCTGTGGCCCGTGTCCCTCACACAGCCTAGACATGCCCGTGTCCTCACCTGTGTGTGAAAAACCTGGGTATTCTGTTTATGACGTCAGCAAGCTCTTAAAGGCACACGGCCTAGGCACACGCCCGTGTGCTGGCCCGTGTGGCAAATCAAATTCTCGCAAATTTGATGCAGGGGACAGACGACCTATCAGCACACCCATGGGGCTGACCATGTGTCACACACATGAAACACAAACATACATATGCCAACACAAGCAATACATAACATGGCAATAATACACTATGAAGAATCACTAATCATCATTCATACACTTCCCATTTTACTCCATCAATTGCATGACTTTCACTTCATAAAACTCATCATCATTAAGATATAAAACTTGACAGATATCGGCCAATTCCCAATGGCCATTTACAAAATGAGTGTATAAAATTAATAACCAACACTTTGGCTTTCAAATATGACATAACACAAAATGACCAAGTTCCTATACATGCCATACCCAAAATAAATCAACTTTACTATACCAAAAGAATGATTGATAGTGTGATCCGAGCTCCGACGTCCTACGATTCCTGAGCTAGCTTGGCGATACTACAAGGAAAAGGGAAAAGAAAGGGGTAAGCATATAGCTTAGTAAGTTTGCATGAATTAAAATAGCAACATAAATACCCATGGTAAAATCCATGCATCTCATAGAACACTAACAGCACAAGTTCTCAAGTACTTTGACATACTTACCCATACTTATGCTTACCCATCACATATCACATTACGGTTTCATAACTCGTATTTTACTCATGGTACCTGTGTCACTTCATCAAATAATTTAGCACTTTTGCTATCTTGAACATAAACTTAAATCATTATCATCCTTACTTAAATGGAACTCTTTGTCATCTTTGTATAGCTTAGCTCTTTGTCATCTTTGCATACTTACCTCTTTTGCTCGTTGAACTACTCGAAATATCGGAGGATACTCAATCTCATTATACATGTATCACGATGCCAATGCCATATCCCAGATATGGTCTTACATGGGATCACCTCTTGATGCCGATGCAATATCCCAGATATGGTCTTACACGGGATCTCTTAACTCGATGTTGATGCCATGTCCCAGACATGGTCTTATACGAGATCGTACATAGATGTCGATGCCATGTCCCAGACATGGTCTTACACGAGATCTTCCTTTGGTGCCGAGGCCATGTCCCAGACATGGTCTTATACGGGACCTACATTCGGTGCTGATGCCATGTCCCAGACATGGTCTTATACGGGACCTAAATTCAGTGCCAAGGCCATGTCCCAGACATGGTCTTCTACGGGACCTACATTCGGTGCCAATGCCATGTCCCAGACATGGTCTTATACGGGACCTACATTCGGTACCGATGCCATGTCCCAGACATGGTCTTATACGAGACCTTCCATATCTCATGTCGTGACATAGGTATCCTCGTTATTCCAAATCTTCAACCAGGACTTCAACTTAATATATTCTCATCATTTTCTCATCGAGGCTTCATTAGTCGATTTTCATGAAATGATATTCATTATCATAAGATCAAGAAATTTAAAATATAAAAACACTATGAAACTTTAATTTCACAAAAACTTACCTCGGTACTCAAAATGTGTGTAGATGTTCGATTTAGTCCAACACTTTGTTCTTACCTCGGTTTTGGTTCGGGCTTCGTGTTTCTTGATCTATAATAACAATTTCACTTGTTTAATACTCACATTGACTAAATTGACTCATGAATAATACTTTGGCAAAATTACAATTTTTCCCTTAAACTTTCACATAATTACACTTTTTCCCCTAGGCTCGTAAAATAATTTTTATTCAACTTTCTTGTATTTTAAGCCTAGCCGAATTATTTTCTTAACTACAACAGCCCCCAATTTCCACTATTTCACTCATGCATGACCATTTTTATAACTTTTACAATTTGGTCATTTTATGCATTTTTCATGAAAATCACTTAGAAGAAGATGTTTATTACACATCAAACTTTCATATTCTTCCTTAAAACATCAAAATACGCGCATGTCATACATGGTTAAATTTTTTAACATAAACCCTAGCTCAAAATATAGCTAGAAATAACTAAATCAAGCTACGAGGATCTCAAAAATACGAAGAACATTAAAAACGGGACTAGGATGCACTTACTATCAAGCTTGGAAGTTGAAGAAACCCTAGCTATGTCTCCTTGCAAATTTCAACACTTAGAGGAAGAAGATGGACAAGATTTTGACTTATTTTTCCCTTTTTAATTAATTAATTAACCAAATGACTAAAATGCCCTTAAGGCCCTTTCTTGATATTTTTCCTTCCCATGTCCATTTTTGTCCATCTTGACATTTAATGGTCTAATTGCTAAATAAGGACCTCTAGTAATTTTTATAATTCTATTTCATACTTAAATCTTCTAGAATCTCATATTTCCTAATCTTTGCAATTTAGTCCCAATGGACAAATTAATCACTAATAAATAAAATTTCCTCATGAAATTTTCACACAATCATGAAACCATATCATAAGCCTCATAAAAATCATAAAACACATATTTCTACGTCGGATTTATGGTCTCGCAACCACTATTCCGACTAGGCTAAATCGGGCTGTTACAGTTCTCCCCCTTAGGGATTTTCGTCCCCAAAAATCTTACCGGTAAAAAGGTTTGGATATTGGTTTCTCATAGTCTCCTCGGGCTCCCATGTAGCCTCTTCTACCCCATGTCGTTGCCATAGTATTTTCACAAGGGCTATACTTTTGTTTCTCAATCGTTTAACTTCCCGTGCCAAAATCTTAACTGGCTCTTTGCCATAAGTCATGTCGGGTTGAATTTCAAGCTCTGTCGGTGTAATCACATGCGAAGGATCTGATCGGTAACGATGTAACATAGATATGTGGAATACATCATGTATCTTTTCCAACTCAGATGGCAAAGCCAGTCGATAAGCTACTGGTCCTATCCTTTCGGTGATCTCATATGGTCTGATAAAACGCGGACTCAGTTTGCCTTTTCGGCCAAATCTGAGAACTTTCTTCCATGGTTACACTTTCAAAAATACCTTATCACCAACTTAAAACTCGATTTCCTTCCGTTTCAAGTCTGAATAGGACTTTTGTCTATCCGAAGAAGCTTTTAAACAATCACGAATTATTTTTACCTTCTCTTCGATTTCTCTAACCAGATCGACCCCATGAATCTAATTTTCTTTGAGTTCTATCCAATACAAAGGCGTGCGGCACTTCCGCCTGTACAATGCCTCATAAGGTGCCATTCTCAAACTCGACTGAAAACTATTATTATAGGCAAACTCTACCAATGGTAAGTACTTTTCCCAACTACCCTAAAACTCAAGAACACAACACCGGAGCATATCCTCAAGTATCTGTATTAATCTCTCCGATTGTCCGTCAGTTTGTGGGTGAAAAGCCGTACTAAAACTTAGCTTTGTGTCCAAAGCTTCTTGCAACTTTTTCCAAAATTGGGACGTGAATCTCGAATCTCTATCCGATATAATCGACAAGGGCACTCCATGAAGTCTTACAATCTCTGAAACATACAAGTCTGCTAACTTATCAAGTGAATAGTCAATGCGTACAGGTATGAAGTGGGCCGACTTCATAAGTCTATCTACCACAACCCATACGGCATCTTTCTTGCTCGATGTCAACGGCAAACCCGTTACAAAGTCCATAGTAACACGGTCCCATTTCCACTCGAGAACCATGATAGACTGAAGTAAACCCGAAGGTACTTGATGTTCAGCTTTCACTTGCTGACAAATTAAGCATTTTGATACAAACTCAGAAATATCTTTCTTCATATTCGGCCACCAATACCATTTCTTCAAATCATGATACATTTTTGTGCTGCCTGGATGTACAGATAAACATCCACTATGTGCCTCGTGTAAAATTTTCCGAATGAGCTCATCATCTCTCGGTACACAGACTCTGTCCCGGAACATCAAGCATCCATCAGAATTAATCCAGAAATCGGACTCAACACCCGACTCACACTGTGTAACACCCCTTACCCGGATTCTATGCTGGAACCGGGCACGAGGAATTACCGAACTTGACTTGCTTAATCATTCCACTTTAGGCTATAAAAATTCTCTCCAACTTAAAACTTTTCATTCACCATTGTAACGTCCCTATCATGGGTCAACGAGACCCTTTACACCCGCTCGTGATGTCGTGAAACCAAACCCTGAACTTTTCAAACACTTAGAAAATTTCACCTAAACAGGGGCCACACGCCCATGTGAAATGGGACACGCACGTGTGGGCAGGCCGTGTGGTCACACACGCCCATGTCCCTACCCTGTGTATAAAAACATGAGTATTTTGTTTGTGACACACGGCCTAGGCACACGCCCGTGTGACTAGCCCGTGGTCGACACTGACTAATTTCACACGGCCTTAACATGCCCGTGGTCGTGGTCCGTGTGCCAAACCGTGGCATTCTGACTTATCCACACGGCCTGTACACACGTCTGTGTGCTTCAGCCGTGTGGCGATTTAAATTCCAAGTGCAAGGTGCAGACTTCACACGGCCTGGGTATACACCCATGTACTAGCCGTGCCTCTCACACGGTCTAGGCACACGCCCGTGTGACTAGCCCATATGGACAATTGAAAGGCTATCTACCAAGCCATTAGCCACCCTCACTTGTATACATTCATACACCATCACACAACACTCTCAAATCATCAATTATAACATATTTTATTTATAAGAATGAGGTCTTCATCCCATACACAAGGGAGCACTGTTTCTGGTATAAATACAATCGACTTAAGCCATCATCTATGGCTATACACAACTGAACCATAAACTCTCTTAGGCCAACATAATTGGCTATATCAACTATGACTTAATCAAATTTAAATACTATCCCTATACATGCCATAACTCATAAGGACTTAAAACCTCATACCAAGTGTCTGCTCCATAGTGTGAAACATCTCCGGCGGTCTCCAACCCGAGTTAGCTAAATTAACCTATAAGAGATGAGAAAGGAAGAGAAGTAAGCAATAATGCTTAGTAAGTTCATATGCATATAACTATCAACTATTGATATTCATTGATTATACTCAACCACAAGGTATTATAATGAGTTTTACTCTTAAACTCATGGTTACTTACTCAACCATTTTTGAGACTTACTCATACTGCCTCTTACCACATTCTAACCATGCCGCAAGCTAATTGCTCATGTTAACTTGCATACATCCCTGCACTTGTCACCACATGATCTCATAAAACAATACATCAAACATTTTCAATAAGTCACTCATACTACAATCTCTCGGTGGTTTCGCACTTAGCCCACCCTCAATCTCTAATAGGGTGGTATCGCTCATAGCCCACCATTTACAATTTAAGGTGGTATCGCACATAGCCCACCATTATTATACATTCACGGATATTTATCCACATACATTTCTCTATTTCAAATGTCTATCCGGGAACATCCTCACACATTATCATTCTTACTTAGCTTTCTATGATAATCGTTCGCATTCACACAATGCATTAATAATTATAACTTATGCAACCAAGGTGCATCATTTACATATACCCACTATGGGTTTATCATATACCGAATTCCTCTCAATTTAGTTCTAACACATACATGTACCTCTCGTGGTACAACCATATTCATTCTTATTCTCAACATACTTGTTGAATCACTCAAATTGTTAAATAACACCCTTGAGTCTCATACACATAATGTCACATTGACATCATACCCCCGATAGGGTCTTACATGAATTAACATATCGATGCCATGTCCCTGACATGGTCTTATTCAATATCTCACACCGAGGCCATATTCCAATATGGTCTTACACGGGACCTTAACTATCATCATATCATGCTATTTGCATTTCTCACTATCTTAGATTCAATTCTCTTAACAACTCGTCAAAACACATTTAATACATTCATAGCGTAATTATGCATTCCATACAGCATTGGAATGTTAAATAACCCGTACGTAATTGCAACATTTACACACGAACTTACCTTGATGCCGAAAAGGGGTCGAAAGGGACGTATTTATCCACATTTCTCTTTTCTCCCGTTCTAGGTCCAAATCTCGTTTTATTTGATCTAGAATAATAGAATTTACTCATTTAATCACTTATAATTCATAATACAACAAAATCTACACTTAGGCAAAAATGACTATTTTGCCCTTATACATTGGAAAAATTACGATTTTTCCCCTAGGCTCGTAAATCACTTTTCATCACATTTTCCTATTAAGCAAGCCTAGCTGAACATTTAATCCTATTACAACTTTCCACAATTCTAACTATTTCATGCATTAATGAACAAATTACATCATTTGCATCTTAGTCCTAATTTGGTGTTTTCATGACAACACCTTTCACAAAAGTTGTTTCTCATCTTCCTAACATTCATTTTCTTCCATAAAAACTCAGCAACCAACATAAACTCTCTCATGGCAAGTCCCTATACTTTCAACCATATTGCAAATTAGTCCCCTCATTAGCTAGCTTAAGCTTTGGGGACTCCAAAAGTACAATTTTTATCAAGAAAGATCACCAAAATCACTTACTTGTGAGGAGAAATGTTTGCTGAAATTTTTGAGCTCTCCAACCCTTATTTGCTGCCAATTTTTGGTGGTGATGAAGAAGAGAAAAGATGATACCTTTCTTTTCTTTATTCTTCTCTTATTTTATTCATTTAGTCAACAAAAGTCACCAACTCTTGTCAACTTTTTAATTCCTTGTCCCTTGACCATCCATCACTCTTAGGAAGGTATAATTGCACTGTAAAGACCTCCAATTTACACTCTATAGCTATTTGTCACCTCTAGCAAATAAAATAGAACTTTTGCACTTAATGCGATTTAGTCCTTTTCCGCGATTAAGCAAGAAATCGCTAAAATTAAAGCACCAAAATTTTCATGCACCCTTATAAACATGTTATAACACATAAAATAACAAGAAAATATTTTTTCTCTAACCTCGGATTAGTGATCCCGAGATCACTGTTCTGACTAGCCCCTAAATCGGGCTGTTACAATTCTCCCTCCTTAAGGATTTTCGTCCTCGAAAATCTTACCAGGAGAAGTTACTCTCAACATTCCTGAAACGTTTCCACCAACTCATCAAAATCACAAATCGACTTATCCTTAAGCTTCTCTCGCCAACAACCTTTAAGTTGTAGTACACAAGGTCGAAGCACAACTTGAAACTTAGATTACTCTTCCTCCTGGGCGTAAATACTCAGTAATCTTATAACTGTGAACTCGGCACATGCTAAAATGATCATTCGGATCCTTATCGCATACTTCACTAAAATTCAGATGACAACCCCCTCCTTGGAAATCAATTCACTTCAAATTTGAAATATATTGCATTTATCTCACTTTATTACTAAGATATTCACCGATTGTAATAGTCCTGACTTGCACGCTTTGAAAATTCAACCTTTAGCGGTCGTCTACTTCTGATCATAAACTCAATCATATCGTGAAATGTACTCAATTTTCAAAACATTTATGCATATAATTGCATCTTTTCTTAGTGTTGCATGAGTAGACCTGCTATTACTAAGTCTCATACCAAAACCTTCTGTATAAGTTCTGAATTCATCAATATACACATTCTACCTTAAAGTAACATCAACAATGGAAATCTTATTCGACCTGAATTTTAACGTCTTAGTCAAACTCACTCAGAGCTTATTTAAAATACCATCCATGGCATTAACTAACCATACACAAGTCATAGGCTTCATGCCGTACTTACTTACAATTGCCTTTATTTAGCACATACCGTGCCACACATCATACTCGTTTCTTCGTGACTCATTCACGAGTACCTCTATTCACTCATTCACATGACTTTAGTACAATTCTCATTTCTACTTCTAAACTTATCTACTTATCCCATTAATCACTAAGGATAGTCAAAGACGCATATTCGTCGTCATTACTATAGGTACGAAGCCAATGCCACATCTCCGAGGTGGTCTTACATGGAGTCACCTCTAAATGCCAATGCCATATCCTGGATAAGGTCTTATATGGACTTCCACATCAAGTATCGATGCCATATCCCGAATATGTTCTTATACGATTCTCATTTTCATTACCGAAGCCATATCCTGGATAATGGTCTTATACGGGATCTCAACTCGGTGCCGAGGCCATGTCCTGAACATGGTCTTATACGGGACCTTATCTATTTCATATCTCGATGATGGCATTTTCATATTCAATATGGTCCGCTAGGACTTCAACATCTCATTCAACATTAACTAATCAATTTAGTAAAGCATTATACATCAAGGTAATGCCAAGCATTCTCAACATGCTAGTATAAATGTAGCATAATCACATACAAACTTACAAACTCTTTTTCTCGATTCACACTGAACTCAATACTAAAACTTTCAGTTAATAGTACCTTTAATGACTTCTAACCTAACCATCACGGTTAAAATGTTTCAATTAGCATACCTCTGTATCATGCTCCTCACTCATGTACACATAGAATTTCATTCTCCTTATTGATTCATGCGTAAATATACACTTAACTAGAATCATATCTCAATACATCAATCTACTCTTTTCTCCTCACTGAGAATATATTTCAAACACACTCTCGTTTGAGTTTCTCTTGATGTGCTAATTTAAAACCTTTACTATCGTCATATCTCAAGATAGTAGAGACATCTCAATCAAGTGCATTAACTCTATTCGGTTTACCCGATAACCCATCGCACAACGTGAAACTTGTGATTTCACCTCTTATACTAGAATTATCACCTTTCTATGATCAAATCAAAAGTTCAATCATAGTAAATATAACTACCACAACTCAAAGAACATACACTTTAAAGATAACCATGATCAACGGAAATATAAGAGAAATCTCACATAAAGATTTATCACTAACTTCCTCCTCAAAGTACCAGAATAAGGTTACGAAGAGATAAAGGAATGTCGATTTCAATTAATTAAATCGACAACTGTTTTGTCTAATCTTACAGTCAGCTAACATTCTCACACGATCACGATTCATGAAAAGAACAACTACATCACCCCTGAAAGGCAACAGATATTAATACGAAGTACTCAAAGAGATCATTATGGTCCATACAACTATGGTTGTCATGGTCAAACACTTTCATAGTTCAAATATTGTTTCTCTAACCATTTCCGTTATCAAAACTTTTTGACTATTCCTTTTCATTAGTGAACATCAAATCAGGAAGGTCTCGATAAGCGTACACCTCAGGCTTCCTACTCAATTGAGTCAAATATCCTAGGCTAACTTTCTCTTTACTCTTAACATTGCATAATCAGTGCAATCTTTAAAACATTCAGATATTCTTCTCAAAGCTGTTCTCACTTTCTAACTACCCTTATCTCGATATACGTTACTACTTGTTTTGCCACTAAACTCTTTCATTTCGTACTCATGAGCTTATTCAACTTAACCCTCATAAGGATCTCATTATAAATCAACAGTAGTAAGGGGGTGAGGTCATAAAGCTTCTAACTTGACTCTCATGACTACATACCTATGATTTAACATTCGTCATTAATGTGATATCATCGTAGTCACACAACTCTCTCCAGGCGAGTTTTCACGCTTACTCATGCTATAATTGTTTCTATCACCCATAATTTCGAACAGTGACTTCACTTACTCAAGTTCCACATTAATGTCTACTCGAGTATTCAACATTAAACTCTGGTTTCTCTTACCATTGCTTATCAATTTAGAGAATGTCTTACGGTTTGAGTACGTCATTTACTTGATTGCCATAGTCCAACTACGGTCTTACTCGTATCACAACATTATAGCCCAGCTATAAACTTACATGTCGTCACGATGCCATAGCCTCGCTATGGTCTTACACGGAATCTCATATCAATACCAATGCCATATCCCAGATACGGTCTTGCATGGAAACTCATGTTGATGCTGATGCCATATCCTAGATATGGTCTTGCACGGGATCTTATATCAATATCAACGCCATATCCCAGATATGGTCTTACACGATTTCATGCCGAAGCCAGGTCCCAGATGTGGTCTTACACGGAATCACTATTCGAGGCCGACGCCATATCCTAGATATGGTCTTACACGGGATCACGTATTGTTGCCAATGCCATGCCCCAGACATGGTCTTATATGGGATCACATGTATTGCCATAGTCCAACCATGGTATTATTCATCAATTTATCATTGAACGACCGTACTCATCTCCTGCATTCTACTTAGTCAAACTTCTCAGTTTAACTCCCACACTATAATATGTGTGGCTTCATAACAGAGTCGTAAAATAAGACATTATACACCCTCTACTTTAACAGTCGCATATGAGATTCAACTAAGTGGACATATTGTTCATACATCATTCAAACAGTCGTACATACATACGTATCCCGTTCTCTGGATATATTTACTCACTATATACACCTATCCCAATAGGTCGAGTATATAACACCGTATGCATATCAAGCCAATACAGATAAGCTTATCACTTTATAACTCTCATTTCAACCCTTATCACACACATATCATAAACTTCTATTCAAAACTCTCTGAATTTCAACAGTGCATAAGCGCATTTCAATTACCTCATTATCACTTACAACATTATTGGATTTAGCTCGGTTGGGAATCATCTTTGTCTTAACAAAACAATTTCGTTAGAGCCGGGAGATATCACACTATCACGGTCTGCCTATGGCATGTATAGCTAGACTCTTACTCACGCTAGGTTAGTCCGAGAACCGACTAAACCATAGCTCTGATACCACTAAATGTAACACCCCTTACCCGGATTCTATGCCGAAACCGGGCACGAGGCATTACCAAACTTGACTTGCTTAATCATTCCACTTTAGGCTATAAAAATTCTCTCCAACTTAAAACTTTTCATTCACCATTGTAACGTCCCTATCATGGGTCAACGAGACCCTTTACACCCGCTCGTGATGTCGTGAAACCAAACCCTGAACTTTTCAAACACTTAAAAAATTTCACCTAAACAGGGGCACACGCCCCATGTGAAATGGGACACGCCCGTGGTGTGGGCGTGCCGTGTGGTCACACACGCCCATGTCCCTACCCCGTATAAAAACATGAGTATTCTGTTTGTGACACACGGCCTAGGTACACGCCCGTTTGACTAGCCCGTGGTCGACACTGACTGATTTCACACGGCCTTAATACGCCCGTGGCCGTGGTCCATGTGCCAAACCTTGGCATTCTGACTTATCCACACGGCCTGTACACACGTCCGTGTGCTTTAGCCGTGTGGCGATTTAACTTCCAAGTGCAAGGTGCAGACTTCATGTAACACCCCTAACCCGGGTTCTACGCTGGAACCGGGCCCGAGGCGTTACCGAACTGAAACCACTTGATCGCCACTTAGGCTCATCGTAACTACTCTCTGAAGTCATCTCAACAACCTCATTCTCGACTTACGAGGCCTCACTCATACACACGAGGGATCTTGAGACTAAACCGGAACTTTTTCCAATCTTAAAATTTTTCTCTTATATACAGGTCTCGCACGCCCGTGCAAGATTAGACACGCCCGTGCATGGACACACACGCCCATGTCCCCAAATCGTGCCTAAAAACCCCAGCATTCTGCCAATGCCCCACGGCCAAGGCACACGCCCGTGCTTACCACCCTTGGTGCACACTGACTACCTTAACACGGCCTAGAGTCTAGACACACGCCCGTGTGGCTAGCCCGTGGCCAACACTGATTAATCCCACACGCCCTAGGCACACGCCCGTGTGACTAGTCCGTGGTCTATTCTGATTTACAATACTAACATACAGGGGACGCACGGCCAAAGCACACGCCCGTGGGCTGACCGTGTGTCACACATGGCCTAGACACACGTCCGTGTGTCTATCCACATGGCCAAGAACAAAGCTATTTGCTAAGCTCTTCTCACCCTTATAGCTTACACAACATGCACTCATTCAACACAATCATAATCAAATCAAATTGAATTGCAATCTCACATAGACAACTATAACTTTTCATATAATGTAATAGCCAACAACCATGGCATTATACAAAATAAACTATCCATCTAAAGGCCAACACATCTTAGCCATTCACAACAAAATTTACTAACTTGTCTAGCCCCTATACATGCCATATACAAAACATTGAGTCTCATGTACCAGAGTGTGCTGATAGTGTGGGCGATCTTCCAAATGATCCTCGTATCTCGATTCAACACCTTTACTCTATAAGACAAGGGAAAAGAAAGATATTAAGCTTTGAGCTTAGTAAGTTTACGCATAAACAATTAAGCAACATAGTATAAGCTAAGCAACAATTAGCATTATACTAACATAAGTAATTCACAACTATGCTTACTCTTTCTATCCCTTACCACATTTCCAACACATCATGAGTCACTTACTCATTACTATTGACATACACCCCTGCATTCAACATCACATTTACACAATATACAACACATCATTATTCTCGATAATACATCCACACAGCTAGTCCACATAGCTAATCCACACAGCTAATCTACTCACTATCACATCCACACAACAAATCTCTCGGTGGTTCCGCACTAAGCCCACCCCATTCAATTAGTAAGGTAGTATCGCACTTAGCCTACCAACAAGGTATTCATAGCGGTTTCGTACATAGCCCACTAAATAACATACCTAACGATAGCATCGCACATAGCCAGCTCATCGTCAATATGCATTAGGATGGTATCGCACTTAGCCCACCTTTTTGCATTATCACAACACATTCACAAATCTACTTATTTAATCATTCATCCATCCATTTCACTTGAACCACATAGGTTCTCAATCATTCTCAACCATGCTACACACTAGCTATCATCAATAAATTGTAAGTATGAATGCATTGTTTATGCATAGACTTACCTCGGTACTCAAAAGTATAGAAACGTGCAATTTAGTCCACCACCTTGGTTTTGCCTCGGTTTCGCTCCGGGCTTCGTATTTCTTGATCTATAATGAATAAATCAGCTTATTCAATACATACATTGACTAAATTGACCCACATCTCATACTTTAGCAAAACTACTATTTTTCCCCTAAACTTTCTCATATTTACACTTTAGCCCCAAAGGCTCGTAAAGTGATTTTTATTCCACTTTCTAGCCTTTCATGCTTAGTCGAACCACTTATTCAACTAAAGCTATCATCAATTCCCACTAAAACACACATGTATGACCAAACTTAAGATTTTCACAATCAAGTCCCTACATGCATTTTCATGGAAAATCACTTAACAAAAGATGTTTCTACTACATCAAGCTTTCATAATCTTCCATAAAATATCAACATACATGCATGTCATACATGACCACATTTTTGAACATCCTTCATAGCTCATCAAATAGCTAAAAATAGCTTACTCATGCTACCGGGACTTCAAAAATACAAAGAATATCAAAAACGAGGCTAGATGCACTTACTAGTAAGCTTGAAAAATTGAAGAACCCTAGCTATGGCTTCCTTCAAATTTTCAGCAATGAGGGGAAGAATATGAGCATGATTTTGTCATCTTTTCTCCTTTTTAATCACTTATTTGATAAATGACCAAAATGCCTTTTTTGATAAACTTTAAATTTTAACTCATCCATGCCCATTTTTGTCCAAAAACTAAAAATTGGGAAAATTGCTCATTAAGGGCCTCTAATTAATAATCTAAAGCTATTTCACACATATAGCTTCTAGAAACACACATTTTGCAACTTTTGCAATTTAGTCCTTTTTGACAATTCAACCGCAATTTCACAAAATTGCTTCATGAAACTTTCACACTAGCATGCATACAAGGCATAAACCTCAAAAACTCATTTATAACCCTCGAATTTGTGGTCTCACACCACTATTCCGACTAGGCCCTAAACCAGAATGTTACAACTCTCCCCCCTTTAGAGATTTTCGCCCCCGAAAATCTTACCAGTAAAGAGGTTTGGATGTTGCTCTCTCATAGCTTCTTTCGTTTCCCACGTAGCCTCTTCCACACCATGTTTCTGCCATAACACTTTCACTAGTGCTATGCTCTTATTTCTCAACTGTTTCACTTCTCGAGCCAAGATCTTAATCGGCTCTTCATCTTAATCGGAGCGATACCGTCGCAACATTGACACATGGAACACATTATGAATCTTTTCCAACTCTACCGGCAAAGCCAACCGGTATGCTATAGGCCCAACTCTATCTGTAATCTCATACGGCCCTATGAATCTTGGACTCAACTTTCCTTTTCGTCAAAATCTCATAATCTTCTTCCACGGGGACACTTTCAAAAACACTTTGTCGCCCACTTTAAACTCAATTTCTTTTCTTTTTAAATCCGCATACGACTTTTGTAGGTCCGAAGTAGCTCTCAGACTATTACAGATTACTTTCACCTTCTCTTCGGTTTCCTTCACTAAATGGACCCCATGGATCCGCTTCTCACTAAGCTCGGTCCAATACAAAGGAGTCCGACACTTACGACCATACAAAGCCTCATACGGTGCCATCTGTATACTCGACTGATAACTACTGTTGTAGGCGAATTCGACCAAAGGTAGATATCTCTCCCAACTACCTTCGAATTCTAACACACAGCATCGAAGCATATCTTCCAGAACTTGAATCACTCTTTCAGACTGACCATCGGTTTGCGGATGGAACGCAGTGCTAAAATTCAATCTCGTACCCATGGCCTCTTGCAACTTCTTCCAAAATCTCGAAGTAAACCTCGGATCTCTATCCGATATAATAGACACAGGTACACCATGCAATCTCACTGTCTCTGCCACATACAACTTAGCTAACATATCCAGTGAATAATCAACCCGTACTGGAATAAAGTGAGCCGACTTTGTCAATCTATCCACAACAACCCACACAACATCTTTCTTTCTCGGAGTCATCGGCAACCCCGTTACGAAATCCATGGTAATCCGATCCCACTTCCATTTGGGTACAATTACTGGCTGAAGCAATCTCGAAGGCACTTGATGCTCAGCCTTCACCTGTTGGCAAATCAAACACTTTGTCACAAACTCTGAAATCTCTCTTTTCATACCCGCCACAAATAAAACTTCCTCAAGTCGTTGTACATTTTCAGATCGCCTGGATGTCTTGACAAACATCCACTTTGTGGGCCTCATGCAAAACCTTTCGAATCAACTCCTCATCTTTAGGAACACAAATTCTGTTAAGATACCTCGGACAACCATTCAAATCCACTCGAAAATCGAATCACTTTCGGATCCGCACTTAGCTATCTTAGCTTGCATCTCATCACATTTCTCTGAGCCTCACATATTTGTTGAACAAATAGTGGCTTAGCTCTCAACTCTCTGCAAAATAGCACCATCGTCGGACAATGCTAAACTCGTGCTCATAACTCTTAGAGCATACAAGGATTTCCTACTCGGGGCATCCGCAACCACATTCGCTTTTCTGGGTGGTAGTCAATGACTAACTCATAGTCTTTCAACAACTCAAGCCACTGCTCTCTACTGCGCAAATTTAGATCCTTCGATCCATCAAATACTTCAAACTCTTGTGATCCGTAAAGATTCGGCACTTCTCACCATACAAGTAATGTCGCCAAATCTTTAACGCAAAAACAATCGCAGCTAACTCCAAATCATGAGTCGAATAATTCTTCTCGTGCGGTTTTAGCTGTCTCGAGGCGTAAGCAACTACCTTACCCTCTTTCATCAACACGCAACCGAGACCATTAAACGATGCGTCATTGTAAACCACGAACTCTTTTCCCGATTCTGGTTGAACCAAAACTGGCGCCTCAGTCAATAATGTCTTCAGTCTCTCGAAACTCTGTTGACATGTCTGAGTCCATTCAAACTTGACATCTTTATGCAATAGTTTCGTCATCGGGGTAGCAATCACGGAGAACCCCTTTACGAAACGTCTGTAATATCCTACTAATCCCAAGAAACTTCTGATTTCTGACACGTTCCTCGGCGATTTCAAATCCACAACAGCCGATATCTTACTCGGGTCAACTCTGACACCATCACCTGACACCATGTGTCCTAGGAATTCGACTTCTCGGAGCCAAAACTCACTCTTGCTAAACTTAGCATACAGCTGCTTATCTCTCAAAGTTTGCAAGACAATTCTTAAATGCTCTTCGTGATCGTTCTCATCCCGAGAATAGATCAATATATCGTCAATAAAGACAGCTACAAACTTGTCCACATATGGTCTGAAAACACGGTTCATCAGATCCATAAAAATCGTAGGTGCATTCGTCAAACCAAATGGCATAACCAAAAACTCATAATGGCCATACCTTTCCGAAATGCAGTTTTCAACACATCTTGCTCTTTCACTCTGAGCTGATAATAACCAGACCTCAAGTCTATCTTGGAGAACACTGTAGCTCCCTTCAGTTCATCAAAAAGATCATAAATCCTTGGTAAAGGATACTTATTCTTCACCGTCACCTTGTTCAGCTGTCTATAGTCTATACACAACCTCATAGACCCATCTTTCTTCTTCACGAACAATACCGGAGCACCCAACGGTGAGTAGCTCGGTCTTACAAAACCCTTATCTGTCAACTCTTGCAACTGAACCTTCAGTTCTTTCAACTCTACAGGTGCCATTCTGTACGGAGCAATCGAAATAGGTGCCGTTCCCAGAACCAACTCAATTCCAAACTCGACCTCTCTCACTGGAGGTAATCCGGGTAACTCTTCTGGAAATACATCTCGATACTCACATACCACAGGCACTGTTTCAAACTCTACTCCAACCTCTCGAGTATTCAACACAAAAGCAAGATAGGACTCACATCCTTTTCTCAAACATTTCTCAGCCACTAGGGAAGAAATCATCACTGGTAGACTATCCGGTCCACCTGATTCAACCCAAACCATATTTCCACTCTCACATTTCAATTCAATAAACTTACTACCACAGTTCACTAAGACACTATGGGAAGTCAACAAATCCATGCCTAGGATTAAATCAAACTCATCAAACGGCAACAACATAAGGTTTGCCGGAAAACAATGATTCTCAAACAATAAAGGACAATTCTTACACACTTTGTCCACTAACACATGCTTTCCTAACGGGTTTGACACCTTAACCACTATGTCTGTAGACTCAACGGTCATACTCAAACTAGATGTTAATCTCATGCAAATATAAGAATGAGTAGACCATGGATCTATTAAAGCAATAAAAAAGGTGTCAAAGAGAGAAAAAGTACCCGTTATCACATCAGGGGAGGATGCTTCTTCGCGAGCGCGAATAGCATACATCCTTGCAGGTGCCCAACCCTCCGGTCTCATAGCAGAGTCTCTGGATGCACCCCTACCACTATTCCCACCTCTAGGGTTTCTTGGTGGTCTACCCCTTGCAGACACATCACTAGGTCTCATCTCTTGCTTCTCTTCCTTATCATCCCTCTCGGGGCAGTTCCAGATAAAGTGGTCAGGGGAACCACACTTATAACATTTCTGACTATTTCCCCAACACTCTCCGGTGTGATATCTACCACAACTTGGACACTCTGGTTTGCTCTTCGTATTGCCCACACTTTCCATCGAGGGGGCTTGGACTCTCAAACCTGAGCGAGTATTGCCCAAGTCTCGACGCGAATAACCCACTGGTGCCGTCGTCCGAGGATTCACTTCCTTGGATCTTTTTGACTGGGCTTGGTATGACTTGTCCATCGGCCTCTTCTTAGCATCTCGGGCTTCACCACAGCCCTCCTCTTTTCTGAACTCAACTCTTCGGCCTTACTTGCCCTCTCAACTAACACCACAAACTCTTTAAACTCCAAAATACCAACTAGGAGTTTGATGTCCTCATTCAGTCCGTCTTCGAACCTCTTACACAAGATGGTCTCTGTCGACACACATTCTTGAGCGAATTTGCTAAGCCTAACAAACTCACGTTCATACTCTACTACTGGCATCCTTCCTTGCTTCAACTCAAGGAATTCCTTCCTTTTTCGATCAGTAAATCGCTGGCTTATATACTTCTTCCGAAACTCTTCCAGAAAGAAGTTCCACGTCACCCGCTCTCTCGAGACTACCAACGTTAGTTTTTTCCACCAATGGTATGCCGAATCTCTCAGCAAGGATACGGCACACTTCAAGCTCTCTTCAGGCGTGCAAGAGAGTTTATCAAATACTCTCATCGAGTTCTCTAACCAGAACTCCGCCCTCTCTGGGTCATCATCTACCTTAGCTCTAAACTCCTCAGCCCCGTGCTTCCTAATCTTATCCACCGGGTGTTTCGATACCCTCACTACATCCATACCTTGAGGAGCCACTGGATTTGGCTGGGGTATAGGAGGAGGTGGAGGAGGTTGAGCATTAGGGTTTGCTCGAACATAGTCCGAGTACCAATTTCTCATCATCTGGAGAAAGGCTTCCCGTACCTCTTCCCCTTGACCCCTGACCTTGGGTCCACTCTCAACGGGCGCGGTTCCTTGTGCAGGAGCCGGCGTATTACTAGCTGCTTCATCAGCAGACAATGGATCAGAATCCATATCCTATATAAAACAAGATTTAAAATCATCAGAAACCACCACACTATCATTGTACACTTATGGCATGTATGGCTAGACTCTTACACCCGCTACGGTAGTCCTAGAACCGACTAAACCATAGCTCTGATACCACTAAATGTAACACCCCTTACCCGGGTTCTACGCCGGAACTGGGCCCGAGGCGTTACCGAACTCAAACCACTTGATCGCCATTTAGGCTCGTTGTAACTACTCTCTGAAGTCATCTCAACAACCTCATTCTCGACTTACGAGGCCTCACTCATACACACGAGGGCTCTCGAGACTAAACCAGAACTTTTCCAATCTTAAAATTTTTCTCTTTTATACAGATCTCACACGCCCGTGCAAGATTAGACACGCCCGTGCATGGACACACACGCCCATGTCCCCAAACCGTGCCTAAAACCCCAGCATTCTGCCGATGCCCCACGGCCAAGGCACACGCCCGTGCTTACCACTCGTGGTGCACACTGACTACCTTACCATGGCCTAGAGTCTAGACACACGCCCGTGTAGCTAGCCCATGTCCAACACTGATTAATCCCACACGCCCTAGGCACACGCCCGTGTGACTAGTCCGTGGTCTTTTCTAATTTCAAATACTAACATGCAGGGGACACACGGCTGAGTCACACGCCCGTGGGCTGGCCATGTGTCACACATGGCCTAGACACACAACCGTGTGTCTATCCACATGGACAAGAACAAAGCTATGTGCCAAGTTCTTTTCACCCCTTTAGCATACACAACATATACTCATCTAACACAATCATAATCAACTCAAATTGAATTGCAATCTCACATAGACAACTATAACTTTTCATATAACATAAAATAGCCAACAACTATGGCATTATACAAAATAAGCTATCCATCTAAAGGCCAACACATCTTAGCCATTTACAACAAAATTCACTAACTTGTCTAGCCCCTATACATGCCATATACAAAATATTAAGTCTCATGTACCAAAGTGTGTTGATAGTGTGGGCGACCTTCCAATTGATCCTCGTATCTCGATTCAACACTTTTTCTCTATAAGACAAGGGAAAAGAAAAGAAGTAAGCTTTGAGCTTAGTAAGTTTACACATAAACAATTAAGCATCATAGTATAAGCTAAACAACAATTAGCATTATACTACCAAAAGTAATGAACAACTATGCTTACTCTTTCAAACCCTTACCACATTTCCAACACATCATGAGCCACGTACTCATAACCATCGAAATGCACCCCTGCATCCAATGTCACAATTACACAATATACAACACATCATTATTTCTCAATAATTCATCCACACAGCTAATTAACTTAATAATACATCCACACAGCTATTTTACTCAATAATGCCATCACATGGCTAATCCACACAGCAAATGTCTTGGTGGTTTCGAAATTAGCACACCACAATCAATTAATAAGGTGGTATCGCACTTAGCCCACCACAAAGGTAATCATAGGGGTTTCTCACATAGCCCACTAAACGATATACCTAACGATAGCATCGCACATAGCCAGCTCATCGTCAATATGCATTAGGATGGTATCGCACTTAGCCTGCCATCTAGCATTATCACTACACATTCACATGTCTACTTACTCAATTAAACATTCATTCACAATTCTACTACATTCATTCTACTTGAACCACATAGGTTCTGAATCAATCTCGAACAAGCTACACAATAGCTATCATCAACAAATTGTAAGTATGAATGCATTGCTTATGCATAGACTTACCTCGGTACTCAAAAGTATTGAGACTTGCAATTTAGTCCACCACCTTACTTTTGCCTCGGTTTCGATCCGGGCTTCGTATTTCTTGATCTATAATGAATAAATCAGCTTATTCAATACATACATTGACTAAATTGACCCACATCTCATACCTTAGCAAAATTACTATTTTGCCCCTAAACTTTCTCATATTTACACTTTAGCCCCAAGGGCTTGTAAAGTGATTTTTATTCAACTTTCTAGACTTTCATGCTTAGTCGAACCACTTATTCAACTAAAGCTATCATCAATTCTCACTAAAATACTTATGTATGACCAAACTTAAGATTTTCACAATCAAGTCCCTACATGCATTTTCATGGAAAATCACTTAACAAAAGATATTTTTACTACATCAAGCTTTCATAATCTTCCATAAAATATCAACATACATGCATGTCATACATGACCACATTTTTGGACATCCATTTTAGCTCATCAAATAGCTAAAAATAGCTTACTCATGCTACTAGGACTTCAAAAATACAAAGAATATCAAAAATGAGGCTAGATGCACTTACTAGCAAGCTTGAAAAATTGAAGAACCCTAGCTATGGCTTCCTTCCAATTTTCGGCAATTAGGGGAAGAAGATGAGCATGATTTTGTCATCTTTTCTCCTTTTTAATCACTTATTTGTTAAATGACCAAAATGCCATTTTTGATAAACTTTCTATTTTAACTCATCCATGCCCAATTTTGTCCAAATATTAGAAATTGGAAAAATTGCTATTTAAGGACCTCTAATTAATATTCTAAAGCTATTTCACACAAATAGCTTCTAGATTCTCACATTTTGCAACTTTTGCAATTTAGTCCTTTTGGACAATTCAACCACAATTTCACAAAATTGCTTCATGAAACTTTCACACTAGCATCCATACATAGCATAAACCTCAAAAACTCATTCACAAACCTCAGATTTGTGGTCTCGCACCAATATTCCGACTAGGCCCTAAACCGGGATGTTACACCATTACTGGCTGAAGTAATCCCGATGGTACTTGATGCTCAGCCTTCACCTGTTGGAAAATCAGACACTTTGTCACAAACTCTTAAATATCTCTTTTCATACCCAGCCACCAATAAAACTTCCTAAAGTCGTTGTACATTTTCGTACTGTCCGGATGTACTGACAAACATCCACTGTGGGCCTCATGCAAAACCTTTTGAATCAACTCCTCATCTTTAGGAACACAAATTCTGTCACGATACGTCAGACAACCATTCAAATCCACTCGAAAATTAGAATCACTTTCTGATCCGCACTTAGCTATCTTAGCTTGCATCTCACTGTTATTCTTCTGAGCCTCACATATCTGTTGAACAAATAGTGGCTTAGCTCTCAACTCTGCCAAAATAGCACCATCGTCAGACAATGTTAAACTCGTGCTCATAACTCTTAGAGCATACAAGGATTTCCTACTCAGGGCATCCGCAACCACATTCGCTTTTCCCGGGTGGTAGTCAATGACTAACTCATAGTCTTTCAACAACTCAAGCCACCGTCTCTATTGCAAATTCAGATCCTTCTGATCCATCAAATATCTCAAGCTCTTGTGATCCGTAAAGATTCAGCATTTCTCACCATACAAGTAATGTCGCCAAATCTTTAACGCGAAAACAATCGCAGCTAACTCTAAATCATGAGTCGGATAATTCTTCTCGTGCGATTTTAGCTGCCTCGAGGCGTAAGCGACTACCTTACCCTCTTGCATCAACACGCAACCGAGACCATTAAATGACGCATCACTGTAAACCACGAACTCTTTCCCCAATTTTGGTTGAACCAAAATCGGTGCCTCAGTCAACAATGTCTTCAGTCTCTCGAAACTCTGTTGACATGTCTCAGTCCATTCAAACTTGACATCTTTATGCAACAACTTCATCATAGGAGTAGCAATCAAGAAGAACGCCTTTACGAAATTACTGTAATATCCTACTAATCCCAAGAAACTTCTGATTTCTGACACGTTCCTCGGCGGTTTCAAATCCACAGCAGCCGATATCTTACTCGGGTCAACTCTGACACCATCACCTGACACCATGTGTCCTAGGAATTCGACTTCTCGAAGGCAAAACTCACTCTTGCTAAACTTAGCATACAGTTGTTTATCTCTCAAAGTTTGCAAGACAATTCTCAAATGCTCTTCGTGATCGTTCTCATCCCGAGAATAGATCAATATATCGTCAATAAAGACAACTACAAACTTGTCCACATATGGTCTGAAAACACGGTTCATCAGATCCATAAAAATCGTAGGTGTATTCGTCAAACCAAACGGCATAACCAAAAACTCATAATGGCCATGCCTTTCCGAAATGCAGTTTTCAACACATCTTGCTCTTTCACTCTGAGCTAATAATAACCAGACCTCAAGTCTATCTTGGAGAACACTGTAGCTCCCTTCAGTTGATCAAAAAGATCATAAATCCTTGGTAAAGGATACTTATTCTTCACCGTCACCTTGTTCAGTTGTCTATAGTCTATACACAACCTCATAGACCCATCTTTCTTCTTCACGAACAATACCGGAGCACCCAACGGTGAGTAGCTCGGTCTTACAAAACCCTTATCTGTCAACTCTTGCAACTGAACCTTCAGTTCTTTCAACTCTACAGGTGCCATTCTGTACGGAGCAATCGAAATAGGTGCCGTTCCCGGAACCAACTCAATTCCAAACTTGACCTCTCTCACTGGAGGTAATCCGGGTAACTCTTCTGGAAATACATCTCGATGCTCACATACCACAGGCACTGTTTCAAACTCTACTCCAACCTCTCGAGTATTCAACACAAAAGCAAGATAGGACTCACATCCTTTTCTCAAACATTTCTCAGCCACTAGGGAAGAAATCATCACTGGTAGACTATCCGGTCCACCTGATTCAACCCGAACCACATTTTCACTCTCACATTTCAATTCAATAAACTTACTATCACAGTTCACTAAGACACTATGGGTAGTCAACAAATCCATGCCTAGCATTAAATCAAACTCATCAAACGGCAACAACATAAGGTTTGCCGAAAAACAATGATTCTCAAACAATAAAGGACAATTCTTACACACTTTGTCCACTAACACATGCTTTCCTAACGGGTTTGACACCTTAACCACTATGTCCGTAGACTCAACGGTCATACTCAAACTAGATGCTAATGTCATGCAAATATAAGAATGAGTAGACCCTGGATCTAATAAAGCAATAACAAAGGTGTCATAGAGGGAAAAAGTACCCGTTATCACGTCCGAGGAGGATACTTCTTCGCGAGCGCGAATAGCATACGTCCTCGCAGGTGCCCGACCCTCCGGTCTCATAGCAGAGTCTTTGGATGCACCTCTACCACTAGCCCCACCTCTTGGGTTCCTTGGCGGTCTACCCCTTACAGACACATCGCTAGGTCTCATCTCTTGCCTCTCTTCCTTATCATCCCTCTCGGGGCAGTTTCAGATAAAATGGTCGGGGGAACCACACTTATAACAGTTTCGACTGTTACCCCAACACTCTCTAGTGTGATATCTACCACAACTTGGACACTCCGGTTTGCTCTTCGGATTGCCCACATTTTCCATCGAGGTAGCTTGGACTCTCAAACCCGAACGAGTATTGCCTAAGTTTCGATGCGAATAACCCACTGGTGCTGTCGTCCGAGGATTCACTTCCTTGGATCTTTTCGACTGAGCTTGGTACGACTTGCCCATCGGCCTCTTTCTAGCACCTCGGGCTTCACTCAAGCCCTTCTCTTTTCTGAACTCAGCTCTTCGGCCTTACTTGCCCTCTCAACTAATGCCACAAATTCTTTCAACTCCAAAATGCCCAATAGGAGTTTGATGTCCTCATTCAGCCCATCTTCGAACCTCTTACACAAGATGGTCTCAATCGATACACATTCTTGAGCGTATTTGCTAAGCCTAACAAACTCACGCTCATACTCTGCTACTGACATCCTTCCTTGTTTCAACTCAAGAAATTCCTTCATTTTCCGATCAGTAAATCGCTGGCTTATATACTTCTTCCGGAACTCTTCCAGAAAGAAGTCCCATGTCACCCACTCTCTCGGGACTACCAACGTTGTTGTTTTTCACCAATGGTAGGCCGAATCTCTCGGCAAGGATACGGCACACTCCAAGCTCTCCTCAGGAGTACATGAGAGTTCATCGAACACCCTCATCGAGTTCTCCAACCAGAACTCCGTCCTCTCAGGGTCATCATCTACCTTAGCTCTAAACTCCTCAGCCTCGTGCTTCCTAATCTTATCCACTGGGGGTTTCGATATCCTCACTACATCCATACCTTGAGGAGCCACTGGATTTGGCTGAGGTATAGGAGGAGGAGGTGGAGGAGGTTGAGCATTAGGGTTCGCTCGAACATAATCCGAGTACCAATTGCTCATCATCTGGAGAAAGGCTTCCCGTGCCTCTTCCCCTTGACCCCTGACCTCGGGTCCACTCTCTACGAGCGCAGTTCCTTGCGCAGGAGCCGGCGCATTACTACCTGCTTCATCAGTAGTCAATGGATCGGAATCCATATACTATATAAAACAAGATTTAAAATCATCAGAAACCACCGCACTATCATTGTACACTTATGGCATGTATAGCTAGACTCTTACACCCGCTACGGTAGTCCTAGAACCGACTAAACCATAGCTCTGATACCACTAAATGTAACACCCCTTACCCGGGTTCTACGCCGAAACTGGGCCCGAGGCGTTACCGAACTCAAACCACTTAATCGCCACTTAGGCTCATCGTAACTACTCTTTGAATTCATCTCAACAACCTCATTCTCGACTTACGAGGCCTTACTCATACACACGAGGGATCTCGAGACTAAACCGAAACTTTTTCCAATCTTAAAATTTTTCTCTTATATACAGGTCTCGCACGCCCGTGCAAGATTAGACACGCCCGTGCATGGACACACACGCCCATGTCCCCAAACCGTGCCTAAAAACCCCAGCATTCTGCCAATGCCCCACGGCCAAGGCACACGCCCGTGCTTACCACTCGTGGTGCACACTGACTACCTTAACACAGCCTAGAGTCTAGACACACGTCCGTGTGGCTAGCCCGTGGCCAAAACTGATTAATCTCACATGCCCTAGGCACACGCCCGTGTGACTAGTTCGTGGTCTATTCTGATTTACAATACTAACATGCAGGGGATGCACGGCCAAAGCACACGCCCGTGGGCTGACCGTGTGTCACACATGGCCTAGACACACGTCCGTGTGTCTATCCAGATGGCCAAGAACAAAGCTATTTGCTAAGCTCTTCTCACCCTTATAGCTCACACAACATGCACTCATTCAACACAATCATAATCAACTCAAATTGAATTGCAATCTCACATAGACAACTAGAACTTTTCATATAATGTAATAGCCAACACATCTTAGCCATTTACAACAAAATTCACTAACCTGTCTAGCCCCTATACATGCCATATACAAAACATTGAGTCTCATGTACCAGAGTGTGCTGATAGTGTGGGCGATCTTCCAAATGATCCTCGTATCTCGATTTAACACCTTTACTCTATAAGACAAGGGAAAAGAAAGAGAGTAAGCTTTGAGCTTAGTAAGTTTACACATAAATAATTAAGCAACATAGTATAAGCTAAGCAACAATTAGCATTATACTAATATAAGTAATTCACAACTATGATTACTCTTTCTATCCCTTACCACATTTCCAACACATCATGAGTCACTTACTCATTACTATTGACATACACCCCTGCATTCAACATCACATTTACACAATATACAACACATCATTATTCTCGATAATACATCCACACAGCTAATCCACACAGCTAGTCCACACAGCTAATCCATACAGCTAATCCACACAGCTAATCTACTCACTATCACATCACACAGTAAATCTCTCGGTGGTTCCGCACTAAGCCCACCCCATTCAATTAGTAAGGCAGTATCGCACTTAGCCTACCAACAAGGTATTCATAGTGGTTTCGCACATAGCCCACTAAATAACATACCTAACGATAGCATCGGACATAGCCAGTTCATCGTCAACATGCATTAGGATGGTATCACACTTAGCCCACCTTTTTGCATTATCACAACACATTCACAAATCTACTTATTTAATCATTCATCCATCCATTTCACTTGAACCACATAGGTTCTCAATCATTCTCAACCATGCTACACACTAGCTATCATCAATAAATTGTAAGTATGAATGCATTGTTTATGTATAGACTTACCTCGGTACTCAAAAGTATAAAAACGTGCAATTTAGTCCACCACCTTGCTTTTGCCTCGGTTTCGATCCGGGCTTCGTCTTTCTTGATCTATAATGAATAAATCAGCTTATTCAATACATACATTGACTAAATTGACCAACATATCATACTTTAGCAAAATTACTATTTTGCCCCTAAACTTTTTCATATTTACACTTTAGCCCCAAAGGCTCGTAAAGTGATTTTTATTCCACTTTCTAGCCTTTCATGCTTAGTCGAACCACTTATTCAACTAAAGCTATCATCAATTTCCACTAAACCACACATGTATGACCAAACATAAGATTTTCACAATCAAGTCCCTACATGCATTTTCATGGAAAATCACTTAACAAAAGATGTTTCTACTACATCAAGCTTTCATAATCTTCCATAAAATATCAACATACATGCATGTCATACATGACCACATTTTTGAACATCCTTCATAGCTCAACAAATAGCTAAAAATAGCTTACTCATGCTAGCGGGACTTCAAAAATACAAAGAATATCAAAAACGAGGCTAGATGCACTTACTAGCAAGCTTGAAAAATTGAAGAACCCTAGCTATGGCTTCCTTCAAATTTTTGACATTGAGGGGAAGAAGATGAGCATGATTTTGTCATCTTTTCTCCTTTTTAATCACTTATTTGATAAATGACTAAAATGCCATTTTTGATAAACTTTAAATTTTAACTCATCCATGCCCATTTTTGTCCAAAAACTAAAAATTGGGAAAATTGCTCATTAAGGACCTCTAATTAATAATCTAAAGCTATTTCACACATATAGCTTCTAGAAACACACATTTTGCAACTTTTGCAATTTAGTCCTTTTTGACAATTCAACCGTAATTTTACAAAATTGCTTCATGAAACTTTCACACTAGCATGTATACAAGGCATAAACCTCAAAAACTCATTTATAACCCTCGAATTTGTGGTCTCGCACCACTATTCTTACTAGGCCCTAAACCGGGATGTTACACTTCACACGGCCTGGGCATACACCCATGTACTAGCCGTGCCTCTCACACGGTCTAGGCACACGCCCATGTGACTAGCCCATTTGGACAATTGAAAGGCTATCTACCAAGCCATTAGCCACCCTCACTTGTATACATCCATACACCATCAGACAACACTCTCAAATCATCAATTATAACATATTTGATTTATAAGAATGAGGTCTTCATCCTATACACAAGGGAGAATTGTTTCTAGTTTAAATACAATCGACTTAAGCCATCATCTATGGCTATACACAACTGAACCATAAACTCTCTTAGGCCAACACAATTGGCTATATCAACTATGACTTAATCAACTTTAAATACTATCCCTATACATGCCATAACTCATAAGGACTTAAAACCTCATACCAAGTGTCTGCTCAATAGTGTGAAACATCTCCGGCGGTCTCCAACCCGAGCTAGCTAAATTAACCTATAAGAGATGAGAAAGGAAGAGGAGTAAGCAATAATGCTTAGTAAGTTCATATGCATATAACTATCAACTATTGATATTCATTGATTATACTCAACCACAAGGTATTATAATGAGTTTTACTCTTAAACTCATGGTTACTTACTCAACCATTTTTGAGACTGCCTCTTACCACATTCTAACCATGCCGCAAGCTAATTGCTCATGTTAACTTGCATACATCCTTGCACTTGTCACCACATGATCTTATAAAACAATACATCAAACATTTTCAATAAGTAACTCATACTACAATCTCTCGGTGGTTTCGCACTTAGCCCACTCTCAATCTCTAATAGGGTGGTATCGCTCATAGCCCACCATTTACAATTTAAGGTGGTATCGCACATAGCCCACCATTATTATACATTCACGGATATTTATCCACATACATTTCTCTATTTCAAATGTCTATCCGGGAACATCCTCACACATTATCATTCTTACTTAGCTTTCTATGATAATCGTTCGCATTCACACAATGCATTAATAATTATAACTTATGCAACTAAGGTGCATAATTTACACATACCCACTATGGGTTTATCATATACCGAATTCCTCTCAATTCAAATCTAACACATACATGTACCTCTCGTGGTACAACCACATTCATTCTCATTCTCAACATACTTGTCGAATCACTCAAATTGTTAAATAACACCCTTGAGTCTCACACACATAATGTCACATTGACATCATACCCCCGATAGGGTCTTACATGAATTAACATATCGATGCCATGTCCCTGACATGGTCTTATTCAATATCTCACACTGGGGCCATATTCCAATATGGTCTTACACGGGACCTTAACTATCATCATATCATGCTATTTGTATTTCTCACTATCTGAGATTCAATTCTCTTAACAACTCGTCAAAACACATTTAATACATTCATAGCGTAATTATGCATTCCATACAGCATTGGAATATTAAATAACCCGTACGTAATTGCAACATTTACACACGAACTTACCTTGATGCCGAAAAGGGGTCGAAAGGGACGTATTTGTCCATATTTCTCTTTTCTCCCGTTTAATCACTTATAATTCATAATACAACAAAATCTACACTTAGGCAAAAATGACTATTTTGCCCTTATACATTGGCAAAATTACGATTTTGCCCCTAGGCTCGTAAATCACTTTTCATCACATTTTCCTATTAAGAAAGCCTAGCTGAACATTTAATCCTCTTACAACTTTCCACAATTCTGACTATTTCATGCATTAATGAACAAATTACATCATTTGCATCTTAGTCCTAATTAGGTGTTTTCATGACAACACCTTTCACAAAAGTTGTTTCTCATCTTCCTAACATTCATTTTCTTCCATAAAAACTCAGCAACCAACATAAAATCTCTCATGGAAAGTCCCTAGACTTTCAACCATATTGCAAATTAGTCCCCTCATTAGCTAGCTTAAGCTCTGGGGACTCCAAAAGTACAATTTTTATCAAGAAAGATCACCAAAATCACTTACTTGTGAGGAGAAATGTTTGCTGAAATTTTTTAGCTCTCCAACCCTTGTTTGCTGCCAATTTTTGATGGTGATGAAGAAGAGAAAAGATGATACCTTTCTTTTCTTTATTCTTCTCTTATTTTATTCATTTAGTCAACAAAAGTCACCAACTCTTGTCAACTTTTTAATTCCTTGTCCCCTTGACCGTCCATCACTCTTAGGAAGGTATAATTGCACTGTAAAGACCTCCAATTTACACTCTATAGCTTTTTGTCACCTCTAGCAAATAAAATAGAACTTTTACACTTAATGCGATTTAGTCCTTTTTCGCGATTAAGCAAGAAATCGCTAAAACTAAAGCACCAAAATTTTCATGCACCCTTATAAACATGTTATAAAACATAAAATAACATGAAAATATTTTTATCTAACCTCAGATTAGTGATCCCGAGATCACTGTTCTGTCTAGCCCCTAAATCGGGCTATTACACACTGAACTCTTTTGGCTTACAAGTCACTGTCATCTTTCTGAGCCTCATAAATCTCTTGAAGGAACATGGGTCTAGCCCTCAACTCAGCTAGAATGGAACCACCGTCTGACAAAGTCACCCATGTATTCATAGCCCTCAATGCAAATAGGGAATTTCTACTCAAAGCATCGGTGACTACATTCGCCTTTCCCGGGTGGTAATCAATGACTAGCTCATAATCCTTTATCAGCTCTAACCATCTTCACTGCCTTAAATTCAATTCCTTCTGAGTCATCAAGTACTTTAGGCTCTTATGATCGGTGAATATTCGACATCTTTCACTATACAAATGGTGTCTCCATGTCTTCAAAGCAAACACAATGGAAGCCAACTCTAAATCATGTGTTGGGTAATTCTTCTTATGGGGCTTTAACTGTCTAGAGGCATATGCTCTCACCTTGCCTTCCTTTATAAGCACACAGCCCAATCCATTCAAGGATGCAACGCTGTAGATCACAAATTATTTTCCTGGTTCAGGTTGCACTAGAACTGGAGCCTCAGTCAACAATGCCTTTAGTTTCTCAAAACTCTGTTGGCACTTTTCTATCCATTCAAACTTCACCTCTTTTTGTAAAAACCTCGTCATCGGTGTAGCTATCATAGAAAACCCCTTGACAAACCGTCTGTAATAGCCAGCTAGGCCTAGAAAACTTCTAATCTCTGATACGTTTCTTGGCGGCTTCCAATCAACAATTCTAAAATCTTGCTTGGGTCTACTCAGATTCCATCTCTCGAGACAATGTGCCCCAAAAATCCAACCTCTTTGAGCCAAAACTCACTTTTGCTAAACTTGGCATACAACTGATTATCTCGTAAAATTTGCAAAACCGCCCTCAAGTGCCCGGCATGCTCATGCTCATCACGTGAATATATCAATATGTCATCAATAAAAACCACAACAAACTTATCCAAATATGGCTGAAAGATGCGGTTCATTAAATTCGTAAACACCGTAGGGGCATTTGTTAAACCAAAAGGCATGACCAAAAACTCGTAGTGTCCATACCTTGTCCAAAATGCTATTTTTCGGCACATCTGAGTCTTTAACTCTCAACTGGTAATATCCCGATCTCAAATCTATCTTAGAGAACACAGTGTCTCCCTTCAACTGATCAAACAGATCATCGATCCTTGGTAATGGGTACTTGTTCTTCACGATTACCTTATTAAGCTGCCGATAATCTATACATAATCTCATAGAACCATCTTTCTTTTTCACAAATAATACTAGAGCACCCCACGGAGAACAACTCGGTCTTGCAAAAACTTTGGCCGTCAACTCTTGTAGTTGTACCTTTAATTCTTTAAACTCAGTTGGAGCCATTCTGTATGGAGCAATCGATATAGGTGCAGTACCAGGAACTACCTCAATGCCAAATTCAACTTCTCTAACCGGAGGCAACCCTCGCAATTCTTCTGGGAATACATCTGGATACTCACATACTATCGGCACTGATTCAATTCTTAATTCAATTTCTTTGGCATTCGTTACAAAGGAAAGATAAGCTTCATACCCTTTTCTTAAATATTTCTGGGCAGACATATGAGAAATCAATACAGGCGATCTGTCCTGTTCATCTGATTCAACACGAAGAGTGTCTCCATTTTCACATTTCAATTCAATGCATTTCTTTCCACAATTTACTGTCACATCATGAGCGGCTTACCAGTCCATACCAAGAATTATATTGAATTCATCAAATGGCAATAGCATGAGATTTGCCTTAAAATAATGACCTCTAATCATCAATGGACAATCCTTACATACCTTATCAACTAGTACACTTTTGCCTAAAGGATTGGACACTTTTATCACAAACTCTATAGACTCTACAGGCATGCTCATACTAGATACTAATTTTATGCAAATATATTCCCGGGTCAATTAAAGCAACAACACTAGTATCATGGAGAGAAAATGTACCCGTAAATACGTCAGGGGATGACACCTCTTCACAAGCGCGAATGGCATAAGTCCTCGCAGGCGCTCTACCCTCAGATCTTGCAGCCTGCTCTCTGGGTGTACTCTTAGTACTCGTTCCACTTCATGGGTTTCTCTGTTGTCTCCCTCTAGTAGTGCTTCCCGATCTGGCACTCTAAATTTTCTCTTTTTCAACCATCTCAGGGCATTCTCTAATAAAATGATCTTGGGAACCACACTTAAAACAAGCTCTCTCATGGGCTCGGCACTCACCGGGATGATGTCTGCCACACTGTGAACATTTTGGTCTATTAGGTTGAGTGTTCCCAACACTAGCAACTGAAGTGGTCTGAGTATTAGACCCCGAGTACTATTTGCCCTTACTTCTATTCGAAAACCCAGCTGAAGTAGCTGATCGAGTAGTAAAATCTCTTGACTTCTTAGATGAGGAATGAAATCACTTACTCAATTGTCTCTTTCTCGAGTCACGAGACTCCATTTCAGCTTTTCTTTTCTCTTTAACCAACTCATCGGCTTTACAAGCCCTGTCCACTAGCACAACAAATTCCTTCAATTCTAGGACACCAACAAATAATCAGATATCTTCATTTAATCCGTCCCCAAACCTCTTACACATGATGGCTTCAGAGGATACACACTCCCGAGCATACTTGCTGAGCCTTACAAATTACGCTCATATTCAGTTACTGTCATTCTACCTTGTTTCAGTTCAAGGAATTCCTTTCTTTTCTGATCAATTAATCTTTGGCTAATGTACTTCTTCTGGAATTCTTCTTGGAAAAACTCCCATGTGATCCTTTCCCTTGGTACAACTGACACAAGGGTGTTCCACCACTGATAACCAGAATCTCTTAAGAGAGACACCACACATTTCATACACTCTTCAGGTGTGCAAGATAATTCATCAAATACCCTGATGGTATTTTCAAGCCAAAATTCTACTCTTTCCGGATCATAATCTTTACTAGCTCGAAATTCCTCGGCACCTTCTTTCCGGATTCTATCGATTGGAGGCTTTTCTCTTCTAACCACTTCTGCCACTTGGAGAGCTACAGGGGTAGGCTGAGGAATAGGTGGGGGTGGAGGAGGTTGCGTATTTGGGTTCGTGCGAACGAACTTCGTATACCATGCATTCATCATGTGGAGAAAGGCTTCCTTAGCCTCTTCTCCTCCTCTCTGACTTACAATCGTTGGTCTATTCTCATTTTCATTCGGCATCGTCCCTTCAGCGGGAGCCAGCGCGTTACTTTCTACATCATCCGCCACAGCTCTATCGGGATCCATTTACTATATGAAAACACAATTTGAATCGTCAGGAGTTGTCACACTATCATAATGTAAATACTCATGTGTATGGCATGTATAACTAGACTCATGCTTACGCTACATTAGTCCGAGAACTGACTAAACTGTAGCTCTTATACAACTAAATGTAACACCCCTTACCCGTGTCCGACGCCGGGACAGGATACGAGGCATTACTGCACTTAACTTGCTTAAACATACAACATCGGGCTATAAATTTCATTTCAACTTAAAGCTTCTCATTCATATTCATAACATCCTTATTATGGGCCTACGAAGCCCTAAACGTACATGTGGAAGGTTTCGAAATTAAATCGGTAACTTTTGCGCACTTAGAAAATTTTTGCCTAAACAGGGCCACACGCTCGTGTGGAATGGAAAACGCCCGTGTGGGTAGGCCGTGTGAGCACACATGCCCATGTTCCTAGCCCGTGTGGATTTTATTCTCATTTTGAACCTACAGGGGTTTTCACATGGCCGGACACAAGCCCGTGTCTGTGGCCCGTGTCCCTCACACGACCTAGGCACGCCCGTGTCCTCACCCATGTGTGAAAAACCTGGGTATTCTATTTATGATGTCAGCAAGCTCTTAAGGGCACACGGCCTAGGCACACGCCCGTGTCCTGGCCCGTGTGGCGAATCAAATTCTAGCAAATTTGATGCAGGGGACACACGGCCTATCAGCACACCCATGGGGCTGATCGTGTGTCACACACGGCCTAGACACACGCCCGTGTGTCTACCCGTGTGGACAATTAAAAGGCTATTTTTCAAGCCAATTGCCACCCTGAAACACAAACACACATATGCCAACACAAACAACACATAACATGGCAATAATACACTATGAAGAATCACTAATCATGATTCATACATTTAACATTTTACTCCATCAATTGCACGGCTTTCACTTCATAAAACTTATCATCATTAAGATATAAAACTTGACATATATCGGCCAATTCCTAATGCCCATTTACAAAATGAGTGTATAACATTAATAACCAACACTTTGGCTTTCAAATATGACATAACACAAAATGACCAAGTTCCTATACATGCCATACCCAAAAAAAATCAAATTTACTATACCAAAAGAATGATTGATAGTGTGATCTGAGCTCCGACGTCCTACGATCCGCGAGCTAGCTTGGCGATACTACAAGGAAAAGGGAAAAGAAAGGGGTAAGTATATAGCTTAGTAAGTTTGAATGAATTAAAATAGAAACATAAGTACTCATGGTAAAATCCATTTATCTCATAGAACACTAACAACACAAGTTCTCAAGTACTTTGACATACTTACCCATACTTATGCTTACCCATCACATATCACATTACGGTTTCATAACTCGTATTTTACTCATAGTACCTGTGTCACTTCATCACATAATTTAGCACTTATTCTATCTTGAACATAAACTTAAATCATTATCATCCTTACTTAAATGTAACTCTTTGTCATCTTTGTATAGCTTAGCTCTTTGTCATCTTTGCATACTTAGCTCTTTTGCTTGTTGAACTACTCGGAATATTGGAGGATACTCAATCTCATCATACATGTATCACGATGCCAATGCCATTTCCCAGAAATGGTCTTACATGGGATCACCTCTTGATGCTGATGCCATATCCCAGATATGGTCTTACACGGGATCTCTTAACTCGATGTCGATTCCATGTCCCAGACATGGTCTTATACGGAACCTATATTCGGTGCCGATGCCATGTCCCAAACATGGTCTTATACAGGACCTACATTCATTACCGATGCCATGTCCCAGACATGGTCTTATACGGGACCTACATTCGGTGTCGATGCCATGTCCCAGACATGGTCTTATATGGGACCTACATTCGGTGTCGATGCCATGTCCCAGACATGGTCTTATACGGGACCTACATTCGGTGCCGATGCCATGTCCCAGACATGGTCTTCTACGGGACCTACATTCGGTACCGATGCCATGTCCCAGACATGGTCTTATACCGGACCTTCCTTATCTCATGTCGTGACATAGGTATCCTCGTTATTCCGAATCTTCAATTGGGACTTCAACTTAATATATTCTCATCATTTTCTCATCGAGGCTTCATTAGTTGATTTTCATGAAATGATATTCATTATCATAAGATCAAGAAATTTAAAATATAAAAACACTATGAAACTTTAATTTCACACAAACTTACCTCGGTACTCAAAATGTGTGTAGATGTTTGATTTAGTCCAACACTTTGTTCTTGCCTCGGTTTCGGTCTGGGCTTCGTGTTTCTTGATCTATAATAACAATTTCACTTGTTTATACTCACATTGACTAAATTGACTCATGAATCATACTTTGGAAAAATTATGATTTTGCCCCTAAACTTTCACATAGTTACACTTTTGCCCCTAGGCTCGTAAAGTAATTTTTATTCAACTTTCTTGTATTTTAAGCCTAGCTGAATTATTTTCTTAACTACAACAGCCCCCAATTTCCACTATTTCACTCATGTATGACCATTTTTATAACTTTTACAATTTGGTCCTTTTATGCATTTTTCATGAAAATCACTTAGAAAAATGTGTTTATTACACATCAAACTTTCATATTCTTCCTTACAACATGCATGTCATACATGGGTAAATTTTTTAACATAAACCCTAGCTCAAAATATAGCTAGAAATAGCTAAATCAAGCTACGAAGATCTCAAAAATATGAAGAACATTAAAAACGGGACTAGGATGCACTTACTATCAAGCTTGGAAGTTAAAGAAACCCTAGCTATGTCTCCTTGCAAATTTTGGCACTTAGAGGAAGAAGATGGACAAGATTTTGACTTATTTTTCCCTTTTTAATTCATTAATTAACCAAATGACTAAAATGCCCTTAAGGCCCTTAAGGCCCTTTTTTGAGATATTTCCTTCCCATTTCCATTTTTGTCCATCTTGACATTTAATGGTCTAATTGCTAGATAATGACCTCTAGTAATTTTTATAATTCTATTTCATACTTAAATCTTCTAGAATCTCATATTTCCTAATCTTTGCAATTTAGTCCCATGGACAAATTGATCACTAATAAATAAAATTTCCTCATGAAATTTTCACACAATCATGCAACCACATCATAAGCCTCATAAAAATCATAAAACACATATTTCTACTTCAGATTTGTGGTCTCACAACCACTATTCCGACTAGGCTCTAAATCTGGCTGTTACATCTCGTATAAGACCATGTCTGGGACATGGCATCGGTACCAAATGAAGGTCCCATATAAGACCATGTTTGGGACATGGCCTCGGCACCAAATGAAGATCTCGTGTAAGACCATGTCTGGGACATGGCATCGATATCGAGATAAGAGATCCCGTATAAAACCATATTTGGGATATGGCATCGGCATCGAGATGTGATCCCATGTAAGATCATATTTGGGATATGGCATTGGCATCGTGTTACAAGCATGACGAGTTTGAGTATCCTTTGATATTCCAAGTGTTTCAACGGGATAAAGAGTTAATTCTATATTCAAGATGATAAAAGTGCTAAAGTCATGTGGTGAGTGTTATAGGTACTTATGAGTAACTTATGAGAAATGGGTTCGATAAGTGATATATGATTAGTAAGAGTAAGCATGAGTAAGTTATGCCAAGTACTTGAGATCTTGCATTATAACACAATGGAATGTATGGATGTTATCAAAAGATTTATGTTTCTATTTAATGCATACAACCTTACTAAGCTTTATGCTTACCCCCTTTCTTTTCCATTTCCTTGTAGTATCGCCAAGCTAACTCGAGGATCGAAGAATGTCAGAGTTCGACTCATACCATCGAGCTATTCTTTTGGTATAGTAAAGTTGATTAATTTGGGTATGGCATGTATAGGAACTTGGTCATTTTGTTATATGTCATATTGGTTAGTCAAGGAATTGGCTATTAATGTTACTTGATTTATTTTGTAAATGGCCATTTAAAATTGGCCAATATTAGTTAAGTTATATTTATTCAATGATGATCAAATTCATGAAGTGCAAGGTGATGTAATCAAAGGAGTAGTGTGTGTAGTAGATGTATGATGGATTAGTGAATGTTAGTGGTGCATTATTGCTATGCTAATGTTGAATAAATTGGTATAAATGTGGTTGCTTTTCAGGGTGGCAAATGGCTTGGTAAATAGCCTTGCATTTTTCCACATGGATAGACACACGAGCGTGTATCTAGACCGTGTGTGACACACGGTCAGCCCCATGGGTGTGTTGGTAGGCCATGTGTCCCCTGTATTTAATTTATAAAAAATTCAGTTCGTCACACAGGCCAGCTCACGGGCGTGTGACTAGGCCATGTGATCCTAGAGGTTTGTTGATGTCATAAATAGAATACTAAGGTTTTCACACACGGGCCATAGACATGGGCGTGTTCCAGGCCGTGTGAAAACCCCTGTAGGTTTGAAATGAAAAATAAAATCCATACGGGCAAGGAACATGGGCGTATGTGACTACACGGCCTACCCACATGGGCATGTCCCTATCCATACGGGCGTGTGGCCTTGTCTCAAGCAAAAACTTTCTAAGTGTTCGTAAGTTTCTGGTTTAATCCCAAACCATCCTATAATTATGTTTCGGGTCTCGTAGACCCATAATAAGGACGTTAAGAGTTCAAATGGAAAAGTTTAAGTTGAAAAGAAAGTTCATTGCCCGATTTTGTACGAATAAGTAAGTTAAGTCCAATAATGCCTTGTACCCGGTTCTGGCGTCGAATACGGGTAAGGGGTGTTACATTTAGTGGTATCAGAGCTACGGTTTAGTAGATTCTCAGACTAACGTAGCATAAGCACGAGTCTAGCTATACATGCCATACGTATGAGTATTTATATAATGATAGTGTGACGACTCCTGACAATTTAAATTATGTTTTTATATAGTAAATGGATCCCGAAAGAGCTGTGGCGGATGATATAAAGAGTAACGCACCGGCTCCCGCACAAGGGATGGTGCCAAATAAAAATGAGAATAGACCAACGACGGTGAGTCGGAGAGGAGGAGAAGAGGCTAGGGAAGCCTTTCTTCACATGATGAATGCTTGGTATACGGAGTTCATACGAACGAACCCGAATGCGCAACCCCCTCCTCCCCCACCTATTCCTCAGCCTACCCCTGTAGCTCCCCAAGTTGTAGAAGCGGTAAGAAGGGAAAAGCCCCCTATTGATAGAATCCAGAAACAAGGAGCTGAAGAGTTTTGAGCTAATAAAGATGATGATCCGGAAAGAGCAGAGTTCTGGCTTGAAAATACTATCAGGGTATTTGATGAGCTATCTTGCACCCCCGAAGAGTGTATGAAGTGTGTCGTGTCTCTTTTAAGAGATTCGGCTTACCAGTGGTGGAACACCCTTGTGTCGGTTTTACCAAGGGAGAAAATTAATTGGGAATTTTTCCAAGAAAGGTTCCGAAAGAAGTACATTAGCCAAAGGTTCATCGACTAGAAAAGAAAGGAATTCCTTGAGTTAAAATAAGGTAGAATGTCGGTGACTGAATATGAACGTGAGTTCGTAAGGCTTAGTAAATACGCCCGGGAGTGCATATCCACCGAGGCCATCATGTGCAAAAGGTTTGAGGACGGATTAAATGAGAATATCCAATTGTATGTTGGTGTCCTAGAATTGAAGGAATTTGTTGTGTTAGTAGATAGAGCTTGCAAGGCCGAGGAGTTGGCCAAGGAGAAAAGAAAGGCTGAAATTGAGTCTCGTGACTCGAGGAAGAGACATTTGAGTAAGTTATTTCAATCCTCATCCAAAAAATCAAGAGAGTTTACTACTCGATTAGCTGCTTCTGTTGGGTTTTGAAACCGAAGTAAAGGTAAACAGTACACAGGTTCCAAAGCTCAGACTACTTCAATTGCAAGTGTTGGTAATGCTCGACCAAGTAGACCGAAATGTTCACAGTGTGGTAGACATCACCCCGGTGAGTGCCGAGCACATGAGAGAGCTTGTTTCAAGTGTGGATCCGAAGACCATTTTATTAGAGAATGCCCCGAGATGGTTGAAAAAGAGAAATTTCAGAGTGCAAGATCGAGAAGTACTACTAGAGGGAGGCCACAGAGAAATTCGGGTAACAGAACGAGTAGTAAGAATAAATCTAGAGAGCAAAAGGCAAAATCTGAGGGTAGAGCACCTGCGAGGACTTATGCTATTCGCGCTCGTGAAGAGGCATTATCCCCTGATGTGATCACGGGTACATTTTCTCTCTATGATACTCATGTTATTGCTTTAATTGATCCGGGATCTACCCAATCGTATATTTGCATGAAATTAGTGTCTAGCATGAACATGCCTATAGAGTCTACAGAATTTGTGATAAAAGTGTCAAATCCCCTAGGGAAATGTGTGTTAGTTGACAAAGTATGCAAGGATTGCCCTTTGATGATTAGAGGTCATTACTTTTTGGCTAATCTCATGTTATTTTCGTTTGATAAATTTGATGTAATCCTTGGTATGGATTGGTTAACTACTCATGATGTGATAGTAAATTATGGAAGGAAATTTATTGAGTTAAAATGTGAAAATGGGGATATTCTCCGTGTTGAATCAGATGAATAAGACAAATTGTCTGCAGTGATTTCTTTCATGTCTGCTCAGAAGTACATAAGAAAGGGATATGAAGCTTACCTTGCTTTTGTGATGAATGCTAAAGAGACTGAGTTAAGAATTGAGTCAGTACCGATAGTATGTGAGTATCCAGATGTATTTCTAGAAGAATTGCCAGGGTTGCCTCCAGTGAGAGAGATTGAATTTGGCATTGAGTTAGTCCCTGGTACTGCGCCTATTTCGATTGCTCCATATAGAATGGCTCCAACCGAGTTGAAAGAATTGAAGGCACAGTTACAAGAGTTGACGGATAAAGGTTTTGCAAGACCGAGTTATTCTCCTTGGGGTGCTCCCGTATTATTTCTGAAAAAGAAAGATGGTTCCATGAGGTTATGTATAGATTATCGGTAGCTTAATAAGGTAACCATAAAGAACAAGTACCTGTTGCCAAGGACTGATGATTTGTTCGACCAATTGAAGGGAGCCACTGTGTTTTCCAAGATAGACTTGAGGTCTGGATATTACCAGTTGAGATTCAAAGACTCAGATGTGCAGAAAACTGCATTTCGGACAAGGTATGGTCATTATGAATTTTTAGTCATGCCTTTTGGTTTAACCAATGCCCCTACTGTGTTTATGGACTTAATGAATCGCATCTCCCGGCCATATTTGGATAAATCTGTTGTTGTTTTTATTGACGACATACTGATTTACTCTCGTGATGAGGACGAGCATGCTGAGCACTTGAGAACGGTCTTACAGATTTTACGAGGTAATCAGTTATATGCTAAGTTTAGTAAAAGTGAATTTTGGCTTAAAGAAGTCAAATTTTTGGGGCACATTGTTTCGGGATATGGAATTAGAGTTGACCCGAGTAAGATTTCAGCAATTATCGATTGGAAACCGCCAAGGAACGTATCAGAGGTTAGAATTTTTATGGGCCTAGCTGGTTATTACAAATGGTTTGTTAAGGGATTTTCTATGATAGCTACTCCGATGACGCGGTTATTACAAAAAGATGTAAAGTTTGAATGGATAGAAAAGTGCCAACAGAGTTTTGAGAAACTAAAGGCAATGTTGACCGCGGCTCCAGTATTGGTGCAACCTGAACCGGGAAAAGAATTTGTGGTTTATAGTGATGCATCCTTGAATGGATTGGGTTGTGTACTCATGCAAGAGGGCAAGGTAATAACCTATGCTTCTAGACAACTTAAGCCGCACGAGAAGAATTACCCGACACATGATTTAGAGTTAGCTGCCATTGTGTTTGCGTTGAATATTTGGAGACACTATTTGTATGGAAAAAAATGTCAGATATTCACTGATCATAAGAGCCTAAATTACTTGATGACTCAAAAGGAATTGAATTTAAGACAAAGAAGATGGTTAGAGTTGATAAAGGATTATGAGCTAGTAATTGACAACCACCTGGGAAAGGCGAATGTGGTCGTCGATGCCTTGAGTAGAAAATCCTTGTTTGCATTGAGGGCCATGAATACACGAATGGCTTTGTCAGATGATGGTTCTATTCTAGCCAAATTGAGAGCTAGACTGATGTTTCTCCAAGAGATTCGTGAAGCTCAGAAGGGCGACAACAACTTGCAAGCCAAAAGAGTTCAGTGTGAGTCGAGTGTTGAGTCAGACTTTCAAATTAGCTTTGATGGATGTTTGATGTTTCGAGACAGGGTCTGTGTACCCAGAGATGATGAGCTTATTCAAAAAATTTTACATGAAACCCATAGTGGATGCTTGTACATTAAGGAAGCACAAAGATGTATAATGACTTGAAGAAATGGTATTGGTGGTCGAGTATGAAGAAAGTTATTTCCAAGTTTGTATCGAGATGCTTGATTTGTCAGTAAGTGAAAGCTGAACATCGAGTACCCTCAGTATTACTCTAGCCTATCATGGTTCCCGAGTGGAAGTGGGATCGTGTTACTATGGATTTTGTGATGGGTTTGCCTTTAACACTGAAAAACAAGGATGCCGTATGGGTTGTAGTTGATAGACTTACAAAATTAGCCCATTTTATACCGGTACGCCTTGACTATTCACTTGATAAGTTGGAAGATTTGTATGTGTCAGAAATTGTGAGACTTCACGGAGTACTGTTGTCGATTATATCGGATAGAGATCCAAGATTTACCTCACAATTTTGGAAAAAGTTGCAAGAAGCTTTGGGCACAAAGTTGAGTTTTAGTACAGCCTTCCATCCACAAATCGACGGACAGTTAGAAAGGATTTAGATACTCGAAGACATGCTTCGATGTTGTGTTCTAGAATTTCAAGGTAATTGGAAAAAGTACTTACCATTAGTAGAATTTTCCTACAATAATAGTTTTAAGTCGAGCTTGAAAATGGCTCCTTATGAGGCATTATATGGACGTAAGTGTCGAACGCCCCTGTATTGGACTGAACTCAAAGAGAAACAGATTCAAGGGGTCGATTTAGTTAGAGAAACTGAAGAGAAGGTAAAAGTGATTCGTGATTGTTTAAAAGCTACCTCAGATAGACAAAAATCCTACGCGGATTTAAAACGAAAAGAGATTGAGTTTCAAGTTGGTGATAAAGTATTTTTTGAAAGTATCACCATGGAAGAAAGTTCTCAGATTTGGTCGGAAAGGCAAGTTGAATCCGCGCTTTATCGGACCATATGAGATTATTGAGAGGATAGGACTGGTAGCCTATCGTTTGGCATTGCCATCTGAGTTGGAAAAGATTCATGATGTGTTTCACGTATCTATGTTACGTCGCTACCGATCGGACCCTTCGCATGTGATTGTACCGACAGAGGTTGAAATTCAACCAGACATGACTTATGGTGAAGAGCCGGTTAGGATTTTTGCATGAGAAGTTAAACAGTTAAGAAATAAAAGTATAGCCCTTGTGAAAGTACTATGGCAAAGACATGGGGTAGAAGAGGCTACATGGGAGCCCGAAGAAGCCATGAGAAACCAATATCCCAACCTTTTTACCGGTAAGATTTTTGGGGACGAAAATCCCTAAGGGGGGAGAATTGTAACAGCCCGATTTAGGGCCTAGTCGGAATAGTGGTCGCGAGACCATTCATAAGTAGAAATATGTGTTTTATGGTTTTCATGAGGTCTATGACATGTTTTCATGATTATGTGAAATTTCATGAAGAAATTTTATAATTTAGTGATCAATTTATTCATTAGGACTAAATTACAAATATTGAAAAATAAGAGATTCTAGAAGATTCAAGTATGAAATAGCATTAGAAATATTATTAGAGGTCCTTATTTAGCAATTAGACCATTATATGTCAAGATGGACAAAAATGGACATGGGAAGGAAAAATCTCAAGAAAGGGGCCTTAAGGGCATTTTTGTCATTTGGTTAATAAGTTAATTAAAAGGGAAAAAGAAGTCAAAATTCATGTCCATCTTCTCCATGCTAGCTGAAATTTTCAAGGACACCATAGCTAGGGTTTCTTCAACTTTCAAGCTTGATAGTAAGTACCTCCTAGCCCCGTTTTTAATGTTCTTTGTATTTTTGAGATCCTCGTAGCTCGATTTAGCTATTTCTAGCTATATCTTGAGCTAGGTTCATGTTCAAAAATTTACCCATGTATGACATGCATGTATTTTGATGATTAATGGAGGAATATGAAAGTTTGATGTATGATAGACATCTTTTTCTAAGTGATTTGCAAAGAAAATTCATAGAAAGAACTAATTTGTAAAAGTTATGAAATTGGTCATAAAAGTGTGAATTAGTGGAAATTATGGGCTGTTGTAGTTATGAAAATGGTTCGGCTAGACTTGAAATGCAAGGAAATTGAATAAAAATTATTTTACGAGATTAGGGGCAAAAGTGTAAATAAGTGAAAGTTTAGAGGCAAAATTGTAATTTTACCAAAGTATGAGTCATGAGTTATTTTAGCCAATGTGATCATTAAATAAGTGAAACTGTCATTATAGATCAAGAAACATGAAGTCCGGACCGAAACTAAGGAAAGAACAAGGTGGTGGACTAAATCGAACAACTATACAGATTTTGGTATCGAGGTAAGTTTGTGTGTAATAATTCAACGCCATGTTATTATGTTTTGAAATATTTTCTATTGCATGAAGATGTATATTATTTCATGAAATCAATTAATTATGCTTTTATGAGAATACTATGAAGAATTATGATGTTGAAGTCCCGGTTGAACTTTAGGAATAAAAAGGATACCAATGTCACGACATGAGACAAAGGAAGGTCTCGTATAAGACCATGTCTGGGACATGGCATCGGCACCAAAGGAAGGTCCCATATAAGACCATGTCTGGGACATGGCATCGGCACCAAAGGAAGGTCCCGTATAAGACCATGTCTGGGACATGGCATCGGCACCAAAAGAAGGTCCCGTATAAGACCATGCCTGGGACATGGCATCGGCACCAAAGGAAGGTCACGTATAAGACCATGTCTGGGACATGGCCTCGACACCAAATGAAGATCTCGTGTAAGACCATGTCTAGGGCATGGCATCGACATCGAGATAAGAGATCCTGTATAAGACCATATCTGGGATATGGCATTGGCATCGTGTTACAAGCATGACGAGTTTGAGTATCCTTTGATATTCCAATTGGTTCAACGAGATAAGGAGTTAAGTCTATATTCAAGATGATAAAAGTGCTAAAGTCATGTGATGAGTTTTACAGGTACTTATGAGTAACTTATGAGAAATGGGTTCGATAAGTGATATATGATTGGTAAGAGTAAGCATGAGTAAGTTATGCCAAGTACTTGAGATCTTGCATTATAACACAATGCAATGTATGGATGTTATCAAAAGATTTATGTTGCTATTTAATGCATACAAACTTACTAAGCTTTATGCTTACCCCATTTCTTTTCCATTTCCTTGTAGTATCGCCAAGCTAACTCGGGGATCGAAGAACGTCGGAGTTTGACTCACACTATCGAGCTATTCTTTTGGTATAGTAAAGTTGATTAATTTGGGTATGGCATGTATAGGAACTTAATCATTTTGTTATATGTCATATTGGTTAGTCAAGGAATTGGCTATTAATGTTACTTGATTTATTTTGTAAATGGCCATTTGAAATTGGTCAATACTATTTAAGTTATATTTATTCAATGATGATGAAATTCATGAAGTGCAAGGTGATGTAATCAAAGGAGTAGTGTGTGTAGTAGATGTATGATGGATTAGTGAATGTTAGTGGTGCATTATTGCTATGCTAATGTTGAATGAATTGGTATAAATGTGGTTGCTTTTCAGGGTGGCAAATGGCTTGGTAAATAGCCTTGCATTTTTCCACACGGATAGACACACGGGCGTGTGTCTAGACCGTGTGTGACACACAGTCAGCCCCATGGGTGTGTTTGTAGGCCATGTGTCCCTTGTATTTAATTTATGAAAAATTCAGTTCGCCACACGGGCCAGAACACGGGCGTATGACTAGGCCGTGTGATCCTAGAGGTTTGTTGATGTCATAAACAGAATACTAAGGTTTTCACACACGGGTTAAGACACGGGCGTGTCATGGCCGTGTGAGGGACACGGGCCATAGACGGGCGTGTTCTAGGCCTTGTGAAAACCCCTGTAGGTTTGAAATGAAAAATAAAATCCACAAGGGCTAGGAACATGGGCGTGTGTGACTACAAGGCCTACCCATACGGGCATGTCCCTATCCACAGGGCGTGTGGCCTTGTCTCAAGCAAAAACTTTCTAAGTGTTCGTAAGTTTCTGGTTCAATCCCGAACCATGCTATAAGCATGTTTCGAGTCTCGTGGACCCATAATAAAGACGTTAAGAGTTCAAATGGAAAAGTTTAAGTTGAAAAGAAAGTTCATTGCCCAATTTTGCACGAATAAGTAAGTTAAGTCCAGTAATGCCTCGTACCCGGTTTCGGCGTCGAATACGGGTAAGAGGTGTTACAAAATTCACCACACGGCCTAGCACACGGGCATGTGCCTTGGCCGTGTGACCCTAAAATTTTGCTATCATCAGAAATAGAATGTCAAGGTTTTAACACACGGCCTGAGACACAGACGTGTCATGGCTGTGTGAGGAACACGGGCCATGGACACGGGCGTGTGCCAGGCCGTATGAAAACCCCTGTAGGTTCGAATTGAGAAATAAATCCACACGGGCAAGGGACACGGGCGTGTCCCTATATGCTTAAGTCGTGTGAGTTACACTGTCCTTGAACATGGCCATGTTATTAGGTCACACGAGCGTGTCGCCCTTCCACACGGGCGTGTGCCCCTATTTTTAGTGAATTTTTCCAAAGTTTTCTAAAGAACTCGGTTTGGTCCCGAACCATTTCTAAAGTGTGTTTTGGGCCTCGTAGGCTCATATTAGAGATTTTAAGACAAAGTTTGAAAAGTTTCAAATTTGAACGAACTTTTATGACCCGAAAATGTATGTTAGTATGTGTTTAAGTTAGGTAACGCCTCGTACCCTATTCTAGCGTCAACATGGGTAAGGGGTGTTATATTTAGTGGTATCAGAGCTATGGTTTAGTCGATTCTCAGACTAACCTAGCGTGTGTACGAGTCTAGCTATACATGCCATATATGAATTATGATAGTGTGACGACTCCTGACAATTTAAAATGTGTTTTTATATAGTAAATGGATCCCGACGGAGCAGTGGCGGATGATGTCGAAAGTAATGCGCCGGCTCCCACAGAAGGGACCGCGCCAATTGAAAGTGGGCCCGTGACACTGAGTCAGGGCGGAGGGGCTAAAGAAGCCTTCCTCCATATGATGAACATTTGGTATTCAAAGTTTGTTCGTGCAAACTCGAACGCTCCACCTCCTCCACCCCCTTCAATCCCTCAGCCTGCTCTTACATCTCCCCAAGTAGTGGAAATGATTAGAAGGGAAAAACCTCCGGTAGACGGAATTCGAAAGCAAGGGGCTGAAGAATTTAGAGCGAATATAGATGATGACAGAGAGGGCAGAGTTTTGGCTAGAAATACCATTAGGGTATTCGATGAATTGTCTTACACACATGAGGAGTGCATGAAGTGTATTGTGTCACTCCTGCGAGACTCGGCCTACCAATGGTGGAACACTCTTGTGTCGGTTATACTAAGGGAAAGGATTACATGGGAGTTTTTCAAGAAGAATTTTGAAAGAAGTATATTAGTCAGAGGTTTATAGACCAGAAGAGGAAGGAATTTCTAGAATTGAAGCAAGGCCGAATGACAGTAACAAGGCATGGGTGTGAGTTTGTGAGGCTTAGCAAATACACTCAAGAGTGCGTATCCACCGAAGCCATCATGTGTAAGTGATTTGAGGACGGATGGAATGAAGACATTCGACTTTTAGTTGGCATTCTAGAGCTTAAGGAATTTGTGGTGCTCGTTGAGAGAGCTTGCAAGGCCGAGGAATTGGCCAAAGAGAAAAGGAAGGCTGATATTGAGTCTCGTGACACAAAGGAAAGACAGTTGGGAAAATCATTTCAGTCCTCATCCAAGAAATCGAGAGAATTCACTCCCCGATCAAATGCTTTAGCGAGATTTTCGAGTAGAAATAAGAATAAGCAGTAGACGGCGTCTAAAGCTCAAATCACTTCTATTGCGAGTGTTGGTAGTGCTCGACCAAATAAATTGGAGTGTTCGCAGTGTGGTAGATGACATTTCGGTGAATGTCGAGGAAATGATAGAGGCTGTTTTAAGTGCGGTTCACTAGACCACTTCATTCGAAACTGTCTTGAGATGGATGAGAAAGACAGAAAGCAAGATGTGCGAGTGAGTAATGCTCCTTCTAGAGGTAGACCACAGAAGAACCCGGGAAGTGGGGCTAATAGTAGAGGTACACCTAGAGATTTCGCCATGAGGTCCGAAGGCCGAGCGCCTACAAGGACTTATGCCATTCGCGCTCGCGAAGAGGCATCGTCACCGGATGTGATTACAGGTACTTTTTCTCTTCACGATATTTTTGTTGTTGCTTTGATTGATCTGGGTCTACCTATTTATATGCTTGTGTGAAATTGGTGTCTAGCATGAATATGCTTGTTGAGTCTACAGAAATTGTGATAAAAGTGTCAAACCCATTAGGCAAGCATGTGATAGTTGACAAAGTGTGTAGAAACTATCCTTTGATGATTAGAGGTCATTGTTTTTCGGCTAACCTCATGCTACTACCATTTGATGAATTTGACCTAATTCTTGGCATGGATTGGTTGACTGTTCATAACGTGTTAGTAAACTGTGGTAGTAAGTTTATTAAACTGAAATGTGAAAATGGGGATATCCTTCGGGTTGAATCAGGTGAATCGGATAGCTTGCCTGTACTGATTTCCTCTATGACTGCTGAGAAATACATAAGAAAAGGGTATGAGTCCTATCTTGCATTTGTGTTGAATACCCAAGAGTCGGAAGTAAAGATTGAGTCAGTGCCTGTAGTATGTGAGTAACTGGATGTGTTTCCAGAAGAGTTGCCCGGATTGCCTCCAACTAGGGAAGTCGAGTTTGGTATTGAGTTGGTCCCTGGTACGGCACCTATTCCGATTGCCCATTATAGGATGGCACCGTTGGAGTTAAAAGATTTGAAGTTTAGCTACAAGAGTTAACAGTTAAGGGTTTTGTGAGGCCAAGCTATTCTCCGTGGGGTGCTCTGGTACTCTTTGTGAAAAAGAAAGACGGGTCGATGAGGTTATGTATAGACTACAGACAGCTCAACAAGGTTACAGTTAAGAACAAGTATCCTTTGCCAAGGATTAACGATTTTTTTGACCAATTGAAGGGAACCACAGTGTTTTCTAAAATAGACCTGAGGTCCGGTTATTACCAGTTGAGAGTTAAGGAACAAGATGTACGGAAAACTACATTTTGGACGAGGTATGGCCATTATAAGTTCCTCGTCATTCCCTTTGGCTTAACAAATGCTCCTGCAGTATTTATGGATTTAATGAATTGTATTTTCTGACCGTACTTGGATAATTAAATTATTGTTTTTATCGATGATATATTAATTTATTCTCGTGATGAGAATGAGCACGCGGAGCATTTGAGAGCTGCTTTGCAGACTTTAAGAGATAAGCAATTGTATGGCAAGTTTAGTAAAAGTGAGTTTTGGCTCCGAGAGGTCGGATTCTTTGGACACATCGTGTTGGGTGATGGAATTAGGGTTGACCTGAGTAAGATCTCGGCTATTGTTGAGTGGAAACCGTCGAGGAATGTATCAGAGATTAGAAGCTTTCTAGGCTTAGTGGGTTACTATAGAAGATTCGTTAAAGGATTTTCCATGATTGCTACTCCGATGACGAGGTTGCTACAGAAAGATGTCAAGTTTGAATGGACGGAAAAATGCCAACAGAGTTTCAAGAAACTAAAGGCGTTGTTGACTAAAGCTCCAATTTTAGTGCAACCATAATCAGGAAAAGAATTTGTAGTGTATAGCGACGGATCCTTGAATGGATTGGTATGCGTGCTCATGTAAGAAGGCAATGTAATAGCTTATGCCTCGAGACAGCTGAAGCCGCATGAGAAAAACTATCCGGCTCACGATTTAGAGCTGGCTGCCATAGTATTCGCACTGAAGATTTGGAGACACCATTTGTATGGCGAGAGATGCCGAGTATTCACTGACCATAAAATTCTAAAGTATTTGATGGCTCAAAAGGAACTGAACCTTCACCAACGGAGATGGCTAGAGCTCATAAAAGATTACGAACTGGTGATCGACTATCACCCAGGGAAGGCAAACGTGGTCGCCGATGCTTTGAGTAGGAAGTTATTGTTTGCCTTGAGAGCTATGAACACTCAGTTGTTAGTAACCGATGATGGTTCAATTTTAGCCGAGTTGAGAGCGAAACCAATGTTTTTGCAAGAGATCTGCGAAGCTCAGAAAGGTGATAAAGAATTGCAAGCTAAGATAACTCAGTGCGAGACGGGTATAGAATCAGACTTTCAGATTGGTTCAGATGGTTGTCTAATGTTTCGAGACAGAATTTTTGTACCCAAAGACGATGAGCTTATTCAGAAAATTTTGCATGAGGCACATATCAGTTGTATGTCTATCCATCCAGGTAGTCTGAAAATGTATAATGACTTGAAGAAAATGTATTGGTGGTCAGGAATGAAAAGAGACATCTCAGAGTTTGTCTCTAAGTGTTTAAACCAAGTACCATCAGGTTTACTTCAGCCTGTGATGGTTCCCGAATGGAAATGGGACCGTATTACTATGGATTTCGTGTCTGGATTACCGTTGACGCCAAAGAAGAAAGATGTTGTATGGGTTGTGGTTGGTAGGTTAACTAAGTCGAATCATTTTATACCGGTGCGTACTGATTATCAACTTGAGAAATTGGCTGATTTGTATGTTTCTAAAATTGTGAGACTTCACGGAGTGCCCTTGTCAATTATTTCGGATAGAGATCCGAGGTTTACCTTTCAGTTTTGGAAAAAGTTACAAGAAGCTTTGGGGACAAAGTTGAATTTTAGCACGGCTTTCCATCCGCAAACCGACGGTCATTCGGAGAGAGTAATTCAGATTCTTGAAGACATGTTGCGGTGTTGCGTCCTTGAATTCCAAGGTAATTGGGAAAAGTATTTACCGCTGGTAGAGTTTGCCTACAACAATAGCTATCAGTCGAGTTTGAGAATTGCACCTTATGAGGCTTTGTATGGGCATAAGTGCCGAACGCCCTTGTATTGGACCGAACTCAGAGAAAATCAGATTCACGGAGTTGACTTAATCAAAGAGACCGAAGAGAAAGTAAAGGTAATTCATGACTGTTTGAAGGCCGCTTCGGATAGACAGAAATCCTACGCGAATCTAAAACAAAAAGAAATTGAGTTTCAAGTCGGTGATAAGGTGTTTTTGAAAGTATCTCCGTGGAAGAAAGTCCTCAGATTCGGTAGGAAAGGCAAATTAAGTCCACGGTTTATTGGACCTTATGAGGTTACTGAGAGAATTGGACCAGTAGCATACCTATTAGCTTTACCATTCGAGTTAGAGAAGATCCATGATGTTTTCCATGTGTCTATG